>OY728139.1:853774139-856174139 GCA_963277665.1 Viscum album
GTTGATTAAATTTCTATTAATCCATGAAAAGCTTGAGGGTTTTTTCCACCTTCTTGGTGAAAAGAACCGGTGAACCCCAGGAATAAGTATTGGGCTGTATAAAACCCTTAGACTATAAATCCTATAGCTACCTATTGAGATCTTAAAACTCGGTAGTATCCATCCTGTTCGGAGGAATGGATACTGGTGCAGCTCTAGGAACTAGCTTGATAGTAAACTCTACCACTCTCTCAGGAGGTAGTCCAAAAAAGTCTTCGGGGAAAACATCACTGAATCTATCGAATACAGGAGAGAACTCAGTATGATATAATCCCTAATCATCCATAAAAAGGCTAGTAATCTAGGCGGTCATTCCACATATCCAAATATGCTTTGGTCCAGCTCTACCCACTGATACATCCCACTCGCCCTTGTGAATATAAGTACCACCCTCTGGTGATGTAAACAACACCCTCTAGTGATAACAATCCACATGGGAATGATAGGGAATCAACCAATCCATCTTGAGAATGACATCAAATCCCATCATCTTGAGAGTGAAGAGGTCCCATACGAAATGATGTTTTCCTACCTCTAGAGGATAGTCCTTACACTAGCGTATACTCTTTGAACGTATACCCAAAGGTGTATCAAGCATAATCCCGCCACTAGAAAAATCAACATGAAGCCCAAGGATTTCCACAATAAGAATAGATATGAAAGAATGTGATGCAGCTATATTGAATAAGTAAAAAATGATAGTAGATGCTACTAGAATAGTACATTGAACAATAAATGGTTTGGCACCCTTCACCTATGGTGTGTAATACTCTGAATAAATATGGCATGATCCACGGATCTGTGCTACAACCTGACTACCCAGAGCAGATCTGATCTGCTAGCACTGTATATCTAAAGTCTAGCTACCACAGACATGACCTTCTCCTCTACCTGTACGGTCGGTAGTACTCTAGATACATGCCTATCGATGTGCTAAGAAACCTACTCCTAAAGGTGGAGCTATCATGGATTCTCACCCACTTGGAACAGATGGGAAGGCCCTGCAGAAACACTGAAGATGCCCCAATATGCCGCAACCTCAACACCCGATGGGGTCTATGGGACACTAGGACTTCTTATGCCTAGGCTTACCACATGGGTGATTACCCACGTAACTGTCTGTGGGAGTCACCTAGCTATCATTGCCCATACGTGCAATCTCAAATCATCACTTCCAACCGCTAGTCAAACTAGTAACCTGTCTCAGTTATGAACCACCCTAGCTTACACTGTCTACTTCCCTCAGGTTATGCTCAGTGATAAGGGTCTGGTTCACTATATTAAACATGGTAGTAAATCAGAAAACATTCACCTAAGAATAGATAGGATGTCGAAGTCCATCCTCAAACTGTCTCACTTTCTCTAGCTCATCAATAGTATAGATGGGTGAAAAGCATTGAAGTTATGTAAAACAAGATGAATAATCCATAACTTTCATAGAACCCTACTACAGGTTCATGAATTACTTGGTACTATCATCCCTCATGGTATCAAGGAAGAAATAATTTAAGAAGCTCAACTGTAAATCCATCTAAGTCACTTCTTAATACTGACCTTCTTGGTTCAGAATATCCCACCAGCATTTGGAGGGTCCTCGAAGCATATAAGTAGCAAGTTTTACTCTCCTCTCAGGAGGTGTCTCCAGATGATCGAATATAGACATAATTGTCTTGATCCATAGCTCTGCAACCTGTGGTCTGTCATCCCCCAAAAATGTGAGTGGATGCTGCTGCTGGAACTCCTGACTCAACTCTCCCATAGAAGGGGTAGAACTCATAGCTCTCTGTATCGTCTGCATAATCCATAGAAAATCTCCTCAAAATAGGTCATCATTTCCCGTGACGGGAATAGGAAGAGGTGGCACTATTGGACGTATC
Source organism: Viscum album (assembly GCA_963277665.1). Lineage (NCBI taxonomy): Eukaryota > Viridiplantae > Streptophyta > Magnoliopsida > Santalales > Viscaceae > Viscum > Viscum album. The sequence goes on from OY728139.1 coordinate 853,776,056, forward strand.
ACTGAAGGCTCAAGGCCCATCACCTCCGGAGCATGGTCGTCACCACCCTCCTAATGTATGACCAAATGACGTTGTTGTGGAATTACTCTATAAATTCCAAACAAACTCCTTAGATAAATTTTGATAATGGAATAATCCATAGATATAGGAATAGAATAGGTACAAATCCTTTCTATAATAACAGATCCCTCTGTCTGCTCATAAAGCTAGGTCTGGGTGGTAGAAACATTATATAGAACACCAGAGATGTTACCTAATACCAACTACTAAGGTTGGGCCTGGGTTAAGATCTGTATTTTTCTGTTTCAATTTCATTTAAATTACATATTTTTATTACATTTCTCTTTGAATGGTTGAACCAAATGGGTCACCACTTCTGATCCAAAAGGTCTGATACAACTTATGAACCATAGTGTGGCATCCACTTAATCTATACCATAGCACGTTCCAGTCCATCCGACCATTGGTCCACGACTCAACATGCCATAGTTGACTACTTAGGGTGTCTTCTATAGCCTAAGCAGGAAAACACTATTTAGGTTATGACAGGCACTCTAAGTACCAACTATATTTCTCAATACCCTATATAAAACATTAGTAAATTTAAGATTTATATCACATAAGGCACATATAACAATGCCATGTAATCAATAAATGCATCCTACATGGTCTAGAATAATGCATGACATGTTAATTCTAACAGGTGCCTAAAATGAAGCATGTTATGCATACCCTCATCTCATCAGGCTATGATAAAATAAAAGCCTCAATCATATCAATAATAACATAAAAATTCAAGTGTTTCACCCAATGATGGAATCAATTCAACTGTAATAGGAATAATACAGAACAACATGTCTCGTCCCAGGTGATTTAGCCTTTCTTTGTATGTGGGTTAGCTACTCCCAGGCACAGCTCATTACAAAATCCTGATACATTCCTAATCTCCTATCTAATATTCCCAAACAATAATACAAAATAAGATAAAGAGGATCCGATACCACTTTGTGATGTCCCGATCCGGATTCCACTTCAACGGTGCCCTGAGACGGTGGGTCATATAGCCTCAAGTGCGCCTCCTCGTACGTCAAAGGATGCCAACTAACAGTGAGGACCTAGGGTGTGTCTGTGGGGAGACTATGTCCTCTAGTTATAGTAACACAACGGTATAATCAACAGATAAATAGTGGAATCATATCAATAATAGAAAATATAGTGTAAGAATGTATAAACATCCAAACACTAAATAATAATCAAAAGCATTAAATTATATCATATAAAAAATATGGTGATGTTGTGTCTCTACAAAATGGGGAAAACATGTATACATGGTAGTTGGAAGTCAATATAGTACATGATATACAAAAGGAACAAAAAGGCCAAAATATATACAAGCATATCGAGCTCCAGCCCAGTCATCTGCTACCGAGCTCCCATCCTAAGTTAAGCAAGAATTCATGCATCCATAAGTGGATGTTTCCCCTTATCTTCACCTACAAGCATATAGTCTGTCTTGGTACCATCAGCGGACCGGATAGGGTGTGAGATAAAATCAGTAGGCCACCACCAACAGTGTCTATAAATATCCATACAGGGCATATAATATGGTAGTGTGCAAGTATTAATGGAAAGTAGTGGATAAAACTATAAAGGGTCACTTTTGGTTCCTAAAGGAAACCAGGATGACACTACCTGCTTTAGCCTGTGCTGGAATGTCTCTGAATATGTAACCATGTGTATACACATATATGGGTTGTTTACGTAGTGACTTCTACAACCATATATGTGGCTACTACCACTATCCTGGACCTGAGGTGTAACTCAGACATCCATAAGATGTAGTGTGGGTATCACAAGTATCAAGGGACGCCATGCCCGGTATCATAAGAGTAGGGGACGCTATGCCCAGTATCACATTAGTAGGGATGCCATGCCCGTATATAACAACAAGGGTCATCATGCTTGTATCACATTTATAGGGACGCCATGCCCGTATCACATATATAGGGTCACTATGCATGTATCACATTTATATAGGGACACCATGCCTATATCACATATATAAAGGGTCTCCATGCCCATATATATAATATGCATAAGGTTTCCCATGCCCATTTACCATAACTAATAAGGGTTGTCAAGCCCATACATCAACAGTGATAAGTGATCATTGGCTTTAATACGATCCAATCGATAATTCATAACTCATTAATATTCAATAATAACAAGGGTGTAACCATTGTTCCATTTAATTAGATGATGTGGTCATTCCACTTAGCCCCATTCAATTCATCTTAAATTGATAAGTTTGTTAGTCGTGTTATACCACAACAATTATCCATTTCATTAAATTTATCACAATTGGAAGTCATGCCAAAACCATTTAGATGATGGTTTGTCCATTTAGTCATTTATAGCCACAAAGGCAATTTGATCAACATGCCTCAAGGGGTGGCCACAACTGAAAGGGTGCCTATGAAGGTCATAAAGTTCTTAATTAAGGTAACCATTTGAAGGAGAATTAAATTTAGGCACAACACACTGTGAAACCAGCATGTGGCATAATGACACATATTATAAAATGTATCAACTTTGAGGGATAAGAACTAGACCACCTACCTTATTCATGTAGAGGATCACTCATCCAGTATCGTCCTTTGGTTTGATCCATATCAGAAGAAATCAACAAAATAGACGAGCACCCTAAAAATAGGCCATATGAGTCTGCACCTAAATAACTTCGTTGAGAGAAAGATAAATGATGAAAGGTGCAAGATAAATGAAGATATTATCGGCGTGCAACCAACGAGGTGAACAGAGATCAGATTGAATTCGGGAACATAAATTTATCCAAGAGCCTAGTTAGAGCCAAGGAGGGAGCTCAACGAGAGAAGAAACCCCCTGCATGATGGAAAATAGAGGAAAAGGGAGGTGGGTTTAAAAATATAACTCGTTAAGGACATTTTGGTAAAATCACACAAAATATTTGGGTTGCACAGTTTGGACACACGGTTAAACAAACTATGCATCAATTGTGTGCCTCCAACTATCTAAGTAGAGGCCATATACGGTTTGGCCACACGATTTGAGAAAAAATGCACAAACTGTGGTATATGGATCTACTAAAAATTAAAAACCAAACACACGGGCATGGAGCCCTAGGAGCACAATTAGGGAAAAATATGTGCCCTTATTGCCCCTCTGGAAATCTCTGCTCAGTCAGGAGAAACCATGCAGACTGGCTCGCACGGTTTCTACTAACCATGCGGTCGAGTGCTTTTTTCCACCGATCAGGGTTCCGAGCTTCGAACAAGCCCCGAACACCCATGTTTCCCATGTAACCTCACTAGGAATCCATTTTAGGTCAAAACCAAAGATTAAAACTAGAAATTAAAGGATTTACACCTCATATCAAAACCGGGTTCTTACAGAGATACGTGTGTTTGATAGAGATCATGCGAGATCCCTTAATAGCTTGAGTGGCATTGACACTTTTCTAGAGGTTGTTCTTTGCTTACATATATGGATTTGTGGATTTTTATTTGTTGTCAATGTTATAATAGAATGTGGGGTTACACTTTATGGTTGATTGAATGGGGATTGAGTTTGACTCAGAGAGATACTCTAAAAAAATAGAGTTAATCCAAACGTGTTTTGGATGGGTATTCACAAGGTATTGTATATGATGTGATACAAGGTGGAGTTAATGATAACTTTCCAAAAGTGTTTTGGAAGATATCCAAAAAGGAGTTTTGGATATGGTTTCACAAGTTATTGTATACGATATAATATAAGGTGAAATGACGCAAAGTTTTTTAGGCTTTAGGGAAAGTGGTAGATTGATGGGAATATTCCCTAAAACCTTATATGTATATAATATATATATATATATATATAATATCATATTGCATGAAAATTATGTTTTTCATGCCCATTCATTTTACGATTGTGGAAAAATGATAAATAGTTATCATTTATTGATTCTCCCACAAAAGGATATCATTAAAGGAACGGTTATATAAGATGTAACATATGGGAGTTCATTCATGAATTAGATGTATAAAGTTGGTTGTAGAATTTATTCATATGTTATAATGCGTGAATAAATGAAACAGCACCCAAGGAGTATCCTCGGGTGATTATATTTATATCAATGACATGATATGGAAGTGGGTACAGAAGATTATGCTTGATCGAACCTCCCTAAACTCATTGTAGGAGAAAAGAGAATCTCACATGTACGACATGCGATTCAGATTAGCCCATGGATACACCACGGAGGTGAGATGATTTTTTTTTGTCACTCTTTTGATCTTTATCAAGCACATTTTAAGAGTTCGAAGGTGAAGGAGATGATATAATAAAGGCTCTTCAGTGTAAGGTATGCTTATTTACAGCATGTTCTTCATTTCAGTTTTTACATATGTTTCATATTGTCTTGCATGGAGATCCTCATATTTGGTTTCTAATTTCTTATGTTCTGTCTAATAAGTGTTATTAGATTCGTATGAAACCTAAAATATAGTGTATGACCCTCTAGGCCTCTTTATAAATGGTGTTGGGTTGAGTCGCCCAAAGTCTAAGGTTAGTGTTTAGCAACACCCCAAAGCACCCATAGAGAAAAGTTAATGTTGCAACGATATACAACCTCATACGAATGAATATTGTGTAATATAATTCTTTTATCATGATATCTTTAATCAAGCAGGTTGCATGCTGCTGTCATCAATCTATATGCTTGATATCTCTTTTTTTTTTACTTTCCAGAAATGAACATGCCCACAGAATACCATGACTATGAATTTATTTAGGTTATTTCATTTTCATCAAAGGGTCTGAGATATCAACTTCTGCTAAAGAATAGAAAGTACAAATCCTTTGTTGCATTATTAATTAATGTGATATTACCTGTGACACACATAACGTATCCTACTTTTTTAAGAACATATGTCATCACGGTTTTCATCAATACATCAAAGTACATGACTAATATTATTCATTAATAATAATATTAAAGTCTAATAATCAATACATGTGACTGTAGATAAGGACATCTGATGACACATATAAATGTGGATTTCTTACTAACAAGTTGCGTTCTCATAATCTCCTGTATTGGAAATTACCAAGGGTGTACACCGTGATAAGGTGTCTCAAATTCTGATAAGTCTCCACCCCTGATAGTCTATATCATTTGTACCTCATCAAAATGATATCATCCGACTATATAACATATATTTAAGAAAACTATTGCGGCCCTCTTGGGTTCTCATTATAGTGGGGAATTGTTATGACCTTTCAGTGTGATAGTTAGTCTTATGACATTATCACATATTATGTCACGTAGAAGAAAAATCATGATATGATAGCTGGTTTATTAATATTCAAAACAATGAATATAGGTAATCATAAAGTACATAAAAGTTGGTTCTAAGGCATCATCTCCAACACTTTTTACTCAATCGCATTATACTTATGAAGAAATCCCCTATATTTAAAAAACATTCATCTTTTGAACTTTTTGTGCTTTAATGCTCTAAATTTTTTTCCCACTACTCTGATGCAGTTATAGAAATTTTAATATGTTAAGTATGAACTATGTATCGAATGATAAATATATTATGCATAAAAATATTATGCATGAATATCTTACGTATTACTCATGCTTTCATACCTTTACAAAAAATTTAACAATCTTAAGTTTTAAGCATGCTCTGATACACTAGACTTTATCCTTTGGCTTTGATCATTACTTTTATAAATTCCTTGAGCTATTTTTACAAATCTGATTAACCCTCGAGGAAGGGAGAGATGTTTTTCTTTAGTCTATCACATAAGTCTATCTCAACTCTATACAAGATAAGCAATTCAATTTTGAACATTCTCCAAAACCATCTTCACCTAAAGAAAGTCATTTGTGGGTATGAGAATATAACTTCTGGAAGGTTCATGCCTTATAAACCCATCATCCATTGTTTTTACTAACTCTTTTTATGTTTATTAATTCCAAAATGAACAGAACTTATGTATTCATTGTATATCCCATAGAAATTATAGGAAGATGTTCCATTGTCTTAACTACTATTCATACTCATGTTGGTTTCCTTTAACTGTTCCTTGATTTTGTTCTTTTTGACCATCACAGTGGGGGAGAAGATTTCAAGCTCGACAAGTTTTCTTTTGTTACAAGGGGGGGAGTTTCTTTGTCATTAAGGGGGGTAATTTCTTTGTTGTTAAGGGGGAGAAAACTTCAAAGATTTCAAGCTAAGAAATTTTAGTTTTCTTGGTCATTATATTTAGGAGGAGGTTAATCGAACAATACACAGAACATGAAGTTTCATTTTAAAATTCTTGTCAAACTTACCTTTACTTGAGTTTTCATTCATGTCTTCTGGTTGTCAAAAGGGGGAGATTGTTGGGGAGATTTTTGAGTCAATTGACCTTCTTCTTATTTTTGGTTTTGATGAATCGCAATGCACTTCATTTAAGTTTTAATTTAAGTTGGAGTTTGTTGGTTGAGTTTTGATGTGTGCAATTTTATTGTCTGGATAACTTGTTTCGATGAACTGAACTGAATTGATATGTACATCTACTAAACATTGTCATGTTGTGATAGCATGTAGACAATGAACACATCAAACGATAGAGTATAAAGCTACATCCATCGGATGATCGAAGGATGCGTCTGATGTCGTTGAAACTGAACCAGATGAACTCAGAATCCGACCATTGGAGTTTGTTGTATGGACGTCTATAAATTTGACCTGAGGCTTTGAGGAATGTGAGCAAGAAAGCAAACTTGAAGTTATGCATCATCTCGTTGTCATTGAGCGCTTCTGGTTGTATTGTCTTCAGAGGGCTTTTTGCTTAGAGCATCATTTTGTGAGGTTTTTACTATAAATGCTCTAAGTTTTCCTTGTTGTAATAATTGTTTATTCGATCTTGCGTGATCAAAGATCTTCCCTGTGCGAAGTTGGTTTGTTCAATCAGTTTGATTGAGGGTTTCTGAGAATAGGAAGACAAAACCCTTTTGATAGGGCTACAATCGACAAAGCTCAAGGTGCTTGAGCTTACTGAGTTTGATCGGTGTGATCGAGGGATCCTGAGGATGGAAGACAGATACTGTTTGATGAGGTTTTCAATCGAAGATTTCCCAGCTTTGGAACGGGGATACCTAAGATCAAATTTACAAATCTTCCTGCCGCTTGGGATAAAAACGAAGGCGTGCTATGAATTGGGAGTAGATTAGTAAATAATATTGTGTAGAAGTATTCAAATTGTTATTTGGTACTCCAATCTTTGTTTTTTCTTTTCTTTGATCTTTTAATTTATGTTGTGCTTATTGTTTTACATCGGTTGAGTGTTCAACTTCCGATGAACTTAACTTTCACTCCTTTGAGTTGTTACTCTTAATCGAAAGTTGTATCATTCGAGCAACTCACATCTAGAGTGGGATGAAAATTGTTAATCGCGTTTTAAACTACAATTTACCACCTCTCTTGTACTATCATATCATCCCTCATCTAGGACATTGAACAACTTGAATTTATCACTCATTCATTTCATACACCAATGCTCATGTTAGATACCTCTTTTTGTCTGAGTATTTCTCCATCATGAGAGAAAAATCATTATGTTTTTTGTGTCAATTTGTTTGAAAGTTATTTTTTAAATTTATAATCTTTTAAAACTCTACAACTTGCAAAGCATCTAAGAGTGCAAAGTATCTTGTACTTCATGCTCCTGTTTTGATGATTGTTGTTGTTGGTGTTATTTTTATTATTATTATGTGACACTACAGCGGTTACTAAAGCAAGTGTAGATACTGTTGCAGGGCATCTGGAAAATGATGGAAATACCCCATTAATGGGGGGCTTAGTTCTTAGGCCCATATCGGCTCGTCCAATTGGAAAAGTGTGTGAGTTGTTTTATATGCTTATACCCAAATAAATACTTGGATTATTATTATCATCTATTTTTTAAATTTAGTATTGAGACCTTCAATTGTTATTAAATCTTCCCCTCGTGTTTACCTTCAACCTACTTCGTGTTCCTTTAAAGGGCAAACCATCTTGTACATCATAATATGCGAAGGATTTTCGGAGCCCTACCAAACAGTGGAAGAAGAGTACAAATGCAAGCAAGCATTCGCCAAACAAATCCATTAAGGCTACCATCAAACGCTAGAGAAACACCAGCACACAAAGAAAACCATTTTTATCAAGACTCCTTGCAACAGAACTTACCCAAACGCATTCAAAGCAACCCCCTCCTCCTCTTGTAGTCACTAACCGTCAATGTCAACGCATGCTGCCTCCCATCATTCTCTGGGACCTGACACCCGAGACTCGCCTCCATCCGCTGCTTCCTCGCCATGAACCCAGCCTGAGCACCCTGAGCCCCACTGCCAAACCTCTGGAGTGGGGCCAGCGAGATCGGCAGCTCAAAATTATGGAGCCAGTTCAACTCAGTCCCATGATCCACCGGAGCACTCGTGTCCACCAACTTCCCGGCACCCGCAGCCGCCTTCAGTGCAGCCTCCGTGGCCGCCACGCCAGCCACATTCCCATTCCCTGCCACCACTGCCACTCCTGCCGTATCCGCATCCCCATTCAAGGGCACCGCCACAACTGCATCATCCCCCACGGGCTTGGATGCATAGTAGTTCATCGACCTTGTCCACCTCCTTGAAAATGGGTCATAACCGGTCTCCCCGGCTTTCAACCCAATCCCGGCTGGCTTCGTCCCGGACGCGTTCTTGAAGTTCTCGACGCGGTTCCGCCTGTTCATCTCAGCTAACCGGATCGCCTTTGAATCCTTCGCCTGTACCTGTCGCGAAGCCTCCAGTGTCCGAAGCCTCTCCCGGATCCGCTCAACCTCGGCCATGTCATGGTTGCTCTCTGCAATGTCCATCTCCCTCCTCAGCCGGTCCTTCTCCGCTGCCACGTTCACCGGCCTCGAGCTCACCGACTTCTTCTCCTGCAGCATTTGCTTCACGGTGGCCGCCGAGTAGACGAACGTGTTTGTTTTTTCGATGGACTCACGTTTCTCCTCCACTTCCCGTTTGCTCGGGAGCTGGCCCCCACTCCGCTCCACCTCCCGCACCAGCTGCTCAAACTCATCTCTGAGAGGCGCGGAGTCCGAAGCCATGATCATCTGCCACCGTGCAGCAGAGCTCTCACTGCCCCACACACAGTTCAGGTATTTGTGAGTCACCTTGTTATCAATCATATATGTCCGGTCTGGGTCCGTCGCATCAACATTCTGGACCATGCATAACCGGTAGATGGGCCCAGATCTTGACTTCCCAATTCCAACCCTAATGAAGCAACCCACGATCAGCTCATCAAAAAAGGGCTCCATGAACCATTTTTCGAGCTTCGATCGCCGGATCGTGATGCCCTTTATATCCTCAAAGGTTGGCACGTTGGATTCCAGCCTGTCATCGTCGCCGTCATCCTCGTCGTCATCGTCACTATCAGCCATTCCACCATCCACAATGGATTCCTCATCCTCGCTATGGGATGAACTTCCGCTCTCGCTCGGACTAGAGCTACTCGAACCTTCGGAGGTGAAGGGCTTTTTCCTCTTAGCGGAAAAACCTCCTTTGACTGTGTTCTTCTGTTTCCGGTGGGCCTCCAGGTCCTGCTGCTTCAACCGCTTCGCTCTCAGTTCATTTAGTGCGTCATCCTTGGCGGCTGCCCGATCGGCGGATCTAGCTGATGAACGGATGCCACGCGAAGATGATGAAAGAGCATGAGAAGCTTCTTTTCTGGGTTGGGTTTTTTTCTCACTGCTCCATTTCTGCAATTTTTTATCGTCTTTCTTGTCTGCACGCTCTGACAAAATCATTTCCCTTTCGAGTTCGGTTAGCTGAGCAAGCTTTTCCCGGTCATGGTCGTTCTTGTACAGATCACTGCCAACTGAGTCGTCACCACTGTCTCCCTCCTGACCATAGTCATCGTCATCCCCTTCTTCTTGGCTGCCCAGAGCACTTTCCCTCTCGGCAGGATCCAGTCGCTTTTTCAGAGGAACTTGAGGTCCAGAGGGCTTTCTCCTCTGATATCCATGGTCAGAATCAGACTCATCATCCTTAGAATCACTTCCATCATCGGAATATGAACCATGTGGATGTCTACGGGATTGCTTATGTGAATAACTACTTTTCCTACCCCCAGCATTAGTTCTTCCAGCTGCCTCGAGGAGTAATTTTTCCAAATCGGCCATCGTCTGGTGTCTTTTTATAGCACTTCAGCAATTAGCACTTCATCCTGATAACAGTAAGATATTCAGCAGAGAAGGGGCATGCAAATGAAGAAAAAAAAACATGTTATTTTGGCAACAAAAATCAAAATCCCTTTCCAAAAAGTTTGTACAATTTGTTAAGTTTAACTATATATGAGTTAATAACAAAATCCAAATCCAACTATTATAATGCCACCACTGGCATGTATAATATAATTCCAGGGTGAGATAAGCTTTCAATTTGCAATTCACACATTCAAATGAAAATCACAAGAAGCTTATGTTAATTATATGGGTTGTTTTTGTTATAAGGCTGCAACTTTTCTCAAGGGTCGGTGCATGATCATCCCTAACCAACAACTGATCAAAAAACATCAGACCTATTGGAAAAAACAGCTCGATTCAGATGTCAAACTATCAAACCTGCCAAAGGGGGCAAACGATCAAGGCAAAGGGATTACAACGCAAGAGAATATGATAGGGGAAAAAAATTGAACGTTGACCATTTACATATTTCTTCATGAGCACAACTACAGGAGGCAACACGCATGCCCTTTCCTCAATTTTTGTGAACACTCAAACCTGTGTTTCATGAAAACTGCCAAAGACATACGCCTCTGCCATCAATATTGGATTCTACCAATAATTCATACTAAATTGGGAAAACTCAAACGAAAAACAATCGTGAAATTCAGCTCCAGAAAATACGAGGACAATTCAAACAAATTTAAGTCTGATTAAAATATTTATAACAGCACCTGAAATCAGAAAAAAGAGAGTACGGAAACGTGATCAGCGGGGGGGGGGGCTGTGCCACGCATAGAAAATACAGCGGCCAAAATGACAATTTTTCATAAGTTGGAGGCTTGAATGTGAAATTAAACCGATTCTTCATTATCCGATCCGATACGTCTTCCTGCTCGACCTGCTTTTCCTCGTCTTGCTCTCGCATCTGATTTCATCTCCCCCAAGATTCCATAGCGATCAGGGTCAAAAGCCATTGTTGTCTTCATCTTTTATCTTCCAGTATCCACTTCCGCGCTTCACCGTTCACTGCTCGCCCTGTCTCTTGTCTTCCACTCTCATGTCTATAGCTTCACCAGTGATTTTCGACAAAGTTCCTCCATATCTGGAATCGGCTACGATTTTTTCCTTAAGTTACTAATCATTCCCCAGGGTTTGAGGATCTATCGGAGGAAGGGTGACGAGCCAACCCGTTGGAGTCGGACGAAGCCGAGGCCCCACACTTGCGGTGCAACATGGTGGTGTCCGCCATCCCCAGGAAGGCGGCGTTTTCGTACCTGAGGAAGCAGCCGTCGAGCTGGAGTGCGGCGGCACGGGCGTATCGGCAGAGGGCGGGGAGGTGACAGAGGGAGGCGATGATGCAGCGGCCATAGTCTGGGCTAGCGATGAGATAGCTGTGGGCAGGGGCGTTGGTGCGGGGGGCGCCGTCTTCATGTCGTGGCGGCCAGAAGCTTCATACGACACACAACAGCAGAAATGGCAAGGCGACTCGGTGGCTACAGTGTAGTAGCATGTGGGCGAGGCGATGGTGGTCTTTAAACGATGTCGGCTGGTTCGGTTCCTGGAAATGATTGTCGGGGCTTGGTGCTGGAGCCTAACAGCAACCGACGGGAACACCGGCATGAAAGGGAAAAAAAATTGAAAAAAAAGAAGGTCGACGGGGGTGGGGGTCGTCGGAGAAGTGACAGGGGTGGGGGTCATCGGAGAGGCGAAGTGGGTGGGGTGGGGATCAGAGGAGAGGTGAAGGGGGTGGGGATAATGGAGAGGCGGGTGGTGCGGATCGTGGCATGGGTAGAATCAGTAGAGAGGCAACATAGATGAGGGGGCTCGCTTCCCATGAGGAACGAACCAGACCAGACGATGACGGTGGGGAACGCGGGATCGCGGGCAGCGCACGCTAGAGGGAAGAACTTTAGTCCGTCGGGTTCCTTGGGTCGGGTTGGGTCATTTTTTCCCCGACCCGTGACCCCACCCAACCCAACCATGACCCAACCCAACCAACCCGACCCGTGAATATAAATTTTCAAACCCGACCCAACCCGGTTGGGTCGGGTCCATCGGGTTGGGTCGGGTTTGGACACCCCTAATCTGTACAATTTGTGTTGACGGATTTTTTTTTTTTTTTTTTTTTTTTTGAGGCCTAAGGCTCGTTTAATTTGAGGAAATGGGCTCCATTACAAAAAAAAAATAGACAACATACAATGCAAAGATATACTCGATGAGACTTGAACTCGATACCTTTAATTATCAAGATAATTATGACTCCTTATTCTCAAATGCTTCATAATGGTCAAGCCTTTGGGTTTTTCCAACATTTGGATTTACAACCGTTGGATTAGATATGATGAGGATTAATCACAACATTTGAATCAAATTTTTTGTACACTATATATATGAAGATATGTTAATGAAACTAGAGAGCTTTTCCTATCTATACTTTGCCTCTACTTCTTCTCCACTTCTTTTACATTACTGCACTTCGTTCATCATGCTCATCTCAATTATTCGACGCACGTTTCGTCTACGATACGCTTCATCTACAATCGATCACACATTTCTAGTTTTGAAATTCATCACAGTTTAAATAAGCGTTTGATCTGTTTCACAACACACTATCAACATGATCGTCTTCTCTGCATTAAACATCGTGACGACGCTACATCACTATCATTGGCGTAAGATAATTCTTACATGAAAAAGGTGAGTCGTATTTTTTATATCATATATTTTTATATCCATCCCCCCTCTTAATAAAATTTAAAAAATATATAAATTATTTTCTTAATCTTTTATGACGGAAAAAATAATGAGATCCTGAAGAGAAGTAATGACTCTCAAATGTCAATCCAATCCATTCTCTAAAGTGAATGCGATTGATTTTAACAAAAATAAGTGTTTATAATCAATACGGTCGATGTAGAGACAAACATAATTCATCAAATGAAAAAAGAATCATCGCCACCAGAAGTAGTTGGATGATGAACATCACATATCTGTCATATGTCAAAGTGTTAGAGTCGGTGCCCTAGAACCAACTTCTTTGTACTTTATGATAAACATGTATTCATGGTTTTGAATATTAATAAACTCCTTATCATATTATGATTGTTATTCTACGTAACATAGTATGTGATAATGTCCTGAGAATACTTGTTGCACAAAAGGTCATAGTAGTTTCCCATTATGATGAGAACCCAAAACTAATACGACGCTATTCTCGAATATATGTTCTATAGTCGGACGATGTCATTTGAGGGACACAAATGATACAGGGTATCAAGGGTGGAGACTCATAGGACTTTGAGACATCTTCTCATGGTGCACGCCTTTGACCATATCCAGTATGAATATTATGAGAACGAGACCCGCCAGTAGGAAATCCACATCTCTATGTGTTATTAGATGTTCCTATCTACGGATGTATGCATTGATCCTTAGACTTTAATATTATTATTAATGAGTATTCTGAGTCGCACACTTAAATGTATTGACGAAAATCGTGACGACAGATGTTCGCGGTGAGGTAGGATACGTTGGATGCGTCACGAGTAATATTGCATTAATGAATAATGCGAGAAAGGATTTGTCCCTTCGGTTCTTTAACGGAAGTTAATATCTCAAGTCCTTTGATGAAAATGATATAACCTAAATAAATCTATGGTTATGGTGTTCTATAGACAAGTTCAATTTTCAGAAAGTCAAAGAAAGAGGTATCGAGCATATAGATTGATGGCACTGGCATGCAACCTGCTCAATTTGAGATATTATGATAAATGGATTATATTACCAAGTAAACGTTCGTATGAGGTGACATGTCGTTACAACATTAACTTATTTCTCTATGGATGTCTTGACGTGTTGTTAGACGCTAACCTTGAACTTTAACCTGTTTCGCCTAATGCCACTGAGAAAGAGGCCTAGAGAGTCACACACTAAGTATATCCAGAATCTCAGTTAAATAATATATTATTATTTATTATTTAACAGGTTGAATAAATATCATTCTCGTACGTGGTTTAATAATTATTAATGTATGTTTGATCACATTTATTTTTTCAGTAGTTATTCGAGAGAATATATTGTAAGTGGAATATTTAATAAATATTTATTTTCTATTTAGTGAATATAATATTAATTTATTTATTGGTGAATAATGCAGTGGTATTTATTTAATAAATAAATAGTCATTATTCAAGACCTGATAAATATTGTGGAGGAATGACAAACCGAGTTTAATAATCCGATGATAAATAATAAATATTGAATATTATTTGATTAAATAATATTTAATTATAATTCGCAAGTTAAACACATGTTGAGAAATAATAATATTACAATTATTATTTGACATGAGGTTTTGCTAGGATTAAATAATAATTAAGGGCATTTGTGAAATTATATTATTTTAATCATAGCAATACAAATCCCCAATTATGTTATTTTCTCTTAAACCAATTCAGTTGTGCACAACAGATTTGGAGAAAAACCTCTCAAGCCTAGAGAGTTCTATTCTCCAAGAATGCTCTTAAGAACGGAGAACAATCCTCCTCCACCGGATCAAGGAGAACATTTTGGAAGCGGTTCTCAAGACGATCAAAAACGGACGACGCAAGCGTAAGGATCTTCCATGTTAGCACCCAGAGACTCATTCGGCGACGTCCGAAGATTCGTGGAACACGTGTTGATCACCGCTAGAGGAAATCTACGCTTGGTTTCTATAACGCAGCGACGATGCACTGTAGATCTATCGTCAAACACATCAACGAAGAAAGAACCCCTTAGAGGTAATTCTTTATCTATTTAAATTAATTATAAACAATATATGTTGATCTCCTCTCTCTCGGTTCTGGCACAATTCTTCTTTGTTTATTTCTTTGACTCAATTTTGTATATCACAATGTTTATCATCATATAGATATCAGATTGATCATTGATTATGGAAAAAATTAAAATTGGGCACTGCCCATCGCACAATTTCGTTGCACCCGGAACCTACAAGTGGTATCGGAGTGGACAAATAATTGTTTATAATTATTTAAGATCGTTGGTCATTTACGCATTTATAATTTAGTTTTTCAATTCAAGCTTAATCGTCCTTTTAATATGAATTGAGAGATTAGATTCTTCCTTATTCGTTTCTCATAGATCTAATCAAGACTTTTAATTTTTATTTTTTTTTGATTAAAATAAAATCGAGGAACTCATCCGAAGGAGCCAAGGATTCTGCTTGAATAACACAGCAGTACACACCGTGTAACCGAAGTTACATGATATGTAGTTATGTTCAATGCAGTAGGAGTTAATTCGAAAATAACTCAACCCGTGTGTGTTAATGACACACGGTGTAAATAATTCTTACACCGCGTGTTAACCAGAATAGACTAGCGCACGGTCAGCCGAACTACACGCCATGTGGCCCATTGGACACAGCGTGTAGTCCCTTTGGGTCAGATACGAGTTGTGTATTCCATACACGGCCTACCTGATTGGTGATCGTGTATCACATAGTCAACACGATGTGTGGCCCATTAGACATGTTGTGTACTCCAGTTTCTGAGGTACGATTTACACGTCAAGTCTCTAGGCATGTACCTTGGATAAACGGTGAGATATGTACACGCCGTGTAGATCAGATCTACATGCTGTGTACTTTTACCAGTTAGGCAGATTTAAAATTTATTTATTATATAGTATAAACCTTGAGACATGTACTTGCGTGTTCGTATTACAAGTTGTTACTCTATGTGCATTGAAGTATAACACATGACCGAAAAATCATATAATTTGTGTAATCATTCGTGAAGTACACATCATGAAAGTACGTAATAAGTCGTGTATGCCACATGTCACAAGAGTAAAATATTAAACGAGTATAATACATGTTGGTCATGTAAACAAGAATCGTTTGACAAATCTCTATCAAGATGGTTATTTAGACTATTCTGAGCTAAAAATACTTGATAGATGTCATGCCTATTTATAAGAAAAAATGACCAAACCACCATTCGGTGGACAAGGTGAAAGGGCCACAGAACTTCTAGGATTAGTATACATTGATATGTGTGGACCATTTACAGTAGAATCTAGAGGTGTATATTCTTACTTCATTACTTTTACTGATGACTTGAGTAGATATGGCTATATCTACTTGGTGAGGTATAAGTCTGAGTCCTTTGAGAAATTCAAGGAATTCACGAATGAAGTAGAGAATCAACTTGGTAAGAAGATAAAGAAGCTTCGATCATATCAAGGTGGTGAATATCTTAATCAAAAGTTCATCAAATTTCTATGGGAGTTTGAGATTCTATCTCAACTCACTCCATCTTACACACCGCAGTGGAATGGTGTTAGTGAAAGGAGGAACCGTACCTTGTTAGAGATGGTAAGGTCGATGATGAGTCATACAAATCTTACATTATATTTTTGGGGATATGCATGACAAACTGCGACATACACATTAAACCAAGTACTAACTAAAGCGAAAAATGGAATTCCCCTCGAGTTATGGAGTGAAAAGAAACCCATTTTATTGTGTACACATGTATGAGGTTGTGAGGCGTTTGTTAAGGCCTTCTCAGGCAACAAACTAGCACCCCGGGGCATGAGGTGTATCTTTATAGGGTATCCCAAGGAAACAAAGGGATACTACCTATACAACCCCTCAAACAAGAAAGTAATTGTCACCATACAATCCATCTTTCTTGAAAGGGAGCGCATCCTCAAAAAGGACAGTGGGAGCAAGATTGACTTTGAAGAAGTTAATGCTCAAGATATACATAAGTTGGTACAGGAACAAATTCCACAGGTCCCCGTGGAAGAAGTAGTTCCTAAAATACAAACATTTGCATAGGAGCATAAGAGAGGTAAGAGAACTAGAGAGATATGGTTTTTTGGTCACCGCGGATGGTGAATCATTATTGGTTGACAATGATGAACCTCTATCCTACAAGGAGGTAGTAGAGAGATCAGAAGCTACAAGATGGATAGAAGTTATGAATTATGAGATGGATTCCATGTATCAAAACCAAATTTAGGTTCTGGTCGATGCACCAGTTGATGCAAAGCCTATTGGATGCAAATGGTTATTCAAGAGAAAATTAGACATGGAGGGTAAAGTAAGTACCTATAAAGCAAGGCTAGTTGCTAAAGGGTTTAAACAACATCAAAAAATTTACTAAGATGAAACTTTTTCTCTAGTTTCCATGTTTAAACCATTAGAATCATACTTGTTATAGCAGCTTACCATTAATATGAGATTTGGAAGATGGATGTAAAAACTGCAAACCTTAATGGGAACCTTCGAGACGATGTCTATATGACACAACCAGAAGGGTCTGTGACTCTAGATGATGCCAAAAGGATTTTCAATTTTCAGAAATCCATTTATAGATTGAAGCAAGCATCAAGTTCATGGAACATTCAATTTGATGAAGCTATAAAATAATTTGGTTTCATTAAGAACGAATGTGATCCATGTGTTTACAAAAGGTTTAATAGAAATGAGGTTGTTATCCTAGTAGTATGTGTTGATGACATATTACTTATTGGAAATGACATACCAGTCTTACAATATGTCAAGGACCGGTTGAACAAGTATTTCTCCACGAAGGACTTAGGCGAAGCAGCCTATATTTTAGGGATCAAGATCATTCGTGATAGATCCAAGAGGCTACTTGGACTAAGTCAAAGTACATATATTGACCAGATACTAAAGAGATTTAGTATGGAACAATCCAGTAGGGGATTGGTTCCAGTGTCACATAGTTAACATATTTCTAAGAAAATGTGTCCCCATACACAACAAGAGAGAGAGAGAGTGAGTAAGATCTCATACACTTTGGTGATATGATCAATCATGTATGTCATGTTATGTACTAGACTTGATGTTTCCTATGCACTGTGCATGGTAGGAAGATATCAAGCAGATCCAAGATAATAACATTAGACTACTATTAAGGCTATCCTTAAGCATCTGATAAGAACTAAGGATATGTTCCTAGTGTACGGAGGAGATGAGGAGCTAGTCATTAGGGGTTATACTGATGCTGGTTTTCAGATAGATCAAAATGATCTGAGGTCGCAACGAGGATATGTTTTCTATCTTAACAAAGGAGCTGTGAGCTGGAAGAGTTCAAAGTAGCCAGTTGTTGCTGATTCTACAGCAGAGTCTGAGTATATAGAGGCTTCTGATGCAGCCAAGGAAGACATTTGGATTCGTAACTTTGTTTAGTATCTTGATGTGGTGCCTAGCATTAAAGACCCTATCACATTTTATTGTGATAATACTATAGCAATGGCTCTTGCAAAAGAGCCAAGGTCACACCAACGGACAAATCATATACTCTGAAAGTATCCCCTCTTGAGGGATTTCTATCAGAGGGGTGAGGTTGCAGTAAGGAGTAACCATAGAAGAGAATGTGGCAGACCCCTTGAATAAAGGTATATCTCAACAGAAGCATGAGTATCATGTGAGAGCTAGCGGAATAAAGGTTGTTAGTAGTTTGCTATAGTCCAAGTGGGAGTCTGTTGGAGCTGGTGCCTTAGAACCAACATCTTTGTACTTTATGATAAACATGTATTCATAGTTTTGAATATTAATAAACTTTTTATCACATCATGATCGTTCTTATGCATAATATAGTATGTGATAATGTCCTAAGAGTAGCTATTACATTAAAAGGTCATGGCAGTTCCCCGTTCTGATGAGAACCCGGAAGTGCTGCGACACTGTTCTTGAATATATGTTCTATAGCCGGATGATATCATTTGATGGATACAAATGATACAGAATATCAGGGGTGAAGACTCGTAGGACTTTGAGGCACATTCTCATGGTGTAAGCCCTTAGAAATATCATGTATGAATGTTATGAGAACAAGATCTGCCAATAGGAAATCCACATCTCTACGTGTCATTGGATGTTCCTATCTACGAACATGTGTATTGGTCCTTAAAAGATTATTATTAATGAGTATTCTGAGTTATACACTTAGATGAATTGATGAAAATCATGATGATAGATGTTTGTGGCAAAGTAGGATACATTGCG
Source organism: Viscum album (assembly GCA_963277665.1). Taxonomy (NCBI): domain Eukaryota; kingdom Viridiplantae; phylum Streptophyta; class Magnoliopsida; order Santalales; family Viscaceae; genus Viscum; species Viscum album. The sequence goes on from OY728139.1 coordinate 853,795,374, forward strand.
TGCGTCACAAGTAATATTGGATTAATGGATAATGCGAGAAAAGATTTATCCCTTCTGTTCTTTAACAGAAGTTAATATCTTAGTCCCTTTGATGAAAATGATATAGCCTAAATAAATCCATGGACATGGTGTTCTATAGGCAGGTTCAATTTTCAAAAAGTCAAAGAAAGAGATATCGAACATATAGATTGATGGCACCGGCATGCAACCTGCTCAATTTGAGATATCGTGATAAAGAGATTATATTACCCACTAAGAATCCGTAGGTGACATGTCATTACAGCATTAACTTCTTTCACTATGAGTGCTTTGGTGTGTTGCTAAACGTTAACTTTGGACTATAGGTTGTTTCACCTAATGCCATTAAGAAAGATGCCTAGAGGGTCACGGACTAAGTGTATCCAGAATCTTAGTTAAATAGTATATTATTATTTATTATTTAACAGGTTGGATAAATATTATTCCTATATGTGGTTTAATAATTATTCATGTATGCTTGATCATATTTATTTTGTCCCTAGTTACTCGAGAGAATATATTGTGAGTGGAATATTTAATAAATATTTATTTTCTATTTAGTGAATATAATATTTATTTATTTATTGGCAAATAATGCAGTGATATTTATTTAATAAATAAATAGAAATTATTCAAGGCTCGATAAATATTGTGGGGGAATGGCAGACCGAGTTTAATGGTCCATTTAGAAAGAATAAATATTGAATATTATTTGATTAAATAATATTTAATTATAATTCGCAAGTTAAGCACATGCCGAGAAATAATAATATTACAATTATTATTTAACATGGGGTTTTAATAGGATTAAATAATAATTAAGGGCATTTGTGAAATTATATTATTTTAAACCTAGCAATACAAATTCTCAATTATGTTATTTTCTTATAAGCCAATTCAGTTGTGCACAACAGATTTGAAGAAAAACCTCTCAAGACTAGAGAATTCTATTCTCCAAGAATGCTCTCAAGAACGGAGAGCAATCATCCTCCAATGGATCAAGGAGAATGCTTTGGAAGCGGTTCTCAAGGTGATAAAAGGAGGGTGATGCAAGCACAATGAACTTTCGTGCTACCACCCGGAGACTCCTTCGGCGACATTCAGAGATTTGTGGAACACGTGTGGATCACCGCTAGAGAAAATCTACACTTGGTTTCTACAACGCAACAACGATGCACTACAGATTTGTTGTCAAACACATCAATGAATAAATATTTCCTTTTTTATCTAATTAAATTAATTATAAACAATGTGTTTATCTCCTCTCTCTCGATTCCAGTGCAATTCTTCTTTTTCTTTGAATCAATTCTGTGGATCATGGCATTCACCGTCGTATAGATCTCAGATTGATCATTGATTATGGAAAAAATTAAAGTTGGACATCGTCCGTCGCATGCTTTTATTGTGACCCGAACCTATACAAAGTACGAAAGTAAACTTTACTAATCATGTCATGAACCATGACATTTGACATCTCGGGTTTTATTATATGCTAGGTGTTGATTTTGATTATGATGTATAAGTGTTTTATGATGAAGATGATATTTACTTTGTACATTTTTAAATATCATATTGTTTTATTTCTTTTCTCTTACATTTTATTTCTTATATAATATTTTATAGAAATTAAGTATTCATGAAGAATAACATAAATATGTTTTTATTGATATTTATCTCCCAAAATAGATGAAAATGATGAATTGAATATTCATGTTATTGTCTTTTTTTAACAAGTTTAAATCTAGCCTCCATATTTTATTAAGAAAATAGAACTTTTTTTAAATTGAGTTTAGATGGAATCCATTACATGGTTAGTTGGCCCAAATGCACATAGACATGTGAAATACATGGTCTGAAGTACCTTACATGGTCCAAAGGACCCATGACCTGTAGAACCATAATTTTAATGGCCCGACCCACCACTAGAGTTTACTAGCGGTCTGTGACTACCCTACCACCTCAAGCACATCACCACTGACATCGTCCCCCCGTTGTCATCCCTATGCACCCACACCACCAACACATCATCGGGAGCCGCTGCAATCCCACACCATGACACTCCACCAGTCATAAACCACATTGCCCCCCTTCTAGAGTCATTGCATCTATGGTACTAGACATGATTAATGTGTATCCCCCCATTGCATAATGTTAGGAAGATGCATCGTGATAGGGCACCCCTCCATCCCAAAAAGGACCATGGGAGGAAAGATGGATGATAGGTGTCATCATATCTATCTCTCTTTAGAGCCACTCGTCTGACGACACTAGCATGATACCCCACAACACTATCAACCAGTTGTTTCACATCATCGGTCCCATAATGCAAGAACCACGTGGAAGAGCACCCATCCATCACACAATAAAGGAAAAATAGTTGGATAATAGGTGTCATCACACTCATCCCTCTTTCGATCCCCCCAAATGAAATGAGTTGTAGTCTAGTTTCACCATGCGCCTACTTAACCTATAAAGATGGCCTGAAGGATCAAAAGGCCTAAAGGCCCAATAGACCTATGTTGTAACATTGCCTCGACAACTGGGACCAGCCGAAATTCCCATGGATGAGCGATATTCGCTCACCACCTTTACAACACCACCCCAGAAATCAACATCGTCGGACGCCCGATGTCCGGGAAGCATCAACAAAACAAGAACGACATCAAAACCCAACAAAACCAACCCGATCGATGTCGCGACTCCCGCTGTTGATGCTGTGAGACGGATGCGGCTCCGGCTCCATGTTCCACATTGCACACCTACTCCTCCGGATCACCTCGATTGATGTTGACCCCACATCAAAACACCGCGGGATTTAAATATCTGGACAACCTAGATTAAACACACGACAAAGAAGAGGCTAGTTGTGTGTGAAGACAGTGAGATTAAACCAGTGACTAGGAACATGAAGAGGCACCATTAGAGTATCCATGATCCGAAACTATCACTAATCCTTCTCCAATGAGGCCCAACAAAGTAGTGACCAAACATCAACTATTGAGGGGGTAGATTTCACGCTGCAGAAGGAAATGATCATTGTGCTTTATTCTTTGATAACAAATATTATTATTATGACTAATGTAAGTATTTTGATGAAAATAAATATTTAGAAATCACAAAAAGTTTTATTAATATTTATAAAATAGCACATCCCCAAAGGATAATATGAAAATAATGTCTTTTGACATTATGTTGAAGAATAATTTCCTATCAGTAATTTTTGCTCCTATACCAGCAATATCAAGAGAAAAATTATTATTTACCATGTGATTACAATATCATCTCATGCAATTCATTCAATTTCCCCTTAAGCAGATGTTATTTTTCTTATAATTCATAAACCATATGATAGAGTTATATAGCTTTGATAATCCGGTATATTTTATGAAACTAATTTCACTACTTGAAGTGGTTAAACAATGATTATTATGATAAATAAAATTAGTATTTTTATACTAGATGATCACTATTGATAAATAATGAATTATCATTTGCGAATCATGATATCTAATGAATAAATTCACTCCTGAATGTGAATGTAATTTTAATTGATTTTATTTCATTCCTTGAAAAGAAAGAAATTATTCATATAAATTTGATACGACTTATGTTACTCATAAATGAAATTTTTATCATGAATATAAAATTTGATCAAATGATTTCTCCTTTATTTGAAGAAATGAGTGTAATTATAAAAATTATTTTTTGAATTATAAATTATGATTATGGTGAGGTGTGTTGTAAATCCAGAAGATTATTCCACATTGTTTCTCACACCATATTTATCCACTATAAAAACATGAGGGCTCCTTTCCCTAATATATATATTTTAAAACCTTTGGATCAAAAGTTCCAAAACATAAAAAATAATCTACTCAGTGAGGTTCCTAACCCCTTATGATTATATTATGAATTCATTAATTCATAACCAACCAATAGAAGTGGAAATTATTTTATTAAATATGAGCACTTCAGTTTTTAACCGCATACCATGAATGTATCAAAAATGCATAATGGATGATCATGAAAATCTTGTACATCGATCTTGAATAAAATGTTTTGAAAATATTATTTTAATCTATATATGATTATTGTTGATCAAAACTCTTGAAGAGTTTGTATATGCTCATGTAAGTACATTGACTAGTAGTGCAAATTAATCAAAGGTACTAGAAGAGTGAATATATTACTACCTGATGGTACAAATTTTTTAACAAATAATGAAAAATATTGAATCAAATATACATGAGTATTAATTTATTGATAAAATAATAGTCATTAATCAGGGGGAGAATGATGAATTTATTTAATGGATGTACATTTACTAAATGATCCATTCATCACCAGCTATATTGAAAGTAAATTTATGATATATATGTTAAGTATTAATTATGAAATATATATAGGAGTGTCCACCTATCATGTGAAACCATTTAAATATTATATAAAATGTTCATTTATTAAATGGTCACATGTATTATTATTTTCTAGTGAGTATATGCTATTGATGATAAATTATACAAAATATTGAGCATCATATACCATATATAAAAGGGTCAACTAAAAACTATTGGTAGGATGGTCGTAAGTGTTGGAAATCAATAGTCTAATTATACACACCATAAATGTGGTTGAATTATCTAAAATCATTTTTCATCATGAGTGGAAAACAATAAATATATTTTTACTTGAAGAAGAAAATTAATATATCAATAATAATATATATTTTAATTAGTCCCAAGTGACTGATACCAAATAAATTATGATATCTCATTAAATGTTGTTGATGATATATTTGCATTTTTGAATGATTTTAAAACTCACTGATGACAATGGATTTTAAAAAGATATTGACACCAAAATAACTGACCAAAATAATGATTAAAAAAATATATTATATATTCAAGTTATAAAGTTTTGGATTGATTATCCAAACTACCAAGACTATTGAATACTTATGAGATTATTATAAGAAACATTATTTATAAATTTGGATATTTATATTTGGATTATGTCTCATTGATGTTTATCTATATGGTACATTGATTACAACATCTATATATGAATTCCTGAAGGGTTCATAATTCCATAACCATATTCAAAATTATGAAAGTTTCACCTAATTTAATAAATTATTATATGGATTGAACCGAATAAGGTATATTTCATGCACCCATTAAAGAAGAATATAAAATTGATCTTATCATCACATGGTTTGTATAACATCAAAACTCCTGAAGAGTTAACAAAATCAATGGAATATTTGATGATGAAATTCTAAGGAATGCCCTTGTATTTTTAAACTAAACATCCATAAGATGAAATTGTAAATTTTGGAGCGATCTTACATATTCATGAAAATTCCCTTAATAAATAATTAAATACTATTCTTTCAAGAATTATATGTTTCATGCATGAGGGGATATTGAAGAACTTATTTTTCCCAAAATAATTAAATATAAATGCAAGTTTTATTTATCCTTGAAGGATACACATGTATATGTGCATATGTATCTTAAGATAACATGACATCTTATTACGATGTAAGGTAATGTTTTTCCATACTCATTGAGATTTAAAGGGTATAAATGAATACTTATTCTAAAATTTAGAATCAAAATTGGTTGGTTATGTTGATACTAGATATTAATATGATAAATTTAAGGCTAGATCTCAACTAAATATTTGTTTAAGTACGATGGAATTTCCTTTCATGACGTTCTATAAAACAACTACGACTTCCTCCAATCAAGATGATTTGGTTGTGATTTATGAAGCAAGTCGATAATGTGTTTGTTTGAGATTGGTTATTCATCACATCAGAAATAATTGTGGATTAAACACGAGTAATGATATTCCCACCATATTATATAAATACAATGTTGCTTGTACAACATAATTGAAGGATGGGTATATCAAAGGCGGTTGAACAAAACATCTCACAAAAATTATTTTTGACTAGTAAACTTCAAAATAATGGTGAGATTTCTATCCAACAATTAAGGTCTTGTGACAATCTTATTTACGATGGCATTATCAACTTAAAATTTTTAGAAATTTATTTATAAAATTAGGATGCGAAAAATAAAAAATTTATCGTGAATTTATGAGGGGAGATGCAATTGTTGTACTCTGTTCCCCTTAAAAGTTTTTCTCACTGAGTTTTATTAAAAGGGTTTTTAACGAGACAATACTATGGGGACTTTGATGTTGTTGTACTCTTTTTCCCTAATCAAGGGGTGAACCCTTAAACTGTTTTTTCTTCATGCATTTTTTAATGAGACAATCATACATCGTAACAAATATCCAAAGGAGTGTTGTAAATTATTATGGATATCTATAATTAATAGAAAATATTGGTATTCCCCATGAGTTATAATTTTCAATGAGATTATTCATTATTAACTACGGTCTTACTCCCATTTCTTGAAAATATAATTAAATAAAATATTAATTGATATCCTGAAGATGCAATTGAATGACTCAACTAGGGGGAGTTGAGAACGCTCCACTCTTTCCCTGTATCAGGTTTTTTCCACTGGGTTTTCCCGATAACATTTTTAATGAGGCAACATGATATGAAATTCAATTACTTTAGCTTCACTTATTTTTACCCATAGAGTTTTTTAAGCAAGGTTCGTATAAGATTTCATAAAACATCAAAGTGGGGGTGTTATGAAATAATAATTATTATTATGTGGATGTCATAATTTTCTTTAATTACCAAGGTAACTATAACCCTAATTCCCTAACCCTTCACAATGGCCAAACTTTTTGGTTTCTATGACCTTTGGAATTACAACCATTAGATCATATATAATAGGGAATAATATCAAATGCTAGATCAAATCTTGTGTACTCTATATATATATATCGAGGTGTGTTAATGAAACGTGGGAATCTTGGCCCTCTATACTTTGCCTTATTCTCCACTTGTTTTACATTGCTGCCTTTCGTTCAACATTTGCATCTCAATTATTTAAAAAACATTTCGACAAAGATACATCTCGCCTATGATCGATCACACATTTCTGATTTTAGAAATCCTTACAATTTTAATTGGCGTTTGATCCATTTCAAAACATAATTTGATTAATATTTAATCCACGAACGAGTGAATGTTGTTTCTGGTATAAATTTAATATAATATTAATTTTTATAAGTAATAACTTAATAGAATGTCTTTATAATTTTTTTAAAAAAATACTATTATTATTGTTGATGATGATGGTTATGTCGGATGATGCATCAAGAAAATATGGGTGATGGCGATGGCTAACCTGGTCAATCCCTCAAGTCTATTTTGGAGTTGGAGGAAAAGGATTCAAACTATGTTGGATATAATGGACTATTATCATTGTATGGATTTAGTAATATTGATGAGAACCTAAAAAAAGTTCAAGAAAGAAATAGTTAGAGCTCAGATGACATCACAATATGGGTCATTGCAAAATTGATCGGTAATAGATTGTTTATAGTTTTTAAAAATATCACAACAATGAGTATCATTGAGAAGGAAAACATAGTGCATGTTGTTGCAAATAAGGAGACAATTTCTAAAAGGATTTTCATATGCAAATGTTTAGTCATCACTAGGGTTATACCGCTAAAATGGGAGATACTAAGAAAATTTGATGAGCCGATGAAGCAAATTACTACAATTTGGGAATTTGTTGATTAGAAAATGACATCAATTGGTCATGAATTATTCCACATCATCATTTAGTCTAATGAATTCAAGCATCAAGTTTGGGGCTTTGGATCTCTTTATTTAAAGCCAGGTATTCATTGAATTCAAGAATGGAACATCCCCTTCCTATAGTTAGCGCAACGACCGCATGACTTTCAAGTTTTTTTATTATTTTATTCAATTATTGTTTTTCCCTGGCCTAGGGAATTATTCTAAGTATGGATTAATATTTTATTTTGTTTAGAGTTTTAGCCTATAAATAGGTCATATTCTATCATTTGTAATTAGTTTTACCACATTCTAATAAAATTCTAGAGAGTTTACTCTCTGTTTGTGGTGTTTTACCCATGTTCTCCCTAAGTTCCTCACACAAGAACTTGTTCACACCCAGTACACAACATCAGTTGGAATCAGAGAGAGGAAATTACTTATTTTCCACTATTAACTATGAGAATAACCCTTGTGGTCCCAGTATTATTGGGATCTAATGAATTTGTATACTTTGTCCCTGTTATTCCAGCAGGGCCTCCACCAGAAGTGTCTTCTCTACTCGCATCTTCTCTGACACATCGTTGTCAATCTCCCCCACCGTTATTTGATGCCACCCACCCACCATCCTAATCGACCATCCAGAGTTCGACTACTTCCATAAAAAACAAAAAAACAAAGTAAAAAAAAGAGAGAAAATTCAAATTTTCCAATGGGAAAATCACACCATGATTTGCACCCCACGATTCATGGTTGGAACTACATTTCACTTTGCCAAACGCATGCCCTGTCGTAGCATAACCTTCTCATGCGAGCATCCAGATCTCATCTGCCCCTGTTGTCATGCATTATTCCTTTACAATCACCCTCAATGCCCCAAGCCCCATGCTTACTCTTTATATATAGGTTTTCAACGTGCATGTCCTTTGCGTGCAAGTCCTTCACACACAAGTCTCCTACACACTCGAATCCCCCTAAGCATGACCCCCAATGCATGTCCACCCACCATAATGTGATCATCCTTTTTTCCCATACCAATATTCCTTGCACACATGTTTCAGCAAGGCAAGGTCAACCCAACCATGTATACAAAAAAAAGATGGGAAAAAGGGAAAAAGAAAGAAAAAACCATAAAAGACTAATGAGAGAGAGAGAGAGACCCATACCTAGGGCAAGCATAAGTTGAATTCAACCAACCCACATGCGACAGAACCCAACTGCACACATTGTCAAAGCACCACTCTGCCATCTCTTCGCGCCTTATTTTATGGATCCCATGTCCAACAATAATGAAATTAGGGAACCTCTCCCCCCTTGAATTAAAATATGCATATAACTTAGGAGCAAATTCAGTTATAGTAGTAGCAATCTTAATAACTGCTCCACCAATAACATGTACAATTTCGAAACTAGCATGAAGAATTCTTAGTCACTGCGAGACCTTCATGTAGCATTGGTGCCATATACTCATGGTTGTCATGTCCAAAAAAAATGAAATTAGGGAATCTCTCCCTCGAATTATAATATGAAAATAACTTTAGAGTATCTTCAGTTGCAGCAACAATAATCACAAGAACTCCACCAATAATATGTTCAATTATGAACCTAGCATGAACCACTCTTAGAGGCACTGCAAGACCTTCATGTAGTGTTTGTTCCACATCCTCACATTTCGGTTGTCCATGCACCCCACCATGTTGTCTTTGATCTCGTTTGCAATAGTGTTGCTGCTCGCACTCACTTAGTAGAGATGATGGTGGAATCAGGCCTTGACATGAATGGTGATGAAGAGATGAACATAAAGGTACACCAAGACCGAGTTGTTCATGACTCCCATCACAAAACTACTTCTCACACGTCAAAGGCTGGAGACACTTCTTGCTTTCCACCAACAAAAGGTTTTTCTCATGAACCATTAGTAAAAGTTATTGGTTATGTTTTTTTGGTTCCTAAAAATGTTACATGAATCCAATTACAAACTAAACATAATTTTGGTCGTATCGAGCTTCCCGAGATTAAGTTGGATTGTAAACCGAAGTCACATGAATGACACCAATGTTGATTGGAAAAACCTACTGAATCTAGAGAAGATGAATCATGGAAGTTTGAAGAAATCGATGGCGTTAATGATAACAAGGGATTTAACTTGAATTGTCACCTTCATTAGAAATAGTCCATCCCAACAGAGCATGATAAACAATCATCATGGGACAAGGATTAGCGGTTCCTCGTTCAGACACATAAGGAACTTAAAGGTTTCCTATTTTAGAAATCATGTTGGGGAAGCATAAGTTCCAAGCATAGAAATAAAACATAGAAAAAATAGAAAAAAAGGAATAACACGCAAATTTACATAGTTCAATAAGGTTGCATACATCCACGGGAGAAAGGGGGTCTGTTCTTTATTTATCTCTAGATGAAACGTCGGAGGATCACAATTACTAACTTATAAAATCATGGGACTGAATCCTATTTTATAAAGGAAATAGATATTTGTCAATGGATGTTTGGGTAGATCATATAACCTTGAAAACCCATCCTCATCATTGACTAATTCCACCGTGTTAACGGTCCAAGGTGACACCTGGGTTGGTTGTCGCCCGATAAAAAATCACCACTACAAATGTGGATGAAAATCCTCAATCAACTCACTAATTGGGAGTTCCCCCTACAAATGTCCCCCTCATGACCAATTTGGGGAAGAATCTAGACCTCCAGTCTTCTTGCAGGTGTTAGAGCTGGTGGGGACCCTGCCACCTGGCAGGTTTATTCGAGATGGGGGACCACTGGAAAAGGGAGGGAGAGAGGAAGCTTAACCGCCTGGGAGGATCGTGGGGGGCCTAACCACCTGGAGAAAGCTTAACCGCCTGGAGGGATCATGGGGGGCCTAACTGCCTAGAGGAATCTCCAATCTGTTGAAGATTATTTAAGAGGTTGAGGAGGGGACCACAGGGGGCATCTTTGGTCAGGTTTAAACAACTCCTTGGAGTTCGGGCAGGAGAGCAGAGGGGTCACCTGAAGTGTGTCAGTTTCCTTCTTCGTTCCTACCTTTCTATTTCTATTTTTGAGTTTTGGAGTCTGTAACCAGGTACGTTGTACTGTTTCATTGATTATACCAAATTCTGCTGCTAGTTCGGGTGGAGGTGCTTGTCATTTTGGTCCGACCTGCCGGAAACTCTCTTCCCCACCTCCTCTCATCACTGTGCCAAGAACCAGCTCAAAATCAGGCATGGAGACCCGCCTACAATCTCGCTTGGAAGCATTGGAACAACGGCTGGAGCGTGCTGAAGCTGGACGAGATCAGCGCCTCGATCAGGTGGAATCAACGATGTCTGGTTTAGCAGCAACGGTGGGAGCATTTCAGCATGAAATTTCAGGATTAAAGGAGTTGCAGAACACCTTAAGGCAGCATGGTGCACCGTCTGGAAAAGCTCCCTATTCAAGACGAAGCTACTACCTCCGCACCAACAGGTGGATCCGGTGGAATGGTGTTAGGGATGCACGAACGGACTGCATCAAACGCGATGCTACCAAGGTTAGAAGAAGCTGCAGGAGACAGTCCCAGACCGCAGCTAGCAGTCCACTGTGTAGAATTACCAGTTTTCGATGGACAAGATCCTCGTGGATGGATTAATAGAGCAGAATTATATTTTCGGATCAATCAAACACCTGAACTCTCTAAAATTTCTTTGGCTCAAGTGAGTATGGAAGGAATTGTCATACACTGGTTCACGGTTCTAGAAGAAGTACATCCTCGGTTGACTTGGAATCAATTTAAAGAGGAGTTAATAGAACGATTTAGTGGTTTAGAAGTGCAGAATCCTTATGAAGAATTGGACGCTAATCAACAGCAGGGCACAGTGCAGGAATATATTGAGCGGTTTGAATTCTTGGCATCACTCATTCCATGCCAACCAGAATCTCAGTATGTGGGATACTTTCTCCATGGATTGCGAGAGGAAATACGAAGCTGGGTGCGGATCCATAGTCCGGAATCCCGACTACAGGTAATGCGGTTAGCAAGACATGTGGAACTAGCCCTTGGCAAAGGCTCGAGATCACCAACTCAATGGGGAGGGACACGCTGGAATGGAGGCAAAGACTGGGTAAGCGCTCCTAGGGGAGCTTCACTTCAACAATCAAATCCACAACCTCCAGTAATAAGGCGCAGTGGAGAGCCTCTGGGAAGAATTAATAAAGAGGTGCAGCGCACAATTACAACTGGAAATAGAGCAGTTCGTCAACTAACAAATCAAGAATGGGAAGATCGACGAAAGAGAGGATTATGTTTTCGTTGTGGAAAGCCATATAATCCTATGCACAAGTGCTCTGATTCAAAAATGCGGATTTTAATTCTGGGAGAAGGGGATGAAGAAGCAGGACAAACTCCTTAACAGGAGGAGGACACTACAGCTGTAGAAGAAGAAGAAGAATTTCATGAGGTGGAATGCAAGCTTGTAGAAATACAGGGTTGGGGGATTTTATGCAGTACTAGGAATTATCCAGAGGAGGCAACAATGTCTTTAAAATTTGAAGGTTACATCAAAGAGATACCTATATTAATTTTAATAGACAGTGGAGCCTCCCACAATTTTATTAGCCCACGCCTGGTCAAAATTCTGGGGTTAACCATTTGGAGCAAAAAGAAAATGAGAGTGAAGCTCGGGGATGGCCATAAAACTGCTACAGCGGGCACATGTCGGCAAGTATGGTTGACTATGGGATCTTATGGTTGTTCCATTAAGGCGCACATCTTAGATATTGGTGGACTGGACTTAATCTTAGGCGTAGCATGGCTAAAGACTTTGGGGGACGTTTGTATCAATTGGAAGACCATGGTGATGAAATTTGTAGTGGAAAATCAGCAGTTCACACTCTCAGGAATTCACCAAAAGAATCGGGATGCTGTTTCGCTGGATCAGTGGTCTCAAAAACAAAGTCTCGGCAGTGTACATCGCCAACTAATCGGGGGCAAACGAAGCAGTGGAGAGCAGTTTCTGACTTCTCACCAAAGTCATGACTTACAGCAGATCTTTCTCCAATATCAGTCAATTTTTTATGAGCCCCAAGGTCTCCCAGCTTCAAGACTCCATGAACATGCGATAAATCTCTTCCTAGGACAAGGACCAGTTTATGTCAGACCATATCAATATCCTTATTTCCAAAAAAAAGAGATAGAAACACAAGTTCAGGAGATGCTGACTAAAGGTATAATCCGACCTAGTACGAGTGTTTTCTCAAGCCCAGTATTGTTGGTTAAAAAGAAAGATGGGTCGTGGCGGCTATGTGTTGACTACCGAGCTTTGAACACGGTAACCGTCCCCGAAAAATTTCCAATACCAGTGGTTGAAGAGTTATTAGATGAGTTGTACGGAGCTACTTCTCTAAACTTGATCTTAGAGCAGGTTACCATCAGATCTGCATGCGCAAGGATGATGTGGACAAAACTGCCTTCCGTACTCATAGTGGACACTATGAGTACTTAGTGATGTCATTTGGATTAATGAATGCCCCCTCCACTTTTCAAGCAACAATGAATGACTTATTTCGACCCTTCAACATTATGTGCTAATATTTTTTTATGATATTCTTGTGTACAGCTGAGATTGGTCGACCCACTTACAACATCTTGCAAATGTACTTAAGTCTTCTCCAAGAAAATCATTTCTTTGCCAACAAAAAGAAGTGCCATTTTGAACAGCGGGAGATTGAATATCTGGGACATATTATATCAGCTGAAGGAGTTTCGGTAGATCCTGGGAAGGTGCAAGTCATGGTTGATTGGCCAATTCCAACTACTGTTAAGGGTGTTCGTGGCTTCTTAGGCCTCACCGGCTACTACCGTAAATTCATTCGGGGATATGGGAAAGTGGCTCGACCTCTCACTGCTCTTACTCGGAAAGATGGTTTCCAATGGACAAATGAGGCCCTCCAAGCTTTCCAACACTTGAAACAGCTAATGACGACGGCACCCGTATTAGCTCTACCAGATTTTTCTAAGCAGTTTGAGCTCGAGTGTGATGCCTCCGGGAGGGGAATAAGGGTTGTCCTCATGCAAGAACGAGGACCAATCTCATTTTTTAGTACTGCTCTTTCGGATCGTCACCTTGCTAAATCGGTTTATGAAAAAAAAGGTTATGGCGTTGGTCATATCCATTCAACATTGGCGGCCTTACCTCTTGGGCCGCCCATTTATTGTCTATTCAGACCATCGAAGCCTAAAATACTTATTGCAACAACGAATAACCACAGTGGATCAGCAATGCTGGATTGCTAAACTTTTGGGGTACCAATTTGAAATTTGTTACAAACCAGGAAGAGAAAACTCTGTCGCAGATGTTTTGTCTCGGATAAAGGAAAACACAGGCCGCTGTTATCAACTGCAAGCTCAGCCGGTATGGGAGGGGCACAAACTAGCTGATGGAGTCGCTACGGACCCACACTTGGGATCGATTTTCCAAGCATTGCAATTTGGCCAGCAGACTGTTGCTGGGTTTACTTTACAGCAAGGGATACTCTTATATCATGATCGGTTGGCTATTCCAGCAACTTCCCCTTGGATTCCTTTGTTATTAGCAGAATTTCATTCCTCTCCTCAAGGGGGACATATGGGTTTTTACCGAACTTATCGCAAGCTGGCCGGCAATCTGTATTGGGTGGACATGAAAGGGGTTGTCCAGAAGTTTGTACAGCAGTGTGAAGTGTGCCAACGATATAAATATTCTACTCTTGCCCCTGCTGGTTTACTGCAACCGTTGGAAATTCCTACAACAATCTGGTCCGACATTTCTATGGACTTTATCTCCGGGCTACCAAAATCAAAGGAGTATGATGTAATTTTGGTGGCGGTTGATCGTTTGTCTAAATATGCTCATTTTCTGCTCCTTAAGCATCCGTATACTGCACGAAACTGTTCCTTTGGGAAGTGGTCCGTCTTCATGGTGTACCCACCTCTATAGTGAGTGACCGAGATCCACTTTTTCTCAGCAATTTTTGGACAGAATTATTCCGTCTCTATGGCACCATACTTCGCTTCAGCACTGCCTACCACCCACAAACCGACGGCCAAACAGAGGTGGTTAACCGCTGTTTTGCAGGGGATCAACCATGTACTTGGTCATTTTGGATCCCTTGGGCGAAGTGGAGCTATAATACTACTTGGCATGCCTCTATTAATACAACCCCATTTGAAATTGTTTACAGCCGCAAACCTCCAACCATTCTGAGTTTTTTGCCATCTGAAATTCGTGTGCCACCAGTAACAACGGCTTTGGGAGACCGGGATGGACCTTTTACCATTGTTGAGCAGATTGGTCCGGTTGCATACCGTCTGGATCTACCGGCTGCTTCACGAATTCATCCAGTTTTTCATGTCTCACAGTTAAAAAAAGCCATAGGCACGCAGCAGGTTCAGCCATCTTTACCTCCAGGAATGGAGTTAGATTCTGCTTAGAGCCCAGAACCAATAGTAGTTCTCTCTTCCTGTTTGAACCATACAGATGGCATGGCACAACCTCAGTTTCTCATCCACTGGTCTGGTTGTTCAATGGATGATGCCACTTGGGAGGATGAGTTCACTCTCCGCAATCAATTTCCTTCTTTCAGTCTTGAGGACAAGCCTGCTTTCCAAGGGGGTGCAAGTGTTAGAGCTGGTGGGGACCCTGCCACCTGACAGGTTTATTCGAGAAGGGGGACCACTGGAAAAGGGAGAGAGAGAGGAAGCTTAACCGCCTGGGAGGATCGTGGGGGGCGTAACCGCCTGGAGAAAGCTTAACCGCCTAGAGGGATCATGGGGGGGCCTAACTGCCTAGAGGAATCTCCAATCTGTTGGAGATTATTTAAGAGGCTGAGGAGGGGACCACAGGGGGCATCTTTGGTCAGGTTTAAACAACTCCTTAGAGTTTGGGCAGGAGAGCAGAGGGGCCTCCTGAAGTGTGTCAGTTTCCTTCTTTGTTCCTACCTTTCTATTTCTATTTTTGAGTTCTGGAGTCTATAACCAGGTACGTTGTACTGTTTCATTGATTATACCAAATTCTGCTGCTAGTTCGGGTGGAGGTGCTTATCAGCAAGATTCCATCTTCTCTTTTGGAAGAAACTTCATTATCATATCCACCCTATTATCATTGGTGTGAATTTTTAAAACTTTCAACAATCTTTCTTCCAACACATTACAAATCCAACGACATCACACATTAATGTGTTTGGACCTAGAATTGAATTTCAGGCTATTTCTAAGATGAATTTCACAGTGACCATCATAATAGAGAATGTAATTCCCCTAGCTTTGTCCCAACTCCTGTAAAAACTTCTTCATCAAAAAAATCTCCTTACAATCATCAGTGACCATGATATATTCTTCTTTTGTGGTAGACAAGGAAACACACTTCTAAAGTCATGATTTCCATGAGACTGCTCCCCCTAAAAATGATATCAAATATTTTAATATGTATTTTCTCGTGTGTACATCTCCAACCATATCTTAATTTGTTTATCCTTCCAAAATAGGTTTATCATTTCCAAAACATAAACAATAAGTAGATATACCTTGAAGATACCTAAATATCCATTTGACCAATATCCAATGCTCCTTTATTGGATTTGATAAGAAACTACTCACGGCGCCAACAACATGAACAATGTTTGGTATGGTGCACAGCATAGCATACATAAGACTGTCAACTACTGACTGATAAGGAATTTTTTGCATCACTACTTTCTCCTCCTCAGTTGATGGACTTTGGCTCGTCGTGATCCTGAAATGACTCACAAGTGGAGTTTTAACTGGTTTCTCCTTTCTCATGTTGAATCTTTCAAGAACCTTTTCAATGTACCATTCCTGAGATAACCAAATCTTGTGATTCCTCCTCTCATGTCCTTCATTTCAAAAGACTTGTTCAACTCCTTCAACCTATTAATCTTGATGATATATTTACCAATAATCAAAATATCATCAACATAAAGCAACAAGATAATGAAATCACCCTCATAAAATTGTTTGATGAAAACACAGTGATCAACAATCATCCTCCTGTACTCATTTTTCTCCATGAATGAGTCAAATTTCTGATACCATTGCCTCAGTTCCTATTTAAAACCATATAAACTTTTCCTAAGTTTACATACCAAGTTTTTATTACCTTTCACCTGAAATGCCTCTAGTTTATCCATGTAAATCTCCTCATCAAGATCACCATGTAATAATGGTGTCTTTACATCCAGTTTTTGAACCTTCAGGTTTAGACTAGATGCCAATCCAAGAACTCTGATATAAGACATTTTTACTGTATGAGAACAAATTTCATAAAAAACAATACATTTCTTCTAACCAAATCCATTCAAAACCATTTTTGATCTGTAGTGAGACTATGAGCTTCCATCTTCTTCTTTGATTCTATACACCCACTTATTCTTGAGTTCCATCTTTCAATGTGGTAACTCTACCAAATAAAATGTGCAGTTCTTATTCTAGGATTTAATATCCTCTTGCATAACTTTTTCCATTCCATCTTATGATAAATCCTAATCGCATCATCATAACTGTCTAGATATCCCCCGTTATTGAGCATCACATACTCATGTGGTGAGTATCTATGACATGATTTTCATTATTTGGATCTTCTCAATTGTGCTTTAGAGGGAATCTGCTCTGGAATATCATATGATGGAGATATGTTACTAGGTAGTGATGTATCATCAGTGTCACATCTCTTTCTCACACTAGTTTGAACTGATAGTAGTCAAACTGGTTCCAAATTAACTGAAATTTCCTTAGACTACAGGTTCTTTGCATTTTTTAGCTTCTCAAAATCTTCAATCGTATGGTCCTCAAGAAACACCACATCTCTTCTTTTGAAAATCCTCCTACTGATAGGATCCCAAAGTCGGTATCCAAACTCCTCATGAGAGTATCCCAAAAATATGATTTGCTTTCCTTTTCAATCTAGCTTCGCTCACTCATCTTTCAGGATGTGAACAAATTCCTTGCACCCAAATACTCTCAAATGTTTGTATGAAACATTTTTACCTCTCCAAAATCTTTCTGAGACATCATAGTTCAGTGGAAATGATAGAGAAACGTTGATAAGATTAAATGTGGTCCACATTGTCTTCACCCCAAAGGTGTTTGGCAGCTTTGAATTTGAGAGCATACCCGACTCTCGAAAATTTTCCTATTCATCCTCTAAGAAATGTTGTTATGTTGAGGCATATTTCGTACTAATTTTTCCATCCTAATGACAAAACTCCTACAGTATTCCTTAAATGAACCATAATACACTCCTCCATTGTTTGCTCACACATACTTTAACCACCTGCTTGTTTATCTTTCCACCTTCACATGAAACTACTTGAAAACACGATGCATTTGATCTTTAGCTTTCAAAGCAAAGACCCACACTTTTCTAGAATGATCATCTATGAAGGTAACAAATTAAATAGCACCTCCCATCAACTTAATGTTCATCATGTAGACGTCAGTGTGAATCAAATCTAAAACATTCTCTTTTATGGACGATAAATAACCATGAAATGATACCCTATGTTGTATTCCCATGATGCTATCAACCAAAGTATCTAAATGTGTACCCTTCATTCCTAGTAAGAGATCCCCTTCTAGGAGAGAATTTTGATTCCTCTCTATAGTATCTCATACTTTGGAGGCAGTGTTCATTGTAGCTCCATGGACTTCTTGCCACCAACATTGTAGGATCTTGGACTTGGGAGGTTGTGGTACTGTTGTAGTATAGACTTGGGTGGTTGTAGCACTGTAGTGAAGTGGACTTACTATGTGGTTAGTGAAATAGTGCATCATATTCTGTGTTAACTCATTCTAGCTAGGGTTTCTATGTGTGAAACTATGATTATCTATCTGTAATTATGCGCATGAAATTAGTGAAGTATCCTGTCTCTCTATGGACATGGGGATTTTTACCAAACCATGTAAATTTATGTGTTCTATGATCTTCTTCTTGTTCTTTTGTTTTTTGTATTTTCTTTATCTGCAAGCCTTTTCTGTAGTTACGACTCCCAGCGTTTCCGCAACAAAGAGAAGTGTCTTTCTTTCCTTTATCAATTACCATCTTACCTTTGGCAAACTTCAATTTCCTATCACTAAAGGAACTAACATATCCATAATAATCAAGCATTCCATTGGATATCGTATTGAGTCGAATATCAGGAACACGCCTCACATCCTTCAACAGTAACTGACATCTAATATTATCCTCGAGACAAATATTACCAAAACCAATGATTTTGGATGCACCACCATTTCTCATATTCACATGTTTGAAACTCCTTGTAAGTGTAAGATGATAAGAAATCTCTTATGGCAGTGACATGATAGGAGGCGCCTGAATCAATCACCCATGTTGAATCTTGGATTTCAAGATTGATATGGTCATCTTCCTAAACAATAACAGCCACTTCATTGACAACTTTAACATCATTATTTTTGGTTTTACCTTCTCAATTCCTCTAAACTAACATCAGCTTCCAACACTCCCAGTGAAGTGTTTGGGTTTTCCATAATGATGGTGCTTCATGTCATATATCGATCGAGATTTCAATCACCTCCTCCTTTGGAGACTTTGGTCACGAGGTTCACTTCCTCTACTTCTTCTCTGCCATTTCTGCTTCCCTTGTCTTTCAGTGACAAGAGCATCTGATTCAGGTGAGCATCCCTTATCTTTCCTTCAGGACTCTTCATTCAATATTATGTCTTTCAGCATTTCCATGGTGAGATTTCCATTCGGAGTTGGATTGCTAACTAACGCAACTAGTGTGTCTCGCATATTTGGTAAATAACTTCACATCAACAATTCCTATAACTCATCATCAACCATCATTTTCATGGAATACAAAAGATTAATAATACCTTGGAACTCGCTCATGTGCTCTGATATGTTGTTTTTATCCTTGTACTTAAAAAGTTAGTGTATCAGGTTTTCTTTGTTCTATGTGCTTGTCCTTGTATACATATTTTCCAATTTTAGCTATAAAATAAAAGCATCATGTTTATTGGGAAGATTTTGGAAGATACTCTTGTCGATCCACTACTTAATTTGGGCAGCACACTTCTTGTTGACCACGAACCACTCTGTATCAACTAATAGGGTAGTGGTAGAGGTATTCTCATTGGATTGGCGGCTTGTTGAAGATTCATCCACTTACACTGCAATGAGCTTAGTGGTCTTCACTGTTGGTTTCCAATAATCTTTAATATACAAAAGAACCTCCATTTTGGGGTTTGACTAAAATTTTGATAACCTTTATAAACTTCATTTTAGCTCTATTTTTGACACTGATTATGTCGTTTGAATCATCTCAATAAGCTCTATGAATATGGCTTCAAAAATTTATTTGTACCACCTTAAATTTTCTGATCACTAGAAAACCTCTGCACTTTTGTCATTTCAACCCTGGTGCCTCTGATACCACTTTGTTGGGGCAATGGAAGTTCCAAGCGATGAAATCGAACACAGACAAAAGAGAAAAATGAAAAAACACACAAATTTGCGTGGTTCAGTAAGGTTGCCTACATCCATGGGAGAAAGGGGGCTTGTTCTTTATCTCTCGGGATGAAACATCAGAGGATCACAATTACACACTTACAAATTCATGGGACTGGAACCTGTTTTATATAGTAAGGAAATAAAGCTTCATCAATGGTTGTTTGGGTAGATTATATACCCTTGAAAATTCATCCTCATCGCCAGCTACTTCCACTGCATCGACTAATTCAACAGTCCAAGGTGCCACCTAGGATGATTGCCACCCGATGAAAAATCTCCACTACAACTGTGGGCGATAATCACTCCCTAATTGGGAGTGGCCCCCAAAAATCATGCATTACCACACCTTTCCATTCCACCCAAATGAAAATTTTAGGGTGAATCCTTTCTAAGAACCGGAGACTGATGCAACATTGATTTTATCCCCTTTCCAGCATCTAGTATAGTTCCTAAGTGGCTTTTTAAGTCTTTATTATTTTGTTTAATTACTATTTTTCCCTGTCTGAGGGCATTATTTTAAGAGTTGTTTATCCTTTTATCTTGTTTAGGGTTTTAAAGGGTTGTATAATATCAACCACTAAAAAAATAAGATCGGGGGTGGAGTAATAGAAAAAATAGGCTTTTATATGTTTTTATTTTCTTGCTCAATCAAGCATGCTATAAAACCTAAAATTTCTTCTGTGATTATCATCTAGAGCAGAGATGATACTCACTCACGTCACACGTGGAAGGTACAATACAAGCCATGGGAAGGTAGTAGATTCAGATTGGTGGTGAAGGACCAACTGGTGGTGATTGTCAGCGATGTCGTCGTCAATCATCTCCTTATAAAAATCGACGATCCCTTACAGTCCCTTGATGCATGATGATGGTGTGTGTGAGTGAGTCGACGGGGGATAAGGGTGGTGCCGATGAAGGATGCTCACAAATCACCACATCACCTGGAAGAAAGAGGATGGTCTGGCAGGGCTGTGGGGTGGATAAAGAAATGTGGAGTGCATGTATGTAGAGGTTTTTAGAAAAATAAAATCTGTTATGTATTTATTTTTTATAATTTTGATGTGCTTCGATGGGTCAGGTAATGTGTTTCAGGAGTTTGTTTATGGTATTTGTAGAATGATAAAATAGGTGAAACCCAAACCCCCAAGATATCCTCTCTAAAGGAGCCCTTGGGGTTCTTTTATAATGAATAATTAAGACCACACCGGACCTCAAGTCCGATGTGGGATGCAAATTCCAACACTCCCCCTCAAGCTAGGTACCTAACTTGAACACATAAAGAAAAAAACAAAGCATGCAACAAGGTGCAAACACTCCCCCTCAAGCTAGACATACCCAGCTTGATGACAAAACAAGATGAAATAAAATATAAAGTTGTTGTTGCTGCTGCTCCCCCTCACGATCGAAGCTCCTCCGTAGGATGATGGATAGATGATGTCGCGGACGCAGCAGATGAACCACTCAGACCGGGCCGATTGACGGAGCACCAGAAAATGCCGCACTAGTGGGGTCGGTCGATGAGACGCCGGGAAATCCATACTAGCACCGGGAAAACCGCACTTGCAGGGTCGGCGACTGGAGGCGGGGATTCCGCAGAATTGTTGCAGGATCTGGCGGCGCCAAAGGGCCCGGATCCAAGGTGGTCGAGCTGCTGCGCCACAGTGGAGGAAGTGAAAAGACGTGTCGGCGGATAGGGAGGCGGTTGCTGGGAAGATGTCGGCGACGGGAGGCGGGGGCTACCGCGGGAGGAGGCCAAAGAACCGGATCTGATGGAGGGCGGCTGGTCCGGTCGTCGGCAGAAGAAGGTCGGCATGGAGGTGGGGCTGTCGCACGAGGCCGGTATGGAGGGAGCAGCGAACGGGGAACCTGGTCCGTCGAGAGTCTCGCACAGGTGGAGCAGTGGGCCGGTACGGTGCCGCTTCGAAGGCAGAGGGCAGGGAGAATCGCGAGGAGGCGGAGGGCAGCAGCGATCCGCCGGGATGGAACTGCCGGGAGAAAAGTGAAGCAGCATGAGGGAGGCAGAGCGATTTGAGGCGAGCGCAGGGGGTCGCCTGGATGAGGACGCCGAGAGGAGCAACCGTCGGACCGGGGGCTACCACAGGAGTAGGCCAGAGAACCGGATCTGATGGAGGGCGGCTGGTCTGGTCGTCAGCAGAAGGAGGTCGGCATGAAGGTGGGGCTGCCGCAGGAGGCCGGTATGGAGGGAGAGCGGACGGGGAACCTGGTCCGTCGGGAGTCTCGCACAGGTGGAGCAGTGGGTCGGTACGGTGCCGCTTCAAAGGCAGAGGGCAGGGAGAATCGCGAGGAGGCAGAGGGCAGCAGCAATCCGCCGGGATGGAGGAGTGAAGCCGCATGAGGGAGGCAGAGCGATTTGAGGCGAGCGCAGGGGGTCGCCTGGATGAGGGTGCCGGGAGGAGCAACCGCCGGGCCTGGGGCCGTCGCGCTAGAGCGAGCCGCCGGACAGAGGCCAGCTGGGAGAGAACCGTCGGGAAAGAGGAGATCCAGCAGGGGAACCACGTCTGGAAAAGGGGGTCGTCTGGGCTGGCGCACTGGATCTGGACGACGAGCAAGGAAGCGTCGCGCCAGTCAGGAGATCTGGATCGGGACGCCGGGAGAGAACGCCGGGAAGAAGCCGCGAGGGCGGGGTGCGGCGCATGAGGCCAATCACGTGCGGGAAGAAGGCAGATCTGCGGTCGGTCGTCGGGGCGGAGAGAAGTCGGCGGGAAGGGCGGAATACCGTCGAGGTGGAGCAAAGCCGTCGGGGGGGGGGGGGGGGGCGTGCCTTCGTCGCGACGGCGGATCCCAGAGGGCGCAGGGAGCCGGAAGCCGTCGGGCGGGACTTCGTCGAGAAGAGAGGTCGCGTAGGGCAGAGGCGCTCGACGGGAACCTCGTCGCGGGGGTTGGCCAGGAACCAGCGTTGGATCGCGAGCGGGAGATGCGCGTAGGGAGCAGTAGGGAAGAGGCGGGTCGTCGCGTGCAGGAGGAGTCTGTCGCGCCTGGAGGGCGACGCGCAGGAGGGGCCATGCCGGCGACGGGGCGTTGCGGAAGAGCGTTGCAGGGGGGGATCCGTCGGAGATGGAGGGAGGCGGGGCCAGGGTGAACCAGGAATCCGCAGAGGCCGGCCAAGGGCGACGGCTGTTTTAGGGCTCGATGGCCTTTGGCAGAGTCGCTGCCCCCACCGGGGAAATTATTAAAAATCCTAAACGGGATAAAAAAAATAGATGGGAGGGGGGTCGGGATTAGGTTCCCTCTGATACCATGTAGAATGGTAAAATAGGTGAAACACAAACCCCCAAGGTGTGCTCTCTAAAGGAGCCCTTGGGGTTCTTTTATAAGAATAATTAAGACCACACCGGACCTCAAGTCCGATGTGGGATGCAAACTCCAACAGTATTTATGATTTTAAAAAATAAAAAAGGGAAAGGGTTCGACATATTCTAAAAAATAGGTCTCGAGAGGCATAAAACATGTTCATACTTCTCAATTTCGCTGATATGCATGAATGAGGTTCACATTTCTTTTTGTACCGCAAGGAAATGTGAACCTCATTCACACTTCCTTGAAGAAAGAAATGAAATGTAAACTTCGTTCACGCTTCTCACAAAATTTTTATGGAGTGAATGGGGTTCACACCTCTTCCTGAACAAAAACTATAAATAGAGGTGCCACCCCCCTGCATTTCAATTGTTTCTGTCTTTATTTTGTTGTGAAGATCAGTTGGATTTATATCTCAACATATATTTTCACCTTTTAAGAAGGTAAAATTTCTATTTTTAATTTTTAATTTTCTATTTTTTTTTATTTTGTTTGTATGATTTATTTATTTAATATGCATGGATGTATTAATATATAAATTATTGTTCTTCGTATGATTCATTTATGTATGAATTATTGTTTTTTGTATGATTTAATTTAAATTGAATGACTTAGGAAATTTAAATATGGTGTTTATATAATTTAAATTTTATGTATAAAATATAGTTTATATTTAAGGAAATGTTATTATTTTAAAAAAATGTATATATTTGTAATTTAAATGGTGCAGGATGGGATGCGGAATGTTTGCTACTCGCTGGAGCACGCCTCACACGCCACCTTGGTTTCAAAAATTCCCGCCCATTTCGTCTTCGGCCGCCGTGTTCCCGTAGGCGGAGCTCCAGATTCCGGCAGCCCCTGTCCCCGGTTCCTCACCTTTTCTGCCACCATCGTCCCCTCACCCTGGTGTCTCTTGGCCCTCTGGCTTGGGTTCACGCCCTGGGGTGGATGCCCTGTGCTCTAACATCCAAGGATCTTCATCTATTTGCTTCCCTGTGCTGTCATGCAGCCGTGCAGTCCATTGCAGCCTTAGACAGTGCGGATGATTCCCTGCAAACTCCCATCAGTAGGCTGAGGGGTTTGAAGCAGCGTCTAAGGGCCTTATTCAATCCTCCATCCCCCCCCCCCTTTTTCTCAGTCCAGTGGGGTTCGTACAAGATCGCAGTCAAGAAGCATAGTGGGGTGCTCTTCTCCCCACCTGAAATCGGTTATGTTGTCTGGGGCCAAAGCTAGGCGGCTCCAATTTTAATGTTACCCATCCTCATTTGGAATTCCCCGGCCTGGGTGCCCGGGTAAAGACGGATTTCATCGCTACGGAATTCATCGCTACGGAAATCCATAGCTCTAAGGTCTCCATTGTTGAAGTGCTTGAGCCTATTCAAAACTCCTCTAAAATTGGTGAATTCGCTCGTAGAATCAGAATGCCTGATTATTCGCATGTTGGCCCCTCTAATCCGCACATTGGGATTTTTTTTCATAATAAGACTGCAGTGGATCTAGTACAAGCAGATGAGCAGTTTATCACTACAAAAGTGACTACAGGTACCAACATCTTGTTTGTTTCCTTTATCTATGGTAGTTGTGATGCTTAAAGGAGAGAGTCCTTGTGGCATGGTCTAGAAGCCTTCGACCCAGGTGGTACCCCTTGGATAGTTGGAGGGGAATTAAATGTCATGGCTGATCCGGAGGAGAAGAAGGGTAGAGGGGACTTTCCCCAGAAGGCTAGTATGGATTTTTTTTTCAATTCATGTATAACAAGGGGCTTATGGATATGGGATTCATAGATGATCGGTTTATATGGTGTAATAACCAAAGAGGGGGCCGTCGAACTTGGTGTCGTCTTGATAGATGTCTGGAAAATGTTCGTGCCCTTTCTTCCTATCTCGATGTTAAGGTTTCTCATCTGGTATGAGGGATATCTGATCATTCTTCCATGCTGGTCCCATTGTCTCCTAGCCATATTAACTACGATTGTTTCATCTTCTCCCACCTTTGGTCTCAAATACCAGGTTATCACCAGATTTTTAGCGATTCATGGTCCAAGACTGCACCAGGAAATAGATGGATAAGTCTTCATAACAAGTTGAGGCATCTTAAAATATCTATTCAGTCATGGGTTAGGGGACATCCTCCCCGTGTACAAGACATTGATACCATCACAAAGGAAATTGACCGGCTTGAATTCAGACTCGAAGAGGATTGGAGTGACATGCTGTTTGATGAACTTTCTAACAAAAAAGATGCATTGGCTGAAATGATCTTGAGGCAAGAACATGAATCAAGGGAGAAATCAAGAATAAGGTGGCTTCGAGAAGGTGATAGGAATACAACATATTTCCATGCATGTATAAAGGAGAAACAATGTATTAGTAGACCTAATATAACGCTTGAGGGTGATCCTATACTGAAGACCGGAATATCGTTGGTGGTATGGATCACTCCCATTTTGTGACGCTTCTTGCATAGCCTAATCCTTGAATGCCTGAAGGATGTCCAGGAGGACATGCTGAGTTTCTGAAGGTGGTTCCAAGCATGGTTTCCAAAGAGGAAAATTTAACCATGGAAGATGAGAAGGAAATTCATGAGGCCACGATGGGCCTTAACCCGGAGGGAGCCCCAAGACCAGACAACTTTTCGGGATACTTCTACAAGGACTGTTGGGACATGGTTAAAGATGATTTAATTATAGCCATTCAAGATTTCTTCCATGGAGGGAGTCTACCGGGGGTCGCCTGTGCCACGACTTTAGTGCTCATCCCTAAAATCAAAGACCCTTCCTCTCTTCACCACTATAGACCAGTGAGTATGTGCAATTTATCATATAAAGTCTTGGCAAGTGTTATTAACAGAAGGCTATCATCACATCTCCCTCACTGGATCTCAGAGGAACAACACGGATTCGTCAAAGGCCGAACAATACAGGGAGCTATTGCTCCAGCCCGAGAGGTAATTGGTGGCGTTAACCTCAAGGCCCACAATTCAAACTTGGAAATAAAAATTAATATAAATAAAGCCTATGATCGCATTGAATGGAGATTTATTATACGGTCTTCTCTTCCTCGGCTTCTGATTTGATTTTCAGGTACTTTAGCTCATCGTGGTTGGCAGTTTCTTTTATGGGAAGGAGCTATGGGTTCTTTAAGGAAACCCATGGGTTATGACATGGCGATCCATTATCTCGGAGTATTTTCATTCTCTCCCAAGATGTACTCAATTGACTCATTAACAGGAGCATGCTCAAGGGGGACATTCTTCTTTATCAAAGTAGCCTGAGACCACATCATATTTCTTATCTTATGTTTGCAGATGATACAATTATTTTCCTGAATGCTGGTAAGAGATCAATTTGTAGCATCAATAAGGTCCTTGAAGAGTATTGTTATTGGAGTGGATGGATCGTCAATAGGGTGAATACAACTTCTTAGTTTGGAGAATAAGGAGCCAAGCAATCCCAACTGATGATAATATAAAAAGAATGGGTATTCCGCTGGCGTTCAGGAGCCCTTGCTACAAGGATTACAGGGAGGAGTCTTCAATCATTGAGGCCACTTCAGATGGGTTGTTCTCCTGCTCATCCTTCGAATGACATATCATAGGGGCACTGGGTGCGTTGGAATCCTCCAGTGACGGGCCTCAAATTGAACGCAGACAGGTCCTGCATCCTTGGCGACATGCAGGGGGGTGGTATTGTATGTAACTCAAAGGGAAATATTGTCTTAGCATTTATAGCCTACTTTGGCAGTGGATACTCTATCCAGGATGAATCCCTGGCCATGCTCACTGGATTGCACCTATGCCTAGAGTGGAACATTGAGATGGCAGAGGTGGAAATGGACTCTATCACGCTACACAGTTCCATGAAGGGCACAAGTACTATCCCATGGTCGATTTCTTACATTATCAGAAGGTGCAAAGACCTTCTTGGCAGGAACAATCAGGTGTTGCATACTTGGTGTGAGGGCAATATGGTTGCGGACCACCTAACATCTATAGCGACCCAAGACTCTGGTATCTCCTATGTCCCAAGTTCCTACTTTTTAAAGCTTGAAAGGAAAAAATCTTGTAATAGGGGGACGCCCTTGGGCTACACTACTTCAAGCCCCCATAGTTTGTATCTTGCTCGTGGTTGCTTCCCAGTCTTTAAATAAATAAATGATGATGATGATGACAAGTAAAAAAAATAAAAAAATAAAAAAACAATAAATGGTGAATAATTAGATTTGAATATATTTATATGTATATATTATTATATATTATATTTAAAGTAACATAAATTTAATCATAATATTCCACACATATAGGTAAATAAAGTGAATCTTGTTAAATATTTTATAAAAATTATATTATGAATAATTATTTATAAAAAATACGAGTTATATTATGTATTATATTTAAATTTATTTAAATATATCATATATTATTTGATATATATATATATAATTATATTACTTTTGTTAATTAAATTTACCAAAATATATTTTTAATAATATTTTTAGTAGTTATATATAAAATAATAATATTTTTAGTAATTATGTATAAAACAATGTAGTAACGATTTAATGGAATTATATGTGGTTATTTTTTATATTGATGAGGTAAAACCTAAAACTATAGAACCATGCTATGTGAGTTTTATTGAAGTTGGTCATTCACAACACTCTCACTCTTAGCCTTCTCAAATGAATCCAGTAATAGAAACAAATTATTAAGAAGATGATCAAAATATGAAAAGAACCGAAGGGGGCATCCCCTCTACACTCCTGATTTAATGAATGCTACTTTATCTGATGAGGAAGTATCAGGTGATACATCAAGAGATGATATAAGTGAGAATGATGTGGGGAATAGACCTTCTGAGGTTTCTTTGGTAGATAGGAAACAATAGTTTAGTGGTAATTGTCACGAACCAACCCGGGTCGACCCTGAACCGGTCACCCGAGCCGATCCGCGACAAGGCCCAAGAGGCGTTCCCGATCCTCCCGAGTTGGCGACAAGCGCCAAGGTATCAAGAGAGAGAAAGTGGGAACGATTTCACCCAATGAAAATAAATAAGGCAGCAGAAATAAAATAGAACTCAAGATAGATAAACGACAGGAAAGGAAAAGCACGACCAACAATAACACACTAACCTGACCATGACCAAAACTACTCGCGACCCCGAGAGTCGCTCGCCAATCCACCAACAACTCTCACCCACGGCGAGCAAACTCAAGTCAAACCTGCAACAGAAACTAAAAACAGGAAAACACTATCGGCGTGAGTATTAAAACTCAGTAGGCGTGCCCAACAAACTATCCCCAAAACACTACCTTTAAATAAAGAGTTCATCAATTTAAAGTTTGAACTACATTGTACAAAATATGGGTTTTTACAGACACTTCCATATTCTAAAGCAAGTAACAATCCATTTCCCTTTTTCGTTTAAATACAAGTTTAATGTTTGAAGGAACATGTGCATCACACTTTTAAAACATTTTCACAACCAATTTAAAATCTAAAAACTTAGTTGTTAGTCAAGAGGAAAACCACACACAACACACACACAGTAAGGGCAATGGAAAAGTAGCAAACGAGGACCTGCAATCGAACTAGGCACCTCAATCGTCCGCCACATACAAATAAGTGTCAAAGAAAATATGGATCGAACCTAGGAGCTCGTGAACAATCCAGAACGTACTATACATGTGACTCATCCTGAAGGCATGCCCTACTCAATGACGTCATAACGCCCTAACGCCCGGTGTTGCCCTACATGGCCTAACCGAGGGGCACAATCCCCTAGCAGAGCAAAGTCCGTACTAAGGGTCACTAGTCAATGCGTAATCTAAACTAGTGCAGCAATCGTTCTCAGGGAATTCACTCACTATGTCAGGTTCCCATGTCAACAGGTATAATAAACAGAGGTGAGTCAACAATGTAAATAAATCAGTCACGATGCACAAGCATCACACACAACTCACACAATCAACGTACACAAAAAGATCACCCCTGAGTCACCTCAAAGAATGTTTTCCAAAATAGTTTACTTTATTAAATTGTCAAACGGGTCAGATGCAACTTTTAAAAGAAACACCATTTCTCAAGAGAAACCAAACCATTTGCTCACGCGTCAGAAGAAAACATTTACCAACAAACCAAAACCACAATTGAAAATCCGTAAATTATGTTCAAAGGCCAAACATGCATTCTTTCACTATTGTACGTCAATTCACCAAGAAAATATTTCAAGTGACGTGTATAAAATAAACAACTCTTTTTTACATCGAGTAATTATTCCAAAATTAATTATCTAATACTATTTATTATTTATTAAAATTAATAAAATCTCAAGCAATTAATAAATTCTAAATTTAAATGCGAGTGCAGTGGGAAACCTACCTCGACTCGTTGTCCAAACACAATGACGTGACACGCCTCGCGCAGGCGTACAAGCAAACGCAAGCTGATGACCGCAATACCGCGGGGTTACCTCGCAAACGCGCTGCAACAAACGCATAACAACTAAAATTACACAAACACGAACTTAAAACAATCCAAACGAGCAAACAACGCGATAGAACCAGCTCGACACGTTTTCAAAACACAACTCACACCATCGACACTATTTACTAAATCACTTTAAAATTTATAAAACAATTTTCAAAAGGTATCTCACAGCTTTACACACCTAAAAAAACCCCTTCAAAACCTCTTTTATGACCAACCACAGATCCCCAACATACCTGAACATAAAACACAGGACTTGCACAGTCGAATAAACTAATTGCACAACCTAATAAAAATACATCATACGTCAAAAATCCATTTTGAAACCATACACACGTCGCTTTAGAAACCGTAACCCAAAGGTCCACTCGAGGAAGTTCAATTACCAAGTTCAGTATCATGTTTATACTTCTAAACCAAAACATGTTTTAAGAAAAAGAATAACCAATCGCTTGCAAAACCAACCAGCGAATTTTTAAATAAAAAGGGTGTGCACTGGTTAACAATTTACGTCAAATGACCAAAGAAACAGAACCAAAACACCGCATATCACAATGATTGACAATAACAAATATACCGAATCACTAAATAATAACTAAGGGTTGTGAGAAAGAAAGAACTCAATGAAATCTTAAACTTAAAGGTGACACACAAAGGGTTCATACCTCAACTCCAATGTAGAATGAAAACGCACGCCTGAAACTGGTGCGCGATCTCACTCGCACCTCAACCGCATGCTCCGGAACTTAATTAAACCTTGCGCAACAAGATTGAACCCCAACACATACGGTTTTAGCAAAAGAAAAAAAAATAACTCTCCTCAAGGAACACACAACCAAGAACCCCTTACTGGGGGGGGGGGATTGCGGGTCGGCCAAAGGCGGTCTCAGACTGGTTAGAGGGTTGCCGGTAGGGAATCTCGCGCAGCACGGAGGCACCAGAAGGGGCGATCGTCGGCTGGAAGGGCGGCACAGGCAGTGGCGATTGCCAGAGAAGGGAGGTAGGCCGTGGGTTGGGTGTGGCGTGCGGGAGGGGCTGGTCGAAGGGGCGAGGACGATGTGGGTGAGAGAGGCCGAGGTGTTGAGGCCGAGGGGTGCGCCGCTGCGAGGCTGAAGCGCGGAGCGGCCAAGGGCATGCAGCGAGACCAGCAGGGAGGGGAAGCTCGGCGGTGGGATGGGGGTCGGCGAGGGGCGCGACCAGCAGGGAGGGGGAGCTTGGCGGCAGGATGGGGGTCGACGAGGGGCGGCGTGCAGACCGGTGCTGACCGGAGCGTCGGGAGGCCTAGGCGCGCGATGTCGGGAATCAGGGTGGGGCGTGCGGTGCAGCGCAGGGCAGAAGGCAGAGGGCTGGGTGAGGGGGTGAAGCAGGAGGTGGGTTGATTGGAGAGAGGCAGCCGCATGAGAGGAGGAAAAAAGGGGAGAGGCAGCCGCATGAGAGGAGGAAAAAAAAACAGAGGATGCGCTAGGGCTAGGAGAAGGGAAAATAAAAAAAAAGAAAAAAAAGAAAAAAAAGTAAATAAAAAAAGTCAATAATAATAATAATATCACTAATAATAATAATAACTTTAATCTGTATTAATAATATTAATATTAATATCAATAATAATAACAACAATACAAATGATAATAATAATAATAATAACTTTAATAAATAAACTAAAAATGATAAAAATTCTTTAATAATAATTTGATATTAGTATTCGTGACAAAATAATTTTATTACGGGAATAAGTTATTTATTTATCTAAATTTTAAATATTTTTTTTTCAAATCATTTAATTTATTTTTACTAGGCCGACTCAAACGCCGCAATTGCGCAGGTGCCCAGGCTAACCGCACGGCTCCCGCTAACCGTGTGGTGCCCGCGCACCAGCCCAAATCTCAATAGCAGTAATAATAATAATAATAATAATAATAATAATAATAATTCCTTAATTACAATAATACAAATAAAAACATTAATAATCATACTAATACAAATATAAATAAAAACATTCAGTTCACTTTTAATAATAAAATTATTATCGATCGTAAAAATTTAAATCACACAATAAATTACAAAAGTTTCTCGTTTTAATTTTCCGAAGGCAGACGGCATGTGCCATTGCATGGGTGATGCCACGCGGGGTTTCCAAAACGCACTCCGCCCAGGCACTCAGCGACATCAACTCAAAAGCGTGTGTTTTTTTAACAAAACTCAAAAATCTTGTTCGGGTTTCAACCCAAACCTTGATAAAAAAAATTAAAACCAAAGAAAATAATAAAATAAAAGTAATATATAGGTCAAGGTGTGACAATTCTCTCCACCACAACGCTTTCCGTCCCCGGAAAGCCGTGGAAAGATTAAGGCCCAAAGATGAAACTCCTTAAGTGTCACTCACCCCCAAAAGTTTAAGCGTCTCCAGTTGATTGATCCAAACGAACACCGAACTCCCATGACATACATCATATCCTAAAAAACATGAACACTTTAAAAACTATCAAAACGAAACCCGAAACGAAACTCTGATACTGACATGGGGAGGCCCGGACGGAGTCTCCACCATAGGAAACAAGCCAAACTGAATTTAATAAGACCCGCGATGGGTCTCCCCACCATAAGGACTGTTGAGATTAATCAAACTCGGAGACTTCCGCACGAGCCAGAAACCCCACCATAATGGGAGGGGTGGGAAGGGAAGGGCTCAACCGATAGAGTATCAAAAGTACTGCCATCGCTACACTGATAACTTCACACCCTCGGAAGAACATGAATCGTGACACACTAAAGACAAGGATTAAATCAAGAACTTTTTATGCCGCTAGGGTTCTCCTGATTACGCGCCAACTTCACTCCGGGACCTAAGGCTGGAGCTCTGATGATTGAAGCATCTCCTGCCCCGCAGTCAGGCTTCAGAAACTCCTAAACACCACACACGAACAAGAATTTTACCAAACACACTTTTATTCAAAATAAAGGTTTCAACGAGGTTCAACAATAACCATTCTTACAACTGAAGGAAAAGAAACACCAAAAAACGCCATAGGTGACGGCTACTACATCCACGAAACACTACAAATAGAAACCCTCAAACCGATCCCGAAACATTTCCCTACCCTTGCTAAAGGGCTGAGGTGACCTTCAACGAGCCAGGTCTGGCTTCAGCATGCTTCTTGGAAACACCGAGACATAATCGCTACAAGTGACCCAAACGTCCATAGGTTTGGCATGGTCTCGGAGCACTTGGGCACATCGGTCTCTTGTGACCCTGCCTAACACACTGGTGACAGATCACGACATTGTGCTATGAAGAAGATTACTGAAGGTCTGAAGGCCTCTCAATCCCTCTACCAGCACTACCAGCATCATGTATCTTCTCATTCTTCTTATCACCATCCTCTGCAATGCTTCCCAAAGTTGAAGGATTCGCCCCCTCAAGTCCTCCTGCTAAACCAGCTTCAGCAAAAAAGACTTGCCCCACAACATCCGAGAAGGTAATTAGGTTGAGCTCTGCCACTTTTGACCACAGTTCAGGCCGAAGTCCAGTCTCAAATTTTCAAGCCTTACCGGGATCATTCGCAACAAAACACTGATCATACGGAACTAGGTCTATGAAACGTCGATAGAATTCCAGTACCGATTCAATGCTCTGTTGAAGATTACACAACTCCATCCTCTTCCCTCAGCTTCATCAACTCAGAGAAGTATTGTTGGATGAACGAAGACTTGAAGAATTCCCAAGTGAGATCTTCTCGAGGCTTGCTTCGAGACACAGACTTTCACCATTTCTAGGTTGGACCTTCAAGTATAGAGGTAGTCGACCTCACCTTTAACGACTCAGACAACCCAATGAAACTGAACTTCCTCTCAATCTTCTACAACCACTCCTCCGCCTCAAGAGGTTATGCTTGACCATAAAAGAGTGGAGGACTCAACTTCCAGAATTCCAGAACATAGTCTATAGACTGATCAACTAGAGGATTTGCTAAGGATTCACCACCCGATGCTGCACTGTGGGAACCCGTAAGATATTCCTGGGGGGAGGCACTAAGCAACAAATAAACAAGAAGCTTGATCAAAACAAGGTCATTAAATTTCAATTTTTCACAATTCCAAAACAAATCTTTACAAAACCATTTTTCAGAAATGAGAAAGATCCAAACAATTCACAAGGGGAAATAAATGTCGATGGGTGACTTGGACACATGGTTAGAGGCCATATGCCAGTCCCGCCACCGTCACGGAGAGCATTCTAGGGCAATGTCTCCGGCTCCACACAGCTTTCCAGACCCTGCGAGTTCACAGAGGCTACTTCCCAAATCCCTTTTTATCCCCCAACAACAAAACAAACCAAAAGGACCAAAAGACACTGACAACCCGGACATCCCATGGTAACCTGAGGTTCGAAACGAGCAAGGGTTCATGACGTCCTTCCCATACCTTCGCCTCAATCCTCAACAATACTACTCCTTCTACCATGACAACCCAAAATAACAATGAGCGCTCTAAAAAGCAAGGTCTCCTAAAAAGCCGACCTCCTATGTACCATTTTGTCACGAACCAACTTGGGTCGACCCTGAACCGGTCACCCGAGCCAATCTGCGGCAAGACCCGAGAGGTGTTCCCGATCCTCCCGGGCTGGCAACAAGCGCTGGGGCATCAACAGAGAGAAAGTGGGAATGATTTTGCCCAATGAAAATAAATATGGCAGCAGAAATAAAATAGAACAACACAAGATAGATAAACAACAGGAAAGAAAAAGCACGACCAACAATAACACACTAACCTGACCACGACCAAAACTTCTCGGGAACCCGAGAGTCACTTGCCAATCCACCAACAAATCTCACCCACAGTGAGAAAACTCAAGTCAAACCTGCAACAGAAACTAAAAACAGGAAAACATTATAGGCATGAGTATTAAAACTTAGTAAGCGTTCTCAACAAACTATCCCCAAAACACTACCTTTAAATAAAGAGTTCATCAATTTCAAGTTTGAACCACGTTGTAAAAAATATGGGTTTTTACACACACTTCAATTTTCTAAAGCAAGTAACAGTCCATTGCCATTTTTAGTTTAAATACAAGTTTAATGTTTGAAAGAACACGTGCAACACACTTTTAAAACATTTTCACAACCAATTTAAAATGTAAAACTTAGTTGTTAGTCAAGAGGAAAACCACACACAACACACACACACAGTAAGGGCAATAGAAAAGTAGCAAAAGAGGACCTGCAATCGAACTAGACACCTCAATCGTCCGCCACATGCAAATAAGTGTCAAAGACAACATGGGTCGAACCTAGGAGCTCGTGAACAATCTAGAACGTACTATACATGTGACTCATCCTGAAGGCATGCCCTACTCAATGACGTCATAACGCCCTAATGCCCGATGTTGCCCTACATAGCCTAATCGAGGGGCCCAATCCCATAGCAGAGCAAAGTCCATACTAAGGGTCACTAGCCAGTGCGTAATCTAAACTAGTGTAACAATTGTTCTCAGAGAATTCACTCACTATGTCAGGTTCCCATGTCAACACATATAATAAACAGGGGTGAGTCAACAATGTAAATCAACCAATCATGATGCACAAGTATCACACACAACTCACACAATCAACGTACACAAAAAGATCACCCCTGAGTCACCTCAAAGAAAGTTTTTCAAAATAGTTTACTTTATTAAAGTGCCAAATAGGCCATATGCAACTTTTAAAAGAACCACCATTTCTCAAGAGAAACCAAACCATTTGTGCACGTGTTAGAAGAAAACATTTACCAACAAACCAAAACCACAATAAAAAATCTGTGAATTATGTTCAAAGGCCAAATGGGCATTCTTTCACTATTGTGCGTCAATTCACCAAGAAAATATTTCAAGTGACGTGTATAAAATAAACAACTCTTTTTTACATCGAGTAATTATTCCAAAATTAATTATCTAATATTATTTTTTATTTATTAAAATTAATAAAATATCAAGCAATTAATAAATTTGAAATTTAAAGGTGAGTGTAGTGGGGGACCTACCTTGACTCGCTGTCCAAACACAATGACGCGACACGCCTCGTGCAGGCATACAAGCAAGCACAAGCTGATGACCGAAATATCATGGGGTTACCTCACAAATGCACTACAACAAACGTACAATAACTAAAATTTCACAAACACAGACTTAAAACAATCCAAACAAGCAAACAACGCGAAAGAACCACCTCGAAACGTTTTCAAAACACAACTCGCACCATCGACACTATTTACTAAACCACTTTAAAATTTATAAAAAAAAATTCAAAAGGTATCTCATAGCTTTACACACCCAAAAAACCCCTTAAAAACCTCTTTTATGACTAACCACAGATCCCCAACATACCTGAACATAAAACACACGACTTGCACAGTTGAATAAACTAATTGCACAACCTAATAAAAATAAATCATACGTCAAAAATCCATTTTGAAACCATACACACGTCGCTTTAGAAACCGTAACCCAAAGGTCCACTCGAGGAAGTTCAATAACCAAGTTCAGCATCATGTTTATACTTCTAAACCAAAACATGTTTTAAGAAAAAGAATTACCAATCACTTGCAAAACCAACCAGTGAATTTTTAAATAAAAAGTGTGTGCACTAGTTAACAATTTACGCCAAATGACTAAAGAAAGAGAACCAAAACACCTC
Source organism: Viscum album (assembly GCA_963277665.1). Lineage (NCBI taxonomy): Eukaryota > Viridiplantae > Streptophyta > Magnoliopsida > Santalales > Viscaceae > Viscum > Viscum album. Next base: position 853,832,051 of record OY728139.1, read on the forward strand.
ATATCACAATGATTGATAATAAAAAATATACCAAATCACTAAATAATAACTAAGGGTACTGAGAAAGAAAGAACTCAATGAAATCTTAAACTTAAAGGTGATACACAAAGGGTTCATACCTCATCTCCAATGCAGGATGAAAACGCATGCCTGAAACCGGCGCGTGATCTCACTCGCACCTCAACCGCATGCTCCATAACTTAATTAAACCCTGCGCAACAAGATTGAACCCCAACACATAGGATTTTATCAAAAGAAAAAAAATAAATCTCTTCAAGGAACACACAACCAAGAACCCCTTACCGAAAGAGTAGGGCGTCTCCAGAGGGAGAGGACGCCGTCACGGGGGCAACACCGGCAAGGGGGCGACGCCGGTGAGGGGAAGCTCACCAGAGGCCATAGGTCGGGGGCCGTGTGTGATGAACAAGGAACGTCAGGGGGTTGCAGGTCGACCAAAGGTGGTCTCGGAGTGGTTGGAGGGTTGTCGGTAGGGGGTCTCATGCCGCACGGAGGCACCGGAAGGGGCGATCGTCGGTTGGAAGGGCGGCACCGGTAGTGGAGATTATGAGAGAAGGGAGGTCAACTGTGGGTTGGGTGTGGCATGCAGGAGGGGCTGGTCAAAGGGGAGAGGCCGGTGTGGGTGAGAGAGGCCGAGGTGTTGAGGCCGATGGGTGCGCCGCTGCAAGGCTGAAGCACGGAGCGGCCAAGGGCGTGCGGTGAGACCAGTAGGGAGGGGAAGCTCGGCGGCAGGATAGGGGTCGGTGAGGGGCGCGACCAGTAGGGAGGGGCAGCTCGACAACAGGATGGGGGTCGACGAGGGGCGGGGTGTAGACCTATGCTGACCAGAGCATCGGGAGGCCTAGGTGTGCGATGTCGGGAAGCAGGGTGGGGCGTGTGGTGCATCGCAGGGCAGAAGGCCGAGGGCTGGGTGAGGGGGTGAAGTAGGAGATGGGTTGATTGGAGAGAGGTAGGAGAAAAAAGGGGAGAGGTAGCCGCGTGAGAGAAGAGAAAAAAACAAAGAGGAGGCACCAGGGTTAGGAGAAATAAAGAAAAAGAATAAAAAGTAAATAAGTAAATAAAAAATCAATAATAATAATAATAATAATATCACTAATAATAATCTATATTGATAATATTAATATTAATATCAATAATAATAATAACAATATAGATGATAATAATATTTATAACTTTAATAAATAAATTAAAAATGTAATGACCCGCCAATTCTCATTGGATTGAGAGTGTAACAAGTCATTACTTGGCCTTAAGCGACATCCCCAAGGCGCCAAAGGCTGGCAATAAATGTCAAAGGGTTTCAAACAAGTGGGGGATGATTTACCCTTTTTGAACATTCCACAAAACCAACAACCATAACCAAACTAAACAACTAAATGATGCATGATAAAGACTCAGAAAACTCAACCATTTGTTTATCAAGAACCAACCAAGAGTACTACAGCGGAAACCAACACTAAAACATCAGAGTAAACAATAGAAAGACAAACTCTAAGACTACAAGATAACAACCCAACTCCATGCTCCACAAGCTCCAAGCTCCAACATCACGAACCAGCACAAGTATCACGAAGCAGTGCTCTAAACATGTGACACTTTACCTTTGCCAACGTCCCGGTATATGACATCTGCAAAAGCACCAGCGTGCCAAAGCAGGGAGTGAGTAATGAAACTCAGTAGGTTTTCCCCGATGACTTCCCAACCCATGCCTCTCGGATAAAACATGTTAGCACATTTATATAAAACAATTTATATAAAACAATTTATATAAAAAAATTTATATAAAACAATTTCAAAGCAGTTCACAATATAACAAGTTCCATGTCAAAAACCATTTTCCAACAAAACCCATCTTTCTCAAGAAAAACAACCAAGCAAAGTTCCCAATTCCATTCACATTTCCATCTGGCACATTCGTTCCATTTCGCCAATCCACATAACCAACCATGCATGCAACCTGGAACTCCCTATACTCGCGAGTGGTGAGTTATCCTTCCACTAAGTCGTCACTTAGTGGACTACCTTGACGGGGGTACTTCACGACTTTATCCGTCCCAACCTATTGATGGGAGGACTTATCGCCCTTATCCATCCCAACCTATTGATGGGGGGACTTCTCGCCCTTATCCATCCAAATGCATATGAACACACACCACAACCCATGCAATCCATGCCCAAAACCAAGTGTGTTCAAAACCTTTCAATAAAGCATAACCCTTTTATTGAAAACCATTTCTTTCAAGCAGCAAAACCATAGCCAATTTAAAATCACCATTTTAAATTTACCTCAACAACCACTTTCCAAAAACACACAATTTCCTTCACTCGTTACTAAAAAGGGGTTTCAACCATTCTTTCACAACAGATAAACAAACCATTTCAATCAAGGAAAACAATTTGAAACTAAGCCTTCAAGTTCTAAGAAAGAGGAATCGAGAGTGAAGCCACCTACCTCAACAAAATAGGCGAAACCAACCAAGAACCTGGTCGAAACACCACAAAACCTCCTTAGATTCCTTCCTCTATCACCAACAAGACCAAAACCCGACTTAAAAGTCATCCACTACCTTAGATCTACCCACCTTGGGCGTAGATCTAAGGATCCATCAAGAGGGAAGAAGGAGATCTAAGAAAACTCAAGGGAACGAGACTTACCTCGATCAACCGGCCTCTAAACGCCAAGGTAAGCCTCCAGATCGCTTCCAAAATGCCTGGTAAGTGTTCTCCCACCTTCAGCATAGAGAAATCCCGAGTTAGGGCCGTCTAGAAGTAAAAACGAGTGGGTTTAAGGATAAAACGGATTAGATCCTTAAAAATAGAATCTAAGTTGACTTCGCGCACGGTTAGTCCGCATGGTTAGTTAAACCGTGCACTAACCGTGCGGTAGTCACTGCCAGAGAGGGGCTCTCCGCACAGCCTCCTCGCACGGTTTGCCCAAACCGTGCGCACACCATGCGGTCTCCTCTGTCCTACAGACCACCACCTGCACGGCTTCCGCACGGTTTGACAAACCGTGCGCAGCCCGTGCGTCCCCGCATTTTGCCCTTTTACGCTTTAAAAGTCTCACAAACTTTCCCCAATCATCTCCCATACGCTTCATGCACTTAAAAAGTATAAAACAAGGGTTACTTACCAGAAACCGGGGGTACTACAAAAAATGATAAAAATTCTTTAATAATAATTCGATATTATTATTCGTGACAAAATAACATTATTATGGCAATAAGTTATTTATTTACCTAAATTTTAATTATTATTTTTTCAAATCATTTAATTTATTTTTACTACGCCGACTCAAACGCTGCAATTGCGCAGGTGCCCGGGCTAACCGCACGACTCCCGCTAGCCGTGTGGTGCCTGCGCACCGGCCCAAATCTCAATAGCAGTAATAATAATAATAATAATAATAATAATAATAATAATAATTATTATTATTATAATTCCTTAATTATAATAATACAAATAAAAATATTTATAATCATACTGATACAAATATAAATAAAAACATTCAGTTCACTTTTAACACTATGGGAAAAAGCAGTATTTGCAACGGGTTATTTGCGACGAGATCTCTTCTCGTCGCAAATAACCCGTCCAAGAATCTATTTGCGATGGGGAAAGTAGCCCGTCGCAAATAACCACGTATTTGCGACGGGATTTCGCCTCCCGTCGCAAAAAGACTGTCGGCAGGTACTATTTGCGACGGGACCCATCGCAAATAACCTTTTAACCACCGACTGTAATTAATGCGAGCGAGGGTAATTGCGACGGGGCCCGTCGCAAATACGACCATTTGCGACGGGAAGCCCGTCGCTAATAATCTCGCCGCAACTAATCTAACCTATATATACCCTCATCCGTTTTTCTCACAAATCATTCAGATCTTGATTTCTCTCTCTTTTCATTCTTCAGTTTTAAAGAGAATTTTTTTTAGTTGAAGTTTTTTATACAAGATCAATCGGAGGACGTCAATATCTTCAGAATATCAAAGTTTAAGGTATTTATATTTTATTTTTTTATGTTTATTTTATTTTTTTATGTCAATTTTAATTTTTGTTTATTAGTTCGAATTTAATTAGATTTTTATTGATTTTTATTTATATTTAGTTTTACTAAGAATTTGATATTGTTAGTTATAATGATAAATAATTAGTTATAATTAATATTAATTAGATATAATTAGGAATAAATAGACATAATTAGGAATAATTAGATATAATTAGGAATAAATAGTATTAATTAGGAATAAATAGTATTAATTAGGAATAATTAGTATTAATTAGGAATAATTAGTATTAATTAGGAATAATTAGTATTAATTAGGAATAATTAGGTATAATTAGTAATAATTAGGTATAAATAGTATTAATTAGGAATAATTAGTATTAATTAGGAATAATTAGGAATAAATAGTATTAATTAGGAATAATTAGGAATAAATAGTAATAATTAGAAATAATTAGTATTAATTAGGAATAATTAGTATTAATTAGGAATAATTAGGAATAAATAGTATTAATTAGGAATAATTAGGAATAAATAGTAATAATTAGAAATAATTAGTAATAATTAAGAATAATTAGTAATAATCAGGAATAATTAGTAATAATTAGGAATAATTAGTAATAATTAGGAATAATTAGTAATAATTAGGAATAATTAGTAATAATTAGGAATAACTAGTAATAATTAGGAATAATTAGTAATAATTAGGAATAATTAGTAATAATTAGGAATAATTAGTAATAATTAGTAATAATTAGTAATAATTAGGAATAATTAGGAATAATTAGGAATAATTAGGAATAATTAGGAATAATTAGGAATAATTAGGAATAATTAGGAATAATTAGGAATAATTAGGAATAATTAGGAATAATTAGTAATAATTAAAAATAATTAGTAATAATTATGAATAACTAGTAATAATTAGGAATAACTAGTAATAATTAGGAATAACTAGTAATAATTAGGAATAATTAGTAATAATTAGGAATAATTAGTAATAATTAGGAATAATTAGTAATAATTAGGAATAATTAGTAATAATTAGTAATAATTAGTAATAATTAGGAATAATTAGGAATAATTAGGAATAACTAGGAATAATTAGGAATAATTAGTAATAATTAGTAATAATTAGGAATAATTAGTAATAATTAGTAATAATTAGTAATAATTAGTAATAATTAGTAATAATTATTAATAATTAGTAATAATTAGGTAGTAGTAATTAGGTATAATTAGTAATTAGGTATAATTAGTAATTAGGTATAATTAGTAATTAGGTATAATTAGTAATTAGGTATAATTAGTAATTAGGTATAATTAGTAATTAGTTATAATTAGTAATTAGGTATAATTAGTAATTTGGTATAATTAGTAATTAGGTATAATTAGTAATTAGGTATAATTATTAATTAGGTATAATTAGTAATTAGGTATAATTAGTAATAATTAGGAATAATTAGGAATAATTAGGAATAATTAGGAATAATTAGGAATAATTAGTAATAATTAGGAATAATTAGTAATAATTAGGAATAATTAGTAATAATTAGGAATAATTAGTAATAATTAGGAATAATTAGGAATAATTAGTAATAATTAGGAATAATTAGTAATAATTAGGAATAATTAGGAATAATTAGTAATAATTAGGAATAATTTGTAATAATTAAGAATAATTAGTAATAATTAGTAATAGTTAGTAATAGTTAGTAATAGTTAGTAATAATTAGTAATAATTAATAATAATTAGTAATAATTAGGAATAATTAGGAATAATTAGGAATAATTAGGAATAATTAGGAATAATTAGAAATAATTAGGAATAATTAGGAATAATTAGGAATAATTAGGAATAATAAGTAATAATTAGTATTAAGTAGGAATAATTAAGAATAATTAGTAATAATTAGGAATAATTAGGAATAATTGGTAATAATTAGTAATAATTAGGAATAATTAGGAATAATTAGGAATAATTAGGAATAATTAGGAATAATTAGGAATAATTAGCAATAATTAGGAATAATTAGGAATAATTAGCAGTAATTGGGAATAATTAGAAATAATTAGCAATAATTTGCCAAAAAAAATTATATTATCAATATTTACGAAAAAATAATATTAATATTATTAAAATAATAAAAAATTTATAAAATATTAAAATTATAAATATTCACAACATGCTTTGCTCTATTCTTAACATGTTCAAATCTTAAAGGGTCGCCAATTGTCAGGTCATGCGCAATAAGAAGTTTGTGTCAGCCATGTCCAATGTAAACTCTATAATTGTCCTTGCATGGTTGATCACCTCACAAGTAATATTGCAATCGGACAAACCAAGTCATGCCCTTCTTATCTATAAGAATGATCTCACATGAACCTTTACATAGACCATTCTTCCTTGAAAATTTAAGGAAAAAATAATGATATCTCCTCACATTTTTAAGGAATAATGATCTATATAAAGTGTCATGCGAGATGATTCTTAGAGACGAGAACGTCATTACTTTGGTCGTCCTATTACAACACTACTTGCAAGGTGATCAACCATGCAAGTACAATTATAGAGTTTACATTGGACATGACTGACACAAACTTTTTATTACGCGTGACTTCACAATTAACGACCCTTTGAGATTTGAACATGTTAAGAATAGAAAAAAGTCTGTTGTGAATATTGATAATTTTAATATTTATAAATTTTTTATTATTTTAATAATATTAATATTATTTTTTCATAAATATTGATAATATAATTTTTTTTATTACTAATAATTAGTAAACGAAATATGCTTGGATAATGAAGGGAAAATTTGTAATCATGTCCACAATGATGATTACTAAATTTCCTTTCATTAGTCAAGCAGTTTTCCTTTTTTTAAGTATTGATAAGTATTTCTAAATTAGTAATAAATAGTAATAATTAGTAATAAATTGTAATAATTAGTAATAAATTGTAATAATTAGTAATAAATTGTAATAATTAGTAACAATTAGTAATAAATTGTAATAATTTGTAATAATTAGAAATAATTAGGAATAATTAGAAATAATAAGTGTGAGAAAGATGCAATTAAATGAGCTTTCGGACAAAAGAGTAGCTGTCAATCCACTGGAAATTGTGTCGTCCTTAATTAATGATAATTATTAAGCAGTTGTAATTATTTATCTTCTTTTTTCAGATATTTTTTTTATAATTTCAAACTATTCAAAAACAGTGATGATTTTATATTTTATGTAGAAAAATATGGAACAAGGAAGTCGACATCAGTCATTATTAGATGATCGAGCTTGGATAAATCAGTGCAGAAATCCCAATGGTTCTGGTTTAAATCCTGTATATATTGAGGGTGTTGAAACTTTATTAGCATTTGCATCATCAAAACCAAAATATGTTTCAGAAGGCACAATTAAGTGTCCTTGTAAAAAATGTGCTCTGAGAATGTTTGATACATTTGACAAGGTTGGGGGACATCTCTTGTGGTTTGGTTTTCAACCAGATTATGTTTTTTGGTATCAACACGGTGAACACAGTTCCAAAGAAGATCTTAATAACTTGATTCCGGATCCATCAAGATTTCAAAATTTAGTACATGATGTTGCAAGTCCATCTGTGCAACAAACTAAAACTCACGATGATATTGATTTAACTCCTGAGTTGGCACCATCAGAATTTTATGAGTTTTTGAGGTCTGATGAGGATGCATTATATCCTGGTTGCAAGATAAGAAAATTAGAAGCGGCTGTAAAATTTATGGCTATTAAATCAGATAATGCAATGTTAAACAATTGTTTTGATTAGATATTTTCTTTGGTTAAAACACTGTTACCTGAAGGAAATGTGTTTCCTGTAAATTACTATGAGAGCAAGAGGCTGATTCGTAATTTGGGCCTTAGTTATTGGAAGATTCATGCATGTCCAAATGATTGAATCTTATATTCTGGCGAAAATGAGTCATTGGATATTTTTCCCACATGTGGACAATCAAGGTATAAAGAAGCTCAACCAGGGAAGTCTAGATCGATATCAGTAAAACAGTTGAGATATTTCCCCCTTACACCCTGGTTGCAGCATTTATTTATGTCTCAGAACATAGCGTCAATGATGTCATGGCACAAAACCAAGATTTCAACTAATAAAAGCTTGAATCATCCATCTGATGGTGATTCATGGAAACATTTTGATCGTCTGTATCCGTCTTTTGCTATAGAAGCCCGAAACGTGCGATTGGGTCTTTCTACTGACGATTTTTGTCTGTTTGGTTCTTATGGTAGTCAGTATTCATGTTGGCCTGTCTTTATAACTCCGTACAATTTGCCTCCATGGATGTTAATGAAGGAAAATTATATCTTTTTGACTCTATTAATCCCAGGACATCCAAAAAAGAATATTGATATTTATTTGAAACCATTTATTGATGAGTTAAATGCATTGTGGAGTGATGGTGTTAATACATATGATGTTGCTGCAAAACAAAATTTCATATTAAAAGCTGCATTGATGTGTACGATTAGTGACTTTCCGGCATATGACATGTTATCTGGTTGGAGTACACATGGTCCGAAATCATGTCCTTACTATATGAAAGAAAACAAAGCCTTTATACTGGTCAATGGAAAAAAACCTTGCAATTTTGATTTTCACCATAGATTTCTTCCAACCGATCATCCTTTTCGGAGGAACAAATATCATTTCAGAAAAGGTACAATTGAAAGGGATGAACCTCCAAAGACGATCTTAGGTACAGAGTTAAAATCAGTTGTATTTTCATTACCCCATCACATTTGGACCAACAGTAGACCAAAAAAATTAATGGCTTTGGGAAAGAACATAATTGGATAAAACAGAGCATTTTTTGGGATCTTCTGTATTGGTCTGATTTGTTGGTCTGCCACATGTTGGATGTTATGCATATTGAGAAGAACTGTTTTGATAATTTATTTCATATAGTTTTGGATACACCAGGCAAGACCAAAGATACTGTAAAGGCATGATTAAATCTTGCCCAAATTTGTAGGCGACCAAAACTTGAATTATTTGAAAATGTCAGATCATATAGGTTAATGAAGACAAAAGAATCTTATAAACTGTCCAAAGAGAGTCACTTATTATTTTGTCAGTGGATTGCAAATTTGAGACTTCCAGATGGCTATGCTTCCAATTTGGGCAGATGTGTTAAGAATGGTTATATTACTGGATTAAAAAGTCATGACTGTCATGTTATAATGGAAAGACTAATGCCGATTGGATTCAGAGGTTTGTTTAATTCCATGATTTGGGATTCGATAACAGACATATCATATTTTTTTCAAGACATTTGTGCAGCGATAACAGACTACGATGCACTAAGAAAACTGGTAGAAGATGTTGTTGTAATTATATGTAAACTGGAAAAAATCTTTCTGCCGACTTTCTTTGACTCAATGGAACATCTGATATTACATTTGCCACATGAAGCTAAATTTGGAGGTCCAGTACAGTTTCGATGGATGTACCCATTCGAGAGATTCATGCAGAAATTAAAGAAAAAAATACATAATAAAGCATCAGTTGAAGGCTCAATTGCTGAAGCTTATTTGCAAGAGGAAATTGCTTTTTTTCTGCCCTCATTATTTTAAATATCAATATCCCTCAAAACAGAATCTCATGGGGCGAAATGAGGGGAATGTTAATGATGAAATGTACAATCAATTAATAGTTTTTAATCATCCAAATCTTGGTTTCAGTGGAGTTCATGAATGATGGATTTCAGATGATGAACATCACAGAGCTCATACATACGTTCTGCTCAACTGTGAAGAAATGACATCATTTGTCCTATGAGTGCTTCTATCACTTATTCTATAATTTATGTTACAGTATTTAAACTTATTTTATTTTTAGGTTATATGATAATCATATCAAGAAACAACTTCCACAAATTACAGTAGCTTCTCTTGAAGAACGCAAACAATTTTTTTTTTCTCAATGGTTTCAAAAACTGGTAACATAAATTATTGATGGTTTAATATGAATTCCGTTTATTATTTATTATATTGATAATTGTTTTACAAATTTTCAGGTGTCTCAATATGCTGATAAAATTGATAAGTGACTGTGTATATTGAGTAACCCACCATCCAAAATGGTTAAATATTATAATGCATATGTGGTGAATGGTTTTCGATTTCATACACATGCATATGGGGAATAAAAAAACAATGAACAATGGAGTTTTCTTGAGAGGATCACATCACAGAGAAATTGAAGTTGACTTTTATGGAATTTTGGATGAAATTATTGAGCTGTGTTATCTAGGACATAATTACATAACAATGTTTAAATGTCGGTGGTTGGATACTGAGAGAGGTTTGTGTATTCATCCGACTCATGGAATCGTCGATATTAAATATAAAATTCTTCTTGCAGTAAATGAACCATTTTTACTAGCTCAATAGGCACATTAAATTTATTATGCAAATTACTGTGTTACTTCAAGAGACTTGAGAGCGATTGGTGGAGCATAATAAAAATGAAATCTCGAGAAAATCAGTTTACTCAAACTGAATGAGGTTCCGCCGAAGTGGAAGGAATTGAAAATTTTCAAGAGACAGTTCAAAATCCATCTGATTCACAAAGAGATGTGAATATCAACGATGACACCCCACAATTAAGGATCGATAGTGATGAATATGTTAATGATGTTACAAATGAATTTGAAATGACAAGAGATGCTGAAACTGAAACTCATATGGATATTGATGATGCTGAGGAGGAAGATAAAGACATTGACATTGACAGCTATGGAGAAGAGGATGAAGATGAAAATTGACACAATTAAATGCTGGTTATAATTATAACTAATATATATCTATATATAATAGTTATTTTCAACTATCTACTAACAACAATCATTTTGTGTTTCAGATGGACTCTGATCTATTGCGTGAGTTGGAGGAGGCTGAGCTACCTTTGGATGATGAGGATGTGGGATCAGCTGAATCTCAGCCTACTAGTGGTTCAGGAGGTACGCGGAGGGGGCGCGGTCTTGCATGACTGATGATTCCTGACCCTATCCCCGAGTGACGTCCACATATTGGTTTCGATCCATACACACGGAGGTATGGTAACCTGTATATTTTAGTTTGATTTCATTAATTTATTTATATATATACTAATTTTTTGATTATTTATTCCTTTTTCAAAGTTTTCAGCATGTAGCTATTGGATAGGGGAGTGCTATATTGCGCAATTATTTTTCTCAGCCATGGATCACATGAGAACAGATTCTCGTTGATGTGCGACACGACATGTTCCAGCATTGGCTGGTACGTAAATAAATAATATTTATTTTGAAATTTATTTTATTAACAACTTGATATTATAAATTATTTGTAGGGTTTATGGTATCCTATCGATGAAAGCATGTGCGATGCTATCCACACGGCATGGCAGGTTTCTATGCGTGACCGTTTTTTCCAGTTTTTGCACAATTTGAGAAGGACAACCATTAATAAAGCAGGGGTGATAGAATTTGATGAGTCGTGTAGAGCCCACCGACCAGAGTACATTTCATCTCACATTTGGGATGAATTATGTTTACACTGGTTGAGTGGTGGATTTCATAGGAGATCTTCAGTGGGACGATAGAACCAGGGGAGACAGGAGGTGACGCATCGAGCTGGTAGCCGTACATTCAGTTCGCATAGAGAGCATCTGGTAAGTATATTTTTTAAATATTTTATATAACTTTAAATATAAACAGTTTATTTTATATTTCTGTAGGCAGTCGAGCATCCCGATATTACGGAGTTCGACGTTTATCGGAAGATGTACAGTGATCCAGCTACTGGAGATATTAGAGGTGATCGCCAGCGTTAGATTGTGGTTAGTATTATTTTTTCAGTTTAATAATTAACTGCATATAATATTTTGACAATTTTAATTTTAAATTGGAATTGAAGGAGTCATATGAGGTTGCGACCTCTCAGACACAGGCTGAGGGTTAGGATGAGACGGCTGAGCAGAACAGTGCTCACCATTTCAATGAGGTGGCATGGATGTAGGCGACTCAGTATGGCTTTGAGAAGGGCAGAGTAGTTGGCATCGACTCTCATTTGACTCCTTGTACTTATTATGGTACTGCTGTGATGTCGGCGTCCAGCTCGAGAGGAGCTCGTGGAGAGGCATCATCTTCTGGCTCACAATATCAGGAGCAGTTGCGAGCTCAGACTGAGCATATAGAGACTTTGCAGAAGCATCAAGAAGAGATGTGTCGGTGACAACAGCAGTAGGAGCAGTATTATGAGGAGCAGATGCGTCGATGTCAGCAGCAACATCACGAGCAGATGGAGTACATGCGCTGTCTGACTTTTAGTTTAGGGATGAAGTTTCCTCCACCAGCTCCTTCAGCTCCCCCACATCCTCCAGAAGACGACCCCCCAGTGATTTTTTTATGTTACAAACATTTGAATTTAACATTATAATATAAATTATTTACATTTTCTGTCTTTTATATCAGTACAAATATTATATAATTTAATTTTTAATATTTTATTATTTTTTTTGTGAATATTGAGAATTTTAATATTTTTTATTTTTTTATTATTTTAATAATAGTAATATTATTTTTTCATTAATCGTAATTTTATTAAATTTTATTTTTTTAATTAATTTATTATTTGCGATGGGACCTTTTGCGACGGGGTCCCATCGCAAATAGTCTAACTAAATATTTTTAAAAACATATTTGCGATGGTCAAGTAGTACCGTCGCAAATAATTTGTTGCAACGGGCCCATCGCAGAAAGTGTTATATATATATTTTTTACGACGGGACGAGATCCCGTCGCAAATAGTTTTTATGATGGGCCCGTCGCGAAAACGTTTACGTATATATAATACATATAATCGGAAGCTTATTTGCGACGAAGATGTTTCCCATCGCAAATATTTTTTTTTGCGACTGGCCCGTCGCAAATACTTGTATTTGCGACAGCGTTTTCTGCAATGGGCTATTTGCGACGGGCCCCCGTCGCTAAAGCCTATTTACGATGGGATCTCGTCACAAATAGTCCGTCACAATTACCAAGAATTCTAGTAGTGTAATAATAAAATTATTATCAACCATAAAATTTTAAATCACATAATAAATTATAAAAGTTTCTCGTTTTAATTTTCTGATGGCAGAGGGTCTGTTCCCTTGCATGGGCGGTGCCACACAGGGTTTCCAAAGCACGCTCCTCTCGGGCACTCAGCGACGTCAACTTAAAAGCGCGCGTTTTTTTTTGACAAAACTCAAAAATCTTATTTGGGTTTCAACCCGAATCTCGACAAAAAAATTTAAAATCAAAGAAAATAATAAAATAAAAATAATATATAGGTTGGGGTGTGACAATTCTCCCCACCATAATGCTTTCCGCCCCCAGAAAGCCATGACAAGATCAAGACCCAAAGATGAAACTCCTTAAGTGTCACTCACCCACAAAAGTTTAAGTGCCTCCAGTTGATCGATCCAAATGAACACCGAACTCCAATGACATACAAAGTATCCTAAAAAACATGAACACTTTAAACACCACCAAAACGAAACCCAAAACGAAACTCTGATACTGACACGGGGATGCCCAGACGGAGTCCCCACCATAGGAAACAAGCCAAACTGAATTCAACGAGACCCGTGATGGGTCTCCCCACCATAAGGACAGTTGAGATTAATCGAACTCAGAGACTTCCGCACGGGCTAGAAACCCCACCATAATGGGAAGGGTGAGAAGGGAAGGGACCAACCGATAGAGTATCAAAACTACCGCCATTGATACACTAACAACTTCACACCCTCGGAAGAACATGAACCATGACGCACTAAATACATGGATTAAATCAAGAACTTTTTATGCCACTGGGGTTCTCCTGAATATGTGCCAGCTTCACTCTGGGACCTAAGGCTAGAGCTATAATGATTGAAGCATCTCCTGCCTCACAGTCAGGCTTCAAAAACCCCCAAACACCACACACAAACCAAAATTTTACCAAACACACTTCTATTCAAAATAAAGGTTTCAAGGAGGTTCAATAATAACAATTATTACAATTGAAGGAAAAGAAAAACCACAAAACGCCATAGGCGACGACTACTACATCCACGAAACACTATAAAGATAAACCCTCAAACTGATCCTGAAACATTGCCCTACCCCTGTTGATGGGATGAGGTGACCTTCAATGAGCAAGGTCTAGCTTCAATGTGCTTCTTGGAAACACCTCGACAGAATTGCTGCAAGTGACCCATACGTCCACAGGTGTGACATGATATCGAAGCACTCGGGCATGTCAACCTCTTGTGACCCCGCCTACCACACTGATAAAAAATCACGATATTGCACTATGAAGAAGATGACTGAAGGTATGAAGGCCTCTTGATCCCTCCACCAGTACTACCAGCATCGGGTCGCTTCTCATTATTCTTATCACCATCCTCTGTACTACTTCCCAAAGCTGGAGGATTCACCCCCTCAAGTCCTCCTGCTAACCCAACTTCAGCCAAAAAGGCTTGCCCCACAACATCCGAGAAGGTAATTAGGTTGAGCTCTGCCACTTTTGACCTCAGTTCAGGTCGTAGTCTAGTCTCAAATTGTCGAGCCTTACCGAGGTCATTCACAACAAACCACTGATCATACAAAACTAGGTTTATGAAACGTCGATAGAATTCCAGATCCGATTCAACGCCCTGCTGAAGACAACACAACTCCATCCTCTTCCTCAGCTTCGTCAACTCAGAGAAGTATTGTTGGATGAACGAAGACTTGAAGAATTCCCACGTGAGATCTTCTTGAGGCTTTCTTAGAGACACAGACTTACACCATTTCCAGGTTGGACCTTCATGCATAAAGGTAGCCAACTTCACCTTTAAAGGCTCAGGCAACCTAATGAAACTGAGCTTCCTATCAATCTTCTGCAACCACTCCTCCACCTCAAGAGGATCTTCTTGACCATAAAAGAGTGGAGGACTCAACTTCCATAATTCCAAAACATAGTCTATAGGCTGATCAACTGGAGGATTTTCTAAGGATGCACCACCCGAAGCTGCACCGTGGGAACCCATAGGATCTTCCTGGGGGGAGGCACTAAACAACAAATAAAAAAGGAACTTGATCAAAACAAGGTCATTAAATTTCAATTTTTCACAATTCAAAAACAAATCTTTACAAAACCATTTTTCAAAAATGATAAATATCCAAACAATTCATAAGCGGAAACAAGTGTCGGTGGGTGACTCAGACACATGGTTGGCGGCCATATGTCAGTCCTGCCACCATCATAGAGAGAATTATAGGTCAATGTCTCCAGCTCCACATGGCTTGCCAGACCCTGCGAGCTCACAGAGGCTACTTCTCAACTCCCTTTTTATCTCCGAACAACAAAACAAACTAAAAGGACCAAAATACACCAACAACCCGGACATCCCATGGTAACCTGAGGTTCGAAATGAACAAGGGTTCATGAAGTCCTTCCTGTACCTTCGCCTCGAGCCCCAAAAATCCCACTCATTCTACCATGACAATCCCAAATAACAATGGGCGCTCTAAAAAATCAAGGACTACTAAAAATCTGACCTCCTGTGATACCATTTTGTCACGAACCAACCTGAGTTGACCCTGAACTGGTCACCCGAGCTGATCTGCGACAAGGCCCGAGAGGTGTTCCCGACCCTCCCAGTCTGGCGACAAGTGTCAGGACATCAACAAAGAGAAAGTGGGAATGATTTATCCCAATGAAAATAAATAAGGCAGCAGAAATAAAATAGAACAACACAAGATAGATAAACTAAAGGAAAGGAAAAGCACAACCAATAATAACACACTAACCCGACCACGACCAAAACTCCTCATGACCCTAAGAGTCACTTTCCAATCCACCAACAACTCTCGCCCATAGCGATCAAACTCAAGTCAAACCTACAACAGAAACTAAAAACAGGAAAACACTATAGGCGTGAGTATTAAAACTCAGTAGGCGTGCCCAAAAAACTATCCCCAAAACACTACCTTTAAATAAATAGTTCATCAATTTCAAGTTTGAACTACATTGTACAAAATATGGGTTTTTACACATACTTCCATTTTCTAAAGGAAGTAATAGTCCATTGCTCGTTTTAGTTTAAATACAAGTTTAATGTTTGAAGGAACATGTGCATCACACTTTTAAAACATTTTTACAACCAATTTAAAATATAAAACTTAGTTGTTAGTCAAGAGGAAAACCACACACAACACACACACAGAGAGTAAGGACAATGGAAAAGTAGCAAACGAGGACCTGCAATCGAACTAGGCACCTCAATCGTCCGCCACATACAAATAAGTGTCAAAGAAAACATGGGTTGAACCTAGGAGATCGTGAACAATCCAGAACGTACTATACATGTGACTCATCCTGAAAGAATGCCCTCCTCAATGACATCATAATGCCCTAACGCCCGATGTTTCCCTACTTGGCCTAACCGAGGGGCCCAATCCCCTAGCAGAGCAAAGTTCGTACTAAGAGACACTAGTTAGTGCGTAATCTAAACTAGTGCAACAATCATTCTCAAAGAATTCACTCACTATGCCAGGTTCCCATGTCAACACATATAATAAACAGGGGTGAGTCAACAAAGTAAATCAATCAGTCTCAATACACAAGCATCACACACAACTCACATAATCAACGCACACAAAAAGATCACCCTTGGGTAACCTTAAAGATAGTTTTCCAAAATAGTTTACTTTATCAAAGTGCCAAATGAGCCAGATCCAAATTTTAAAAGAAACACCATTTCTCAAGAGAAACCAAACCATTTTTTCACGCGTCAGTAGAAAACATTTACCAACAAACCAAAACCACAATTGAAAATACGTGAATTATATTCAAAGGCCAATGGGAATTATTTCACTATTGTGCGTCAATTCACCAAGAAAATATTTCAAGTGACATGTTTAAAATAAACAACACTTTTTACATCGATTAATTATTCCAAAATTAATTATATAATACTATTTATTATTTATTAAAATTAATAAAATCTCAAGAAATTAATAAATTCTAAATTTAAAGGCGAGTGTAGTGGGGGACCTACCTCGACTCACTGTCCAAAAACAATGATGCGGCACGCCTCGTGCATGCGTACAAGCAAGCCCAAGCTGATGACCGCAATATCGCGGAGTTACCTCGCAAACACGCTGCAACAAACGCACAATAACTAAAATTATACAAACACGGACTTAAAACAATCCAAAAGAGAAAACAAAGTGAAAGAACCACCTCGACACGTTTTCAAAACACAACTCGCACCATCAACACTATTTACTAAGCCACTTTAAAATTTATAAAAAAAAATTCAAAAGGTATCTCACACCTTTAAACACCCAAAAAACCCCTTAAAAACCTCTTTTATGACCAACCACAGATCCCCAACATACCTGAACATAAAACACGTGACTTTCATAATCGAATAAACTAATTTCACAACCTAATAAAAATACATCATATGTCAAAAATCCATTTTGAAACCATACACACGTCGCTTTAGAAACTGTAACCCAAAGGTCCACTTGAGGAAGTTCAATTAACAAGTTCAGCATCATGTTTATACTTCTAAACCAAAACATGTTTTAAGAAAAAAAATTACCAATTGCTTGCAAAACTAACTAGTGAATTTTTAAATAAAAAGGGTGTGCACTAGTTAACAATTTATGCTAAATGACCAAAGTAACAGAACCAAAACACTGCATATCACAATGATTGACAATAAAAAATATACCAAATCACTAAATAATAACTAAGGGTAGTGAGAAAGAAATAACTCAATGAAATATTAAACTTAAAGGTGACGTGCAAAGGCTTCATACCTCAACTCCAATGCAGAATGAAAATGCAAGCCTGAAACTGGTGCGTGATCTCACTCGCACCTCAACCGCATGCTCCAGAACTTAATTAAACCCTACGCAACAAGATTGAACCCCAACACATAAGTTTTTAGCAAAAGAAAAAAATAACTCTCCTCAAGGAACACACAACCAAGAACCCCTTACCGAAAGGGTAGGACGTCTCTAGAGGGAGAGGACGCCGTCAAGGGGGCAACCCTGGCGAGGGAGTGACGCCATCAAGGGGAAGATCACCAGAGGCCGTAGGTCGGGGGCGGTGCATGCTTAACAAGGAATGTCAGGGGGTTGAGGGTCGAACAAAGGTGGTCTCAGACTGGTTGGAGGGTTGCCAGTAGGGGGTCTCGCGCCGTACGGAGGCTCCAGAAGGGGCGATCATCACTTGGAATGGTGGCGTCGGTAGTGGTGATTTCCAGATAAGGGATGCTGGATGTGGGTTGTGTGTGGTGTGCGGGAGGGGCTGGTTGAAGGGACGAGGCTGATGTGGGTGAGAGAGGCTGAGGTGTTGAGGCCGAGGGGTGTGCCGCTGCGAGGCTGAAGCGTGGAGCGGCCAGGGGCGTGCGGTAAGACCAATAGGGAGGGGAAGCTCGACGGAAGGACGAGGGTCGATGAGGGGGCGCGACCAGCAGGGAGGGGGAGATCGACGGCAGGATGGGGGTCGGAGAGGGGTGGCGTGCAGACAGGTGCTTACCAGAGCGTCGGGAGGCCTAGGCGCGCGATGTCGGGATGCAGGGTGGGGCGTGCGGCGTAGTGCAGGGTAGAAGGGAGAGAGTTGGGTGAGGGGGTGAAGCAGGAGGTGGGTTGATTGGAGAGAGGCAGGAGAAAAAAGGGGAGAGGCAGCCGCATGAGAGAAGAGAAAAAAAACAAAGAGGAGGCGATAGGGTTAGGAGAAATAAGGAAAAAGAAAAAAAAAGAAAATAAAAAGTCAATAATAATAATAATATCACTAATAATAATAATAACTTTAATCTATATTAATAATATTAATATTAATATCAATAATAATAATAAAAATACAAATGATAATAATAATAATAATAATAATAATAACTTTAATCAATAAACTAAAAATGATAAAAATTCTTTAATAAAAATTCGATATTATTATTCGTGAAAAAATAATATTACTACGAAAATAAGTTATTTATTTAACAAAATTTTAATTAATTTTTTTTCAAATCATTTAATTTATTTTTACTAAACCAACTCAAACGCCACAATTACGGAGGTGCCAGGGCTAACCGCACAGCTCCCACTAGCCATGTGGTGCCCACTCACCATCCCAAATCTCAATAGAAGTAATAATAATAATAATAATAATAATAACAACAATAACAAAAACAACAATAACAATTCCTTAATTACAATAATACAAATAAAACCATCAATAATTATATGGATACAAATATAAATAAAAACATTCAATTCACTTTTAATAATAAAATTATTATCAACCATAAAATTTTAAATCACACAATAAATTACAAAAGTTTCTCGTTTTATTTTTTTGAAGGCAGGCGGTCTGTGCCATTGCATGGGCGATGCTACGTGGGGTTTCCAAAACATTCTCCACCCGGGCACTCCCTGACGTCAACTCAAAAGTGCGCGTTTTTTTGACAAAACTCAAAAATCTTGTTCAAGTTTCAACCCGAACCTCGACAATTTTTTTTAAAACCAGTGAAAATAATAAAATAAAAATAATATATAGGTCTAGGTGTGACAATAATCATCCTAAATTATTGGCATCCTTAGTCGAAGGAATGTCGCATGCACAAAAACCTGATTGGGATGTCATTACACCAACTACTAAATTTCATGGCATTATAGGTGATAAATTTTCATTGACTGATAACACCATATATGTTGGGTAGGAGTTCGAAAGTAAAAATGCTTTAAAAAATGTGCTAAAGCAATGCCACATAGAGTGGCATTTTTAATTTGTGGATGATGAGTCCAAGAGGGACAAATATCACATTTAGTGTGACAAATATGGTCTAGAATGGGTAATGTATGATAACTTTTTTTTCATGTTTGAAGATAAACAAATTGGAAGGCCCACATACACATGCATATCCAAGATTTTTGTAGGATCACTCTTCAATTGATGCCGAGTTTATATCGACTATTGTTTTAGAGATGATATGAATGCGTCAAGATGTTTCTCTATCCCTTTTTCAAGATCAAATACAACAATTGTTCAAATATAAGATATCCTATGACAAATTTTGTAATGAAAAACAAAATACAATTGTGAAAGTTTATGATGATTGAGATGAATCATATGCAGTGTTACCACAATTGGATTGTTGTATCTTAATAATTAGGTTATTTATCATTTTCACACTGTTGAGTATGTCTCCCTGAATGACTGAGTTGATCAAACAAAGGTGGAGTTCCATAGACTATTTAGGGCATTCGGGCCATGTATCACTGGTTTTCAATATTGTAAAAAAATCATTCAAGTCAATGAAAATTTTCTTTATGGAAAGTATACAGGTGTTATACTTACTGCTGACACACGAGATGGTAATCGTGCTCCTCTACCACTTGCATTTTCCATTGTTGAATGAGTGAATTTTGAATCCTAGAGTAGGTTTTTGGCCTGTATACACATTCACATCACACAAATCTTGGGAGTGTGTTTGATATCTGATTGCCATCAAGCGATTATAGAGTCCATTAACAGTGACATATTTTCATGTCAAGAACCAAATGATTATCATCGATATTACATTATACATATTGCTAGTAATGTGCAAAATCATTTTAGAAATGGAGAAATAAAGAAGGCGATCATAAAGTTGGGTATGTATTCTTAAACTTATATTTTTTGGAAAAAAATTTAATTTCCTTTTAAATATATTCTCTTCTGGTTTCATCATACAATAACCAAAAAGGAAAGTTCAATCAATGACTTGAAGAAACTCAATGGTATAATCAAGACGTATATGATTATATGATGTGGATTTTAAGGGATAAATGGTCATTAACACATGATGATGGCTGAAGATATGACCTTATGGCCACTAATATTGTGGAGTGCATAAATGGGTTATTCAAGGGTGTGCATATACTGCTAATCACATGGTTATTATAGGAGAAATTTTATAGACGTGTGAAGTACTTTGTTGAATGGTCCCAACATGCCTATTAGAGGATACAAAATGGAATGCGTTTTGGTTAGAATTTCCAAAGAGACATTGATTAGATACTACAGGACACGTCATCATTTTGTGTTCAAACCTTTGACCAGGTTGGGGGACACTTTAAGGTAACAAATTTACATGACCCGCTCATAGTAAATAGTAGTTGGGTGCTGGTGGTCATATTGGAAAGTAGGTATTGTTATTGCAGTAATTCCCAGTCAATGAGATATCCCTGTACACATGCTATTATAGCTTTTACACCAGTGAACATATCATGGGAACCCTATGTTGACTCGATGTATTCTGTGAGCACTATGGTTGACTATTATAGTGTACCTTGGATGCATTTTTGTGACTTTCATACTATTACGATGCCTGCTGATCAACCAACTGTGGTCCCTGATATTACTAGGTTTTGTATTATGTATTTTTAATTTATGAATACTTTCATTTCTAGATTTTTTTTTTTCATTTATGGACTATTAAATTTCTGGTTTGAATCATAAATAATTTTTTGACATTTCATACTTTTACCTTAACCACTCATTGACCAACTATGGTGCCTGATATTACTAGGTTTCATCCTCAAGGATGACCAAAGTCTACTTATATAAAAAATGAGATATACTATCCTAAAAAATGGGGAGTGAGACTACGATGCAAAATTTCTCACAAATAAGGGAATACTCATAAAATATATACACAAGTGGTAGTAAAGGGCTATACTTCACATCATCCTTGATTGAGTTTATGTATTTTATCATGAATGTGTACATATTTTTCATATGCAGGTTTTTTCATTAATGGATCCTTTTATTTATGGATTGTTTCATTTATGGATTATTTCATCTCTAGTTTGATTCATTTCTAGTTTTAATTAGAAATAATTATGTGATATTTCAAATATTAATAAATTAAATACACAAAAAAAATGAATAATAAAGTCTTAGCCTCTAAATGAATTGTCTTTAAAATTTTCATTGAAATCATAAAATCAGTTGAATATATCATGTAGTCACTTTCACTATGAAATATTCTCATCAAGGTCAATGTACATATAATTCTTTAGAAATAAATTAAACATGGTTAAATATCATTAAAATAATAAATTGATGGTATAAGCTAATAAAATCTATCACTTCTATTTGTTTACCTCATTTTTCATCACAATGCTTAATTATGAATGCTAATTGTCTACCTCATTTTTCTTCTTATAATTTTTTTAAAATATTTAAAATATTTTATTTAATTAACTATAAAAATCAATGATGATATCAAATATAGAGATGGATGACCCTTTATTTCTCACATTCTAGGACAAACACGTTTCACGACTAGTCATAGAGGGATGCCCAATTCCTTCTTTGAGAGTACAAAGATCTCATCATTTCCATCACGTTGCACCTCCTCCTGCCATTGTACCTCATCTTCACCATGCTAGGTTCTATGGCGTAGTGATATACAACTTCAAATTCATCGATCATCATCTCATTTATATGATCATAGAGAGATAGAGGCTAGAGACACATACATTTTATTTTGCAGAAGGATATATGACTATTAATATTGAGGATGCGTTCATTATGTTGGGTCTCCCTATTTAGGGTGCAACTATGATGGGTTGAGTTGGTATAGATTGGTTTGATCTTATTCATAGACTACTAGTAATTGAGGTTTGGTAGGATGGAAGATCCATTATTGGGACCCAATTACGCATTCCATGGATAGATGAGCACTTTACCCATCTAGTTGATGATGCTGACCAGATCACTATGTTGATATTTTCACGTGCATATATTTTGAGACTTATTAGAAACAAAATCTTCATCAAACATTCAAATATATTTATCCATTTGATGTATTTAGAGTTACTGGAAGATTTGGACCAAATATGGAGGTATAGATGGGGTTCTACATGTCTTTCATATACATATAGAGCAGTATGAAGCACATGTCACATCGATAAGATGTAGATTACATGATGTGTTATTCTTATTCAAATGTAGATATGGGAGAATATCCCTCTCTTAGCTCCACATTCCCACACACCACTGCCAACTGATATTTTATGGGAGTCCCCACCTGGTTGATGGTATGTTTTCCCTTCCTTATTATGTGAAAATCAAATGTATAATTTTATATTATGAAATATATCTATAAAAAATTTAACTATAGGTGGATTTAGGCACATCGATATTCAGATACAACCATACATGATGTCCACAGTTACAGACTTATGTTAGACAGTCTTCGATCGGATGACGTACATGATTTTTAATTATATAGTTAAATTATTATTATGTATAGTACATGTCTTCATTTATTAATTACTTATTCATGTTTTTAATATTTTAGGTTTCATGGATTCCATATATTGAGGCTATCATCTAGAGTCCCCCACCTTACTGTACGATGATGCTTGCTTCCAGATCATGCATCGTACCTATGATTCATTTTCATATTGTTGAGTGGCATCATGCTGATAGAGTTTTATGGAAGTTAAACTTCTATCACCCCATTCCTACATCGTCTAGTCAGTTACCTTCACTTCATTCCCTAAAGATGTTAGGGAAGTGAGACTTTGACTGGAGGCGATATCATGCATGGAATATTGAGATGTGGGACAGACAACATGAGCCCCAATTATGAGGGATCAATACAATACATATGAATTTATCAGATCAGCTGGATTATGTGCCTTGACACCACATGTCCCCATGGAGATATCTTACATGACACGGATAAGGATATAATGAGTTGGTAATAATTATTCCTTAAATTGTTCAACAACTTTTTTTATTAAATTTAGTTAACCGCATAATTTTTTTTTGCAGATGCTCATGTCACTCAACTCATTCACATCTTTGATCCCATAAAGGGAAGTGTCTTTGACCATACATATTTTCATAGAGTAGTGATAGAGCTTCTTTCTTCCTATGGATGAGATTTATCATGGTATTTTATTTGATGTGTCAGGTGATGCTGATGGTGTTGAGCCTGATAAAGATATGTCATGGGGTGACGAACCTGTTATGGATGTAGATGTGGCACAAGAGGAGGGTGTTCATCATTATCAGCCAAATGTTTCTCAAATTCCTATTACATATGATCCATAACCACACCAAGAGGTATAAGCATGGACAAAGTTTGTTAGAATGTCATATTTTTCTGTAGAGATAGAGGCTGGATGGCCTACGTTGCCGAATTTATTTTCCTCTGATCCATATATATTTGTTGTAAAATAGCCACCTTCTTCACATGTTGGGGAGAGTTTCAGTCAAAAACCACTATCCTTGAAGCTAGGCTAGGGTACAGGCGGGAAGACTATAGATCCACTGCTTGCCACACAAGATGGTTTGGAGCCCGGTGCCATAGATGACACACAGGAGCTGCATACGCTAGAGCATAGACATCGAAAAACATGACATAGACGCATTATACATACACCTAGTCGTGGCATGGAGGAGCACCCGAGACACTGACGTAGATTAGATTGATATATGTTACATGTTTTTTAAATCATTACTTGTACATTATTTAAAAACATACTAATATATTATATTTTGTTGCATAAAATAAGAAATTAATATAATCAGAAATTCATACAAATATTTTTGAACAATTAAGAAACATTAATATCAATAACTACATTGGTAATAATAATAATTAATATTTCTTAGTTTTATTATCCAGATTATATATAATAATTAATCATCTTAAAATTATTATTAAATATTAATAAAATAATTATTTTTAATTCTATAAATATTAGTAATATTAATAATAAATATTATTTTATTTATTATATAATTAATTAATTAATAATACAACATAATATATTAGGAATAATATAATTATCAACTTGTAAATATTTTTTTTAAATAAAAATTATTTTATTTATATTATTGTACAATAAATATTAGCTATAATACTATTAATTATATTAATAACATAATGATATATTATTAATTAATAATAAATAATACAATTTATAAATAATAAATATATTTCCTGTTAATAAATTACTAATAATTATATAAACAAAAATTTAACAACGATTTATATTTAAAAATTTAAAATATTAATTGTTATACTATTAATTAATTAATAACATAATATTATAATATTAATTAATAATAAATAATAAAATTGATACTTAATAATTATATTACTTATTAATAAATTACTAATATTTTATATCAACAAAAAATTCACAAATAGTTATTTATAATAATTCTATAAATATTATTTATATTAATAATAAATATTATATTATTAATTATATAAATAAATAATTAATAATAGACCATAATATATTAAAAATAATATAATTATTAACTATTAAATATATTTTTCAATACAAATTATTCTATTTATATTATTAAACATTAAATAATAGTTAAAGTACTATTAATTAATTATTAATAGAATAATATATTATTAATTAATAATAAATAATACAATTGATAATTAATAAATATATTAATAAATTACTAATAATTATATAAAAAAAGTTCATAAAGATTTATATTTTTATAAATATAACTTATTAACTAATATTAAAAAAAACAACACACACACACATAAAGAGGTGTGAACAGGGTTCACGCCTCTTTAGCTGTGACTAGGAAGAATGAACCCCGTACATGCTTCTTTTCCAAATGGAGTAGTGTGAATGAGGTTCACGCCTCCCAAGACCCATTTTTTAAAATACCATAAAACATATCCTTTTTTTATCTTTTTAAATCATAAAACCCCTTTAAAAAAACTTTTGCTTTATTGTAGGTTAATTTTTAATTTAGTTTGGTTAATTTGGAAATTTTGGATTTAAATACTAAAACCCAAAATTGACCGATTTAGCCAAATTAAACTTTTAAAAAATTTAAATCGTTGAATTATAAAAAACTTTAAAACCAAATTATCCAAAATTATCTTTTTTTCTGGTTAATTCAGTTAAATAGACTTAATATTCACCCATACTCGATAGGCTCCATGCATTTTTTTTTTAAATTAAATTAATTTAATTAGTTAAAATTTTATCAAATGAGGATTTCCATCATTCCCCTAGAAGCTACATGACCCCCATGGCTCTCCCTTGTCCCTTACTCCCTTTAATCTTGGATCTCCTTTGATTGAACTGTAATTTTCTATTTGTCTATCCTAGTGGACTGCTATAGGTAAGGCTATCAATCTTATTATATTTATTCTAGGTTTATCATGCTGTTTATTTTTTCTTCATTAAAAATCCCTAATTAATGGGTTTCTATCAGATTTAAAAAAAATCCTTTGATCAAAGTTGAATCATTTTAATATCTTCAATGAGAGGGGTTCCTCTAAGTCATGGTAGGCAGTGTCTAAACTTTTCTAATAGTTTATATGATTTTTTATGTGACGCATGACATGTTGGTTTTTTGAGAATGTGCAGATGACTTAGGATGAGTTTAACTTGAGTTTCATTACATATAATGAGAATAATTATGATGGTTAAGTCCATTAGTGGTATTTATATATTGTGATCGACACTATGCTCATCGATAACCATGTGCTTTAAGTAAAGTGTGATGGAACTTGTACTCGACATCCAATTTGGCATTCCTTGAGTTATGTTATGAAATATTTAACCTTAATAGGTACCCCATTTTCCTCCTTTAATAAAGGAATACGTGATTACATGAATGATAAATTGAGGCTTTCCTATAAATGGTGTATTTGGGTTACCTTATTGTTGATTGTTATACTTTTATGTGATTGAGAGGTGTGGGTTTACCATCTTTGAGATTTATGGTTTTATGTGGTGGTAACTTGGTTATAAGATATGGTTAATGGGGTTGTGAGTATGAGAACAAACCCTATATTGAATTGAGTATGTTTTGGACATTATGTCAACCTTATTTTGAATTTATTATGACATGTTGGTTAATTTTTTATTATTCCATGAGATGGTTTTATTATAGGATTTTATCCCTTACTGTATTGATATTGATATGATGTGGAGTGTGATACCACTTGCTTATGTTATTGTTTCAAGTATGCAATGAATTTCCCATTGCTCGGTTATTTCATATGGCATGGGATGACATTCCTATTTATATTGATGATTCCCATTGTGTGGGACAACATGTTCGTTGTGATATCATTGATGATAGTATGGGATGCAATTCCCATTTACCATACATTACTTATGAAAAGAGATTCTATGCCTATTATATGATAAGACCATAGATTAGGACACAATTCCCATTTTTTTTGATGTTTCTATAATGGAATGTAATCACCACTTTTCCTAGATATTGATAGAGGCATGAGATGTCCTGCCCATTTCCATTGTTATTATTATAGATATGGGAAGACATTCCCACCCATTCATGTGATTTAATTATGGGATGACATTCAAACCCATTCATGTAATTCCATTATGGGATGAAATTACCACCCATTATATGTTATGTTATTATGGGAAATGATTCCCTCATGATTAATTGACATGTTACGACATGTTATGCCCATTCTTATTTTATTATTTTTATGTATGGAAAGTTATGATTATCCCTTTTTTACAAGTTTATATATTCAGACTTATGATATAATTGGTAGAGGTAGGTATGGTTGATCACTAGGGTGTCTTGTTAGCGCTCAAGAGAACAACATATATTGTTGATGTTTATGTTTTCTGTTGGACTCCTCTTGTCTTAATCTTGTTTTAATGATCACAAATCCTAAATATCATACAAATCCTATTTAATCTGTCTCAAATCATGTGTACAAATGGTTGATTTCTTTATTCTTTAAATAAACCTACCCAAGATATTAATTGCTAAAATCATGTCTAATTTGTGTAAACTATATTTAATTTGTTTTATAATGAATTTATTTTATGAATTATTAAGTCTAATTAATTCTATGGATATTACTGCTTAAGTCTATATAGAGATATTTGGATAAGTCTGAGAAACCGTGAGTCTGCCACGAGTTCTAGTTTTCTGGCAAGGGAACCAGACACTGTGACCTAGACACCGTGAACTAGAAACCATGACCCAAACACCATGACCTAGACACCGTGACCCAAACACCGTGACCAGACATAGTGACCATACACGGAGAACCAGACACCGTGACCAGACACTGCATCTGTTCTACTGGTTCCTAATCTCTATACAACTATGCCATCATGAATGTCTCACCACTCAGAGGAAAAGAAGAGGACACCATTTTGTGGTGACACCGTTTCCAAGTGACACCATTTCCAGACAGACCGTGACACCGTTATATAATCTGTTTTGTCATTTTTTAATTTAATTTCTAACGGTCATATTTGAGTCTTTTAATTGCATTGACATAATATTTCTTTGTAGACAGTCACATGATAGTATGAGGTATGAGGTACAGAATGCATAAATCCTATTGGCTCCAACACATGCACTCCAAGAATAAAAAGAAAAGCGTGGCCATAAACGATATAGTGAAGTAAGAGAGCAGAACACACACAAGTATTCTTGAGAAAAGAACCGACACATACAACACGATACATCTGAAGAACACATGAAGCATTCATGAATCCAAAATCTAAGAGACCATAGACCAGAGTTAAGAACATATTCACACTATCAACTCCAAAAAGAACATGAGCCAGATCTAACTGACTTGTGATACTCTATTTCTCACAAGAGGAATCGATTCATGCATTTGCTTCATCCTAGAAGTCTAGAGCTGTATAGACTAACACTCAGAGCACTTCTAACCTTATCTCATCATCTTTGATCTATTGTGTATTATTTTTATCTTTTGATAAGTGTGTGTGTGTCTATATAAAAACACACACTATCTCCTGCATTAAACTGGAGGATACAAGATATCCTTCCTCTCACATCATTTTACAATTGTTTACTCCCATAGATAAGTGCAGAAGAGGTCCCTGTGTGACCTATTAGTTTATACCCACGAAGAACTATGGAAGAGGTCATGTGACCTAGACAGTCCTGTGTACTATTGTTTACCCTGATCCAGGGTGCGGATCAAGTTTATTAATATAAACTGCTTGGTGGAGGGTGATCACCAAGTGGAGTGGATTAGGTCTCGTCTTGAGATTGAACCACTTATTTTATATCTGTTGTGTTGTTTGATTTAGTTTTCTCTATTTTATTGTATAATTCATAAATCACTAAATTTACTTTGATAGTTAATCTTGTAAAGAAGTTATAATTGTTTTTACTTATTAGAATAGATTCAAAAGTAATATTAATAACTAATATTAAGATTACTAATAATTAATAAATCTTATGAGAAGTTATTTAAACAGTCAAACTTTCATAACTGCATTACTTAACTGAGATATATTTATTTTTATTGGGGAACCTTTTAAGAAAAATTTTCAAACAGAAATTTTAATAGATGCTCAATTCCCCCCCTCTTGAGTATTCCACTCCGACCAACATTTTCTTATGTTTATGAGCATATCACTACACATATACACTTATATTTATGGATTTGTTTAGGGGAACTATTAGTGATGTCCTACCAAGTTATATATTCATGAACTAACCAGGGTCAACCTTGAACTGGGAAACCAATGTAATACCTGAGATGCTACTATATCTGGTAAATGCTACATCCCAAAACTATAACACAATGCACACTCTAAAAAACTTTTATTCATGAATTTATTTAAAATTTAAAATTTAAAATTTGAAATTGATCAAACTAACTTCATTTTTGAACTAAAAACATCAAAACTATCTTAGTATGAATTTTTGATCTTTTTCTGAAAGGGTTGGGTTTAATAAAAAAATATAGTTTTCACGAAACTTGTAACTTGTGTGACTTTATCATTATATAAGAATGACATAGAAGTTTACAAAACATTTTAAGTAATAAAATATAAAGTTAAGGAATAAAATTATGATTTTTAAAATATTTATTGAACTAATAAAACATATGGAAAACATTTTTAGAACTAATAAAAATATTCCTTTAATATAAAAATTATTTTCAGCCTTTTATTTGAATCATGTATTTTCAAGGTGAGATTTAGTTTTGGATATATTTAAAGATTTAAACCCTTTATTTTTTTATTATAAATAAATTTATTTCATTATAATCAGTATACAAGATAATTTTATCTTATATATAAATTTAAAGCTTAAAAATTCTATTTTTCTAAAAACTATTTTTACAGAATTAAGTGTGTTTATTTTAAAATCATCTTTTCACACCTTCAGAAATTTTATTTGATAAAATTATTTTAAAATTTTAAATTAGAAGTATAAAATTAGTAAATAGGGTCAATTTTAATTTTCATCATTAAAATTGATTACTAGGGTTAAAAATTAATTACCAAGGTAAAAGTAAATTAGGGAAAAGGTTAAAAAGTTAAAACAAAAATCTTAAAGACACTCAAATTTGTATAAAAAAGGAGTAGTTTAGGTGAGTTTAGACCCAAACTCACCATCCCTTTTTATTTTTCCATTTTTTTCATTAAAACTTTAATAGTAACCTTAAATTATTGAAAATGTAAAGGTTACTCCCCAAAATACCCTTCTCCTCACTTATAAAAGAGTAACATCTCCACCATTTCAAGACTTACCTATCCTTAAAATTTACACTTAAAATTATGAAACTTTTATACTCTTAGAACCATATCTCATATAAAAAAGCTTATGGTCACCATTATTTTGTACAAGGCCTTAAATTCTAATGATAATTCCAATGAAAATTCAAGTCCCTAGCATGAGTATTATCGACTACATAGCTTTTATTCTTAATTATATTCATTGAAATTTATTTTAGACATATTAATATAATTATATTAGTATGATTTATATATTTTAATGTTTCTATATTAAGGGTATTTTTAGGTCAACTAGGTTAAATATCCTGAGATGGGGGGGGGGGGGGTGAATCGGGGTATGACAGATTAAAACTACTGTCCCATTTAATCTTGTTTCATCATTAAACAAAACAAAATCGTCTCTTTATCTTGTAGAAATATATGAATAGGAATGAAATCAAGCACGTGGCACAATTATTTTACTTGGATCACCCTCACTGGGCTACATCCAAGGAAAATACAACGAAAATGTACCGATGTGCCAAATCCACTAAAAGCACACTACTGTTTACAATGTTCGGGCTAGATCACTTATACTCCCAGGCTTATTTCCATCACAAGGTTTAGGTTTTGATCACTGAATTACCAAGGGTCACTACCTACGACTCTTTCTATGGATCAATACCAGTGTAAATGATCTTCATCTTCCTCTTCCTTCATTCACTGCTCTTAGAAGGGATCCACATAGAGTTTATAGACTTGTAGGTTCCTTTCATTTGAATGAAAAACTGCAACCTAAAATGTAGATATATGCCTTGTTGAAGTTCATATTTCATCCATTGATGAATACCTCTTTACCATAGATGTACTGGGAAACATCCCACTTTTGTGAAACCTCAGAGTGACTTGTGCACTAATTTAATCATGACACACAAGTGTTACCTTTTTCACGGAAAAAATATTTGTGCACTACTCCATACTTTCATGACACAACATTTTTACACCCAAATTAATATTGGCACACAACTCACTTATGGTGCACAAATTTTGAATAACTCTCTACTTGAGCGCCCTCACCACTTGCACGACTGGAGATCTGATTTTCTCTAATTGTTGATATTATATAGAATGAGGGAGGTAACTGTCTATTTATAGGAATTTTTTCAACCTTTCATGTGAGACACACAACTTTCCCCCGATTGCACAAGTCCACTCTCTCTAGCCTCTATTACGTAACTCACCTTGCACGCTTCTCCAAAACTTGTGCACCCTTCTTTCCTTTTCAATATTTTGTTGTTATAATTTTGAAACATGCATGGTACACAACTTTCCAAGGCTTATTGACACTGGAATGAAACTCCCTTTTCCAAAAACACTTTTCCCCAATCTCTATTTTTTGGACTGAAAATTTTTGCAAACATTGGAAAATGGCACCACCTTGTATATGATCTTTTTTTACCGCCTCCAGATCATCCATTCCTTTGTAATGGATCCTTGTCAACAATCTCTCTAGAATTCCATAAGATACCATGGAAACCCTCTTTGTTAAAAAACACAATCAACCAAAAAATGCTTCAATGTTACCTTGAGGATTTTTTTCACAAAAGTATTATTATTTTATATCCATCTATCTTATCCAATAATAAAAATGAAATTTCCATTTGTGCATGAAGACTACAACCACCATGAGCAACACAATTCATTTTTCACCACCACCCATCATTAATGGTTCCTAGAATAGATTTAATGAGGTAATATGATGTTTATTATATCATTAAGGTTCCATTATAACAAATTGGAGAACCTATTGATGATATAATTTGTAACATCCTAACCTAGGATCCATTAAAACGATGCCCTGAGCCGGTTCACCACATGGCCCCAAGCACACCTCCTCGTATGCCAGAGGTTACCGACTAGTAGAGAGGGTATAGAGATGGTATAGTGGGGTGAATATACCCTAATTATCAGAGTATAACAATAGTATATATAGATAAAACAATATAAGAAACAATAATAAACGAAGAAGCAATGAAATATAATAACAACAGATAAATATGGTCAATACCAAATATAAAACCACACATGTCCATGTGAATTTATAATGAAAAAAGTAGAATACATGCAACATGTAATACATAAAATACATAAAGAAAGGAAAAAAAGACCCAAAGTCAATCTCCATGAGCATCCTAAGCTCTGACTCGGTCCTATGATCCTAAGCTCCCATGTCCAAGGGTAATTGTACACAATGAATAATAACAAGAAATTCAAATCAAGAATCATGATCGTATAACCATGAGGACTATTCAAGTGTCCAATAGTGACCTGAATAGGCTGTGAGATAAAATTAGTAGGCCGCTACCAATGATGTTTAAATATATCCAGTCCATTAGTATAAATACAATAATGTGTAGGTATATTAATAAAAAATTAAATAAATAACTATAATCAAGTCGAGCTTAGGATCCCCCAACCACACCCAATTCAGACTAAGATGGAATATCTCTGAACACATGTCACTATGTATATAGGTATATATGTAAATATAACTATGTATGTATATATAGGTACTATATAAGTAATAACATATATATACATATATATAGATACATAGTACTAGTCAGGACCTGACCGCATTGTCGTGCCACATCAAATTGATAGTTATTTAAAGAAGATTTTGTAGTATAGGGAAGACCCTAGGTCATATCTCAAGGAGCATTGGTATCTTATAGTGTTCATTTTTAATAAAGATTACTAAAAGAGAGGGTGGTTTTGAAAACAGTTTTAAAAATAAAATGATTAATTAAAGAGTTTAATAGTTGAGATGGAAATGTGGTGTTTTATAATTATGAGATAAAAGGGTTAATTGCGAGTTCACTAAAAACTTTAAAGTTTATCATTATTGGAGATTAATTTAGGTTTGGAGTAATTATTTGGTTTAAATTAATTGGAATCCTGATTAATTCCTAAGCCTTTATTTCATTGCTTGAAGAACCAGACCTTAACATAAAAATTGTATTGTGCAGGTCTAGAACTTATTCATGGAATAAGATCTTAAAAATAATATTTAAATCTCAATAAAGTGGGTAAGAAAATGATTCTTGTGCTGTCCAATCGGAACAATACAAGTCACGCACTCAAAACCTCACACCGATCAGTTAGAAATTAAGAGCAAATCAATCACAGGCATCAAAACAAGAATTAAAATAATAAATTATGTAAGATACATTGAAATAAATTTTTTAACACCCAAACCAGTAGCTAATATATGTGTTGTAACTCCCTCTACATGTGTGTAGATCCCTCACAACGAAAGCCCACCGTTTAGCCCAACATCGAGAGGAGGAGGAAGCTCGGGTGAAACTCCTTCTTCATTCTTGACCCCCCCTATGAGGATAGGGGCCTACAGAACCTCCAAGGCGATGAAATGAATCCTATAGAACTTAAAATTAGTATAACTTCCCTTCTGGTTCGAACTTACAAATGGGGAGCCCAAGGTGCAATTTTATAGGAAAATGGGAAGGTGGTTTTGGGCACATAGATTTCTTAAAACCACTTATCACATGGGTTTCAACCTCCAACCTTATATTGCTTTGTAAAAAATAAAAAAATTGTATCCCCACCTCTTTAATATATCCAAAGAATGTTTGGAACCATTTGTACAACTATATCCTGAGATATGGACAAATCACAACACACCACTTTTGACTTCATGCATATTCGGTGTGCTGGACAGATTAGGTAGGTTGGGACACCAGATGGACGAATGAGTCTTGGGTTTCTTTAGATGAAATTTATCCCAAGGAATTTTGGACCAACACAAAAAAATTCAGCCCATTTTAATTCACATTTCAGTAGTAGTGTGCGGATGAGTCCACTGGTTTGCATGGGTCCTGCGCAGTTTGACCCATTTTTCTTGGACATCATCATGGGCCCTCCAAATCACCTCCTCCTGCAATGGAATAATAAAAACAAGTAACATTTATCTTTTTAACAGTGATAAAAACAAAATAAATGATTCAAAAATGGAATTCAATTTGTTATTATTTTTATAATTTTCAATATAAAACAAGTTTAACATTGTGGCGTAAGGGTGAAAATGAAACAGTGAATTGCGGTGCGAACACACCCCCACACCTAAACATTTTCACTCCTAGGAAAATTAATAATTAAAAAAATTATGCATGCATATATTTAGAACTTCATAAATATTTAACATTCAATGAAAATTTAATTCCTGATAGAAATTTGATCAAATAAAAAATCACACAGAGGAGTTATTCTCAGTGATCATGGAAAAAGACATCTAAAAAATTGTATCCAAATGAAATTCCAATAGATTCATGATACCAATAAAATAAAATAATTAAAAAATTAATCATATCACTAATTCTCTACATGTGTGTGAAAACCATTTCATGCTATTCTTTCCACTTTTTATCGAGTAAATATACGTTATTTTAATAATTATCTACTTACAAGATCCTTTCCACCCAACTTTCCCCACATCATTTGCAATCAAATTTCAAGACCCACTCACTTAAGAATTCCCAGAAGTCAAACCATAAGCTCCCAAACTAGATATCCCCATATGTTGTATATTTCATTACTCCCCTCATTTATTAATTTTTCAAAAGTTTCACTTGGAACAAATCTCACACTCTTCTCCCAACCCATGTTTGATATCCTCACGACACTAATTGTAATAGTTATAACAAGATAAAAAGTTTAGGAAGGGTGGTTTTTGACCTGGCCAAGACACAACCCTTTTTTTGTATGTTTTTTTGAGGGTGTACAATAGTTGGAAAACAGGTACACACACATAGTTCAATCTGGTACAATAATGAAATAGATCAGATAAGGAACGAACGTATGGAAAAATGATTTTTAAATGTAGATAAAAATCAACCTAACTTATATTTACCTTCTAGTAAGTAATAAATTTTCACACTTCATAGTTGGGTGCAAAAATGTGTGGAGAGATTAAGTGAAACAATTTTCCAATAAACTATTCACAAAAGGGAACCATTCTTCTCAAAGGTTTAAAAATGATAAAACCATTTATCTCATCGACAAAGAACTAAATTTCAATATAAAGTCACACCATAATATTTAATTCTTGCTAAAATTCACATTTCATCAATTTTTTTTAAATGATAAAACAACATGAAATACATAAATTCCACATGCATTTTCAATAACTTCCATGAGTAAATGGGCATCATTTTCCATGATAAAGTGGGAATAAAAAAAGTAATATTTGGTCACAAGGGTGAGGGGGGGGGGAGGGGGAAAGTAACAATACAATTCAGCAAGCTAAAAAGATAAAGAGAATAAAGATGATGGAAATTCCTAACTAAACGAGGAATATACCCATCCCACCACCACACCTAGAGTGTGTAGTGTCCTCATTGTAATAAAATAGAATGTGGGAAGGATGGATAAAACCTGGTGGGTGTCATTTATAGAATGCTTCTTGAACTTGTAGTTCCTCCACCGGGGACTCCAGAATGGATTCATGGAAGTGATTTATCCTTTACCCATTCACAGTAAAGGTTTTCTTGGTTTCTTCATTTTGAACCTGGAAAACACCAAATGGAGAGACGTTAGTAACAATGTATGGTCCAAACCAACCATAACTAAGATTACCTAGATGCAACTTCAGCCTTGAATTGTAAAGGAGGACCTTCTGCCCAATGTGGAACTGTCGATGAAGGATGAGATAGTTGTGGGTAGCCTTGGTTCACTCCTTATAAATCATGGGGTTCTCATATGCATCTCTTTGCATTTCCTCCAGCTCCTGAATCTATAAATTCCTTTGAGAACCTGCACCATAAAGACTATAATTGCACTGTTTAATAGTCTAGTAGACCCAGTGCTCAATCTCAACAGGGAGATGGAAACTCTTTCCAAACACTAACTGATATGGTGACATGCCAATGGGAGTTTTGAAAGCAGTAAAATAATCCCATAATGAATCATCAAGTCTAAGACTCCAATCTTTTCTATTGGATTGAACCATTTTTTCAAGAATCTATTTTACTTCTCTATTTGACACCTTGACTTGAGCATTGGTCTGTGGGTGATAAGAAATAGACACTCAATGCCCGAACCCATACCGATGCAAAATAGATTTCATTGTTCAGTTGCATAAATGAGAAACCTAGTCACTGATGATACACCTAGGTAAGAAAAACCTACATAAAATTTGTGTTCTCAAAAATTCAACAACTACCTTAGAATCATCAGTCCTTATAGATCATTCCTATACCCATTTTAAAACATAATCCAATTCCAATAGAATGTATAGGTTACCAAATGAATTTGGGAATGGTCCCATAAAGTCAATTCCCCAAACATAAAAAATGTCATGGAAGAGCAAAGGTTTTTGTGGCATCTCATTTATTTTAGATACATTCCCCATTATTTGATAGTGAGGACAATATTTACAGAAGTCATGGGCATCCTGAAATAATGTGGGCCAAAAGAGACCATAATCGAGGACCTTGTGAGCAGTTCATTGGGGGCCAAAGTGGCCCCCACAAGCAAGAGTATGGTAGAACCTAAGGACGAACTGAAACTCGCTATTGGGAACACAATGCCTGATGACTTGATCACTATAGGTGTGCCAAAGGTAGGGGTCATCCCAAATGTACCAACGAGACTCATGTTTTAGATGGTCAACCTGGTTTTTTTTAAATCAGTAAGAATACAAGATGCTACCAAATAATTTACAATTTCATCATACCAAGGAATATCATCTTGCACTCGGTACAATTTCTCATCAAGAAACATATCATTTATAGGAAGATAGGGGGATGAGTCAATGTCCGAGGATGGGTGTATCCTACTGATATGGTCATCCACCACATTCTCTACTCCTTTTTAATCTCTAATTTCTAAATTGAATTCCTTAAGTAGGAGCATCCAATGAATGAGACATGGTTTGGCTTCTGGTTTCTTAAGGAGATACAAGAGGGTTGCATGGTCTGAGAACACAATGACTTTGGACTCCAAAAGGTATGAACTGAATTTGTCCAAGGAAAACACAAAGTAAAGGAATTATTTTTCAATTATAGTGTAGTTTTCTTGGGTAAGGTCTAAAGTACATGAGGAATAGGCAATGACATGTGGAGCTCGATTGACCCTTTGCGATAAGACTTCCCCAACTGCATAGTTAGAGGCGTCACACATGTGCTTAAATGGAAAATACCACTGAGGTGGTTAGATTACCGGGGTGACATGAGACTTCATTTTAACTTATTAAAAGCTTCCCCACATTCTTTATAAAAAATATTCTTTTTCTTTTTAGAGTAATCAGGAGAGGGGGAGTGCAATTTTAATAAATTCACGAATGAAACGATGGTAAAATCCAGCATGACCTAGGAAATACTGCACATATTATACATTTTTGGGGAATGGTAGGGAAGAAATGACATACACTTTTGATTTATCTACTTGGATACCATCCCCAGAAATGAAATGTACCAAAAATATACCTTGTTGCACCATGAAATGTAATTTCTCATAATTTAATATGATATTATTTTCAATACAGCGAGGTAGGACTAAAGCAAGACTACTCAAACATTCATCAAAAGAGGATCCATAAACAGTGAAATTATCCATGAATACTTCCATGAAATTCTCCAGGTAATCCGAAAAAATACTAACCATGCATCACTAGAAAGTACCTGGAGCATTGAACAAACCCAATGGAATCCTCCTATATGCAAATGTGCCAAATGGTCAAGTGAAGGTCATATTTTCCTGATCCTTGAGGGAAATATGGATATGAAAGTATCTAGAATACCCACCAAGGAAACAGTAGTGGGACTTACCCGCTAGCATCTCTAGAATTTGGTTAATTAATGGAAAAGGTAAATGGTCCTTCCTAGTGTATTGGTTTAGTTAGTGATAGTCTATGCAGAACTGCCAACTATTCTTCACACGAGTTGGAACCAATTCATTTTTTTCATTTTTGATTAATGTAAGGCCAGTTTTGTAGGAACTAGTTGAATGAGACTAACCCATTGGATGTCAAAGATGGGGTAAATAATTACAGCATCCAATAATTTTGTTACCTCCTTTTTCACAACTTCTAGGAGGTTTGGGTTCAGTCGACGTTGTGCCTGCCTCACTGGTTTAGCTTCATCATTTAATAAAATATGACGTGTGAAAATTGATGGTCTAATACCAGGAATGTAAAAAAGTGTCCATAACAAAACTTTTTTATACTCTATCAAAAGTTCAATCAGTTGTAATTCATGCTTAGGAGGGAGTGAACTAGCAATGATGACAAGAAACTTGTTTCCATTCTCAAGATATGAATATTTTAAATCTTGAGGAAGTTTTTGTAGTTCCAATTCAGGTGTATTTTGGATTTATGGGAGTGTGTGTGGAAGTTAGAGGTCACTGATATCATCTAACTACTCAATGGTATCATCCTCAATAGAGGAATTATCTTTTAGAAGCTTAGAAGTATCATTGATGGTAAAGTGATCCTCAGTGTTTAAGAAATCATCAATCAATAAACATGCATTATATTTCTCTTGACCATTACAAAAATTAATGCATGGATCATTTACTAGAATTTAAATTAATGATTAAAACTTAGAAAGGGGATCGGGTTAATGAAATGAAGTGTTTTCAGAGGAAGAGAGTACATCAATTGAATTTACTGAGAGAGAGGAATGTTATTATGAGGGGTGATTCATGGAATTAAGGATATTGAAATGGACTATGTCACCAAAAAATTCCATAGATAATGTACTATTATGGAAATTAATTATGGTTTTGGTAGTTTTCAATAAAGGGATCCCCAATATAATTGGGGCATGTCCATTCATCCCATCATCTTCCATTTTAAGCACATAAAAATTAGCATGAAAAATTAAATTTTAAACCCTCACAAGAACATCCTATAACACACTAGAAGGGTGTGTGGTACTCCGATTATCTAGTTGAACAACAATTCCAGTGGGCTTCAGTTCCCCAACCTACAATGTAGATTAAATGGAGTGAGGCATCACATTTATAGAATCACCTAAATCAATCATAGAATTGGAAAATGAATACTCCCCTATGGTGTATAGAATCGATAATTTCCTAGGATCATTGCACTTGGTGAGAAGTTATGGCTCTATTAATGATGATACATTTCTCCATAAGTTCACCTTTTCATCTCCACAAATTTTCCTTTGGTGTGCACACATCTCCTTTAAAAACTTGGAATATCGTGGAATTTGCTTCACAACATCAATCAAGGGGATTTTTACCTGAACTTTTTTGAAAGTCTCCAAAATTTCCTTATCAAGATCAGTTTCCTTTTGTTCTCTTGGTTGGTTAGTAATTTGGGGAAATGGAAGAGGAATGGTTGTGATAGATGACTCATCAACAAAAACTCTTTCCTTTGGAAGGGATTATCTCAAGACATTGTTTATCAACATTTGGAACATTTTTAATGGTTGGGATGGAGGTTTCCTTAGGAGGGGATGACTCTAATGAAGTATTCATTTGACCTTATAGTTGTTTTCCACTCTTAAGGGTGATGTAACTAACATTTCCTTTATCTACAGGGTTAACTAATGGTTGATATGGAAGTTTACCCAACCCATGACT
This sequence comes from Viscum album, assembly GCA_963277665.1. Classification (NCBI taxonomy): domain Eukaryota; kingdom Viridiplantae; phylum Streptophyta; class Magnoliopsida; order Santalales; family Viscaceae; genus Viscum; species Viscum album. The sequence goes on from OY728139.1 coordinate 853,872,295, forward strand.
TTGAATTTCCCCCACCGAGTTAGATAGTTGGCCTAATTGGGTTTTGAGGTCTTGTATGGATGCCTGAGTGGTTTATTGGAATTAGATATTGTTGGCTGCCATTTGTTTCATCATATATTCTAGTATAGGCTCAGGTTTTGGAGGGGTTTTTTGGAAAGGCCTTTGGGGTGGTTGAGGATTTTTGGGTGGTGGTGTATGACTACTCTGACCCTGTTGGTTCCATTGTTTTTGAGGTTGGTTTGAATACCCCCTTGCATATAGGCTTGGTTTTCTTTCCACCCAGGGTTGGATGGATAGTAAGGTTCTTGCCTAAAGGGTTTGTTATAGGGGAGTCCTAGAAAGATTTCCTCACAACTCTCAGAAGTTTCTCTCAATTAGGGGCATTGGTCAGAGTAGTGGGTGTCAGAAGAACATATACCACAATGGATGGGAGGAAGATATTGGGATTTACCTTGGGAAAGATCAAGTTTTTTAAGAAGGGTACTTACCTCTCCAAACTTTGTTTCCACCTTCTTCTCAAATTTAGTAGATTACAACTCATGGACACCTCGAATGGGTACACTGGACCTTGTACTAAATTGTCGAGTGTTCTGTTCCATGTTCTCAATTAGGGTTCTTACAGTAATTGGGGTCTTATCTACCAGCGCACCACCTGTAGCAGCATCAATCATGTTTCTATCAATAGGAATTAAACCTTCATAAAAATATTGAATTAAAAGTTGATCACTTATTTGGTGGTGTGGGAAACTTGAACATAACCTTTTAAAGAGTTCCCAATATTCATGTAATGTTTCCCCTTGTGACTACCTTATACTAATTTTTTTTCCTTATAGATTCATTTCAAGAGCCTGGGAAATATTTTTCAAGAAAAAGGCGTTTCATGTCCTCCCAACCTATTATTTGTGAATTGACATAGTAAATCCAATCTTTTGCAGTATCTTCTAATGAGAAAGGGAATGACCTTATATTTACTTGTTCTTCATCCACATTTGCAGGTTTTAAAGTAGAACACATGGTATGAAATTCTTTAATATTATTGTGTGGATCTTCTCCAAGAAGTTCATGGAATCTTGGTAATAAATGAATTAAACCATATTTTAGTTCAATGTTGGGTGACTTAACTTGAATTTGAATACAGGTGGACTGGATATCTACATCAGGTGAGGTTAGTTCTTTTAGTGTTCTATTTTTTTCAGCCATGTTATACAAGTTTATTTCAGTTTTTATATTGGTTTAAGAAGAAGAAGATGAAGGATCAATAAGAGTGTTGTTGTCTTGTGTTTCCTCCTTCAAAGGGTTCTCTTGTGCATCTCGGGGTCGTTGACGTAAGATCCTCTCCGATTTGGGTTTGAAAGGAGGTAAATATCTCGGATTAGAACATTTCATGCACCAAACCTATACAAAAAATAGATCATAATAAAAAATAAAGGTATAGGTATAATATAAAACAAATAAATATTCAGAAAATTTACAAAAATCTTATAAAAAACATGCACTAAAAACCAAAGCGGTCCCTGAAAACGGTGCCAAAATTTGACCGTGTTGTCATGACACATCAAATTGATAGTTATTTAAAGAAGATTTTGTAGTCTAGTGCAGACCCTAGGTAATCTCTCAAGGAGTTTTGGTAGATTATAGTGTGTATTTTTAATAAAGATTACTAAAAGAGGGGGTGGTTTTGAAAAAAAAATTAAAAATAAAATGAATTAATTAAAGAGTTTAATAGTTGACAAGGAAAGGTAGTGTTTTATAATTATGAGATAAAAGGGTTCATTATGAGTTCACTACAAACACTAATGGAAATTCCATCTTTCCCAATGGTTTTAAACCGTTGGGATTTCCACTGAAATCGTTGGGATAGTATTTCCCAACGGGTTCACAACTCGTTGGTATGTGAGGCATAATAGTAGCTCTATACCAACGGTTCCTAGAATACTGTTGGCATATATGGTCTGAAATTAATATATACCAACATTTCTACTTAAACTGTTGGTATATATATGTACCAATGGTTGATGAACCATTGGTACTGGTGGGTATACCAACGGTTTTCAGACCGTTGGTATACATTTTATTCCAACCTGTAGTATACCAACAGTTTCAGAACCATTGGCATACCTGTATACCAATGGTTTCAGAACTGTTGGCATAATCTGTCTTGTATACCAATGGTTTAGAACCATTGGCATACTCTATCTAGCTTACTCTGTATACCAACGGTTTGTAGAACCGTTGGTATACATCTTATATCCCCAAAACTGGATAGCCTGTATGTAAACAGCCTGCATCCTGTGCCTACATGTAAGCATCCTACATGTAAACCCCTGATTCCAAAGATATAAACCCCAACCTGTAAAACTATAAACCCGCACCTCTCTAATATATTTTCCAACCTGTAAACCCCAACCTGTAAAACTGAAAACCTGCACCTCTCCAAGATACAAAATTGTTGTTAAACTGATCTTTAAGTTAAATACAAAGTCTTAATAGTTTAAAGATAACTGTTTACAAAAGGTTTGATAAATTTTGAGAAGCCAGTAGTTGGAGAGATTGAAAATACAAAGAAAATTATGTAGATATATTAAAGAAATTGGTTTGTTAATAGAGATTGAAAATCCAAAGAAAATTTTGGATATATATTAAATAAACTGGTTAGTTAATAGTAACTAGGTGATTATCAAATTCAATGGCCGATTTCTTTTCTTTATTCATTCCATTATAGTAGAAAAATGTTGGTTTCTCATCCTCTTACTCTAATAAAGTCTGATAATTCTTATAAGGTTCAATTACTCCTTCTTGAATCACTGAAGATTTTTTCTTTTTAAAATTCCCAGCCTTCTTGGGATTTCTGTTACCAACCCTTTTCCACTCTATGAACCATCATCATCTGAAGGCCCTTCACCTAAATCTAAGAATCTTTTCTGAAGGGGAACTCCCTTGGAAATGGATTTTCCGACATCACCCTCCTTCTAGGCCTCCGTTTCTTCCATGTTCTGTGATCCTGCATGGTATGCCTCTTTTTTCCCAAGATCCATACCAAAAATACCATATCTGTAGGTCAGAGATGAAGGACCAGATGGCTAACCCACTGGTCAACCTCAAGCCACACAAAAATTGTAGGAGGTTTCGAAGCATCCAAAGTGAAGCAGTTGGAGGATCTCGATTCCAGTGAAAGTAATAAGACCACTGAAAGAAATAGATTTAATCCGTTTGGTGAGTTCGAAACCACCGAGAGAAATAGATGCCACAGAAAGGGGGGAAAATATATTTCTCCCCAATGATTTCATCCATCTTCAAATCGTCCCAAAATCAGGATGATTTTGGTTAATATACTAACTAGAAGTCACACACTTTACTTTTGAAGGTTTTATAGATAACAAGAAACTATGGTCATCAAAATATGAAGAAAATAGGATGATCAAAAGAATAGAACACCTTAACAAATTGAAAATGTCTTTAAGATTGATTCCATAAGATTTATTCTTGAGGAATGTAAGGTTAACTTCACCTTATGAAGAGATTTTCAATAAAAAAATATGAAAAAAACATGGTGTAGTAATCACCAGAAGAAATTATGAAATGTTAAATTGAAAATACTTTGCAAGAAATAAGAAGAAAATATAGTGTTTAAGGCTTTGGAAGCAGATGAGAAAATGAAAGGAATAAATGTGTGATTACTTCAGAAGTAAAATTAGTCTTAGATAAATTCATCAGAAGATGAGATAGGTCATGTAGGATATGTGTGATTTTGGGTGTGTGACATAAAGATGGATTTTTTGGACCTTTGAAAGTAGTATATGAATGGTGAAACCTGATATGGGTTTTGGAATTTAGGGTGGCTTTGGTTTTGAGGAAGAGAACTTGAGTGCTTGTGGTTTACCCTTGTGGTTGGATTCTAGAGGGATGGAAATGTTTGGGTTCTTAGCTCGTGTAATGTATATTATAATGGGTGGTCCTTATACTTATAAATTTGATCATGAGAATAATAGGTGCTCAAGGAAATGTGGGTTGATGTGGTTTTATGTGAAAACTTTATCTTTGGGTGGAGACTATGCACGGGAGATTTGGTTTTGGTAGGAAGCACATGGAGGTGCCTAGTTTTCATTAAATGAGAATTTATTGGAGTGTTGGTGTTTTTCTAGTGCATGTGGTTACTAGGGGTAGGACCGGTTAGAGGGAGTAGGCTAAGTTTCTTGAGTAGGGAAGAAAACTATGAGTAGGAGGATGAATGATTTCGATGTGATGATATTATCATGGGTAGGGATACCCAAGACTTTTAAATGACTTTGACATGTCCATGTAGTGATTGGAGACATTTGAAATAGATGACTATTGTTGGTATTCATCAATAAAATCATAGCATACAATTATTTAGTGATTATCATTCCAAAAACAATAATATCTTCATTAGAATAATGGGGGGCAATGACTATATGTCTAGATACCCTACTGTCTTTTGGACAGATATGAAACATATTAGGGGTTATGATCATGGAGAGTTTTTGTGAAGCCACATGGTGGAAACTACACCATTGACTATTTATGGGAAAGGTCCTCATAGTGGATCAAATATTGAATAATACCTTAGGTTTCATTAAAGGATGTAGGGAATGAGTGACAGTTGATGTTTCATTTGGTTGATCAGGCATAGGAAATATAGACACATCTAATTATGTCTTTAGTAGTGGTTGGAGAGTTCGAAAAAGTGGTTGAGGTTTTTTGGGTGAGTTGATGATGATGAAACTTCTATGGTGGGGAGTGATGTATTTGTTGCAAAGATATAATCCTTGTTCTAGAAGGCTCATAGGTTTGTAGAACTGGCTTTAGATTGGTTGGGGTGGCATTATGATTGGATTGGTTGGGGTGGCACTATGATTCTAGTGAGGAATCCTTAATGTGTGCAATTATTTTTCATAGGGTGTTTAAATAGAAAATCATTTAGGGTATATGATTGAGTCGATAGTGTGGGTTCTTAAGGTTTCACCATACATCTATTGTGTGGTTTTGGAAATGATAGGTGCGTTTAGAGTTTGATATGTGTACAACCTTTTAGGGGAGTGATCTCTAAAAGGGAAGCTTATATTTAGAAAGAACTGCTAAAATGGATAAGCTGTGAATTTAGCAATGTGTTGGGTTGTCAAAATCTGGAATTTGTTTACAGAAAACTGAAAATCTGAAATATGTTTACAAAATCAGGAATTTTTGAACTGTTTTTGAAACCTGTGAACTACTATAAAAGTTTTAGATCATGGTTGTAGGAAATATGAATTCGGTTTAAAAAATCAAGAACTTGTGACCTATTTTTATAACATGTGAACTGCTCTAAAACTTTTTTGATCATGGTTGCATAAAATCTAAAATATATTTACAAAATCAAAAAACTTTTTAACTATTTTTGTAACCTGTGAACTTCTCCAAAATTATTCTAAGCATGGTTGCATTAATATGTCATTTACAGGTTCAATGAATGATTTTGATATTGAATAAGTATTTATTACCTACTCATCTCTCATGATATTTCAAAGTGGTATCAAGAGATTCAAAGTTTGTAAAGGTATGAATGTAAATCACTATCTTTGAGTGGTGTTGGCCACACCGTGCTTTGGATTGAGATGGGGTTGACTCGTATATGTCACATATGACCCATGGATAATTTTCCTAAAGTTTCAATAGAATCTGAATGCGTTTGGTCATTTATTTTGTATGTCAGTTGTTGTTTTCACTTAAAATGATGTCCATTTTAAACAAAAGAGAGACACTTTTAGTGGTGTCGGCCACACCGCACCTCATATTGAGGCGGGGTTGACTCTTACACATCAAAAATGACCCATGGATCGTTTTCCAAAAGTATCAACACAATCTGAATGCGTTTGGTCGGTTTTCTGTATGCCAGTTGTTGTTTTCTCTTAAAATCCTATCCATTTCAAATAAAAGTGAGATAGTTTGAGTGGTTCCAACCACACCGGCCCTCGGATTGAGGCAGGGTTGAATCTTAAATGTCACATATAACCCATGGATTGTTTTACTAAAGTTTTAACACAATCTGAATGCCTTTGGTCAGTTTTTCGTATGTCAGTTGTTGTATTCACTTAAAATGATGTCCTTTTGAAACAAAAGAGAGACACTTTGTGTGGTGCTGGCCACACCGCACCTCAAATTGAGGCGAGTTTGACTCATACAAGTCACATATGACCCATGGATCGTTTTACTAAATTCTCAATAGAATAAGAATGCATTTGGTCAGTTTTCCGTATGTCAATTATTGTTTTCACTTAAAATGATGTTCATTTTAAACAAAAGAGAGACAATTTGAGTGGTGCCGACCACACCACGCTTCAGATTGAGGCGAGGTTGAATCATACACATCACATATGACCCATGTATTGTTTTATTAAAGTTTCAACAAAGTCAGAATGCGTTTGGTTAGTTTTCCATATGTCAGTTGTTGTTTTCACTTAAAATGATGTACATTTTAAACAAAAGATAGACACTTTGAGTGGTGTCAGCCACACCACGCCTTGTATTGAGGTTGGGTTGACTCTTACACATTAAAAATGACCCATGGATCATTTTCCTAAAGTATAAACACAATCTGAATGAATTTGGTTGGTTTTCCGTATGCCATTTGTTATTTTCACTTAAAATCCTATCCATTTCAAATAAAAGTGAGACAGTTTGAGTGGTTTCGGCCACACTGGACCTTGGATTGAGGCGAGGTTAACTCTTACAAGTCACATATGACCCATGGATCGTTTTCCTAAAGTTTAAATAGAATCTGAATGGCTTTGGTCGGTTTTCCTCATGTCAGTTGTTGTATTCACTTAAAATGATGTCCTTTTGAAACAAAAGAGAGAAAATTTGAGTGGTACCAGCCACACCATGCCTTGTATTGAGGAAGAATTAACTCGTACACATCACATATGACCCATGGATCATTGTCCTAAATTTTCAACAGAATCTGAATGCGTTTGGTCAGTTTTCTGTATGTTAATTATTGTTTTCACTTAAAATGATGTTCATTTTAAACAAAAGAAAGACACTTTGAGTGGTACCGGCCACACCATGCCTCGGATTGAGGTGGGGTTGACTCATACACATCCCAAATGACCCATGGATCATTGTGTTGAAGTATAAACACAATTTGAATGTGTTTGGTTGGTTTTCCATATGTCAGTTGTTGTTTTCACTTAAAATGTTGTCAATTTCAAATAAAAGTGAAACACTTTGAGTGGTACTGGCCACACCATGCCTCATATTGAGGCGGGGTTGACTCTTACATGTCACAAATGAATCATGTATCATTGTGATAAAGCATCAACACAATAAAAATCCGTTTGGTCAGTTTTCTGTATGTCAGTTGTTGTTTTCATTTAAAATGTTGTCAATTTCAAATAAAAGTGAGACAATTTGAGTGGTACCAGCCACACCGTGTCTCGGTTTGAGGCGGGGTTGACTCGTACACATCACTTGGGCATTTTGAGTTTTTTCAAGTGTGGATTGAAGATTCTGTTGAGTCTAATCCTCTTCTTGTTTCCTCTTTTCGATTAGGGTTTGCACTCTTCTCTCATATTCTTCCGAAGCTCTAAAACCCCCTTTTCTGTTGGGATTTAGGGTGAATCTTGAAGAGAGCTTAGATTAGGATCTGTGGTCTAGGGAGGAGGGTTGGGGGGGCTGTCCAGGGGCTGTTCGGGGTCTAGGGAGGAGGGTGGGGGGGTTGTTCGGGGGGCTGTCCGTGGTCCAGGGAGGAGGGTGGGGGGGGGGGGGGGGCTGTTCGGGGTCCAGGACGGAGGGTGGGTAATGTATCTAAAAATCTATCTAGGTATCACAAATAAAATTTTGATAGGACTATGAATCGTCATGGGGTGTCGTCCTGGAGCTGGGCCAAATCATGGCATTACCGCGGTGTGACTGCGGCGTGTTGGCCTGGTCCAGCGACATCTGCGGGGCAGCATCTTCCGGCTAGGAGTGAAGGGATCGGGAGGAGGTGGGGCAACATTCCAGTCGTCACCTCCCTCCCCATTAACTATGGGCGGGTAATGTATCTAAAAATCTTTCTAGGTATCATACATCGAATTCTGACAGGACTGCGAATCGCCGCAGGGTGTCATCCTGGAGCAGGGCTAAATCACAGCATTAACCCGGCGTGACCGCGGCGTGTTGGCCCAGTCTGGCAACATCCACGGGGCAACATCTTCTGGCCAAGAGCGAATGGAGTGGGAGGAAGTGGGGAAACATTCCAGTCATCGCCTCCCTCCCCATTAACTATGGGTTAGTAATGTATCTAAAACTATATCTAGGTATCATACATCGAATTCCGACAGGACTGCGAACCGCCGCGGGGTGTCATCCTAGAGTAGGGCCAAATCACAACGTGACCGCAACGTGACCGTGGCGTGACCATGACGTGTTGGCCTGGTCCAACGACATCTTCAGGGCAACATCTTCCATCCAGGAGCAAAGGGAGCGGGAGGAAGTGAGGCAACATTCCAACCGTCACCTCCCTCCCCATTAACTATGGGTGGGTAATGTATCTAAAACTCTATCTAGGTATCATACATCGAATTCCGACAGGACTGCGAACCACCATGGGGTGTCATCCTGAAGTAGGGCCAAATCACATCGTGACTGCGGCATGACCGCGGTGTGACCGCAGCATGACCGCGGTGTGTTGGCCTGGTCCAACAACATCCGTGGGGCAACATCTTTCAGCCAGGATTCCAAATAAATCCTATGTAGTTGTCCTTCACATTATAGAAACCGATCTTATGTTATAAAAAACAGACTCTTGATTCAGGATTGTGGTATGATAAAGATATATATTTTATATTTGTTGTTTTTAAAAGTGGTTTTATTATAAAAACATGACTTTATTTATCAAATAAAATAATTATATTAAATAAAACTTATTCAAGATATGCAATTCAATATAATTAAGTAGAATTAATAAAGAAGCTAAATTCAATTTAAAGCATTCTTAAATTAAAGAGGCTACGAGAGGGACTCTACCTCAAGGTGGAACCAATCCGTCCACTTCGGCTCTTGGAGATTTCTAACTAAAAGTTGCTTCTCCCCCACTAGGTATACACACCTTCACACACATGAAAGGATACCTTGCCCCTATGCACACACTCGCATGGCCATGAGAATGTGCAAGGGGATCCTTACACATATTCTTATATGAATATACCAGTCTCCACTCACCTGCATATGCATTTTTATATATATACATGGGAACACCTAGCCCCATATGTGTATAATCATTGCCATGTTTGACTATACACGTAACGGGGGAACTCACATACATATACTTACTTACCTATGCACATGTAGGTGATTCACCCTTGACTTGGTGACTCGAAACCAATGAGCAGGGATCAACACACTACACAAAGGATATTAAGAACCTTAAAACACATAAAGGACCCTACATAACCAGTGAAAAACCAACCAATAACATTAAAGCCTTACCTCAATTAGCGAGAACCAAATCCACCTGAACCAACACAAAATGATCCAACGCCCTACCAAAAACATAATATGAAGTCAAAAACATTGAAATCCCCAAAATAAACGAGGTGTGAGATAAGTAGTAATTATAGAATCTTACCTCGGATCAAAGCCGGTAGACTGAAACAATCTGAACCCCTTTTGGCCTCCTTAATAGAATATAACTACTCCCTATCCATAGAAACCAGTAAAAGACCTAAGTGGCCAATGCGATAAAGAAAATAAAATAAAAACTAAACTAAAACACACCTGTCTCCTGTGACTATACATGTCACCGCCCAACATATAAGAACCACAATGTCACATGGGTCAAATCATGTTCCTGCAAGCAAGGGGGAAACAAATCCATGTTTCAAAATGATACTATCAAAACGTACATTCCTATTAATTAACAATTAATATTCCTATAAATGGTATATAATTAGTTTGGATCAAGTTTCAGCTTAGTTTGGTTTTGTTCAATACAAGTTTTTTTTGGGAAATTATATGGCTACACCATTACTAAAGGGTCAAGATAGGTTGTGGTGTAAAGTTATTATGGAATGGAAGGATGAAAACATTATTATAAGTGATTAAAACTAATCTTCAATGACCAAAACTTCCTAGATGAGCTTAAATAATATAGATCTTGAGATATCTTAGATATTGAGTAAGGAATTTTTTTAGTGATTGAATATGAATCAACATTCACTAATCTGGTAAGTATATGTCAAATCATATGATTAATATAAGGCTTAAGGCATGAAGATTTTTGATGAAACTATGACTAATGATGTGATCATGGACTAGTATTCTGATTTTTCTCACCTATATATTTGTGGTTAGTATGATATCTTTGGAAAATATAGGTTTTACATGAACATGGAAGGGGAGTTATTTAATTCCTTATTTAGGTGGATGGAATACATCATTTAGAAGTTAGAAGTAAAAGCACCTCCATGGGTGATAAACCATTACTTAAATTAATTGTTTCTTTAAATAAGAATTCTTATGTATATAAAGACAATATTAAGAGCCTCAATAGACCCTTAAACACTAACTTGATTATTCGATCATAGATTGCTAAGGGATTTATTATAACTATGTTCCATGGGAGTCATGGAGTCTAAGGACGGTAAATTAAAGTAAATAGATTAACATAGTAGAACTATAGATATGGTGTTCACAAGCCACCTAGGTTTAGATAAAATTATTTAGTGATTTTATGGAAATAAAATCATCCTGTCACTAGGTCTCCAAGTGGATAAGATATCGATTGGGATATGAGTGGTCTAACATATGTCTTATAATTCGGATGATATGTGTATGGACTGGATGAGGGTTTAGATCAAGTAAAATATTCCTAATAGGATTGGGCCTTTTGGTGATAGATGTGGAAATTGTATGTCTAGTGTTTGATGAGATTAAAAAAGCTAGATCTTGAGATATCTCATGTGAGATGCCTCTCAAAAAAGGGAAAATCCATTAAAAATCATCACACTGAGGAAGAGAAATGACCTCATAAAACAGTATAAAGTCAAACACATTGTATCAACAGAAAGGAAACAAGAAAAGAATCTAAATAAGGAAGATCACCCCTCAAAAAAATTGGGATACTGATTATAATACACATTTCCTGAAGTTATTGGGTTTCACGTATACAAATGTGGAATCAAAAAACACTGATTCAATGTACAGGTGAACTCAATGATGTATTATTGAATCACCCTCCTTTGGATAATTTTGTAAAGGCATGAATCATCAACAGATCTAAAATAAATCATATAAAACATTGTAAATGACTGGTATATAGCCTGAATGAATAATATAAATATTAATAATAACTCATAATTAACCTGAATTCAAGCTTACAGAGAGTTAGAATTGATGCTTACATAGTAGAAGGGGGATTCACGAGCGACCATGAGTGGGGAGCTGCGAGCGGTGAGCGGGAGTCAGGATGGGAGGAGGGGAACTCAAGGGGGATGAGAGCGGTGGCAATGATGGGAGGAGCGGAGTGGCCCTATAGGGTTTGGATAACTGTGGCTTGAAGGGGGATGCGTGAGTGCCGATGAGCGGGGAGTGGCGAGTGGCGAGCGACGATCGACGATTGACAAGCGGCGAGGGGTGGTCGGGATGGGAGCGACGACGAGGGGTGGTCGGTATGGGAGCAGTGGTGAGGATGAGAGGAGTATGTGAGTGGCACTGAGGGTTTAGAGAAGTGCGGCTTAGGGATAAGAGAAGTATCCCGATGGCAAAGTGATTTTAGATAGATATATCCCAACAGTTCATATGAACCATTGGCATAGGGTCTTTTTCCCAACGGTTTGTTAAAACCGTTGGGAAAAAAGTATTGGTATAGGTGGAATTTCCACCAGTGAAACTTTCAAGTTCATCATTATTGGAGATTAATTTAGGTTTGGAGTAATTATTTGGTTAAAATTAATTGGAATCCTGATTAATTCCTAAGCCTTTATTTCATTGTTTGAAGAACCAAACCTTGACATACAAATTGTATTGTCAAGGTCCAAAACTTATGCATAGAATAAGATATTCCAAAGAAGATTTAAATCTCAAGAAAGTGGGTAAGAAAAGGATTCTTGTGTAGTCTAATCAGAACAATACAAGTCACGCACTCAAAACCTCCCACCAATCGGTTAGAAATTAAGAGAAAATAAATCACATGCATCAAAAAAAGCATTAAAATAAGAAAGTATGTAAGATACATGTAAAGAAATGTTTTAACACCCAAATTACTCCAAAAAATAGCTAATATATGCATTTCAATTCCCTTGACATGTGTGTAGATCCCTCATAATGAATGCCCATCGTTTAGCATGACATCAAAAGGAGGAGAAAGCTCAGGCAGAACTCCTTATTCATTCTTGACCCCCCCTATGAGGATAGGGGACTCAAAAATCTCTAAGGTTATGAAATTAATACTCTAGTACTTCAAATTGGTAGCACTTCTATTCTATTTTGAATTTACAAATAGGGAGCCCAAGGTGCCATTTTATAGAAAAATGGGAAGGTGGTTTTGAGCACACATATTTCATAAAACCACTTGTCACATGGGTTTCGACCTCTATATAGCCTTATCTCACTTTCTATAAAATAAAAAAGGTGTATCCCCACCTCTTGAATGTCTCCACCAAATGTTTGACGCCATTTGGACAATTAGATCCCGAGATATGGATAGATCACAACACACTACTCTTGACTTCGTGCATATTCGGTGTGCTGGACATATCAGGTAGGTTGGGCCACCAGATGGATGAATGAGTCTTATTTTTCTTCAGATAAAATGTTGAAAAATGAATTTTGGACCAGACCACAAAATTTCATCCCATTTGAATGCACAGTTCAGTAGCAGTGTGTGGATGAGTCCACTGGTTTGCATGGATCCTACGCAGTTTGGCCCATTTTTCTTAGACATCATCATGGGCCCTCCAAATCACCTCCTCGTGCAATGGAATCATCAAAACAAGTAATATTTCCTTTTTTAACAGTTATAAACACAAAATAAATGATTCAAACATGGAATGAAATTTGTTATTATTTTTATATTTTTCAATATAAAATAAGTTTAGCACAATGGTGTAAGGGTGAAAATGAAACAATGAATCACGATGCGATCAGGATTCGAGGTATAACTCAAGGGGCCATGCATAATCCTAGTAATATCATAAGAGTATCATTTTATGAATAAGGGTACATTACCAATCATTTAAATAGGGTATATAGTGATCCATGCCTGAACATCACAATAAATGATATGAAATGTCATATCCAATATCCTATCATGGGGTATGAAATGTCATGTCCAACCACCCTAATGGATCTAAAATTCCATGTCTAATATCTTAGACCAAGGGGGTGTGAAACATTATTTACAACAACCCTAACCAAGGACTCTCAATAATAATCATTTATAAGAAAATTCCACTTACCCTATTAGGCCTTAACCAAGGTGTTCCATAAATAAGAACCCAGTATAGATCAAAGCATAATGTAATTCCATTTAATCTATGAGCCCTTCCAAGAAATTCCTACTTGGGAATCCAACTTAAGGCATAATATAATTCATTTGATCTATGATCCTTTCTAAGGAATTCCTACTGGGTAATCTAAGGTTCTCTCAAGGAATAATAATATAGGTGCAAGAAATTCACATTTAATAAATAATCATAGGCTATGATAAGTCATTCATGACATTTAGATATGATTCATCAATATTATTCAATTGAAAAAAACAATAATAAGGAAGAAGTCCATGTAAATACACGTTCCATGATACACTCCATCACCTTTAATTAATTTAACTCAAGCATAATCTAATAAATTCTCAATCTATTGAATATTTATTCACAAAAATTATATTGTTATTAATTCACTTTAACACTTCATTTAATTAGGAGGCAAGTCAACACAACTATAAAGATGGTTTAAATTCATTATCAAGGCATAATAATTAAGGCATATAAACAACACACCCAAAGGTGGTGGTTCAAGTCAAGTTAAATGACCTTCAATGATGAATTTAAAAGAAAAAAGGTTATCTAACTTAAAGAATTAGGTTATATATAATTGATTTTCACATTTTAAGGGAAACAAATGGAAATTACAGCACATGACACAATGATGTAATTTACAAACAATCTATACTTTAAGGGAAAATACATAGAACACCTACCTTGTTCTTAGTATTCTTTACTCATCCATTATCGAGATTTGATTTAATATGGAATGAGAGAAATCAAAGAAAGAGAAATCTGCCTTGAAAATAGGGAATATAAGCTCACATTGAAATGAAATTCAGTATGATAATGTAAACTGAAATAAGATAGAAGAGGAATCATAGACTAACTGTTATGATTCCAATACACTTGACGATGCTTGAATTAGAGTCCAAATTAAGGAGATCCGTGGAAGCCTAAGAGGAGGCCAAGCACTACTAGAATTTGAGGTATTTGCAATGGGCTATTTGCAATGGGATCCCGTCACAAATAAGCTTTAGTGATGGGGTCCCGTCACAAATACTTTTTAAAAATATATATTTAAACTATTTGCGACGGGACCTCATCGTAACATGTCTCGTTGCAAATAATAAATAAATTAAAAAAAATATATCTAGTAAAATTATGATTAATGAAAAAATAATATTAATATTATTAAAATAATAAAAAAATAATTTTTTTTAAAATTCTCAATATTCTCAAAAAAATATAAAAAAATCCTAAAATATTATTATTATTATTAGTAAAATAAAAAAACATTAAAAAATATAATACTAAAAAATATATTTAATAAAATTATGATTAATGAAAAAATAATATTAATATTATTAAAATAATAAAAAAATAACAAATATTAAAATTATCAATATTCACAAAAAAATATAAAAAAATCATTAAATATTATTATTATTATTAGTAAAATAAACAAACATTAAAAAATATAATACTAATAATAAATAATAAACTATTAAAAATAAAAAATAAATAAATTATTCAATATTCACACCAATATAAAAGACAGAAACTATAAATAGTTCATATTACAACAAATCTTGAATTCAAATGTTTTTAACATAAAAAAATCACTAGGGGGGGTCGTCTTCTGGAGGAGGTAGAGGAGCTGTAAGAGATGGTGGAGGAAACTCCATCCCTAAACTACGAGTCAGATGGTGCCTATACTCCATCTGCTCGTGATGCTGCTGCTGCAATCGATGCATCTCCTCCTCATGCTGCTACTGATGCTGCTGCCATCAACACATATCCTCCTTGTACTACTGCTACTACTGCTTCTGCTGTTGATGCATCTCTTCATGCTGCTTCTACAAACTCTCTATAAGCTCAGTCTGAACTCACAACTGCTCTTGATACTATGAGGCATAAGATGACACCTCTCCATGAGCTCCTCTCAAGCTGGACGTCGACATCGAAGCAGTACCATAATAAGTACCAGGAGTCATATGAGAGCTGATACCAACTACTCAGCACTTCTCAAAGCCATACTGAGTCGCCTGTATCCATACTGCCTCATCGAAATGGTGGGCACTAGTCTGATCAGTCATCTAATCCTAACTCTCAGCCCGTGTCTGAGAGGTCACAACCTCATATGAATCCTTCAATTCCAATTTGAAATTAAAATTGTGAAAATATTATATGTAGTTAATTGTCAAACTGAAAAAAATAATACTAACCACAATCCGATGCTGATGATCACCTCTAATCTCTCCAGTGGTGGGATCACTGTACATCATCTGATAAACTTCATACTCTATAATATCAGGATGCTTTACTTCCTATAGGAATATAAAATAAACTATTTATATTTAAAGTTATATAAAATATTTAAAAAAGATACTTACTAAATGCTCTCTATGCGTATTGAATGTACAACTACTAGCTCGATGCATCACCTCCTATCTCCCCCAGTTATGTCAACCCAATGAAGATCTTCTCTAAAATACACCACCCAAATAGTGTGAACATAATCCATCCCAAATGTGAAATGAAATGTACTCTCATTGGTGGGCTCTACATGACTCATCAAATACTGTCACTCCTGCTTTTTTAATGGTCGTCCTTCTCAAATTGTGCAAAAACTGACAGAAATGATCACACATAGACACCTCCCATGCCGCGTGGATAACGTCACACATGCTATCATCGATGAGATACTATAAACCCTACAAATAATTTATAATATTAAGTTATTAATAAAATAAATTTCAAAATAAATATTATTTATTTACTTACCATCCAATGATTGAACATACCAAACTACACATCAATGGGAATCTGTTCCCATGTGATCCATGAGTGAGAAAAATAATTACGCAAGATAGCACTCCCCTATCCAACAATTACATACGCAAAACTATGAAAAAAGAATAAATAATCAAACAATTAGTATATATATAAATAAATTAATGAAAGCTAACTAAAATATACAGGTTACCATACCTCTATGTGCGTGGATCAAATCCAAGACGTGGATATCGCTTGGGGATAGGGTCAAGAATCATCAGTTGCACAAGACTACACCCCCTCCGCGTACCCCCTTAACTGCCAGTAGGCTGAGGGTCAGATGATCCCAAATCCCCCTCATCCAAAGGTAGCTCAGCCTCCTCTAACTCACAAAATAGATCAGGTCCCATCTAAAACACAAAATGATTGTTTTTAGCAGATAATTGAAAATAACTATTATATATAAATATATATTAGTTATGATTATAAATGGAATTTAACTATGTCAATGTGCACCTTCATCATCATCTTCAAATCTAACAATGTCAATGTCTTCATATTCCTCCTTAGAATCATCAATATCCATATGAGTTTTAGTTTCATCATCTCTTGTCATTTCAAATTAATTTGTAACATCATTAACATCTTCGTCACCATCGAACCTTAATTGTAGGGTGTCATCATCGATATTCATGTCTCTTTGTGAAAAACATGGATTTTGAGTAGTCTCTTGAAAAATTTAAATTCCTTATACTTCAGCAGAACCACATTCATTTTGAGTAAACTGATTTTCCTGAGATTTCATTTTTATTATGCTCCACCAATCACTCAGGTCTCTTGAAGTATCATAGTACTTTGCGTAATACATTTTATGTGCCTGTTGAGCTAATAAAAATGGTTCATTTAATGCAATAAGACTTTTATATTTAATATATACGATTCAATGAGTCAGATGAATATGCAAGCCTCTCTCAGTATCCAACCACCAACATTTAAACATAGTTATGTAATTCTTTCCTAGATAACACAACTCAATAATTTCATCCAGAATGCTATAAAATTCAAATTCAGTTTATCTATGATGCGATCCTCTCAAGAAAACTCTACTATTAATTGTTTTTTTGATTCCCTGTATGCACATGTATGAAATCAAAAACCATTCACCACATATGTATTATAATATTTAACCATTTTGGATGGTGGGTTACTCAATATACACAGTCTCTTATCAATTTTATCAGCATGTTGAGACAACTAGAAATTTTTAAAAGAATTATCAATATAATAAATAATAAACTAAATTGATATGTTAAACAATCAATAATTTATGTTACCAGTTTTTAAAACCATTGATATTTTTTATCTACGTTCTTGAAGACCAGCTGCTGTAAATTGTGGAAGTTGTTTCTTGATATGATTATCATATAACCTAAAAATAAAATAAGTTTACATACTATATAATAAATTATAAAATAAGTGATAGAAGCAGTCATAGTACAAATGATGTCATTTCTTCACAGTTGAGTAGAACATATGTATGAGCTCTGTGATGTTCATTATCTGAAATCCATCGTTCATGAACTCCATAGAAGCCAAGATTTGGTTGATTAAAAAATAATAATTGATTTTCCATTTCATCATTAATATTCCCCTCGTTCCATCCCATGTGGTTGTGTTTTTAGGGATATTCAAATTCAAAATATTGAGAGCATAAAAAATCAATTTTCTCATGATAATATGCTTCAGCAATTGAACCTTCAACTAATGCTTTGTTACATAATTTTTTCTTTAATTTTTGCATGAATATCTCGAATGGGTATATCCATCGAAACTGTGCTGGACCTCCATATTTAGCTTCATGTGTAAAATGTAATATCAGATGTTCCATTGAGTCAAAGAAAGCCGGTGGGAAGATTTTTTCCAGTTTACATATAATTACAACAACATCTTATTCCAGTTTTCTTAGCACATAATAGTCTATTGTCGCTGCACAAATGTCTCAAAAAGAATATGATATGTCTATTATCGAATCCCAAATAATAGAATTCAAAAAACCTCTGAATCCAATCACCATAATTCTTTCCATTATAACATGATAATCATGACTTTTTAATTCGATAATATAAACATTCTTAACACATCTGCCCAAATTGGAAGCATATCTATCTAGAAGTCTCAAATATGCAATCCAATGACAAAATAATAAGTGAATCTCTTTGGAAAATGTATAAGATGCTTTTGGCTTCATTAACCTCTGTGATCTGACATTTTCAAATAGTTCAAGTTCTAGTCACCTACAAATTTGGGCAAGATCTAATTGTGACTTTATAGTATCTTTGGTCTTACCTGGTGTATCCAAAACTGTATGAAATAAATTATCAAAATAGTTCTTCTCAATATGCATGAAATACAACATGTGGCAGACCAAAAAATCAGACCAATATGGAAGATCTCCAAAAATGCGCCGTTTTATCCAATTATGTTCTTTCCCAAAGCCATGAATTTTCTGTTGGTTTACTGTTGGCCCAAATGTGATGGGAAGTAATGAAAATACAACTAATTTTAACATTGTACCTAAGATAATTTTTTGAGGTTCATCCCTTTCAATTGTGCCTTTTCTAAAATGATATTTTTTCCTCCGAAAAGGATGATCGGTTGGAAGAAATATGCGATGACAGTCAAAATAGCAAGGTTTTTTTCCAATGACAATCATAAATGTTTTGTTGTCTTTTATACAGTAAGGAAATGATTTCAGACCATGTGTACTCCAGCCATATAACATGCCATATGCCGGAAATTCACTAATCATCTATATCAATGCATATTTTAATATGATTTTTTGCAGCAACATCATATGTAATAACACCATTACTCCGCAATGCATTTAACTCACCAGTCAATGGTTTTAAATAAACATAAATATTCTTTTTTGGATGTCATGGTATTAATAAGGTCAAAAAGATATAGAGATCCTTCATCAACATCCATGGAGGTAAATTTTATGGAGTTATAAAGATAGGAAAACATGAATACTCACTACCATAAGAACCAAACAGATATAAACCGTCAGTAGAAAGACCCAATCGCACGTTTCGAGCTTCTAAAGAAAAAGAAAAATATATATGGTCAAAATGTTTCCATGTGAAATGCACTGTGTTGCATTTGTTGTCAATGAGGCATGATGTTGTCATGGAATGAATGGATGTCAAGGAATGTCAAGATGTGGATGACAAAGGATGTGATGGTGATGGTGATAAAGGAGAATGACCATGGTACTAAGATGCATGTCACTTAGGAGATTCACTAAGTGACATAGGATGTTGTGGTTGAAACATTCTCATACTATATCAGACGATTGTAGAGCTGTTCTTAATGCTCCAATACTTGTATCAAGATGATACTAAGTTACACCACTTGAAGAATGGATGATGATGGAGCATCATCATTACATCTGACGATTGTGGAGCTGATCTTTAAGTTCTAAGAACTTGTATCAACTGGATACAATGTCACAACATTGTTTGAAGACCATGCATTGTTAAGACAATGCATGAGGAGATGAAGTGATCCATCCACAATCACTAAGTGGATGATGGGGATTAATGAAGTCCATGCACTATTACTTAGTGCATGTGAAATAGAAGAAGAACCAATTTGATCTCTGATTAGATCAACAAAGCACATGGAAGAAATTATGTGATTAAGGAGCTCGGTTGAAGATGAAGAACCTTCAGGAATTCCATTCTTAAATGTTGATTATATGTTGAAGAAGAATGATGAATTCTAATGAAGAAGAAGACAAGAAAAATGTAGAAGAAGAATGGCTTAGAGGAAGATGGCTTGGCATTTAGAATTGGCATTTTTCATATGGAGTACTTTTTTTTTTTGACAAAGTAACATTATGTCCCTTTGCCAAAAATTAGGCTAGCCAAGGCCAGCCCACGAGTTCAACCCCACGGCTCATGTGGGCACTAGGCGCCACGCCCATGGGGGAACCCATGGTGCATGCACAGGGCGGCAGGGCTACGCAGGGGTGTCACGCCCGCGCGGTAGGGGCGCATGAAGCGCGCCCGGAGTGCATGGTGGGTGCTAGGAGCGCGCCCGCAGGAGGCGTGAGTGGGCGCAAAGCGCGCCCGCAGAAGACCCGGTGCGAGGCGACACCGAGCGGAGGGAGAAGAGATAGTAACAATTGAAGAAGCGGCGGGGAGCTTGTGTTTGATAAGCCACGAGGAAACCGGGCTTCGCTTCGATGTGGGATGCGCTAAAATCAGCGGGATCTAATCCCAGCTGTCCGCTCGATCGCGCGGCTCATCTGTACCGTTCTTCTCATCCGTGCGGCGATGTTATAATCTCGGCTGTTGCGCGTCATTTAACATCTGATCCGACGGCTAAGAGACCGTCTTCTTCCTTGAGCTCGCCCGAAGCCACCCGCGAGCCCCGTTCGAACCAGAGGCCTCCCCGAAGACCTATTTCGAGTTCCCAGCCACCTTTGAAGGAGCCGAAGGGTCCATTGGGATCGTCTGAGCATACCAAACACAACCATGCCTTAAAATGAGTTTGCATGTGATGAGAAGAAGAATTCGAGATTCGGCTGAAGGCAAACCGAAGGTGCCGAGGCCATGTGGTGTTCGTGTTTTGCATGGGATGGCCAAAAAAGAGGCCGTGCATGCGTTCTAAGTCGCATGCACGAGGAGGAAAGAAAGAGGAAGATAAAGCCGAATGAAACAGTGAAGGAAAACAAGATTTGGAGAAAATCTTGAAGATCCGAAATCTTTGGTGATTCGAGATTTATCACGCGGATGGACAGAGGCATCCCTCTGCCTATATAAGGAGAGCTCGAGGCTCTCATTGAGTTAGCTGAAACTCTGTTGAAAATCTGAGTCCCGTGAGGAGCAACGCTCTGCCTCGCGAAGGAAGAAGACGCCGTGCAACTCACTTGCGCGGCTGAGTTCCTTGCGCGCAACTCTTTTGCGCGACAAGAAGGCTGAGTCCCCTGCGCGCCTTCCCTTTGCGCGGCAGGAAGACCCGAGGCAGCCGCATCACTTGCGTGCTCTCGTGGTTTGTTGAGGCTTGCGCGGCCGAGGTGCCTTGCACCTTTGAGGAGCTTGTGCGATAGAACCTTTGCGCTGCCGCTTGCACCCGAGGCCTTGCGCGCCCAAGGAGTAGCCACACCCTGCGCGGTAGGCACTTGCACGCCTTGTGCTCCAAGCACTTGCGCGGCCAGCTACACCCGAGGTGAACTCACACCTTGCGCGCCTTGAAGAGGAAGTGAAGTCCTGAGGCCGTGTGTGCTTAACAAAAGAAGAAAAGGGCCGTGGAAGTGTGTGTGAAAGTGGGTGAAGTGAAGACCACACATTTGTGTGTGTGTGCAAACTTGAAGAACCACCTACGGCCCAAGTGTGTGCAAGAATAGAGGAGTAGGCCAAGCTTAAGTGTGTGAAAAACGTGGAACAAGTTGTGTGTGCAAAACAAGCGAAGGCTGAACCTTAGTGTGTGCCTAAGTGGTGTGTACACACTAAGAAGGAGAAGAAGAAGGAGACTCTCACACTAGAGTATAACACACTTCTAAGTGTGTAACCAAATTGAATAAAGTGTGTGAAGTTTGAGAAGGTGTGTGTGCTTAATAAGAATACACCCTTTGTGGGTTTATCACACCAAGACAAGAAAGAAGGGAGTGCATGCATGCATGCATGCACGTGCACATGTGAACAGTGCCAAATCAGTGGTGTGCATCTGAGTAGTCCAAGACCAGTGGTTCTTGAAGAAATTGAGAAGTCATGCAGTCAGTGCATGAGGATGCAGAGATGCCATGCACTCAGTGCATGAAGTTGATGTGAGACTAGACCAGACTGAAGTTAGAGATATCAGTTGTCTGAGTATTCAGTAGTTGAAGAGAGAGGCCAGGTCATCCTAAGAGAAAGGAGATAAATCCTGAGCAAGACGAGAAGACCTGTTCATCACAAGTGAGCAGAGGTACAGAGCAAGGCCAGCAGCCTTTATCCCAGGCTGCTGAGGATACTTGAATAACATAAAGTGAAGAAGAGCTACTCGTGTGACTCAAGGAGCCAGGAGAAGCCCCCTGTGAGACTCAGGGTGGAAGAAGTCTTCAGTGGGATTCTGGAGCAGGCCAGTGGGACTCTGGTAACACTGTGGGACGCAGTATAAAGACCCTCCTGTGGGACTCAGGAGAGATACAGTGGGACTCTGTATCGACCATTGTAATACTAACAGATTATAATGGGAGAAACCATGTTGGGGAGTATAACCAACATGGCAAGGATGTAGGCCTTTGGTGTCGAACCTTGTAAATCCATGTGTCCAGTGCCTTTACATTTACTGCATCATTCGAGGAAAGGTGAGAGATACAATAAGAGTGGATTGAGGCTTTAACCAGCCATAGAGGTTTAATTGATTAAGAATCAATTAGTAAAAAGTTTTAAAGGATCACTGATTCACCCCCTCCCCCTCTCAGTGATTCACACTGATCCGGGCACTTCAATTGGTATCAGAGGGAGGTTACCTCTAAATGATCCAAGGGAGTCTTTATGAAGTGCAGATTTGAGGAAATGAAAGAACAGCCTCAAATGGAGATATCTTCCAAGACTCTGAAAAACAGAATGAAGAAACAGGCAAAGAAGATGAGGAAGAAGGTTGTTGCAATCAGAGAAACTCCTTCTATGGAAAGAAATGTGAAAGTCACATCAGATGACAATTCCTTTTATCATTCTTCTGATGAAGAATGCTCTAGCTATGATGAAGATGGAAGAAACAATGATCTTCTAAATGCAATCAAATATCTTCAGAAGACAGTCCCCAAGGAAGTGGCAATGTGTATAGCTACAGGCATCCTTGATCTTCAAGAAGAAAAATTACAGTTAGAAGATGAAGCCAATTCTCTGGAAGTCCAATTGGCTAAAAGGGTTGGCATAACCAACACTCTCAGAAAGCTGGTGAAGGCTAAAGATGAAACAGTATCGCTTTGCAATGAAAGATATGAAGACACTACTGAAGAATTGCAAAGAAGCCTTTCTGAGAAAGAATTCTTTAAGACTGTGGTCAAAGATGTTTTCCATGCACTGGAAAAGAGGCACAAAGTGTCAATGAATGTCAGAGATGCTCAACTCGAAGACAAAGTCAAAATGGTGAAGGAGCTTGACAATTCATTGCTAGAATTGAAGAACGTGCATGAAGACCAACTAGAACAACTGAAAGAAAATTGGGAAGGAAGGATAAGAACTGTTGAGGATGAGAAGAACTCCCTCAATATGAAATGCTTAGAACTAGAGGTGATATTGAAAACTCAGCAATCACCCAAAGCCAAATCCTCCCAGTCAGCTGAAAGTAAAAATGTTGCTACACAAGTGTGCATTGAGAAGGATGATTCCAAAAGAAGGAAATCCTCTAATAAAAGGGCAACATCTTCTAAAAGGAAGGTACCATCCATCCCATCTTGTACTAATGCTTCTAATTGTGTTTCCACAAAAAGTGCAGGATGGAAGAATAATTCCAAACAAGTATGGATGAAGACAATGAAGAAAGAAAGCTCTCCTGAAGCAGCACAACAATTCAAGACAAGTACCCTACAATCAGAAGGAATCAAAAAGTCAAGATTTGTGGGTCAATGTTGGTGTTGTAACAAGTATGGGCATTGTGAAAAGGATTGTTGGTACAATCCACTGAATGCCAAAGCATAGAGGAAGCCCATGCCTAGGGGGAGCAAGCCAGAAGAAAAGAAGCAGCATCCACAGGTCCAGAGACATCTGTTTACTGCAAATAGATTTGGACTACTTGACAACATCTGGGATGATTGCAAAAGTGGTCAAAATGATACATGTCAATCTCCAACTGTATCCAGAGCTAAAAAGAAGAGAAGATCACTGAACCTGGCTAAAATGGAATCCTTGGGAAGCAAGAAGAAAGTTGAAGATGCTCCCAAGAAGGTTTTGAAAAAGGAAAATAAGTCCTTGGAGTCTAAATCCAAGAAGGGTGATGCATCCAGAAGGACCACCAAGAAAACATGCTTCTACTGTGGAAAGAAAGGACACACCATGGATCTTTGTAAACAAGCCATGAAATTCAATAGAGGCATACTGGACTCAAACAGACAATCAATCCAGATGAAGCAGAAAGGATTGGTTGAAAACAAGTTTCCTAATAAAGGTAGCTTGAAAGCATCAAAGGAACCATGTGAAATATCCAGAACTGAGGCCACACTTTCAAGTGACTTACTAGTCATATGGCCAAATCAGTTGCAACTTGCCAAAGATCTGCAAAGAGCTGAAGATGAAGTTCTGGCAATTGCTAAGGCAAAAGGGAAGAAGAAGATTTCACATGAAGATGTATTGAGATCCACACCAGCACAAACATCATTGAAGATCAAATGTGCAAGTGTGAAGAATGGTGAAAATGGGACCTCTCGGTTGAGAGAATCTTCTCAACCTTGTTGTTCACATTGATGAACCAAGGAGGTTCCATCTTATTCCCTTATACTTCTGGTATTTACATGTGCTAACATTGCAGGGAATTGAAGATGATGATCATTCTCAACTGGAGAGTGGTTTGGGTAGAATGGAGAGCACCCCTTGAGGGGGAGCCAATCTGTAGAAGATGGGATTCTGAGATTTAATACCATCTTGAGAAAAGTGAAGGTATTCCAATCATACTTTCATCCCTTGTTTCTTAATTGTATTCATCATGACAATTAAGGGGGAGTATTGATTGAAGACAAATGGTTGAAAGGGGGAGCTTTATTTTTGCACCTGAACTTTCTAATGTGTTTGGTGAAGTATGTGCAGGATTTAGCAATTCATTGATTTATCTGAAAAATTTCAAGCCCCTTGAAGCATGATCTCACATGTATAGTGAATGTTGGACAACATTGAGTACCTTGGTTACATCACTCTTGTTTTCTACACCGGGTTAGCCCACGTATACTTAGAGTTGATCTACTAAAGGTTCTTTTCTAAAGAGAACATGTGACATCATCCCTCTCTTAGTGCTTTTCAAGAAGATGCTATTCGAAGGGAGGAAGAGATATTTTGGAAGAGAGCCACACCACATCTTTGCATTTGATTTCCAATAAGGGGGAGAAAATATTGGCACACATATTGACCCATTCATATGTGCAGAAGTAGTGTATTGACAACAAATACAAAGGGGGAGATTGAAATGCACTGTGTTGCATTTGTTGTCAATGAGGCATGATGTTGTCATGGAATGAATGGATGTCAAGGAATGTCAAGATGTGAATGACAAAGGATGTGATGGTGATGGTGATAAAGGAGAATGACCATGGTACTAAGATGCATGTCACTTAGGAGATTCACTAAGTGACATAGGATGTTGTGGTTGAAACATTCTCATACTATATCAGACGATTGTAGAGCTGTTCTTAATGTTCCAATACTTGTATCAAGATGATACTAAGTTACACCACTTGAAGAATGGATAATGATGGAGCATCATCATTACATATGACGATTGTGGAGCTGATCTTTAAGTTCTAAGAACTTGTATCAACTGGATACAATGTCACAACATTGTTTGAAGAACATGCATTGTTAAGACAATGCATGAGGAGATGAAGTGATCCATCCACAATCACTAAGTGGATGATGGGGATTAATGAAGTCCATGCACTATTACTTAGTGCATGTGAAATAGAAGAAGAACCAATTTGATCTCTGATTAGATCAACAAAGCACATGGAAGAAATTATGTGATTAAGGAGCTCGGTTGAAGATGAAGAACCTTCAGGAATTCCATTCTTAAATTTTGATTATATGTTGAAGAAGAATGATGAATTCTAATGAAGAAGAAGACAAGAAAAATGTAGAAGAAGAATGGCTTAGAGGAATATGGCTTGGCATTTAGAATTGGCATTTTTCATATGGAGTACTTTGTTTTTTTTTGACAAAGTAACATTATGTCCCTTTGCCAAAAATTAGGCCAGCCAAGGCCAGCCCACGAGTTCAACCCCACGGCTCATGTGGGCACTAGGCGCCACGCCCATGGGGGAACCCATGGTGCATGCACAGGGCGGCAGGGCTACGCAGAGGTGTCACGCCCGCGCGGCAGGGGCGCATGAAGCGCGCCCGGAGTGCATGGTGGGTGCTAGGAGCGCGCCCGCAGGAGGCGTGAGTGGGCGCAAAGCGCGCCCGCAGAAGACCCGGTGCGGGGCGGCACCGAGCGGAGGGAGAAGAGATAGTAACAGTTTAAGAAGCGGCGGGGAGCTTGCGTTTGATAAGCCGCGAGGAAACCGGGCTTCTCTTCGATGTGGGATGCGCTAAAATCAGCGGGATCTAATCCCAGCTGTCCGCTCGATCGCGCGGCTCATCTGTACCGTTCATCTCATCCGCGCGGCGATGTTATAATCTCGGCCATTGCACGTCATTTAACATCTGATCCGACGGCTAAGAGACCGTCTTCTTCCTTGAGCTCGCCCGAAGCCACCCGCGAGCCCCGTTCGAACCAGAGGCCTCCCTGACGACCTATTTCGAGTTCCCAGCCACCTTTGAAGGAGCCGAAGGGTCCATTGGGATCGTCTGAGCATACCAAACACAACCATTCCTTAAAATGAGTTTGCATGTGATGAGAAGAAGAATTCGAGATTCGGCTGAAGGCAAACCGAATGTTCCGAGGCCATGTGGTGTTCGTGTTTTGCATGGGATGGCCAAAACAGAGGCCGTGCATGCGTTCTAAGTCGCATGCATGAGGAGGAAAGAAAGAGGAAGATAAAGCCGAATGAAACAGCGAAGGAAAACAAGATTTGGAGAAAATCTTGAAGATCCGAAATCTTCGGTGATTCGAGATTTATCACGCGGATGGACAGAGGCATCCCTCTGCCTATATAAGGAGAGCTCGAGGCTCTCATTGAGTTAGCTGAAACTCTGTTGAAAATCTGAGTCCCGTGAGGAGCAACGCTCTACCTCGCGAAGGAAGAAGCCGCCGCGCAACTCACTTGCGTGGCTGAGTTCCTTGCGCGCAACTCTTTTGCGTGACAAGAAGGCTGAGTCCCCTGCGTGCCTTCCCTTTGCGCGGCAGGAAGACCCGAGGCAGCCGCATCACTTGCGCGCTCTCGTGGTTTGTTGAGGCTTGCGCGGCCGAGGTGCCTTGCACCTTTGAGGAGCTTGCGCGACAGAACCTTTGCGCTGCCGCTTGCACCCGAGGCCTTGCGCGCCCAAGGAGTAGCCACACCCTGCGCGGTAGGCACTTGCGCGCCTTGTGCTCCAAGCACTTGCGCGGCCAGCTACACCCGAGGTGAACTCACACCTTGCGCACCTTGAAGAGGAAGTGAAGTCCTGAGGCCGTGTGTTCTTAACAAAAGAAGAAAAGGGCCGTGGTAGTGTGTGTGAAAGTGGGTGAAGTGAAGACCACACATTTGTGTGTGTGTGCAAACTTGAAGAACCACCTACGGCCCAAGTGTGTGCAAGAATAGAGGAGTAGGCCAAGCTTAAGTGTGTGCAAAACGTGGAACAAGTTGTGTGTGCAAAACAAGCGAAGGCTGAACCTTAGTGTGTGCCTAAGTGGTGTGTACACACTAAGAAGGAGAAGAAGAAGGAGACTCTCACACTAGAGTATAACACACTTCTAAGTGTGTAACCAAATTGAATAAAGTGTGTGAAGTTTGAGAAGGTGTGTGTGCTTAATAAGAATACACCCTTTGTGGGTTTATCACACCAAGACAAGAAAGAAGGGAGTGCATGCTTGCATGCATGCACGTGCACACGTGAACAGTGCCAAATCAGTGGTGTGCATCTGAGTAGTCCAAGACCAGTGGTTCTTGAAGAAATTGAGAAGTCATGCAGTCAGTGCATGAGGATGCAGAGATGCCATGCACTCAGTGCATGAAGTTTATGTGAGACTGGACCAGACTGAAGTTAGAGATATCAGTTGTCTGAGTATTCAGTAGTTGAAGAGAGAGGCCAGGCCATCCTAAGAGAAAGGAGATAAATCCTGAGCAAGACGAGAAGACCTGTTCATCACAAGTGAGCAGAGGTACAGAGCAAGGCCAGCAGCCTTTATCCCAGGCTGCTGAGGATACTTGAAGAACATAAAGTGAAGAAGAGTTACTCGTGTGACTCGAGGAGCCAGGAGAATCCCCCTGTGAGACTCAGGGTGGAAGAAGTCTTCAGTGGGATTCTGGAGCAGGCCAGTGGGACTCTGGTAACACTGTGGGACGTAGTATAAAGACCCTCCTGTGGGACTCAGGAGAGATACAGTGGGACTCTGTATCGACCATTGTAATACTAACAGATTATAATGGGAGAAACCATGTTGGGGCGTATAACCAACATGGCAAGGATGTAGGCCTTTGGTGTCGAACCTTGTAAATCCTTGTGTCCAGTGCCTTTACATTTACTGCATCATTTGAGGAAAGGTGAGAGATACAAGAAGAGTGGATCGAGGCTTTAACCAGCCATAGAGGTTTAATTGATTAAGAATCAATTAGTAAAAAGTTTTAAAGGATCACTGATTCACCCCCTCCCCCTCTCAGTGATTCACACTGATCCGGGCACTTCACCATGAATCACCATCAGATGGATGATTCAATCTTTTATCAGTTAAAATCTTGGTTTTGTGCCATGAAATCATTGACGATGTGTTCTGAGACATAAATAAATTCTGCAACCTGGGTGTAAGGGGGAAATATCTCAACTATTTTACAGGAATTGATCCAGACTTCCCTTGTTGAGATTCTTTATACCTCAATTGTTCACATGTGTGAAAACTATCCAACAAATCATTTTCACCAGAATATAAGATTCAATCATTTCAACATTCATGAATATTATGATAACTAAGGCCCAGATTATGAACCAATATATTTCTCTCATAGTAATTTGCAGGCAACACATTTACTTTAGGTAACAGTGTTTTAACCAAAGAAAATATCTGATCAAAACAATTGTTTGACATTTAATTATCTGATTTAATAGCCATAAAATTTTCAACCTCTTCTAATTTTCTTATCTTGTAACTAGGATATAATTCATACTCAGTAAACCTCAACAAATCATAAAACTTGGATGGTGCTAACTCAGGTGTTAAATCAATATCATCTTGAATTTCAGTTTGTTGAACAGATGGACCTGCAACATCATGTACTAAATTTTGAAACCGTGATGGATCCAGAATCAAGTTATTAATATCTTCTATAGAACTTAATTCACTGTGTTGATACCAAAAAACATAATCTGGTTGAAAACCAAACCGTAAGATATGTCCCCAAACCTTGTCAAATGTTTTAAATGTTCTCAGAGAACATTTTTTACAAGGAAACTTAATTGTGAATTCTGAAACAAATTCTGGTTTTGATGATTCAAATGATAATAAATATTTAACACCCTCAATATATATAGGATTTAAACCAGAACTGTTTGGATTTTTGCGCTGATTTATCCAAGCGCGATCATCTAATAATGACTGTTGTTGACATCTTGGTTCCATATTTTTCTATAAAATATAAAATCATTACTGTTTTTAAATAATTTGAAATTATAAAAACACTATTTGAAAAAATAAGACAAATAATTACAACTACTTCTTAATAATTACCATTATTTATAGGTGGCATAATTTCTAGTGGATTGACATCTACTCTTTTGTTAGATGGCTCATTTACTTGAAACTTTCTCACACTGAAATCACAATGAAGAATCTACTCAGAGGTAGGCATATTCATTCTCATGAATATGAGAATGTATAAGCGTACCTATGAGAAGATTATTCATTGTGATTTCAGTGTGATAAATATACAAGTAAATGAGCTATCGGACAAAAGAGCCCCTTTTCATCGATGAATCATCTTCTTGAAATTTTCACCACCTAAAAACATTATGAAAAATGTGGTCCTATAAATGCATATTCAAACTCATGCATACAAGATTGGATATGCATACATAGAAGCATACTTTTCATAATGTTTTAAGTCAGTGAAATTTGAAAGGAGAAGAGTCCTTGAGAAAAAGGAGTGCTTCCAATCCACTAGAAATTGTTCCAAGTTATTACAAGTTATTAAAATTTATTAAAATTGATTTTATTACTAATTATTTATAAGTATTCCTAATTAATGTCATGCTGCAAGGAAGTCTGGGAGAAAGTTTCATGGTCAAGGATAGTGTGTGACTTATTATTAGGAAGCCCGAGGGACCTGGAAGAGATGTGGTATCCCAGATGGATATGAACCTATTGGGAATATGGACCGAAGATAATTAGGGTGAATTTTGGTGTTGGGTTTAGACCTCAAGGAGGCCTCCTACATATCCCAGTTAGTTTGGAATTAAATATCACATAGTTTGGTATGGGTTGGATTTTACACCATATAAGAGGAGGACCATTTGAGGGGACATGATTAGAGATTATATCAAATAGGAGGACCACACATTTTCTTCATCAATAATATGTCCGTTTGAAGGTATTGAGTTAGGGATTACAGCTATGAGGATTCCCATATGGTTGGGGCATATACTCAGGGGGATGTCAATTTGAGGTTTGTGACCATGAGGATTTCATGATCACCACTAAACTCTAAGCCCATATGAGTCATGATCAGTGTGAGAAACAAGAGGAAGAAGTAGATATGAAGATCACATGGTCCACTTTGTCTGCTGGTGGACGACTGTTAAAGACCAAAGGGAGAGGGAAAGAAAGAGATCTAACACTTATATCTTCTCTTTATTTTATAGCCTAGTCCCAAAGGGAGAGAGAGCGGGCATTGAAGTTCCCATTTCCTTGATTATTTTGGGATCTTGGGGAGGTAAATAGGAATAAGAGTGCTTCATCCTATAAGAAAGACTAGGGACTTACTCCAGAAGGGATGCCCAACTGGTTCTTGGGGAAGGGAGGAGTGTCCAACACCAAACCTCATCAAAGGGAAATGCCAATGGTTAACCTCAATCCCTATAATGGGGAGGTTCACGTGATCACCTCAGAGTCCATAAGAACCTCCAAGATCAAGACCCTTATTACCATAGGAATGTAGACTTGAAGGCATTATAAGGGCTTGCCTTATCACGAAACCAACATGACTCCACTTACCATGGGTATATAGACACGAGAGGACATGCAGATGTAACCAATAATCTGATCATACATGTTAGGTAGCTTTGGAAGAGGCCTTGGAATGATACCATTATAATGGTTTGTGGAGGGGGAAAAAGGGGCTTGATGGTATAACAATAGGAAGTGATGAGAGCTGGAGAGTAAAATTACGAGGGATTCCCCATTGTACATAGCATGTTATTATGTGGTATGGGGTTCCCTCCCTATATAATGTTGCTACATGGTTAAGGGTTCATCCATGTAGTGTTGTTCTATGTGGACCTGGGTTCTTCCCATGTAGCGTGTTGGTACGCGGAGCTAGGTTCCACCCGTATAACATCTTGCTATGCGGGGTCGAGCTCCTCCCGCATAGTGTTTTTCTATGTGGGGTAGGATTCCAACCACATATAATTTTTCTATGCAGGGTAATAGAACATAAAGGGGATATCTATTTATGCCTCATAGAATGGTGTCCATATAGGGGTTTTAAGTTTACAGATGACCAGATAAATTTATTTCTTCCTTAATGCAATGCGGTTGGTTTACATGCTGGGAATCAATAGTTCTATCCCAATTCTCCTTTGAATCTTGACTCTTTCTGTTTTCCTCCATTTTTCATCTCCCATTTTTGTCTCCCTCTCAGTTACCCCTTGTTCATATTTTATAAAAGAACAGAGGAACCATATACCTGCATGACCAGTCATCCATGGTGGGCTACGAGACTTCATTTGTGGGAGCCTAAGGAAGATGTCCTGACCCACAAACAATTTCATTCACGGGGGCATTTTTTTCATGGGGTGGAAATCATCGTCCATCCCCATAAACAATTTTGGTTTCATCCATAGGCATTGGTGGTACCATCTATTCCCATGAGCAATTTCGTTCATGGGGGACGATTATTCACGAGGGAGGAAATCACCATCCGGTCCCACAAATGACTTGTTTTTGTTTATGGGAGTCGACGATATTGCCTCATCCCGTGTGGTATTTTTTTTACTTCTTGGGACCAAGCCTTCCTTAATGGATTCACCTTCTTCAAACATTTTTCTTCAAACTATTATTCATAATTATTTTTCCCTAAAAAACTCATGTAATCCTTTTATTCTTTCATGTGGAGTTTTTTTGGACTCATTAAATACCCCCATCATAATGGGTTATGATAGGGATAAAGAGGAGGCTATTCAGATATAGAATTTGGAACTATTATGAACCAGTTTTTGGTACACAACTGGACCTGAAATAGGGGACCACACCTATAAATAGGGGGCATGAATCATTTTTTTCTTTACTGATTTATCTCTGCAAACTTGAACCCTTCAAGAACTCTCAATCGCCTACTACTTTCATGTAGCATTTCTCCTTTATGAATGAATTTTCTATGAACTGAAACTCATCACCCACAAATAATGAGTCTAATCAACCACATAAAGACACTATAATCCACATGGGTTTTTAACTGGCCAAGCACTTCATGGACCGAAGGTCTCATAGGTTGGGCATCTCACAGGCCAATTCTTCACAGAGTCGTGGATCACGGGCATATGCTGGGTGTGATAAGTAGAATAGAATTTTCTAAGTTTTAATTGCATTATTTTGCATCATTTTAAAATTAATATCATATATTTTTTTTATGATCCATCACAGGGAAAAAATGGCTCTGGATTCCACCTCTATTGATGCGATTAAGAGAGCTTCCATTGACAAGAACATTAAAGATGATATTCAACATCACATCATCCCTGAAGAGGGTCTTATGAATAATCTCCTTTCACCAAGGTTTCTAAATTACCCATTTTACAATAAATTACCACTGTACCACTTTGGACTTCAAGACGATGTTACCATCCCATTGGTTGATCCAAATCTCCCATCCTCTTGGTTTGAGGTGCATCAGAATCATTCCTAAGTGAAAATATCTACTGAAGGGAAGACCTATTCTAGGTCAGGCCAAGAGAAATTCTATATTATGAATGGTTCTCTATGGAATAAAATCAATTAACACAACCATGGAATATCCTTGAAATATTCCATTCAATATTATCCATCTATTTTCAACCTCTCATGAGGAAATCCCAATAGAGGGTGGATATCGAAGTGGGGCTTGTGGTCTAAAAGGAGTTTCTCAGAAGAATGGGATTGGTAATTCTAGATACACTATAATTGCATGGAATTACATAGAAAATAGGGGGTCATTGGCTTATACCAATAGGTATGGGTTTCTCAGTTTTCAGTCTATTCACCGATCGAGATTTTGCCCGAATTGTTCATCAATTGGTGTTTGAGCACTAACACTTTCCATTTTTCACATGGTAAACTAGGGGTTAGTTTATAGGATATCTACCAGCTAGGGGAATCACCATTCTCAATAATATGTATGAAAATTTTTCCCTGCATCCAATACCTGGGAGGATGTAGAATATTCCCTTCCATTAGCTAGATATTTACTGACCGTGACAGAGAAATCCCCGGGTAATCCTCTTAATACCCACTCACTTATTCCATTCAGTGATTGGATAAATTTATTTATGTAGGTTAGTGGTATGAGTCTAAAGGTTTAGAATATTAGGACTCACCCAACCCAATAGTTGTGAGGTATTCAAGGTTCATACCAAGCCACTCTCGAGTAGGCCAACATACCACGTGGGGTTACAGAACCCAGAAATACATATATATAGACTTTGGGCTAGGATTATTTTTTTCTATGCTTCTGAGTGAATGGATATTCTCATCCTATGATGCCTATACTTATTTCAGAGTCTATACCTTGATGATGGAGACCATACTTGATGAGGGAAAACACATCAACTTAGTTGTACCCAACCTTTATTGTATTTATGAATTATTGGGCCATATACAAGAAGGTAGGTACTCACATCGTCTCTGTGGGATATTCCAATTCTTATACAGTTGGGTGGAATAATATTTTCAATCCTACAAATATTTTCATACCGCAATGATCCATTATTCTTCCTTTCACCCTATATTTCCCAATATTGCTTCCATTCACCCGAAACCCTTGGGCATTGATGATGTTGTCAAGTTGTTGAGTGATATTTCTTAATTTATTTTCATCCCTTACACCACAACTTCAGGAATGATGGTTTATAATTGTAAAGGTAATTCAGATGAATTCTCTTAAATTATCTCTTTATGATATGGAATTTTTCCTGCACGGGTAGATGTAGTAACCATCTGTGAGCCCTATACTCCTTACAAATTTGCATGAAAATTTGTATGTATACTAAAGGTTGTATCTTTTACCATTACCAAGACCAGGAAATAATCACACCCAATCATCCTTCATAATTTTTGGTTGATTATGATGCATGGGGATTTTGGAAAGAAAATTTCCTTACCTTATGAAAAAAATCCCACTAACTTATCACAGGATTATTCCAGACTGTGGATGGAATACTATCTCTATGGGATATTAGGGAAGGAAATCTAAAGGGTGTATAAAATGATAACCACTTCTAATTATATGCCTAACACACATTACTCACCAGTTTTAAAGGAAAAAATCTTGTGTCTTGATGCTCTAAGTGCCTCAGGGGAGCCTCATTATCAAGCTCCCCCCTTGATGAAGGCATTGAAGATCTGTTGTTTTCATCTAGTACTGCCAGTTGCCTCACTGAATTTGTCCTAATGGAACAAACTTGGGAAATACACCAATTGATTTTAGGATTATCATTCTAGTTTTCGATATTGGATAGGAGGCATAGATAAAAGATTTGAAAACTTTGGAGTCATATTTTAACATAAAACTATATACTGTAACTACAATATTAGATTACATACCTTTGGTGGTGGGTGAAAATGGTCAAGATCCTAGCATTGATATTGAACACTAGGCTATATGAAAATGGGCCTGGAACCAATTTTGTACTGTCATCATAGAGACCCCTATAGTAAATGGCTGATAAGGCAGATAGACTTTGCTAATTATTCATTGGTTTTGGCTCAGGTGGGTTTGATTACTGGTGATTTCACATCCTTATTTCCCAGATCCTCATTGCTCGATAAGACTTGGCTACTTGTGAACATGAACTTATCTATTTTCATTCTTCTAATCATCATGAATAAGCCTTAATGTATACTAATTCTTAGTTACTTAAACTGGTTGCTGAAGAAGCACCATCTTATGATTAGGTTGTTTCATAAACTACAGAGCCGTGAGAATGTGAGGCTCATGTATCTAGGTTAAAAGCATAAATATCATAAAAAAATACAAGTTTTGAATCCATAAATAAGAAAGTTATAGATATCAGGGCCATTTTTAAATAGATGTGCCCAATAGATGAATCTGAAGTTGGGAAAAGAACCAATCTAGAGAGGGACCTTGATGGATCACATCAGGTGGTGGTCAATTTGCTGACTAAAGCAAGCCGAGCTTCACTATATCCATTTCAACTATTCTGTGATTTCTCCCTTTTTTACTAGCATCAAGGAGAGACTACATGATATGGATAATCCTCCATTATCATTGAATAAATAAATGAAAATTCATTTTCCCTATGATGCTTATCTTTTGTCTTATCCTACAATGTCAATTGATCACAATCTATAATGTGTTTTGAACGACTTTAATGGTTTTAATACTGAATCATAATTTTGATCATAATCAGAATACCAAATTCATCTCACTTGGGAAAGATATCATGTAATGCTCTAATTTTTTCCTAATCCAAGGGACTCATTGAGCATGGTTTCAACTGTTTCTAGGGTAGCATGGCACACCCTATGAACTTTTTGTCTTTTCTTTTATCACCCTAATTTTTTCCTATGTCAATTATGGTACAATATTAGAAGGAATAAATTGACTTTTTCTCAGGCCTCGGTCTACAGGTTTTCAACCTAACAAGTTTTATTCCTTTTCCTTTTCTTTTTATTACTCTATTTTATCCTAAACAATGAAAAGTGTAGGTTCATCGAGCTAGGACTCTACTTTTACCCAAGGTTCCCTTTGTGGGTTTTCAACATGGAGAGTTTTACATCTATTTTTTGGGAAGTTTAGAGTCTTGTAAACCGAACTAATGAATATGATATTTTAGAGTGAATATCTTTGACCAAGATTCATGGGGTGATGACCCCAACAGGGATTACTAGTTGAGAATGTCCCAATATTATTCAGACATGAATAGGGGATTTTGGGACCCTAGTTTTGTGATTTCTAAATCTAAGACATGATATTGGGCCAATACGCAAGGACAAACCCTACAAATAGTTTCCAACATGATGTTTTTGGGTTTTAAAGTGGTATAAGAGGCCTCTTCCAGGGAAGTATTTTTCTTTAGTTGGTAGGACTTTTGTGTGAGAAACTTATACAGAGCCAACTGGGTCATATTGTGCATATTAAAACAAAAGTGTACTTAGGACATTGACCCTCCATTTATGATGTAAAAGTAATTTTTTGAAAATTAAGATTTATCAAGACCATTATGGGTGTATTTTCAAGGGAATTATTCCTGAAAAATGATTAGGGCGTCTGTATTGGCACAATCTATGAATGAGAAACCACTCCCATGTGAATTTGTCTAGTGTAAAGGAGTCATGAAGCATGGTGAAATTTAATCTAGTGAAACTTGGGAATAAAACATGTAGTTTAATGTCTTATGGTAAGGATGTTAAAGGTATAATATTTAAGTTCACTTAGCTTTGACTGAGGGATAAGCAATTTTCTACTTCCATGGAAATCTATCCAAGAATATTCCATCATATTTAGGCAAGAAGGGGAAAGGCTGTAAGTTGTAATCTAAGGGTTTCTGAATCCAAGGAGTTATTTGAAATGAAAAATGTTTTTTGAGAATATAAAGATAGGAAAATAATCTCTTGGGGATGGATTTTAATTTGGTTGGTAGACCTTTTTTTGTGTGTGAATTATGCAGAGACAACTGGGGAATATTGTGCATAGTCAAACAAAGGTGTCCTTAGGACACTGAAACTCCATTTTAGATATCTATATATGTTTATGGATATTCATACTTCCTTGAATATAGAGTTTGGTTTGTAAAAGTAAATTTCCTGAACATTAAAGGATCATTTCATATTGAAATTTTCAGGGAATGGGTAGAAATGTTTCCCTTATGTAGGTCTGAACCATATGTAAGAAAGAAAGATTTATTTTCAGTATGTATTTTCCTAGTATATAATGTCCTAGTGTCAATATAAATCTCACCAAAACAAGAATCAATCCACATGAAATTATGCACATTATGTATTTTAGTGTCACGTGATTGGGATATTCGACCATGCAGTTTAAAATCAGGCGGTGAGAATGACATGGAGTCTTTTAGTTTTAGGTTATATAGATAGGACTATGTGTCATAGAAACAACGAGTAATAAAAGTCTCATTAGGATTATATGTTCCAACATTCCATATAGGCGAGGGAGAAAGAAAGTGTAAACCATGATTCTTGGGGTTCTCAAATAAGGAGAAATTATATGGGGAAAAATTCCACCGGGGATTATGGAGATAGAATAGGCCTCTCCTAGGGATGAATTTTCTTTTAGTGGTAGGACTTTTGTGTGTGTAACTTATACAGAGCCAACTGGTTAATATTGTTCATAATCAAACAAATCTGTCCTTAGGACACTGAACCCCATCTCTGATGGCCAGAGAATGATTATGGAGATCCAAAATTTTTTGGGGCACAGAGTATGATGAATGGAAGGAATGTTTTAGAGTATATAAGAAACATTTAGACTGTGATTTTCCATGTATTGTGAAATTACCCACATATATCTAACTTATATATAGGAGGAGAAATTTCAGTTTCCTTAATGAATCCCTAAATGAGGAAACCCAAATTTAAGACCTCTTAAATATGTCATTGATTTTATATAGGAGGTGGGTACACTTCTATTTTTTTTAATCCATGGATGGGAATAATAAATGAGATATAGGAATCATTACATACCTTATTAGAATGATAATCAAGCCACATGTTGTTCTTGAGGTAACATAAAATTTAACATCATGCAGTGAGGACATGTAGTGTGAATTTTAAGGTCTTACTTCCAAGACCATGGCAACCATGATGTAAATTTATATGCCTTGATCATGTAGGGAATCCATTACTGAAACTCTTAATCCCATGTGAGCTATGCTCGGTATGAGAAATAAGGGGTGAATAAGGTTTATTTTACCACATAGAGGTGATAAATTAAAGGATAGAGGCAATTTGAATTTGTAGTAGCTGAACCAGGATAAAAAATCCGAGCATCTCTATATATCTCTTCAAAATGAGAATCAAGCCATATGTATTTCTAGAACTGGTTCCTTGTACAGGTGTACATAGGGATGGGGAATTTTTATTGGTTATGGATGGACTTGGGATTGGATATCCAGGCATCACTATGTATCCTATGTGGATAGAAATCTAGACACACATAGTTTTGAATGAGAACTATCTACAAAGGTATAATCTGTATGCAAAGGGGATCATTTTTTCTATTGATTGTTTGATTGTTGTGGCTGGACCCAGGATTGGAGATCCGGGCATCACTATGTATCCTGTGTGGGAAGGAATCAAGCCACACATAGTTATAAACACACTTCCATACACAGAACCAACTCTTGTCCATAGATAGGTCACTTTACTTGAAATAAACTTGTAAATAGAATGACCCTCTTTGGAGTCCCTTAAGTCGATTTTGTTTGCATGCAGGTGAAGGAGCATTTACCATATTTCATACCTAGGCCCGAGATATGAGGTCTAGGTGTCACTACGTATTTTGTTAGATTGAAAATCAAGCCACATGTAGTTCTTGAAGAACTATATAGTTTAACATCTTATGGTAAGTATGAGGGTAACCTAAAATAGAAGGAAAGTAGTATTATGGTTGGTATTAAGAATAGAGATCAAGACATCACTATATATCTTGTGAGGGAAGGAATCAGGACACATGTAGTTATTTACAGAAATATACCTACATAGGTTTAATCTGTATGTAGGGAGGGGGAATTTTTATTAGTTTCAGATGGACCCGAGATTAGAGATCCGGACATCACTACGTATCCTCTATGGATAGGAATCAATCCACATGCAGTTCTTGGACTTGTTCTCTATACTGGTCTGACTTGTACACAAGGAATCAATTTAAACTTTCTTTCATACATATCTAGCTTGTGTGTGGTGAATCATCAGTGAGATGATGATTCACATGTAGTTTAACATCACAGAATAAGGACATTTTTGTCATGCAACTTACTATCTTACAACATGAATGTTCTACCATGCAGTTTAATATCATGCGATCAAGATAATGATGTATTGTAGTTTTAGGAAATATGATTTTATATTCCATCAAGAAATAAAATCCCAATGTGAAAAGAGGCCTTGAGGCCAAATTCTAGTTAAAATCATCTTATAAAGGAGTGGAAATTTATAGTTGGGCATAATATAAGGTGTCCATGCATCACTACGAATCTTGTAATGACAATAATAAATCCACACATAGTTATTGAATATTTTATGGTATATGAATGATTTTGAGGGTGATGTCCTCTCTAGTTAGAACATTATGGTGTTGTACAATTTAACGTCATACAGTGAGGACATTGGTGTCATGTAGTTTAATATCTTGCAGTATGGATGATGTATCATGCAGTTTAACATCATGTGATCAGGATGATGATGTATTGTGATTACATGAAATAATTATTCAAGAACCTTATGTTGTTGGGGACCGTGGTAAGATTTTCATCCATTGATATCAAATAATAGGCTCTATTATAGTATACTTTGCATATGGTATAGGGTCTCTCCCAATTTGGCTATAGATTTGGAGGTTTCTTTTTGAGTATCATCGAATTCCTAAGGACCAACACCATCTTTCCCTCAAGGAAAGACTGGAGGTGAATTTTTTTATTAAAGTCTTGTGGAATCCGGTTTTGGTAGACTTCTAAATGATGTAATGTATGTAATATCTTATCATCCATTCACTCCAATTCATCTAGTCATTTATAGTATTTATCATTTATGGATAAATGATCACATATGGAAATGTAGAATGAAGGAAACTGAACTTTGATGGGCAGGACTACCTCAATCCCATATACTAATGAGTATGGGGTTTCCTGTGTAGTATTTCAGGTTGTAGTTTAGTAAGACCATAAGGAATACATGAGATTTTCTAGAAAAGAATTTTTATCCATATCAAATATGTTATGGAGTATATTCAATAGGGTCTTGTTAAAGGCCTCTATCTATCCATTATCTAATGCATGGTAGCAGCATGAATGGTTGTACTTGATTTCATATTCTTGATACATATTCTCTAATCTAGTAGAACAAAAATCAGTACGTTTATCCGTTAGTATTGTATGAGGAATACAAAATCTGGTGATGAGTTGGTTTTCATAAAGCTAACAATGTTCCTTTCCCAGACTTCTTTGAGTTTTAAAACTTCATCACACATAAAGAAGAAGTTGGTTGTAGTAATATTGTAGTTGTACTACATGGTTTTAGTGAGAGGATATGGTCCCACAACATCCATTCCCTATATGGAAAATGAATAGGAGTATTTGGCTGTTTGAAGCAACTCTTGGGGTTGGTGAATGAATTTTTCATGAACTTAGATGGAATGGTACTTTTTAGTGAATTTGGTGCAGTCATGTGTTATAGTGGGATAATAGTACCCAAGGATTCAAATTTTATGGGAAATATTGGATCTTGATTAGTGGGTGCTACAACATTCAGTTTGCACTTCCTTCATGGAAGCAGTTTCCTCTTCTCCATTAATGCACCTAAGAAGGACCCCAACAAGGCTCCACTTATAGAGTACCTTTTTATGATTCGTGTTATCACATTGAACACAGTTAATTACCCATATTAGGATTTTATCTCTCTAAAATCTATCAGGTGGGATCTATCCCTTTTTAAGGTAGTCCATAATGGGTGTCATCTAGCTGATGGTAGAACCATATGGAACAAAATTCAATATTGAATCCAAATGGAATTATTCCATTAGTCATCAAGTGTGTTTTAGTAAGGGGATTAGATACCAATTTTAATGGCATAATCCCCATTGATCTGCTTGATGACTAGTTCCAAATTTCATTTTATCTTCAAGTGATTTGCTTGTACCTGAAGTGCTAGATCTAGTCCTACAATGAGAGCCTAATATTCTGATTCATTGTTCATGCACCCTTTTGAAAATAGGAAGGAGTAAGGTAAGAATTATTTTTCTAGAGAGATAATAATGAATCCCAAACCTACTTTTTTTGAGCTTGGGGTCTTCCATTCTTTTCCATATTGGACTTATGGACACACCATTTAAATAAATCTCCCATTTATGGGGACCCTCTTGAATAGAGAAAACCTCTTCATTGGGTAATTCAATGTCCAATGAAGTAATTTTCATTAAGGGGTGCTATTCCAAGAAATATACTAATTCCTGGACTTTTATCACTT
Organism: Viscum album; assembly: GCA_963277665.1. NCBI lineage: Eukaryota > Viridiplantae > Streptophyta > Magnoliopsida > Santalales > Viscaceae > Viscum > Viscum album. The sequence goes on from OY728139.1 coordinate 853,913,994, forward strand.
TATGAGACATAGAATAAATGTAAAACTATTGCAGGATGACCATCCACTATGATAGACACCCATTCAACATTGGATGACTGAGAATTTACTTAAGTGAGTTGCTATTAGAGACCAAACAAACCCCAAGATGCTGTAGATAGTGCCTCAGTTTTTGGAAAAAAAATATTAGTACCAGAAAAATCTTCTCAATATTGGATTAAAGAGTCTCAACATAGATCATAGTTTGGTTGAGGTAATAGAGGCTATTTTTTCTACCGACGTCCTTATTTTGTGTAAGGAAAGCACCCAGTGATCACTCAAAGTTTGTCACATACAAAATTAGTAGACTTCCTTCGACATGAAACATTAGCATTGGAATTCTTAAGATATATTTCTTAAGACCATCAAATGATTCCTGTAAATCATCAATCCATTGATATGTAACCCCCGTTTTCATCAACTTGGTGAAGTGTATGAATTTTCCCACAAGGTTGGATATGAAGCGCTGAATATAGGGAAAGTTTCCCTGGAGTCCTCCCAAATCTATGAGGTTTTGAGGATGTGACACGATAAGGATGGAACTTGTTTTATCAGGGCTAACTTTGATACCAAAATGGTGTATGAATAATCCAAGGAATTTCCCCGAGGTAATGCTGAAATCACATTTCAAGGGGTTCATTTTTAGGCTATGATGTCACAGTTTGTTGAAGATGGTTTCAAGATCCTCCAGGTGGTAAAAACATTGTTGAGATTTAACCATTGATTCATCAATATATCATTTGAAAAACATTCCTAGTAAGGGTTGGAAGATGCGATGCATGGAACATTGGTACGTAGAGCCAACATTCTTTAAGAAAAAGGGCATTACCCAATAGAAAAATACTCTATGGGAGGCCTTGAACGCAGCGAGTTCTTAATATTACTAGGAAATTTATATTTTATTATATCCCAAATAACCATCCATAAACGATAGGGTCTGATATTTTTCTATTTCATCAATCAATAGTTTTGTGATCAGGACTGGTAAATTATCCTTTGGGTAGTGCCGATTGAGATCTCTGAAATCAATGCAGACTCTGATTTTCCCATTCTTTTTCTTGACAGGGACTATATTAGTTATCCATTTTATATAATATAACTCTCAAATGAAGTTGTATATAATGAGATTCTCAAATTCATACTCAATTTTGGTAGCATGTGTCAAGTGTGTCCTTCTGGCTACCTATTTATAACCCTGGTGGCCCTATGGTAAGCCCAGGTGGTGAGTGACCACCTTGGGATTGAGGCCTAGAATTTATATATAGTTTTAGGTGAACACATATTATTGCAGCATCATAAAGGAGGTTTATAATTATATTTCTTCATAAGACATGACCACACTGATCAAAGTAGGTCATGGTTCTTCTTTTTTATGCAGATTTATTTCTCTCAGTTCATCAATGGAGGTAGATACACCCTCCTCAAATCCTGGAGGGTCATCCCTAAGGTCCTCCTCCTCCTCCTCTTATTCCTCCTATTCATCTTATTCCTCTTATTCTATAGGGGGATAAAGTAGTGGGTTAATATCTCCAAAGTCAGGAGAGAAGATGATACCTTAACACCCAAAATATGAAGCAACTTCCTCTGACCCAGTTGACAATGTGGGATTTCCTTGAAATTATGGAGGGAAATGGAGTGAGGGATGAAGAAGGAGTGTCTTTATCCTTTTTAGGTGACGAGATGACCTATTATGCCTCATCTGGTGAGGTAGTGATTTCTTAGAGATTTGGGGGGTGGAAAGAAGGAATTTTTATCTGAGCTTTCATCACTATCTGGGGAGTCAATAAACTTTTCAACACTATTAGACTTAATAGTCATGACTGAAATCACGAGGACTATTTAATATACATTCAAATTTGGGATCAGATACTTGAAATGGTTGATGGGTAACACATATTCTTCACCATTCTGTTTTAAGGGTTCAGCTGGGATCATTTCTAGACCGTTCAGGGCGGTGACCCAAGAAACACCATCGAACAGGGGTTGTTTCCCTTCCCTATGATATAATATTTCATTTATATAGCATGGATTGTAGTATTTGAATGGCTATTTATCTGTGTAAAATTTATTAATTCATCTATTAATGTAGTATTTGATGCATTGATGGTACGATGAGGGGATTAACACGTGTTGATGTAACCAGGTCCTTCTTAGAAAGACGTCGAAGGTCGTGTTTTTCCAAACCACCATAAATTCTAAGTTGGATACAAGGTCTCCAAATTGGTCCTTGAGCCCAATTTGGACCAATTTATTTTGATCACTTTTTTCATATCCCTATAGTGTCATAGAGGAATACGCTAAGCTATCCTCATTATATCCCAACTGGAGAAGTGTTCATACTAGAATGATGTTAACTCTAGAGACATTGTTAATGAAAACTTTTTGGACATTGACATAATTTATCCCATCTGACACATACAAGGGTCTGATACATCCCTGTATAATGAAATCTTCATCTTGTTCTATGAAGTAGATAACTACATTAAATTACATAGGATTAGTCTCTGTCCGATAAACCTTAGTAGTGGTAACCTCATCTTCAAACTCTTAAGTTATTATAAAGTCCTCTATAAGTGTTTCCCTGAGGTATTTTTATAAACCCGGGGCATCTAGGATTGATAGAATGGCTAGTAACAAGGATAATTGTTTCAAGATGTCATAATTTTAGTATCAAGGCCTATACTTTCCAAGTTGGGGATGCTATTTCATAGGTGTTTTAGGGGATGGAGTATTTTATAAAGATGGATCAACCCTCAAAATAGGAGTTAGAGGTGTTCTTATCCTTGGTGGAGTGGGTCAGGTAGGTCTGCTTGCCCATCGAGGGTGATCTAACACTTTTACACCCTCTGATTAATATTCTATAGTGATAGGGTCAAGGTTTCTTTTGGCTTATGTAGGTGGATTTTCTTATTCTTTTCAAAATCACTAAAGGACTCTTCCATGAGTTTTTGTAACATTTAAAGTCCAAGTCAGAATGTGGATAGAACTTTGGTTCCTTCCATGATAAAAACTTCCCCAATATGCTAAAATCATATAGTCTCTTCCTTCAGTTCCCCAATTGGGAGTAGGGAGCTCAGATTCATATCCATAATCATCATTAGAGAAGGGATCCATTAAGTTAATGATATTAATGGAACTGAATATCAACTCCTTATCCAATGAGTAATTTGTCTGGATAACTGTTTCTAGTGATACCATTTGGCAGGGAAGTGGCCATTGTTTTAGATATGAGGGAATAAAATTTGAGAATCTCAAAGATGAATTTGGCCTCAATTTAGGTTCTTCTCCCACTTTTTCTCCCTACCTTTTCGGTCAAACCGCTTTTTGGAGGTTTGTGGTGCCGATGGAACTGGCTGTGTTGTAGCAAAAGTGGATGGGGGAATAGTTGGTTGTTTCAACTATGAATGGAGAATACCATGATTCAAATTGATTTTATTTTGATCCATCCAACCATTGAACTTCTATGACCTTCTGATAACAAATTCTTTCCACTCATCTCCTACCTCAAGGGTAGTAGTAGAGACACACACTGCTTGTGCTGGTGGATTTCCCAACTTTACTTTCCCTGAATATACCATTTTATATAAGATTTCTTTGAAGATGAATAATTATTTTATGGTGTTCTATAGTATTTGGTGAAATGATAAATAATCCATCCTATCATCAAGACCTACTTGGTCAGGCCTTTTAGGCTCTAGAAGGTAGAGAAAATTATTGTCCATAACAGCTATAAAGCAGCTGCAAACTTGATCATCTTGAAACTATTAATTTTTTTTCATTTGCTCCTAGAATTGATTTTTCATAGGTCCCATCATCTCATCCTAATGAGGTGGGATTTTCTATTGAATCCTAGGGAGTGCTACACAATATAGTGTGGGTTTTGGTGCTAGTGTCGATGCAAATGCTGGTTTAAGTGTGATAAACACCACCCATGATTTTTATACTCTTTTCCCCAAGACTAGTGGAGTAATTTAGGACTTGAGATTAGTCTGTTGTATAGATTCTTAAATTACTTGGTTAATTATGGTTAAATCTTGAAACCCACATGCTTATTTCACTAGGGTGAGTGGAATTATCAGCTAATCGTAGAGGTTATCTATTCAAAGAGCAAGCAAATATTCTTAGGGAAGTGGTAGATTCATGGAGTATATCATACCTTTACACCTAGAAATGAAGTATGAGACTCTAATTTTCCCACTATTTTCAATTCAAGAGGTCAAGGATTGTTGTATTTTGTAGCGTTGAGATAAACTAAAAGAGGAACTTATGACAAAGGTCTTCCCATATTGTGATCGAATGAGATGAAAAAATGGTGTACCATATTAAAGCCAGACCCTAAAGGGTTTGAATGAAGCATTTGAGTTTCACTGTTTCTTGTTTCATGGGAGTTCCCATCATGGGATCAAAATGGGATGAAAAGTTCATAAAATGTTATTCTGGGTCACATGATCCATTGAATATAAGAAATTTAGGGCTCCCAACATTTGGCAGTGGTGGGGAGTCACTCACCTAGTTAGAGTATGGTTTTCATTCCATATGCACTAGTGCACACCAATCCACTACGACTTCCAATAGATCTTACAATGACTCGATGAGTCCTTGATGAATTTTTAGTTGAACATGGACTTGTACAAGTGAAACAATGGGTGGGACTTGACGTGCAAGTTCTACCATTATTTGGGGATGATATCTAGTTGGGTAAATCTTTCTAGGGTTCACATAAGTCTATTATGTTTGTTTCCTTAATGGAGGGAAATATTGATATCCATCCATAATCAGGCCCAGGTAGACTAATGGTCCAGGAACAACATCTAGTGGATGTATTGGAACTGCTTTAGTCATTGGGATGAACCCTTGTTGTTGGGGTACAGTTGCTAGAAGTATATAATAAAGATCCTCCCATGGAGCATATTTAATAGGAACACTACCTTAGAGAAACTTGATATTGAGTCTCCTCAACTCTTTAATTTCTTCCTTTTTCCTAGTGAATATTTCTTCAAGAGTAGGTAGCTCGTCCTCATCAAGAGGAGGAGGTGGGTTGTTCATAAACTTTCATTTATTATTTTTCTTAGTAGAGATTCTATGAGGAGACAATAATAGATTGATCTAGGGAGCACCCAAATTCAAAGTGATTCTCTAGTTTTGGGTACACACACCTTTATTTTTACCCATATAGACTATGTTCTATATGGAACCATCCTATCCTTACTTATTTGTGTTTGCATCATTTTTTGTGTCATCAATAGGATTAACGTCCATGACATTAACTAATTCATTATGAATTGTGGGTGTTATACCGACTGTTGAATAACAGGGTGCTATTTTCATCCTTTATTGGACCTATCCCTTCCTTTATGGTATCCTCTTTGAGCTTCTTGGTGAAGAGTGAATCGAAGGGAACCTCCATGAAACCTAGTCGTATGCTTCCCTTCTTGGGGAAATGGATCATGAGATGGTATGTTTTGGGAGATCTTACTTCATGTTTTCATCCCTAAATGATAAATGATTGATTTCTATTGGTGGGGAGGTTATGGTAAAAATTATCCCTTCCCTATAGGATGGGGTTGCTACCATTCTATTTTTGTTATGCCTCAGGTCTTGAAGGGGAATTTTATGTTAAAATTCCCCCAACCCTATAGGATAGGGTTGATCCCATATTGTGGTGAATGTTGATACTACCACTGATTTCTTTATATCATTCAACATTGTTTGAGTGTGAGCTAGGTGCAATTTCATGTCTACACATGAACTTTTATTTCCAAGGACATAAGCAGTGCTTGATGATTTAATTCAATCAAGTGAGAATCCTACTTAATGTTTTCAGTTGTTTAATTTAGGATTTTTTCAATGGATTTATCTTGTCAACCCTAACACTTTTGAGAATTATTCAAGGATGATTATTATTGAGTGCGTTATCTTTCCTGAGCATGGGTACTACTTGATAGACACATTGGTGTAATGAAATTACAAGACTCCACTTATGGTGGGTTTTACTGAATGGGGTATGGGGTGAAATGAAAAGTTCCACATTACCCTTATCCTCAGATATGAACACTAGGTGGGGCATCGATAATTAGATGGAGCGACTTGTATAATACACTGATTCATGATGATTGAAGATCATTTTTCCGCTTCTCTGATTATGGTCACCACACAAACAGAAGGGATTCCAAGTTGAATTGACGATGAAGATATCATAATATTTTGACACGATCTGCATACTTTTTGTAAGTAAATAACTTCACTTTCAGGTGGAGGATATTTTTCTAGAGATTTAGACAGATATTGTGTATGAATTCCTCTGAAAATGCATCTAGAATGCCAAACTGATAAGTGGATAAGGTCCAAAACATAATTGGTATATCATCCCTAGACAATTGTCTTCTCATGAGAAAAATATCCTTTTATTCTTCTTCTAGAGACTCTTATACTTGATCATCCCAACATGTGATCTTCTTGACCATTTTTTCATAAATAATAGGGTTAGTGGGGGTCTCGTTGGCATGGAGATGGTCCAGATGTGGTTCGGAATATTACCATTTCCCTATTCCATTTTATGGTTGAGTAAGGATGTTTATTTTCATTGATTTATATATCATGATTGGACCCATATTTCCAAGTGTATTAGAATATGAGGGATTTCTTATACTTGAATTTTCAAGGGGAGGACCTTATTGTTGAAATAAAATTTCACTGTGGGGAAGACCTTCACATAGGATTCCATCATGGAGAGGACTACCATCATAGATTGATGTCTGACTGTAGGGAGAATTTTTGCAGTGTATACCCTGGGGAGAAAATTCAGAGAGGATGATAGTAAGGGGAAGACCATGTTTCTTTTTGATCCTCTAGACACGAGGAGGGATGACATGATGCTCATTAGGAGAAAAACTCTCATGATCGATTGACTTATGCCCATGAAGAAATCCTTTATGGTATATAATCTGGGGAGGACCTATAAACATGGTGGTAACAATGTTGTGGGGAGGACCTTCATGACTGTTATTGAAACTTCCATAATTTGGTAGTAGACTGGAAGGATACTGATACACCATTGATAGATGTCAGATGGCCTCAAGAACTCTAGCTTCCAATAGAGAAATATTATGAGTTTCCCCTTTATTTTTTAGTTTACTTTGGTGCAATTTATTTTCAAGTTCTCTCTTGCAGGTGAATGGGGACACTTACTACAAGTTATGACCTTCATATATGAGTTCCTATTCAAGTGTACCATGTGGTGCTTATGGGATATACAGATAATATTCCGGGATTCTAGTAGGGATATATTCCTACCCTGGAGCAACCACTAGAGTGGACTAGTGTCCCCCATTTGGAACCGGTATTTGTGCCCAATCCTATTGTCCATTTATCATGGAATATTGCTGAAGACCCTCTTGTATGGGAGAATAGATTCATGTTTGATCCCGAGTGACCACCCCATTTTTTGGATGAGTCACCCCACTTGAGGATGTGGGGTTTTGGGTCTAAATCCTAAATATTTCCTCAGATATGATTACATATTGAAAATTATGTAGGATATGTCTAGGGATTGATGTCTATACCTACATTATTTCTAAGACATGTTGAGAGATATAATTGGTGGGAATGAGAATGTAGGCCTATTCTAGCATCATATTAGGGATATGCACCTACTCCAAACCCCCATTTCTAGATAGTAAATACTGATATTCCTCTTGTGTGGGTACATATATAAAAACATTCCCCCGATTTATAATATATATACACCATTTTATTTCTCTAATTTCCACCATATTTTCATGGAGGGATTGATATAAATGAGCAGGAATTTTCATCTGCTCATAGTTTTCCATCATATTTGACTGACAAGATTGATATGTATCCACCAAAATTTTCATATTATTGTTGATTACCACCGTATTTACTTAGTGGGATTCATATTAGTGATAATATATTTTCATCATCTTGTTTGTCGCCGAATTTACATGATGATATTTATAAGAGTGAGTAGGAATATACACATACCACTGATTGCCTCCATATTTTACTAGAAGGATTTATATAAATGAGTAAGAATTTGCGTCTGATCATAGGTTTCCATTGTATTTGAATGATGAGAATATTTAGTAGGAACAAGGATGATGGCCTATTCCATATTATTTGATCATTACCCTTTATGGGATGACTTGGGGACTCGGGTCTATATGACTTCAGTTAGGGCCCGTGGGGTGGTATCCTATTAATGGAGAGGATGCTGGGATGAAGTTGCTTCTAACCACTTCATTAGACCCCACAAGGTAAGGGTGGAACTCATTATCACGTTTTTGGGGCAGGATCTCTAAATGGTTTGATATGGCAGCCGGGGCCATCTAGTTCTGGACTACTAATCATCACTGGATGGAAGACTGGTGAGGCTTCATGGGCTGGAGTTCCTATCAAACTGCTTCTAGGGTAGTGAGAGTACCATTATGATATTACTCCTATACCAATGCATTTAAAACCCAACTTTGAAGATGTTGGGTGGGTGATGGAATCCTCTGTTTATTTGAGGACCCGACCTGTGCAATGGCTAATGCACATGTCTATGAGAACTGGTGATACACCATTGGATTAAAGAGAGTTTTGGTGAAAAGTGACTACAATATACATGATGAATAAAAACAAAAAAAACCCCCTCATAAAAGTAGAATCTCATGACCACATGTGTAATTGATGTTCTCATTTATCCCTCTTCCATTTTGAATACAAAAGGGGTCTGACGCAGGGTAAAACTACCACCTTGGTTAAGGATTCACATTGGGTTCACCATTTTGTTTTTGATGAAAATCATTAGTGCCCAAGAATTGATTGTAGAGGGTTGAATTTTGTACAATAATTCATGTCAGGTGCACCATTTCTAAATGGTCTCTAATGGGTTTGGTTCATGGATCCTAAAACACCCAATGACTCTCATATCCATGATGACTCATGATCCTACTTTCTGAAGGTTGTCGTTTGTTGGTGAACTTGGCCAATGATACTTAAGAACCCACATTGGTTGAGAGTATGAGAAGTCAAGCTCATATTTTTGGGGGAACTATTGCCTATTCTAGGGATCTCTTATATATTTAAGATATGTTCACAAATTATTTGTTCATTCCCATGCATGTTTGATACAAATCACCCTGAAGTAACGATCAATTATGAACATGAATGGGTTCAGAATCATCTATATGTATCTGAGGTTCTACATTGATAGGGTTATCTATATGTATATGAGGTTTTATATAAATGTTACCCTTTTATGTATGGTTTATAGATTCTTTAATCATTCATTAGGATGATGTTGGTTTTAAGCGATGCAGTGAGGCACTTTAGAGTTTACTGTCATCCAGGGGAAAAAGTTGTTTTTGTAATGACCCAAACTTTTATCAATGGAATTTCCCTTATTATAATTATTTCATAAAACACATACATTAAATATATAACCCAATAAAAATATTATTCTAAAAAATGAATAATTAAAGAAATTAAGAAACCTATACCGATGGAACAATAACCTGACAATTAGAATAGTAACATGACCATTAGGAATGGTAATCCATCCAATATAATAGTAAGATCACCTATGAAAATATAAATAAAATTTATCTATATTATAAATAAAAATATGATATAATTATATCATAGTATAAGTAGATAAATTTTCTAAAAATAATAAATTAAGATTTGGTATTTTTATGAAATGTAAATTTTTATTTACAATTTTATAATTAATATAAAGATTTAAAATAAAGTTTATTTTCATAAAAATATATTAATAAATTAATATATTTTTTATTATAATTATAATATAATTTTATGAGACCTTAATGAATTTTTCAGTGTCATAAAATCGATTATAATAATAAAATCAGTATTTTTTGAATAAATGAAGATTTTAATTAAAAATAAAATATCTTATATTTTTAAAATTATTATTTTTTAAAATTTATTCCATTTTTAAATTCTACACATTGAAAAATTGTTAGGGTTAATTTTTAGGATTTTTCTAAAATAGTTGAATTTTGGGTGAATAGTGAAATATGATAATTTACGATATAAGATAAATATATGAATTTTTGAGTCATTACTGATGTATAGATGATGTAAGAAAAATTATCTAAAACTCTCCTATTTTTACTATATTTAGTCATGGGAATCAACGCTATTGATAGTCTTGAGCCAAAATAATAAACTATTGAACAAAGTAATAAAAAAGCACCCCTATCCCCCATTATAAATACCATCCCTCACCACCTCTCCTCCTTACACCTTCCATGCCTTGTATATTTTCTGAATTCTACCCAATTAACTCCCCAATAATCTTCCCCATATCTAGGATCTACTGGTCTCAACAAGAGACCAAATCCATGTTCCTTAAGTAGGTTCTCAAGGTGACGACATCCAAGAGGTAAAATCCTCAATCCTTCTCTTTTACTTTATTTCCTTTTCTTATCATCTCCTCAACTAACCTTGTAAAAAGTGTCATGAAAACTCAAGAATCATATATATATATTTTAATTTTATTAAGTTAATGGAATATCCATCATCAAATATCTTCTCTCCTCATTCTATTCTAAAAATGAAAACATCATCTATAATGTGTCGATTCGCTGCCTTCATGGACGACGAGTTTCCATTTTCCATTACCACCTTAAAGGGTGGTCATAAAACCATTATCATAGTTAAATAATATTTTAATATACATATTATAACTTTTATCATGAACTAGAACCAATATATAAACATTATATTAAATAAAATGATACTAGTTTGCAATGGTCGTAAAAACCGCAAAAATAAATTAAAACATTTTCATAAAAATTTTCTCTAATGAATAATCCTTATACAATATAAAAAAATTATATATGAGACCATTTTTACTTATTAAAGTTCATTAATAATACATAATTTCACTTCTGGATAATTATTCTCATTTTACATGATATAACTCATCAAAATGTCCATAAATGAACTTAATAAAATTATAATAAATTAAATAAATGTATAAGAGGATATAAATTTAGTAATTAATGAATATAATTTTATTATTTATGATATTAAGTGCAAGTGTATAATGCATTCAGATATAAGGTAAGGTGATATTTGAACCCAAATCCCTTTCTTTGGGTTATACCTCTTTCATGCCAAATTTTAGTGCAGATATTACTTTAATGTTTCTTAAATATAATTTCATTGTTATTACCTATAATTTTTGAGGATATGAATGTTTACAAATTTATTTTATGAAAAATATAAATATTTTTCCAAAATAAATCTTCTTTCAAAAACACATCATGAATCCTCTTGAGATTGTTTCTTCTTCACTCAAGATTAATGATTCTTATACCAAGTATATTTTTACCTTTTTCTTTTGGGAAACGAAAAGTTTATTAATGAATTAATGATATATGAAATTCTTATGAAACCCATTCCTTCCCATGGGTTATTTTATGACTATGATTGTTATATGTTTTATTTGGTATGCATGATTATGTAATGTTATGATGTGACGAGTGGGACTAAAATTATATATACCTCCCATGCATTGAGTAATGTGTTGTATCTCATGAGATAATGTGTATTATGTGTGAACATGATCCTATATTTGTTCAAAAATGATTATGTTATGATTATGAAAATATGTTATGCATGAACATAATTATATCTTTGTTCACAACTATGTGTGGTATTTGACCACTAAGACATGATGTTTCATTTTTATGCATTGAAACATTTCATTCCTTTATATAATGTTTCCTATCAGGATTATGATTATGATCCTAGGCTTATTTTATGATGATTATGATTATTCTCACCCATGTTATTTTGATTCATTTCCTCATATATATATATATTCTCTTATTGGGATTTTAGCTCACCCATTTCATTGATGTATATCCTTAGGTGATTACTTGTACTAAAGAGAATATGAAGTCCAATAAGAATATAGAGAATAAGGAATTAAATAATATTTATGTTTTAATATGTAAAAGTTATTTATGGTCCTAATTTTCCTAATACACTAAACCTTTGGATCTTAGTTTTGTAACACTATTATGTAATAATTATATAAGGAAAAAATAGGGTTTCTATAGTTTTGATGTTGGTATAAAAACCATAAAATGGTACTCCTACATACCCTTGTGAAAGGAATTAGAATCCACCTATTTTAGTTACACATAATAGGACACATCACCATTGTGCGATGAGGACCAAACCATGCAGTTTAATGTCATGCGGCAAGGATTTCCAAACAGAAGGTGCCTAGAAAAGGATAATGTGAGACTAACACTGAGGTGGCCTGAGGGACCTAGAAGAGATTTGGTATCCCAGGTAGATATAACCCTACTAGGAATGTGGCTTGGAGAATATTAGGGTGTATTTGGATTTTGGGTTTGGACCTCAGAAAGGCTTCCTACGTATCCCAGTTAGTTGGGAATAAAATCCCACATAGTTCATTATCGGTTGGGGAATACACTATATAGGAGGAGTCCCATTTTAGGGGACATGATTTGGGATTATACCAAGTAGAAGTCCCATGAATTTTCATCATAAAAAATATGGCCCTTTGAAGGTATTGAGTTGGAGATTACACCTGTGAGGATGCCCGTGTTATTGGGCCTTACACTCAGGGGGATTCCCATTTGAGGTTTGGGACTGTGTAGACTTCATGATCATCACTAACCTCTAAGTTCATGTGAGTCATGATCGGTGTGATAAACAAGAGGAATAAGGATATATATAGATCACACGGTCCACTTCTTCCAATGGTGGATGATTGTTAAATCCCAAAGGGTGAGGGAAATAAAGAGCTTCAATGCTCATCTCCTCTCTTTCTTTTATAGCCTGGGCCCAAAGGGAGAGAGAATGGGCATTTAAGTGCCTATATATCCACTTGTTTTGATATCTTTGGGATACGAAGAGGAGCAAGAGTACCACATATCGTAATAAATACTAGGGGATTACTCCATAAGGGATTCCCACCTAGTTCCTAGGGAAGAGAGGAGTATCCAGTAATAACCCTCATAAAAGGGAAAGGCCAATGGTTTCCATTAATCCCTAGAATAGAAATGTTGAGGTGATAACCTCTGAGGCTATAATTATATCCAAGGTTTGGACCCTTTTTACTATGTTAGTGTATACTTGAAGTCATTTTGAGGGTTCACCTTATCATAGAGATTATCTACATGACTCCACTTACCATGTGTATATAGACTTTAGAGGACACATTGATGTTCATGAGGACCTAATTATACATGTTAGGTGACTTTGGAAGAAGACTTGGCTTGATACCATTAAAATGGTTTGTGGAGGGGCCAAAGTGGGGTATGATGGTAAGCTAGTCAAAAGTGATGGGAGCTAGTGAGAAGAACACCCTAGAGTCCCCCATTTCACATAGCATGTTCTTATATGGGATGGGGTTCCCTCTATGTAGCATGTTTCTGGATGATTAAGGGGGGTTACCATATAGCGTTGTCTTATGAGGACCTAGGTTCTTCCCATGTAGTGTGTTGGTGCATGGGTTTAGATTCCACCCACATAGAATTTTTCTACATAGGGTCGAGCTCCTCCTACATAGTGTTTTGCTACATGGGGCAGGGTTCCACCCGCATATCAGTTTTCTATGAGGGGTGCTATACTACAAAGGGGAAATCCGTTTATGCCTTACAAAATAGTGTACACAAAGGATTTTTAAGTTTACGGATGAAAAAATGAATTTATTTCTTCCTTAATGATATGGGTTGGGTTTACCTATTAGGAATTGATGGTTATATCCCAATTATCCTATGAGTCCTGACTCCTTGTGTCATCCTTAATTTTTCATCTTTGATTTTCATATCCCTATTGATTCCCCCTTAGGGGTCTTTTATAGAAGAATAGATGGAATGGATACTGGCATGACCGATTTTCCATGGTGGGCCATAGGACTTTGTTTATTGGATCCCAAAGAGGATGCCTGGCCTGTGAACAATTTTGTTCATGGGGGTAGTTGTTTATGGGGGGTATAAATAATGGTACGACCACACAAAAAATTGTTGCTTCATCTACAAGAACCATCGGTACCGTATCATCCAATGAATTATTTTGTTCATGGGGGAGGAAATCACCATTTGGCCCCACAAATGACTTGGTTTCATTTTTGGACACTGGTGGTATGGGTTTTTCCTACAAATGATTTATTTCATGGGATAAAATGTAGAGTGGTGTCCTTTGTAGTATTTTTTTGTACTTCATGGGATCAAGCCCTCCTTCAAAATTTTTTCTTCAAAACATTATTTTAATTTATTTTTCTATGAAGCAAAATCTTAGAATCCTTTTCTTCTTGCATGTGGATTTTTCAATACCCAACAATGGGTTACCACTTACCAATTTATAAAGGCCCATACACTTTATAAATTTCAAATTAGAACCCATTTAATCGCAACCACCAATGTTTCAGCCCGTGAAACCAATGAACCATGAAACCAATGGTCCTTATTTACACTTAATCTACATTTCAATAATGACCAGTTATCCTTTCAAGGTTTCTTTGAATCCTAGTTTCATGGTTTGGATAATAGGGAAATGGAAGGCAAGGTACAGTCGGTTATCCTCTCATCCATTTGCTGGACCCTTTGGGAGGCTCAGAGCCAGACAAGATTGGGTTTCTGCCACTCATTTATATATCTTCATATGAGGATGAAGGATATAATATTATAATTGGGATCAATGTTGAAAGGATGTCAATATTATCTTATATTATGAAAATTTTTCAATAGGCCTTACTTGCATGACAGACTAGGTGGTTGTTGGATTAGATGGATCCCTCCTATCAATGGTTTGAAGCTTAATGTGGAAGACACCTTTATGAATGGGATTATGAGAGTCAGGGGGATCCTTCGAGACTCGAGAGGTTTGGTATTTTTTGGGTTCATAATGTTTTATATACTGGGAAACTACTTGGATGTAGAGTCATGATAGTTTCATACTATTTTCATGATCTATAAGAGGTTTTCCTTTCAAGTGTCTGAGGTTAAGTCTGACTCCAAAGTTCTGGTGAGAATGGTTTAGGGGGAATATGATCCTCCATGGGATTTGATTTACCTGATCATAATATTCACATTAGATACCAACCAAAAATAGAGTTCCCATAATATTTATATAAAGTCTAACTTCAAAACAGATGCGCTTTCCCGCATTGGGAGGTCGGACGAGCCGCTAGCTATTTATGATAGTTTGGGTTCACTTCCTTTGGAGTGCATGGTTTTTACCCAAGGGGATACCCTTGGTCTGCACCACTTTTATCCGCCATAAGGGTTATATGTGTTTCTTTGGTGGGTTACCTATTAAACTTCATTTTAAAAATAAAAAATAAACTTTTAATCATTAATACAACTATACTAGACAGTCTATCACTCAAGCATGGAATAACAATAATCATGGTATATAATCACACAAGCATGTTATGCAAGAAAGAATGATAATAAATCACCCATAATTTTATAATTATAAGCATTATAATAAATCATCCAAACATAATATATAGTCATACATACTAATAAATCATGCATCATGGAATATAATCACGCAAGGTACATCCAACACGTCTTAGACAGTCAAACAGTACAATGTACATGACAAGGAATATGTATGGAATGTGAATCTCTATGTGCCTATAATGACGAATGCAACAATAATTAATTTATATATCTATACAAGGGTAAAATTATATAAATATTTTAAATTATTAAGCATCGAAAAGTAAATCAATCACCCAAGGTGAAATAATAATGAACTATAATAACGAACAACATGAACAATAAACCCAACACTGAAAACTTGGAATTTTCCTTGTGTGTGGCTTGATCACTCCCATAAATAGCTATTTACTAAGTGCTGAAACATTCCTAGTATTCCTTATACCAACCTAAAACAATAATACAAATGAAAATAAAGCTTTGATACCTGTTCATAACATCCTGACCTGGGAGCGACAAAACCAGTTCCTCGAGTTGGTTCGCCACATGGCCTCAAGCATGCCTTCCTACACACTAGAGCCTACCAAATAGTAGTGAGGGTATAGAGATGGTACGGTGGGGATAATATACTCTCATGATAATATTATCACAACAATATATATAGATAAAACAACAACAGACACAATAATAAATTAAAAAGTAGTGAAAGATAATAACAACTGATAAACATGGCCAACGCCAAACAAAAAACCATGCATGTATATGTAAAGATAAAATGCACAAAGAAGAATTAATACAATAGTTAATAAATAACATGCATAAATAAAGGAAAAAAATTCCAAAATTCTATTTTCGTAAGCATCTTGAGCTCCAGCTCAGTCTTGTGCTTCTAATCTCTAATGTCTAAGGGAAACCACACACAATGAATAACAACGATCATGATGAATCCAGAATCTTGTTCCTATAACCATGAGTTCTATTCAGGTTCCAACCTGTGGCCTAGAAAGGGTGTGAGATAAACTCAATAGGGCACCACTAAAAATGGATAAATCTATCTAGTATATGAGTATAAATACAACAACGTGCAGGTATATCTATAAATCATTAAATAAATAACTGTAATAAAGTTAGGCTTAGGTTCCTTAGAGGACACTTGACCAACCATAACTTCTTAGGCCTAAACCAGAATATCTCTAAACATGTGTCACCATGTATATAGATATATATGTATATATAAGTATGTAAGTTTATACATAGACTATATATGTGATAACATATATAGACATATATATTGATACAGATTACTAGTCCGAACCTTAGGTGTAACCCAGGTGTCCATGCATAATCATAGTAATATCATAAGGGTCTCATTGTATAAATATGGGTACATGCCCAAGTATCTAAACAGGGGATACAACGATCCATGCCTAACCATCCTAATAAATGATGTGAAATTTCATGTCCAACATCCCATCATGGGGCATGAAACATCATTTCCATCCACCCCAATGGATGTGAAATACCATGTCTAATATAGCAGACTAATGGGGTGTGAAAAATTATCTACAAAAACCCTAACCAATGCCTCTAAATAATAATAATTTATAATGAAATTCCACTTTCCCTATGAGACATTAACTAAGGAATTCCATAAACAGGAACTTGGTATCGCTCAAGGTGTAGTGTAATTCCATTTAACCTATGATCCCATGCAAGGAATTACTACTTTGGAATCCAAGGTTCACTCAAGGTGTAGTAAAATTAATTTGACATATGAGCCCAACTAAATAATTCCTACTTGGGAATCCAAGTTTCAATCAAGTCATAATAATTAATTTTTAGGTAGTTCACATTTAATAAGTAATAATAGTCCATGAGAAGTCAATAATTCCATTTAGATATGATTCATCAAGATTTTTCAATTTCAAAATAAATACTAATAAGGAATAATTCCATGTAAATATACATTCCATGATACAATCCATCACCTTTCATTAATTTAACTCAAGAATAGTATAATAAATTTACAAATGTTATAAGAGTCATTCACACAACTTATAATGTTATTAATTCACTTTACCACTTCATTTAATTAGGTGGAAATTCAACACACCTATAAAGACAGATTAAATTCATAGTAAAGATGTAGGGGTTAAGGAGTATAAATAACACACCCCAAGGGGGTGATTCAAGTCATGGTAGATGACTTTTGGTGATGAATTTAAAATAAAAAAGGTTATATAATTTAAGGAATTATGTTCTACATAATTTATTTTAATATTTTAAGGGCGATGCATAGAAATTACAACATGTGACATAATGCTGCAATTTATAAACAAGATAGAATTTAAGGGAAAAGTTATAGAACACCTACATAATTCTTAGGATGATTCACTCATCCATTATCAAGATTTAATCCAATACAAAATGAGATAAATTGAAGAGTTAGACAAACACCCTAAAAAATGGGCATATGACCTCACATTGAAATAATATTCAACACAACAAGGTAAACTGAAATAAGATAGAAGTGGAATCATAGACTAATCATTATGCTTCTAATTCACTGAAATATTCTTGAATCAGAGTCCAAAAAAGGAGATATATGGAATCCTTGGATGAGGCCAAGGGGGAGATCGAGTGACTTCCTAGCATGGAAGAAATGAGGGAGAAAATGGTGGATTTGGGTTAAGGGAGACATGGAAAAAGGGTAATTTCACCCCTTTAAATGAGGCACATGGTTTGGAAACACAATTTTTCCAAACCATGTGATAACCATGAATCTCAACTACCCAAGTGTAACTAACCATGTGGGATAGGTGCATAGTTTTTGAAAACCATATGAAACCCATGTGGTCCCTCTGCAGTATCTTTGCTACTCCTCATATGGCTATACAACCTCCTGTGCATGGTTAAACTAATTGTGCACCTCCTTTTACTGGGACCCATGGTTGAGAATAATGGTTTATCCATAAAGTTACTACTAAACATGTTCCAAACATGTTCCTTAGGTTTTCACTACAAAAACCAGAGCTTTAGGATCCAAATGATCCCCGAACGCTCTCAAAACTCAACAGAAAACCCAAGACACCTCTTGGGCCTTAAACTCTATCTAAAAAAATCAGCACTTTTAAGTGGTATAATGCTTAGAATTTCCTTCCAGAGATTAGTTTAATATTATTCCCATCCAACAAATGAAAAATTTAAATTATCATGTAATTTTCAACCCAATCCAAAACATGGGACATTACATAACCAATAAACGATCATCATTAATTCAATTATTTAAAATAATCATGCTAAGAGGGAAATATTTTATTGAAATTATGTAATATTTTCATAACCATTAATTCTTATTTAATTTAATTTATAAATATAATTTATCAAACTAATAAATACTAAATAATATAATTATGCTTTTACTATAATGATATTATAATATAACCACCTCATAATCATTCATTAAATCAGGGTATATTCATGTTTGGGTTGGTTTAACCACCTAATTGAGCGATACTATGAATTTACGTCGTGAATGACTATGGGAAAATAATTATTGGTACAATATATTATAAATGTGTAAATAATTAATTTTTCATTCTTGAAATATTATATCAATATTTAATTCATCAATTAAGAAAACACCCTTTGGTCGACGAGAATCACTGAAAAATGCTTGTTATCGATTTCATCTTTAAAGATAAAGAGTAAAAATCTCATGAAAGGAATTTGAAAAATATTAAATAATTATAAAAACCCATAATATTAAATTTTATTACCTATTAATGATTAAATTTTAAATAAAAATGAATACAAACACAACTATTATGTAACTAGTACAAAAGATCAAAACTATAAACACCCGATACAGAAAATCAGAAAGATTCACATAAATAATTACTATTCATGAAGAATATAAATGAAAATGGAAACACATAAGGTTATAAATTAAGTTATTAATATAGATATGTTTTTTATTTAATATTTTAAAGTACATTAATGGAATTCAGGATAATAGGTAAGGGGTTTTCATCTCAAATTCCTCTATTTGATACATGTTTGATATTATGCACCTAATTTCCTTTATGTGACATATATACTACCTATTTGAGATGTTATATCCTGAAATTAATTTATTCATGGTATTTTAAGATATATTTTAAGCCCTCTATTGCAAGTTTTTTTATTTAATTATTAACCAATCCATAAGTGGGTTTTTATGTCTCAATTCTTGTTCTTTGGGAATAATGTTATATTCACTACCTATTTATTTTTAGTGGTGAATATATTAACATGGAATAATTTTTCCAAATTTCTCAATTATTTTAATGTATTTACAATTATATATCGTTACTCATCCCTTATATTATTTTTATTTAATAGTTACCAAAACCATTGTAAAACACAATCTTTTCCATGGTAGAAAAACCATCCTATGTTTTGGTAAAGTAAAAGTGTGAGTAGTTTCCTAGAAAATGAATCCCTATCTTGATACTAGAAATTATATAAGGCTTTGATATAGATGCACCTAGGATTAATCACCCCAAAAGTGTTGGTTTAACATTGAACTAATCATTACCCTAATACATGATTAATGAGCCTAATACTATACACTTGAGGAATATTTGACTGAAAATTATTTTTTTATTAAGAAAGACACTTTTGAGGTAAAAGTGAGAAACCGTAAGTTTTAAAAATCACCAAACAGTGACAAAAAAAAGATCAGAAACAACCTCATCCAAGCATAAGCAGCAACCGCTAACTCCAAAGAAGGACCACTCGGCGATCCCATGCAAGCATGGTCCCTCCCGATGGCAAGCCATCCCTCTGTATCAACCACATCCCAAATGACCTGCAGAGGAAGAAGCAACATGCTCTAACCCATCTGAGCTGAACTGACACTCATTATGAACCTCAATAAAGGATTTTCCTACCACTTACTTAGTCTCCTAACAATGAAAACTATTGAACCCAATTACTATATTTCATGGATAACACATCACATTAAAATTACTCTCTCTACTATATTTATTTGATAAGGGAACTTTCTATTACTTTTATAATAATCCATAGATTCAAAGTTGATTAAAGGATGTTCTCCTAGATATCCACATTATTATATTGAATAGGGAATCATTTGTTCCATATTTATCATTATATGGAAATTTATGTTTTTTTTGTGAAAGGTTCCTTAGGGAATTGTATGAAAGTTCTTGAAGAATCTTAAGATGAATGCATTAGAATGAATCAAGTTACTGGTGGGGATCAGGATTATATAACCCCTCTATGTATCAACACGTCTCATGAGACAAAACATGTTGGTTTTTGGTGTATACCTTTTTCCACAATAGGGTAGTGTCTTATCATAAGTCATTGACAATATGTTTTTGATGTATGACATTATACATTCCATAAGTATGAGATCAATGATTATTATTATCCATGTTTTCATTATTATCATGGATATATAACACTCTCAGTTTTAGTTGATTATGGATTAATATTGTTCATTTTTTCCTACCATATCACTTATGACATGTTTATGTTATGAAATATTCCACTGTATGCGAAACCTTACTGAGCATATATGATCACTGTTATTTTTTTCCTTTCCCTAGGAAATATCGAGGATAAATATGTGTAATTTTCATAGATACTATGAAAGGATAATCATGTTCACACAATGCATTCATAGTGTATCTTATGTTTTAAAATGTTATGTATGCATGTATGTATTTAGTCTTCTAAGAATACTAAATTGTTATATCCTCTTAAAAATCTTGTATTATGTACCAGTATTGTAATATAACTACCAGTTTTGGGTTTATAGAGTCTAATATGTTATAGTTGGTATCAGAGGAAGTTTACTAGGAATAGACATTAGATTCATAGAAACCAAGTGATATATCACAAGTACCTTTAAAAAACCCTCAAGAATTATAGAAAACATACTCTAGGAAACTTAATAGTAATTATATTTTATAATTAAATATTATAACATTATTATGTGTATGACTATATAAAAACATGGTGACTAAAAGGAGGAATGGGAACCGTATCAAAACCCATAGTCAATGAAAGGATATCCCCCCCTAAAGTTAATTAAGTTAGAGTTGAGGATAATTAGTTCATAACCATATTAGGGCAGTTGACCCAGGTTATGAAAAATAATATCAGCTGTATAGAGCAACTTGATGATTCACAACATGGTTTAAATATGTTGGATTGCTTCATGAAACAATAACCTCCAACATTTCTTGGAACTAATAATCTATTTTTAGCTAAAAAATGGATCAAGTCACTAGAGAAGATACTTATCTCTTTGGGAAGTAGTGAAAAGGAAAAATTATTTATGATGGTCTATCATCTGAAGGGAGATGCAGACCAATGTTGGTCACTAATTTAAAACACTAAAGTGGATGAAGAGATAAATAACATTGAATGGGGAACCTTTAAAGATTTATTTGATGAATAATAATTTTCTTATGAGAATAGAAATGAAATGGAAAAGAAATTCCTCAATCTTAGAAAAAAGGAGGAGGAAAATGTTACTGAGTATGAGGATAACTTTACATGATTAGCTATACATGATGTAGAATATGTACATAGATAAAAAATATTGATAATTTCTTTCATGGATAAATTCTGAGACTTTGAGGGGAGTTGGATTCACAAACATTTTCATTATATGAGGATATAGTCTCAAGAACCATTAAGATCAAAAATTATTTATTCATGATGTATATATTCTAGGGAAACCAGGAGAAGAATAGGTCAACTGAGCATCATGGGAAGAACAATACAACAAATAGGAATAAAGGATGGGTGTGATTTCACACATGTGATAACTATAGGAAGAAACACCATGGGTATTTTAGGAAAGGAATATGATTTTGTTACAAGTACTGATAAAAAGGACATCAAGATCACAAATGTAAGGTCAAGGTAGAAGCTATTGATATTCAATGGTTTAACTATAGTGATAAGGGACATTATATAAACCAATTCCTCAAACATCATGGGAATTTACATTAAAAAATTATAAGGGATAAAGTCCAAGATTATATGATTACCACATCTAAAGTCTAATTTTATAATGATGTGGTGGTAAGTACTTTGATTGTAGACTCAAAGTTAGCTAATGTTTTATTTGATTATGAATATTTACAATATTTTATATTTTACATGTTTTCCAAAATAATTATATATTTCCCTAACAACCTAGTAATGGTGTTATCAATTAATACACCAAGTGGAATCTTATTGCAATAAAGATATGTCAGGTATTTCCAGTTATGATGTATGGGAATACCCTATTTTCAAACATGGTTATTATAACTATGGTTGAATTTGATATAATCCTTGGTATGAATTTGTTTTCAAAGTATAATGAAAAAGTTTATTACCAAGATAATGAGAGTATGATTTTTGAAGGTGAGGTGGAATCTCTTATATTTAGAGGAGAACCTGCATCATATAAATTATGTATGGATCCCCCCCGGTAGCTGTCCTTAATGAAATATTGGGAATAGTTGAAGATAAATCATGACCTATGGTTAAGGAATATATCCTAAGAATAAAGGATATAATTATAGTAAAAAATTTCATTGATGTTTTTCTAAAAGAATTATCTGGTCATCCACCAGAGCATAGAGTTTTGTTCACCATTTAATTCATTACTGATACAAGGAATATATCTAAAAATACCTATATAATGACACTTATGGAGTTGGTGGAGTTGAATAAATAGCTATAGGAGTTTTGTGATAAGGGATTTATATTATATAGTGTTTCACCATGGTGATCCCCTATTTTATTTGTGAAAAATAAGTATAGATTTTTGAGATTGTGCATCAATTATAGAGAGATCAATTTGATTACTTAAAGGATAAGTATCCTTTACCACACATTGATGAATTATTTTATCAAATTTAAGGATCCCAATAATTTTCAAAGATATATGTTCACTATGGTTATCATTAGATAAGGGTGAAGAATAATGATATACCAAAGATGAAACCTCAAACAAGGTATGTGTATTATGAGTTTACAATAATTCCATTTGGATTGACTAATACACCCTTTATCTTTATGGATCTGATGAATGAAGTGTTTGAAGAGAATATTGATAAATTTTTAGTGGTATTCATTGAAAATATCTTGATATACTCTAAGAGTTATGAAGAGCATGAGAACTATCTAGAAATAATTACAAAGACCCTTAGGAAAAAGGAATTATAGGGGAAATATAATAAGTGTTAATTTTAGCTCAATGAATTTTCTTTCATTGGTCATATTATCTAAAAGGATGGAATATTTAATGACCCTTTAAAGATAAATGTATTCAAATAATGTACTACACTAATGAACCTAAATGATATTCAAAGTTTCTTAGGTTTAACATGTTACTATTTCCAGTTTGTTCAAGATTTTTCCCAATTGTCCAACCCATTGGCCATGTTAACATGTAAAGGGGTTAAATTCGCATAATAAAGGGAATGCCAATAAAGTTTTTAAGAAATGAATAGGTGAATGATTAATTCACCAATATTAACTTAAACATCATTTAAGGAAGGATTTTTAATATAAAGTGATGTATCAATGAAATTTCTTAGTTGTGTCCTTAAGTAGAATGATAGAGTGATTTCATATACATCAAGGAAATTGAAAATACATGAATAGAATTATACAAATCATGATGTTGAGCTGAAAAATATAATATTTTCTATGAAAATATGGATACACTACCACTATAGTGAAAGATATGGTATATATATATATATATGTACCATAATATTTTGAAGTATATATTATCCTAAAAGAAGATTAACATGAGGAAATGAAGATGGTTGGAACTAATCAAGGACTATGATTTCTCAATACACTACCACCATAGGAAGACAAAAAAGTGGTTGATGAATTGAGTAGGAGGGATAATTGTAACGCCCCGACCCCAGTTACCCAGAGTCAGTGCATTATTACGTATCATTGGCATGATCACCAAAGGGATCAAATCTCGAAAGACCAATTAGTTTAGTAGCCTTGGAAACACTAGATATATTCATAAGTATTACATTACATCATAAAGTGAAAAATACAACAACATCGTGTCTCCATAGACCACACTCATATCCCCTCATACTATCCCTGCAGGTCATTCATAAAATACTTCTTCACATCTTGGGAAAAATAAAACATAGAAAGGGGTGAACTTAGATTCTCAGTAAGGATAAAAATATAGCGGAAACTTTCATAAATAAGCATAAACATTTAAGGTAATGTATAACTAAAATAAAAGCCCTTTAAACTTGAAATTCAACATAATATGGAAAATATAAAATTAAATAATTCCATTTACTTATTCACATGTATATTCTACTAATCGAATAATCACATGCAATATCAATAACCACTTTCATAATAATGGAATGCATAATGCCAGACCATCATAACCACATAGTCAAGGCCTTGTGCCAAGACTAAAAATAAGATTTTGTCAAGGCCTTGTTCCAAGAAACTAGTTTGTCTCATGAGACCTACCGATGCATCGAGGAGCTATAGCAGGCTCCACCCGTCACTTACTAAGTCCAATGCATTCCTCATATGAAAAGGTTTAAACATAACATAAATATTCGTATTAAAACTAGCATACGAAATGTTAATAATTTATCTATAAACCATGAATGGTATAAAAATAAAACATCCACAGTCAAACATATCACAAAACCTTCAATACAATATGGAATTTTTGTATCATAATAAATCAACTTCAAATAAGCTTAAAATCCATCAAAGGATGTTGACATGGATGAAATCAAAACTATTTGATAGAAATATCTCCTTTTTGAAATCATTTAAAAGTCACATAATTATAAAATAAAACCTTTATTTTGAAAATACTCTTATAAGCTTGTAAGGGAAGCTTCTATGATGTTATAATGGTAGAAAATAGCCACACCCGCCGTATAAGTTAAAAAAAACATTCTTACCTTAAATTTGTCGAAAAGGTCAAAAAGTACCTTATTTGGAAAACGACGAAAAGAATCCTTTAAAAAACGTATAAGGTAAAACAAGGGTATAAATGAATTTAACCCATTGTCTATTAAATAGTAAAAATGTTTTGAAATACATTTTTAAGATACATGGATGTGGATGATAAAGAGGTCCCAGTAGATAATTACGTATAAACAATCTCGGATAATGAAGAGATTGTGAAATAAACCCTTACCTTGTACTTTTACTTAGTTGAGGGTACGTTAAAATCCTGTATAATAGTTAAATCATAGTTATTAAATTATACAAGAACTATATACATAAATATGATATCATATATGATGTTCTAATATTGCTTTATTAATAACATTTTAGTATTATCGTCATTTCAGGTGTTAACTTACTCGTTTTATTTTATATGTTTTGTTACATAAGCCGTGTTTGTTATGGATAGTTTCTATATTATTCATATCCAGAATTATATCAAGTCTTTAAACATTATTTTTAATCATCAAATGAAAATTATTCTTGAATGGATATGATGGGGAATGAATCACATTGTATTCGTGGAGACAGTAATTCGTACGCACACACGAACACTACTTCCATTTCAAAACCAAATGAAACATAGGTATATTATTATTATAGTATAATATAATATCTTATATATATTACTTATTTTCATTAACACCATCCTTTATACGTTACATGTATGGCATGAACGAGTCATATCACTTTGAGGGGGTGGTAGTCCGCACTTCCTCAAATGAAATTATCGTATATATATACAACATGAAAAGAATAATGGTATGATATAAAATGGATTTACAGAAGATTATATATAAAATAAATATCATAAATATCATATTTAATTACATTTCCATCATAATTTCCACCATGAGAGGTGGTAGGAGATAATTGAACAATCATCGTTTCGTGAGGTGTTTGGTTGCCATCCACAGAAACATTATGTTCTTCACCCATTAGATAGAGGTGTGTGTAAGTGTAGTTAGAATACTTCTCATAAAACATCCAAGTATATTGAGGATACTGGTGTTGTTACAAAAGAAAATAATAAAAATAGTTTAGGGGTTGTAGAAGTAAAATAAAAGAAAAGAAGTTAAGATAAATCATTACTTTTAGTTTGGGTAACTCCCTTTGGTTTGAACCAAAAGGACTCTTGAAATGACTTCTGCCTAAGGTAATACTTCTAGGATGAGGAGAGGGATGTATGGAGAATAATTGGGTAGAGGTTGTATTATCTAAAAGGCTTGATATGTGTGAGGAATTGGTTAGAAGTGGTGTCTTTTTATAAGGGGGAGGAGGGGCTCTTTAGGAAAGTATGAAATTAATATTTTATTATAAACTTACATTCAGTTTCAAAAGGTCCAAAACACATTAAAGTCAAATCTAAGATGAATCATATTTGAAATAAAATCATCCAATAGTAATTGGACATGTTTTGGATAATATTTTAATCATTATAATCTTATTTATTTAAATCATTTATTAATGAGGTAAACACTGCATCATTATTGTGTCATAAATAATTTAATCTATTTGATGTCTAAAAATTATAAAAAAATTATCATGATTTAGAAAATATTTTTATCTTTCAAATTAATATTTATAGTCTAAAATATAACTTATACAACCCTATGTAAAAATTAATTTAGTAAAATATACATGCTTATGTCATTTTTGTATTTACTTTAACTTAATTAATATAAAGTGTAATTTTCACTTACAAGTGGATCCATGGGGTCTCAAAATCAACCCAAGGATGAAAATGGTTGGAAATGTATCATGCAATAGGGTTAGGACATGTGTTAGGGTAATTTAATATTATTATAATATTATTTTTTTACCCTTATTTACCGGATTTACCCTTTAACCATGGTAAATAAAATATTTACCGAAGTAATTATTCAAAATGTATAAAAATAAAAGTTACCTATTTAAAAAATTTGGAACTCCTGATTATAAATATGGAATCGATTTTTCTAAATTCAAAACACAGGAGTGTTAGAAATTAATTTAAAATTAATTCCTGTTGTTAAAACAAAAAGCGTGTTTTTAAGAAATAATAACTATCAAAAGATTGACACTTGTTTATGTCCAGTTTAAATGTGAAATTACGTCCAATAACCAAAATTTGATTTAATGGTAAAAATATATTATAATTATACTTTAAAACCAATCAATAGTATAATTTAACACTATAAATTATTTTGATTAAAAAAGTTGTTTTTAATTAAAATTTAGTATGTTTCACTATTCATCAAAAATTGAATGTTTTTAGAAAAATACCAAAAATTCACCATAAGATAATTTCGATATTAAAAATCCAAAAATGAATTCCATTTTGAAAGATAAAATTTATAAAATTTTAAAAAGTGGGTATTACTATTCACAACGGCTAGTTTGATTGGTCACAGTGTGTTAGAATCTCAAAGTTTCGTACAATGCAAGCTATTGCATTATTCAAAGGGAAACATACTGTGGAAGCTTGGGGTGTTACAATAATAGAGTTCTGAATATGATGATGATCAATAAGGATCACATATACAATGATTTAGTAAAGATGCATATAGTTATTTTTAAGCAAGGGTAGATATAATTCCTTTTTTAAGAAATTGTTTAACCATCCTTATTATAAAAGATATAGAAGTACTAATAGGATGAAAATAACATAAAAAAGAATATTAAAGTAGTAAATTATTGAGGAATTGAGAGATTTTATCTATAAAGAGGGAGTGTTGAAGTTTGAGAAGAGGTTATGTGTTCCATCCACAATAGAGTTGAAAAGGGAAATGGTAGATGAATCAAATAACTCAAATTTATCTATAAAACTTGGTAGAATAAATATTTATAGAGATTTAATAAAATATTTTTCGTGATAGGGTATTAAATGAGGAATTACATACTATGTTTCTAGATGCTTAGTATGCCATCAAGTAAAGTTTGAAATAAAATATCCTAAGATAGCTATGAAACCTCTTCCTATAACTATATAGAAGTGGGATAATGTTACAATGGAATTTGTCACTGGACTCCCAAAGACTATAAGGAAGAATAATTTTATATGGGTCATCATTGATCATATTACAAAGTTTTCTCATTTATTATTAGTAATAGAATATTTACCCCTTGAGCACTATGACTGGATCTATATCAATAAAATCACAAGTCTTCATGGGAAACCTTCATAAATGGTATCTGATTATGATCATCAATTAACATTGAAATTATAAAGGAGTCTTCAAAATGATCTTGACACTAAGATTCAATTAACCACCGCCTATCATCCCAAGAATGATGGAATGTTTTAAAGTATTGTTCACACTTTAGAAGACATATTGAGATAATTTATATTGACTTATAGGATTTATGGGATTATCATCTACCTTTAGTAGAGTTTTCATACAATAATATATCCCATTTTAGCATTAGGATGGCACTATATGTAGCATTTTATGGGAATATGTTTCGTATTGTAACCCATTATGAAGAAGTTAGAGAAAGAAAACTAGTTGGCCCATATCTTTTGAAGGAGATGATTGTTAAAGTAAAAAATATTTTAGGATCATATTAGAGAATCCCATATAATTTAAAATATCTATTCTGATAATCAAACTAAAGAAATGTAATTTAAAGTTGGGGATTATGTATTATTGAAGGTTTCACAATGAAAGGGAGTTATAAACTTTGGTAAAAAGGGGAAGTTAAGACCTATGTGTTGTATTTAGTTCTCTAGAACCAACTTATGTGTACTTTATGATAACTTTTACTCATTGTTTTTAATATTAATACACTCCTTATCACATCATGATTGTTCTTATATGTGATATAGTATGCTATAATGTCTTAAGAGTAGTTTTCACACTGAAAGGTCATATCCGTTCTTTTCTATTATGATAATCCAAAAGTTCCATAATAGTATTCTTAAATATATGTTCTATAATTAGATTAAATAATTTAATGGACACAAATGATATAGGCTATTAGGGGTCGAGACTCATAGGACTTTGTGGAACCTTCTCATGGTGTACACCCTTGGTAATTTTTAGTATAGGAAATCATGATAACGAGACTCTCTGGTAGGAAGTCCACATTTATATGTGTCATTGGATGTTTATATCCATGAATGTGTGTATTTATCCCTAGATTTTAAGATTATTACTAATGAATATTATGAGTCTCGTACTTTGATGTATTGATGAAAGTGATGATGACATATGTTTGTAGAAAAATAGGATACATTGGGTGTCTCACGAGTAATATTTCATTGACGAATAATGAAAGAAAGGATTTTACATTATATTATTTAATTAAAGTTTATATATTAGGTAATTTTATGGAAATAATTCATCCTAAATAAACCCATGGTCATGGTGTTATTTAAGCCAGTTAAATTTCTAAAAAGTGAAATAAAGAGACATCGAGCACATAGGTTGATAACACCCACATGCAACCTGCTTGATTAGAGATTTCACAATACAAGTATTATATTACATAGTAAGTTTATGTATTAGGTTTTATGTCATTATGACATTAAATTATTTCTATATGTGTGCATTGGTGTATTTATAGACACTAAACTTAGACTTTGGTCTACTTTTCTTATTTCCACTGAGAAAAAGGTCTGGAGGATCACACACTAAGTGTATCCAAAACTTCAGTTAAATAATAATATTATTTATTATTTAAAATGTTGAGTAAATTTTGTTCCTGAACATGGTTTAATAATTATTCATGTTTACTTGATCTCACATATTCCATCATTGGTTATTCAAGATAATATTTTGTGAGTATAATATTTATTAAATATTTATTTTCTATTTAGTGAATATAATATTTATTTAT
This sequence comes from Viscum album, assembly GCA_963277665.1. NCBI lineage: Eukaryota > Viridiplantae > Streptophyta > Magnoliopsida > Santalales > Viscaceae > Viscum > Viscum album. Next base: position 853,944,332 of record OY728139.1, read on the forward strand.
TTATTGTAAAATAATTTATTGATATTTATTTATTAAATAAATAGTCATTATTCAAGGTCTGACAAATATTATAGAGGAATGGTGGACTGAGTTTTATAGAACAATAAGAAATAATATATATTGAATATTATTTGAATAAATAATATTTAATTAATTTTCAAGTTTAGCTCATGTCAAGAAATAATAATAATACTGTTATTATTATAGATAAGAGGTTATATGGGGATTAAATAAATAATAAATATGCATGAAAAATTATTATTTTCTAACCCTAACAATATATAAACCTAATTATATTATTTATTTTAGGATTTCTATTTCATTTGTTGTGCATAATGATATCTTTAGAGAATTCTCTCAAATACCTATAGAGCCCCCCATCCAAGAATTTTTTCAAGAACAAAGATTGATCCTCCTCATCCACCACTCTAAAGTATATATAGATCAATTAGAAAACTTCCTTAAGGATATTCTCAGGGTGATCAAATACAAACAATGCCAGCAGTAGGATCTACGATGCTAACACCCAGTGATTCCTATGGAAATGTTCAAAGTTTTGTGGAGCACATGTGGATCACTACTGGAGGAAAATTTCACTTGATTCCCAGAACAAAATGATGTTATAATATATAAACATTATAAGATTCATTAAAAAATAAATAATTCATTACAAGGTAATTATTTAATTTTTTAAATTAATTATAAATAAGATGCGATGATTCGACATTTTGGTTCTGGTGTTCAATCATCAATTAATCTTTGATTTAATTATATTGTTCATGGAATTTATCATTGATGTACATGTTAGATTAATCATTTATCATGATAAAAATATGAGTTGGGATGACCCATCCAATTCTTCCATTGCACCCAAAACCATAATGTGGTATCAAAGCGGTCACATACTTATTTATAATTATTTAATTATTATTGATTGATTTACCCATTTGTCGTCAGTTTCCAATTAAAATTTAATTTTTATTTAATATAACTCATGATATATACTATTCTTCCTCTTATTTATTTCTAATATAATCAAATCAGTTAATCTTATCAATGAATAACATTCGAAGAACTCATCTAGAATTGCAGAGGATTCTGGATAGTTAACACAAGAGTAAATACCGTGTATCCTGTTGGTACATGTTGTGTACCTATATTCAATGAACCAAGTATTAATTTGGAATTTATTCAATAAATGTGTATTTATTACACATGGTGTGTATTTAATACACCACATGTTAACTGGGCTAGTTTGGTGTACTTTTATCCAGATTTCATGATGTGTAACATCCATACACGATGTGTAGTCCATTAGACGAATATGGGATGTGTATTCTCTTACATCACCTACATGACTGGTGATCATGTAACTTGGATACCACATTACATGTATCCCATGTACACACCATGTAATCCATCATTTTCTATGGAATGATTACACACTAAGTCCCAAGACATGTGCCACAGATAAATGGTGAGAAATATACATGTCATGTAACTTGATTGTATATTCTGGGTATATTACCAAATTATATAGAATTAAAAATTAATTTATTATAATAATAAAAATTATCATAAAGTGTTATGTATATCATTTATTTTACTATGTATGTGCCATGTGATGGGATATATATATATATATTAAATATCTAATTAATTTCTATATAATGTTCAGAATTATATATCTTGTATAAGTTATAAATAGTTACTACTCTATACACATTGAAACATAACACACTATATAAATACCATATGTTCCATGTGTCATTTATTTGACTATGTAAACACCATGAAATTATGTGATAGGTCATTTATTCCATATACCACATGAGTAAATAGTATATGAATATAATACACACTGGGTAGTTTGGGTGGGCACTCACCGTGTTACCTCCAAGGTATAAGTTTTTTACATAGTTAATTTGAAACAAATTTACTTAATTTGTTTGAAATTATAATGGATGAGAATCTCAAGAAAGTTCATATGAGAATTAAGATAAAATAATTGATTAATTAAATAATATAATTAATTAGTTTTAATCATGATTTATCTTAAATAAGAACAATTAGAGTTGAATGATATTTTTATTAAATGCATAATTCGTGGCATGTATGTTGATGATCATAAGCATAGACTAAACATTAGTATGTGATTTGATTCCTTTTAATTTATTATTAAATTAAATTAATGTCCTATTCATCATCCCTCCTACTATTGTGTAAGAGACTATAATCCCATGGTTTCTTTTATGTGAACCCTTAAATTAATCCTTTCATTCCACTCACCTACATGTGAGTAAAATTATATGTAATCGATAGATATCCCAAGATATTAGAGGTGGTTCAAATTTTGATCTGATGTGAAACAATCCAATAGGTACATGGGTAGACATGAATAAAGTTTCAACATGAATCAATTAACGATTCAATAGTTAGTTTATAATATTCTAGATAAACTGACCATTAGTAAAAGATCACGATCATAATAATTTATTATTTTATTTCTATCAAGTTTCATGGTTATTTCATTATGGGTGTTTTGACGTGATCAAATGAATTAATGAATTAACAATCATCCAGAATAGAGCTAAAATAAATTGGATTTTGCATAAAATTTATCTAAGACATGGTTAATCACTTAAGTAAATCCAATTAATATTAAAAATCATGTAATAAAGATAAAATATGAAACTTATGTATAAATATAAAAAACCATCAATTATATATATTAATTCGGTATAATCTTCAACTACTTAAGTTAAAATCGAACCATATTTCAAAGAAATTGACTGGTCGAAGTTAGGGTTATTTAAATTATTAGGGAATTCTAACTTGAAATTTTGGATTGACTTAACTTAGTTCACATCAAGGTTTGACTGCTAAATACAGACTTGGTGTAACTAAGAGGAAAATGTTGACTAAATCCAATTTAAGGATTTTAGGATTGAGGAGTCCACACAATAGATCAAGGAATTGTGAGTTAATGTAGTTGATATTTTATGACCACCTAAAACCTTTAAAATTTCTTGATCGGGAAAATTTGGGGTGATGATATGGGGAATATGGGTCGTTGCCATTAGAATATCCCAAAAATGTGATTTTTTGAAGCCAATGGTGAGGGATATTGGGTTTGAATAAAATAGTGGGAGGTTAATAAATATAATATTTATTTATTAACCACTTTTATCAAGTACTAAAATTCTATTCTTATTTATAGAAACAATAGTAAATATGACTTTAAACATTTCATTGTGATCCATACTTGAAACTTATAACCATCTCACCGATACTTACTTCCAAGAATGGAAAAGGAGATTACACATTATCCTAAACCATGAAAGGAAATTATATATGTTGGAAGAACCTATTATTGATGTTCTTGAAAAAATGGCTAGTGAGTAATAGTTTTCTCTCTATTAGAAACATTTAGAAAATTCCAAATATGTCTAATGTTTCATTCTATCATATATGTCCAATGAGATTCTAAGGAAATATGATGACATGGATGCATATATCATGATGTATCACCTTCAGGATCTCTATAATGAGAAGGAAAGACAATAGAGACATGAGATATCCAATGCTCTATTTATAAGCAATATTAGAGAGTCAATACAAGACGGTCCTCATGTAGTCAAGATTATTGGATATATTTAACATTAGACATCTTGAGGATTAAATTCTCAGATGAGTTTCACATAGATCTCATAATTTCCTTATTACCCAATTCCTTCTCTAGTTTTATTGTTAATTAATACAAGAGAAATAATGAGAAGATTCTTTAAAAACTTATTACTTTTATTATTCGAGTGGACAAGGACAAATGTTATGAAAAACCCATAGTCCTTATGGTGGATAAAAAAAGAAAGAACAAGGAAAGGGGGATTAAGAATCATAAAAATTAGAAATATCTTGAGCACCGTCTTCCCAAAAAGAGGAAGATATAGAGATAAGGAAAGGAAAAGGAATTAGTGTGTTTTTTCATGATTCAAGAAAGTCCACTCAAAGAGGAACTTCACCCAAAATAAAGGGGATATTAAAGGTGCATTCATTATCATGTGTAATCTTTAAATATCTAAAAATTTAGTATTAGATACAAATTTTTGTGCTCATATTTATATATCCAAATGCAGGAACCAAGTATTTATAGAAATATTGCTAGAGGATAGGTGGATTTTTAGGATACCAATGTCATGGGGCTATTTGATCTATCCATTAGAGACTACCACCTTTCATTTCAAACATGAATGATATTGGTTTTAAGAGATTTTTATCATGTACCAATTGTTACTAAAAAAATAATTTCTATATCCTACCTAGATACAAGTAATTTTATTTTCAAGTTTTTAAATAACATATATTTATTTTATAAATACAACATATGTAATGGTATGACACATTTAATTAACGATATTTATGTATTAAATTATGAAAACCAAGTATTGGAAATTGATAATGAATCCTATTCGTATGACTCATATAACACTAGTTGTGTCATCAACTTCTTAGTCATGTAATCAAGAAATGTTTTACAATGCTCCATCAAGATGGTTATTTAGATTATTTTGAGATAAAACCACTTGAAATATGTCATAATTGTTTACAAGAAAAAATTACCATACCTCCATTCAATGGATAGGGTGAAAAGGACACAAAGCTTCTAGGATCGGTACACATTGATGTGTGCGGACCATTTCTAGTATAATATAGAGGTGGATATACTTACTTTATAACTTTAATGATGAATTGATTAGATATGGATATGTCTACTCGATGAGTTATAAGTATGAGTCCTTTGAGAAATTAAAAAAATTCAAGAATAAAGTAGGGAATAAACTTGAAAATAAGATAAAGAATATTAAATATGATCAAGGTAGTAAATATCTTAACCAATAGTTTATCAAATTTTTATGAAAGGTTGGGATTAATTCTCAAATCAGTCATCCTTATATACCATAGTTTAATGGTGTTAGTTAAAGGACGAATCATACCTTTCTAGGAATGGTAAGGTCGATGACGAGTCATGTATATATTTTATTATCCTTTTGTGGATATGCATTATAAAGTGTGGTGTACATGCTAAATAGAGTACCAAATAAATTGTAAAATAGAATTCCCTTTGAGTTATGGAGTATAAAAAAATCCATTTTGTTTCATACAAATTTATGGGGTTGTGAGGAATTTGTTAAGTCCTTCATAGGAAACAAGATATCACCTCGAGAGGAAAAGTGAATCTTTATAGGGAATCCTAAGGAAAAAAGGGATACTACCTATAAAACCCCTTGGATAAGAAAGTGACTGGCATTATAAAATCATACTTTATTAAGATGGAACACGTCCTCAATAAGGATAGTGGGAGGAATATTAACTTTCATGAAGCTTATGATCAAGATACACAAGAGATGGTACATAAACATATTCTAAAGGTCCCCATGGAAGAAGTTGTTCTTGAAACACAAGTACTGTGTAGAAGCACTAGAGAGGTAAGATAACTAGAGATATATAGTTTTCTAGTCATTGAATATTGTGACTCATTGTCACGGGTTCGAGTTGCGGGGGAGGTGATTTAAAACCTCGCCAGGCAGGGGACAGTTTCCTTCCACGTGTTATCTAGGCCGACATACAGTGGGGGCCTGAGGGCCTGCTATCTACTGGTGTTGGGCTTGGGTGTGGCTGGTCTTCTGTGCGGGCTTGTCCCAATCAGGGATCGTTACATTTAAATCCATTGTAATTCCACTAGATATAACATCTTACCATGAATATAAAATTTGGTAGATGGATGTTAAAATATCTTTCCTTAATGGTAACCTTTAGGAAGATGTCTATATGATACAACTAGAAGGTATTGTGACTCCAACTGATTCCAAAAATATATGCAAGTTTTAAAGATCTATTTATGGATTGAAGAAAGTTTCTAGGTCATAAAACATTTGATTTGATGAAGATATAAATGAATTTGGATTCTTTAAGAATGAATGTGATCAATTTGTTTACAAGTAGTTTAGTAGGAATGTGGTTGCTATCCTAGTAGTATATGTTGATGACATATTAATTATTAGAAATGACATACCAATCTTAAATTCTATTAAGGAATAGTTAAATGAGTGTTTATCCATGAATGAATTAGGTGAATCAACCTACGTTCTAGGGAGAAAAACCAATCTTGATAGATCCAATATGATGCTTGGACTATGTCAAGGTATAAAAATTTACCATATACTAAAGAGATTCAGTATAGAACAATACAAGAAGGTATTTTTTCTAGTTTCACAAGGTATACATATTTCCAAGAAAATGTTTTCTTAGACACAACATGAGAAAAATATAATAAGTAATATGTCATACACTTCAGTGATAAGACCAATCATGTATTCCATTTTATGTACTAGACTTGATGTTGACTGCATATTGAGTATGGTAGGAAGATATAAATCTGATCGAGGAAAAAATCATTGGTTTGCTGTTAAAGTTATCCTTAAGCATCGGATAAGAACTAAGGATATGTTCTGAGTATATAGAGGAGATAAGGTGTTAGTAATCAAGAGTTATACTGATTATAGTTTAAAAAAAACATAATGATTTTAATACACATTCATGATATTTTTGAAGTATCAACAAAGAAGATGTGATCTAGAAGAGTTCAAATAAGCCAATTTTCATTGATTATACACCGGAGTTTGAGTATATAGTGTCTTCAAATGTATACAAATAATCCTTTTTAATACAAAACTTTGTCTAGGATATTTATGTGATTAATATATATAAAGAACCTATCAATATTGGAAAAAAACTCTATACCCATGGTTTTAAACCAAGGCTATAGCCCCTAAAACCATGGGTATAGGCTATACCCACAGTTTTAGGAACCGTGGCTGATGGAGATGTTAGTATAGAAATATACCAACAATTTATATACAAACCACGGATATAGGTCATAGAGATTATATCATACCCATGGTTTAAACAAAACCATGGGTATAGATTAACCTAGTAGAGAAACTATACCCACGACTCTTAAAACCGTGGGTATAGACAGTAGCTTTAATTTGGGATCAACATCAACAACACCTCTTCCACCAGAACCTAAACCTATAAATCAAATAAAACACACATTATTTATTCAATGTAGAAAAAATATTGTCTATTTAACATTCAACCACCTGATTTTAATAATTTTCAATCCATATTCAATACTAAAACATACATATACATCCATAAAAGCAATCAATTTAAGTCATGAAACAAGTTCCACAAGTATCCATATTTCTAAGTAAAAAATGTAGGGGATAAATATCTCACCCATCTCCAACATCCTCATCCTCATCACCATCAGTAACATCATCATCACCATCAACAACATCCTCATCATCAATAATATCATATGAAGTAGTAACTACATCATCTAGAGCAACAACATTATCAACATCATCATTGCCACCACCATCAGATCCATCGACACTAGGACCCTCATTAGAATCATCCATGACATCATTTAAAGATTAAATTGATTCCATATATGAATCAATAGTAGTAGAATCCTCTTATGGAAGTGATTTACTTATAACTGACATAGCTTTCAGAATTTTTTTGGTGATCATCTTACTTCTTTCATGATATTGTTTACTTCTTTCACGTTCATGTAAATCTATTTTTTGCCTCATCTACTTATTCACGAGCACTTTCAACTCTAGGGTCTGATAGGTTTGATAGGAGCCTGATGATGACCAATACCTAAAGGGAACAATGGTTTTACCTGGTCAACATCAGAATCTCCCCTGGTGCTCCTCACCTAATACCCGAATCAAATGATCTTTTGGCCCAAAATTTAAATATTATTTAGTATAGAGGGCCTCCATGGAATACTATTGGCAATATAAAAATATATATTTAATTATTAATTTCATATAAATATTTTAAATATAAATATAAATACTTACAATCTTTTCTTGTGTTTGTGCATTTGCTTCATTTCCATCCTTTTTCTTCCTACCCAAGCAAAATAATTTTGCTCAAGGAACACAAAATTCTATGACCATTACCACTTGATGAAAATGAAATTGATTATTATACACATATTCAGAATATAAAAATTTTATAACATTGAATAATAATAAAAGGGAATAACTTTTAAATCAATTAACAATTCATAAATTTAAACATGTGATAATTATTGATGAAAAATTCATAAATAAAATCTAATAATAAACATTTTATAATTTTAGTTACTCATTATGAACATTCCATAAATATCATATATTATTTAGTGATGGAAATCAAAATAAATTTCAAGTTAACACTTCCAACATTCATTGAAAATGAATATTACGACATTAAAAAAATAAAAAAGAGGATTTCTAAATCAAATGTGGTAAGAAAGGTTCCTAGATGAGGAATTACAATGATTTGAATAAGAATAAATCATAATATAATACATATAACATGTTCATAATTTCATGTAATTATTAAAATTATAATATTTAATACTGAAGACAATATGTAACTCATAGAGTTGACTATGAATATATGAACTAATGATATTGAGAAAGGTTTTAATAATTAATTTTAACATTTTAAATAGATGAAGGAATGTGTCTCTTAAGTCATCTAATATATAGAAACTATATCACATTTCCAAGGGGAATATTTCATGTTAAAATATCATTATATATCATGTTTCAAAAATAGTTATCTTATTGCTCAATTCTTTATGCAAAGATACATTGTATTATGTTTAAAATTAAATTTTTATGGTATATAATAATTATTTAATATCATAATATGATACAAGTCATAGATTTATAACATCAAAAATTAATAATGAATAAAAAAATAAAACATGAAAATATAAATAGCTAACTAAATAAAAATATAAATGTAGATATTATTTATATTCATATTAAATTACCTATCACTTCTCATGCTTGACCATTGTAGTATACCCCAATGTGTATAGATACGTCATCGACTCTTTTTTCTTTATGTTTTTTCCTGATGAATCCTAAAAAAATTCAATACAAGTAGTAATAATTAAATTCTATATGAGAACTATTAAAGATTGAGAATACCTTAAACTTATCAGTCTTCCAATAGGTGATCATTTTTTGATATTGAGTTTTTGGATAGTCAGGGAATATGGGTACACCCTCTAAATTAGAACCAACTCTACTCCTCCAACCAACATATAACTCATGCTTGTATGATCTCTATAATTCCCCAAGATCCATTAAACTTGAAACCTTATCTATTTCACCATCAGGAAAGTTTAACCAACTCTACAATGAACATGTTAATTCATATAAAAAACAATAATATAGATATAAATTTATAAAATTTTCTTACCAATATCTGCACCCATGCCTTGTCTTTGATGTCATTAATGAGATGTCTCTATGATATCAGTTCCAATGGAATGATATCATGGTACTTGGATAAAGTGTCCATGAAACTTCTACAATACCTGACATTTTTATCTATCATCTAATTTTATTCATTGTAATCCACCACTATTTGTGTTTCACGAATCCAGGCTTCCCACATATGGGTGCGCCCACTCCACCTACTAGAATATCCCACTAAATAAGATAAAAGGGAGAAAAAGAAAAAGAATTAACTCATGGTATAATAGGAAAAAAATAAAGTGATATAATTCTACATAGTTTCAATAAAAAAACTTGATGCAGGACACTCAATAGGATTTGATGGATCCATGGGATATCCTCGATTAGTAGCCTCTGAATGATGTGTCCGTTCCAATACATGCTCTTGGTGATCTGCATACACTTGATTAGGAGTTAGGAATATAATCATCAGATCCTATATGGATAGAAGAAAATTTTAGAGACATAGACATGAAATGATATGGGAGCTAATAAAATAGAATAATAAGATTCCATATGGATAAAATGAAATTTAGGCAATGTAGACATGACATGATATGGGTACTAGGGTTGGGGATACATCAACAGATATGGAAATGGTATAGGTGGAATCATCCCTGTAGGCGGTGTATAAATGGTATGGGAAGAATATTATGAATGATATGATGATGGACACATGGGTAGGAACATCCCTACATGTAATGTAGACATGGTATGGGAAGAAGAGGCTAAGTGAGATGATGATAGATGCATGGGTAGGAACATCCCTATAGGCGATGTAGGAATGGTATGGGAATAAAAGGCTAAATGAGATGATGATGGAGGCATGTGTGGGAATATCCCTAGAGGCTAAAGTAGAGAATGAAAAGGCGTGTTAGATGGGGTGTTTGCTTGTGGGTTAGGGTGGGAATGTGTAAGATGGGTGCTCCATCTAGGTCTAGGAGCATCCTCACTCGGGCCCATACTGGTAGGATGAGGAGTCAAATCTGGTGCAACTGAATATCCCTAAAAAAATTTGATAAATAATATGAGAAAGAAATTATATGTAATGTTGAATAAAAATATTAAAATATTTATACTCACTAAGGTAGTAAGAGGATCCAACCCATGCTCTCACATATGTTGATCAAAATCAAATAATTTATTCCTTCGAACTTCTTTAATAATCTTCTTAAAAAGGAAATGTACAATTTTTAGAAATAATTTTTAAAAATATTTTATACAACTTAGAAGTCAAAGAAGTCATAAAAAATTCCATAACATTTTTTAGTAACAATAATTTAAAACCAAGTCATACATTTTTTAAAAACCAATTTTAAAATAGGTTTTTAGAATTGAAATAAATATAATTAAATATAAAAAATCCAAACAATACTGAAACATACATATAATTCAAAACTGAAACTAAATTAAAGTAATTACAATAATACCAACCTAATAAACACATGTCAAGGTAAACTGAATGAACTGTGAAAATATATGGTTACTTCTATATATTACCCACCACTACTTTAGGTTCAACATTAACTCTGATAATGGGATAATTTGAGTCATATAATGAAATATTTTGGTCAATAAAAATGGGGGCATAAATGGTTTCAATTTCATCTCTAACATCATGAAAAAACATGTCTTGGGATTACTTCATTAATGACACCATAATCAGGTCTCAGATGATCTTTCACATAAAAAAATTATTTTTACATTGATGCCAAAATGTATGGTTCATTGATATCCAAGAATTGAATCATGTTAGTAACTCTGAATCCACAATCATCAATAAATGTACCATGTCGTATCATTGAGTCAAACCATTTACATTCCATCATAGCGACTGAACCTTGCGAGTAGTAATCTAATAAAAATATTTTCTCAACAAGTTTATAATAATACACATATTCATATCAGGTCTGACTATATGATGCACTGGAATAATAGTTCGTTGTAATAGTTAACATAACTCCATCATGATATGTTCTCATTTTCACCACTTGATCAGTTGTAACAAATTTATACCCATTTATTATTAAAGATTTTTATTCACAAACCAAAGAATTGGGAAAAAAATCCAATGCTATTAATTATTTAGAAATAGAATCAAAATTTAAACTCAATACCTAAAATATATATTAATAATAAAATTAAATATATATCTATATTTTAAGATAATTAAAGTAATGGTTATACCTTTGATTTCAACCAAGAAGGAAACTCTTGGCTATAAAAAGCCTCTTTTCTTCTCAAAGGAAAATATCGATGAACTCTACTTATAAATTGTTTATGTACCCTATATAAAATTATAATAAAAGTATAAGGTATATTTGAAATGACATAGTATGAGATAACATATAAATATCCAAATTACTTACTTGATATAGTCATCGAACAAACCACAGTTAAACAAGACTCTGCGATGTTCCATATCAAACTCTTTAAGTTTTAATGTAGTCAATGTATATGACCTCGTAATTCCTCATATTTAGGGAAGATATAGAAATGAGGTATCAATTTCCCCATACTACTCATCTTCATTTTTCATTGGACAATTATTTCTTGTTCTTACATAAAACAAATACATTGAATAAAAACACATACATTCTTGAGCCAAATAACCACTCACAATTGAACCTTTAGATAATTCTTGTTTTGGAAATAATATTTCAATATGCACATATTTCTTTTAGTATGATACATCCACAAAAAAGCAATGGGTCCCCCAAGAAGTATTAGTTAGAAGATGAACTGTTAAATGCAGCATACAGGTGAAAGATGATGAAGGATTTTTTTTCTAAATCACACAAAATTAATGGAATCTATTGATGATTTTTTTTATCAAGAATGGATTTCATAACATTTTAGAACAAAATTATCTAAAAAATGGCACAAGTGAATCACTGTTACACTTACATTATTGGATAGAAAATTTTGAATTTATACTAGAATCAATTCATGAAGAAGGATGTAATAATCATGAGTTTTTAGATATTTTAGTTTCAAATACCTTATATCAAATCATTTAGATATTTTGATAGAATATCCATCATGAAACTTGATTTTTTACAATACTTATAGAAATTTATTTCTCTCTAACAATGTCATCACATAATAAGCACAAAGAATTTTCTATTTGTTTTCACTGATACACGCAAGATGAAAATCTAGTAGAATACCCCAATCTATCAAGTCTTGATGAGATAGAAAGTCATATTGTGTCTTCCCCTTGATATTTAGAAGAATTTAAATCAATATTTCACACATATTTTTCTCAATATGCATTACGTCTAAATAATGATGTAACAAATTGGTATACCAATATGGAAACTTAAAAAAGATACTTATATTTTTCCAATTATAAGTGGATTCAGTGTCAAAATTCTTCCTATTTTTAGATTTCATATGACATTTTTCTAATGAAAAACTAAAATCTTTCAATTCATTAAGCACATTAGTTCTTGACATACATTGATGTGTTTTTTCAGTGTCAATAGTATTATCAAAACTCCTAAGATTCTTCATGTACTGATGATCCATTGTAAAGAATCATTGATGCCCTATGAAACTGAAACTACAATGATATATAAGTCTTCTCGATCATGTATTATTTATACAAATAGGACATAATGTTTTCCATTCTTGATTCAACCAAACATCATTTCATAAATAGGGAAATCATTTATAGTCTATAGAAGGGAAGCATGCATCTGAAATATATTTTTTAAAGAAGCATCGAATTTGTGCACACCCATATCCCAAAACTGCTTCAACTCTCTTATTAAAGGTTTAAAGTAGACGTCTATACCATTGCTGGGATAATAAGGTCTATATATCAGTATAAACAAGAAAGTGAAAGGATTTTTTATATACATCAATGGAGGAAGATTATAAACATGAATAAAAACTAGTCACATGCTATGAGAAGTAAGAATCTGACCAAATAGATTAAAACCATCATAATATAGACCTTGAATGAAATTATACACTTGAGCTACAAAATTAGGATTTTATGCATCAAATTAACACCATGATAATCTATATGTAGAATAAACTAACTCATAATTACTATTAATTCCCTCAGCATCATGCCATCTCATATTAGCTGATATTTTTTCCGACATGAATAAAATTTAAAGCTTGGGAATCAATGGAAAGTGCCATATGACTTTATATGGAACATGGGATGGTGTTCCATCTACATTTTCCTTCCATTGAGATGTAACAAATTCCTTAAAATCAGTAAGATCAGTTGTTTCCTCCCAAAATAAACTGCAATCTTTTGGTCAAGCATGAATTTTATTAGTATAAAATCCAAAATGCTGAATTAAATTCCATGAATTGTAATGATTTGAGGGAATATCTACACCATTAGAAATAAAGTCCCTAAAAAAGGTAAGAATATAATTAATGGATGTATTATAAATTATATACATGATTTTTAAATGATATAACCACATTGAAAATTATAACTTGGTTATTTTAGTACATTCCTAATATACTAAAGTTTTTGCATCACCCATTAAAATTTTCACTCTATAAAAATCATCATCTTCAATATTTTACACATGTGTATTGATATCATTACATTATTTCACTGGAATAATATCTCTCTCATGATGATGCACAAATGGAAATCGATAAAATATCAAATTCTCCATACTACTTATTTCTTTTAATTAATGAATAGTAGAATATTGTCCCGTATCTCTATGGTGATACCAAATATAATAGTTTGTTTAAAATCCAAATTTTGTTATATGGTATATAACTTCTTCCTGGATTAACTATGGTCTTCCAACACAATTATAGCATGGAAATTGTATACAACCTCCATCTAAAGCGTTGTTAAATGTAAAATCTAAAAAAAATTCCAAATTCTTTTGAAACTCAGTTGAAATCTGTTCGGTATGATACATCCATATTCTATCCATTCTATTATAGGGAAAAAATTTATGTTCGAATCAACATTGTAAACCATAATTAAAAAATTCATTACTTTCAATTTTAATATGAAAGTCATCAAATCATACCAGTAGCTAGGAAAATAAAGAATACTAGAAATAATATATGTTATAAGTGATGAATACAAGTAACAAACCAATGTGGGTATCCCTGACATTTAAGAATTAAATATAATGGTGGATAAATTGAATAAATTTGAGACACTGAAATTCATATTATTCCCTTATACTCACTTATGTTTTTATAAAACAACCTTATCTATCTATCCCTATACTCGATCTGGTCTACCACAAGGATTAAATTTTATTCTTGATCAACATGGGATAGAAACAAGTTCCAAGGACATCAAATACACAATGGAAATGATTTTACCTGAATAAAAATAAAACTAAAAAAATAATTCTATTAGGTAACCTAGGGTGAAAACTCCAAGGATCAGTGCTAAAAATAATATCCAAAAGAATATAAGTATCCCTTTTTTATCTAGAATATCAATAAAATAACATTAGTTATTAACCAGCTTAAATCCAACAATATCTCATAATATAAATATATCTTTTCAATTATTTAATAAAAAAACTAAGCATCTCACTTCTATGGTATACATCTAACAAATAATTTCAAAATATAATCAAAGTGACCTTAAATTTAGGAAATTTAATTATATTGACCATTCACTAAATTTTATATCTAAAAAAATAATTTATTCACTATAAAAACAATTCATGTATAGAACACTGATTGAAAGTACCCTTAAATATAGTTAATAGTTGCATTTTACATTTGAATCCCTTGATAGAAACATTATTTTCATTAATTGTAATTCATAATAAATAATTTTATAAAATATATAAATTAAAACATTCAATACTAATGTTTTCATTATTGCAAGAACCTTATGAGAATTATTTTTACGAAAACTATTTTTAGTCAATGTCATATAAGAAGTACCATTTCCAAATAAAAATCAAGGGAGAAAGAAAGATCCATTAATAATGAATCAATATATATATATATATAAACACACACACACACATAGTAAATATAACATTTATACATTCAAAACATGGTTAAAAAATAAACAAGCACATTTGGATTTAAGTTTAAATGAAATTTATAGAGAAACCTTCCTCTAATCATTGATCTCAAAATAAATTATTACTATTCCATTGAAGAAGGAATGAGAAACACTTAAAGGATAATTAATAATGCTAAATAAATGAATCCCCCCAAAAAATCTATATATACATGAAACCCTATCCACCATAGCCATGGGGAGACAAGAACTGGGTGGAAGAAGGAAGAAGAAGAGATTATAGGAAAGGAGAAATATGTTTAGATGAGTTTAAATTTAATAATGATCACTAAAGGAAATAGAAAATTCATGTGGAAGCCATTAGAAATAGAGGAATTGGAGGGAGATATTACTAGTGGTTTGGAAAAATAAGATGATCAATCAAGGGGACTAAAAGGAATTTAATTTGAATTGGGTAATTACTCTAAATTCAAAAAAATTTAATTCTAAACATATCACATGGTTTGGATGCATTGTTTGAGAAATTATGCTCCACATTTTCCATAGTTACTAGAATCATGCTAAAAAACTCACACGATTAGTATACATGGTTACTCATAACATTTCAAAACCAATGTGGGATTTAACCCAATGTATGATTAAACTGCAAAGTTACTCTTAAGAATACACTAACAATCTTCCACAAAAAACTAAAAGGTATACACATAAGATTAAAGTTCATAGTTACAAAAAATAATACACTAACCATGCACTAACTATGAGACCTATTTTTTTACGAAAATGTTAAAAAATCTACCCCAAAACACTCTAATTATATGAAAATAAATAATTAAATAAATCATAAGAAATATTTACACCTACATGTTACAATCCACTCTATATAAATATATTCCCCTATAAATTCATTTTTTCAGAATATAATGATCATATAATGAATGGGCTCTAACTCCCTCATTATAGAAACAAATTTGGTTATAGAGGGACTCCATAAAATTCCCAAAAATATATAGTAATAAGGAACTCCAAATAAGAATATTTAAGATGTATCGAATCTGAAAAAACCTTAGTCTTTTATTGGGAAAGGTTTCCAAAAACCCCTAACTATACAATGAATGAAGTGTAAAGGCATAAAAAATAAAAAACCTTTTTCATCAACCTAGAAACCATATGGTTAGGACATAATAAATCCAAATAGGATTAAATTTATGATTGTTATAAAATATTTGTGGTTTCTTACTAATACCTTTACAAGGATATTTCCAAAGAAGATGGGAGGTCGTCGCTCGCATGGGTGGCCGCTCGCTCAGGTGAGAGGGAAATGCTGAAGATCACCCAAGGATGGGAGGGGGGATGCTAAATATTTATTGAGGATAGGAGGGGGGATGACACCTTAGGAGGGGATTGGGGGATGAATAAATATATCTTAGGTTGAAATGGGTAGGGGGAGGAGGAGGCCGAGGGAGAGTTCCTATCTAAAGAGATAAACCCAAATTTTTAAAAAAACCATTGGTATAGCTTACCTATACCAATGATTTTTTAAAAACTATAGGTATAGGTTTGGTCATACTATCTATACCCACAATTTATCTAAACTATGGGTATAGATTCTTGGGTATAGACTATTCTTTCAGTAGTGCTGTCACATTCTATTATAATAATACTGTATAGGTGGCTCTTATAAAAG
Source organism: Viscum album (assembly GCA_963277665.1). Lineage (NCBI taxonomy): Eukaryota > Viridiplantae > Streptophyta > Magnoliopsida > Santalales > Viscaceae > Viscum > Viscum album. The sequence goes on from OY728139.1 coordinate 853,961,388, forward strand.
AGACATAGTCATACTAATGGACAAAGGAATACTCTAGAAGTATCATATATTGAGGGATTTTTATTAGAGGGGTTAATTTTAAGTAATAAGAGTTTATATGAAAGAAAATATGGTGGAAACCTTGAATAAATCATTATATCATTAGAAGTATGAGTATCATGTGAGAGCTAAAATACTGAAGGTTGTTAGCAGTTGGCTCTAGTACAAGTGGGAGTTTGTTGGAGTTAGTGGACTAGAACAAACTTTTGTATATTTTATGATAATATGTATTCATTATATTTCATATTAATAAAATTATTATCAAATCATGATTGTTCTTATACATGATATAGTATGTGATATTTTCCTAAGAGTAGCTATCACACTGAAAGGTCATAGCAGTTGCCTATTATGATGAGAACCCAAAAGTTCCATGATAATATTATTAAATCTATGTTCTATAAATGGATGAAATAATTTAAGGGATAAAAATGATATAGGACACTAGGGGTGGAAAATCATAGTAATTTGAGGCACCTTCTTATAGTGTACACCCTTGGTAATTTCCATTATAGGAAATTATAAGAACTAAACATGCTAGTAGGAAATCCACATCTAGACGTGTAATTTTAATTTATTATCTACGAATGTGTGTATTGATCCTTAGAATTTAATATTATTATCAATTTATATTATGAGTAATTTAATTTTATTTATTTATGAAAACCATGATGGCATACATTCTTAATGAAGTAAGATACATTGGATGTGTCATGAGTAATTTTTAATTAATGAATAATATGAGAAAGTATTTGTCCCTTTTGTCATTTAATAGAAGTTTATATCTCAAACCCTTTTATAGAAATGATATAACCTAAATAAATCCATGTAAATGGTGTTCTATAGGAAATTTCAATTTCTAAAAACTCAAAAAAAAAAAAGAAATTGAGCACATAGGTTGATGACACCAATATGTAACTTGCTTGATTAGAGATATCATGATAATGGGATTATATTACATAGTAAGCATCTATATGAGGGTTTATTTCATAGTGAAATTAACTTATTTCTATATGGGTGTCTTGGTGTGTTACTATATGCTACCCTTGGACTTTGGACTTCTTTTCCTATTACCACTTAAAAAAATTCCTAGCGGGCCATGCACTAAGTGTTTCCAGAACTTCAGTTAAATAATAATATTATTTATTATTTAAATTTTTGAGTAAATATTATTATTTCATGTGGTTTAATAATTATTCATGTTTTCTTAATCACATACATTATATCACTAAATATTCAAGATAATATTTTGTGGGCATAATATTTAATAAATATTTATTTTCTATTTAGTGAATATAATATTTATTTATTTATTAGAAAATGATGCAGTGATATTATTTATTAAATAAATAGTCATTATTTAAGGCCTAATAAATATTATAGAGTAATTATGGACTTATTTTTATGATCTGGTGAGAAATAATATATATTGAATATTATTTGAATAAATAATATTTAATTAATTCATGTGTTTAGTTCATGTTAAAAAAATATTATTGTTATTATTATAGACATAGGTTTCTATGGGGATTAAATAAATAATTAGGTTTCATGTTAAATTATTATTTTTTAACCATATAAATATATAAACACAATTATATTATTTCTTTTAGGGTTTCCATTTTATTTTTTGTGCACAATAACATCCATAGATAATTCTCTCAATGTCCTAGAGAGGTCCCTATCAAAAATTCTCTCAATAGAAAAGAGTAATACTCCACCTACACCACTCTATAGTCTATAGATTTTGAATATAACCCTTCCTTGAAGAGATTCTTAGGGTGATCAGTTACTAATGATGCAAGTGTTATGATATGCTGCAATGGCACCTAGAGATTCCTACAATGTGTTGGAGCCAAGGAATTTCACTGCTAAAAAAAGAGTGTGTTTTGTGTTTGTTATAAATCCACATGATGGTTGATCAATATTTTTCAAGATAAGTGTTTTTATGGTGTATATGGATTTAGTGTTGAAGGTGGCATTGTTTTTTAGTGTTTTCCAAATTTTTGGGGTTCAAAATTTGGTGGATGGAGAAATTTGTTTTTGAAAAAGGAATCAGTTTTACATAAAATTAAAAAAATTCCTACAATATTTAAGGTAGTTTGTAAAATTATGCACAAGTGATGTTTTGGGACCATCACCTCAAAATATAGAAAATACATGAGCTATGTGCAAGGACTTAAATTTTTCAAAAGATGAGAGTTTGTGTGACACAAGAAAGTTGTGCACTGTGCAAGGAACACAAGAATCTTACATGATAAATATGATTTTAGAACAAGAGTTTCATGTAAAATGGAAGGAAGATAAGAAAATTTCATGTAGGGTCATATGTGTTTATAAATAGGCATCCGCCCCTTCATTCGAATTAACTTTTCTAACAAAGATATAGTGCCTCTGCCGTGTAAAATAGTTGCACACAGAAGAGTTATGCATAGTAAAACTTGCACGCAAAGTATTCCTTATGTCTATAAAGACCAAGTGAAACTCATGGTATGGTTTCATGAAAGATATTGGTTTTTTGAAAGTGATATTGTGTGAAAAATCCAAAAGTTGTACGCAAGGACAAGTGTTTCACACAAGTTCTTGAGTTGTGTGACTAGAAAGCTTTGAATATATTCTTTGTTTGATCAGTGTTCTCAAGTGAATCAACTTAGTTCTATGGTGAAAGTAGAGTCTCATTATAATCAGGTACAAAGTCTTTAATTACAATCTACTAAATCAACCTTCAAGTTCTTAAATTGATTAAGACTTCACTCACAATATGATATAGGTGGATCTAATAGAAGTGTTCTGAGGGGGGCATTGTGTTGTCCCTAAAATATTATAAAGGTAGTGTGCTTGGAATAGAGTCAAAAATGTATTAAATTTTATTTTACACAACATATAGTGAATCTTTTTAAATTTATATATGATTGAAACACTATCAGTGTATGCTCCTTAGACTACCCCTTAGCGTTGAACCAAGTAAAACTGACGTGTTGTCTCTCTACATGTGAATATTTAATTACTGCATGATTCCTTTCAGACCTGTTTAATAAGTTATTTCCTACATAGTAATAAGATCCATAAATTTAAAAGAAAAATTTGACACCCTGACTCACCCCTTTCCTCTCAATGTGTCATCAGGTCCTATAGGTGGTATTAGAGGGTATAGGTTATTGGAGATAAATCTTTCCTCTGTTATTTTCATAGAGAATTTAGTAAATGTTGGAGGAGTCCCCCTATTTTATAGAAGAAACTTCTAGATTTGGAATAATAATATGATATATCATCTAAAATCCCTTGGTATGTAAGTTCTTTTTTCCACTGCACAGGGGATTCAGGTCACTGATGCGATATGTCTTTCTTTGACTGAAATAGATAGGAAAATGCTTGATACAAATGCCAAAGCACAAATTTCCCTTCCTATAGATCTATCTGATCAAATCAATTTAAATTTTATGAGTTTCACTTTATCCAAGTTTATATAGGAGAAACTAGAGAATATATATGAAAGTGATAACAAAGTGAAAGAGGCCAAACTCCAAGTTTTTCACAATAAGTTTAATGATTTGAAAATGAATTTAGATGAAAATGATGTTAGTTTATTTAATAATATAAATAAACTTTTCAGAGCTATTCAAGGACTTGGGGATGAAATTAAGGATATTGATATTATAAATAAAATTCTGAGAAGGATCCCACCTATGTATAATACAAAAGTGTCAGCCTTTGAAGAAATAGATCTGTCTAAGATTTATCTTGATGATATTCTAAGTAGTATGGTTGCTTATTTAATGAGAGTCAAACCATAAGATGAAAAAAATTATGTAAGAAAAAAAGCAGAATTAAAATCCATGGGAAAACTTGAGATTTAAAAAATTATTGATGATAATTAATAATAAATTATTTCTCTATTTTCCAAAAAATTCAAGAGAGGAAAAGGGACATTTTATGGTAAGCTTCCATTGGCTTGTTTCAACGTGTAAAAGTAAGGTACATTACCTATTGATGCCCAAGGAAATTTTATGATGTAGAAAGTAAAGTAAAAATCATATAGAATCATGAAAAGAGGTTCTCTAATAGAGGATACTTCAAATCAGGAAAGAAATTTCAAAAAAAGAGCTTCGTATGAAAAGACTAACAAGATGCTAATGATTTTTTGGAGGATATTGAAACAGAGTTTAAATTTAAACCCCAAGCATCCATGATGTCTGCAGTTGAAAAGGTATAACCTAAAAAAGATAAAGATAATCAGTTTCTTGGTGTTTTTGATCTCAGGGTGGAACTTGGGGGTTATCTTGATGATATTGTCAAAGAAATAGAAATAGAAAGATGAGATATGTGATGAAAGAGTCATCGAAGTATGTTGATCAGCTTGAAGTAGAAATTTACTGACTAGAAGGAGAGGAAAAATAATATTTAACAACTCATAAAATATTATAAGTGTTTTTTGAATTTAAACTTGGTATTAAAGAATAGAAAAAATTCATCAATGAACTTAATTATAGACTATATGAAAAGGATAATATTGTTTAGGGACTTGAAGAAGAATTTGTTACTTTAAGAAGTGAACTAGAAACTGAATAAAACTCAAAGGAAATGAATGATAAATTATAGTTTAGAAGATTTTAAAATGTATAGATATTAGAAAGATCTAAACATGGTTCTAAATGAGTATAGAAGGCTTTAAAATATAATAGATCCAAATGTATGGGAAAAAGTGGGGGTTGTGATATAGAAACATTAAAGGCTAGAAATGGGATGAGCCAAAATAAAGGAAATAAAAAAGGTGGAAACATCCTAAAGGAAACTGATATCCTAATAGAAAAATATTTAAATAAAACAAAAAAGAGAGCTAAAAATTATCCTCAAGTATCCAGAGAGGATATCTAGTCAAATAACTTTACAAAAGAAGGAGACACAAGTATGAATATAAGTGAGAAGACATTTCCTCTTATGAAAATTTAATTCTATGGAATTATAGGCCATGCCATGTCTTACTATGAAGAGGTAATGATCTATCTAAATGGGTAAGTGTATGGAAGTTTACATAATACAATGATACCATATCCTTCGTCATATAGAATAAATAGTTTATATGGATATTTTTTCACTATTCTAACTATGGCCATAAATCTATTCATTGTAGGCAAAGGAAAGGTGGTAATGATACCTACAGAACTCAGAGACAAGTCAACACCCTCCTACCAAGTGAAGTTACTCTTGGAAATAGGTATTCTCCTATAGAAGAAGAATATGAATACAATGAACCCCTGAATATTGAAAAGAGATTAGAAATGAAATATTTTTCCTCCACCCAATTAAGTGTCTCATGGAAGGGAAAAAAATAAAATTGAGAAATCTAACCTTGTAGAAATAGCTCTAAAATCTACAAAAAACAATAACACCTAGTTTTTTGACAGTATATGCTCATCCCACATGATAAGAAATGTAGATTTGTTGAAGAATGTTAAGAAAAGGGTTTACAGAACAATGATATTTGACAATGAATGTTCTTTAAATATCAAAGGTAGTGGAAATATAGAACTGGTAAATAAAAATCTAAGGAAGACTGAAGTTCTCTATATAGAAAATTTTATTCACAATCTCCTAAGTGTGAGACAACTCTATGAATCATAACTGATTGTAAAATTTAATTATAAGGGGTTAAATATCAAGGGAAATATAAGTAATTATCTCATGAAAGAATTAAAAATAGATGATGATTTATACCAGTTTGATATTAAATAAAAGACTTGTTACTTAACAGTTGAAGAAGAAAACAACTTGTGGCACCAGAGGTTGGGTCACATTAATCAACAGAGCATGGAATATATATATAAGATGAAAATATTTTTCAACATCCCCAATTTGAATTCTGAAAGAGAAAATACATGTGATTATTGCATGTGAGGAAAGATGTTTGGGAGTTCAAATCAGCCAAACAATAAAAGGGAATCAAATCTGATTGACCTCATCCACACAGACATATGTGGTCTAATAAATGTGGATGAAACATACAGATAGAGGCAATTCATTCTTCTTATTGATGATTATAGAATAATGGATTATGTAATTATTATGAAGAGGAAACAATAGGTGCTTGATTTCATGAAGAGTTATCATTGAATAGCTGATAATTAAAATAATTGCACAATAAATATTCTATTATTTGATAATGGAAGAGAATACACATCCATTGAATTTGAAAATTACCTTGAAAAAAATGGGATAAATCATGAGGTGTCTATAGTGATAAACCCTCAACAAAATGGGGTTGTTGAATGTATAAATTGATAGGTGAACAATATTTCTATATCTATACTGATTGAGATTCTTGTTTCTCATCATTAATAGAAAGAGTATATTCAATTAGAAGTATAAAATAAAAATAATATGGGAAATTTTATGGTAGAAACCAAGACACCATATGAGATATGGTATGGAAAGAATCCCTCTCTGAAGAATTTTCTTGCTTTTTGGAAGTAAATGTTTCACCCGAAACAAAGAAGGAAATTAAGGAAATTATGGCGATGCTGCGTATGAGGGAATATTCCATGGATATTCAATGAAGAGTAAATCCTAAAAATTTTACAATAATTATCTTAAATTTTTTTTGAAAGCACTGATGTCAATATCATTGAGGGTAAAACCAAAAATACCCCAAGGAGATAATATGTTGATATGATTGAATATGAAGCAAAAAGTGGACTAGGGAAAAATTCAAATACAAAAATAATGGAAGGATTCCAAAACATTCAAGTCTCACAAAAATATGACGATTTAGATGAATAATTAGAAGAGGAATCCATTACTGAAGAAACATCATCAAAACCTCACAATAGAAATATAATATAATAAATTGATTAATCCAATATCATTGGAGATTGGACCATACCTACATATATAAAGAGAAAGAGGAATGAATCACTTTCTAGATTCCTATCAATTGTGGAACTGACCTCATTTGAAGAATTAGTGAAGGATGAATAATGGGTTAAGTCTATGAATGAAGAACTGAATCAGATTAATAAGAACCAGACATGTGATCTTATTAAGATACCTAAAAATCACAATGTGATTAAAATAAAGTGGATCTTTAAAAATTTTTTATGATCATGGAAATGTTATAGAAAATAAGGAATATATAGTGTATAAAGGCTATGCATAGATTAAATGAATTAATGTTGAAGAAAATGTTTCTCCATTATCTAGAATAGAGTTGATCATGCTTTTCATTTCCATAGAAATTCAAAGAGAGTAAAAAGTTTATCTGATGGATTTGAAAATGACATTCTTAAATGGAGTTGTTAAATAAGAAGTCTACATTGAACAACTAGTGATATTTCTGATTGGAAATGGTGATACTAAAGTTTTTAGATTAAATAAGGATCTTTATGGTCTAAAGTAGGTACCATGGGAATGGTATTATTGACTCAATACATACCTCAAGAATATTGAGTTTAAAATAGGTGGCATAAACCATAATATCTATGTGAATAATTCTCAGAAAGATCAATTTATGGTTCTTGAGTATGTGTATGACATTATTATTGGAGGAATAAGGCGGGAATTAGTGGAATAATTTAATAATAACATGAAATAAGAATTTAAAATGTCCATGATTGGTGAACTCAAATACTTTTTGGGCTGTAATTGATTCAAAATAAGGACTACACCTTTATTTCTTAAGGAAAATATGCAAGAGAGCTTTTGAATAAATTCAACATGCATGACTCGAAACCGATTTCAACTCTGATTGCGGTTAGGAAAAAACTTGGGAAGCATGAGGATGATACATCTATAGATCCCAACCTGTATAGAAGAATCATTGGAATCTTATTATACTTGACTTTAACATAGAAAAATATCATCTTTACAACATTATTAATGACCCTATTTCAAAGTTCTCAAAAGGAATAACATTTGGCCGTAGTTAAACGAATCATGAGGTATATTCAATAAAATCTAAATTATGGATTATACTTTGAAACAAGAAGATATAATGAATTATATTCATTATATTATAATGAATGGGTTGGAGATTTGGTATATTGAAAGTCCAAAGTGGTGGATACTTCTTCATTGGAAACAAATGTGTAGGATGGTTGAGAAAGAAACAAGAAAGCACTTCTCTTAGCATGATAGAAGATGAGTATATCAATTTTAAAAAGGCATGAAATAAACAATTATAGATGAAGAAAAAATTGAATGATATTGGTGATAAGTTCAAAAAACCAATGATGATAAACTGAGACAACAAGATCACAATCGATCTTATAAAGAATCTAGTTCAACACACTTCATTAAAGAAAAATATGAACAAGGTGTGATTAAAATGGAGCATGTTGGAACTGATGACCATGTGTCAGCCATTATGACTAAGCTATTGGCATCACATATATTTTAGAAACATTAGTTTAACCTTGGTGTTCATCCACCTCCCATTACATGAGGAGGTTAAAGATAGTCCCCTCACCCTATTTATGTTAACTGTTTTAATTTATTTGTGATATAGGTTTATGGGGGAGATACAATCTAGGGGGAGTATTTTTTGAGATCTAAAAGTACAAATATTGGTTATTTGGGTTTATTTACAAAGGGTTTGAATGGATAAATTCAATTTTATAAACATTTTCTGGTTATAGGATTTTGAAAAACCATGAAATTCTTTTATGACATGATGAGAATTAGGTGTTATGAGGAAAAAATTCATATTTATAAAATATTAGCTTAAAAATCACTAATCATTTCAAAACATGATAACCTAATTCATACTTCCCTTATTATATTTTACACCAAGCTTTGATCATGTATAATTATAGTGTTGTATGAGTTATTTATCATTTTTTAGGATTTTTTTGAGGCTGGTGTTTTATTGAATTCATCTACAAATTACTAATAAACCCAAAGTAAAAGATTGTTGTAAATAGGACTTTTCAATGATAAAAAAAAGTGTGTTTTGTGTTTTTTTTTCAATCTGCACTAGGTTTGATCAAGGGGTTTTCAAGATAAGTGTTTTTATGCTGTAGATGACTTTAGTGTTAAAGGTGGAATTGTTTTCTAGTGTTTTACAAAATTTTTGGGTCTATAATTTTGAGGATAGATAAAGTTTTTTGAAAAAGAAAGTAGGTTCATGTAAAATTAAAAAGTCATGTGGAAGATTTAAGGTCATTTGGAATCTTCCGTGCTAGTTATATTTCAGGACCATCACATCAAAATACAGAAAAGGTAAGAGTTGTTCACAAAAATTTAAATTGCACGGAAGACAAGTTTGTGCGACATAAGAAAGATAAAAATATAAAAGGCATGAATTAATATTATGTGATAAATAAAACATTAAAATAATAGTTATGCACATGGTGTAAGGCGTACAAGGAAATTTCACACAGGTCTGTCTGTGTTTATAAATAGACAGCCACCCCCTTCATTCGAAGAAATTTTTTTAAATGAAGATCTGGTGTCTCTACTATGAAAAAGAGTTTCCCACATAAGTGTTTCACATAATAAAACTTTTATGTAAAGTGTTACTTGGGTACATAATGAACAATTGAAACTCATGGACTAGTTGCGTAAAATATAAGGGTTGTGTGAAAGTGATCTTGTGTGACAAATCCAAAAGTTACATTCAAGTGCTTGAGTTGTGTGATAATAAGGTTTCAAATAAATAATTTGTTTGATAAGTGATTTCAAGTGAATCAACTCAGGACTATAGTGAAAGAAGAGTCTCATGCTAATCATGGACAAACTCTTTAATTCCAATCTTCCAAAGCGACCTTCAAGTTATTGAAATGAGTAAGACTTCACCCAAAGCAGTGATCTAGGGGATTCAACAAAAGTGTTATGAGGGAGGTAGTGTGATGTCCATAAAATCTTGTAAAGTATTGTTCCTAGCATAGAGTGATTGTGACTAAACTTTTATTTTCCACAAAATATAATGAAGATTAGTAGATTTAGGTATGACTGAAACAATTTCAACATATTCTCATTAGAATATCCATTAGTGGTGAACCAAATAAAATTGTTGTGTTGTCTCTCTGCATGTAAATGTTTAATTACTGTAGGATTCCATTGGATATGTTTAACAAGTTCCTTAAAATTTGGAAAAAAGATCTGTCATTTCCAAAAAAATTTGACACCCTGATTCACCCCTATCCTATATAGGTGTTCTGGGGTCCTACACATAATGTTTCGAGGTTCGTGGACCATGTGTGGATCACTAATAAATGGAATATATACTTGATTACTATAACGCAATGATGGTATGACATAGATATGTTGTCAGATTCACAAAGAAATAATTAATCATAAGTTAATTTTTTTATTGATTAAATTAATTATAAATAATATGCAATGATCCTATATTTTGGTTTGATATTCGATCATTAATTAATATTATATTTAATTCTGTTGGTAATGACATTTATCATTGATGTACATCTTAGATTAATCATCAATTAATAAAAAATTTGAGTTTGGAATGACCCATTTGACACTTCTTCTATTCCTAGAACCATAACTAGGTAAATTAGACCTTTTGAAATACTATAAAGAATTGGATTTGTAGATTACTTATTGGATATATTTCCCAACCTTTATAAAGTACACAATATATTTCATGTTTCATTACTAAGGAAATATATGTTAGATCCAAAAAATGTTCTCACATCAAAGGGAATATATTTGGATCCCAGCTAGTCATATAATGAGGAACCTTTCTAGATTCTTGACACCAATTACCAATTATTTCGGAATCAAATAACTCAATTAGTGAAACTATTTTAGATAAATCACAAACTAGAAGAGGAAACCTAGGAGCCTGAAGAAAAAATGAGGAAGGAACATCAAAATTTATTTAATATATCATATATAAATCAATTTTTAGGATTAAATTATTTAAGGGGGATATGATAATGTAATACCAAATATGCTATTATAGCAGGTAAATTCTACATCCTGAAACTATAGCAAAATGTACATTCTAAAGAGACTTTATTATTAAATTTATTTAAATTTAAATTTTAGAATTTTAAATTAACCAATCTGACTTCATTTTCAAACTAAAAATATCAAAATTATCTTATTATTAATTTATTAAATTTTCTGAAATGATTTTTTTAGTCAAAAAATACAGTTTTCATGAAACTTGTAACTTACGCCACTTTATCATTATATAAGAATGACCTAGAAGTTTACAAAAAATTTAAAATAATCAAATATAAATTTAATTAATAACATTATTAATTTTATAACATTATTTCAACTTATAAAACCTATGGTAAACATTTTTAGAACTAATTAAAATGTTTCTTTAATATAAAAACTATTTTCAGCTTTTTCTTTGAATCATGTATTTTCATGGTGATATCTAGTTTTGGTAGGCTTAAAATACTCCTAACCATTATTTATTTTATAATAAATCAAATTTTCCATTATAATTTTTATTCAAGATAATTTTAACTCATATATAAATTCAAATCTTAATTTTTTTTTGAAAACCAGTTTTTACACAATTAAGTGTGTTTATTTTAAAATTAAATTTTCAAACATTTAGAAAATTTATTTAATAAAATTATTTTAAAATTTTAAATAATAATAATAAAATTAGTTTAAAGGGTCAATATAAATTTTTGTTTCATTAAAATTTATTATTAAGGTTAATAATTAGTTACCAAGGTAAAAGTAAATTAGAGAAAAATTTAAAAAGTTAAAACAAAAAGCCCTAAAACATTCAAATTTTCTCAAAATAGAGTTTTGAGGTGATTTTAGACCCAAATCCACTATACCTTTATTTTTTGTCCATTTTTTGTCCATTGAACATTGAATAGTAAGCTTACATTATTTAAAATGTAAGGGTTACTCCCAAAACAGGCCTTCTCATCACTTATAAATGAGTAACATCTCCACTGCTTCAAGACTCACATGTACTTTAAATTTACTATTTAATATATCTAACATTGATACTCATATAATTCTATCCCATGTTTAAAATATTTTAGTGACCATTATTTAGCATAAGGCATTCATTTCCAAGGAGACTTCCAAGGAAAAATCAAGTCCCCGATAAGAGTATTATCAACTACTTATCTTTTATTCTTAATTATCTTCATTAAAATTTATTATATAAATACTAATATAATTATATTGGTATAATTTATATACATTAATGTTACTATATTAACGTTATTAAAATTTTATATTCATTTATCCCATCCATTAAGAAAAATAAATTCTTTGTTCGTGCGTACGTGCAGACTGCTGCCACCACGAGCAACATAATCCATTTTTCATCACCACCCATAATTTATAGTTATTATAATGGATATAATGATATAATATTATTTTTATGATATCATTAAGGTTATTTTATAACAAATTGGATATCCTATTAATGACATAATCAAAAAAATATCATCATTAATTCAATCCTTTAAAACAAGTGTGCTAAGAGGAAAATCTTTTAATCAAGATATGTAATATTTTTATAACCATTAATTATCATTATACTTCCTTTATAATTATGATATACCACACTAATAAAAACTATATATGTAACGCCCCTACCCCAGTTACCCAGAGTTGGTGCATTATTACATAACATTGGCATGATCACAAAAGATCAAGTCTCGAAACACTGATTAGTTTAGTAGCCTTGGAAACACTAGATACATTCATAAAAGTTACATTACATCATAAAGTGAAAAACTAAAATAACATGGTCTCCATAGTACACACTCATATAACCTTCAGACTATCCCTATAGGTCAGTCATAAAATATTTCTTCACATCCTGGGAAAAATAAAACATAGAAAGGGGTGAGCTCAGATGCTCAGTAAGGATAAAAATATAGCGGAAACTTTCATAAATACACATAAACATTTAAGGCAATGTATAACTAAAAAAAGTCCTTTTAAACTTGAACTTCAGCATAATATGGAAAAAATAAAATGAAATAATTCCATTTACTTATTCACATGGATATTCTACTAGTCGAATAATCACATGCAATATCAATAACCACTTTCATAATGATGGAATTCATAATGCCAGACTATCATAACCACGTAGCCAAGGCCTCATGCCAAGACTAAAAATAATATTTTGTCAAGGCCTCATGCTAAGACACTAGTTTGTCTCATGAGACCTACCGATGCATCTAGGAGCTATAGCGGGCTCCACCCGTCACATACTAAGTCCAATACATTCATTATATGAAAAGGTTTAAACATATCATAAACTATAACATAATCGTATCACATAAAACATGCATAATGGAAACATAACATTTCAACATTTCAATCACAAGATATCAATACAACACATTGATATGATAAAACCATTTTCAATACCAAAATAAAATAAAAGTAAAACTTGATATTTATTTTTCATTTTTTTAAAAATTTATGGCTTGTCGAGGAATTCAAAACTCAAATAATGGTCACGACGGCGGAGAATTCATTGTCGCAGCATACGTACGAAAAAAAACATTCCTTTTTGTCATTTAGTAAAACGATTCGTATAAAAAGATTACTTTTGAATAAACATAAATTTCAAATGGGTTTATACACCGTATAAAAGAAATTTGTGTATAAAACAAAATATGCCTCAATGAAAGGAGATTGAGACGAAGTCCCTTACCTCGTGTCCGACTTGACTCGATCATTATTTAACCTCCTGAATAATAAACTAGAGTTAATTTATAATTTATTAAGAACCTTTTTCAAGTTCATTATTCATTTTATATCACTTATTACCATGTTATGAACATTATTTAATTATTTATGTTAATAATGGATGTTTTGTCGATCTTTGGTACTTAAGTCAAAAATAAACTTCTTATAATTACAATTTGTTCATGTGGTAACATATCCATTATATCAAGAATTATATTCATGATATAGATATCATATATATCATATATATTCAGTATATACATGCATTTATAATATTACATAACATTTAGAGGTAAGAAATGAAATGCACCGTTCATGGAGACGGTAAGCCGTACGTACGCATAAACACTACTTTCATTTCTATTTCATATTTAATGGAATGAAATCATAATGATATAAAGGTATATTATAATTCCAGTATAATATCATATATAATATCATTTAATCCATCCTTTATACGTCCCACATATGTCATTAACGATTTAAATCACTTTGAGGGGGTGGTAGTCCGCACTTCCAAAAATGAAATTATCGCGTTTACCCATAATGGAAACCATAAAGGTATGAAATAAATGAAAAATATATAAGAATAAGGAAAACATAAACATAATATATATAATATATAAATATAGTGACATCTTAATGGCCACCATGAGAGGTGTTAAAATAAGATTGAACAATCATTGTTTCGTCAGGCAGTAATTCACCACCCACAGAAACAATATGTTCTTTAACCATTAGACGAAGGTGTGTGTAAATGTAAATCAAATAATTCTCATAAAAACATACTAGTATATTGAATATACTGGTGTTGTTACAAAATAAAGGAATAAAAAGAGTTTAAGGGGTTGGAGAAGAAAAATAAAACAAAAGAACACAAGAGAAGACATTACCTTAAAATCGGGTAACTATTTTTGATTTGAGCCAAAGGCTTCCTTGGGAAGACTTCTGCCCAAAGTGAGGATTATAGGAGTAAGAGAGGGAAGTTTAGAGAGTATTTGGGCAGAGTTTGTATGAGCCAAATGGCTTTGAATGTGTGAATAAGGTGGTAGAGGTGGGGGCCTTTTATAAGAGGAGAGGAGGGGCACTCTTAGAAAGTCATGAAATGTTACATGATTATGAAGTGATTTTCGGATTTCAAAGGTCCCAAAATTATATATTTCTAGGATAAGGTGATAAGGGTTCTAAATATACTCATCCAATATGTTTTTGACAAGTTTTAGTCTTAGATTTTACATTATCCTTTCATTTTATTTAAATCGTTAATTAATGAGGTAATCGCTGCATCATCATGGTGTCATAAATAAATTTATTTATTTAGTGCCTAAAAATTATAAAAAAATTACCATGATGTAGGAAATTTTTTTAGATTTACAATTAATATTTATAGTATAAATTTTAACTTATATAACCCCATGTAATAATTGTTTTAGTAAAACAACACATGTTTGTGACAATTTTATTTTTACTTTAAATAAAAAGTTATTAATGTCATTTTCTTACCCAAGTGGATCCATGTGGGTCCCCAAGTTGACCCATGGATTTTATTGGTCGGCCATGACTCATAAAATAAGGGTAGGACAAGTGTAAAGGTAATTTCATATTATTATAACATTATATTTACCTTAAATTACACTAATTACCTTTAATCGTGATTAATAAAACTTAAAAGTTACTATTCAACAAAAATTATTTTGATCCCATTGAACCAAATTTTACTTAATGACAAACATGTATGTTGGATTTTTAAAATTCAATTCACAGAAGTGGTAATGTTTCATTTAAACAAAAAATTAGTTTTTTAACTACCACTTAGTGGTTTCACTATTCATCAAAAATTGAAGTTTTTCAGAAAAATACCAAAAATTCACCCTAAGCTATATTTGATATTCCTAATTAAAAAATGATATCTATTTTAAAAAATTCAAAACATATAATTAGAATTAATTAATTTAATAATTAATTCCTGCTGTCACAACAAATAGCGCGTTTTTAAGAAACAATATATATCAAAAGATTGACAATTGTTTATGTCCAATTTCAAAGTGAAATTAATTATAATGACCACCATTGGATAAAATGGTAAAAATATATTCTAATTATACTTTAAAACCACTCAATAGTATAATTTATCACTATAAAATATATTGATTAAAAAATTTGTTTTTAAGTATTTTTTTCTATTCATAGAAAATTGGAAGTTCTCAGAAAATTGGATGTTCTCATAAAATTACAAAAAATTCAACTTAGGATAATTTCGATACTCCGAATACAAAAATGAAGTCAATTTTTAAATATAAAATTTATATAATTTCAAAAAGTGGGTATTACTATTCATAACGGCTACTTTGATTGGTCGCGGTGTGTTGGAACTCGAGGTTGCGTACAACACACACGGCTCTATTATTCAAAGAGAAACATACCATGGAAGCTTGGGGTGTTACATTCTCCCCTCCTTCAATAAATTTCATCCTCGCAATTTGAAATTTTTCTTTGAAAATAAAAGGTTGAAAATAGAAAATACCTTTGTGGAAAACCCACATCGAAAATAGTGTTAATAAAAATATAACTTTAAAAGAAGGAAAGAGAAGTACAAAGGTCACCTGAGATAGCCCATACTAGGATTCTATGAAAAAATCGATATGGAGGAGAAAAAAACCATCAAGGTCTGATAGAGAGTTGTAGAAAACAGGATTAGGATAAAGTTAACTACAAGAAAATCACAAACTTGTGATTGGTTAAACGGTCTTTGATTCCCTAGTAGGAAAAGTTAACCGACAATGTTTTTTGTTTTATGTTACCTTTAATAAAGTTGAAGAATTTATTTATGAGAGTTACTAAGAACATAAGGAAATATACTTACTTGTCATGTAGACATTCATTCCTTACTAAATTTTTACCACAAACCCATCTTTCACTCCAAAAGGTAATAGAACTCAAAAATATTCTATTTATCCTAACCGTATAGGGTTCCAAAAATAAATTTATAATTACTCTACCAGAACTAAAAAAACTAAATTATACACTCCAGGGAATTCACGTAGTCGAGTGGTAGGTGATAAATCCCAATCGCACTATGGTTGTGGGTTCGATTCCCACAGCTTTGTCCGACGCGACGGGTTGTCACATGGTCTGCGTGTTTTCCTTTTTATAAATATCCAAAAATAACTTTAACAATAGTATCCAATGTAAAATATAATCCATTCCAACCTTTATAGTTATCCAAAATACCACTGTCCAGACTTTCTCTAAAAGGTCTCTAAATTCCAAAATCAATTGTAACATCAGATTCCCCAAACAAAGAAAAGTTTCTCTTATTGTCACATACTAAAAATATGATTACATTCATCATATTAAAACCTTAATGAAAACAACAAGTACTGGAGTACAATACTTATATATATCATATTATTCTTATAACCAGTACATCGTTGATACAACACTCAAATGACATAATTCTTTAATAACAACATAAGAACTCTAATCATTCCCCATCATCTGTGGTAGTATCATAACTTGATTATTATCCAATAGAATCATTTGGGGCATACTCTGATGATTTGGACATTGGTTTGCGTAGTGTCCCCACTCCTTGAAAATGAAGCAATGTAAATTTGGAACCTTTTTCTTACCCTTGAAGTCATGCACTTGGTGTCCTTTTTCTCCACACTTATAACAAACTCCCATTCCCTTCAGGCAAGTTCCAAGGTGTTTCTTCCCACAGTTATCACATATTGGAAAATTCTTCTTTTCCCTCTTCCCTTATCCATATTTCTCTCTTCCATCATTTTCTTCTCTTGCTTACCTTCAAATCCATAGGACTCAGAGAATTCTTTACGTATCTTATTAACACATGATACTATTTATTCATATGTTGAGAACACATGGGAGACTATTTCCCTTCTAAATGTCAGCTTAATACCATGAAAGATATGATCCTTCTTATTCTTTGGAACATACGTATTGCTGGAGTTCACATTCCTTCTACTGGGCGCCATTTCTATACAATGTCATAAACTAGGTTAGTTTATGAATCAAAATACATAATTCCATACTTGTAAAACACTTAACATAAATTGAACAGTTTATGGATATAATCCATAATCATAAAAAATATGTTTTCTTTGAGGAAGTATATACTCATAAACCCTTCATAATAGTTTGTAAAGAAAATGAGAATTATCCTAAGAATATCCCCCGGGAGTGTCGTAACCAAGAGTGCAGCAAGACCCGTTGTCATGCACCAGTTCCCATTTGAGTCTAGCTCAAAGTAGTGTTTTCGGGTTTTACCCCTAGGTACATCTGTGCCAGAGCCGTCTCTACCTGCTCGTATCCAGACAGGGATTTATTGCTCGAAAAACTCACAAAATCTCTATAATACCAAAATTCTAGGAAGTTCTTCTATACTGATCCTTAAAGTCTATCTTAGGGATATGTGCTCTAATCAGAGTTTATCTAAATCTAGCTTCCAAGGTTAGTACTAAAATGCCTCTGATACCAACTGTAACTCCCTGACCCCAATTTCCCAGAGTCGGTGCATTATTACATAACATTGGCATAATCACAAAAGATCAAGTCTCGAAAGACCGATTAGTTTAATAGCCTTGGAAACACTAGATACATTCATAAATTTTACATTATATCATAAAGTGAAAAACTACAATAACATGGTCTCCATAGTCCACACTCATATACCCTTCAGACTATCCCTGCAGGTCAGTCATAAAATATTTCTTCACATCCTGGGAAAAATAAAACATAGAAAGGGGTGAGCTCAGATGCTCATTAAGGATAACAATATAGCAGAAACTTTCATAAATACACATAAACATTTAAGGCAATGTATAAATAAAAAAAAAATCCTTTTAAACTTGAACTTCAGAATAATATGAAAAAAATAAAATGAAATAATTCCATTTACTTATTCACATGGAAATTCTACTAGTCGAATAATCACATGCAATATCAATAACCACTTTCATAATGATGGAATGCATAATGTCAGACTATCATAACCATGTAGCCAAGGCCTCGTGCCAAGACTACAAATAAGATTTTGTCAAGCCCTCGTGCTAAGAGACTAGTTTGTCTCATGAGACCTACCGATGCATCGAAGACCTATAGCGGGCTCCACCCGTTACATACTAAGTCCAATGAATTCATTATATGAAAAGGTTTAAACATATCATAAACCATAACATAATCGTATCACACAAAACATGCATAATGGAAACATAACATTTCCACATTTCAATCACAAGATATCAATACAACAAATTGTTATGATAAAACCATTTTCAATACCAAAATAAAATAAAAGCAAAACTTGGTATTTATTTTTCATTTTTAAAAAATTTTATGGCTTGTAGAGGAAGCCGAAACTCAAATAATGGTCATGACGGCGGAGAAGTCGTTGTCGCCGCATAAGTACGACAAAAAAACATTCCTTTTTGTCATTTATTAAAACTATTTGTATAAAAATATTCCTTTTGAATAAACATAAAAGTCAAAGGGGTTTATACACCGTATAAAAGAAAGTTGTGTATAAAACAAAATATGCCTCAATGAAAGGAGATTGAGACGAAGTCCCTTACCTCGTGTCCGACTTGACTCGACCGTTCTTTAACCTCCTAAATAATAAACTAGAGTTAATTTCTACTTGCTTAAGAACCTTTTTAAAGTTAATTATTCATTTTATATCACTTATTACCATGTTATGAACATTATGTAATTATTTAAGTTAATAACAGTCGTTTTTTCGATCTTTGGTACTTAAGTCAAAAATAAACTTCTTATAATTACAAGTTGTTCATGTGGTAAAATATCTATTATATCCAGAATTATATTCATGATTTAGATATCATATATATCATATATATCAAGTATATACATGCATTTATAATATTACATAACATTTAGAGGTAAGAAATGAAATGCACCGTTCATGGAGACGGTAAGCCGTACGTACACATGAACGCTACTTTCATTTCTATTTCGTATTTAATGGAATGAAATCATAATTATATGAAGGTATATTATAATTCCAGTATAATATCATATATAATATCATTTACTCCATCCTTTATACGTCCCATGTATGGAATTAATGATTCAAATCACTTTGAGGGGGCGGTAGTCCACACTTCCTAAAATGAAATTATCGCGTTTACCCATAATGAAAATCATAAAGGTATGCCATAAATGAAAAATAAAAAAGCATAAGGAAAAGAAAAACATAATATATATCATATATAAATATAGTGACATATTAACGTCCACCATGAGAGATGTTAAAAGAAGATTGAACAATCATCATTTCGTGAGGCAGTAATTCACCACCCATAGAAACAGTATGTTATTTAACCATTAGATGAAGGTGTGTGTAAGTGTAAATCAAATAATTCTCATAAAAACATCCTGGTATATTGAAGATACTGGTGTTGTTACGAAATAAAGGAATAAAAAGAGTTTAAGGGGTTGGAGAAGTAGAATAAAACAAAAGAACATAAGAGAAGACATTACCTTAAAATCAGGTAACTCTTTTTGATTTGAGACAAAGGCTTCCTTGGGAAGACTTATTCCCAAAGTGAGGCTTCTAGGAGTAAGAGAGGAAAGTTTAGAGAGTATTTGGTCAGATGTTGGCTGAGCCAAATGGATTTGAATGTGTGAATAAGGTGGTAGAGGTGGGGTCCTTTTATAAGAGGAGAGGAGGGGCACTCTTGGAAAGTCATGAAATGTTACATTATTATGAAGTGCTTTTCGGATTTCAAAGGTCCCAAAATTATATATTTCTAGGAAAAGGTGATAAGGGTTCTAAATATACTCATCCAATAGGTTTTTGACAAGTGTAAGGATTAGATTTTACATTATATTTTCATTTTATTTAAATCGTTAATTAATGAGGTAATCGCTGCATCATCATGGTGTCATAAATAAATTTATTTATTTAATGCGTAAAAATTATAAAAAAATTACCATGATGTAGGAAATCTTTTTATCTTTATAATTAATATTTATAGTCGAAATGTTAACTTATATAACCCCATGTAATAATTGTTTTAGTAAAACAACACATGTTTGTAACAATTTTATTTTTACTTTAAATAAAAAGTTATTAATGTCATTTTCTTACCCAAGTGGCTCCATGGGGGTACCCAAGTTGACCCATGGTTTGTCTTGGTCGGACATGACTCATCCAATAAGGACAGGACAAGTGTAAAGGTAATTTCATATTATTATAACATTATATTTACCTTAAATTACACTAATTACCTTTAATCGCGATTAATAAAACTTAAAAGTTACTATTCACCAAAAATTATTTTGATCCCATTGAACCGCATTTTACTTAATAATTACAACCATGTATGTCGGATTTTTAAAATTCAATTCACAAAAGTGGTAATGTTTCATTTTAACGAAAAATTAGTTTTTTAACTACCACTTAGTGGTTTCACTATTCATCAAAAATTGAAGTTTTTCAGAAAAATACAAAAAATTCCCCCTAAGCTATATTTGATATTCCTAATTCAAAAATGATGTCTATTTTAAAAAATTCAAAACATATAAGTTGAATTAATTAATTTAATAATTAATTCCCGCTGTCACAACAAATAGCGTGTTTTTAAGAAACAATATATATCAAAAGATTGACATTTGTTTATGTCCAATTTCAAAGTGAAATTAATTATAATGACCAACATTGGATAAAATGGTAAAAATATATTCTAATTATACTTTAAAACCACTCAATAGTATAATTTATCAATATAAATTATTTTTATTAAAAAATTTGTTTTTAAGTATTTTTTTCTATTCATAGAAAATTGGAAGTTCTCAGAAAATTACAAAAAATTCAACTTAGGATAATTTCGATACTAAAAATACAAAAATGAAGTCCATTTTGAAATATAAAATTTATATAATTTCAAAAAGTGGGTATTACTATTCATAATAGCTACTTTGATTGGTCGCGATGTGTTAGAACTCGATGTTGCGTACAACACACGCTGCTCTATTATTCAAAGAGAAGCGTACCATGGAAGCTTGGGATGTTACAATATAAGACCATTATTCTTCTAGTATAATGATATTACAATGAAACCACATCATAATAATTCATTAAATCTCGACATGTTCATGTTCAAGACAGTTTAACCTTCTACTTTAATAATATTATAAATTTCTGTCATGAATGACTATGAGAAAATAATTATTAATATAATATAATATAAATGTTAAAATAATTTTTTTGATTATATATATTATATAAATATTTAATTCATCAATTAAGAAAACACCCTTCGATCGAAAAGAATCATAAAAACACGATTCTTATGGATTTTATCTTTGAGGATAAAGAGTGATACATTCATGAAAGGAATTTGAAACATCATAAAAAATTATAAAAAATACATAATATTAAATTTAATGACATTTTAATTATTAAATTTTGAATAATAATGAATAACAACACCGCTATTATCATACTAGTAGAAATGATTAAAACTATAAACTCCAGATGTAGAAAATTAGAAGAATTCATGTAAAGAATGACTATTTATGAAGAGTATGAATGAAAATGTATATTATTAAGGTTAAAAATTAAGTTATTAATATATTTATGTTTTTATAGGATTTTAAATTACATTCATGGAAGTTATTACAAGCGGTATCGGTTTTCTATCTCAAATTATTCTCTTTGATACATGTTTTCTATTATGCACATAATTTCCTTTATGTGGTGTATATATTATCTAATTGAGATGTTATGTGATGAAATATATTTATTCATTGTATTTAAAGATAAATTTTAATATCTAAATTTCATGTTATTTTGATTGAATTTCTACCCAATCCATAAGCGGGGTTTTCCCGTCTCAATTTTCATTCTTTGGGACTCATGTTATATTCACCACCTATTTAATTTTAGTGGCGCATACATTGAAATAAAATACTTTAACCAAATTTATAATGCAATTTAAGGGATTTAAAATTCTATATTATTATCCCCCATCATATTCTTTTGATTAAAGATTTACTAAAATCATTTTAAAACTTAATCTTTTATATGGCGGAAAAACCATCATAAGTTTTTGGTAAAGTAAAAGTGCATGCAGTTTCCCCAAAAATACTTCTCTGTATGGATACTAGTAAGTGGATTCAGTTGTGGTAAAAATGAACATAGGGTTAATCACCCTAAAAAGGGTTTTTTGAGCATTGAATTAATCATCACCCTAATGCATAGTGAATGAGATTAAGATTTCACACCAGGATAGATAATTTCCGGGGACAAGATTTGAAATATTCACACTCTCTTTATAAAACATGATGAAGGATTTTACTATCACTGCCTTGGTATCCTAATAATTCAAACTATTGAACCTGATTACTATCTTCCATGGATAACCCAACACATTGAAATTACCCTTGCCACTATATTTCTTTGATAAGGTTACTTCCTATTACTTTGATAATACCCAACATTTTCTATGTTGATTAAGGGATGTTATCCTATACATCCACATCATTTTATTGAAGGTTATTATTTTTTATTTATCATTATATGTAAATACCCGTTTTTATTCATCCAAAGATTCCTTAAGGGAATTTTATGAAAGGTCTTGATGAATCTTATGGTGAATTCATTAGAATTAGTTAAGTGATGGGTCGAGACCAGAATTATATAGCCCCTTGATGCATTTAAATGTCTCATGAAACAAAAAAGGTTAGATTTTGGTGTATACCTCTTCCCATAACAAGACAATTTCTTGGAACAAGGACTTGAACACATGTTTTTGATGTCTGAAATTATGCATTCCATTAGTATGAGATCAATGATAATTATTATCCATGTTTTCATTATTTATTATGGATATTGAATTCCATCAATTATAGTTGATTATAAATTCATTTTGTTCATTTATTCATTTCATATCACTTATACCATTCTTATTTTACGAAAGCTTCTGTTGTATGATACTCCCTATCAAGCATCTAATCTCACCTTTATTTGTTTTATCTTCCCTAGGAAACCTAGAGGAGAATTATGCATAATTTTAAAGGATATAATGGATGGGATAATAATGTTCTCAAAATTTATTCATGTTGTATCTTGTTTTTTCAAATGTTATGTATGTATGTATCTAGTCTTCCATGAATACTAAATAGTTGTATCCTTTGGGAACTCTTGTATTTTTTACCAATAATGTAATATAACTATCGGATATGGGTTTATATATTCTGGGATGTTACACCCATACTAGTACATGGTAAGTCCTGAGATACATTATAGATCACCTTTGGCTAATAACTTGTGTTAGAGTATTAATACCAACTAGGTAGGAATGATTTTTCCCTAAAAAAACAATAACCATACCATAGATTCCTCCCAGAAATCCGGTATGAACCATTTGTATATCATATTACTATGAACATAAATAAATAGATTCCAAGAATAATAAACATATAAACATAGTGTAGCATAGTTGTTAAAAGAAGCATATAAAAAAATATAAACATAAGTAATAAAAAAATCACATATAAAAAATTAATCCAAATAGAATTCAAAGTTGACAGTACTGATACATAAACATCTCATAAGTAAAATAAGGATAATCTCAACAACCATCGATCCTCTACACATAACCCATGTGTACTCACCACATCCTGAACCAACTACATTTATATAAACCCAAATATCAATGGGAAGATATCATCTTAGGCACATGAAATAGAAACATAAGAGCCACATACACCAATTGGTGTATATAAGGTGTGAGAGAAACTGAGCCTAATGGATTCCACTAAAAATTTCATGAAGTTCCTTTCAAATAACATTTCATCTATGCTAGTTTGAACTACATTTGGAAATAGTTTTTTTTCATAAAATTATAAAAAAAAGAAACAATACATGTTTAATTTTATAAAAACTCTGATGATTTTTACAATAAAACAATGGCATAATAAACCACTTAAAAACAACCAATTTAAATATTTAAAAATGGATCTTTATGTTTTAATAAAAAAATAATTAACTAGTAATTTATCACATATAAACCTTTTATTAAAAACATACCCATGATACAAAAACTATTCCTTTTAAATAACCCTTTAAAATACATGTTTGAAATTGTTTAATAAAGATAATACAATTTATAATAATTAAATATAAATCAAGGGGGAACTGCATAATCAATGAGAAAAAAGTAGAAAAATATCACACAACAGTGAAACACAAGTCAATAGAACTAGGGAAATATAATGAAATAAGAGGTTTGAGTCCTCTATTTAATATATTCAACCACACTAGGTATCATGGGAAACTCACTAGGTCCTTAGGTGAGATGGTATTAGATAGAATATCACATGGGACCAACTTCTAGCCTATATTGTTTCCAAAATAACACAAACTATCCAACTATCCCACACCAGCATCATTAGGAAGAAACCTACCCATTAGCCCTAAAATATCACACAATTAGAGAGACACTAGTATCATGTGTACCAACTAGTGTATCATAAATCTAAACCTATATATTTTCATATGGTTACCATAAAAATAATCAATATATGGTTAACAAACAATTTAATCATGTGATAAATAGATCAATCAATAATAAACTCAAATCTTATATCACATCCAATTATATAGTAAGAAACAAAGCCTTTTAGATCACTAAAAATTTATAATAACACGTTCCTCTTGGGGTTAACAATCCATAACAAGAATAATTAACAAGGGGAACAATCTAGGGCTACATGAACACACACACACAAACACACACACACACACCATATAAATCTCATTTATAAGGTTATAAAAAGTAATTTACTAAAAAAACTCATAATTCCTTGTAATTTATACCATTTAGAACATCACTTTAAAACCTTATTTTAAATTAGTCATTGGAATCTAAATTTTAAATAATTTAGAACATAAACCCTTCTTCATTGAAACCATTTGAGAAATAAAAAAATTTCCTTCCTTTTAAACCATTCTATGAAAATATATATTTTCACCCATTTCATGACCCAAATGAGGTAAAATAACTTTAAGAATCATATTTCATTTAAAACAAAACCATTAATAGTTTTCTCAAATAACTTTCACTCAAAACCATTTTTAATACTAAAAAAACCATTAAAATAACCTTTATGAAAAGTGTAAAATCACTTAAAAACATTGATAAAATAAATTATAATTATCACAAATATATATAATCTCAAAAAAATATAAAAGCATAAAGTATACAGTCACATGAAAAATAAAAGAATATCAAAAAAATAATTACCTCAATCCAAGTAGAAACCCTTCACAACAAGCCACAACACATTGCCTTCAATGAATAATATCCAACATAAGTAGTAAAATCTATATAAAATCACTAAATAATAAAATCCTATTGATTATAATTATCATGAACCCTAATTACAACTTGTGGATTGATGGGCTTCTTGAGAGAAAAGAAATTAAGGGGAGACATAATGGGAATATGAAAGGAAGGAAAATGGAAAAGGAGGTATTTACCTTGAAAGATCTACTTGAAATGAAATAGATAAAGCTATGAATTAAAGGATATTTAAGGGAGAGATACCAAGATCATGCACCCACTTGGACGAATGAAGGGGGTGGGGGGTGGGGTGGGTAAACTCTTAAATTTGAGGGGGGGGACATAAATTCACTATTTAAAAACTTTGGAAGACCAGGTTGCAGTGTGGTATTGGACACCATAAAACAATTAAAACTTACTAGAATACCTCTAGGAAATAGCTTAGAGATCAATTACATGAAGTTTCTTCACAATTACCTAATGGATGTGGTCCCTGTACCATGGCATAGTGCCTCTAGAAATGGAATAGGACCTGCCTGTTGCTCAAAACTCTTCTACAATATCGCTCTATAATATTGTGTCATGGACCTTTACTCAACCACGAACACCATGCCACAACTACCTTTTTTGTTTCATGGTATCTATACACACCCCAACACCATGAAGCATCCCCATTACAGTGTGGTACCCTAAACATGGTATAATTTTTATAAAACTTCTCAAAAAATTAAAATACCCCAAAATCAATTAATAAATAAAACAATAGTAACAAACAATGTTACAATTATCCCTATAATTCCAATTTATTTCCTTATAAATTATTCATTAAAAGTGGTAGGAAGTATAAATTAAACTAAAATTATATCTCACACCAAGTGGTGGGTGAATGAGAAATCAATTAAAGAGGCTACTATGAGAAGGAACTAGTAAATATCAAACAACTAATCAAAATCATAGAATAAATACACAAACAAAAAAAATGTCTCCAAGAACCAAGATTAGGAGGCTCATGACCTTAGGAGAGTGGGGACCTATCATATGTATCCCCCCATTTAGAATATATCTAAAATGGTGGAACCAAGTAAAATATGCCTCTAAGAAAAAAATCATAAAGACCGAATATTTCTCCACTATATGAACAACCATATAAGAAACCAAATACACATCCCTAAGAAAGTCACATAAAAATAAACCTCCAAAAAACTACAAAAAAATATGTCAATAATTCCAACCCAAAAAAAATATAAAAAAAATCATAAACATAGCTCAAAAGATCAACACAGGCTTCAACCTGGGGTCACAACACATGATGGTGACTTAAGACCTCAAACCTGAAACACTATCCCATGAAGAACCCATAAAAATTTAGCATAAAAACAAAAAAAATCATAATATTAATAGGATAATCACTCATCCTAGTTATAATAAGTATTCAACCAATTATTTACCCATAATCAACCAATATGAGTCCATAATCAACATATCTAATCAATATAAATACACATAAATCCTAAGAAAACACAAATGAATAATGAGGTATGCACATTAAAAATATCCATACTATCCATAAGAGAATATTCCAAAAAATAACCAAAAAAACCATCAAATCCTAAAATCTCAATTGACTATACATCCATCAAATAACCCCCCCAAAAAAACAACCATCAACAACCCAAAAAAACCTAGAACTTCTTCTTATGATAACTCAAATTATAAAACTTTTAAAGATAGCGTAGGTAGCCACACTGATGATAGGTGCTTGATTCCTTCACATAAGAGAAATTTTTAGTGCCCGTGACTGTAATGGTGTGAAGATTCCCAAGTTAATTTAAAATTTAAAGTTTAGCGGTCTGGTATTTTTGAGAAATGAGATTTGGAATCAAATTCAAAGAGTTTGAAGATCTCCAAAGGATGTTTTTAGATTTGGTATGAGGCTCGAGTGGTGTCCCAGGACCTCAGAGGGCCTTGGTAGAGGTTTTATGTCTACTATAGCCAAAATATATAGCAAACCACTTACTATATGGAAAAAAACACCATATTGCTGGTGGGATCTAAAGGGGAAAAAATTACATTTCCACCCCTTAAATTTTAGAAGGGACAGACCCCCTTCCCTTATAATTTTTGTGAATGAGTAGGTAACTGATCCCCCTATTTATATTTTCTCCCACTTTGATTTTGGTGTATTTTAGAGGGAATTTTTCAGTGATTAAAGGTCTGTGTTCACCACTATTGGTGTCCACTTTTCTTCTTCTCCATTCTTCCCTAATTTTGGTTTTTGGTTTTATGGATTTGATACATATTACATCAGAGAATTGTGGAATCAATCAATTATATTATTTATTTTGTTTAACCTATCTAGTTAATGTCCCAAGATTATATCTAGGTTTCTTCTTCATCATTTATTCAAAGGTGTGATGATATATGAAAACCCTTTTAAAAATCCTTGGACTAAGTGTATGAGCTCTATATAGTTGGATAAAATGTGAAGAATATCCATACCACATTTTCTCTATTTCCATTTTCACCTAAAACCCTAATGAATCACTAATAAACTCATAAAATACCCATAAAGTTCAAAAAACTACCAAATAGTCCAAAATAGAATTAAATTAAAATCTAAAACCTTGAAAACCCATGGAAACTCAAATCTCATCACAAAAGGTGGTGATCAATTAAATAATCATGATCTATCTCATAAGTTTTTATGATGATCCTAATCTATATACTACCATGAAATACCCAAATAATAAGAGGATTATATAACATCATTTTTTCATGAAACAACCCAGGTCACCCTTGAACAGGGCACCCAAACTAGTACATGGCAAGGCCCAAGTCACATTGATGATATCCTTAGGATAGAAAGTAGTTCCAAGGTATCAAAACTAACTTGGTGGTAATGATTTCACCCTTGAATAACAATAACCACATCACATATTTATCCTAGAAATCTGAAATGACCCATCCATATATCAAATGACCATACATATAAATATAACATTTCAAATAAGAATAAACATCCAAATAAAGTATAACATAGCATGAAAAGTAAACATATCTCACAAACTCAACATAAGCAATAAAAAAATTACATATAAAAAATGAATTGAAAGAGAAGTAAAGGAAAATACAGACAATAAATAAATATCACACAAGTAAAATAAATTTAATCCCAACAACTACCGATCACTTGCATATGACCCATGTCCACCCATCACATCCAAAACTAATTCTCATCATACCAACCCAAATATTAATAAAAATAGATCAATATGAGAACTTTAGAGATAAACATAATATTTTCATATAATGATTGATTTATGCATGGTGTGAAAAATATTGTGCAATTCCTTTTAAATGAAATTTCATTCATGCTAGTTTGACCAACATTTATAAATAAGTTTTTTCACATAAAATTATAATAAAAACAAGTAACATTATATGTTTTATTTCATAAACCTCAAACCCTTATTAAGATAAAATAAGGCTGGAATCAATCACTTAAAAATAACCAATTTAAAACCTTAAAGTGGGATATTTATTATATATATATAAATAAAAAACCAACCATTTATCTCATATCAAACCCTTATTAAAGAAACACCCATGATATAAAACATTTTACTTTGAAATCACCCTTTCAAATCCATATTTGAAATCATTTTAGAAAGAAAATCCAAGTTACAATTATAAAATAAAAATCAAGGGGGCACCACATAATAAATGAGACAAAATTAGAAAAACATCACACAATAGTTACAAAGAATTTAATTTAACTAGGGTAATAAAATGAAATAATAGGTGGGGTTAACTTATTTAATATCATTAATAACACTAGGTATCATGAGAAACTCACTTGGTCTTAATATGAGATGGTCCAAGACAAACTATAACATGAGACCAACTGTTGACCTATGTTATGTCTAAAAAGACACAAACATACAACTATCACACACCAACATCATCGGGATGGAACCTCCCCATTAGACCTGGCATATCACAAAACTAGGGGGACACAAGAATCATGTGTATCAAATAGCGCAACATGAATCTAGACCCATCTCTTAGCTTAAGATTCTCAAGAATCCAATCAAAATGAGGTACAAAAACACTAAAATCACATGATCTACAAATCAATAAAAAATAAACATAAATCCCATCTCATCTATAACACATTGTAAAAAACAACCTTTTTTTACACTAATCATAATTTATAATGGCATATCCCCCTCAAAGTTCATAATCCATAATAATAATAATTAACAAGGGGTATAATTGCATACCACAAACACACACACCATAAAAATATCATTTTAAAGGTGTTAAATGAGAATTTAAGAAAATGTACCTAGAATGCCAATTAATTTCTAAAATTTCAAATATCACTTTAAAACCTTCTTTTAAATCAACAATTGTAATATAAACATTTGAAATAATTTAGAACATAACCCCTTCTTCATTGAAAGAATTTGAGAAATTAAAGAATTTCATTCCTTTTAAAAAATTCCATGAAAATATACATTTTTATCCATTTCATCATCCAAATAGGAGAACATACCTTTAAACATCACATTTAATTTAAAAAACACCTTAATAATTTTCTTAAACACTTGTTACTCTGCACCACTTTGAAAACAAGAAAAACCATTAAAATACCCTTAATTATAACTGTTAAATCATTTAAAAACATTGATAAAATTAATTATAGTTATCACATATAGATATAATCTCACAAAAAATGGATTTAAAATCATCAAGAATCTAATGACATACCAAATAAAGGAATATAACAAAAACAACTACCTCTATCCAAGTAGAAACTCCTCGCAATAAGTTGTAATACATACCCTTTAATAGAGAACATCAAAACCAATAAGTATTATCCCTATAAAAACCCAAAAGAATAAAATCCCCTTGTTTATATTTATCCTAAAATGTAATTTCAATACACATGGTGATTAGGGTTCTCTAGAGAAATGAAATCAAGTGGACACGAAATAAATGAGAAGGAGATATGAAAGACAAGGGAAAAATGGTATTTAGCTTGAAAACTCCACTTTAAATTGAATAAAAAAGGCTTAGAATAAATAGATAAGGGTAGGATACCTCCCCAGGCTGTGTGCCCCACTTGATTAAATGCGGCGGGGGGGGGGGGGGGGGGTCCAAACCCTGAAGGTTGTGGAATTTTATTAGACACCAAGGAATAATACTAGATATCTATGAAACATCCACTACATATCCCAAGGATATATGTCATGGAGTGTCCTCATAGGTCCCTACTATGATGTGGTCCCTAGACTATTGTGCATGACCCCTCTAAATGAAAAAATACCCACCCCTTTCCTAAAACCCCTCCATGACATAACTCTACACTAATATGTTATATCCCTTCACCAGACCATAACAGCCACATACCAACTCCATTTAATATTCATTGGTATATATACATACCTTATCACCACATTTTAGCACCCCCTTTGCAGCATAATCACCTAAATATTTCAAAAATTCTGGGAAAATTTCCAAAAACTTTCAAATACCCAAAAATCACCTAATAAATAAAAAAAGTGATATGGGGTATTATGTTTACACAAAACCTAAATGGTAATATCAATGTGTATATAGATTTAATGATTTTAGATATAGGTAATGGGTGAGATATAGTTTCATGGTTGGAGTGGGAGACATGATTGAGTAGAGTCCTAGACCCAAGTTTTACATCTATCACCATTATTTTATATATTATGGACAACTTTTTATTTGGTAAAACCATGAGGTAATCTAGTTTACACATGTATGAATAATGTTATATTATAGTAGATCATATTGATATAACATGTGGTATATTATTTACTTATAGTTGGATCTTAGCGATAATGTCCATATTCTACTTTTATATTATGATGAATGTTTATTATCATATTTTTCCTATTGTTTATGGTTATTATATTTACAGGGTATATTATCCCTATAATACCTACAAACCCTCACTGTTAGTTATTGGCCTATGATGTGTATTTAGGCATGATTATGGTTATGTAGCACCATCAATTTACTCACAATATGGTGATCTGGTTTGGGATGTTACAAAGTGGTATCAAGGCATTTTTTTGATTTTCCATACTATTTGGGAATAGTAATTGGATCTAGGATGTTGTTGGAGCATAGGATGAACCTTATACTTTGGGATTAGCTAATCTTCAGAAAAGTAAAGTCTAAGTTATATAGTATAGGATTGTTGTTCTTGGTTTTCAAGTGTTACGACTAGGGATTTACAAGTAATATAATGTGCAATTTATGGTTTATTGATTTACTATTAACTCGGGGCGACAATAAGTGTGTGTGTTCATGAATCATACTTGGTATACTAAATTCACATGAAATTCACCTACTTTATTATGATTGATCACATTGATTACAATATAAGATTTAATTATTTAATGTGTAAATAAGAAATTTTATAGTGGTTTCCTATATAACTTGTTAGTGGAATTCTACTTGACTAGGTTCATGTTTTTTATTTATGTATTTATTATATGATCATTGATTATATAGATCCAATGTGTATTTCTTAACCCCCAAGAGTGGGTATCTGAGGATAAAGAGAGAGCACTCATGGTCGTAAGACCCTTATATTATAAGGAATGTGTATAATGTATAGTGAGACACAATTCCTACTATCACTTATCCTAAACTATGATATTAATAACTGTGATAGATATGTTATGAATCATTTTTGTAATTATAGTGACATTTCATAATGATGACTACTATTGAGAATTAAGAGGGAGGGGACAAGCACGACCCACCATTAGTTGACAAGGAGCCTCCTTTGTCATCAGTACCTACTATAGGTCAACAGATCTAAGAGAGTCAGCTTTAGGTTATTTAGTACATGGGACCTATATATTTGAAATATAATAATTATATATCACATTTAACTAAATAATTTTAGATAAAAATAATGATCATCCATATTTAGTGGAATAAAACCCAAACATAAGAATATATATCTTCAAGAATAAATTCGTAAATAAAACTATAAAAATAGAGTACCTAGAAAACTCTAATAGAAGTAGTACTCTTCTTCCTCGGTGAATTATAATACTTGATAATGATCCTGAAGTAGAGAAAAAAATCATCATATATTTGAGGGGGGGGGTAACTGGACAATATATCCACGATCATATCATGAGGGTACCCAAATATTTAATGGGTTCTATCTCCTTCACCTCCGATGATGGACAACAATATGAGAGGGAGATATAATACCCCACACCCAATATAAGAGGACATAATCAACTTAGGTAGATATTTCTTAAGGCTCCTCACATCATATGAATTTTATAATATTGAGTTAATTCATTGAAAGTTTTAAATTAATTAATATAAATCCATTAAATCATTAATAATGGTTTGTAACTGATAATAAAACCATTTAGGAGAAATAAATATATACCATATATATATAT
The DNA here is from genome assembly GCA_963277665.1 of Viscum album. Classification (NCBI taxonomy): domain Eukaryota; kingdom Viridiplantae; phylum Streptophyta; class Magnoliopsida; order Santalales; family Viscaceae; genus Viscum; species Viscum album. The sequence continues at coordinate 853,994,887 of OY728139.1, forward strand.
ATTTATTATCACATGTATATTTAACACATGCATTAAAATACCTGCACCACATGAAATATTAAATATAAACTTATATATAATATCATATATTTTATATATATGTATGTATTTTAGTGCATATCCAACAATTCCCACTTGCACTAAAACCCCATAAGGACTTTATGCATAACTTCACAACTCTTTGTGAAACCATCCAAACTCTTTTGGATATGTTTTTTCATAAAAATATATTCATTTTGAACAAATAACTTGTCCAACTATGAAATCTCTATTTTATAGATGTAAGAAAAGAGTGGCCTCTAGAAAAACATCAATTCTACCCAAGCTACTAAGGGGACTGGTATGATCTCTATCAAACATACTCATATCTCTATATTAATATGTACACAACAAGATATATAATATACATCATATGTATCTTATATATTCTCTTTTTCCATGACATATAGTGACCAATAGACATGAAACATGTTAATCTAATATAGGCCTCTCATCATTTTCATGATTCTCTAAAAAAACTGACCAAGAGGATGAATACATCACATGTCATTCATCTCTATAATAAGAACATCACATGTCACTTATCTAAGTATTTTAACACATCATATGTGAAATAACTAATCATGGACATGCATTTCCTTAATCTAATTCAATCAAGGTCTAAATTACTTTTTTGTTCATACAAGTGGAAAAATATCATCTTGGTAGAAATCTAACCGATAACATGATTAGAAAAATACCCAAACACCCCATGATTATCTAAGTTCATATGATGACTTTCATAAGTAGGGTATCAAAGTATAAAGGTTCTCATGATAGTTATCTCACCAACCCCAGTCAATAAAGACTGATAATAAGCATACACCCTTAAGTATATCCATGAACTTATGAAATTCCATGAGATATAATTTAGCGGAACTATCCAAGTTATAAGTCTCTACTTATTAACTCAACAATATATTATTCAATATCTCATATAAAAACCTTTTCAATAGATATACGAATCTATTCAAGATAAAATTTATATATCATCAAAACCCATTGTGATCCATGATGATCATTGGTTAGGGACAACAAAAAGTTTTTATGTTGAGGGGATCTTTATCATTAGATCGTTAATGTATATCAAATTTCAGCACACATGAATGAATGATAAACATATATTCTATTTACTATAAAAACATGATACATTTACAACCATTATAATCAATATCATAGTATATTCTACATGAATTTCATGTTGTTTTATAGAAAAGATTTTATGAAAATTATATATAAATGTAATTCCTGAAAAATCCATATGTGACCATATGATAAAATACCCCCACGAGCCTATTAGTAAGTAACATTTACAAAGAAAACTAGTTTTAATAATGGAGAGACATAAGAATCATATTCCTTAAGTTCAACTATTTGAACTTATATTAAAAATACTTAAGTTCATAAAATCAAATGTTATAATTTTATGTTGTTTTCTACTTAGAACTATTTCTAAGTAAATCATCTTCATCCTTGTAACCCTTTCCATCAAGCTATTTCCTTGAAATATTTTGTAAATAATGTGACTATTTACATTACCACTTTATTAGTATATCCTAAAACATTTTTAGGATAAAGTGATATATGATTTGTTATGGTAACTAATGTACCTCCTTATATTTATCTTTACTATCATACCATAAACACTTTTAGGATACCCAGTGATAGACTTTGTGCATTGGCTAGTATAAACATTTAAGGAATAATGATGTTCATTTGTTATGATGACCATATGAAACTCTTTAAATTTTTATCTAGAATATCCTAAAAAATTTTAGGATAAAGTTACATTCACTTAATTATAGAAAACATATGTAACCATTTAAATTTATATTTACCATTATTTCCTAAACCTTTTAGAATTCAGGAAAATTTTACTTCATAAATAATCTTCCATAATAATGTTTTTTACTTTATCATAGTAACTACATGTAATTATTTACATTTTTCTTTACTATCCTATATCATAACTCTTTAGGATATAATGTAGTAATAACTTAAACTAAATATAGTATAACATTTTTTTATTAACTTTGAAATTTTTAAAATTCAAACATACTCCCACTAGATTCTTTGACACTATATTCTATTTGGAATATATTTCTAAGATACAACATGAACTACTTTGTGTTTTAGGAAATACAATTTATTTACTTATACTAGAAATATTTTACAAATAATATATTATTACCATATCATATATGGTATTCTATGTGTTTGAAAATTTTCCTATTTGAAAATAATACTTTATTAAAATATACTACTAATGGGTGCTAGGAACACCTTCCCACTCATTTTAACTAATATTTGGATAAACACTTTTATTCTGGATAAATAATGTTATCTGAATATTCTTCTCAAAAATATGATATAGAAATTTATGAATGATAAACCATGTATATAAATTCAATCATCTCATAACAACACTTTGTTATCAAACATCCTCTCTTATCATATAAGAGAAGTGAGATGAAATACACATATTTACTTAGATTAATCCTAGATTAACACATTACTTTACATTCAAATTATTGATGTAGTTACTATTTACTTCATCACATGAATTTAAAATACAAGATTAATCAATTATTCCTTTTATTTTGAACTCTTGTATATTTATAACACTTGTAAAAATACAATTAGTATCACATACCCTTCAAAATCAAAAAATTAATTCTTATAACATTAATATATGACATGGACATTCCATGGTGTTCCGTGTTCCCATATTATGGAATTTTTTTCTTATTCTTAATAATACCTTTAGGTTTCAAATAAAATTAACTAGATTCTTGAATAAATATTATTGTACTTTCAAACATTTCCCCTTATAGTTTTGAATTTTATCTCATTATATTGTCAATATAGTACCAGAACTCAGACATCATATGCCTAGTTTATTTATTATAAAAACTTTGATAATATCAAGTAAACTTCTCTCAAATTCATCCATCTTTCCATAAAATTTCCATATATGACAATAGGATAAATTCCCTTAATAGAATAATTATTATTGTAATTTTTTAGTATTTAAAAAAACATTCAATCATTTTTAATAGCATGGACATACCCAATCATATTGAGTATATGAGATTAGAATTACTTAGGTTAACTATGTATTAAATTCCTTTTATACCTTAAATGAATCATTCCATGATTTCATAAGCAACTAGATTCACTTGTTTAACAATTTTAACTATAAGTTACACATAAAGGAACTATTATAACACATAGAATATTTCACTTTTTATATAAGTTTTCTTAAGTTACCAGTATTAGGAGTTGATTACTTTAAGATTATAATTTCAATGATTAATATAAATTTTAGTTTGATTATGATGATACATTTACCTACAACATAACTTTTTCTCAGATGAATATCTTGTCTTAGATCTTTTCATTTAGGAAATTTAATGAATGTGATCCCACTAAAATTGATGACACCATACATCATATTTATTTAGTGAGCCAAGATCCATATTTTACTAAGTAATGATTCCACTATGACATTTCTCTCACCACTTAATTATTTAGGTAAGGAATCATACCAATAACAATATTTGAGAAAATTGGATATTTAAGTGGATAACCATTTATCCAAATCCATCATATGGATCCACTCAACTATATTACTTTGGTAACTTAATCCTATTAGGGTCTATCAGCTAGTGTAACCCAAATTAAATGATAAAAATAGGCTAACAAAGGTCAATCTAAGGGCACCCATCTGTGGCATGACCTACTCAAGTATGTTCTAGTATCACCCATTACTTTCCTTATATAAGATAATCCATGGACCCCATATATGTCATGACCTACAAGGCTTGAAGATTGAGGTCTTGAAAAGTGTCCCTTTAGAAAAAATCTCACACTTATTATTTAAGGGGTTTTAATTTGTAAAGTCTCACCAATTTAATATACATCATATACATGCTAAATTCACAATTATTACATCCTATATAATACTTATCTTCTCATGTTCTATTCCATTTCTATGTATACATGCTTCTAATGATTTAATTTTGGAATTTCTATTATATCCACCAAATTATTATGTACACACGACAATAATGCGTAACTATTTACACAACCCAAAAGTCTATGTTAATCACTTAAAAACAAAAATTCAAGTATGTTTATACATATCCAAATTCATCATATAAAAATTGTATATGGATTATTCATGTAAAGGAATAAAGTTATATATGATTTACAAACTCTATATGAGTAAGTATAAAGCAATAGATAGCCACTCCCATTCAATTTTCTAGCCAAGGAAAGCCTCCAAGAAAGTAGTTAGTCCAACCCCAAGTCCCACTACCTAGGGATACTTTACTCAGGAGAGAATTTAATTCATAATATATTTACACCTAATATGAAAAAACTATTCCCAACAACTATTCTCAATCTCATAACTAAAATAAAAATTGAGGTCAAGGTAGATGAAAAATATATTTTATGATATGAAATCTATAATTAAATGAAATGATATATCCTAGAATAAATTAATTATATAAACTTTGGAATAAAATCATTCATAATAATAAAAACTTATAAATATGAATAAAACAGGGAATGCCCTTTAGATAAATGAACAATTAAAATATTTAAACATGAGGTAAACATTTATGAACAAATTCATAAATAAAAGATAATTATAAACTCTTTTATAGTATCATATTTAACATTATAGAAATTCTAGAATTTTGATTATAAAACCTTTATATTCATCCTTATATGAATTTTTTAATATTTATCATTATATGGGATTTCCTTTTTAAATATATGATATTATATAAATTATTAACTATTTATAATTCAAGTTATGTTATGTAAACCTTTTATATAATATAAATATCTTATACTTAATTATTATTTAAACCTTGATCATATTAATTATCAAAACACTTTTTGATGTGGCTTAAATAATGTTCAGAATAAGGCCCTTTAATTTGAATAATTTCAAATTAATTAATTATGAACTATACATGAATATTAAGGAAATTTAAAAAATAAATAAAAAATTTATTTATTTTACAAAATTTGATACATTTATAAAATATTGATAAATAAATGAAAATTATAAACATTTAACAAATTATTAATAATATAAACATTTTATATTCACTTCAATATAAACCTTATCATATTTAATATTAAATAGAATTTATATGGTATTTCACGAATTATAGCCATTTTATAATTCAATATCTATTATATAAACATTTAAATATCATATATTTTGTAATTTATAAAAACTTTATAAATAACATTTTTTTGATTTCTAAACAAACCATTTATTTTTATATCATAAAGCATGCCATTTAATCTATCAAAAGGTATTTTAAACATTAAAATTTAAAATTTAGAATATTTTTTTAATAAATGATTCATATAAATTAATATAATTAATTATAATCAATTTATAATTAATTAATTTATAAACCATTTATAAATTAAAATATTCCCAAAATACCATTTTTATGATTTATAAAATTTTATAAACCATACATATTTGAAAAATATTTATCAATTAACCATAAATTTATTATAGTTATTAATTAATAAAACACTTTTATAAATTTTTAATAAAATATCTTCATCATTATTAATAAAAAATTTATAAATAATATAATTAAATTCATAATTGAATTATTTCCATTAAAATAAATATTTTATTAATTTTCATAAATAAGAGAAATAAATATGAACTTTTTAATACTATACAAAGGTTAATTAAACAAATTCTATTAGGCCTATATTATTAATGATATTACCATTTTATAAAACATTTTATAAATATGAGTAAGATAAATAATTAAATAAAACTTTTTTATTTAATTACTAAATATGAAATTTTCATATTTATTTCTATCCTTTAAATATATTATTTTACAATTTATAAAACATGGTTTTTATAAAATTATAAACACATTGTTTTGTTAAAGACTCTCACTCTATAATACCGTTGATGGATTTTGAATGATCATCATTTGACCATATGCAGCGAAAGACATCCCAAACATAAGTAGATTTATCTTCAAGAATCAATGCATAAATAAAATTATAAAAATAGAGTACTAGGAAAATACCGACAACAATAGTCTTCTTCTTCCTTAGTAAAGGACAATTCTTGATAAAGATCACAAAGTAATGAACAAAATAACCCTACCATTGATGGGGTAACATCAGATAATGGATCCACGGTCGTATCATGAGGATACCCGAATGCTGAAGTGGTGTTATAACCTTCATCTTAGATGATAAACAACATTATGGGAGGAAGAGAGAATATGCCACACCCAAGAGAAGTGAAAACCATCCTATTATATAGGAAAATCCCGAGTCTCCTTGTAATATATACATTTCAAAATGTTTTGTTAATTCATTGAACATTTTCAATGAATTAATATAAATCCATTAAAACATTTATAATGATTTGTAACTAATAATAAAACTTTTCTAGAGAAATGAATATATATCATATATATATATATATATTTATTATCACATGTATATTTAATACATGCATAAAAATACCTACAACACATGAATTTATTAAATATATACTTATATATAATATAATATAATATATATATGTGTTTATTTTAGTTCATATCCAACAAAAATATCTACCTATATTTACTAGAGAGGGTGGATCATAGGTTGTTGAGTTTTGGGTTGAGCCATTACAGACTATCTTCAACCAATTTGGGGAACCTACTGAGTGAAGGGTGAAGCTTACTATGTATATGATATGAATACTATCCAAGTACTAGTAATATATCTTACTCTAAAGAGATAAACACGTGGGGATATCCTAAAAGGATTTTCAGGATCCTTTCATTGAGTAGTTTTTACCAAGACATTGAGGACTGAAATGGTATAGGACTTCATGCATATTTATTAAGGGATAATGTTTGTGAGTGATTATGTTTCCCAATTTACCAATTTTCTTTAGTTTGTTCCTATGTGGGCAGGTAATTAAATTTACCGGGTTCATTATTTTGAGGATATATTGAGTAATCCAATATGGGTTCAAGTGAATATTTTCTTCCAGAATTCTTTTATTGAGGTGGTGAACCAAACCCCAAGTTTTGAAAGGAATTTGATAGGGAGTGTTATACCCGAGTGGTCCGGTTATATTTTATGTCTAGGAGAGGATCTGCTGGTAGCAGGATGTGTAGATATAATGATTCTCTCAAGACTGGTGAAAGTTAGTACAATCAGGGTCATGAATCATATTCTTCCCCATAAAGAAATACTCCCCCAATATGTTATCAGTATGGTGGAGTGGAGAATACTTGAGCATATTTCCATTCATAATTATCTAGCATCATTCATATGGGTAAATGGGATATCTAAAATATTTTTGGCATATTTTTTTCTTATCTCGGAAGTATCCATAGTGATGCCTAGTCTTAGGGATCTAGAGTTATATTAGGTGCCTTACCAAAGGGTGTTAATTGGAGTTTGTTCAATTGAGTTGGTTATAGATTCACGCATGTTTCCTAGTATCATAGGAAGTAGAGTAGTTATCCTTAAGTCAATCTATCTATTGAAGTCTAGGGTAGAGGATCGGGTTCAAGCCAACTTTATGTTGTTGAGACAATACCTATTGATCTTGGAAGGGACTATTAGCTATTAGAAATATGATTTTAGTAAAATCTACCCTTGATTATGTTATATTAAATAAGGATGCTTAATATTAATTTATATTTTCTTTGTTTACTAAGGATCTAGGTCTTGTTATATATTATCTTTATGGGTTAATGTCTGTCGATATGCCCATAGGGGTGTGGTATAATGGTATTTAGATATTTACAGAGTATACTATCATAATCTATAGATATAGGATTTTATAGGATATATTTTTATTAGATATTTTCTGTAAATACCTCAATCTATCTGTGTATAAAATTCATCTAATTTTTGACATTATAATTTAATTTTTGGTGTATATTTAACTTTTTAAGGAAATTATAGTGTTTTAGGGAGGAGTTTGAGTGAAAAAGGAAAGGGGGAGAGGTAAAGAAGACACTAATTACTGAATGGCATGGTACTAGGTACCCAATGGTGGTCTGATTGGTGTAGGTGGTTCTATAAGAACCACTTGGTACCCAGTCAAATTGAATTGGGTACATGGTATACACTTGGGGTAAAATTCTATTAATAAATGGAATTTTGGTCTTTGTATGCCTACAATTTGACAATTTTTTTATTTAGGGATTTATATTTTCCCTTATTTGATATCCATTTAGTTCATCCTAAATCTATCCCTATCCTATCTATGTATTTAAACCCTTTCATCATGAAACCTTTATCCAAGTAGCTCTAATTGGTTACAAAGCTAAATCCATGGAAAAGTAATCCCCCAATGTCCTCTAATCACCCTTCTTACTCATATTTTAATTTTAGTAAGTTTGAATCCTCAACCTATAATCATATATATTATAAAATCATTCCATTTCATTAATATTCTTCTAGTCTAGCTAATGGAGGAGATTATCTTATCATCATTAAGGTATTTCTTAGATTTTCTTCCCAAACTCTATATCTTATGTCAAGAATGGTTCAATCCATAATATTTTCTTGATACTAGGTTGAAAATAATCTTAAAGTTATGTATTATTATTATTCCCTATACTCCCTAGAGGTTTTCTATAATTTAATTGGTAGGTGAAAAATTTCTGCCTCTCGTATTCTTGAGAGTTAGACTGATAATGGTTTAGGCATGAGTGAAAATAACTAAAATGAAATTTTTTTGGTTATTAAAAAATTTTATGATTATTCTCACATTCCTTGATTATTGAATGGGTATTCTTAAATTTATTAAAGACTAGGTTAACATGCCTATTTATTTTATTCATTGAGTTATAAGATTTTATTATTTTTGTTTTCATTCATTTCTAGTAAGAATGTTTTAAAAGGTTTTGAACCTTATATGTTTTAGGTGTTTCTATATAATGAATTGATACATAAAGGTTTGTTTTATTTTATTTAAAACCATCTTATTGTAAAATTTTTATCGATGGGTATACTATTACTATGGAGATATTGTGTATGTAGCCTTCCTGTTAATGTATGGGTTGGTGGTTGGGATAGGATCACAACACCCTAAATCATTATACCCATTTTCTTCCCCCCTATGATGGAAAACTCAGTTTTCTTGATTTTTTATACAAGATTCCCTTTACCCTAGGCATGGGTGTTACAACCCGACTCATTCTAAATGGTCATCTCAAATCCATTTCATGATCTTGAAGTAGGCATTCTAGGTATAGTCTCTTCCCATGTGGTAAGTTACTTTCTAGGGATTATTTTTATATTTTATATGTTTGAATTAGAATACTAGTAGATATTCTACATATTCCTTTAGATTTTTTTTATTGAATACACTTTGTCTTATGATTGGTGGTTAGGGGTGGGTGGTGGTACACTACTAGATATGTTATAATCACACCCAAAACAGGTCCCTCTTAGGATTCATGTAGATATTATTGTACATTAACTATATAAAGGAATGATATTTGAACATGGGAGTTATACTCACCTGATGTTAGGAGTGCTGATGAAACCTTTTTCACATTTTGGAGGGTGTGTAGAGCGAGCACTTAGTGGAATCCCTCAATGTTCACCATGGGATATTCCACTTGAGAAATCTATATATTGGAACTTTGGAAAATGTTTGGCATACACAACTTGTGTATATGTAGGTTTTTCTATGTCTATCACACTTTGTGTATCATTTGGATGTTTTGATACTATTATGTATAGACATGCATGTTGATGTCATGTTATAAATTTTACATTATCTTGAAATATAACTCCCTTTCATTGAAAACTGATTGTACCCGTTGTATAGAGGAGTCTTGGGTTGTCCATGCCACATATAGGTATGGAATTAGTTAAATGTTAAACATCTTAAAAGGAGGAAAAAATCTCTGAAATTTGTGTTACCCGAGACTTGATGTTTACACTAGCCTCTGGTGATCGGAAGGCACACCTAAGGTGTTGTAGCGACGTGATCTGGTGTCGTTTAGGTATTTAAGACACAAACATTACAAAATAGCATTAGATCCCATAACAAGGTATTAGGGGTATAAGACTTGAGAATATATAAGATATAGATATGTTGGGACTCAATAATTAAAATATATATATACCTAGATAACATAATTTTAGAGTAATATTGGTAGTTGGGGGATTACCTAAGTGGTAGAGGATCTCTATAATCCATCATCATACCTGGATTAAAATCCGAGTGGGAGAGAATTTCCATAGGTACAATAGCATTACTATAGCAGGCACTATAGTGACACTGTAGAACTGTAGTAGTGAAAGTAATGTAGTGGGGTGCTATAGTACCAGTACTATTCACCCCAAATGGGTTTTTGGGCCACTAGGCCTTTGGGATATCAAGGGGTAGTGACACAAGTATGACATACAGGTGGTGACACATGAATGATGCAAGAAGGATTTTCAGGTCATCCAATGCTGGTCCTAAGGTCCATGTAATGGTATTCATTCCCATTAGGACTTTAGGTAAAAAATACATAATGTAATAAAAGTAGCTGGCTAGGTGGGTTATCCCTTGGGGGAGCTATGACCTACCTTTCAAGCCTGTGTGTATGCAGTGTGTGTGTGTTTAAATGTAATTGTACCCCAAAACACCCAATATATTATAATCATAGTGAAATATTAAGTTACTCATGGTATTTTGGGACCCTCTCTTTTATTTTATAGTTAGTCCTAATCCTCTGGTTTCTTGAATCATGCTAGGAATCAATAGATAGGGACATGTAGGATAATATTCCATACTATATGCTTGTTTGTGTTTGTTTAAATTATCATTTGATCTAATAGGTGATTCATATAAACTAAAACATTAATAATATATAAATATTTATTTCTTATATATTTATTATTAATGATTAGGTTAATATGAGTTAGACACTATTTAATTTGATTATGAATTCCTTATCATACATTATTGATGGTTTATTTATCTATGTTATACATATAACATGATCTCTTTGTTTTAAAGGTGATATTATTATAATCAAAAATTGATTAAAAAGAAAAGTTTAAAAGTTTTGTTAAAATGAAAAGTATTTCAACAGATTGAAGAAGGATATATGTGAATGGTTTTAGACCTAACCTTAGTATTATAGTTTTTATTTTTAATTATCTAGGTTCTCTTCCTCTCAATAAAGAGTCTTAATATACTTCACTAATTTACTATAGAGGATGCCTCCTTAATGAACACTACCTTCCATGTAGGAATTGAAAGATGAGAATGTTCCACCCGAATAAACTATTGTTGATCCTCAGGTCCTTGAGGTACTCACTGTAGGTTCCAATTGCAGTGGATTCATGGTTGGGATGGAACCCAAATTTTATTTTTACCATGATAAATGATTATTCCAGGATCAATACAATAATTAATTCTAGTCTACACATAATATAATCAAAGATTTAGATAAAGAAGAAAGAGGCCTGAAACCTTTAGAGAGGATCTTGCACATCATGTTTATAATTAATTTAATTAATTTCATAAAAGAAAATAATACCTAGATCTTTGGTATTTTCTTCATTGATGATGTTGATTATCCAGAATGACCCTTATGGATTATCTTGTTGTGCTTGTAAGAATCCAACATATAATCCATCTAGCGGTGATCCACATGTGCTCCGATTGCCTCCGATCGACACCACTCATTCTCTGGGTGCTAGCACGGGGAAGCAAGTGTCTTGTGTTGGTTATTCTTGATCGCTTGTTCTTTGGTCTTGAAGAACATATCTCATTATTGAGAGGGGAGGGAAGAGGATTCGAGAGAGAAATTGTTTGGCTAAAAAATTCTCAATTCACCAGGCATGTGGTGTGATGTGATGTCTGGCACAATAGGCGTTCTTGTCTATTTATATTCATGGAACATGAATTAAAATATTTAATTTCATAAAAAAATTAAATACATTCATGAAATTATAGAAAACCCATACTCATGATAATACCATGTCATTATTTAGGGTGTGCCAACTTGCGTAAAACAGAATTATAAATAAAATTCTGTGTCACAAAATAATTGCAGCATCATTATTATTTTAACTTGTGCCAACTAGTTAAATAATTATTTACCATCTTGAAAATAATTATTTTACTACCGAACCGGCCTTGGTTCGCTTGAACTCCACTTCCATTTTTTGAACACCTAAATAAATAAATAAATAATTTATTCTCTTAAATAAATATTTTATTTACAAACTAGTAGATAAATATTTATTAAATGTTCAATAAAAAAAATATATTTTATTTAATTTATTCAATCATTTTAACTTGAATAAAATTATTCCACAGTCTTGAGAATAATATTTAATTGATTAATTAAATTCAAATAGAATTTAACCGAGACCACTAAAAACACTTAGTGTGTAAACCTCTAGGATTATTTCTCGTTAGCATTAGGTGGGCTTGCCTAAAGTCCAAGAGTACTGTCTAGAAACGAGTTAAGGCATCCAAGATAAAGAATGTAAATTTTCAAGAATAACATCCACATATGAATGATCACTGTATAATATAATCCCTTTATCGCAATATCTCATAAAGCAGGTTTCATGATAGTTTCATCAACATTTATGCTTCATACGTCGTTCTTTGACTACCTGAAATAAACTCATCGTTACACCATGGCCATGGAATTTTGCACGATGGTTCTATTTCAAACAAAGGGACAAGATATAAACTTCCATAAATTGAAGGGATATATCCTTCCTTGATTTATCCATTAATAACACACCACTCGTGATGCACCCAACATACCCTACTTCTCTCCAACTATCTGTGTGACAGTTTTCATTAGTAAATAAAAGTGCGCGAGTCATGATATGTATTAATGATAATCTTAAAGTCTAAGGATCATTACACACATTCTCATATAGAAATATCCGATGAAACCAAAACATGATAAATTCCCACTAGCGGGTCTATTCCCATAATCTCCTATCTTGGAGATTACCAAGTGTGAACTTCATGAGAGGAAGTCTCATATGCTTACGAGTACTCACACCTGACGATCTGCATTCTATGTGTCCCATCATAGTATGTCATCTAGCCACAAAACTATATTTACGAATATTTTTATATCATTTCAAGGTTCTCATCATACCATGAAACTTCCATGACCTTATAAATGCAACAAATACTCTACGACATTATTATATCATAGTCATGAAGAACAATGAACAATATGTTAGAATACATTAAATATACATGTAATTAAAGTAAAATTAGTTGGTTCTAGGACACAAACTCTTACAAACTCCCACTTGGACTAGAGCCAACTACCTATGACTTTCAGTTTGCTAGACCTCACATGGTGATCATGTTTCTACTGAGTCAAGGCTTTATTCAAGGGGTCTTCCACGTTGTCTTCCATGGAAATAATAATTGATGCAACTTCACCTCTCTAAGAAAAATCCCTCAAGAGATGATACTTCTGAAGTATGTGCTTCATCCACTGATGTGACCTTGGCTCTTTTGCAAGAGACACTATTGCAGTATTATCATAGTATAATGTGATGGTATCTTTACTGCTAGGTATCATATCTAGCTCCTGGACGAAGCTTCACATACAAAATTCTTCTTTAGCTGCCTCAGAAGCTATGATATACTCGGAATCTATTGTAAAATATGTGACCACACTGTGCTTTGATCTCTTCCAGCTCACTACACCTCCATTAAAAGTGAATATGTATCCTGTTTGCGACTTCATATCATCTTGATCAGTCTGGAAACTAGCATCTGCATATCCTCTGATGACTAGTTCCTCATCTCCTCCATAAAACAGGAATATATCATTAGTATGACTCAAATACTCTAGGATATTATTGACTTCCATCCAATAGTGCTCACCTGGGTCAGCTTGATATCTGCCTACTGCACTCAATTCATAGGCGACATCTAGCCTAGTACATAGCGTTGCATACATGACTAACCAAATCACTGATGCGTATGGAGTCCTTGACATTATCTTTCTTTACTCATGTGTCTGAGGAAACATTTTCTTGGTAATATTAATTCCATGTGACACTGGAAATAATCCCCTCTTGGATTGTTCCATATTGAATCTCTTCAGTATCTTATTAATGTATGTAATTTGACTTCGGACTATAAATATCTTGGATCTATCACGATGGATCTTGATTCCAAGAATATATGCTGCCTCACCCAAGTACTTCATGGAGAAGCATTTATTAAACCATGCCTTAATAGTCTTTAAGACTGGTATCTCATTTCCAATAAGTAATATTTCATCAACATATACTATTAGGAAAATGACTGCACTCCCACTAAATCGTTTGTAGACACAAGGCTCACATTCCTTCTTGATAAAACGAAATTCTCTTATGTCTTCATCAAAACAAATTTTCCATGACCTGGATGCTTTCTTTAATCCATAAATGGATTTCTAAAACTTTCATACCTTATTGGAATCCTTTAGAGTCACAAACCCTTCAGGTTGCGTCATGTAGACATCTTCTTAAAGGTTCCTGTTAAGGATGCTGTTTTGACATCCATTTTATAAATCTCATGGTCATGGTAAGACAAAATGAAAAGTAGAATTCTAATGGATTTCATCATTGCAACTGGTGAAAAGGTTTCATCTTAGTCAATTCCTTGATGCTGTTTAAACCCTTTTGCAACCATTCATGCCTTATAGGTACTGACTTATCCTTCTATGTCTAGTTTCTTCTTGAATACCCATTTGAAACAAACAACCTTTAAATCAACTGTAAGATCTACCAAAATCCAGACTTGGTTTGGGTACATGGAATCCATTTCTAAATTCATTGCTTCTTTCCACTTGGAAACATCTATGCCACTTACTACTTCCTTGTAGGTTAGAGGATCATTATTATCAACTAATAACAAGTCAACATCCTTAGTAACTAGAAAACCGTACCATTCCAATTCTCTAACCTCTCTTGAACTCCTATGCAGTACTTGTGTCTTTTGAACACATTCTTCTTCCATGGGCTTTTGTAGAATCTGTTCATGTACCAACTCTTGTTTACCTTGAGACTCGACTTCATTGAAGTCTATCTTGATCCCACTATCTCTTTTGAAGATGTTATCCCTCTCAAGGAATATGGCATGTCTTGCCACAATAACCTTTTTTTCTAAGGGGTTGTATAGGTAATATCCCCTTGTTTCCTTGGGGTATCCTATAAAGGAACACTTTGTGCCTCAGGGTGCGAGTTTTTTTTATGAGGGGGCCTTAACAAAGACTTCACTACCCCACACATGTAAATTCGATAACATGGATTTTCTTCCACTACATAACTCGTATGGAATACCATTTATCAATTTAGTTGGTACTTGGTTTAGTATGTGTGATTCTATTTGTAACCTATACCCCCAAAAGGATAATGGAAGACTTTCATGACTCATCACTGATCTCACCATGTTTAACAAGGTGCGGTTCCTGCTTTCACTTACACCCTTCCATTGAGGTGTGTGGGATGGGATCCCAAACTCCCGTAAGTAATCAATGATGTCCTGATCAAGATATTCCCCACCTTGGTCTGAGCAGAGTTTCTTAATCTTATTTAGCAAGGTGGTTCTCAAATTCATTCTTGTATTCCTTGAACTTATCAAAGGAATCTGACTTATACTTCATTAAGTAGATATATCCATATCTACTAAAATCATCAATAAAAGTTATGAAGTTTGAGTACCCACCCCTTGATTCAACTGGAAATGGTCCACACACATTAGTATGAACCAATTCAAGAAACTCTTTAGCCCTTTCACCTTTCCCACCAAATGGAGATTTGATCATTTTTCTTTGTAAACATGAATGACATACGCTAAGTGGTTTTAGTTCAAAAGAATATAAATATACATCTTGATGTAACTTTTTCAATCATTTCTCATTTACATGACCTAGACGACGATGAAAAAGTTGGGTGTGGTATGAGTCATGTGAAGTATCTTTATCATCGATTTCCATTACTTGGTTTGTGTAAGCAAACACATAAAGACCATTGTATAAATGTTCTCTACAAAAACAAATTCTATCTTTATAAAAGAAGAAACATTCATTTAAAAACCTGAAAACAAATCCATCTATATCTAGTATGGATACAGAAATTATGTTTTTGGTTATAGAAGGCACATAAAAACAACCCTTTAACACTGATATCATCCCAATTGGAAACGTGAGGTGGTAGTCCCCGACAACTACATCAGAAAGTCTGGCTCCGTTGGCTGCTCATAGATCTACCTCCCCACGATCAATATTCATGAATATACTTGGTTCCTATATTTGGATAAATATGTGAGCACCACAAGATATATCTAATACCTAATTTGTAGAAACATATAGATTGTATTCGATAAAAAATGCACCTAAAGATTCCCCTTGCTTCTTAGGCTGGGTGCAGTTCTTCTTCCAGTGGCCCTTCTTACTACATGTGAAACAAACAACCTCATGTTCCCTTGCCTCCCCTTTGATATTCATTTTCTTGGAAGGCTGTGAAGAAGCTTTGGGCTTAAATCTCTTCGCCTTCCTTTTCCTCTTATTCACCATAAATACAAAAGGATTTTCTCACTTCATATCTTTGTCCACTTGGAAAATGAGGATAAGAATATCAGATAGAGACTTCTCAATGTTGTTCATATTGAAATTGACAACAAAGTTAGAGGAGCTCTGAGGGAGTGATGTGAGAATGAGATCGATGCCTAGTTATTCATGGATTTTAAACCCTAGAACCTCCATTTCTCAATGTAGCCAATGATAATGACTACATGAGGACCATCCAGGGCACCTTCTCCAAGTTTAATATGAAAGAGTGTCTTAGAGATTGCAAACCTTTCCTATCATTCTCTCTTCTGGTAAAGACCACAAAGGTTCTTGAGCATTATATAAGCATCCATGTTTTCATGAGACTTCATCAGATCACTAGACATTGATGATAACATAAAAAATTGAATGTCGACCATGTTGTTTATATGTTTCTCATAGACCAATAAATCCTCATCACTTGAATCTTTGGTAGGAGGATCAGGTAATGTTGACTCCAGCATGTAAGAATTCTATTCATGGTGTAGGATAACTTGAAGAAGACTAAACCATTATTGGAAGTTACTACTGGTGAGGATTTTGTCTTTATCTATACTTTATCGTAGGGATAGTGTGGTTGACGAGTTTGTCATTTTTATTCTACAATTAAAAGATAAGATCAGTAGTACTTTCTTGATTACATTTTATGAGAAATAATAAATTTTATTAAGTCTCCCACTATTTTATCAAGTCTCAATGGCCCTCACCATTGAGCTTAGAATGTCCAGTTGCCATGACATTCTAGTGGCAAGGATCTATATTACCCTTTATATAACCCCAATAAGGGTTGGTCAAGATATTAGAAGGTATTTAGGTAGAAAGGTCTTTGAAAACTGCGGGCTTACAACTCCTTGATCTGTTGAGTGGACTCCCCAATCCTGAAATCATGACTTTGGATTTCCTCAAATCTTGCCTCCAATATTACACTAAGTCTATCAAGGGATACTCCTCTTGATGTAATATGGTTAAGTCAACCCAAAACCTTTCATAAGGGCTTCCTGTATAAAAGTAAGTGTTCCAACAAGGGTTGGTCAAACACATAGTTTTATTGAGTTTTTCCCTTAATTAAGTAATGGAAGGCTTTGTATAACTTAATATTTTATTTGAGGTATTTTTATCTCTTACGCGTGAATTTATTATTATCATTATCACATGCTTGTTAATATTAAGTAGAACATAATTAATTGATTAAAAATGACTTGCTAATATTTATGCCTAATTCTGGTTTATTTTAGTTCCATATTGCATGCTTATTTAATTCATTAATTTTGTGATCGTGAAAACACATCCATAATGATAAAACATGCAACTAACAAAAATAAAATAAAGTAAATGGCATGATCATGAGATTTTATAATAGTTAGTTTATCTAGTGGTTGATAAACTAACCATGAACTATGGGAGAAACACCTTGACCCTTTTAGGTTTGTGTTTACAGCTTCCACCTGTCCACCTCTGTATCTCCTGGGATTGGTTTCGTCTTGGATCTAGATTGAACCACCTCCACTAGCTTGTGAGTTCCATCCATTACATATTCTTTTTTTAACTCACATGTAGGTGATGGGTAAAAATGGGTTTTACATAAAGGAAACCTTGGGCACGTAGACCCTACATATTAATGAGGAGAAGGATCACATGTCAACAAATTAAATTAAAATAAATAATTTAAAAGAATCCATCCATATACAAAGGTCTTGGTCTAGATCATGATCATCTATACATGAAACGACATTTACACATAAATAAAACTAGAATTAAATTATTTAATCATTCTTGTTTAAGATAAATCATGCTCGAATAAATTAATTATCATCTTTAATTAATCTATACTTTTATCTTAAACCCTTTTATGAATTTCCTTGAGATTATCATCCATCATAATTTTAAAAAAATAAATTCATTTAAAATTATCTTTGTACATAACTTGTACCTTGGAGGCAACCCAGTGAATTCCTATTCATAACTACCTAATGATTAGAAATGAACATTATTCATATGTTAAATTAAACACATATATATAAAAAACATATCATGTGTTGTACCTTAGGTTTACGCCTACATAATGGTATGTGTCTCAATGGTTTTAATAATATAATAATAAATTTTAATAAATCTGTATAATTTGGATGAGTACATGACCTGTAGTTCCAACTACACTGTGTGTACTATTTTTCATCATATATCCTAAGTACAAGCCCAGGGAAACAACGTGTGAGTGTACTTTGGTAATCTTTGGAGTACACTGCATGTACAGTGGACCACACACCATGTAGTTGCTTGTTACATGGTCTCTAGCCGGGAAAGCTGTGTACGGGGTACACGGTCCAACCCTAACCCGAAGGGACTACATTTCATGTCCATTGGGCCACACGATGTGTAATCTGGAAAATATATGCCACCTTTTCCTGGTCAACACACAGAGTCATTATGACTTAGAAAAACTCTAATGACACGGCTTGGTTTGGCAGAACAGACCCGGTGCATTGAAACTTGACTACATGGTGTGTACTTATGAATACACGTCGTGTGTTCTGGTGTTGTACGGCCAGGAACCTTTGGTAACTTTGGATGAGATCCTCTATTTTATTTTAATCAAAATTAAAAGAAAATATTGTTTCTGTAAGGTGAACAAGAAATGAAAGAGGATAAATAGATCTCGAGATTCATATTTTCAAAACGATTAACTTGAATTGAAATAACTAAATTATTAAATGCATAAATCATAAATGAAATATTTAAATAATTATAAACTATGATGTAACCCCTTTGATATCACTTGTAGGTTCTAGGAACAGTGGAAGCATGGTTTGGATGGAACCCAAATTTGATTTTTACCATGATCAATGATTATTACGGGATCAATACGAAGATGAAATCCAATATCCATGGAATATAATCAAATATTTAGATAAAGAAGAAAGAGGCCCAAAAACTTTAGAGAGGATATTTCACATCATGTTTATAATTAATTTAATTAATTTCATAAAATAAAATAATACCTGGATATTTGGTATTTTCTTCCTTGATGATATTGATCATCCGGAATAACCCTTCCAGATTATCTCGTTGCACTTATAAGGATCCAAACTAGAATACCTTTAGCGGTGATCCACACATTCTCCAATGACCTCCGATCGACACCGCTCATTCTCTGGGTTCTAGCACAGGGAAGTGAGTGTCTTGTGTTGGTCGTTCTTGATCACTTGTTCTTCAGGCTTTAAGAATGTCTCTCATTCTTGGGAGGGGAGAGAAGAGGATTCAAGAGAGAAATTGTTTGGCTCAACAATTCTCAATTCACCAGGCGTGTGGTGTGATGTGATGTGATGTATGACACAATAGGCGTACTTGTCTATTTTTATGCATGGAAAACCAGTTAAAATATTTAATTGCATAAAAGAAATTAAATTAATTCATGAACTTAGAGAAAACCCATGCTCATAATAATACATTGTCATTATTTATGGTGCACCAACTTGCACAAAACAGAATTATAAATAAAATTCTACGTCACAAAATAACAGCAGTGTAATTATTATTTTAACTTGTTCCAACTAGTTAAATAATTATTTACTCTCTTTCAAATAATTATTTTACTACCAGACTGGTATTGGTCCGCTCGAACTCCACTTCCATTTATTGAACACCCGAATAAATAAATAAATAATTTATTCTCTTAAATAAATATTTTATTTACAAACTATTAAATAAATATTTGTTAAATGTTCAATAAAATAAATATATTTTATTTAATTTATGAAATCATTTTAACTTGAATAAAATTATTCCATGGTCTTCAGAATAATATTAATTTCATTAATTAAATTCAAATAGAATTTAACCGCGACCACTAAAAACACTTAGTGTGTGACCCTCTAGGATTATTTCTTATTGGAATTAGGTGGGCTTGCCTAAAGTCCAAGAGTACTGTCTAGAAATGGGTCAAGGCACATAATGGAAAGAACGTAAAGTCGCAACAATGATATCCAAAAACGAACACTCACTCTGTAATATAATCCCTTTTTCGAAATATCTCATCAAACAGGTTTCATGATAGTGTTGTCAACTTTTATGCTTTATACGTATTTCTTTGACTACCAGAAATAAACTCATCATTACACCATGGACATGGAATTTCATGCGATGCTTATATTTCAATAAAAGGGTAGATATATCAACTTCCATAGATGGAAGGGAAATATCCTTCCTCAACTCATCCATTAATAACATGCCACTCGTGACGCACCCAACATACCCTACTTTCCCAACTATCTGTGTGAAGGTTTTTTTTGTAAATAAAAGTGTTCAAGTCATGAAATTTATTAATGATAATCTTAAAGTCTATAGATTATTACACACATTTTCAAATAGAAATATCTGATGACACCAAAACATGAGGAATTCCTTCTAGCGGGTCTGTTCTCATAATCTCCTATCTTGAAGATTACCAAGTGCGAACTTCATGTGAGTAAGTCTAATATACTTATGAGTACTCACACCTAACAGTCTACATGCAATGTGTCCCATCATAGTATGTCATCTAACCACAAAAATATATTTAATAATATTTTTATAGCATTTCAAGGTTCTCATCATAGCGGGGAACTTCCATGACCTTATCAATAAAACAAATACTCTAGGACATTATTACATCATAGTCATGCAGAAAAATGAACAATATGTTATAATATATTAAATATCCATGTAATCAAAGTAAAAAGAGTTGGTTTTAGGACACCAAATCTTACACTCACAAAGTCACTTCAAGATACAAGTTAAGAAACTCATAATAGGGAGCTTAATGCTACTAAGATTAAGAGTGACTTTTGGTTCCACCTTACTCTAAACTTTTGGGGTGGTTTATCCCCTTAAGAGGATAAATAATGGATCAACCAACTTCATCTGATCATTGAAATTAATAAGATTGTATAGAAACATCGAGTCTAGTTAACTAACTTTATGCTTGAAGGGGATTCAATACAATGGTGGGATACCATGATAGATGCTAAGAAGGAAGAGATTCTAACTTCAAAGAACACCCATGATATGTTATTTGATCAGTTTTTTCTAAACACACTATACATGGTTAAGGTCAAATATTTCATGTACCTTCAATAGGGTTTGATTTTAGTTATGGATTGTGCCTCTATGTTTTCAAACTCACTTCTCTTTAATTTTTCACTGAATGATGATGAAGAATACAAGGATATATTCTTTTAGATGGTCTTGAAAGAGTTTTTAAACTCAATTAATGCTAATTAATCTTCAAACCTTCTTTGAAGTAGTGAATAATTACATTTTCATTAAAACTGAATCCAAAGGTGGCTTAGGAGTAGATAGTTCATTGTTAGGGTGAATCCTAGGCAATAGTTCCTCTAGTGGTTGAAAGTGATGATGGGAGGAGACAAGTAGTGGTGGATCACACCAGGGGAACTAGATAATTGGTATACATTTATGTCCTTGATTTGTAAAATATCTTTTATAGTTTCATCAATGTGGATTCCTAGGTCTCATCAATACAAGTTATACCTTTGAGGTGAATCAATTCCACTCTTATAGTCAGTAAAGACACCTTTAGTGATTTTGTTAGAAAATAATTTTAGAGAGTATTTGATAGTGTCCTAAGACAACCCATGTATCAAATTAACAATAATTGGATCAATATATAAGAGGTAGCTGACCACCATTAGGGAGATCTAGTTGGGGACGTTGACATGATAGTTAGGTCTGTCTAGAAGGAGAAAAACATTTGGTATAATATTTTTCACCTTAGGGTCAATATTATGATGAATGAAGGATATATTATGTGAATAAAATAACTACCGATGATGGATTACATACTTTTAAAATAATAGGTACTATTTTAGTGAATTTTATATTAGTTTATTCTTTATTTTATATAAAAACTTCATATTATTTTATCAATTTTGAATTGGTGTCACTTATAGGATTTAAATTGAAATCCCTATCATCATATATGAGGATAAATATTCCTTAGGGAAGAGAATAAAATAGATTAAGAGGCATATGAAATATGCCTTAGTTTTTTCTTCTTATGGAAATTTATGGGATCTCATATTTTTGAATATATAATCAGTAAATTTCATTATATAAATAGACTAATTGAATCAATTCCAAGACAACATTAATTGTTATACTAGATGGGTACATGTCCAACTAGTATTGAGTATAACCTTTATAAGGAGTGGGATATTGAAGATGGTAAAGTTGGTATTAATCAAGTAAAGGTTAGGGATATCAATAATGAAAATCATATTATTATATTTGGGGTAATGGAATATAAAGGGTTTTAAGTTTTACCTCTTGTGGTAGAATTGTATCCAGATGTTTTACCTAAAGACTTCCTAGGTTTAACAATAATGTGAGAGGTGTAATTTACCATCATTATTCTTCCTATAACCAAATATATATCTATCCCTCTATACCATATGACTCTAACTGAGATTAAGGAATTAAAGATCCACATGGACGATCTTGAGGTCAAGGGGTTTATTTGATCGAGATATTCCCCTTTGGGTGTTCTAGTCCATTTCACCAAGAAGGTTGATGGGTTTTTATACCTTTTTATAGACTATTGGAATCTAAATTAGGTTATGATCAAGAATAATTACCAATTTCCCAAAATCAATGACCTGTTTGATTTATTAAAGGGGAAAAGTGGTTTTATAATATTTACCTTTTTTTAGGTTATCATCAATAATGTATTAGGTTAGAATATATCCTAAATACCACATTCTGATGTCAACATAAACACTATGAATATTTGGTAATGAATTTCAGCCTGAATAAAACTTATACAGTATTTATAGATCTAATGAATATGATCATTCATGAATTTTTATCCCCGTTCATCATAGTCTTAATGAATGATATCCTATTTTATTCTAAATCCTAGGATGATCACACCTGACATCTCCAAATTATCTTGGTGAATTTATAGGAGAATAAATTATATGATAAAATTTCAAAATTATCCTTTTGTATTTGGGAATTCATGTTCCTTGGGCATGTTATCTTGGAATCAATCATCTTAGTGGATCATGATAAGGTAGAATTGGTATAGTCTTGGAAAGTTCTATTGAATGTATTCAAGATCAGAAGTTTCCTTAGACACATAGGGTATTACCATCACTTAATGCAGTGCTTCTCAAGGATATATACACTTATGGTAACATTTTAAAAAAGGGTTTAAATTTATATATTATGATCAATATAATACAACCTTTCAAGATATTAAGAGAAAGCTGACTTGGTATCCAATTCTTATCGAAACTCAACTGATTAAAGGATTTGAGGTGTGTTGTGATGCATACATGGTATATCTTTGTTGTGTTCTCATGAAAGGCCATCATAAAGTAGAATATGGTTCTAGAAAAATTTTATTTCATAAAAATAACTACACTACCAATGATTTGGATTTTTTTAATATAGTATATGCATTTAATTATTAGAAGAATTGGATTTTTGGAGAGTGATTTATGGTTTACACTGATCACAAAATCCTTAAAGTAAATTTTATCTTAGAGATATATGAATCTAAGTCATCATCATTAAGTGGAGTATTTTTAGTCATTTGAATTTGAAATCTAGTTAGTTTAGGGAAATTAAATGTAGTTACTGATGCTATTAGTTGAAATATTCACCCCTAAAAGGTGACCAAATAAAAATAAAAATGGAGGTTGGAATATCTTATGGTTGAAATCTAGTTATATGTGATCAAGGAACATACTGTGATACATTTATGACAAATATATCTCTTATCATATTTTTTTGAACATGTCAATGACTCTTAGATATTATATTCTGAATGTATCATTATTTTATAGAGACTAAATGGTGGGGAGATCCTTAAAGATTGTTTCCAATATAGTCATTCCCATTTATATGTTCATAGAATACTTTTAGTTCATATAGGTATAAAATAGGAAGTAATGAAGGTGCACCATTCTTCTTGATGGGCCATTTACCCTGGTATCACCAAGATACACCATTATATTTGTCACCAGTTCTTATATCCTAGAATAAAGAAGGATATCATGGGACTCATTTCTACATGCCTTATATGTCAATAGGTAAATTCATAAAATCAAAATCCTACTAGTACTCTTTACCTATTCTCTATACTGGTATGGTAGTGAGATGAAATTACATTGGAATTCATGGCCCATTCACCAAGACCCTCTAAGGGTAAGGATACAATGTGGGTAATAATGGACCACCTAACTAAGATGGATCACTGTTTTACTAATAAAAGAGGCCTCCTCAATTGATGAACTTGTGAAACAATATGTTAAAGATATTGTGAAGCTTCATGGTATCCAAGCTATCATTTTATATTAAAAGGACCCAAGGTTCATGTCTCAGTACTAGTAATGGTTGCAACTAACAATGAGTTTATAGGTAAATTTGAATACTACTTTCCTCTATAAACTAATGGCTAGTCTAAGTGAACCATTTACATCATATAGGATATGTTACCGACCTATATTATTTAATTTGGTGGATCACGAGAGGATCACTTATACTTGGAGGAATTATACTACAACAATAGATACCATTATTCTATCTAAATGGCTATGTTTGAATCTATTTATGGTTACCCATGTCATTATCCCATTTGTTGGATAGATATCAGTGAGTCATCAGTGATTAGTCCTAGAAAATTAAAAGACATTATTGAATAGGATAAGATGATCTAAAAATTGACTGTAACTATTAAAATATAACAAAAAAATATATTTTTATCATTGGATATGGACCTTTTAATTCAAAGTGGTTGATAATGTTTTTATTTGAGTTTTATTGAAATTATTTCATCGATGAATGGGAAAGTAGGGGAAGATGATCCCAAGATATATCAAGCCTTTCAATATATTAAGAAGAGTCATGTAAGTTTCTTAAAAACTAGAATTAAAAACTAAATTTATTTCTATACATAATAATTTCTACATTTTCCAACCCAGGATTTACATAACCAATATATTATATGTGATCTGATATGATGAGATTCAACTAGAAGATAATGCCAAATATGGGAGTATCCTTTTTTCATTGTTGTTAAGAGTCAAAAAGTGCATATAAGTAATTTGGTTCCTCTAGTTTAGGTTATATATAAACATTGAAGGCTCCAATATGAAACATAGAAGTGAGAATAAGAGATGAAGGCTCTATGGTTGAACCTAATCTCTCAAGAAGTTGATTGGAGATTCTTTAGGTAAATAAGTCTAATGGAGTGGTTGTAAAAATCACAACCTCTCTAAGTAGGTAATTACTCTCATTTTAGATATTATAATTTTTTTGGTGTATATTTAAGTTAAAAAGGTGATTAAATGGTTTCTTAGAGTGATTATAGTGAAAAAGATAAGATAGATATGTTTATGAGACACTAGATACCAAATGTCCTAGTATTAGGTACCTTATGTGGGTTTGGTGGGTTTAGGTGGTTCTTTGAGGACAACTGGGTGCCCAATGGACATATACTAAGTACTTGGTATATTATTGGAAAAAATTCCCTTAATAATGTAAATTTTGGTATTTTATACCCATAATTTGGAACCTTTTTCTTTTGGTCTTAGGACTCTCACTCATTTTATATCTCTTGAGTTCATCCTTAAGCTATCCCTATATTTTAAATGTATTTCAAACCTTCTATCATCAAAACTTAATCCATGTATATTTGGTTCATAATAAAGGCTCATACTTATAAAGGTAAGGCCTTAACCCACCTCTAGACACCCTTATTACTCATATTTTAATGGAAGTGGGTATGGAACCTCAAAATTTAATCATAGGGTTTATCGAATCATTATTTTTATTCAATTTTCTTCTTGTTTAGCTACTATAATAGATTATCTTAGAATAAATTTACTTGATTTTCCCTAAAATAAATATATTATCTAAATAATAGTTAAATATCTAATATTATATTAATCCTAGGTTGATATTAAGCTTCAAGTGGTGGCTTATTATTATTGCCTAAACTTTCTATAAGTGTTTTGTAATTTAATTTGCAGGTGAAACCCTTCCATATCTCATATTCCCAAAATTTAGATAAAAACATTATAAAGGTGAATGAAAATAACTGAAATTAAATTTTTTTGTTTATAAAATCATTTTATGAATCTTCTCAAAAGTTTTTAAAGATTTTTTATTTAACTGGTTTATATTACATGTGTTGAAATCTATTAATTATTTAATGGGTGCTCTTCAATTTCATAACTACTAAGTTATAATGTCCATTTGGTTTACCCACTAATTAGCTGTAATTATGTTTTATATTTGTGATCACTACTAGTATAAATGTCTTAAAGTATTAAACCTTATATGTTAAACGTGTTTCTCTATCTTACCTTGATATATAAAGGCTTGTTTAATTTTATTTAAAAATATCTTAGTTTAAAATTGTTAAAGAGGGGTATAATATTGTTATGTGGATAATGTGATGCTATCCTTCCTATTTATGTATAGGTTGGTGGTTTTGATGGGCTCACAACACCCTATATCATTATACTATTTTCCTATTTCCCTTGGGATGGATAACTCGGGTCCCTTAACTCATTATACATAATTCCATTTCTCCTTAGGATAGGTCATAACCCTTGAATCCTTCTAAATATTAATCTCTCATCCTAAGAATGAGTTTGAAGTAGTTATGTTGGGTATGGAACCTTCCTACATGGAAAGTATATTACAAGGGATTATGTTTATATTTGATATGTTTTAATTATCATGTTGGTAGTTGTTCTACCTATTCTTTTAGAACTATATTGTTTCAGTATACACTTGGTATTATTACAATCGTTTAGGGGGTGGGTGGTAACCACCTAAAGGGTATGTTATACTCACACCCTTCATGGGTACCTCTTAGGATGTGTGTAGATCTATTTTTATATAACCCTAGTAAATGAAAGGTTTTAGAACATGGGAGTTGGACACATGTAGATTCTAGATAAAAAATGACACCTTTTTCACTTTCTAGAGGGTGTTTGGAGTAATAACTTAGGGGTTTTCCTCGATGTTCATCCTAGGAATTTCCACTTAGTAGATCTATATTTTAGGCCTTTAAACCAATTTTGGCATACACCATTAGTGTATATGTATTTTTTTATGTCTCATACACTTTGTGTAAGATTTAGATGTTTTTTAGCCTTTTATGTATGGAAATGCATGTTCATGTTTTGTTATATATTTTAAATTGTATTGTAATGTCACTAAATTATATTAAAAACTAGTTATATATATTGTAAATAAATGGTTTGTTCTAGTCACGTAACATATAGGTAAGGACCTAGTTTAATTTAGTATATGTTCAGAAGGGGGGAAACAATCTATCACACATATGTTTCTCAACCCTTGACATTTATGCCATCTTTTGGAAATTGATAGGCACTCCTAAGGCATTGTAATGATATAATACACTTGTTTTTAGAGTATTTTGGGAACTAATGTTACACGTATATATTCTATGTAATCTTTGGGATAGATTATTTGATTCAATATCAATCACACATTGAATGTTATCACCTCCAGATATCTTTAATTTCTATTAAAGGTGATTTATATACCTTCACTAAAGTGTGGGATTTATAGATAGGTTATCCAGGACCTATGAATCAATATCTGAGGATGATTACAATTCATTTTTCTAGTATTGTTTTTTGGATATGAGGATACATGAAAGTTAATATTTCCTCCTATTTTGACCAAATCCACAATTTATTTCATGAGGGATTTTTATGAATTATACTATAGAGATATATTGAGATTATAATTAAATTGATTCCAGGTGTGAATTCCATATCCATTCCTCTATATAGTATGTCCATTATATATATTATAGAGTTAAATGTTTATATAGTTAACCTTGAGTTGAATAGTGTCATTCACCCAAGCATGTCCCCTTGGGGTGCTCTTGTTTTATCCACCAAGAAGGATATTGATTTATCATACTTATTTATTGATTATGGAAGGTTAAACCAAGTGAAAATAAATAACCAGTGTCCTATTTCTCATATAAATTATTTATTTAATCAGTTTAGGGGATCTGATTGGTTCTATAATATTGAAATGAGACTACATATCACCAATTATAAGTGTGTCCATATCACATTTCTCACAATTATTCCAAGAGTAGGTCTTGATTTTATGATTTTTTTGTGATTCTATACAGTTTGAAAAACATTCCACTAGTGTTTATGGACCCAATGAGTAGGGAATTTCATCCATATTTAGATTAATTAATGGTCTTATCTATTAATAACATTTTTTTACTCACTAACATGGTAGTACCATTCTCAATATCTAGTGACTGTATTATGTACACTAAGGGAGAATTTGATATATTCTAAGTTATTTAAGGGTCATTTTTGGATCATATAGGTTTTATTATTGGGAAACATGATATTTGAAGTGGTTATATTAGTGGACCATAAGAAATTATAGTTTTTGGTTTCTTGAGAGTGACCTAATAATGTTTTTGAGATTCATAGATTTTTGGGTTCAGTAGGATACTATAGAAGATTCATTCAAGACTTCCCCAAAATGGTAGTGCCAATGAAAGATATGATATAAAATTAGGATGGGTTCGAGCATTTCAAAACTTCTGAGAGATACTTCTAGGAGATGAAATGATAGTTCACATTTACAACCATTTTGACCTTACCTGATCCTGCTAAGGTGTATAATTGATATTGTGATGCATAAGAAATTTGGATTTGAGTAGGTCTAATACAACACCAATGAGTGATTTCCTATGTGTCTAGGTAGCTAAGTCCACATAAATAGAATCAGCCAAAACATGATTTTGAGGTATAATCAATAGTTCATCCATTGAGATGTTAGAGCCACTACTTATTGGGTAAGAGGTTTGTGGTCTATACTAACCACAAGAGCCATTAATATGTTTTTTTATAGTGTGGATTAAAACATAGAAAAAGAATTTGGGTTAATTATTTTTAGTTATTTTAACTTTAATATGGAGTACACCCTTGGGAAAGGGAATATTGTTGTTGATGCACTGAGTATGAAGATTCAGGTGCTAGTGGTGTAGAAGGATATTAGTAAGTGAAAAGTGATGAGCATATTAACTGATATATTCCTTGATATCCATGAGTATCAGGGAAAATCTACCCATATATATATATATATTTTACCCTTATATCCTCAATACTTGATATAGTGAGGAGAGTTAGTTTTTTCTCAGATTATTGAGTTATGATGGGCTATATGTATGGTGGATATCCTCTACCTAATCCATCCTAGGATGATACATGGATCCTTTATTTTTGAAGTTGTCTCATGATTTATATGACTATATACAATTAGATGATGTGAGACTCACACATATTGAGAGGAATTGTTTACCCATGGATTTCCGTTATGCATCTTGACATTCCTAGGAAATAATGATGTTCTATAGTAAAGAAAGATAATGTTTATTTTTTTAACCTACTTTACTATTTAGTGGGTGAAATACATACACCAAAAACCTATGAGTCTTCTTTAGTATCTATGAATTCACGAGTTGAAATGAGATTATGTGATGATAGATTTTATAACATTAATACTGAGGATTCCATAGGGTAGTGGTTTAATATGTGTTATTTTCAACCAGTTAACTAAAGTGTATTTCTTACCAACTAGGGAGACCCAATTAATTTAAGATAAAACTTGTTATATATTCAAGAGATGATGAAATTACATAGAGTGTTAAATAGTTTTATATTATATTGGTATGCTTGATTTATTCCATAATTATTTTTTAGATTGTTTAAGTCATTGAATACCCAAGAAAATTTGAGCGTAACATATCATCTTTAGAATAACGAGTGGTATTAGAATACCATTTGGATTTTAAATGGAATAATATGAGCATGAATCCTAGATTTTTATGGTTGATGGGAGAAACATTTTGTTTTGGTGTATTTTACATATAAAAAACTCATTAAGGATATTTATAGATAGAACTTTTTGATACCTTTTATGGCAGGCCATGCTGATCAACTCTATGATGGAAAGAGGAAGTAGGATATTTTGTTTTTAGACCAAGTATTGTGTAGTATATTTAAAAGCATATATGATTGACCAAGATTCATATATATACCACTTGGGGTATATAACTATCATATATAGGCTAAAGATTCCATCATATAGAGTTTAAGGTGGGTGACTAGGATTTCCATGGAGTTTTACCTCATTTAGGGAACTAGTATATTTAAAGGTAGGAGAAGTTAGAACCAAGTCTATGGGAATGTTTAATTTTTTTGATAGGATTAGTATAGTAGTATATTTACTAGTTCTTCCATAGAGATTCCATATTTTGCATGATGTGTTCCATGTATCCTAGCTTCAAAGCTATTTCCCTGATCCTTCTCATGTGATCAGTATTGAAAATGTTAGGATAAAGGTAGATTAATTTTTCAAGGAACAACTAGTAAATATATTAGACCTAAGTGAGAATATCCTTTATGGAAAGGTGTCACCCATTATACTTGTGTAGTGGTATCATGGGTGTATCAAAGATAAAACTTGGTAGTGGGAAGAAAATATTAGAGCATAGTGGATGTAACATCCTAAGTAAATAAAGAATAATACATTTGAATATTTGTTAATATTTTGTGAATTAAATATTAATTTCAATTTTAAGGGGATTCTATGTTTGATATCATACCTGATATGCAACAATGGGGTTCGTTGAAATCTTATGTTGCACACAACGTTGAGTCATACTGAAAAATAATAATATAATATTATTTTAAATGGTAGTTAACCCCTAGCTATTTTATTGGAAGGAATGAACAAAACTAACTAAAATATGATTATACATGTTTTCTAAATGTTTTCACATTCATACAATAAAATTTAGATGCTTAAAATGTGAATGAATCCAATTTTATGCATAATTTACTTTAAAAGGTCGATTTACCACCTTTTGATGGAGAATCCTATTTAAATATAGTTTTTGTCACTTTTATATGTTCTATTTGAAAAAATAAAATTCTTATTTAGAATCAGGATATCAAAATTTACTTTGGGTAATTTTTTGGTATTTTTCTGATAAAATTTATTTTTTAATAGTGAAAAATGCTGTATTTTAATTCAAATATGCCTTTTAATATAATTTATTTATATGGTTATATTATCTTTTTAATTTGTTTTAAAGTGAAATTATATTATATTTTTACCATTTAATCCAATTCTGGTCATTGTAATTAATTTTACTTTGAAATTGGACATAAAAAAGTGTCAGTCTTTTGATAGTTAATATTTCTTAAAAACACGTTTTTTGTTTTGACAATGGGAATTAATTTTAAATTAATTAATCCAACTAATATGTTTTTAATTTGGTAAAATAGAAATAATTTTTGAATTTTGAATATCAAATATATCGTAGGATTAATTTTTGGTATTTTGCTGAAAAACTTCAATGTTTGATGAATAGTTAAACCACTGAGTAGTAGTTAAAAAACTGAATTTTTCATTTAAATGAAATTTTACCACTTTTGTGAATTTAATTTAGAAAATAAGACATACATGGTTGTTATTAGTAAGTATAATTTGGTTCAATAAGATGAAAATAATTTTTGGTGAATAAGAACTTTTGACTTTTATTTACCGTAGTTAAAGGTAAATAGGGTAATTCAATGTAAAAAAAAATATAATAATATAAAATTACCTTAAAACTTGTCTAAACATTATTGGATGAGTCATTTATGACCATAGTAATATTTGGGTAGATTTTGGGACCCCATAGAGCCACTTAATAGTAATAATGGAACTTTATATTAATTAATTTAAAGTAAAGACAAAAATGACTTAAACATATATCTTTTAGTAAATAAATTTGTACATGGGTTTATATAATTTATATCTTAGACTATAAATATTATTTTTAAAGATAAAAATATTTCCTACATCATGATATTTTTTTATAATTTTTAGTCATCAAATAAATAAAATTATTTATGACACAATAATGATGCAATGTTTACCTCATTAATGAATGATTTAAATAAATAAGATTATAAATATTAAGACAATATCCAAAACCTGTAAAATTATTATTGGATTATTATATTTAGAATATGAGTCATCATATCTTTGAAGTTATTGAGTTTTTAACTTTTTTAAACTGAATATAAGTTTATAATAAAATAATATTTTCAAACTTTTCTAAAGAGCCCCTCCTCCCCCTTATAAAAGGACACAACTTCTAACCCATTCCTCACACCTATCAAGCCCCTTGGATTATAAAAAATCTGAATAAATAAGCTGCAAAAATTCCTATATTCCTCCTAGAAGTATTACCTTAGGAAGAATGCACTTTAATTAAACCTTTTGGTTCAGACCAAAGGGAGTTACCTGATTTAAAGGTAACGTCTTCTCCTATGTTCATTTCATTTATTTTACTTATCCAACCACCTAAACCCTTTTTATTACTTTCTTTTATATAAAAACTAGTATCCTAAATATACTAGGTTTTTTTTATTATAATTATTCTAATTACACTTACACGCACCTCCATCTAATGGGTAAAGAACATACTATTTATGTGGACGGCAAACTACTGCCTAACGAAACGTTGATCATTCAAATATCTCCAACCACCTTTCATGGTGGCAATTAAGATGGATATGTATTTATATATGATATATATTATGTTTATTTTTTCTTTATGCTTTTGTATTTTTAATTTATATCATACCTTTATGGTTTCCATAACGGGTTAATACGATAATTTTATTTGAGGAAGTGCGGACTACCGCCCCCTCAAAGTGATATGACTCATTCATGCCATACGTGGGATGTATAAAGGATGAAGTTAATGATATTATATATTATATTATACTGTAATTATAATATAACTATGTATAATTATGTTTTAATTCCAATAAAATAAGAAATATAAATGAAAGTAGCATTGATGCGTACCTACGAATTACCGTCTCCATGAATGATAAATTTCATTTATTACCTCCAAATGTTATGTACTATTATAAATACATATATATACTAGATATATATGATATCTAAATCATTAATATCATTATGGAGATAATGAAAGTTTGACCACATGGACAACTTGTAAATATAAGAAGTTCATTTTTGACTCAAGTACCAAATATCGACAAAAAGACCATTATTAACTTAAATGATTAAATAATGTTTATAGCATGATAGTAAGTGATATAAAAATAATAATAAACTTGAAAAAGGTTCTTTAGTATGTATAAATTAACTTTAATTTATTATTCAGGAGATTAAAGAATGAACGGGTCAAGTTAGCCACGAGGTAAGGGACTTCGTCTCAATCTCCTTTCATTGAGGCATATTTTGTTTTATACACGAATTTATTTTATACGGTGTATAAACAC
The DNA here is from genome assembly GCA_963277665.1 of Viscum album. Classification (NCBI taxonomy): domain Eukaryota; kingdom Viridiplantae; phylum Streptophyta; class Magnoliopsida; order Santalales; family Viscaceae; genus Viscum; species Viscum album. The sequence goes on from OY728139.1 coordinate 854,028,941, forward strand.
CTTTTACTTTTAATTTCATTCAAATGGAATCTTTTTCTATGAGGCATTTTACTAAATTAAAAAAAGTAATGTTTCTTTTTAACGTAAGCGGTGACAATGACCTTTTCTACCGCCGTGGGTATTATTTGATCTATGGATTCCTTAACAAGCTATAATGTTTTTAAAAGGAAAATAAATACCATATACTCTTTTATATATTTTGGTATTAAAAATGGTTTTTATAATAGATTTTTTATGTCAATATATTTAAATGATATATTGTGATTGAAATGTGGAAATGTTATCTTTCCTTTATATTTATTTTATGTGTTATGAATATGTTATGGTTCTTGAGAATTGTTTACGTATATGGGTGGTTCAGTGATAAACCTAGGGAGGGTGTGCCCGAGATAGCTCTCCAATGCATTGGGTATCATGAAAGAGGTAAACTTGAATCTTTCTCTTAAGATATTTAGGGAATATACTGTGATGATTATTCTAATGTAACTCCCTATGTAGATGTGATAGATACAATGTAAGTATGATATGGATGCCACAAGTTACCTTTATGATTTGTGATTACTATGTTTTATTCATAAATATTATGATTTCAAGAGGTAAGTAAAAGAGTTTATCTTTTGTATGTATTGATGGACTAATGATTTATTTCTTTATTGTATGACCCTTACTGAGATTTTTATGCTCATCACAAGTTTTTAAATGTTTTTCACAGGACTTAAAAATGAACAGGGTCAAGGATGGGACCAAGGAAATGTCATGCTGTCTTAAACATAGAACTAGACACGACTCTTTTTTTTCAAGAGTTTATATTTTATGCAAAAATAGAAATTGAGTAGAAGTTTATACTTTGTAATTTTTGAGATGTAATGTAATATTTATGGCCTAATTCTCTAAATCTCTAAACCTGAAAAGATCCTCAATGTGAATTATTCTTTTAATTCAGGATTATGTAATGTTTTAAGGATGGATCCTTATAGTTGGTATCAAATTTCGTTTTATATAACTTTTGGAGTTATAATATTGTTAAATTAATGTCCCTAAATTAATTTATGGTAAGATTGAAATGATATAGAATTTACAGATTACCATGTTGCTTCGCCTAAGATATTTCTATGTTTAGAATGGTTTTCTGCAGAGGAAACATGGATTCTATGTTGGAATGACATCAAGAGGAAGGAAACCTTCCAAATCAACAACTTGAGATGGTTAGAATCAGAACAGAACAGTTTGTTAAAGTGATGACACAGTTGACTCAGGCTATAAATGGTGTTGGTATCCATGCACGAGATCATCCAGATCAACCACATAGGAACATATCAGTAGTGGATAATTTCATGAGGGAACATCCCCCATAATTTAGAGGATCATCTGACCCTGTTCTAGGTGAAGGATGGATTAAAGCACCGGAGAAGATTTTTTATGTCATGGAGTGTTCAGAACATCAAAAGATTAGTCTTTCTGTTTACCATTTTGAAGGTGAAGCTGATTAGTGGTGGTGGATGGTGAAAAATACCAGGGATAGTGAGGAGATTTATTCTCTTGATTGGGATGAATTCAAAAGTATGTTTCTTGAGAAATATTTTCCTAAGGTGTTTCATCTTAGAATGGAAAAATAATTCCTGGAATTGAGGCAAGAGGATGACCCAGTGGCTATTTATGAAGCAAAATTCACTCGACTGGCAAGGTATGATCCAAATTTCATACGAGATATTGATAATAAAATCAAACATTTTTACTCAGGATTAAAGCCAAAGTGTCGAAGGGATTTATCTTCTTATGAGTTCAAAAGTTATGAAAAAATTGTTCGATGTGCGGAGAAGGTGGAAATTGAGTTTTCCGATGATCAAGTGTTCTTTAAAAAACAACAAAATAAGAGGTCGAGGTGGCAGACAAAAGGGAATAAATCTTCAAAAAAATATGATGGTAAGAAAATTAAGTTTACAGTTTGTGAAAATTGTTTTAAAAAGCATGCTGGGGAATGCATTTTGAATTCTGTTAAGTGCTACCAATGTGGTAAAATGGGACATAAGGCTCGTAATTGCACTGAAAAAATCAGGTTAATGGTAAGAAAAAATATGATTTACAGTTAGTAAAATGTTTTAAGTGAAATGAAATGGGTCATTATGAAAATGAGTATCCAAATAAGAACTAAAATGAGGGAAATTAGCCAGAATACAAGAAGAAAGGAGTGGTGAAATCCTTTGCAAATACTTCAGAAGATGTTGGTCCATCAAATGAAGTAGTATCAGGTACACTGTTTGTTTGTTTAGATTATTCCAATGTGTTGTTTGATTCAGGGTCTACACATTCGTTCATTTCTGATAAGTTTTCTAGTAAATTGGGAATTCCATATCAATATATGAATCTTGAACTTATGGTAAAAACACCGGGAGGAAATGATGATACAAAAAGAAAACATAAGAACCTTTATATCCTTGTGTGCGGAAATAATCTACCTGCAAACCTTATAGTTTTGCCTCTAGTAGAGTTTGATGTTATTTTGGGTATGGATTGGATTTCTGTTTATTATGCTAAGATTAAATGCAGAGCTAAAGAGGTTTATTTTCAGAAATATTTTGAATTTGTTTACAAGAATGAACCCTTAATTTTGATAACATACCAGGAAGCTGAGAAACTAGTAAAAGATGGAAATGAATGTTACCTTGCAGATATTGTTGAAAAAAAGGAACTGTTCAGATTAATGATGCAACAATGGTAAATGAGTATCTTGATGTTTTTCCTGATGATTTTCCTGGTATAATACCTAATCTATAAGTTGAATTTACTGTTGACTTAGTTCCTGATGCTAAGCTAATTTCAAAACCCCCTTATCGAATGGTTCAAATTGAACTTTTAGAGTTAAAGAAGCAATTGTAAGAGTTATTAGATAAAGGTTTAATTTGACCTAGCACATCACCATGGGGTTATTCTGTCTTTTTTGTTAAAAATAAAGATGGTTCAATGAGACTTTACATTTATTATAGAGCATTGAATAACATCACTATTAAGAACAAGTATCCTTTGTCTTATATCGATGATTTGTTTGATCAGCTCCAGAGAGATCAGTATTTTTCAAAGATTGATTTGAGGTTGGGGTACCATGAGTTGAATGTAAAAGAAGAAGACATTTCTAAGACCACATTTAGTACTAGATATGGCCACTATTAATTTGTAGTTATGTATTTTGGTTTAACCAATGCACCTACTATATTCATGGATATTTTGAATATAATTTTTTTGTGAGTTCTTGGATAAGTTTGTGGTTGTCTTAATTGATGATATTTTGGTTTATTATAAAATAAAAGAGGAGAACGAAATTCATTTAAGAGCTATCTTGAAAATCTTAAAAGAAAAGAAACTATATGGAAAATTCATCAAGTGTGAGTTTTGGTTATAACAAATTTCATTCCTTGGTCACATTGTTTCAAAAAATGGCATAACTGTTGATCTTTTTAAAACAAAAGTTGTTGAAGAATGGATAAGACCCCCAAATATAACCGAGATCCATTTTTTTCTTGGTTTGGAAGGTTATTATCGGAGGTTTGTTGAAAAATTTTCATGGTTATCTAGTCCAATGACTAAGTTAACTCGAAAATGTGTTAAGTTCATTTGGGAAAAATAATGTGATGATTGTTTTCATGAATTGAAAAGAAGATTGGTTAATGATACAGTTTTGAAACTAATTTCTAGAAATGGTGAGTTTTTTATTTACAGTGATGCTTCATTTAAAGGGCTTGGCTGTGTCCTTATGCAGAATGATCAGGTAATTGCTTATGCTTCATGTCAGTTGAATCCTCATGAGTTAAATTACCCTACACATGATCTGGAATTAGCTTCTATTGTTTTTGCTTTAAAAATTTTAAGTCATCATTTGTATGGAGTAAAATGAGAAATATATACTGATCACAAAAGTTTGAAGTATATATTTACTCAGAAAGTATTAAAAATGAGACATAGAAGATGCCTGGAATTAACCAAGGATTATAATTTCACGATCCTTTACCATTCGGGAAACGCAAATAAAGTGGATGATGATTTGAGTCAAAAAGTAATGATTCATTAACTATGATACGTTTGTAACGAGATCCTTTGGTTTCTGGTTTTGATGAAATTTGGCATAAAAGTTACGGGTACAGGAAATTCCTATGTTTTGTTTTAGGTGTCGGTGAAATCATCTCTATCAGATAGAATTAAGAAAGCACAGAAGGAAGACAGTGAGTTGAAGAAAAAGGTAGAGTTGGTTCAGAAGGGTAAGCTGACTGATTTTAACATTGATAATGATTGTATTTTGAGATTTTTAAAGAGATTATGTGTGCCTTGTGACTCATAATTGAAGAAATTGTTATTATGTGAAGCTCATAGTTCTCCGTTTTCAGTTCATCCTGGCAGTACTAAGATGTAAAAATATCTTCGAGAGTATTACTGGTGGGATGGAATGAAAAGAGATATTGTTGATTTTACTGTGAAGTGTTTGACTTGTTAATAGGTTAAAGCAGATAGGCAGTTACCAAAAGAGATGATTCAGTCATTACTGGTGCCAGAGTGGAAAATGAGAAAATATATCCATGGATTTCGTTATGGGATTACCAAAGACATCTTGAGTTAATAATGCAATCTAGGTTATTATTGATCGATTGACTAAATCTGCTCATTTCCTTCCTATTTGAGATACTCTATCTCTAGATCAACTTTCTCGGTTTTATGTTAAAGAGATAGTCAGGTTGCATGGAGTTCCCCTATCCATTATATCTAATCATGATCCTAGGTTTACTTATAACTTTTGTAAAGGCCTTTAGAAGTCATTGGGTACTAAATTAAATTTTAGTATAACTTTTCATCCTCAATCAGATGGGCAGTCAAAATGAAAAATTTAGACATTGGAGGATATACTACATGCTTTCTCAATAAATTACCTGGGAAGTTGGTACCAACATATTTCTTTTGTTGAATTTTCTTATAATAATAGCTTCATTCCAGTATATAGATTCCTCTTTTTGAGGCATTATATTGGAAGCGGTGTTGAACTCAATCTTTTTGGGATGAAGTAGGTGAAATGAAGCTGATGGGACCATAATTGGTAGAAGAGATGGCAAATAAAGTTCATTTGATTAAAAATAACATGAGAATAGCACAGATAAGGAAGAAAAGTTATGCGGATAACCGTAGGAAGGATATTTTTTTGAGGTAGGTGATAATGTCTTTCTCAATGTTTCTCCATGAAAAAATGTGATGTGTTTTGGAAAGAAGGGAAAGTTGAGTCTGAGGTTCATTAGACCTTATGAAATCCTGTAGAAAGTTGGATCAGTTGCGTATATAGTGGATTTACCTCCAAGTTTATCCCAGGTACACAATGTTTTTCATGTTTCAATGTTCAGAAATTATATGCCAAATCCATCTCATGTTTTGAGTCTAGAGGTAGTTCAGTTGGAAGAAAATATCTCTTATGAAGAACAAATAGTCTGGATTCTTGACTGTAGAGAGCGTGTATTGTGAAAAAAGGTAATTTATCAGGTAAAGGTTTTGTGAAAAAACCATATGATTGAAGAGGCAACGTGGGAATCTGAAAATGATATGAGGGATAAATAACCCCACTTATTTTATAAGTGAATAAAAATTGCGAGGACGAAATTTCCAAAAGGGGGGAAGGATGTAACATAACAAGTAAATAAAGAATAATACATTTGAATATTTATTAATATTTTTTGAATTAAATATTAATTTTAATTTAAAGGGGATGCTATGTTCGATAGCATATATGATACGCAACGACGTGTTTCTTTGAAATCTTACGTTGCACACAATGTTGGGTCATACTGAAAAATAATAATATAATATTATTTTAAATGGTAGTTAATGCCTAGCCACTATATTAGAGGGAATGGACATAACTAACTACAATATGATTATACATGTTTTTTAAATGTTTTTACATTCATCCATTAAAAGTTATAGGCTTAAAATGTGAATGAATCTAATTTTAAGCATAATTTATTTTAAAAGTTCGATTTACTGCCTTTTGATGGAGAACCCACTTTAAATCTTGTTTTTGAAACTTTTATGTGTTCTATTTGACAAAATAAAATTCTTCTTTATAATAGGGACATCAAAATTTACTTTGGGTAAATTTTTGGTATTGTTTTGATAAAATTTATTTTTTAATAGAGAAAAATACTGTATTTTAATTCAAATCTGTATTTTAATATAATATATTTATATGGTTAGATTATATTTTAATTGGTTTTAAAGTGTAATTATATTATATTTTTACCATTTAATCCAATGTTGATAATTGTAATTAATTTCACTTTGAAATTAGACATAAACAAGTGTCAATATTTTTATAGTTAATATTTCTCAAAAACACGCATTTTGTTTTGACAATGGGAATTAATTTTAAATTAATTAATCCGAATTCTATGTTTTTGAATTTGGTAAAATAGAAATCATTTTTTAATTCAGAATATCAAATATAGCTTAGGATGAAATTTTGGTATTTTTCTGAAAAACTTCAATTTTTGATGAATAGTGAAACCACTGAGTAGTAGTTAAAAAACTGACTTTTTCATTTAAATGAAATTTTACCACTTCTGTGAATTGAATTTCAAAAATCTGACATACATTATTGTTATTAGTAAGTAAAATTTGGTCCAATAAGATGAAAATAATTTTTGGTGAATAGTAACTTTTGACTTTTATTTACTGTGGTTAAAGGTAAATATGGTAATTCAAGGTAAAAAGAATATTATAATAATATAAAATTACCTTAACAATTGTCCAAACCTTATTGGATGAGTCACGTACGACCATAGGCATATTTGGGTCGATTTTGGGACCACATGGAGCCACTTAAGAGTAATATAATTATTTTAAAGTAAAGACAAAAATGACTTAAACATATATCTTTTAGTAAGTAAATTTTTATATGGGGTTATATAAGTTATATCTTAGACTATAAATATTCTTTTTAAAATCTAAAAAGATTTCCTACATCATGGTATTTTGTTTTATAATTTTTAGACTTCAAGTAAATAAAATTATTTATGACACAATAATGATGCAGTGTTTACCTAATTAATGAATTATTTAAATAAATAAGATTATAAATATTAAAACAATATCCAAAACCTATCCAATTCTTATTGGATTATTTTATTTTGAATATTATTCATCTTATATTTGACTTTAATTAGTTTTGGACCTTTTGAAACTGAAGATAAGTTTATAATAAAATAATATTTTCAAACTTTCCTAAAGAGCCCCTCCATCCCCTTATAAAAGGACACCACTTCTAACCCATTCCTCACACCCTAAAGCCCCTTAGATCATACAACATCTGCATAAATAAGCTTTCTTAATCCTTAACTTTCTCCTATAAGTCTTACATTATGAATAAGGCACTTTAAGTAAACCTTTTGGTTCAAACCAAAGGGAGTTACCCAATTTAAAGGTAACGTCTTCTCTTATGTTTGTTTCATTTTCTTTACTTCTCAAACCCCATAAAGTCTTTTTATTCCTTTATTTTATAACAATTACAATATCATAAATATACTAGGTTGTTTTTATGATAAGTATTCGAACTATACCTACACACACCTCCATCTAATGGGTAAAGAACATACTGTTTCTGTGGACAGCGAACTACTACCTCACGAAATGATGATTGTTCTAATATCTCCAAACACCTCTCATGGTGGCCATTAAGATAGAAATATATTTATATATTATATTTATTATGTTTATGTTTTCTTTATGCTTCTGTATTTTTCATTTATAGAATACCTTTATGGTTTCCATAACGGGTTAATACGATAATTTCATTTGAGGAAGTGCAAACTACCACCCCCTCAAAGTGGTATGACTCATTCATTCCATATGTGGGATGTATAAAGGATGTAGTTAATGATATTATATATTATATTATACTGTAATTATAATATAACTATTTATCATTATGTTTTAATTCCATTAAAATTTGAAATAGAAATGAAAGTAGAGTTCATGCGTATGTACGACTTACCGTCTCCATGAACATTGCATTTCTTTTCCTACCTCCAAATGTGAGGTACTATTATAAATACATATATATACTGGATATATATGATATATATGATATCTAAATCATTAATATAATTCTGGAGATAATGAACTTTTGACCACTTGGACAACTTGTAAATATAAGAAGTTCATTTTTCACTCAAGTACCAAATATCGACAAAACAACCATTATTAACTTAAATGATTATATAATGTTTATAACATGGAAATAAGTGATATCAAAAGAATAATAAACTTGAAAAAGGTTCTTAAGTATGTATAAATTAACCTTACTTTATTATTCAGGAGATTAAAGAATGAACAGGTCAAGTCAGACACGAGGTAAGGGACTTCGTCTTAATCTCCTTTCATTGAGACATATTTTGTTTTATACACGATTTTCTTTTATAGGGTGTATAAACACCTTTGAATTTTCATTTCATTCAAAGGGAATCTTTTTCTATGAGGCATTTTACTAAATGAAAAAAATAATGTTTCTTTTTAACGTAAGCAGTGACAACGACCTTTTCCACTGCCATGGGTATTATTTGATCTATGGCTTCCTTAAAAAGCTGTAATGTTTTTAAAAGGAAAATAAATAAAATATAATATTTTATTTATTTTGTTATTGACAATGGTTTTGATAATTGATTTGTTATGTTAATATATTTAAATGATATATTGTGATTGATATGTGGAAATTTTATCTTTTTTTTATATTTATTTTATGTGTTATGAATATGTTATGGTTCTTGGGCATTGTTTACATATACGGTTGGTTCTATGATAAACCTAGGGAGGGTGAGCATGAGATAGCTCTCCAATGAATTGGGTAATGTGACAGAGGTAAACTTGAATGTTTCTCCTAATAGATTTATGGACTATACTGTGATGGGTATTCCAACATAGCTCCCTATATAGCTGTGATAACTACAATGTAAGTATGATATGGATGCCACAAGTTATCTGTATGATTTGTGATTACTATGTGTTATTCATAAATCTTATGATTTCATGAAGTAAGTAAAAGAGTTTATGTTTTGTATGTATTTATGGACTAATGATTTTTTTCTTTATTTTATAACCCTTACTGAGCTTTTTATGCTCATCTCAAGTTTTGAAATGTTTTTCATAGGACCTAAAGATGAAAAGGGTCAAGGATGGGATCAAGGAAAAGTTATGATTTCTTAAACATGTAACTAGACATGACTCTTTTTTTCAAGAGTTTATATTTTATGAAAAAATGTAAATTGAGTAGAAGTGTCTACTTTGTAATTTTCGAGATGTAATGTAATAGTTATAGCCTAATTCTCTAAAGATCTAAATCTGAAAAGATCCTCAATGTGAATTATTATTTTAATTCAATATTATTTAATGTTTTAAGGTTGGGTCCTTATAGTGGATGAAAATTTTCTCTGATGATACTCAGTGACACATCTTAAGGATGAGTTTATATATGGTGTGGAGTTTGTAACACCCAACATATTTCAAGGAATATATTTATTTGAAACTTTATAATCTATTTTTATTTTTATGGGTTTGGATCATTAGAGGAGTTGGTGGTTGTTGGGGGTTGGTTTTTGAGGAGTTAGACTCAGTTTTGGGAAATATTACTTGAATATAGAAATAAATTTTCATGACCCCCTCCCTCCAATGGTACCCTAGGGACAAAAAATAAGGAAGAGAGATAATTACCCCTGAGTCTTGCATCTAGTAGGCCCTAGGTTGGTTACTGACATTGAGAAAATAAAAATATAACATATGGAAGGAATTACCATTAATAATAATAAGGATTGAGAGATACGATAAATATAACAAAAATAAACTTCATCACATAATAAAAAAAGTAAACCAAAACCATCCCACAATTCACAAACAATATCAATAAATACAGATAAAAGTATCCAAGAAAATACAAAAATAAAATCCCAACAGAAGTGAATCAACAAACATTCAAATATCTAAGCTATTAATATCCATATTAGTCCTCAAAATCCCTTGGAAAAATGAAAAATAGTTTATATATATTTAGTATGAGAATAACATATATACTTAGTAGGATCACACCTAAGGTCTCCCGTTCACCTGTGAAAATAGCATACTAATGAAACAGTAAAAAAACAATAGATTCAAAATGAACCTAAATAGGTCAACTAACCAATATCAAATCCACTATGGGAAAATAAAAAAATACTACATCCAATATAGTAACTAAGTATCAAATAATACAAAGAACAGGTACCCTGTAATCACTTCTTCACTAAATTTTCACTCTCACAGCCCAATGCCAAATGTCATGTTCTCCTATTCCTTCCATGCTTATATCATCACATATCCATCCATATTTTATGTGGGTTTAGATAAATCCCTACCTATCCCAACCTCCCATAGTGTTTATCATATGGTTCTATCATCAATAAATATCCAAATCTTCACCTTATCAGAATATCACATCACATATCTAGGGTGGTAGGGTATCTTAAATGTAAAGGACATCAACCTTTTTCCCTCCTACCAACATGCATGACCCCCACCACATAACACATCCTCAATATCACTGTGAAGTACCCAGATCAGTGTGAATCACTGAGAGGGGGAGGGGGTGAATCAGTGATCCCTTAAAACTTTTTACTAATTGATTCTTAATCAATTAAACCTCTATGGCTGGTTAAAGCCTCGATCCACTCTTCTTGTATCTCTCAACCTTTCCCGGATAATGCAGTAATGAAAAGGCACAGGACACAAGGATTTACAAGGTTCGGCACCAAAGGCCTACATCCTTGCCATGCTCTCCAAGCATGGATTCTCCCATTATAATCTGTTAGTATTACAATGGTCGATACAGCTTCCCACCGTATCTCTCCTGAGTCCCACAGGAGGGTCTTTATACTGCGTCCCACAGTGTTACCAGAGTCCCACTGGCCTGCTCCAGAATCCCACTGAAGACTTCTTCTCCCTGAGTCCCACAGGGTCTTCTCCTGGCTCCTCGAGTCACACGAGTAGCTCTTCTTCACTTTAAGCTTCTTCAAGTATCCTCAGCAACCTGGGATAAAGGCTGCTGGCCTTGCTCTTCTTCTGATCACTTGTGGTGAACAAGTCTTCTCATCTTGCTCGGGCTTTATCACCTTCTTCTAAGGATGCCCCGGCTTCTCTCCAATTACTGAATGCTCAGAAAAATAATATCTTTATCTTCGGTCTGGTCCAGTCTCAGTTGCACACCACTAATTTAGCACTGTTCACGTGTGCACGTGCATGCATGCATGCATGCACTCCTCCTTTCCTCTTCTTGGTGCAGTAGACCCACAAAGGGTGTAGTATCTTTAAGCACACACCTTCACTGAACTTCACACACTTAATTCAATTTGCTTACACACTTGAATGTGTGTTATACAATAGTGTGAGTGTCCTCTTCTCCTTCTTCTAAGTGTGTTCACTTCACTTAGTGCACACACACTAGGTTCTGCCTCCTTATCTCATTGCACACAAAACTTCTTCACTTTGGCAAACACTTGAGCTTGGCCTACTTCACTTGCAAAGCACACTCACTTCCTTGTTCTTTTAATCTTCTTCAAAGTGTGCACTTCACTTATGCACACACTTGGTTCTTCATTTTTCACACACAAGGGCTACGGCCTTCTTTGTTAATTTTGCACACAAAGGCACAAAGGCCTCGGCCTTCCTTCTTCACCTCTCACACACACAAAGTGTGGTATACTCCTTATGCACACAAACAGCCATGGCCTTCCTTGCTTCTTTGCACACACTAAGTGTTCAAGCCTTGGCCTCCTACTTCTTTTTGCACACACACTGCACGTAGGGTGTCTTCTTCTTCACTTGGCACTCAAAGGGTGCAAGGGCTCGGCCTTCCTCCACTATTCCACCCAAACACTAAAGAGGTCGCGCAAGGGGTGCGACCAACCTCTCTTCTATCGCGCAGGCACTTGGGTGCACAAGGCAGCGCACAAGTCCTCGGGTGTGCAAGCCTCAAGAGTGCAAGAGCACCTTGGGTGCAAGGCACCTCAACCACGGGGCGCGCAAGAGCTACTGCCCCGGGTTCTTCCTGCCGCGCAAAGGGATAGCGCGCAGGGGACTCCTTCCCTTCACCTCTTTCGTGCAAGGGGTGCGCGAGAGGAACTACTTCGGGCCTCGGGTGGCACCGAGAACAACAGCCGCGCAAGTGCTTTGCGCGGCGGCTTCTTCTTCGCGAGGCAGAGGCACACGCGGGACACAAATCTTCAACAAGGTTTCAGCAAGCATAAACAGCGCCTGTGGCCTTCTTTTTATAGGCGAGGCAGAGGCTTTACATCCGCGGAGTTACATCTTTGAATCCCCGAATTTATCGGGTTTTCAAGATTTTTGCAAATCTTGAACTTTTTCTCTTGTTTCACGCGGGTTCCCTCTTCTTCGGTTTCCTCCACGTGCATGCGACTCATAACACATGCACGGCCTTCGGTTTAGGCTAATCCATGCAAACCATAAACCCTTCAAAGCCTCGGCAGATTCTCTTGCCTCGGACTTCTTCGAATTCTTCCAAACATAGCATGCACTCCCATTTTTATACATGGTTGTGTTCAGTAGGGCCGGACGAACTCATTGGAGCCTTCGGATCAAACTATGGTGGCCGGGAGCTCGAAAACGAGTGGTCGGATGGCCTCTGGTTCAGCGGCGTCGCGGGAATTGCCTCGGCCGAGCTCGAGGTTGAGGATGGTGCGGCAGCCGTCGGATCAGGTGATCGAAAGACATCGGACGGCTGGATCAGATCGCGGCGCCGCAGGATTAGATGAGCGGCTTGGATCGGCCGCGAGATCAGATGAGCGGTCAGGATCTCTTCCGCGGGAAAAATCTGCGTCCCACATCGAATCCTCGCGCGGTTTTTCCGCAGCTTATTACCCAAGCGCCGCCTCAACCCGGCAATTGAACTCTCTCCCTCCACGGTGCCGCCCCGCACCGTGTTCACCCTGCGGGCGCGCTCTGCGCCCACTCTCTGCTCCTGCGGGCGCGCTCCTAGCGCCCACTATGCTCCTCCGGCGCGCGGGTTTCACCACCGCGTGTCCTCGGGGCTTATACACGGCCCCGACCTCTCTTGGGCTGGCCCCATGGGATCCCCTTGGGCGTGGTGACCTGGTTCCCACATGTGCCTTGGGTTGAACCCTTAAGGCTGGCCCTTGAGGTTGGCATATTTTTTGCTTGAATATACACTAAGTATACAAAGTACTTAAGTGTAAAATGCCAAATTCCCTTTCTCCTCTAAGCCATTTCTTCTCTCTTCTTCTTAGGAATTCAAGCATTAATCTTCTTCATTAGAATTCCTCCATTCTTCTTCAACATATGATCAACATTTAAGAATGGAATTCCCGAAGGTTTCTTCATCTTCAACCGAGCTCCTGAATCAAATATTTCTTCAATAAACTTCATTGATCCAATCAGGGATCAATTGGAACATCTTCTGATTCACATGCACTAAGTGATAGTGCATGGACTTCATTAAACCACTTCATCCACTTAGAAGTAGTGAATGGATCATCTTGCTTATTCAACTCCTCATGCATTGTCACTACAATGCATGGTCTTCTAATCATGTTGTGACATTGTATCCAGTTGATACAAGTTCTTGGAACTTTAAGAGCAGCTCAACAATCGTCTGATTTGCTTAGAGAATGTTTCAACCATCATTTCCAATACCACTTAGTGAATCTCCTAAGTGACATGCATCTTAGTACCATGGCCATTCTCCTTCACCACCAACACCATCACAACCTTTGGCATTCACATCTTGACAATTCTTGACTTCCATTCATTCCAAGACAACTTCATGCCTCATTGACAACAAATGCAACACAATGCACTTCAATCTCCCCCTTTGTATTTGTTGTCAATACACCACTTCAGCACATATGAATGGGTCATTATGTGTGCCAATATTTTCTCCCCCTTATTGGCAATCAAATGCAAAGGTGTGGTGTGGTATTCTTTCACAAATATCTCTTCCTCCCTTCGAATAGCATCTTCTTGAAAAGCACTAAGAGAGGGATGATGTCACATGTTCACTTGAGCAATGAACCTTTAGTAAATCAGCTCTAAGTCTACTTGGGCTAACCCGGTGTAGAAAACAAGGGTGATGTGACCAAGGAATTCAAAGCTGTCCATAATTCTCTACACATGTGAGATCATGCTTAGGGGTTTGAAATTTTTCAGATATAACAATGAATTGCTAAATCCTGCACATACTTCACAAAACTCATTAGAATGTTCAGGTGCAAAGATAAAGCTTCCCCTTTCATCTACTTTCTCAAGATGATATTAATTTCAAAACATCATCTTCTCCAGATTGGCTCCCCCTCAAGGGGTGCACTCCATTCTGTCCAAACCATCCTCCAGATGAGAATGATCATCATCTTCAATTCCCTGCAATGTTAGCACATGTATATACCAAGAGTATAAGGGAATAAGATGGAACCTCCTTGGTTCATCAATGTGAACAACAAGGTTGAGAAGATTCTCTCAACCGAGATGTCCCATTTTCACCAGTCTTCACACTTGCACATTTGATCTTTATTGATGATTGTGCTGGTGTGGCTCTCAAAACATCTTCATGTGAAATCTTATTCTTCCCTTTTGCCTTAGCAATTGCCAGAACTTCATCTTCAGCTCTTTGTAGATCTTTGGAAAGTTGCAACTGATTTGGCCATATGACTAGTAAATCTCTTGGAAGAGTGGCCTCAGTTTTGGAAATTCCACATGGTTCTTTTGATGCTGTTAAGATACCTTTCTTAGGCAACTTATTTTCAACCAATCCCTTCTGCTTCTTCTGGATTGATTGTCTGTTTGAGTCCAGTCTGCTTCTATTGAATTTCATGGCTTCTTTACAAAGATCCATGATATGTCCTTTCTTTCCACAGTAGAAGCATTTCTTGGTGGTCCTTCTGGATGCATCACCCTTCTTGGACTCAGAATCCAAGGACTTCTCTTCATTCTTCAAACTCTTCTTGGGAGCATCTTCCACTTTCTTCTGCTTGCTTCCCAAGGAATCCTTTTGAGCCAGGTTCTGTGATCTTTTCTTCTTTTGAGCTCTGGATACAGTTGGAGACTGACATGTATCTTTTTGACCACTTTTTCAATCATCCCAGATGTTGTCAAGTAATACAAATCTATTTGCAGTAAACAGATGTCTCTGGACCTGTGGATGTTGCTTCTTTACTTCTGGCTTGCTCCCCCTAGGCATGGGCTTCCTCTGTGCTTTGGCATTCAGTGGATTGTACCAACAATCCTTTGCACAATGCCCATACCTGTTACAACACCAACACTGACGCACAAATCTTGACCTCTTCATTCCTTCTGATTGTTGGGTACTTTTCTTGAGCTGCTGTGTTGTTTCAGGAGAGCTCTGCTTCTTCATTTTCTTCATCCATACTTGTTTGGAATTATTTTTCCATCCTGCACCTTTTGTGGAAACACAATTAGAAGCATCAGTACAAGATGGTATGGATGGTACCTTCTTTCTAGAAGATGTTTCACTTTTATTAGAGGATGTCTTTCTCTTAGAATCATCCTGCTCAAAGCATACTTGAGTAGCAACATGTCTTCTTCCAGCTGACTGGGAGGATTCAGCTTTAGGTGATTGCTGATTTTTCAATATCACCTCCAGTTCTAAGCATTTTATATTGAGGGAGTTCTTCTCATCCTCAACAGTTCTTAGCTTTCCTTCCCAATTCTCCACCAGTTGTTTCATCTGGTCTTCATGCACCTTCTTTAATTCTTGCAATGAATTGTCTAGCTCCTTCACCCTTTTGACTTTGTCTTCTAGTTGAGCATCTCTGACAACCATTGAAACTTTGTGCCTCTTTTCCAGTGCATGGTAAACTTATTTGACCATTACTTTAAAGAATTCTTTCTCAGAAAGGCTTCTCTGCAATTCTTCAGCAGTGTCTTCATATCTTTTATTGCAAAGAGATACTGTTTCATCTTTGGCATTTACCAGCTTTCTGAGAGTGTTGGTTATGCCAACCCTTTTAGCCAATTGATCTTCCATTGCATTGGCTTCTTCTTCTAACTGTGATTTTTCTTCATGAAGATCATGGATGCCTGTAGCTATACACTTTTCCACTTCCATGGGAACTGTCTTCTGAAGATATTTGAGTGCATTCTGAAGATCATGAATTGTTTCAACTTCATCACAGCTAGGACATGCTTTCTTCATCTTCTTGGCCTGTTTCTTCTTTCTATTTTTCTGAGTCTTGGCAGATATCTCCATTTGAGGCTGGTTGCTCATTTCCTCAAATCTGCACTTCATAAAGACTCTCTTGGATCTTTTAGAGGTAACCTTCCCTCTGATACCAATTGAAGTGCCCAGATCAGTGTGAATCACTGAGAGGGGGAGGGGGTGAATCAGTGATCCCTTAAAACTTTTTACTAATTGATTCTTAATCAATTAAACCTCTATGGCTGGTTAAAGCCTCGATCCACTCTTCTTGTATCTCTCAACCTTTCCCGGATAATGCAGTAATGAAAAGGCACAGGACACAAGGATTTACAAGGTTCGGCACCAAAGGCCTACATCCTTGCCATGCTCTCCAAGCATGGATTCTCCCATTATAATCTGTTAGTATTACAATGGTCGATACAGCTTTCCACCGTATCTCTCCTGAGTCCCACAGGAGGGTCTTTATACTGCGTCCCACAGTGTTACCAGAGTCCCACTGGCCTGCTCCAGAATCCCACTGAAGACTTCTTCTCCCTGAGTCCCACAGGGTCTTCTCCTGGCTCCTCGAGTCACACGAGTAGCTCTTCTTCACTTTAAGCTTCTTCAAGTATCCTCAGCAACCTGGGATAAAGGCTACTGGCCTTGCTCTTCTTCTGATCACTTGTGGTGAACAGGTCTTCTCATCTTGCTCGGGCTTTATCACCTTCTTCTAAGGATGCCCCGGCTTCTCTCCAATTACTGAATGCTCAGAAAAATAATATCTTTATCTTCGGTCTGGTCCAGTCTCAGTTGCACACCACTGATTTAGCACTGTTCACGTGTGCACGTGCATGCATGCATGCATGCACTCCTCCTTTCCTCTTCTTGGTGCAGTAGACCCACAAAGGGTGTAGTATCTTTAAGCACACACCTTCACTGAACTTCACACACTTAATTCAATTTGCTTACACACTTGAATGTGTGTTATACAATAGTGTGAGTGTCCTCTTCTCCTTCTTCTAAGTGTGTTCACTTCACTTAGTGCACACACACTAGGTTCTGCCTCCTTATCTCATTGCACACAAAACTTCTTCACTTTGGCAAACACTTGAGCTTGGCCTACTTCACTTGCAAAGCACACTCACTTCCTTGTTCTTTTAATCTTCTTCAAAGTGTGCACTTCACTTATGCACACACTTGGTTCTTCATTTTTCACACACAAGGGCTACGGCCTTCTTTGTTAATTTTTCACACAAAGGCACAAAGGCCTCGGCCTTCCTTCTTCACCTCTCACACACACAAAGTGTGGTATACTCCTTATGCACACAAACAGCCACGGCCTTCCTTGCTTCTTTGCACACACTAAGTGTTCAAGCCTTGGCCTCCTACTTCTTTTTGCACACACACTGCACGTAGGGTGTCTTCTTCTTCACTTGGCACTCAAAGGGTGCAAGGGCTCGGCCTTCCTCCACTATTCCACCCAAACACTAAAGAGGTCGCGCAAGGGGTGCGACCAACCTCTCTTCTATCGCGCAGGCACTTGGGTGCACAAGGCAGCGCACAAGTCCTCGGGTGTGCAAGCCTCAAGAGTGCAAGAGCACCTTGGGTGCAAGGCACCTCAACCACGGGGCGCGCAAGAGCTACTGCCCCGGGTTCTTCCTGCCGCGCAAAGGGATAGCGCGCAGGGGACTCCTTCCCTTCACCTCTTTCGCGCAAGGGGTGCGCGAGAGGAACTCCTTCGGGCCTCGGGTGGCACCGAGAACAACAGCCGCGCAAGTGCTTTGCGCGGCGGCTTCTTCTTCGCGAGGCAGAGGCACACGCGGGACACAAATCTTCAACAAGGTTTCAGCAAGCATAAACAGCGCCTGTGGTCTTCTTTTTATAGGTGAGGCAGAGGCTTTACATCCGCGGAGTTACATCTTTGAATCCCCGAATTTATCGGGTTTTCAAGATTTTTGCAAATCTTGAACTTTTTCTCTTGTTTCACGCGGGTTCCCTCTTCTTCGGTTTCCTCCACGTGCATGCGACTCATAACGCATGCACGGCCTTCGGTTTAGGCTAATCCATGCAAACCATAAACCCTTCAAAGCCTCGGCAGATTCTCTTGCCTCGGCCTTCTTCGAATTCTTCCAAACATAGCATGCACTCCCATTTTTATACATGGTTGTGTTCAGTAGGGCCGGACGAACTCATTGGAGCCTTCGGATCAAACTATGGTGGCCGGGAGCTCGAAAACGGGTGGTCGGATGGCCTCTGGTTCAGCGGCGTCGCGGGAATTGCCTCGGCCGAGCTCGAGGTTGAGGATGGTGCGGCAGCCGTCGGATCAGGTGATCGAAAGACATCGGACGGCTGGATCAGATCGCGGCGCCGCGGGATTAGATGAGCGGCTCGGATCGGCCGCGAGATCAGATGAGTGGTCAGTATCTCTTCCGCGGGAAAAATCCGCGTCCCACATCGAATCCTCGCGTGGTTTTTCCGCAGCTTATTACCCAAGCGCCGCCTCAACCCGGCAATTGAACTCTCTCCCTCCACGGTGCCGCCCCGCACCGTGTTCACCCTGCGGGTGCGCTCTGCGCCCACTCTCTGCTCCTGCGGGCGCGCTCCTAGCGCCCACTATGCTCCTCCGGCGCGCGGGTTTCACCACCGCGTGTCCTCGGGGCTTATACACGGCCCCGGCCTCTCTTGGGCTGGCCCCATGGGATCCCCTTGGGCGTGGTGACCTGGTTCCCACATGTGCCTTGGGTTGAACCCTTAAGGCTGGCCCTTGAGGTTGGCATATTTTTTGCTTGAATATACACTAAGTATACAAAGTACTTAAGTGTAAAATGCCAAATGCCCTTTCTCCTCTAAGCCATTTCTTCTCTCTTCTTCTTAGGAATTCAAGCATTAATCTTCTTCATTAGAATTCCTCCATTCTTCTTCAACATATGATCAACATTTAAGAATGGAATTCCCGAAGGTTTCTTCATCTTCAACCGAGCTCCTGAATCAAATATTTCTTCAATAAACTTCATTGATCCAATCAGGGATCAATTGGAACATCTTCTGATTCACATGCACTAAGTGATAGTGCATGGACTTCATTAAACCACTTCATCCACTTAGAAGTAGTGAATGGATCATCTTGCTTCTTCAACTCCTCATGCATTGTCACTACAATGCATGGTCTTCTAATCATGTTGTGACATTGTATCCAGTTGATACAAGTTCTTGGAACTTTAAGAGCAGCTCAACAATCGTCTGATTTGCTTAGAGAATGTTTCAACCATCATTTCCAATACCACTTAGTGAATCTCCTAAGTGACATGCATCTTAGTACCATGGCCATTCTCCTTCACCACCAACACCATCACAACCTTTGGCATTCACATCTTGACAATTCTTGACTTCCATTCATTCCAAGACAACTTCATGCCTCATTGACAACAAATGCAACACAATGCACTTCACACTGGGAAACCTACAACACCAACTTTTCATCCCTAGGTGATCTCTAACACCAACTTATTGCATCACCAGTGTAACAACCCATGATTTTATGGTATTCCACTTTTTAAATTTATATTCTTTGATATTGTACATTACACATAACATCAAGCTTAAACAAATGATTAAATATTACCATGATAGTTATTACTTAGCTATTGGAATTGTGAGCATAAAATAAATTATGTAAATTATGAAAATACAGTTTAAAAATATTTATAAATGAATTCTTTGTTTACCAATTAATTTGAAATGAAAATAAAAATCAATTTATAATAAGAGATGTATTTTTATAAAAAACTGTTTTTTATAACCAAAATGGTATTTTTTATTTATAAATTGAATTAATAACTATTAGTGAAATATATTAATGAAACTTATATAGTACATATTTATATATAACATATCTTTTCATACATGGAAACAAAATTACTTTTTCAGAATACTTAATACATTACACAAAAAAATTCCCAAACACCGTATTAGTCTAGTGCCTTTAGAAACATGGAAACATAAAAACCGGTACATAAGTGATATAAATTATCTTCCACTAGGTTCTCCTTGACTAACAAAATTCTTATTAACATAAAAAATAATACATATCTTCATATCCTGGGATAAATAAAACATAAAAATAGGTGAGATCAGATGATCAATAAGGGTAAAGAATGGAAATATGCAAGCATATTCATGAGTATAAGGGTATGAGAACATGATCATGAAAATAGAATATCATAACCTGCATATCAAAGATCATAAACATGAATCATGGAACAAAGAATTTCAGTTCATAAGACATGAATCATAAGCAAATAAAGAACATAATCCATGAAAGAATAACATTGGAATAAGATATGGAATTGTGTAATACACATAAACATATAAAATGATTTTCATAGTAGTTAAGTAATTTCTTCCAAGGACATATTAGTTGTATGTGTTCACTTACCATAACATCTTGGTAGTCATGGTTCAATCCAATAACCATCTTGGTAGTCACAGTTCACTCCCATAACCATCTTGGAGGAAAAGGTCCTTTATGCCTATCTCATGAGATATAAATCATTACCTAATGAATTTGAGTGGGATATAGGTCCCACCCATCTCATAAGGAAATCATACATATGTTTTCCACAAGAACTTAAATCATTTATCATATCAAAACCCATGGAATGAAATGAGTTTCATAAACATAATTCAATCATAACATAACCCATAGAAAATAAATGGGTTTTATAAATATAATTCCATCATAAGCATAAATTATTATCAGAAAGAATAATAATGGTAGCATTGAATCATATCCTCAGTAAAACATTAGAAACATCAAATAACATTATATTATATGGAAAATGATTTTTAGAGATTACTTGAAAATAATTATTGAGGAAAATATCCTTTCTTCGTTAAAATCACATTCTTTTATTAAAATGATGCACAATATTTGAGGAATACATTTTTATTATTAATAAAATTGAAATATTATAAGGTAATTCTCAAGGAATTATGATTTCATGAAAGTGAAAAAATACATTCATTCTATATAAGTTAAAAATAAACATTCTTCTAATACTTTTTCTAGAAAAGTTAAAAAGTACATTTTTAAGAAAATTACAAAATATTCCTTTCAAACTATTTTACAAAAAGTAATACATGGGTAAAAAAGAATTTAAACAAATTTATAATAATAATAAAAATATTTTGGAATAAATTTTTAAGAAATATGTATATGGAAGATAAGTATTTTCCAATAGATAGTTACGTATAAAAAATGCTGATAATAATAAGATTGTGGAATTAACCCTTAAAACTTTATAATCAGTAGAATCATATGCCACAATGAAATAAAGGAAATTATATGGATATATAAATACCATAATATTATGGTTAAGACCCATAAAATACATTCATGGAGAGTATATATACCATGTATAAGACATAATTAGTGTTTGAGGCATGTATCTTATATAAGTAAAGGTGAAACAAAAATCCCTTACATTAGGTTTGATTCCCTCCTTACATGTCCACAACTCCTCTTCTTTGAAAATATTCCTCTAGATCCCCTATTAGGGACACTAGAGTTAATATTTTGAGAAGAAAAACACCAATAAAATTTTATTGAGTAAGTTTTGAAGGTAAATGAGTAGGTTTTTGTCAAGAATGAAGGATAAAAATGATGTGAAGAAGTGAGGGAGGAGGTTTCCTTTTATAATTGAGGTGAGGGTAAATTTAGAAAAATATTAAAAATACAAAATTAATATAAATTGATTTTCAATTTAAAATATCTCCAAAGTGAGTTATTTAGAATATAAGATGAGAATGGGTCAAAATCCTCTCAACCATTGATTTTTAGACATTTTTAGGTCACAATATTAACATTATCTTTTGGACTTGACCCTTAGCTAAACTCTTTAACTTTTACCATGAGAACTTAGATTTCACTCTTTAGGGTTAATATAGTTACTATAAAATGAAAAAAAAACCCAAAATGGATCATTGATGAAAATTTTAACCTTAATCTAGTTAGTTAGAAAAATTATTTATTTTTATGATTTTTATATCATCTAATAAAATATTATTTATTTTAAAGTATGATTTATGTCAATTTTTATTCTAATCATTATTTTTCTATTAGAAGATATCATATTAACATAATAACTTTGAAAAAATAATTATAATATCTCAATAACATGTTAAAGTTATCTATAAATTTTTTGGATGTCATTAATTATGTTAAATTATATTAATTTTAATATTTTTAATATCATTTATTTGATATATCTATTAATTAAATAATCACTACATCATCATTATGCAAGCCATTGATTAAATTATTTATTCTCTAAAAATTAGAAATAAATTATCACGAAGAATATAAATTTATTATATTTCAAATGAATATTTATATTCTAATTTATCTTCTATATAACCCTATATTAAAAATTATTTACTTATTAAAATTATGAGTATGAAAATTTTAACTTATCTTTAAATAAAATATAATAAATGACATATTCTTATGCAAGTGGCTTAAAAAGGTTATAATTTCATCCTAAGGTTAATTTTGGTTGAAACCCACTCATCCAATTAAATTGGGAAAAGTGTTAGGGTAATTTTATAATTTTATAATATTATTTTTACCTTTAATTATACAATTTACCCTTAACTATGTTAAATAAAAATTTACTAAATTTACTATTCATAATATCCAAAATATTTAATTTATCATATTATAATATACCTATCATATTTATTACCATAATATATTTCCATTTTTTTAAAATTCAAATCACATAAATGGAAAAATTAAATTTAATACTAATCCCATAAATGTGGTGAGAATGACGTAAAAAGAACGTTCAAAATTTCAATAATTTATTATATCTAATTTAAATATAAAAATGATTCCAATAACATAAATTGGATTAATATATGTATAATTGATCTATTTTGACTTTAAAAATCAATTTAAAATATAATACTCATTTAAACAAAATGGCAGTTTTTAACTAAAATGCAGCATTTTTCACTATTTATCAAAAAATGAAACTTCTAAGAAAAGTATAATAATTAACCCTAATTTAATTTTGAAATTCCAAATTCAAAAATATTTTTAATTTTATCAAATTCAATTTCTAAGAGTGTCTAAAATTAATTTTATTATTATTTATAGAAGGACATAAAAAGCAACTCCTTTAAGAAAATAGTATTTCTATACATATAAGAACATTACAAAAAATTATAAATTTAATTATAAATATGTTTTATTTATGTAAAAATATTTAAAAATTAGTTATTACTATTCATATTACTATGTTTAATGGATAGTTTATAACTATCTCACTTAAATAATTATAATAATAAAGTGTTGTTTTGCATAAAAACAGTGTTGCGTGTAACGTAAGACAAGTCAGTGTTGCGTGTAGCACAAGAATAAATTGGTGTTGTGTATAACGTAATAAAAAATTTGTGATTTTATATAATAACCAAAATCTATAATTAGTTTTTTTCTTAAGTGAAAATTTCAAAAAGATTAAATTAATTTGAAAAAAAAACAATTCACAAAATCTTAGGGTGTTACATTTTACCCCTCTTAAAATGAATTTCACCCTCAAAATTTGTCTGGGTTATCAAAGGTTTAATACTTGAAATTTTATTTCATATAAATACACATAATAAAAATAAATATTAAAACTTCTAAAAAAATAATGTTAGAAACATAACGGTTACCCAAAGTAAATCATAACTAGGTTTCCACATAGGAGAACATATGTGGATAGTGAAAACATTTACATAAAAGATAAGTCTAACCATGAATTTCTACTGGAGAGAGATAGAGAACATGGTCCTGATAATGTTAACAATCACAAATCCATAACTCAAATAGGATTGTAAAATTTCATTGATATTATAAAAAATAATGATAACAAGACAACCTTTTACATCATGATTCATTTACTAATGTTGAAGATTTTGAAGAGAAGATATAATTACTTTATTTCATCATAATATCACACTTTCTCATTCCTTTATTAATTCCCACTTCATCTCTTATTCCAAGAAATTAAGTTGAGATTTTCATTTCTAAAAAATTAGCAGACCATAAATAGAATGATTGGTCATTCCATATGTCTTTATTACAAAAAATGTTAGCACAAGTTATCAAATATGAATAAATCCACCTATTTTGAATAATACTTTAATCTCACAAACTTATATGAAGTTTAAATTAAACTTTCCATAAATGGATAAGCCTATAATACTTAAAAAATATGAAAATCCAAAAGTTTAGAAATAAGTTCACTAAATTGGATTAACATTTATCTTTTATATCATAAGGTAGCTATTTTTTTTCACATTCAAATCATGTGAATACCTTCATCATGTATTATCTTGAAAATTTTTAATAACATGATTTACCAAACATCCTTATTGAAAACATGCATGTTTACTTATTCCAAAGTTTATTGGATATATTCCTTGTCAAAAAAGTTGTAAACTTCATCCATGATAGCATAAACCACTTTTCAATAAATCATTAATTAGTTCCAATGAATTCATTATCATCAAATTTACTTATTCATATACAACATATATTTATCAAAATATTATTATCTCAACATCATACACATATGAAGGGTTATCCTTCCCTTAATCACGTGTTTTTCTAAAAATATCACCTTATTACCTCAATCAATTTTCATGGTTACCAGTACCATTCAGTATATGCTCTTAAATCCTTATGAAAAAACTACAATGGACCAATACATAGATGTTTCATTATGTAATAATACCATAAAATTACTTCTACAACAATATTCTTGAATTCCACTATATAAATACTCAATCATTCCACAACTTCATTGTCATACTCCACATATCCAATAGTGATTTCATGAGATTTTCCTTTTCCTTTATCCTTAAGTGGTTTCTGAAATTGATCATCATTGATAACCCTTGGATTAGGGTACTAGTTAACATAATTACCATTATCCTTACACTTGTAGAACTGAAGTGGAGGAGGTTTATTCTATGCTCCTTTCTCTCCATTCACATTATTATCTAACTTCTTCCCATCACTTTGGCACTCAATCCCTATAACATTCCTTTACACACTTAAAATATTTACTAGAACCATTAATAAAATTTTCACCATTCTTATTCCCACAATTACAGAACAAAGTAAGGACAATATTTTTCTATTCATGGTTTTTAGGTTTCCCTTTAAACTCTATATTCCTCTTCTTTTGAAAACCATGGGATTAATATATGACTCTATCCTCCATTTCAACCTTGATCACACAACACACAATCTCTTTGTAGATAATAAAGTCTCTTATGGATAACACCCTTATGATACTTGACTTTAATCCCCTGATAACCAATCAACTTTAATTTATAAATGGATGATAATTCTAGAAGGTTACCTTAAAGGTCTTGTGAAATTGGATTTATAATTACCAATAGATTCATCAACCCTTTACTCTAACTCAAGAAAATCCTTATCCATTTTCGTATATATAATACAAGGAAGTACTTAGTGAAAAATAAGTTCTTGAAATTTCCCCAATCCATGAACTCAATTTCATCTTTCCGCCTCATATTATTGATTAGAGTCCACCTCCATTCTGCTTCACCATCTAACTGATAAATAGACAGAATGAATTTCTATTGTTTTGAATACTATAGAATAGATAATATTTTTTTAGTGGTACTAATCCATTTTTTAGAAATAATTGAATCAGAAGACCCACTAAAATAAGGTGTACTTTTCCTTATAAAGGACTCAATATAATGTTGTTCCATTTATTTATCTTTTGGAAGTACAACATGATTTATTTCTTGAGAAATATGGGTGAGAATAGAAATGATATTTTTCATTCTGGAATTCATATCCTTTACTTTCTCATAAGGGAAGTTTTTTCATTTACCATCACAATTACCATTAACATAGTTCCTTTGGGTTCCATACATTGTCTTAAAATAAAAAACATAGATTAAGAAATAGTAATCATAATGATGAACCACATAATCATGAAAAGACACTTATAAGATGTCTAAATTATGACACCTTCCTTAATCTATGACATCTATAGTTCATCCTAGGTTATTCATAGAGAACTTATATTTAAATAATTCAAAATGGTTCATGAAGAGTTTGTGAATTCCAAAATCATATCCCCTATGAGTCTCAAACTAGGTGTGCAACAAGTCCCATTGTCGTGTACCTAGTTATGATTGAGTCGGGCTCAAAACACCTTATCAGGGTTTCTCACCCTAAGTGCATCTATTCTAGATACCCATCCACTTGTAGTATTCAAAAAAGGATGTATTTATAAGAAACCAGTCACTATATCCTTTACCAAAATTATAGGACATCTTCCTATACTTTTTGTTATCCTTATACTTTTCGTTAAACATGACTTAAGGATCATCACTAAGGTTTTATCATTCTAGTTTCCAAAGGTTAACTAAAATTTTTCTACGATACCAACTATAATGAACCTCTCTTTTTATACATGGAAATTACATTACTTTTGTGGAATACTTAATACATTACACAAAAAATCCCAAATACTATATTATCTTAGTGCCTTTGGAAACATGTAAAAATAAAAACTTACACATAAGTGATCTACATTATCTTTCACTAGGGTTTTCTCAACAATCACCATTATTAGACACATAAAACATAATACATATCTTCATAGCATGGGGGGAATGAAATATACAAAAGGGTGAGCTCAAATTCTTAATAAGGGTAAACAAGGGATATATGTAAGCATATTCATGAGTATAAGGGTATGAAAACATGATCATGAAAATAGAATATCATACCCTACACATCAAAACCATAAACATTAATCATGGAATATATATTGAAAGTTAATAAGACATGAATCATAAGCAAAAAAAGAACATAATACATGAAATAATAGTATAGTAATAAGACATTGAATTGTGGCATACACATAAGAATATGAAATGATTTCCATAGTAGTCAGGACATCACCGACAAGGATATCTTAATAGTATAGGTTCACTTCCCATAATATATTGGTAGTCATGGTCCACTCCCATAAACATCTTGGTAGTCATGGTTTACTCCCATAACCATGTTTGCTGATATGGTCCTTTATGTCTATCTCATGAGATATAAATATTTACCCAATGCATTGGATGGAGATATATATCCCACCCATCTCATAATGAAATAATAAATATGTGTTCCATAAGAACATAAATAATTTATCATAACAAAACCCATTGAATGAAATGGGTTTCTTAAACATCATTCAATCATAACATAACCCATGGAAAAGAAATGGGTTTCATAAATATCATTTCATCATAATCATAAAAAATTATTAGAAATAATAATAATGGTAGCATTGAATCATATCCTTAGTAAAACATTAGTAACATAAAATAACATGGTCTTAGATGGAAAATGACTTTTGTAACGTCCCGGTTCCGGGTGCCACTCAATGGGTGCCCCGAACCCGGTTCACCACGTGACCTCAAGCGCATTTCCCCAAATGCCAGAGGCTGCTGACTAGCAGTGAGGGCCCAGGTCTGATAGTGGGGAAACTGTGACCTCATTTGTCAAAGTGCAGCGCAGCGGAATACAAATAAAACATACAATGAAAAGCGGAAGCAGTAAATCATACACAACTGAAATAAACAACAGTAGTGGATATAACCAACAGTAGATAAATAATGATTCTACATGTCTCAAGTTCTAAGAAAACAGCCAGAACATGTTATACATCAATACAGTACACCCAAAATCAGAGTACAGCAAAACAAAGCAAAATAGATGGCAGCGGAATCGCGAGACTAGGCTCGGTCCCATGCCCTCCTACTCCTCAGCAACAGTCAAGTACCTGTATAGGGACTCTTGCCCCTATCCATACCTACAGAAACGTAATCTGTTTGGTCAGAAAAGCATGACCCAAACAGGGTGTGAGAAATAAATTCCTAGTAGGCACCCACCAAAGGCCCGTTCCCAACTGCGTGTAAGCATGAAACGACAATGTGCAATAGTAAAGTGTAATAAAGTAAGCAGTACTAAAAAGTAACTAACACAACCAGTTATGTTGCCACTTTAATAATATTTTTAATCATTTAATTTAAAATACCACCTCAGTGAATATTCTAAGTAAACAACCAAAGTCCTCAGTCACGTACAACTCTTACCCTCAGGTAAAGAGAAATAAAACCTAGAATCTACCCAAAAGCACACGGTATTTTCCCACAGGCATAAGAAGTGTCGCCCACAGGCACAGAATCATCTGCCCATAGGCACGGAAGAAGTTGCCCACAGGCTAAGTAGTACAACACCCACAGGCTAATCACAACACTGCCCTCAGGCTAAACAGGTAATCGGGCCATGCCCAACATGTAAATATGCGGTAAATAAGCAATTCCTCTCGAGGAAATTCTACAATTACTACTTTTAAGGCATACCATCTTGTATCCTGGACAAATGGATAAACAGTGGAACACACCCATGGGGTGGTTCCGGATCTAAGAAACGATCCCAACCAGCATTTTAATAACAAAATTAAATACATAATCAATTCTATGTGTTTATTATAGCAATAGCCTCAGCCTCACGACACCGCAACATGGTTCGTGGCAGAAAAACGCACAAAACACACGACAGTTGGAAAAATTAACACTAAGACACCTACCTTATAAGCCAACGAGCGCTATACGCGAACGACGTCGATTCCAGAAATTCCCAAGAACGATGTAGATCTGACGAAGATAAAAACTTGCTTAACCTCAAATAACTTCTGTTAGGAGAAGAATTGGTAAGCAACACACTAGGAGAAGAGAGGGCTTACCCGCGTGGTTCCAAGGAGATCGTCCAAGGAGGAATCGGATTCCAGACACTCGATCGGTGGATCTACAAAGGTCCAGTCATCCACTCCCGCTCCTTCCTCCAGTTCTAAGCCTTCCCAGTGAACAGGGGAGGCTACTGCCCGATTTAAGCAAAAAAAAACAAAGTACACGACATGTACTTCCAAGTACACGGTGTGTACTTCCTTCATTTAACTGTTCCTCTAGCAGCACCACCACACTGTTCATCCTTTTACATGAGTACACGACATGTACTCCTGAGTACACGGCGTGTACTGCTGCCCAGCTGGCGGCTGCTCCACCGCCTTACTATTTTGGCCTACCGACTGGCTACACGACGTGTAAAGGACCACTACACGGTGTGTAGTCGGTTCCTACACCCTTTGTCGCTGACATGGATACACGCCCTGTGTACTCATCCCTATACGGCCAGAAGTACACGACGTGTGGAAAAAGTACACGACATGTACTTCCAAAATTTAGGATTTTTCCCATTTTCCATATTTTATTAAAAACACTTAAGGAAAAGAGAAAAGAAGAAGCCCGTACCTCAAAGAGAAGAACCGGGTTCTTACAAACTTCCCCCCTTATAGCAATTCGTCCCCAAATTGCCCTTACAAGGGTGGAGAAGATATAGTCATGAACAACTCCGGCCATTGAGCATGTACGTCGGCCTACCGCTCCCAGGTCTCGTCCTGCACTCGGCCATGCTGCCATAACACCCGTACGAGAGGAACTAACTGGCCTCAGAGTACCTTCGTGCTCCTGTCAATGATATGAATCGGATCCTCCTCAAAGGATGCATCTACCTCCAACTCAACCTCCTCGGGCTGAAAGACGTGAGACAGGTCTGAATGATAGCGACGCAATTGAGATACGTGGAAGACGTCGTGCATGGATCGGTACCACTGCGGTCACCACAACCGATAAGCAACCAGACCGACTCTCTCAAGAATCTCAAATAGTCCCACACACCACGGTGAAAGTTTACACTGTCTCCTGATCCACTTGTGTCCCAGCCTCGGCGAAACATGAAAGAAAACCTGATCCCCGACCATGAACTCAAAAGGTCTTCTACAGTGATCAGCATATGACTTCTGACGAGACTGTGCGGTAGCCATCCGATTCTGAATCAACTGGACCTGCTCAAACGTCTCCTACATGAGCTGTGGCCCCAGTAAAGGTGCCTCACCTACCTCTATCCAGCACAAGGGTGAACAGCATGGCCTACCATATAAAGCCTCGTATGGTGCCATATCAATATTCTCCTAGAATCTATTATTATAGGAAAACTCTAATAAGGGTATATGCTTCTCCCAAGAGACCCCAAAGTCTAGGACGCATGTATGCATCATGTTCTCTAGCACCTGTATCGTACACTCTGACCGGACATCGGTCTGAGGGTGGTAGGCTGTGCTCAGAAGAACCTGTGTACCCAGCGCCCTCTGAAAAATCTGCCAGAAACGAGACGTGAAGTGGGCATCACTATTAGAAACGATAGAATGAGGGACCCCATGAAGATGTACGATCTCTCGGATATACAGCCTTCCGAGCTCGTCAGCACTGAAGGTCTCCTTGATCGGCAAGAAATGAGATACCTTCGTGAGTCTGTCCACAACAACCCACATGACATCATTGCCACGAGGTGACCTCGACAATCCAGTCACGAAATCCATCGCGACATCGTCCCACTTCCACTCCGGAATGGGTAACTGCTGTAACAGCCCAGTTGGTCTCTGATGCTCCGCCTTCACCTGCTGACAGGTGGAACACCTCGTAACAAAACCAGCTACATCTCTCTTCATACCCAGCCACCAGTACTGACATCTCAAGTCACGGTACATCTTGGTAAACCCGGGATGAACTGCCCAAGCTGAAGCATGAAACTCTCGCATCAGCTCCTCGCGTATATCCCCTGGAACCCATACTCATCTATGGAAATGAAAAACCTCATCATCGCCTATCGTCCATCTAGGAGAAGGGTCCTCACCTACCACCGACTCCCATAGAACTAGGCCTTCTAGATCAAAAAGCTGTATCATCCTTACTCTATCCAGGAGGGTAGAAGTCACAGCTAAATATGAAAGATAAGTCTACCCCTAACTGTCATGCAACTCCAGATGCATCTCAGAGAACAAGGACATGAGCTACCACTCACCGCTGGCCTCCTGCACTGCCTGTATCTGAGTCTTCCTACTCAGTGCATCAGCTATTGCATTACCTTTACTAGGTGTATAGGAAATCTCAAAATCGAAGGACTGTAGGTATTTGACCAACCCCATCTACCTCAGATTCAAGTCATGCTGAGTAAAGATATACTTGAGGATTTTGTGGTTGGTGAAAACCACAAAATGCTCCCCCAATAGATAATGTCTCCAACCATGCAACACATGTACAACTGCAGATAACTCAAGATCATGCGTCGGGTAATTCCTCTCATGTGGACTCAACTGCCGAGACTCGCACGCCACAACTCAGTTGCCCTGCATCAACACTGCTCCTAGCCCAATACCTGATGCATCACAGTAAACTGTATAGCTCTTCCCCGACTCTGAGAGTATCAGGATCGGTACTGATGTCAACCTTCTCTTCAGGCCCTGAAAAGATGCCTCACAAGCTTCCGACCAAACGAACTTCACACCCTTATTAGTTAGACCTATCAACGGTGCTGCTAAGCGGGAGAAGTCCTGTATAAAACGTCTGTAGTAACCAGCCATCCCTAAGAAACTCCATATCTCGAACACGTTCTTAGGCTACTCCCAGGAAACCACTGCTTTCACCTTCTCTGGGTCTACTAAAACTCCTGCCTCAGAGATGATATGACCCAGGAAGTGAATCTGGTCCATCCAAAAGTGGCACTTTGAGAGCTTAGTATATATCCGATGCTCCCTCAGTGTACTCAATACGATCTCAAGATGGGTGGCATGGTCGTGTCGAGTGTGAGAGTACACCAAGATTTCATCCATGAATACTACCATAAAATAATCAAGATATATATGGAACACACGATTCATCAGAGCCATGAAAACTTCTGGCACGTTCGTGAGTCCGAATGGCATAACCGTATACTCATATAGACCATACCTACTCCTGAAATCCGTGCGAGGTATATCAGATGGTCTCACACGTAGCTAATGATATCTTGATCTCAGGTCAATCTTCGAGAACACTCGTGCTCCGTGAAGCTGATCAAAAATATCATCAATCCTCGGTAAGGGATATCGGTTCTTAACCGTCAATTGGGTTATCTTCCGATAATCCAGGAAAAGTCTGAGGGTACCATCCGCCTTCTTCGCAAAAAGGACTGGAGAACCCCAAGGAGAAGTACTGGGTCGGATAAAGCCCTTTGCCTATAACTCCTCCAACTGCCTCTTGAGCTCCTACAACTCAGGTGTAGCCATCCTATATGGAGGAATGGACACCGGTGCTGCTCCTGGCACAAGCTCAATGGAGAAATCCACCTCTCACTCTGGAGGTAGACCTGAAAAGTCGTCTGGGAAGAGATCCCTGAAACGATCAAAAATAGGATGGAAATCCTCCTAACAAGTAACATGGTCATCCAGATATAAGCTCTCAATCTGGGCTGTGACTACACCTCGCCCACGATGCTCTGGTCCAGCTCGACTCACTTGAATATCCCATTCGACCTTGTATAAAAACTCTCCGCCCTCTAGTGACGTGAAACTCACCCTACGACAATAGTAGTCTAAAAAGGCTCAAAAGGGAACCAACCAGTACATCCTGAGAATGAAGTCATAGCTTGTCATCTCTAGGACATAGAGGCCCCAAAGGAAGTGACACCCACCAACCTCAAGTGGGAACTCCTTGCACTGATGCACACCAGCTGTTCTAGTCCCCAACGGAGTGTCCAGCGTCATAACATCAGAAGATGGAGAAACACAGAGCCCAAGGCTCTCTACAATGGGTACAGATATGAAACTATGTGTAGCACCCGTATCGAAAAGTACTGAAGATAAGACAGAAGATACTAAAATAGTACCTATAACTATAGAAGGTCCAGGATTCTGTTCCTGCTGGGTCTATTGCACTGCATATGCCTGCCCAGTGCCACGACCCTACGACACAGCCTGGATACCTTGAGCTGTCCTGCCCTGCTGCCTCTGAGATCCTGGTGTCTAGCTACCTCGGACACGACCACCATATCTACCTAGACGCCCTGACGTATTCCAATTCCCGCACTGGTAAGAAGCTGCTGGTCCCTCTCCTACTCATGAAGTCTGCACAGAACCCCTCTCACTAGCCATCGGTGGAAATGCCCTGCAAAAGCACTACAGATGACCCATCCTGCCGCAAGCTCGACACTCCACTGGGTCTTGTGGACACTTTGGCCTCTTGTGACCCTCTCTACCACACTGGTAGCACATAACCTGTCCACCTAAAAAATTCTTCTGACTGGTATGGCCACCCTGAGAGAAGTCTGCCCGTCTCTTCCTCTTGCCAATAGAAAAAGTACTAGTAACTGGTGCTGAACCGCCCTAGCCCACACCACTAGATTCTCAAAGGTTCCTCTCTGTGATCAACTCCTGGTTCACAATAGCGTGTACAATAGGCAACCTGAAGACATTCACCAGCGCTCGGATGTCATACTGAAGACCATCCTCAAAACGTCTGGCTCTCAACATCTCATCACCCACCAGCACGGGTGAAAAGCACTGAAGCTCCGTAAAATGAGCAGAATAGTCCATCACTGACATAGCACCCTTCTACAGATTCATGAACTCTCGAGCTCTATCTGATCTTAGTGTCTCCAGGAATAAAAATTCATAGAAGACTGCTTGAAAGTCTTCCCACGCAATGTCCCTATGATGCTCTGACTGGGTGGTAACATCCCACCACATCTTGGAGGAATAACGCAGCATGTAAGTCGCGATCCTTACCCTACACCCTAGAGGCATCTCAAGATGCTCGAAAATAGTCTGCATCGACCCCATCCAAGACTCCACAGCCTGTGGTCCACCATCCCCTAAGAACGTAGGCAGATGATGCTGCTGGAAGATACGTGTCAGCTCGACCATAGACGTGGCAGCCTGCGGTGCTTCCTGAAAGGTCTGCATGAACCGCAATAAGCCTTTAAGGAACTACGCCTTCGGGCCTATGTCCGGTATAGCAGCTGGTGCCGGATTTGGCTCTGCTAGAGGATAAACTGGTAGCCCATAACCCACCATCTCTGGAGTATTCTCGTTGCCGCTCTCCTGGAAAACAACGCGTGGCCGTCTAGGCCGCATGACACTACAAGGTCAAAAACACCCCTTAGAACAAGATTATCAAAGACCGAAGATAAAGAAACCCAAAAGGGAACAAGAGGAATAAGGCATTCAAAATTTGAAAAACAAGACTACACGGCATGTATACTGACTACACGACGTGTACTTGACTTCCCTTCCCCTTCCCGGGTCCTTCTACACGGCTAAGCCACATGGCTCCCATTTGAACAAAAACTACATGACCTGTATTTCATATACACGACGTGTATGGTGTTATTTCCAACTGCCTGTGTCATCTGTGACACAACTGAATACTCGGCTTGACACTACACGACGTGTTACACCCACACACGGCGTGTCAACAACCCCGTTTCCCAGTCACACAGCTAAGTCCACACGGTCTGTCCTTAGAAAAGACTACACGACGTGTTCAAGGAAAAGTGACACCGACCCGTGTTGTTAGTTACATGGCTGAGTCCCCAGGTCACACTACACGGTGTGTACATTATTGACACAACGTGTTCTGTTAAGGAGTTCACTGACCCGTGTTATTAGTTACACGGCCGGACTCTGGGTCAAAACTACACAACATATATATCTGGTACATGAAGTGTTTTACCCAAGCTCTTCCCTACCCCGTGTCGCCGCCCACATGGTTTGTGACACGGGAAGAGACTACACGACGTGTACTTAGAGTACACGGCGTGTACTTAAAAAGTTCATTTTTCTTCCCGAACAGAAGGCCATACACGGCGTGTGTAAAAATACTACATGGCGTGTATACTGGTTTTCCAGACAGTAGGTCTCAGAAACTTCTTCGAAAACCAGAAAATACCGAAAACCAACACCTAAGTGTCAAATTCTAACCCGTGAGGGCCCATACTCCCCACAAATCAAATTTTGACATCTTATCTGTGTTATAACTAATAAACAGTCAATGATCCACCAAATTACGGTCAATGGGGGCCCATATTCCCCAAAAACCAAAGTTTGGCATCTATTCTATAAATAAGATTATACAAAATACCCTATCAAACAACAGGTATTTATCAAGCAGCTATCACAACATCATGCTTTTCTAGCACAACTACTATCACAACAACATGCAATTTCTAATACACCTACATGGCATGGAACTATGCATGGAATGTGATTTCTAGCATGTTCCTAAATGATTCATGAGATGGAATACCCTCATCTCCTCAGGTTGCAACTAAATAGAACCCACAAATAAATTATAACATCACAATCTCAAGTGTGTCACCCAACGGTGAAAACATATCAACTTTAAAATTTGCAAAATCAGAAAAATTGTAAAATACGAGGTAGACTGGCTTTTCCCTGTAC
Source organism: Viscum album (assembly GCA_963277665.1). Classification (NCBI taxonomy): domain Eukaryota; kingdom Viridiplantae; phylum Streptophyta; class Magnoliopsida; order Santalales; family Viscaceae; genus Viscum; species Viscum album. Next base: position 854,064,581 of record OY728139.1, read on the forward strand.
CCGGGTTAGCTACGCCCGGGCACAACTTATTACCAACTACCATTCGTCCTATCCCTGACTAAGGCTCCAAATAGTAAGTCAAAGAAAAGAACCCCTCTGATACCACTTTGTAATGTCCCGGTTTCGGGTGCCACTCAACGGGTGACCTGAACCCAGTTCGCCACATGACCTCAAGTGCGTTTCCCCAAACACCAGAGGCTGTTGACTAGCAGCGAGGACCCAGGTCTGATAGTGGGGAAACTATGCCCTCATTTGTCAATGTGAAGCGCAACAAAATACAAATAAAACATACAACGAATAGCGGAAGCAGTAAATCATACACAACTGAAATAAACAACAGCAATGGATATAACCAACAGTAGATAAATAATGATGCTACATGTCTCAAGTTCTAAGAAAATATCCATAACATGTTATACATCAATACAGTACACCCAAAAGCAGAGTACAGCAAAACAAAGAAAAATAGCTGGCAGCGGCATCGCGAGCCTAGGCTTGGTCCCATGCCCTCCTACTCCTCAGCAACAGTCAAGTACCTGTATAGGGAGTCTTTCCCATATCCACACCTACAGAAATGTAATCTGTTTGGGCCGAAAAGTGTGACCCAAACAGGGTGTGAGAAATAAATTCCCAGTAGGCACCCACCAAAGGCCCATGCCCAACTGCGTGTAAGCATGCAACGACAGTGTGCAATAGTAAATTGCAATAAAGTAAGCAGTACTGAAAAGTAACTAACTCACCCAGTTATTTTTCCACTTTAATAATCTTTTTAATCATTTAATTTAAAATACCACCTCAGTGAATATTATAAGTAAACAGCCAAAGTCCTCAGTCACGTCCAACTCCTACCCTCGGTTAAAGAGAAATCAAACCCAGAATCTGCCCACAGGCACATGGTATTTTCCCACAGGTGTAAGAAGTGTCGCCCACAGGCACATAATCATCTGCCCACAGGCACGAAAGAAGTTTCCCACAGGCTAAGTAGTACAACGCCCAGAAGCTAATCACAACACCATCCTCAGGATAAACAGGTAACCGGGCCATGCCCAACATGTAAATATACAGTAAACAAGCAATTCCTCTCGAGGAAATTCTACAATTACTACTTTTAAGGCATACCCTCGAGTATCCTGGCCAAACAGCTAAATAGTGAAACACACCCATGGGGTGGTTTTGGATCCAAGAAACGATCCCAACCAGCATTTTAATAACAAAATTAAATACCCAATCAATTCTAGGTGTTTATTATAGCAACGAACTCTGCCTCATGACACCCCAACATGGTTCGTGGTAGAAAAACGCACAAAACACACGATAGTTGGAAAAATTAACACTAAGACACCTACCTTATATGCCAACGAGCGCTATACGCGAACGTCGATTCCAGAAATGGCCAAGAATGATGTAGATCTGATGAATAACAAAACTCTCTTAACCTCAAATAAATTCTGTTAGGAGAAGAATTGGTAAGAAACACACTAGGAGAAGACATGGATTACCCGCGCGGTTCCAACGAGATCATCCGAGGCAGAATCGGATTCCAGACGATCGATCGGTGGATCTCCAAAGGTCCGGTCATCCACTCCTGCTCCTTCCTTCGGTTCTAAGCCTTCCCTGTGAATAGGGGAGGCTACTTCCCAATTTAAGAAAAAAAAACAAATTACACAGTGTGTACTTCCAAGTACACGGCATGTACTTCCTTCATTTAACTGTTCCTCTAGCGGCACCGCCACACTGTTCATCCGTCGACATGAGTACACGACATGTACTCCTGAGTACATGGCCTGTAATGCCACCCAGCTGGCGACTGCTCCACCACCTTACTATTTTGGCCTTCCGACTGACTACATAGTGTGTAAAGGACCACTACCCAGCATGTAGTTGGTCCCTACACCCTTTGTCACCGACATGGATACATGCCCCATGTACTCATCCCTACACGGCCAGAAGTACATGACGTGTGGAAAAAGTACATGACGTGTACTTCCAAAATTTAGGATTTTTTCCATTTTCCATATTTTATTAAAAACACTTAAGGAAAAGAGAAAAGAAGAATTGTGTACCTCAAAGAGAAGCACCATGTTCTTACAATTTTGATAGATTACTTGAAAAAAATTCTTGAGGAAAATATCCTCTCTTTTTGAAATAATTTTCTTTTATTAAAATTCCACACAATATTAGATGAAAAATTTTCAATAAAAATAACCTCGCAATATTATAAGTTAATACTCAAGGAATTATGAATCCATAAAAGTGGAAAAATCTTTTCATTTAGTATAATTTAAAAGGAAACATTCTTCTCTTAATTTTTTTGAAAAAGTCAAAAAGCTCTTCATTAGGAAAATGAAAAAAGATTCATTTCAAACTATTTAATAAAAATTCATACATGGGTAAATATTACTTTAAAAAATTGTATATGAATAGTAAAAATATTTTGTAATACATTTTTAAGAAAAATTGATATGGAAGATAAATATTTCCTAGTAGATACTTATGTATAAACAATCATGATAATAATAAGATTTTGTAATTAACTCTTATAACTTTATAATCAGTATAATCATATGCTCCATGAAATAAAGGAAATTATATGTATATAAAAATACCATAATATTATGATTAAGACCCATAAAATACATTCATGGGTAGTATATTCATCGATTAGAATAAAAAAGTAGTGTACGATGCATGTGTTTCACAGAAGTAAAGGTGAGACAAAAACCCCTTACCTTAGGTCTGATTAACTCTGTATGTGTCTGAAAATCCTCTTCTTGGATGATCTCCCTCTAGATATCCTCTTAGGGATACTAGAGTTGGCCTTTTGAGAATACCATAACCTCTATAACGTTACTAAGGAAGTTGATAAGGGAAATGGGTAGGGGTTGGTCAATCGTAAAGGCTCAAAGTGATGCAAATAAGTGAGGGAGGAGGCGCCCTTTTATAATTGAGACGAGGAGAACATTAGGAAAATCATAAAAAATTAAATTAATATAAATTTATTTTCTATTTAAAATACATCTAAAGTGAATTATTTTGAATATAATATGAGGATGGGTCGAAATCCTCTCAACCAATTATTTTTTGACATGTTTAGGTCACAATATTGACCATATCTTTTGGCTTTAACCCTTAATTAAACCCTTTATCTTTTACCATGACAACTTGGTTTTTTACTCTTTAGGGTTAATATATTTACTATAAAATTCCAAAAAAACTCCAACTAGATCATTGATGACATTTTTAACCATATTTTAGTTATTTTTACAAATTATAAATTTTTATATATTTTATATCATTTAATAATATATTATTTATTTTAAAATATCATTTATGTCAATTTTGATACTATTCATTATTTTTCTTTGAAAAAATATAATATTAACATGATAAATTCTAATAAACACTTATAATATCTCACTAATATGTCAAAGTTATCTATAATATTAATGTATGTCCTTATTGTTTTCAAATTATATTTATTTTAATATTTTAATATCATTTATTTGATATTTGCAATAATTAAATAACCACTACATCATTATTATGCAAGAAAGTAATTAAATTAGTTCTTCTATGAAAATTTAAAAACAATTATTATGATGAATATAAATTTATTATATTTTAAATGAATATTTATAGTTGAATTTATCTTCTGTATAATTATATATTAAAAATGATTTACTTATTAAAATTATGTGTATGACATTTTTAACTTATCTTTAAATAAAATATAATAAATGTCATATCATTATAGAAGTGGCTTAACAAGGTTATAATTTTGGCCTAAGATTAATTTTGGTCGAAACACACTTATCCAATGAAATTGGGACAAGTGTCAGGGTAATTTTATAATATTATAATATTATTTTTACCTTTAATTATCCAATTTACCCTTAACCGTGGTAAATACAAATTTACTAAAGTTACTATTAATAATATCCAAAATATTAATTTTATCCTATTAGACTCTAAATATCATACTTATTACCACTATGTATGTTTGTTTTTTCAAAATTTAAATCACAGAAATGGAAAAATTAAGTTTAATGCTAATCCCACAAACACGGTGAAAAGGATAGTTAAAAGAACATTCAAAAGTTCAATAATTTTTTATATCTAATTTAAATATAAAAATTATTATAATGGTCTAAATTAAATCAATACATGTATAATTAGTATATTGTGACTTTAAAAATCAATTTAAAATATAATAATTATTTAAACATAAAGAAATTTTTAACTACAATACAGTATTTTTCACTATTCATAAAAAATAAAACTTCTAAGAAAAATACAAACAATTCACCCTAAATTAATTATAAAATTAAAAATTCAAAAATAATATTCATTTTATCAAATTAAATTTCTAATAGTTTATAAAATTAATTTTATTATTGTTCAGATAAGGACATAAAAAGAAATTCCTCTAACAAAATATTATTTCTAAACATATGAAGACTTCACCAAAAACTATACATTTAATTAAAAATATGATTTATTTATGTGAAACATTTAAAAATTAGTTATTACTATTCATATTACTATATATAATGGATATTTTATAACTATCTCATTTAAATAATTATTATAATAAAGTATTGTTTTGTAGAAACTCAGTGTTGCATGTAACATAACCCAAGTCGGTGTTTTATGTAGCGTAATCATAAATTAGTGTTGCATATAACATAATCCAATTATATAATATCAAAAAGCTATATTCATTGTTTCATGAAGTAAAAATATCAAAAATATTAAATTAATTCAGAAAAAATAATTCACAAAATCTCATGGTGTTAAAATATTCAATCAAATGTTTTTAAAATTCGACTAATATGTTTGATTGTCTTAATATAAGAATAAATTCAATTTTATACATAAAAGACTATATTTACAAATGAAAGTTTTCCACCTTTTAATTGCATAATTATTCTAAAACTAAAATTTAAAACTTTTATAAATTCTATTGAAAAAAATAAACTTTATTTTTAAAAGTGGAATTTCAAAATTAACTTATGGTGAAATTTTGGTATTTTCCTGAAAATATTTATTTTCCAGAGAATAGTGAAAAATCTCGATTTTTATGAAACTATCATTTTTTTATATTAATAGTGTATTTATTATTTCAATTGTAACCTCACTTATAAAAGTATAAATACAATTTAGGTATATTATAAATAAAAATAAGTTATATTTATATCATGGAATAAGTAAATAAATGTTTTAAAAATGATAAGTTAAGTGTTGATATTTTTGTGAAACATAAATTTTTATTAAAAATTTTATAATTAATATAATGATTAAAAAAAATTATTTTCATAAAATATATTCATAAATTTATATTTTTTCCCTTATGATTATAAGATAATTTTATGATACCTTAATTAATATATCAAAGTGTCCTAAAAATAGTTATAATATTAAAATCGGTATTTTTTGAGTAAATGATGATTTTATTTAAAAATTAAATTTCTCATATTTTGAAAATTATTTTCATAAAGTGGATCTAATCTTTTAATTTTACACGTAGAAAAATGGTTATGGTAAATTTTTGGGAAGTTTCTAAAATAGTTAATTGTTTGGGGAATAACGAAATGCTGTAATTTGTGGTATTTAATAAATACATAAATTATTGAGTCATAGATGATGTATGGCTGATGTAAGCCCATAATATCAAAATATAATTTATTATTTTAATATATTTAGTGATAATTATCATACTATTCATAGTCTTGATCCAAAATAATAAACAAATTAATAAAATATTAAAAAAACCCCTCTCCTCCACTATAAATACCACCCCTCACCACCTCTTCTACTCACACATATTTAGTCTTGAATATTGTAAAATTCCTCTGTTTCGCGAAGGCCGACAACTTCTAGTGTGCTTGCGTCGTCCGACGGTTTGAATCCCTCCTCTTCCAGTGAGCCTATTTCATGGAGGTCTGAGGATGGAGGGACGAAGGCGGCTGGATTGAAGGCTGCTACGATGTTTGTGGGTTGCGTAGCAGCGAAGCCTTCGTCCTGCAAACCCTCTAATCACTGTGGTCGGGATTTTTATGGGTACATGGAATCAATGAGGGAGCCCACTGGTGTTGCATCATGTGGTAAGTAATCTTTTGTTGATGTGATGAGGGATTCAGATCAGAAAAGGAATGAGGACCCCTGTCATAGGAAGATCCTTCGAAAGGGATCTTTGGCTCATGTTGAGGCCAACCCTGTGGTGATTGCTGAAAGATTGGCATTGGGTGAAAACTCATTGATTGCTCGTATTGTCTTCCCAAAAGGTGCGCAACCCTGGAAATGTGAAGATTTATTCTATAGAATTTTGATGTCGTGGGGATTTGCTAGTTGGAAATGTGTCTCCCTTGGGCGGGGATTCTTTCACTGCTTGTTTCCATCGGCTGACTTGAAGCTAAAGGCTTGGAGTTTGGTTCCATGTTTCTAAATTCGGGGTGGATTAATCTGCATGAATGGTCACTAGACTTCAATGTCTCAAATGCGAAAAATTTCTTCGCTCAGGTATGGGTGCGCCTTCATAGGATTAATTGGGTTCTTTGGCATCCAGAGATCCTGCATGATATTGGAACAAAAATTGGAACAACCATCCATCTTGATAAGGAAAAAACGGATGTCAGGTATGGGCACTTTGCTAGAATGATGGTGGAAGTTTATCTCAGATCCACTCTCATTGAAATGGTAACACTTTCTATCCCCTATGATCAAATTTTGATTTATGTCGAATATGAAAACAAACCTCTCTTCTACTCTAAATGAATGGTTGTGGGGCACTCTTTGGAGTTTTGTCATGAAAACATCACTTTTAAGGAGTGTGGGATGCGAGGAAACCCCTCCAATCTTTGCCAACGTAAGGATAACTTGAAGAATTATTCCTCACCGAAGCATGTCACCAAGGACAGTGACCCTCCTATGAAGTCAACTTCGCTTGAGGCGCCGACTCCTAGGAAAGACAAAGAGTTTATTATTGATGATACTCCGATAAGATCTTATAGTGGACCTTCTAGAGCTCATGAGGTTATTAATTCTGAGAATATTAATCATGTGCCCGCTTTGATGGAGAATGATACTCCTCAACTGAATGTTCAAAAGCAACCTTCTTCTTCTGCTGAACGTTGGAACATCTCTGGTGAAGGAATGGAAAGGGCCGAGGCCTACACTTCGGGAAATGGGGAGTCCATCCCCTGCAAGAGGGGGGACACTCATGATGAGGGAAAAGAAAGTTATAAGGCTACGACTAGAGTCTCATACATCGACATTGTTTGAGGATAAAAGGAAAGAATCTCTGACAGTGAGGGTGTCATGACTGCCTCAGGTTCAAGGAAACCTCTGAAATATTACTCTGCAGTTCCAAGGACGGTGATCACTTGGTCATGTTACAAGAAGTCTAAGGAGAAGTTATATGTGGAGAAATTGGAGAAAAAGAAGGAATATATCAATATTCTCAAACAATATGAGCCTCAATCAGAATGGGAATCGGCTGATACTGATGACCTGGACAGATATGAATGTGGTGATTATGACTATTCTGACCGGCAATCTTTCTCTCTCTCTCTCTCTCTTGTTTGTCTCTGCACTTTTATTTTTATTAATAAATTTTTGGGTCCAGGCATGCTTGGATATGACTTTTTGGGTATTGTAAAATTCCTACCCAATCCACTAAAAAATTATCTTCCCCACATCCAAGATCCTTTGGTCTCAACAAAAGACCAAACCCAAGCCCCGTAATGAGGTTCTCAAGGAGATGAAATTCAAGAGGTAAAATCCTCTTTCGTTTACCTTTATTTTCTTTTCAATTTATTTTCTTTTCTTTTCCTTCCCATAACTACTATATAAAATCATTAAATACAACTATAGTATATTATATATAATATAATGAAATTAGGTTAATGGGATATACTACATAAATTATTTTCTCTTCCCCTTTTTATTCAGAGAATGAAAACATCATCTTTGAGGTGCCAATTTATCACCTTCCTGGATGATGAGTTTTAATTTTTCAATTACGCTTTCAAATATGGTCTTAAAACCATTTTTATAGTTAAAATAGATTATAATATATTTTTTACAACCTATTTAATGTTCTATAACCATTATATATACATAATATTAATTAATGAAACAAAACTAGTTTGCAATGATCGAAAAATCGCCAAAAATAATCTAAATGATTATCACTGACATCTTATCTAATGATTCATTTGTAGGTTTCAGGCATAGCAGAAGTGCATTTTTGGTTTTTCCAACCTTTAATTTTAGCGTTAAATAATGTTCAATATAAGATCGATCACGATAATAAAATGCCAGATCTTCAAAATAGAACAAAGAACAAAAATAAAGAGAAGGGTCCCAGAACCATCGAGAGGATCATCATATATTGTTTATAATTAATATAATTAATTGACAAGAATTAACTTGATGGAATTATTTCTTCGTTGATGTTTTCTGGTCAAATTTCTATGTGATTCTTTATTGCACCGCAGAAACCAAGTGTAGACTTCCTCTAGTGGTGATCCACATGTTCACCACGTATCTCTGGACGTCGCTAAAGGAATATTCACGTGCTAGCGTAGAGAAGCCTTTGATTGCATTTTCCACCTTAGATCGCCTTGATTCGATGGAGGAGGATCTCTCTCGGTATTAAGATCATTCTTAGAGGAAGGATTTCTCTTGTCCTTGAGAGAATTTTCCAGAATAGTTGTGCACAAAGATTCCTTGAAAATTTGTTGGGGTTGTGAGTATATTTATAATCGAGTTTGAGGTTAAAGAGTTATGACAATAAATAAACACATTACACATTTTATTTATTTCATCAACTATTATTGAAAACCCCCATGTCGAATCGTTAATTCCTTGACATGCGCCCATGCTGATTATAATAAATATCATTTAATAAAACAATATTATTTCCTCAAAATCCCTACTAGAAAAACTACACGGTGTGTAATCATTAATACACGGTGTGTACTTGTTTTTCATTTCCTTTCCAAAATGAAAACTACATGGCATGTACATTCAATGTACATGGAGTTTATATCTTGTTTTTCATTTTATTCTTCCTCAAACATTAAAAAGATTTAGGCTTCCTTGAATAATTATTAAACCACATATGAGAATAATATTTATTCTACTTGAGATACTTGGGTACACTTAGTGTGTGACCCTCTAGGCCTCTTTCTCGTTGGAATTAAGTAGGATTTCCTGAAGTCCAATATTACTGTCTATCAATGGATCAAGGCACCCAAGAGAGATAATTTGATGCCACATTGACATGTCACCTCATATGAACGCTTACCGTGTAATTTAATCCCTTTGTCTCGATATCTCTAATAAAGCGGGTTGCATGTTAGTGCCATTAACCCATGTACTCGATTATTCTTTCTGTGACTTCCCGGAATTGAACTCACCCATACCTTACCATGGACATGTATTTATTTTGGTTATATCAATTCCATCAAAGGGCCTGAGATATCTACTTCCATTAGGGAACAAATGGGACAAATCCTTTCTTGCATTATCTATTAACGCAGTATCACTTGTGACACACCCAACGTATCCTACCTCGCTACAAACAGTGTGTCATCATAGTTTTATTCAATACATCTAAGTGCGTGAGTTGTAATACCCATTAATAATAATCTTAAAGTCTAAGGACCAATACACACGTCTGAAGATAGGAACATCCAATGACACTATGAAATGTGGATTTCCTACTGGAGGGTCTCGTTCTCATAATATCCTCCTGGATATTACCAAGGGTGCACACCATGAGAAGGTGCCTCAAAGTTTTATGATTTTCACCCCTAATGTTCTCTATTATTTGTGTCCCTCAAATAACATCATCCGACCATTGAACATATATTCAAGAATAGTGTTATGGCACTTCCGGGTTCTCATCACAGCAAGGATCCTCTATGACCCTTTAATGCAACAGCTGTACTTAGGACATTATAAAATGAATTGTCACACAGAAGAACAATCAAGATGTGATAAGGTATTTATTAATGAATAAAGTACAAAGTAGTTGGTTATATGCCACCAAATCCAATAGACTCCCACTTGGACTAGAGCTAACTACTAACAACCTTTAAACCGCTATCTCTCACATGATATTCATGGTTCTACTGAGATAGGATTTTAGTCATGGGGTCCACCATGTTCTCTTTCGTGGACACTCTGCTCACTGCAACTTTACCCCTTTGATAGAAATCCCTCAAGAGGTGATACTTCCGGATTATGTGATTTGTCCGTTGATGTGACCTTGGTTCTTTTGCATGATCCACCACTGTAGTATTATCACAATACAATGTAATGGGATCTTTACTGCTAGGCACCACATCAAGCTCCTAGAAAAAGTTTTGAATCAAGACAGATTCCTTGGATGCATCAGAATCCGCTATATATTCAGAATCCACTGTAGAATTAGAGACAACTGGATTCTTTAAACTCTTACAGCTCACAAATCCTCCATTGAGACAGAAAACATATCCAGATTGTGACTTTAGATCATTCTGATCTATCTAAAAACAAACATCATCATACCCTCTGATGACAAGATCCTCATCTCCTCCCTACACCAGGAACATATCCTTAGTTATTCTCATATACTGAAGGATAGTCTTAACAGCAGTCCAATGCTATTCTCCTGGATCTGCTTGATATCTGCCTACCATGCTCAGTGCATAGGAAAAATCAAGCCTGGTACATAACATGGCATACATGATGGATCCTATAGATGAAGCATATGAGATCTTACTCATTCTATCTTTCTCTTGTTGTGTCTGAGGACACATTTTTTTAGAAAGATGTAGGCCATGTGACACTGGAGCCAATCCCCTATTAGTTTTTTCTATACTAAATATATTTAGTATCTGGTCAATGTATGTACCCTAACTTAGTCCAAGCAGCCTCTTGGATCTATCATGAATGATCTTGATCCCTAGAATGTAGGCTACTTCACCCAATTCCTTCATCGAGAAACACTTGTTCAACCAGTCCTTAACTGACTGTAAGACTGGTACATCGTTTCAAATAAGAAATATGTCATCAACATATACTACTAGGATAACGATTACATTCCCATTAAACCACTTATAAACACATGAATCACATTCATTATTAATGAAATCGAATTCCTTTATGGCTTCATCAAATCAAATTTTCCATGACCTGGATGCTTGCTTTAATCCATAAATGGATTTATGAAACTTGCAAACCCGTTTGGCTTCACCTAGTGTCACAAACCCTTCTAGTTGTGTCATATAGACATCTTCCTGAAGGTTCCCATTAAGGAATGCTATTTTGACATCCATTTTCTTAATCTCTTAGTCATGGTAAGCTGCTATGGAAAGTATGATTCTTATGGATTTAAACATGGAAATTGGAGAGAAGGTTTTATCATAGTCAATTCCTTTACACTGTCTGATTCCTTTAGCCACTATCCTTGATTTATAGGTGCTAACTTGACCTTCCATGTCTAGTTTTCTCTTGAATACCCATTTGCATCCAACCTTATTTACATTAACTGGATCATTGACCAGAACCCAGACTTGGTTCTGATACATGGAATCTATCTCAGAATTCATAGCTTCTAGCCATATTACAGATTCTGAGCTTTCTACTACTTCCTTGTAGGATAGAGGTTCATCATTATCCAACAATAATGATTCAACATCCTCCGTGACCAGGACACCAAATCTATCTGGTTCCCTTACCTCTCTTAAGATCCAACGCAGTACTTGTGTTTTTGGAACCTATTCCACGGGGACTTGTGGAACTTTTTATTGTACCAACTCGTGTGTATCTTGAGCATCAACTTCATCGAAGTCAATATTGATCCCACTATCCTTTTTGAGTATGTGCTCCCTCTCAAGAAAGACGGCTTGTCTGGAAACAATCACTTTCTTATCTAAAGGTTTATATAGGTAATATCCTTTTGTTTCCTTGGGATATACTATAAAGATACACCTCATGCCCCAGGGTGCTAGTTTGTTTCATGAGAAGGCCTTAAAAAACACCTCACATCCACATACATGTTTGTGCAACAAAATGCATTTCTTTACATTCTATAACTCTGAGGGAATTCCATTTTCCACCTTAGTTGGTACTCAGTTTAATGTGTTTGCTACATTTTGTAATGCATATACCCAAAAGGATAATGGAATATCCGCATGACTCATCATCAACCTCACCATGTCTAACAAGGTGTAGTTCCTCCTTTCACTAATTCCATTCCACTATGGTGTATAAGGAGGATTTATTTGAGATATAATTTCAGACTCCCATAGAAGATCGATGAACTGTTGGTTTAGATATTCTCCACCTCGATCCGATCGAAGCTTCTTTATATTCTTACCAAGCTGATTCTCTACTTCATTATTGAATTCCTTAAATTTCTATAAGGATTCTGACTTATACCTCATTAGGTAGACATATCCATATCTACTCAAATCATCAGTAAAAGTAATGTAGTAAGAATATTCACCTCTATCTTCTACTGGAAATGGGCCACACACATCCGCGTGTACCAATCCTAGAAGCTTTGTGGCCCTTTCACCTTGTCCACCAAAAGGCAGCTTGGTCATTTTTCCTTGTAAGCAAGCATGACATCTATCAAGTGGTTTTAGCTCAGTAAAGTCTAAATAGCCATATTGGCAGAGCTTTGTCAAGCGCTTCTCGTTTACATGACTGAGATGGTGATGCCACAACTGGGTGATGTATGAGTCATGTGAGTTTGTTTTGTTATCGATTTCTAACACTTGGTTTTCATAATTTAATACATACAAACCATTATTTATATATTCCATACCATAACATATGTTGTTCTTATAAAAGAGACAACACTTATTTCCAAACTTGAAAATAAATCCATCCATATCCAAACAAGATACATAAATTATGTTCTTGGTAATACAAGTCACATAATAACAGTTGTGTAAAACCAAAATCATCTCAATCGTCAATGAGAGGTTGTAATCGCCAATAGCCAACACAGCTATCCTTGCGCCATTGGAAGCTCGAAGATCCACCTCTCCTATGGAAATATTTCTAAATATACTTGGTTCCTGCATTTTAATACATATGTGATCCCAACAGGATTTATATAATACCAAATGTGTATAAATATAAATATTACACTCGATAAAGAACACACCTTTAGCATCCCCACACTTCTGGGTGCAATTCCTATTACAGTGGACTTGCTTTTCACATGAAAAACATACTGTCTCCCATTCCTTGCTCTGCCTTTGGATCTTCCCCTTCTTGAAGGGATGGTGCTTGGGGGATTCAAATCATTTATAAGTCTTTGGCCTCTTTTACTTGTCCTTCCTTTTCTTATTCATCATAAGGAGTGTGGGTTTGTCACGCCCCATGTCCTTATCTACCTGGAGAATTAAGGTTAGAAGTTCCAATAGACTCTTCTCATTGTTGCTCATGCTGTAGTTGATGATGTTATTAATATTTTCATATATTTTTACATACTCCCTTTACTGATTTTATATGAAATGTGCATAATTTCTGTGAAATATTAATGTTTAAATATTAAATATAATTTTTGAGCACTATTTGGATTTATCCAGATTCAAGTCTATTTAATGTTTTAACAATAACTATCACCCTAATTATTCAAATTGAATTATTCTTGTTTTTTAGGGTTCCCAATTACAATTCCAACATTTCATTAGAAGTCACATTTGGAAAGTTATTCCATTTAGATGGTCATATGGACCCCATAAGAAGGCCTAAGGAAACTGTGAAAAAACTGGACCATATATGAAGGTCAAATTACTGGGCTCAATCCAGAAGTCAAAATACCTTAATTCACCTCCCAAGTTCGGAGGAAATTTAAAGGAGTCCATGATAAAAATTTCAGAACCCAATAACAAATACAAGGGGACCAACTGATGCATTGAATTCCAGCCCACCATTCTGTCCGGGAATTAAAAATATCACACTAATATTGAAATTTCTCCTGATGTAGACATCTATTCTAGCTGAACTTTTGCAGTGTGAAAGAGGCGATTCGGCCGGCCAACTTTGTTGAAGAAATGATTTTTATTTGAGGGCATATTCCTATTCAAAAACCGATTCAAATTATGGACTTCAAAAAAGTATGTATTGAAATGGACAGATCAGAATTATTTACTAAAACCGCCATAACTTTGTCTCAATAAGCCCAATGGCCGCCAAATATTCACAGTAGACAGAAGACCTCTTTATCGACAACATTGAAGAAGGATATTTCTCATGATTCGGCTGTCTGGATGTACATATCGGCGAGTCAAGTGGAGGGAAAGATTTGGAATCCAAACAGTCCACTCCTTGGGCTATAAATACATCCCTCTCCTCTCCTTCCAAGGGGTTCGAATTTTAGAAGAGAGAAGATCATATTGGCACGAAAAAAGCTTTTCCAAAGGCTTGGGAGGACCTACCATACTCAAGTTTTCACTTGAGAGACCTTTCCTCCTCTCTTTGTTTTCACTTACTTTTGTGTTCTTCATTTTTGTAATTTTGTAAGTCCTTTCTTTTGTAATTCTGTTTTAATGCAAGTTTCTTCTTCAATATCTCTTATTCTCCTCCACCTTCTGTATTTTAATATTAATGTTCTTAAAATAGTTTAAATTCAGTTCAATCTCCTTCCCTTATTTTGCTTCCACATTCAATCAAAAATCTGTTTTTAACTATCATCATTGTTCGTGTGTGTGTGTTCGACGTACCACTCTTTTCTAATCCCTTTCTTTTTCTTCTATTCTTAATTTATCATAATAATTGTTATAACCAGAATATTAAACACCCAAATGGATGAGTAAATATCTCATTGGGGTGAGTCAAAATTTAGGGATGTTAAGTGATTGAGAGTATTTGCTCGATGAGTATTCGTTAATTTAACATTGTGTATGTTGGACTTAATATGTCATGGATTAATGACATATTTTGTTTAGCATGTGGTTTCCATGGATTATTGGAACCATAAATACACTACCATAAACAATTACTGATTGATTTTAGAATCATAGTTAAGTTAAGGCTTGGATTAAAACTTTAACACCTAGAAATTCTAATCGACGTCAACTTGTGAAGTGGGTGTTAATTTAAATGCAATATAAAGAAAAGCTCAAGGATTTCACAAGCTTAACTACCTAATAATGAACTCACCCCAATCATTATCAATTTCTTAAATCAATCATAATCAATTAGTCATTTCAATTAAGCTCTGCAATCAAAACCCCCCAATCAGAATACAACCAACTAAAAACAAACGACTATTTAAAAGTATCATCGCCGAGGATTCGACCTGAGTGCTGCTATACACATTAGAAGAGCACCAGAACTTTGACCGATCGATAGGAGACAATTGGCCATGCGTTTCAGTTGAAAATGAAGCTAGAGAAGGTCTTTGGAAGTGATGATAGGATGAGATCTGTACGCAACTCATCCGGGAACTTAATACCTAAGATGTCCAGGCATTCAATGTAGCCAATGAGCTTGACTACATGAGGCCCAGTTGGCACAGAATCTCTAAGCTTAGTTGTAAACAAAGCATTGGAGATCTCATATATCTCTTGTCTCGCCTTCTCTTGGTAGAGATCTTTAAGGTGAGACATCATGCTATATGCGTCCATGTTTTCATGTTGCTTCAAGAGCTCATTAGATATAGCCAATAACATGAAACATTGGACATCTTTGGCATCATCCATATGTTTTGCATAGATAAATAGTTCCTCATAACTTGCCTCTTTTCTAGGTGCAACTAGAACAGGCTCTTACAGCACATACAATTTCCTCTCGTGGCGAAGGATGAAGCGTAAACTCCTTTGCCACTCTTGAAAATTGGTGCCGGTGAGAAGGTTTTCCTTCTTGAGTATGATTCTCAATGTTATGTTTGATGTCATTTTATTTTCATTTCTAAAAATTAAGATGAGCAAAGGTTTAGTACTTTATCATGATAAAACTAAGACAAATAAATAATTTAACACTTATTAGTCTCCCATTATTTTATTGAAATCCAATAGCCCTCACCATTGATTTTGGAATATTCTGTTGCCTGAATATTCTAGTGGAAAGGATCCATATTCCCCTTCGCATTAACCCAACTAGGGTTGGTCAAGAAATTTGAATGGTTTTTGGTTGGAATTCCAAATGCCTACTGCATTAACTCGCAGCTCCTTGATTCGTTGAGTGGACTCCCCAATCTTGAAATCCTTTTATTTTTGATTTCCTCAACCTTTGCCTCTTGGTCACACCAAGTCCTATTGTGGTAGTAAACCCTTGATGCGAACCAAGTCAAGTCAACCCAAAACCTTGAATTATAATTCCCTGATAATTGAAATCACCCCAACTAGGGTTGGTCAAGCACTTTGAACTACGTTTTGATTCTAACCAAGATTATGGAAGGCTATACCGACTTAATATTTCTTTGAGGGATTTTATC
This sequence comes from Viscum album, assembly GCA_963277665.1. Lineage (NCBI taxonomy): Eukaryota > Viridiplantae > Streptophyta > Magnoliopsida > Santalales > Viscaceae > Viscum > Viscum album. The sequence continues at coordinate 854,081,028 of OY728139.1, forward strand.
CTTATACGTAAATTTCCATTTTATTATCTTTGATTACATTCTTTTTAATATTAAGTGGGATATACTTAAGTGATTAACCATGTCTAAAATAATATTTACGCATAAGCCGGTCTTATTTTAGTTCCATATTGCATGCTTGTTTAATTAATTAATTGTGTGATCATGACAACACACCCACAATAAATAAACCATGCAACTGATAGAAATAAAATAAATGGTATGATCATGAGCTTGTTCTATTGGTTAGTTTATCTAACAGTTGATAAACTAACCCAAGACCTATGGGAGAAACACATTGAACCTTTCAGGTTCGTGTTTACAACTTTACACATGTCCACTAATGTATCTCCTTGGATTGGTTTCACCTTGGCTCTTGACTTGAGCCACCTCTACTAGCTTGGGAGCTACATCCATTACATATGCATTTATCTCACATGAAGGTGAGGGTAAAAAGGGGTTTTTACATAAAATAAACCTTATGCGTGCAGGCCCTACATATCAATGAGGAGAAGGCTCACATGCCAACAAATTTAATTTAAATAAATAAATTAAAATAAACCATTCACATACAAAGGTCTTGGTCTAGCTCATGATCATCCATGCATGCAACGATATTTACACATAAATAAAACTATCATTCAATTCTTTAATCATTCTTGTTTATGATAAATCACTATCAAATCAATTAATTATCTTTAATTAATCAATCCTTTTTATCTTAAACCATTTTATGAATTTCTTTGAGATTCTCATCCATCATAATTTTAAACAAATAAATTCTTTTAAAATTATACTTGCATGTAACTTGTAACTTGGAGGCAACCTGGTGAATTCTCATTCATCACACAGATGTTAAATTAAACACATATATATAAAACACCTATCACGTGTTGTGCCTTATCTTTTACGCTTGCACTATGGTACATGTCTCAAGGGTTTGTATAATTTAATAATAAAATTTAATAAATCTACGTAATTTGGATGAGTATAGGGTGTGTAGTTCCTATTGACCCATGAAAACGCGTCCCCAAAATTTTCCAAACGTCCCCATAGATGACCCTGGAGCATATCTCGTTCCGCAAGATTCGATTTGACTGGTCGTGGAGCCTAAACGGAGTTACGGATCAGAAGTTATGGTTGTTTGAAGTTGGGCTGCTGGGGATGGCCATCTAGGATGGTTTTGGGGAAAAGTATGGATTTGCGCGTAAAAAAGGAGTTCCGCGCGGAAAACCATATGCGCGCACGGAATATTACACGCCCATCATTGCATGCGCGGAATTTTAGGCGCAGTGCTTTGCCCGCACGCAATTTTGTGCGCACCGCCTTTGCCCATGCGGAATTCTACGCGCCTCGCCTGGCGCGCGGAAAACACTTCGCGTGCGCGGAATTTTCCGCGCCCCGGCGGCCGGGTTATGCCTATAAATACAAGGGAACCCCCCCCCCTTAGAGGAGGATCCCTGGAGGTCGGCCACCGCTCTGATGCGTGTAAGTCCGCAGTTTCCGCGCCCGTGCGGAAAACTCCCCTCCGGTGCGCAAAACATTAGTTTTGCGCAGAAAAGGGCCAACCTGCCCAGTTTTCCACGCAACTCATAATTTTTGCGTGCAACAGTGCCGCTGAGCCCGATTTCTCACGCGCCAGTGCAGCACTGGTCCTATTGCGCGTAAACCGCCTCTATTGCGCGCGCCACTGCATATTGCGCGCCCCGCCGCTATTGCGTGCGCCGCCGCATATTGCGCGCCCGCAGCCCCTATTGCGCGTCCACATCCGGTATTGCGCGCCCACCGCACCTATTGTGCGCCGACCCGGTGTTTCCCGCGCAACAACCTCAATTGCGGGGATGCCTGCCCTGCGCAACAGTGTTCAGGCCTGCACCCACTGGTCCATACCACGGGGGCTGCGCCCCCACACCCCCGCTCAGGGTCAGTGCCGGGCTGCGGTCTCGACCCTCCGGGCCGGTCCCTTTGTAGAGACCCGTAGCTTATCGTACATGGACATTACATTACTTTTGCGGAATACTTAGTACATAACAAAAACACACACACAAGGATCGTAATAGTTTAGTGTCTTTGGAAACTCGGAACGTAATCTTCTAATCGTGGAGAAAGATCTTCAATATCTCCCATAAAGATCTTCTTTTTTTTTCTACCTAAAACCTTTCTTTATATCCTGGGGAAAATGAAACATAAAAGGGTGAGCTCAAATGCTCAGTTAGGGTAAACAAAAGAAATATCAATCACATAATTTTCATAAGAACATAACATTTTTTGGAAATCTTAACCTGCAAAAGAGAGCATAATTTCATAACATGGGATAAATCATAGTAGTGAAATGAAATCATAACTTAAAACATTACTCATTGTGGCATACACACATAATCATAGAGAATCATTTCTTGTTAGTCAAGACTCATTGCCAAGACTATCTTAGTGGACAAAGTCCCTTTCTGAATCGAGTAATCCTCGTTTCAGTCCTGTTTCACTGAACCGGTATAACCTACCATTCCAGCCATGTCTATCTCATGAGATATAAAATCTTTACCCAATGCATTGGAGGGAGATATAGGTCCCACCCATCTCTTAATGAATCCTTTCTTATGTGTGCCACAAAATCATAAATCATACATCATTGCATAACCCATGTAATAAAAATGGGATTCTTAAACAACATGACATCATAAAACCATTCATATAAGATAAAGGAATTCATAAACATAATTCCATCACAACCTAGTCAAATCAATGTAAAAATATGGATAGAAATAGAACCCTTTATTATCTTATATGGAAAATAATTTTGATAAAACACTTGAATTGAATTCTTGAGGAAAATATCCTTTCTTCTTAAAAATCAATTTCTTTTCACAAAACATCATGCAATTTTAAAAGAAAGAGATTTTATTGAAAATAGTCATGAAATATTTTAGAGGAATCTTCATGAAAATAAGGCTTTATAAAACAGTATAAATCCGTTCGTGCCGTATAAGTTAAAAAAAAAACATTCTTCGTACTTTTGTCGGAAAAGTCAAAAAGTACCTCGTACGAAAAACGAAAAAAAGATTCCTTTCATATCCTTTACTAAAAACTCATAGAAGGGTAAAATTGGATTTAAAAAAATTGTAGGTGGATGGAAATAATATTACATATTGAGGGAACATGGATGTGGATGATAAAATACACCCCAGTAAATACTTACGAATAAACAATCTCGGATAAAAATGAGATTGTGATATTTCCCTTACCTTATGTCCGACTTGCTTTGTAAGTGTCCAAACCTCCTGTATAATGATTTAAATCATGTTATTGACTTATTCCAGAATCATATTCATTGTTATGATATCATATATAGTTCACTTATGACATTATATTACCCGTTCTTTTGTAAATTCCATGTTAAAGAAGCGTTTTGGGTAAAATCGTTTCATTTATCGTAGGTGTTTTGACTTGTTGTTCTTGACATCATTATTACTTATATCATGATTTACTTACTTCCAGAATATAAAATATGATTTATATATCATATATATTCAGTATATATATATATATAATAGGTAGATAAATAAAATGAAAAACACCGTTCATGGAGACGGTAGTCCGTACGTACGCATGAACGCTGTTTTCCTTTCCTTATTGTCTTGAAATGGAAGTAAGTAGATGAAATACATATGTATATATATACATAAATCCAGTAGCTTTATAATGTCATATATTTCATTATTATTTCTTATATATACATTATAATCATTCTTAAATGGTTAACATGGAGAATGAATCTCATCGCGTCGTGGAGACGGTAGTCCGTACGTACGCACGAGCGATGATATCATTTCTATAAATATTAAATTGAATTGGAGTGGATTATAAAATATATCAGAATAAATATTATGTTGTAATAACTATGTATAGTTATTCTTTAAACCATTATACCCATCCATGTAAGGTGGTGGTGGAAAATAGATTACACCACGGCGTGGAGACGGTATTCCGTACGTACGCACGCGCGGTGATTTCTTTTTCCGTAGGATGGATAGATGGTGAAATAGGGTTGTTTCATACTTATAATAACATATCAGTATATGAGTGATACTGATGTTATTACTTCATAATGAAACAACCTAAGAAGAAGTGGAAGAAGAAATAAAGATGAAAGAATTGGTAACGGTAATTACCTCTTCTTTGAAGTGCCTCTTTGAGACCTCCTCTTAGGGCAATAAAATTGGTCTTTGAAGAAGACCAGAACCTCTAGGATGTTGCTAGGGAAGTGGAGAGGAGAAATTGGCAGGGGTTGGCCGAGCTTGAGTGCTCAAATTGGTGTGAGGAGGAGGGGGAGGAGGTGTCCTTTTATAGGGGAGGAGAGGGGCACCTTAGGAATATCTCAAAATATTATTTTATATTAAAGTCAAAATCGGTTTATAATGGTTCCAAAGGGTCTTATTTCGAAGCTAAAGTGGGGATGGGTCGAAATCCTATCAACCAATAGGATTTAGAAAAGTTTAGGGTATTATTTTAACCTTATCAATTAGATTTAACTCTAAGTTAAATAATTTAACTTTTATCGTGTCTTTTTGTTTTCTTTCACTATATGGTTAATAAACTTACTATAACATGACAAAAGAACCCCAAATTGTATATTATTAATACATATATCCTTATCTAAGTCATTTGGCCGAACCTTAGATTTTTAGGAATAAAATAACAATTAATAATATAATATTTGATTTAAAAACTATTTTGTGTCAATTTTGACACTATTTGATATATGATTTTTGTGAAAGTCATAACAGAATTATATGTTCTCACCAAGTTGATTAAATCAACAATAATATATCATAGTAACCTAGAAAATTAGTGGAATTCATAAAAAGTCTTAAATTACATTTATTTTGGTATTTATATTATCAATTATGTCAATATTTCATTAATAAGATAATTACTGCATCATTTTTGTGTCATAAATAAATTATATTATTTGATGTCTAAAAATTACAAATAAAATACCATCATGTAGGAAATCATTTTAGCTTTCTAATGAATATTTATAGTCGAATTTATCTTATGTATAACCCCATATTAAAAATGATGTACTTATTAAACTTTGATTTTAACTATTTTAACCCTTCTTTAAATAAATTAATAATAAATGTCCTAATCTAATCCAAGTGGGCCTAAATGGTCATATTTTATTCCTAAGTTTGTTTTTGGTCGAATTACACTTGTCCAATAGAATTAGGACATGTGTTAGGGTAATATTAATATCATATTTACCCTTAGTTACCCTATTTACTATTAACCGCGGTTAAAAAAAGTAAAAAGTTACTATTCACCAAAAATTATTTTCATCTCATTGAACCACATTTTAGTCCTTGATATTAACCGTGTCTCTCGGATTTTCGAAATTCCATTCACAGAAGCGGTAAAATTAAGTTTTATGCAAAATTCAGTTTTTAACCTACCACTTAGTGGTTTCACTATTCATCAAAAATTGATGTTTTTCAGAACAATGCCAAAATTTCATCCCAAGCTATATTTCATATTCCGAATTCAAAAATGAAGTCTATTTTACCAAATTCATAACATAAAAGTTGCATTAATTAATTTTATAATTAAATCCCGCTGTTAAAACAAATAGCGTGTTTTTAAGAAACAATATCTATCAAAATATTGACACTTGTTTATGTCTAGTTTAAATGTGAAATTACATCCAATGACCAACATTGTATTAAATTGTAAAAATATATTCTAAATATACTTTAAAACCACTCAAATTAATGATTTATCACTATTAATTATTTCGATTAAAAAAGTTGTTTTTAATTATAATTTAGTAATTTTCACTATTCATCAGAATATGAAAGTTATCCGAAAAGTACCAAAATTTCACCTTAGGCTAAATTCGATACTCCGAATCCAAAAATAAAGTTCATTTTGAAAAATAAGATTTACTGGATTTCAAAAAGTGGTTATTACTATTCATAACGGCTAGTTTTAATAATATTTTTATAGCATATCGTTGTTTAGTGAAACTCGGTATTGCGTACTACACACGCTATCGAGGAAGGTCGCGATTGCGTGTAATGCAAGACAAGTCAAGGATGTGTGTTGTGCAAGCTCTTTTTGGTGTAGCGTACAACACAAGACATTAATAAAATTAAAAAGAATTTTTTTATAAAATCTTGGGCTGTTACATTCTACCCCCCTTAAAATGAATTTCGCCCTCGAAATTCGTCGGGGTTATAAATGGTTTACTATTTGAAAGTTTCTTTAATAGAAACCCACATAGTAAAAGGGAATACCAAAACTTGGCTTTAAAAACTAAAGTATGAAATGTAACGATTACCGAAATAAACTAATCACTGGGTTTCCACATAGGTGAAAATATGGATATGGAAGAGAAATCTAAGCATCATGTTCTGATGGAGAGTGGTAGAGAACATGGCTATGGAAAAGCCAGTAATCACAAATCCATAGATTTGTGATGATATAAGGTACCATCTGATTCATCAGGTATAAGAGAACTAGGACAACATTTTTGGTTTTCAAGATCATTTCCCTAAAGTTAAAGAATTTGAATTAGAATAAATACTTACTTTATTTTGGTATAATCTCACTGTTGTTCGTGCCTTTAACAATTTCCACTTCATCTCTTAAATAAATGAAGTTGAATTTGTTATTCGTGAAGTGTTAGCAGATCATGTGATAGAATGACGGGTCATTCCATCTGTTTCAAACAAAAGGTTAGCAAAATTATATACATAAGTCGATCTATAGTGAGATTAATCACATATGGACTTATACTTCATATATCATACTGCTTAATATAATAAAACTAGTTTCTACTAAACAGGGACTTCCTGTAGGCTAGTGGTAGGCGATAAAGGCCAGTCGCACTTCGGTTGTGGGTTCGATTCCTACAGCCTTGTCCGAAGCGATGGGCTGTCGCCCGTCCTGCAGGTTGTCCTTTTTCTAAAACTACGTTACTATAACATCCCATCAATAATATCGAAAATCTTCTATCCTTAAACAATACTAACTTATGTCCAACATAATCCAGTCTAATCTTTAGGCTTATACATAATACTGCAGTCCACTCTCATAATATAGTGACATCGATTACCAGAGATTTAATACTGTCGTTGATCCCCACATATCATAAGATATGTCTTGTTTGGTCACATTCCAAACATTCAAAGTCCTTAATCGTGTATTCTCTTGAATACCTTAGTGAAAACATGAGTGCAGTTAAAAGTTAACACTTTCCACATACCAAAATCCTCAAAATTCTATATACTCAAACCATGATATCACTTAGTCCTTATATCAATCATGAGATCATGAATACTGTCAAATATTTCATTTTCTTATTTTCCCTTCATTATGCGCATATCATCTTTTTTCCAAAAATACCTCAATCACTTCGAATACCACATTAGAGCAATACATAAATATTCCAATACACCATAAAAGTACCTCAACAACATTATTCTTGAATACCAATACTTCAGTCCATCCACTTCAATGACTGTCCTGGAATAAGTCCTTCCTTGATTTAGATGTATCTTTTTAGGTCAGGGCATTGAGTTGGGTAATTCCCATGTTCTCCACAAATAAGACATTGAACTCCATAACAATCTGTCACTCTATGACCCTTTTCTCCACACAGATAACATCGGTCCCTCCATTTGAGGTATTCCTCAAGGTTCTTATTCCCTTCTTTAGAAATCTCAATCTTCCTTTCTTTATGATCCTCAACATGCGAACATGCATAATAGTTTATCTTCCTCTTCTTTGATGAATTAGTCATACCACTAAATTTCACCTTGTTAATCATATATCGTGATGACTGATTCGGCATAATCACAATATCTTTATCTCTAGGCATCACACAATTTTGTTGCTCATAGTCACAAATTTGTCCATTGGATTCAATGTTAACCGAATTCCTTCTGGTTCCCTCCATTAACTAAAACACAAAAAGAATTTTGTGAGAGGCGAAATCATGCTAGGGAAGACAACATAGTAAAGGGGGAGCACCCTAAATATCTAACATATTAGGTTAAATTCTAAGATCGTTACCATAGTTCTAGGAATATATCCTATACGTATACTTATCCTTAGGGACATCCCTAGACATACCTTAGAAATATCTCTAGGGATCTCACTAACGTTCTCACATCCTAGTTTCCAAAGGTTGACTAAACCTTTCCTCTGATACCAACTGTAGAGACCCGTAGCTTATCGTACATGGACATTACATTACTTTTGCGGAATACTTAGTACATAACAAAAACACACACACAAGGATCGTAATAGTTTAGTGTCTTTGGAAACTTGGAACATAATCTTCTAATCGTGGAGAAAGATCTTCAATATCTCCCATAAAGATCTTCTTTTTTTTTTCTACCTAAAACCTTTCTTTATATCCTGGGGAAAAGGAAACATAAAAGGGTGAGCTCAAATGCTCAGTTAGGGTAAACAAAAGAAATATCAATCACATAATTTTCATAAGAACATAACATTTTTTGGAAATCTTAACCTGCAAAAGAGAGCATAATTTCATAACATGGGATAAATCATAGTAGTGAAATGAAATCATAACTTAAAACATTACTCATTGTGGCATACACACATAATCATAGAGAATCATTTCTTGTTAGTCAAGACTCATTGCCAAGACTATCTTAGTGGACAAAGTCCCTTTCTGAATCGAGTAATCCTCGTTTCAGTCCTGTTTCACTGAACCGGTATAACCTACCATTCCAGCCATGTCTATCTCATGAGATATAAAATCTTTACCCAATGCATTGGAGGGAGATATAGGTCCCACCCATCTCTTAATGAATCCTTTCTTATGTGTGCCACAAAATCATAAATCATACATCATTGCATAACCCATGTAATAAAAATGGGATTCTTAAACAACATGACATCATAAAACCATTCATATAAGATAAAGGAATTCATAAACATAATTCCATCACAACCTAGTCAAATCAATGTAAAAATATGGATAGAAATAGAACCCTTTATTATCTTATATGGAAAATAATTTTGATAAAACACTTGAATTGAATTCTTGAGGAAAATATCCTTTCTTCTTCAAAATCAATTTCTTTTCACAAAACATCATGCAATTTTAAAAGAAATAGATTTTATTGAAAATAGTCATGAAATATTTTAGAGGAATCTTCATGAAAATAAGGCTTTATAAAACAGTATAAATCCGTTCGTGCCGTATAAGTTAAAAAAAAACATTCTTCGTACTTTTGTCGGAAAAGTCAAAAAGTACCTCGTACGAAAAACGAAAAAAAGATTCCTTTCATATCCTTTACTAAAAACTCATAGAAGGGTAAAATTGGATTTAAAAAAATTGTAGGTGGATGGAAATAATATTACATATTGAGGGAACATGGATGTGGATGATAAAATACACCCCAGTAAATACTTACGAATAAACAATCTCGGATAAAAATGAGATTGTGATATTTCCCTTACCTTATGTCCGACTTGCTTTGTAAGTGTCCAAACCTCCTGTATAATGATTTAAATCATGTTATTGACTTATTCCAGAATCATATTCATTGTTATGATATCATATATAGTTCACTTATGACATTATATTACCCGTTCTTTTGTAAATTCCATGTTAAAGAAGCGTTTTGGGTAAAATCGTTTCATTTATCGTAGGTGTTTTGACTTGTTGTTCTTGACATCATTATTACTTATATCATGATTTACTTACTTCCAGAATATAAAATATGATTTATATATCATATATATTCAGTATATATATATAATAGGTAGATAAATAAAATGAAAAACACCGTTCATGGAGACGGTAGTCCGTACGTACGCATGAACGCTGTTTTCCTTTCCTTATTGTCTTGAAATGGAAGTAAGTAGATGAAATACATATGTATATATATACATAAATCCAGTAGCTTTATAATGTCATATATTTCATTATTATTTCTTATATATACATTATAATCATTCTTAAATGGTTAACATGGAGAATGAATCTCATCGCGTCGTGGAGACGGTAGTCCGTACGTACGCACGAGCGATGATATCATTTCTATAAATATTAAATTGAATTGGAGTGGATTATAAAATATATCAGAATAAATATTATGTTGTAATAACTATGTATAGTTATTCTTTAAACCATTATACCCATCCATGTAAGGTGGTGGTGGAAAATAGATTACACCACGGCGTGGAGACGGTATTCCGTACGTACGCACGCGCGGTGATTTCTTTTTCCGTAGGATGGATAGATGGTGAAATAGGGTTGTTTCATACTTATAATAACATATCAGTATATGAGTGATACTGATGTTATTACTTCATAATGAAACAACCTAAGAAGAAGTGGAAGAAGAAATAAAGATGAAAGAATTGGTAACGGTAATTACCTCTTCTTTGAAGTGCCTCTTTGAGACCTCCTCTTAGGGCAATAAAATTGGTCTTTGAAGAAGACCAGAACCTCTAGGATGTTGCTAGGGAAGTGGAGAGGAGAAATTGGCAGGGGTTGGACGAGCTTGAGTGCTCAAATTGGTGTGAGGAGGAGGGGGAGGAGGTGTCCTTTTATAGGGGAGGAGAGGGGCACCTTAGGAATATCTCAAAATATTATTTTATATTAAAGTCAAAATCGGTTTATAATGGTTCCAAAGGGTCTTATTTAGAAGCTAAAGTGGGGATGGGTCGAAATCCTATCAACCAATAGGATTTAGAAAAGTTTAGGGTATTATTTTAACCTTATCAATTAGATTTAACTCTAAGTTAAATAATTTAACTTTTATCGTGTCTTTTTGTTTTCTTTCACTATATGGTTAATAAACTTACTATAACATGACAAAAGAACCCCAAATTGTATATTATTAATACATATATCCTTATCTAAGTCATTTGGCCGAACCTTAGATTTTTAGGAATAAAATAACAATTAATAATATAATATTTGATTTAAAAACTATTTTGTGTCAATTTTGACACTATTTGATATATGATTTTTGTGAAAGTCATAACAGAATTATATGTTCTCACCAAGTTGATTAAATCAACACTAATATATCATAGTAACCTAGAAAATTAGTGGAATTCATAAAAAGTCTTAAATTACATTTATTTTGGTATTTATATTATCAATTATGTCAATATTTCATTAATAAGATAATTACTGCATCATTTTTGTGTCATAAATAAATTATATTATTTGATGTCTAAAAATTACAAATAAAATACCATCATGTAGGAAATCATTTTAGCTTTCTAATGAATATTTATAGTCGAATTTATCTTATGTATAACCCCATATTAAAAATGATTTACTTATTAAACTTTGATTTTAACTATTTTAACCCTTCTTTAAATAAATTAATAATAAATGTCCTAATCTAATCCAAGTGGGCCTAAATGGTCATATTTTATTCCTAAGTTTGTTTTTGGTCGAATTACACTTGTCCAATAGAATTAGGACATGTGTTAGGGTAATATTAATATCATATTTACCCTTAGTTACCCTATTTACTATTAACCGCGGTTAAAAAAAGTAAAAAGTTACTATTCACCAAAAATTATTTTCATCTCATTGAACCACATTTTAGTCCTTGATATTAACCGTGTCTCTTGGATTTTCGAAATTCCATTCACAGAAGCGGTAAAATTAAGTTTTATGCAAAATTCAGTTTTTAACCTACCACTTAGTGGTTTCACTATTCATCAAAAATTGATGTTTTTCAGAACAATGCCAAAATTTCATCCCAAGCTATATTTCATATTCCGAATTCAAAAATGAAGTCTATTTTACCAAATTCATAACATAAAAGTTGCATTAATTAATTTTATAATTAAATCCCGCTGTTAAAACAAATAGCGTGTTTTTAAGAAACAATATCTATCAAAATATTGACACTTGTTTATGTCTAGTTTAAATGTGAAATTACATCCAATGACCAACATTGTATTAAATTGTAAAAATATATTCTAAATATACTTTAAAACCACTCAAATTAATGATTTATCACTATTAATTATTTCGATTAAAAAAGTTGTTTTTAATTATAATTTAGTAATTTTCACTATTCATCAGAATATGAAAGTTATCCGAAAAGTACCAAAATTTCACCTTAGGCTAAATTCGATACTCCGAATCCAAAAATAAAGTTCATTTTGAAAAATAAGATTTACTGGATTTCAAAAAGTGGTTATTACTATTCATAACGGCTAGTTTTAATAATATTTTTATAGCATATCGTTGTTTAGTGAAACTCGGTATTGCGTACTACACACGCTATCGAGGAAGGTCGCGATTGCGTGTAATGCAAGACAAGTCAAGGATGTGTGTTGTGCAAGCTCTTTTTGGTGTAGCGTACAACACAAGACATTAATAAAATTAAAAAGAATTTTTTTATAAAATCTTGGGCTGTTACACCCTTCACTACCGTCACAGACCCCCATGAAAAATGAAGAGTCGCACCGCGAACTTCTCGGTCCGGGACATCGAGGTTTTCCATTGCGCCCTTATGCACAACCTCTTTACACCTATGGGATACCATGATTTGAGACACTCCTACACAAAACATGAAACACCTTGAGTTGATGTATTCCTCTTGGTTCGTTTCCTATGTCATGAGTTGAGGTTCTCATCATCAATTCCCCGAGTTCCTTGAGTCGAACCATTCCTCAGGCAACTCCATCAAACCCTATCCCCTGGCTCTTATGTCAGGATGAACCAGGATGGGCCGCCCTTGCGTAAGACCCAACACCAGCCGTTCTAGGCGCCTTATGCCAGTAGTCCTATCTACATGACTATAAACTGTAGTAATCCCTATGTTTCAAACATAGGATGCCTCTTGATTCTAATAAGAGATGACTTATGATCCAAGCATGAGACGCCAGTAGTCCTATCTACATGACTATAAACTGTAGTAATCCCTATGTTCCAAACATAGGATGCCTCTTGCTTCTAACAAGAGATGCCTTATGCTCCAAGCATGAGACGCCATTAGTCCTATCTACATGACTTTAAACTGCAGTAATCCCTATGTTCCAAGCATTGGATGCCTCTTGATTCTAACAAGAGATGCCTTATGCTCCAAGCATGAGATGCCAGTAGTCCTATATACATGACTATAAAATTTAGTAATCCCTATGTTCCAAGCATAAGATGCCTCTTGATTCTAACAAGAGATGCCTTATGCTCCAAGCATGAGATGCCAGTAGTCCTATCTACATGACTATAAACTGTATTAATCCCTATGTTCCAAACATAGGATGCCTCATGTTCCAAATAAGAGATGCCTTATGCTCCATGTATAAGATGCATTATTCCATGATCATAGTGGCGTAATATCAAGAGCGTTGGAATCCATTCAAACATTCCATCACTCCACCTCACACTTTGCCTGTCCTTCATTCGGATCGTCACTCACTTCCAAGTCTAATGGGACCCCCTAACAGTACGGATGATTGACTTGCGGTCTGCTTGCTGTCACAGTACGGATGATTGACCTACGGTCCGCCTACTATCACAGTACGGATGATAGAACTACGGTCTGCCTGCTGTAACAGTATGGATGATAGACCTTTGGTTCGCCTGCTGTCCTGGGCCAATGCCCCGGAAGACTTTGGGCGACACTTTGAGTCAGGTCCTGTGTTTCGAACACGGTCAGCAGTAGACTCTCATTTGTTTGTCCTCATTTCTGGCTAACGTGATATGGATGCTGCGTTTCCTCCACGGTCAACAGTTATCCTCCATAACCACTCCACTCTCACGATGTTCTGAATATTGGGCATGTGATTCACACTTTTCATCTCCCTTTGTTCGGACAGATTCCAATGCCCTTGGCGTTATCCCGCTTGTGCACTAGCGCATAGGTGATTACCTCGACCTGCTAGTTAGTTGGGATGCCCTCATGGCAAGACATGAGGAAGACACTGTGGGCCGCCTCAGAGCGTAAGCCCCATCCACCATTGCCGCTCCCTAGCGGCACCTGGGTAGCACCCCTGCGTAAGTCCCAATCCATCCCAAACTACGTGGACTTTGATTCCCTGCCACGGGGATACGTAGGAAGCCTCCACGAGGTTCAATCCCACCACCCAGTTGTTCCGACCTCTTCACGTCAGTTCACCATACCACCATGGGCCGCCTCAGAGCGTAAGCCCTATATCCACCATGGGCCGCCTCAAAGCGTAATCCCCATACATTGTGGGACGCCTCAGAGCGTAAGCCCTATCCACCATTGCTTCTCCCTAGCAGCACCTGGGAAGCACCCTTGCGTAAGCCCCAATCCATCCCGAACTACGTGGACTTTGATTCCCTGCCATGAGGATACATAGGAAGCCTCCACGAGGTTCAAGCCCACCACCCAGTTGTTCCGACCTCTTCACGTTGGTTCACTATCCACCATGGGCCGCCTCAGAGCGTAAGCCCCAAATCCACCATGGGCCGCCTCAGAGCGTAAGCCCCATACATTGTGGGACGCCTCAGAGTGTAAGCCCCATCCACCATTTCCACTCCCTAGCGGCACCTGGGCAGCACCCTTGCGTAAGCCCCAATCCATCCCAAACTACTTGGACTTTGATTCCCTGCCATGGGGATACGTAGGAAGCCTCCACGAGGTTCAATCCCACCACCCTGTTGTTCCGACCTCTTTAGGTCGGTTCACCATACCACCATGGGCCGCCTCAGAGCGTAAGCCCCATATCCACCATGGGCCGCCTCAGAGCGTAATCCCCATACATTGTGGGCCGCCTCAGAGCGTAATCCCCATCCACCATTGTCGCTCCCTAGCGGCACCTGGGCAGCACCCTTGCGTAAGCCCCAATCCATCCCGAACTATGTGGAATTTGATTCCATACCACAGGGATACGTAGGAAGCCTCCACGAGGTTCAAGCCCACCACCCAGTTGTTCCGACCTCTTCATGTCGGTTCACCATACCACCATGGGCTGCCTCAGAGCGCAAGCCCCATCCACCATTGCCTCTCCCTAGCAACACCTGGGCAGCACCCTTGCGTAAGCCCCAATCCATCGAACTACGTGGACTTTGATTCCCCGCCACAATGATACGTAGGAAGCCTCTTCGAGGCTCAAGCCCAACTATACCGTCGCCCTTGCGATGGTCCCATTTCATTCCCCCTCCATTTAATTAATCCATCCACCACCCATCCTGATTCTTACCCGGGCCGCCACATCCCGGTGAGATCATGCCATTCATCCACCAGCGCCGCTCCCTGCGGCACCCGGGCAGCTATCCATGCGTAAGCCCCAGCATGTCTCCGGGTCGTTGTCCTTTGTGTACACCCCGGACTGTCACCCCTTTGAATTACATGGGTTTTGATCCCTGTCCTCTACACAGGGTATGTAGGAAACCTCCATGAGGCTCAATCCCATCCAATGGTAAACCCTGGTGTCTCCCATTTTAGGGTGCACTCTCCCTGATCCGCCCTCAGTGGTGTTCAGATCAGCCACGGTGTGACTTCTCACCTACATGGGGCGCACCACCTTGGATCCGTCCTCATTGGGCGTTCTGGTCCATTCATCTTCCAGGTGTTCCCTCCTTGGGATGTACCAATCTGATCCGTCTCTATGGTACATTCTGATCACTCTCATTCCGTCTCTGCAAGACGTTAAACTCGCGGCATACCTCGTGTTAAACATGAGACTCATGAGGAAAACCTCAGAAGACACGCCCTTGGTGTAACCGTCTCTTCAAGACGTTAAACTCGTGGAATACCTCATGTTAAACATGAGATGATTGAGGAAAACCTCATAAGACATGCCCTTGGAGTAACCGTCTCCGCAAGACGTTAAACTCGTGGCCTACCTCATGTTAAACATGAGATGCCTGAGGAATACCTTAGAAGACACGCCCTTGGCATAACCGTCTTTACAAGACGTTAAACTCGCGACCTACCTCGTGTTAAACATGAGATGCCTGAGGAAAACCTCATAAGACACGCCCTTAGCGTAACCGTCTCCGCAAGACGTTAAACTCGTGGCCTACCTCGTGTTAAACATGAGATGCCTGAGGAAAACCTCAGAAGACATGCCCTTGGCATAGCCATCTCCACAAGATGTTAAACTCACGGCATACCCCATGTTAATCATGGGAAGCTAAGGAAAACCTCGGAGACATGCCTTTGTCATATGATTCCCCGCATCCGATGTGGGATTCCTCAGGTTCTGCACCCTTGAGATGCACTCTTATGAGGAAGAATATAGGTTCCCCTATGTCCATGCGCCCAGAGATGCCCCGACATGCCTGATGTTGTCATCTACTCCGACCGAAGGTCGTTACCATGTCAGGACCCCATGGAATGTCCAGGTAGAAGTAGTGTAATTAACCAACGTCCATGAAGATATGGCACCGGGAACGAGATTCACGAGCACGTCTTAAATCTATGAGGGAGACCCGGACTAGGTGACGAGTTCCGAGGAGGAATCCACGGAAGGAAGAACCGACATCCCATAATCCCGGTTTCGATCAAGGAGCAGACGTCCATAAACAAGGAACGGATGCCGCCCGCCTTTGGAAAGTGGGAATGCGGGGTAACAAGTAGCGCGTACTCCCCACAGACAGATGCGCGCGCCCCGGCGAAAGCGTCGGAAACAGTTCCGACTAAACGACGTGTACTTTTATTCACCGTCCATCTGAAGTACACTCCTAGGGACATGGCATGTAAATATACTTTGGAAATTTTCAGAGTACACGACATGTTCAGTGGTAAACACACCGTGTAGTTTCTGCGTTTCATGTTTTCCAACCGAGAAAGCTGTGTCTGGGGTACACGACCCAACCTTAACCCGAAGGGACTACCCGTCATGTTCAATGGACCACACAGTGTGTAATCCGGAAACCATGTGCCACTTATTCCTGGTCAACACACGGTGTCATTTATGACATAGTTATACTCCAATACATGGCCTGATTTGGCGGACCAACCTGGTGCATTGAACATAGACTACACAACATGTACTTCCGAATACACGCCGTGTATTCTGGTGTTGTATGACCAGAAACGTTTGGAACCTCCGGATAAGTTCCTCTATTTTATTTTAATCAAAATTAAAAGAAAATTCATTTCTGTAAGGTGAACGAGAAATGAGAGGGGAGGAATAGATCTCAAGATTCATATTTTAATGAACAATTAACTTGAATTGAAACAACTAAATTATTAAATGCATAAATAACCAATGAAAAACTTAATAATTATAATCAACAATATGACCCCTTTTATACCACATGTAGGTTCTGGGAGCAGTGGAAGTGTGTTTGTGGGTTTTCCCAACTTTTATTTTAGCATTAAAGAACGTTCAATTCGAGATCCGTCACGATAATAAAATGCCGGATCTTTGGAATAGAACGAAGAACAAAAATAAAGAGAAGGGTCACATAACCATTGATAGGATCATAATATGTAGTTTATAATTAATTTAATTAATTGAAAATAATTACCTTGATGGAATTATTTCTTCGTTGATGTCTTCCAGTCACGTTTTGATGTGATTCATCATTGCGTTGCAGAAGCCAAGTATTGACTTCCTCTAGCGGTGATCCACACGTGCACCACATATCTCTGGACGTCGTCAAAGGAATCTATAGGTGCTAGAAAAGAGAAGCCTTTGCTTGCATTGTCCACCTTAGATCACCTTGATTCGATGTAGGAGGATCCCTCTCAGTATTGAGAGCGTTCTTGGAGTAAAGAGTTCTCTTGGCCTTGAGAGAATTTTCCAGAATTGTTGTGCACAACGATTCCTTTAAATGTGTTAGGTTTGTGAGGATAATTATAATCGGGTTTGAGGTTATAGAATTATGACAATAAATAAATGCGTAACGCATTTTATTTATTTCATTAACTCTTATTGAAAACCCCCATATCGAATCATTAATTCCTTGACATGCGCCCACGCTGATTATAATAAATATCATTTAATAAAACAATATTATTTCCTCAAAATCCCGACTGGAAAAACTACAAAGCATGTAATCATTAATACATGGAATATACTTGTTTTTAATTTCCTTTCCAAAATGAAAACTTCAAGGCATGTACATTCAATGTACACGATGTGTATATCTTGTTTTTCATTTTATTCTTCCTCCAACATTAAAACGATTTAGGATTCCTTGAATAATTATTAAACCACATATGGGAATAATCTTTATTCTACTTGAGATACTTGGATACACTTAGTGTGTGACCCTCTAGGCCTATTTCTTGTTGGCATTAGGCGGGCTTTCCTAAAGTCCAAGATTAATGTCTAAAAACGGGTCAAGGCACCCAATAGAAATAATTTGATGCTGAATTGATGTGTCACCTCATAAAAATTCTTATCGTGTAATTTAATCCCTTTATCTCGATATCTCTAATCAAGCAGGTTTCATGCTAGTGTCATCAAACCATGTGCTCGATTATTCTTTCTATGACTTCCTAGAATTGAACTCTCCCATACCTTACCATGGACATGGATTTATTTAGGTTATATAAATTTAATCGAAGGGCCTGAGATATCTACTTCCGTTATGGAATAGAAAGGACAAATCCTTTATTGCATTATCTATTAATGTAGTATCACTCGTGACACACCCAACGTATCCTAACTCACTGTGAATAGTGTGTCGTCACAATTTTCGTCAATACATCTAAGTGCGCAAGTTATAATACCCATTAATAATAATCTTAAAGTCTAAGGACCAATACACACGTCCATAGATAGGAACATCCAATGAAACTATGAAATTTGGATTTCTTACTGGCGGGTCTCGTTTTCATAATATCCTCCTAGATATTACCAAGGGAACACACCATGAGAAGGTGCCTCAAAGTTTATGAGTCCTCACCCCTAATGGCCTGTATTATTTGTGTCCCTCAAATAACATCATCCGACTATAGAACATATATTCAAGAAAAATGTTAAGGAACTTACAGGTTCTTATCATAGCAGGGATCTTCTATGACCCTTTAATACAACAGCTGTCCTTAGGACATTATCACATGAATTGTCACACAGAAGAACAATCAAGATGTGATAAGGTATTTTTTAATGAATAAAGTACAAATTAGTTGGTTTTAGGCCACCAAATCCAACATCATCCTCAATCAAAATAACCAAATTAATTATATAAAAATTTAATATTATGTATGTTCATTAATAACATATTATTTAAATTCTAGATAACTATTCCCATTTCAGATGATCTTTTGTACATGTATACAAGTGAATCAGTTATGCAAACTAATGAAACGAACACTCCCAAATGATGAAATTGAATATCATAACTGATAAAAAAGTCCATAACTGAACTTAATAAAATTATAATAAATAAAATATATCTTTAATATATTATTAATTAAATTATTAATAAATATAATTTCATTATCCATGACATTAAGTGCAAGTGTAGAAGACTTTTGGACATAAGGTAAGTGTTTTCTCATCTCACTTTCATTTCCGTGATATATGCCTTATTCACCACTATTTCTTGTGTGTGGTGTATGTTTACTGAACTTTGATGTATAATATCATGAATATATTTATATTCATGATATTAAATGTTTCATTATATTATCATTAATTTTATGGGGCATATGGTTTGAATTTTTTCAAAGTGGTAAGAGATTCTCCATGAACCTCAATTGTTTATTTGAGTTACGCTTTCTCTCAATTTACAACAATGTAATTATTATTTATTTTTATATAATTATTTTAAATTATGTGTATATGTTACAAAATCATATATCAAGATATGTTCATATTTATTTTATTGTGAAATATATCTTTTATAAGTTTCCCTTTTCAATTCCTCATGATAAGCAAGTCCATTAAAAGAGGAACTTCCTGATTTCTTACCCATTTTCAAGTATACTCTATAATCTGTTATAAGGCACCAATATTTTTTTAACATCACTATTTTTATCATAAAAAACTAATTTAGTTTTTTTCTAGTTTTATTCAAGAAATTATGTATTACCTTTTTTAAATAATATTTTATACTTTCTTTTAAACTGCACTAAAGTGGATTATTTCTAAAAACTATTTTTACAAGTTTTCACTTTAATTGGACATAATTTATGCATTAAATATAATTTATTTTTTACTTAACTTTTATTTTATGGGATATTCGTGTTTAAAATCTAATTTTATTAAAAATACAAATTATTTTCCAAAATAACTCTTCTTTAGAAAGAAAAAGGGTATTTATCTCAAGAAATTTTTGATGATTATATTAGAGTATTTTCATCTATGATTATGATTCAAATATTTCAAAGTGGTATGAGACACTTTGATTTAAATATATATTTATAAATCAATTATTTGACATGTGAATAATTCATTGGACTTAGTAAGTGATGGGCGGGACCCGATATAGCCCCTCGATGCATCGGTAGGTCTCATGAGACAAACTAGACTAGGTTTTGGTCGAGGCCTCACCCATTTATGTATAATTATTGGTCAAGGACTTGATGGTATTTTTATGATGTATATAATTATTCATTACCTCATTATGATATTAGTAATTGATAATCCATTTGATTATTCAACTAATAGGATATCCATGGTTAAGTTTCATTCTCATATGATTATTTATATAGAATTAGTCAATTAGTTATTATTCCTACTATTTTATGCTAAGGTTATTGATTAAATGGTGTGTGTTTTAGTTAATCACCTTACCATAATCCTTTATGATTGTTTATGACAACTTCTACTGTATTTATTACCCTTACGAAGCATCTGAGATCACCCATATATTATATTTTATTTTTCTCGAAGATGTAAATATGTATATTATGAATGAATTTTAGGGATAGTCTAGGAGTATATGAGTGTTTCTAATGAAGTTTATATGTTTTATTTCATTTAAATTTTTAATGTAAAACTTATATTTGTATATTATTTTCCAAAGATACATAACTATTCAGTCCTTTGGGATGCGAACACTTGTTCATAGTACCAATGTAATAAAGTAAGGCACCAACTTTGAGCTATTGGGGTCAGGGTCTTTACAAATGGGTGATCTATAACACCAACCCATAGAGTCACTAGATAATCTCCAAAACCAAACCATATTATCACTGGGTGATCTCCAAAACCAACCCAATCATCATCACCAATGCTAAAGGAAGAGTGTTGAAAAGGGGATAGTTAGCCATTTAATACACCACAAATATGGATGTTGGAAAAAACACCTAGAACCCAAAACTGTGGGTGTTGGTAAGGATATCTAACTCAAGTGGGTACATATAGAAATAACATAAAATAAATGATAGATAGATATCACAAATTACCCAACCTAGGGGTTAATATCAACTTCACTAACATACTCTATATCACTGCCCTTATTTTACTTCATGAAATCTATCACAACCACTACCACCACTATATGCATCACATCACATAGCCACTCAACATAGCCACACAATTTACACTATCAATTAAAGGTTATTCCATTTTCCAAAATTAATGAGTTTCCAAAAACTCTCATTTACTTATCCATTTCATTCACATTAACATAACCCATTCATTTATCATTCATTTAATTTAAGATAATTACCAAAAATCAATTCCAGCCCATTATGATTCATTTACCAATACATGTCATCTTAGTTTTAGCATTTTAATTTGTTCCAAGGATAACCAGGAAACTAACACAATCATAATGCATAATATTTTTTTCCATATCATATAGCTACCCTAGACTTTTACACATTATTACATAATTTTAAGCATAATTATCCACCAAATAAAAACCAAGGATAAAAAATCCTAGTTTCTTTGGAATACTAGGTACATAATTAGAAAAAAAAACCATAAAAAAACATATTTTTATTAATATTCATAATGATATCCTAACTACCTTTTATCTTCTACATCTACATAGGATAACCTAGGTAATACGTAGATAAAAAAGATGATCTAAAAATCCCAGTAAGGGAATAAACACGGGAATGAAGCATATAAATGAGTTATAAGGCATATCATGATAACATAAAAAGCATGGATCATGAATAAAAATATGGAATCATAATATATAGAACATGGAATCACATGATCATAGAAATATTGGAATGTGGTATCAATATAAAACATTACATAAACATGAGTTAAGGCTAACTTCCAAGACTATATCACACTGTGGACAAGTCACATAATGGATAATGTTTACTTCCTAATCCCATAAATGACGTCTCATGAGGCTAAAAATTACCTAATAAATTGGAATGATATCTGGGAATATAAATCATAACAAGTTCTTGAATATGTGTGCCACATAAATAATCAAACATAAGAAATAAACATAAGGATACCCATGTAAATAAATGGGTATCGTAATCATGTCATAAGGCATAAAGAAAGGGAATACAACAATGGTATACATAAAAGAAAATATTTAAATCATTATTGAAAATTAATAAAAGAAATATAAGAATATATCATAGATAATGATGTCCAACTAAATTTAAAACATGAAAAAAGTAGTTAGGTAACATTAGAAATGTGTCACTTAAGTGCGGTTTTAGGGAAAAGAATAGGGAGTATTTAAAGAGGATAAAAGAATAATTTATTGCATAAAATCTGAAATGAACTAAGATATTTTTTTATGATAAAATTATTAATTTTAGAAAAATATTTGTAACTTAAAATAGTTTATCGAGTGTACTTTAAAATGGGTAAGAAACGAAGAAGTTCCCTTTAATCGGGCATGCTTATAAGGAAATATTGAGAATAAAAACTTTTAAAACATGTATTTCCCATAAAATAAAGATGAATTGAGATATATAAAATTGTTTGGAACATATAAAATAATTTATTAGATTTTCATATGAATAAATAAGAATTAAATAGGGGTAATGAGAGAGAAAGTGTAACTCGAAGGAAAAATGGAAGTTAAGAGATATCTGTTACCTTATATCCAAATGCGTTCTGAAATTTCACTTAATGTACTAGATAATAAAATTATATTCATTAATAACATGATTAAGAAACTGTTATACATGTATTTTATTTATTATAATTTTATTATGTTCATTTATAAAATTTTTGATGATTTATAAAGTTTAAATTTATCATTTTAGGAGCTTTTGTTTCATGATTTCATGGCAAGTTCACTTGTATAAAATTATAGAAGTTCTTTTAAAATGGAAATAATTCTATATAAGTAGAATTATATGGTATTAAATCACTTATAGAAGTTTAAATGTTCCCATATATAATTTATTTCTTCTAGTATGAGGATGATTCATTTGATAAAATGTGAATGATAATTGTTTAGTTTATTTTTGTCTATTTTTCCGACCATCGTGAAGTAGTTTTTTTTGATTGAATATTATGTTTATATATTAGTTAAATAACATGAAAAAATTTATAATATAAATATTAAAATCTATATTAACTATAATAAAGGTTTTATGACTAGACTTGAAGGTGGTTATAGAAAATGAAAACTCATTGTCCACGAAAGCGATGAACTAACATATCACAGACGATGTTTTCATTTTTAGAATACAAGGAGAAGAGAAGAGATTTGATGATTGATATTGAATTAAAAAAATAAATTACAGTATATATATGATACTAGAATTATAATTCATCTTTAGAAAAGTTATTTTAGGATAGGATAAGAAAATAAAATAAATTAAAAGAGAATGATTAAGGATATTACCTCTTGAATGTCATTTCCTTGAGAACCTCTGTAAGGAACTTGGGTTTGGTCTTTTGTTAACATGAAAAAATCTGGGACGTGCAGAAGAGTCTCAGGAAAGGAATTGTACAGAATATTATCAATCTCCAAATCTTAGAATGTTTGAATAAAAGGGATAACGAGAGGTGGTATTTATAGGGGGATGAGATATGTGATTTTGATTATTATATTCATTAGTTTATTATTTGGGACCAAGACTATAAATAGTGTTAATTACTATGATTAAATATATTAAATAGAAAATGATATTTTTAGATAATGGGTTATTACATAATCCATGACTCAAAAATTCACAAATTTTTCTTATAATTTTAAATAAAGTAAATTATAGTATTTCACTACTCACCAAAAATTCAACTATTTTAGAAAAATACAAAAAAACCACCCAAAATATTTTTTGTTGTTTATATTTCAAAATTGGACTCCATTTTATTAAAATAATTTTCTAAATAAGATAAATTTAATTTTTAAATAAAATCATTATTTATTCAAAAAAATACCGATTTTAATATTATAATATATTTTACGACCCTTTGAAAAATTAATGAAGGTCTTATAAAATTATCTTATAATTATAATAAAATAAAATATTAGTTCTTGAATGTATTTTATGAAAATAAATTTTCTTCTAAATAATTATATTAATTATAAAATTGTAAATAAGAATTTACATTTCACAAAAATACCAACACTTAATTTATCATTTCAAAAAATTTATTTACTTATACCTTGATATAAATATGTTATATTTTTATTTATAAGATACCTAAATTTTATTTATACTTTTATATATGAGTTTATTATTCTAATGACCAGATTATGATTCCAAGTGGTTAGATTACTATTCCAATAATCAAGTTATTATTCCAATGATACAGGTTCCTTAATTTCTATAAATACCACTTATTTCATTCATTATTCATTAAATTATATTTTATATAAAGGATATAATTTCATCTTCAAAATGAATATTTAATTATTAACATTATGTTTTATTTCTACATCTTTGTTTGTGAGTGCAGTTATTCTATTGGATCGAGCAGATCCAAATTTTCACATTCTTATTATCTTATTTTCTATTTATTATCATGTTGTAATATTTTGATTTTTTTATTATTTTATTTTCCAACTAATGTTTCATTCTTCATTCATGAGAACAATGTTTTTATTGGGTTCTCTATATGATGTATTTTTATGACATAATTATAATATGGAAATTCCATTGATGAAATTCTAGGTCATTACTTTCTTCCCCCCTTATGATTTTTTCCTTCCAAATTTCATTTTATATACTAAGATGAAAATTAGTGAGGGTAATTCTCCTTCATCACTACCTCTAGTTCCAATTTCACCTCTTCATATTTGTGGTTACTCCAAAGTAATTTAACTAGGTGAGTATTCTTGTTACATATAACTCTCTCTCTGTGGTCTAAGATCTTCAATGGATACTCCTTATAAAAGAGATCATTTTCTAGATACTCCACCTAAAAGTTTAGTATATGCAAGGGATTTGGTATGTATTTTGTCAATAAGGATACATGGAATACATCATGTAATTGATACACAATTGGTGTAAGTTTTAGTCGATAATCCACATATCCAACATGATCAAGAATATCAAAGGGGATGATGTACCTCGTACTTAGATTTATTTTCTTCCCAAATACCATGAACCTATTCCATAACGATATATGGAGGAATACCTTATCACCAACCTCAAAATATAAGTCCCATAGATGATTATCTGCATTTATATTCTATCAAATTTAGATATAGCAGATATGCTGTTGGATGGTCTTTACATTTTCTACCATTTCCTTGACCATTTCCAACCCCAACAGCTTACGTTCACCAACTTCATCCCAACATTTAGGTTTTATATATATTTTCCCATAAATAGATTCATATTTAGAAATTTGGATTCTTGAGTGGAAAATATTGTTGTAAGAGATCTCGACCAGTGAAATACGTTGATTCCATCCTCCTTTGAATTATATTGATCATGCTCTCAATATGTATTCTAGTGTTTGTATAGTCCGATCAGACTAGCCATCAATTTGAGGTTGACAATCTATACTGTATTTCATCTCGGTGCTTAGAGAATGCTGGATACTCTTCAAGAGTATGGAGGTAAATCTAGTATCATAGTTGTATATAATCGATAATGGTGCTCCATACAGCCTGACCACTTCTATGATGTATGTCCATGCAATTTAGTCAAGTGAAAATTCCTCTCAAATTGAAATAAAGTGATTAGTCCTTGTAAGATTATCCACAATGACCCATATAACATTATTTCCTCTGAATATCTTTAAAAGTAAAGTGACAAATTCCATAGTGATGTTTTCCCATTTACATGTAGGTATGGATAATAGTTGCATCGTCCCCTTAAAATTTTGTCTTTTATCCTTCACTTACTGACATACCAGGCACTTTATTTTATATTCAACCATCTCCTTCTTTGTATTTCCCACCAATAGTGCTCTCAAAGATCTCGATACGTCTTTGTGCTCCTTGGGTAGATAGTGATGGTTGAGCTATGTGAATAATTAAAAATCTCCCTCTTTATCTCAATATTTTATGTTACACATAGTCGTGACCCATATTTTAAAACTCTAGACTCATCAAATTTTAACTGTGACGATTTTCCTTTCTTAAAAGTTCTACATATTTATGAATTTCCACATCATTTATTTAAGAACTATTTATCTTCTTCATCAAGGATAGTTGAGAAATAATTTGAGAAATAAATTATTATGTTCCTTCCCTTATTATTTCCATTTCCATCCTTCAACAGTCTAAGAATATTGGATCCTTATTAATTATCATCATTGATAATGTTACAGGATCCTTTTTACTTAGAGTATCTACCACTTTATTTTCCTTACTAGGATGGTATTGTATTAATAATTCATAATTCTTGATGAGATATAACCATATTTGACAACACATATTAATCTCCTTCTCTGTGAATATATATTTTCATATCTTATGATTAGTATATATCACAAACTTCTCCTCATAGAGATAATGCCACCAAATTTTCAACATGAAGATCACAACTGCCAACTCTAGATCATGCATGAGATGTTTTTTCTCATGAATTGGAAGTTTCCTTGAGTAATATGATATAAATTTATCATTTTCATAATTTCACATTCTAATCCATTCTTTAGACCATCATTGTATACCATAATGAGTTCCACACTTATTATAAGTGTAAATACTGATTCCGTGATAAGAAAAATTTTCAACTCTTTAAAGCAGTCTTCACATTCATTGGTCCCAAAAACCATTATTCCCTTTTGATTAAGCTTGGTTAATGGGTTTTAAAATATTTTTAAGTTTCTTAAAAATCATTTTTAATACTTATATATACCAAGGAAACTAAATATCTCCATTATAGATATTGTCCTGGGCCACTCCCCAATAGCCTTTGTTTTAGACGGGTCTACAAATATGCCTTTTCTAGTGATAACCTGCCCCATGAATGATACTTATACCATAAAGAAATCATATTTAATATATTTTTATATAGTTTCTACCTTCACAAAGTCTTTATCAAAGTATTAAAATTCTCATCATGTTCCACATTTCTCTTAGAGTACGTTAGAATATCATCTATAAAGACTAC
The DNA here is from genome assembly GCA_963277665.1 of Viscum album. Lineage (NCBI taxonomy): Eukaryota > Viridiplantae > Streptophyta > Magnoliopsida > Santalales > Viscaceae > Viscum > Viscum album. Next base: position 854,108,369 of record OY728139.1, read on the forward strand.
CAAAAATTTTCCAGGGTAATATCAAAAGAATATATTCATCGTTTACATGAAAATTACTAAAGTATTAGTGAGTCCAAAGGGAATAACTATGAAATAATAGTGTCCATACCCTGTTCAAAAGATATTCTTGGGAATATCTTCCTTCCTCACCTTTAATTGGTGATATCCTGACTGACGTTCCACCTTAGAGAAATACATGGCCCCATGTAGCCGATTGAACAAATAATCTATCCATGAAAAGGAATAATTTTTATTTATTTTGATTTTTTTGATCTCATGATAATAAATACAAAGTAACATTGATCTATACTTCTTGAAAAATAGTACTATCTCACCCCATGGTGAAGCACTCGAGCATATAAAACCCTTGTCAAGATTCCCTTGTAACTAATTCTCCAGTTACTCCAACTCAGTGGTGTCCATTATGTAAGGAATATTTGATATAGGAAGAGATCCAAATATAATATCAATTGAGAAATAAACCTCTCAATCAGGAGGAAGACCAAGAAATTATTTAGGGAACACATCAGTGTAGTCTCTCATAATGGGAATGTATTTGAGAATAATTCTATCATTTATCTCAATAATTTGAGCAAGATAACTTTCTCATAATGAGATAATATCCAAAATTGAAATAATGATTTTGAAAGAGATTTATCATCCCCCTTACACTTGCACATAATTATAGGACACCTTGGGATGTGAAGAGTGATCTCCCTTTATTAATAGTTGATGTTGTATTTATATAAAGATATCCAATCCATGCCCAATATAGCATCAAACTCCACCCAATGAAGTAATAAGTAATTTTATAGAAGGTTAAATACAAATAAATTAATTAGTTAGGATTTATATACTTTTTATGAAATAATTACTCAATTCCCTATTATCACAGATAACCCAACCTTTATATTTTGAGGTGGTGATTGAATAGTTCTACTAAAATTGAAAGATATAAAATAATTCATAGAACTAGAATCAAATAGTAATTTCAATATTCTTGAATGAATAACCAGCATACCTATCACCATATCATTTTCAAGATCCACCTCAGTAGTATAGAGAGCATATTTCATTCCTTGTTTACTTGTAGGTTTTTATTGTTTATTTTCTCTTAAAACCTTTATCTTAGGGAATTGCCTCGTATAGTGACTATATTACTTATAGTTTAAACACTATACTGTAGGTTGAGTGTTTATCTAAACCTTCATTTATTCTTCTGCATTAGTGGGATTCTTAAAATCCCTTCAACAAAAATTATCTTTATGCCCCTCTCTTCCACATTTAAAGCATATCTTGGTACCCTATAGACAATTCCCATGATGTTTCTTCCCACACTTTTGACATTTGGGATATTGATTTTCTTTTCCTTCATAGGGATTATCTATTTATCCTCCCATATTAAACTCCATTTTCCTCTTTTTATCTCCAATATCCCGAGAACAATGAGAGTATCTAATCTCCATTTAAACCTTAAGGGATCAAAAAATGATATTCTCATAGCTGTTAAAGTCTTGAATTTCCAATGATTTTTGTGGACTCAAATTGAATCAACTAAAGAAGAAATCCACCTTTCTATCGATATTCATGATAAATCCAGAGGAATATTGTGAAAACCTTTTAATTTTTCCTCATATTTCATAATAGTTTCATCATCCTTTTTCTTCATTCTAAGAAACCCCCTCTCTATATTATGAAGGATAATTTAGGGAAAATATTTACTGAAAAATATTTTCTTGAATCCTTCCCTATGCATAGAATAAATTTCCTATTTAGAATTTTTTTGATCATTTTCCACCACTGATCAACTTTATCATCAAAACTATATACATATAATATGAATTTCTCTTTTTCTAAGTATTTAAGGACATAAAATATATTCTCAAGGGAGTTAATTCACTATTTGATAATGAGGGGATCAAAAGATCCACTAAAGATAGGAGTCCTTTATTGCATAAAGGATTTGACCACAACTTGATCTTTCTTAAGAGAAGGAGGGAAATCAACATAATTCAAGTTATTATTAATAACTTGATCCTGTTGATCTAGTACTGTCATAATGTTTTGGGATCCTGTTCCTATCAAGTTTGGAATCTAATTAGGAAATCTTCACATTGCCTATCACATTGATTGCGAGCACGAGTTCTCATATTTCATGTTATCAACTAAAAAATAAATAAAATACAATTATGGGATTAAATAATTATACAATGATCATATAAAAAAGAAACTATGAACATAGAAGGAATAACATATAAATGAAAATTCTATCCAAATTTATAATTTCCTAGGTTTTAATCTTGGTTATCCATGATGATCGAATTATCCCTCGGGTTCTTACTGATTTTTTCTAGTCCTAATCCCCCAAAATAACTAGACCATAATATAATACCAAATATAACAACCCTAGTATTTTACACATATTATTACATGATTTTAAGCATAATTATCCATTAAATATAAACTAAGGATCGACAAGTCTAGTTTATTTGAAAGAATAGGTACATAATTAGAAAAAATGAAATTAGAATAAAAAATATTTTTATTAATATTCATAATGAGATCCTAACTTCCTTTGAGAATATATATCTGTATAGTATAACTTAGGGAATACATAGACAAAAGGGATGATCTAGAAAGGCCAGAAAGGGAATAAACATGGCAATGAAGCATACAACATGAGTTATAAGGAATAACATGATAAATTAAATGGAATGGATCATGAATAAACATATGGAATTATAACATATAGAACATGGAATCATATGATCATGGAAATATTGGAATGTGGTAGAAAAATAAAACATAACATAAACATGAGTCAAGGCTAACTTCCAAAACTATATCACATGGTTGAAAAAGTCCCATAATGGATTAAGTTTACTCCCAAATCCCACCCATGAAGTATCATGAGACTAAAAATTACCCAATGCATTGAAGATCTATCTAGGAACACCCATTATAATATGTTCATGTATATGTGTTCCACATAAATAATAAAACATAAAGAATAAGCATAAGGGTTACCCATGGAAAGAAACGAGTATCGTAATCATGTCATAGGAATAAACAATGGGTATATAATAATGGTATACATGAAATAAGGGATTTAAACCAGTAAAGAAATTAATAAATGAAAAATAATAACATATCATGGATAATTATTTCCAAAAAAATTGAAAATATGCTAAGAATAGTTAGGTAACATTAGAAATATTACACTTAAGTGAAATTTTATAGAAAAGAATAAGGAGTTTTTAAAGATGATAAAGTCATAATTGATTGAATAAAAACAGAAATTAAATAATATAGTTTTTAATGATAAAATGAGTGATTTTATAAAAATATTTTTGGATTAATAAATTTTATGGAGTGTATTAGAAAATGGGTAAGAAATGGAGAAGTTTCCTTCACTACTGGAATTTGGTCTTTTCCCAACGGTATTATACCAACGGTTTACTTAAACCATTGGTATAGTGAGCCTTTTCCAATGGTTTAATAAAACCATTGGCAAAGGGAATTTCGGTGGACCCTTTCCCAATGGTTCACTAGAACCGTTGGGGAAGGGGTGCTAAACTCACACATTTCCCAACGGTTCACTGGAACCGTTGGGAAAGGGGTGCTAAACTCACACATTTCCCAACGGTTCACTGGAACCATTGGGAAATGTGTGCCTTTGCCAACGGTTTTTATAAACCGTTGGCAAAGGTTTCCCCCAAATTCCAGATCGCGATCTCCTCTCCCCATTCGGACAGAGCCCTAATCTATTCGCTCCGCTGCTCTAGCGAACCCCATCCGACTCCACTGCTCTCACGAATCCGAACACCAGCACCCCCCATCCCAATAGGTACACCCCCATACGAATAGGTAAAATTTGATCTCAACCATATTGTTGTAGTTGTTTTAATGAATAGATTTTTTCCAGGTGTTGGTGGTTTAATTGATTATTGAAATTAATATCTAAATAGGATATTGTTTGTGTTTGTGAAGAATTCTTTAATGTTTTTGTATTCTATGTTTGGAAGGAGAGTGTTCAAAACATGTAAATCAGAGTTGGGGGAGGCTATCGTGAACATTTACATGTTTTGGATAATGGATTGTGGGAATTATAGATTGTGTTCAAACCAATTTGATATGTTTTGGATAATGGATTGTGGGGGTAGGGGGTGTCCACGGGGGTGGGTGGGTTGTCCACGGGGGTGGGCGGGGGTGTCCACGGGGGTGGGAAAGGCTGTCCACGGGGGTGGGCGGGGCTGTCTAGGGGGTGTGGGCTGTCCTAGGGGTCTGGGTGGGGTGTCCTGGTGGGGGAGGGGTGTGTGGGGTGTCCAGGGGGGGTGGTATGTCTAGGTGGTGGTGGTGGGGTTGCAGGGGAGGGGGTGTGGGTGTGGGCTGTTTGGGAGGGTGGGCGGGGCTATCCAGGGGGGGTATGGGGTGTCCAGGGGGGTACAGGGGTGGGCGGATTGTCCACAAGGGTGGACGGGCTGTCCACGGGGGTGGCCGGGCTGTCAAGGAGGGGTGGGCGGGCTGTCCAGGGGGGGTGGGTGGGCTGGCCACGAGGGGTAGGGGTGTCCAGGGGGGTGGGCGGGCTATCCAAGGGGGTGGGGGGCTGTCCATAGGGAGAAGGGGTGTCCAGGGGGGTGGGTGAGCTGTCCACGGGGGTGGTTGGGATGTCTAGGGGGTAGGGGGTGTCCACGGGGGTGGGCGGGGCTGTCCAGGGGGTGTGGGCTGTCCTGGGGGTCTGGGTGGGGTGTCCTGGTGGGGGAGGGGTGTGTGGGGTGTCCAGGTGGGGTGGTATGTCTAGGTGGTGGTGGTGGGGTTGCAGGGAAGGGGGGTGTGGGCTGTTTGGGAGGGTGGGCGGGGCTATCCAGGGGGGGTACGGGGTGTCCAGGGGGGTAAGGGGGTGGGCGGGCTGTCCACAAGGGTGGACGGGCTGTCCACGGGGGTGGCCAGGCTGTCAAGGAGGGGTGGGCGGGCTGCCCAGGGGGGGTGGGTGGGCTGGCCACAGGGGGTAGGGGTGTCCAGGGGGGTGGGTGGGCTATCCAAGGGGGGGGGGGGGGCTGTCCATAGGGAGAAGGGGTGTCGAGGGGGGTGGGTGGGCTGTCCACAGGGGTGGGTGGGCTGTCTAGGGGGTAGGGGGCGTCCACCAGGGTGGGTGGGTTGTCCACGGGGGTGGGCGGGGCTATCCACGGGGGTGGGAAAGGCTATCCACAGGGGTGGGCGGGGCTGTCTAGGGGGTGTGGGCTGTCCTGGGGGTCTGGGTGGGGTGTCCTGGTGGGGGAGGGGTGTGTGGGGTGTCCAGGTGGGGTGGTATGTCTAGGTGGTGGTGGTGGGGTTGCAGGGAAGGGGGGTGTGGGCTGTTTGGGAGGGTGGGCGGGGCTATCCAGGGGGGGTACGGGGTGTCCAGGGGGGTAAGGGGGGGTGGGCGGGCTGTCCACAAGGGTGGACGGGCTGTCCACGGGGGTGGCCGGGCTGTCAAGGAGGGGTGGGCGGGCTGTCCAGGGGGGGTGGGTGGGCTGGCCACAGGGGGTAGGGGTGTCCAGGGGGGTGGGTGGGCTATCCAAGGGGGTGGGGGGCTGTCCATAGGGAGAAGGGGTGTCGAGGGGGGTGGGTGGGCTGTCCACGGCGGTGGTTGGGCTGTCTAGGGGGTAGGGGGTGTCTACGGGGGTGGGTGGGTTGTCCACGGGGGTGGGAGGGGCTGTCCACGAAGGTACCCTACTAATATGGTTATGGGATGAGGCATGCTCTGATGTGATAACACATTAAGTTCTTGTTGGTTTTACATTTTTTCAATAACACATTAGTATGTTTTTTTCACATGTGTAGTTGATACCATGATTATTTTCTTCCTTTATCGTTTACTTAAATGTATTTTCTATTAAAGTTCAATCCTATTGAATTGTTTATGACAAAATGACTTATATGAATTTTTTTTACAGAATGGACAGAAGTTGGATGTATGAAACCGATCGTATCTCAAGCGATTTTCAAAACAATTTGGAGAGCTTTATAGATTTTGCATTTCACAATGCTTCAGATAGTGGTGGCATACACTGCCCATGTTCCAATTGTGTTGGTAGACCTTGGTTGAGTCATGAAGAAGTCAGCTACCACATAACCAAAAATGGTTTTCAAGCAAACTACTTTGTGTGGTATCACAATGGGGAGAAAATGAAATCTCAAATTGGTGATGATCGAAATGAAAGGACTGGAATGGAGAATTTGTTAGATGATCGGTTTCCGTTTATTCGTCATCATGAAAAAGAAAGGATTTCGACTCAAGAAGACGTCGATATGAGGACAACTGATGCATCTAGTGAAAATGATGATATTGATAGGGTGAAAAAATTGAATGATGCTGCCACGACTCCAGTATATCGACAATGCGATAAAATGAAAAAGCTGGAATTTTTAATCTGATTGTTTCATGGAAAAACTATGTATGGGATTTCTAATATAGAAATCGATTACATTCTTACCCTCTTGAAGGATTTACTTCCAGATGATGCAGATATTCCCTCAAACCACTATATGGCATGGAAGTTAGTTGAAGAACTTGGATTTTCCAGAAACAAAATTCATGCTTGCCCGAAAGATTGCAGTTTATTCTGGGAAGAAACCGCTGAACGAAATGAATGTATAAAATGTGGCACATCCCGCTGGAAGTCAAAATCTGATGGAACACCATCCCGTGTTCCACAGAAAGTAATGTGGCACTTTCCATTGATCCCCAGACTCCAGAATCTTTTTATGTCTGATGACATATCAATAAAAATGAGATGGCATGATACCGAGAGAAAGAAGACTAATGATGAGTTGGTTCATCCTGCAGATGGATTTTCATGACAGAGATTTGATGCTCGACATCCTGATTTTGCAGCTAACGTGCGTAATGTGAGGCTGGGTCTTTCATGAAACGGTTTTAATCCGTTTGGGCAGATGCTTACTTCGCACAGCACATGGCCAGTTTTTATACACATTTATAATCTTCCCCCATGGTTGTGTATGAAAAAATCTTTCACTTTCATGAGTATACTCATATCTGGTCCTTCTGATCCCGGCATTGATATTGATGTATACATTCAACCTTTAATAAAAGAGTTGAAACTTATTTGGGATGTGGGTGTGCGCACATACGATGCATGTTCAAAAGACATATTTCAGATGCGTGCTGCGCTTATGTGGACGATCAATGATTTTCCGGCTTATGCAATGATGTCTGGATGGAGCACGAAGGGAAAACTGTCATGTCTAGTTTGTATGAAGAATACACGATCCAGAAGACTAAAACATCATTGTAGTTTCAGTTTTATGGGACATCGACGATTTTTGCCAAAGGATCATCCATATAGAATGAATTGTCGAAGATTTGATAATACTATAGAGACCGATGATCCACCTCAGCGTATGTCTGGAACTAATGTGCTTAATGAATTGAAAGATTTCAGTTTTTCATTCGGGAAGGGTCAAATGAAATCTGGAAAGAGAAAGAATGTTTCCACAGAAACCTGTTACAATTGGAGGAAGAGGAGTATCTTTTTTGATTTGCCTTATTGGTCAACCAATTTGCTACGTCATTGCTTAGACATAATGCATATTGAAAAGAATATATGTGAAATGTTGCTTTCAGTTCTTCTAAATGTCAAGGGGAAGACAAAAGATGATTTACGATCTCGACGTGACTTGGTGGATTGGGGCATCAGACCAGAATTGCATCCTGTGCGTATCAGTGAAAATAAATGGCAACTTCCATGTGCTTCTTATGTGATGACACCTACTGAAAAAAAACAATTTTTGGAAGTATTAGAGACTATTAGAGTTCCTGATGGCTATTCAAGCAACATATCTAAACGGGTCAACAGAAGAGAGTTGAAGTTAAAATCTTTGAAGACTCATGATTATCACGTTCTACTGCATGAGTTGCTTCCAATAGAAATCCATCATCTTTTGTCTAATAATGTAAGGGTGGGTGTTATTCGGTTGTGCCATTTTTTTAGAGATCTTTGTGCTAAGAAGTTGTCCAAGTCTTTCTTGCAAAAAATGTTGACAGATACCCCATTAATTTTGTGTGAGTTGGAGAAAATATTTCCCCCATCATTTTTCACATGCATGCTGCATCTGACTGTCCATATTCCAACTGAAATACTTATTAGAGGACCTGTTTGTTTTTGTTGGATGTATCCAACTGAAAGAAATATGTTCACATTAAAGTATTATGTTCGAAACAAGAATCATCCCGAAGGTTCTATCGTGAACGGTTACTTAGCTCAAGAATGTATGGATTTCTGTTCGATGTATTTGTCTGATCTTACTACAAGAATGAACAGAACAATGAGAAATGAAGAAGAACAATATGAGCAAATTGAACCCAGTTTTCCATCACTTCCTCAAATAGGAGGAATTCCTGGATCATATACATTGAAGACATTAAGCCATGAAGAGCGGGAGATGGCACATCGCACAGTTTTGTTCAACTGTGATTTGTTCGATGACTATATCAGGTAACAAAATTGAATATGTATATCTTACATATATATCTGTTAAACTATTCATATTTTTTATCTATAGGGAACATAAAACAATGATAAATAGGAAGCATAATTCTTTATCTTTGAGAAGGAGAGAGACTTTGCATAGCAAAGAGTTTTCTGCTTGGTTAAAATTGAAGGTAAAAATATTACTGTTTAAATTAATTATTTCAATATTTACTTAAGTTTAACTATCATTTATATTGCAGGTATTGAGTTTGTCTGCTGACTCTGTCTCTGAGGAAATAAGAGCTTTGGCTTTTGGTCCTAATACTGTGGTTCGTGACTGTAAATCAATTGTTATCAATGGGTACAGATTTATTATCACTGAACGAGCCAAAAACATGAGAACACAACATGATGGTATTATGGTTACTGCCACAACAGATTGTTATGCCAATGCATCAGATAGTAGACCGCGACTTGAAAATTTGGGTTATTATGGAGTCGTTGAGAAAATAATAATATTGGATTATTACTCTCATGGACGAGTCACAATGATGAAATGCCATTGGTTTGATTCGATGACGAGACATGGAACATTTATTGATGATTGTAGATTTCGAGTAATTAATATGACCCGCACTCTTGCTACCGAAGAACCATATGTGTTGGCATCAATGGCTAAACAAGTTTTTTATGTCAAAGATCAACTTCAACCTGAATTTGGTGTCATAGTTGAAGTAATTCCAAGACATATTTTTGATGATGCTGATGATGGAATTGACACTGTCCCTATTGCCATTGGAACCAATACATTTATTTCTTTTGATGAATCTAATAGCTCAATTGTCAGAGTTGATTGTGAACCTGAAGTTTTGGTTGGAAATATATAGAATCATTCATCCATGTTCTCAATTCTTTTGGTTTACCTCGAGTTGGGTTGTTAAGGTTGGTAATATTCATATTTATTTAGTATTGATCACAAATATGTTTTAGCTGACTTGACCGTTATGTGAATTTTCAATGTTTATTGGTTGCTGTTTTATTTGAATTTCATTTTCTAATTTGGAATTGAACTGTATTCAAACCAAATCAAACAATATTTCTAACTTGGTGAACATTACAACTTGTATGTTTTATTAAATTCATTCAAGCTCTTCTAAAACAATTGATAGCTAAATTACCAATGAATCCCCTCATTCCCTCATATATTTAGTTTTTTGGTTTACACATTAATTTTCTTTTTCTAATTAATTACATATTTGTTTTCAAATGCAGGAAATGCAGCCAATTGAAGAGAGACGAAGAAAAAAAATGGCGGAGAACAATCGTCGGATGGAGGAGATGGGAATTCCACCATTAGTGCCTACAGTGAGTACTTTATTTCAAATATATATATATATATATATATATATATATATATATATATATTTACAGAATATATAATGTCATGTGATTAATTTTTTGTAAACTTTTTTGTAGGATCCACCGTTACGTCGACAGTTATTCGACGAGGAGCCTAGTACTGGTCCTAGTACTCAGGCCGGTGGTATGAGGAGGGTTCGTACCAGAGGTGGACGTAGAGCTGCGCGTGCCCGACTAGACCCTGCCCCTCCCACTGAAATTTCAGCCTTCCCACATTCTGATCCCGGTGTGTCGTTAGGGACACATGGGGTATTTAGGCCTCCCATGTTTTTGCTACCTTCTGCATCTTCTGCCCCATCATTTTCACATCCCATGATGATTCCCCACTCCCCAGTCAGCATCAGGTCATACAGCTGTTTCCATCTTCTTTTCTTCTACTTCTGTCTCTCCGAGCTTTTATATTCCATCGTCTTCGACTCCTGTTCCACCAGAGGGTGTTCCATCAGGTTCTGTGGATCCGGCGCCACTCATTGATCAGACTAGCGCAGGTATATTTATAAAACCCTAACAAATTTTTATAGCAATATTTATTTTCATTATAACATGTTTTGATAAATATTTGTTTTTCTTTCATGACAGATACATCTACTGACAGGAGGCGGGGGCGGGGCCGTACACGCATGCGTTCGGTGTGGAAACCGTCACACACAGGTTATGGTGGAATATAATGAAGACAATCAGATGGTTGAGAAAATAGGGCAGCAATGTCGGAGTTTTCTAGCGACGCTTGCCAAATACTCCGACATCATTTCCGTCAGCCCGCTGTCGTGGAGACATTTGCCACATGAGGTCAAAGATAGAGCTTGGGCAGAGATATGGGTAAAAAATCTATTGTATTTAATGCCATGAATTATTTTTGTATTTATATGAATTAATATTTTGATTTCAGCTTCGATTTAATTTTCCTGATGGTGGAGGGTGCACGACTGGAACGTCTAAAGGATTTAGGCGAGCTTTGGAGAGCCTACAAGCATGAGCTGTATATTGGCTGACATGCTAGAGTTGGAACTGAGTTAGAGGCGGTACCAGTCGTGGATGATTGTCCTATAGAGCAGTATCGTCAGATGATTACTCATTGGACGAGTACCCAGTTTAAGGTATGAATTACATTTGAGGTATTTAAATAATAACTTTCAAGTTTTGCATTAATATTATCCTTTGCATTATCGAATTTTATTTAGGAATCATCTGGAAAAAATAAAAAAACAGTGATGCAAAAAAATACCTCCATACACTAGGACGCACGACGATGCCGGATCATGAGAGGCAGCAGGTATGACAATTGTTTATAAGTTTTCTTTACAACTTACATTTTCTTTTGTTTCCTCAATTATTTAATCATTTGCTAAAGTTTTTATATAACTTTTGTTTTCAATTTAATTGTAGAGGCAAGTACAAAATATTGAAGGACGTGTGCCTCGAGCAAAACTGTTTTTCTCGAGTAAACGAAAAAAGGATGGAAGTGCTGTCAACGAAGCAACTCAACAGCAGATTGTAAGTTTTAATCTGTTGATTTTATATTTTAATATCTATTTTTTAACTTAATAATATATTTATATTTGTAACAGGATGCTTTAGAGGCCCTCGATGCCCAAGAAGCAGACAATTTTGGTCCATCTGATCACTTACATCAGGTGTTGGGAGAGGATCATTATGGCAGAGTACGTTGCCGACCTAGGATAGCCCCGACGAGGTATTGGCCTGCCTCAGGTACGAGTTGTAGTGCCACCGAGCTGCAGCAAGTTAGGGCACAGGCAGAACAGGATGAGAAAAGGGCCACAGAGACGGCAGAACAGTCTGCTAGGGCAAACAGTGCATTTATGAAATTTATTGAAGTTCTACGTCCAACACTTCCAGCAGAGGCCAGCCCAGCGATTTATGAATACATGTCGTCGATACATTCTATATATGGTGCACCAGGTGGCAGTTCCAGTAGTGTTCAGGCCGATGTCCAGCTTGAAGATGATGATGGCGAGGACTCTGATGCGGAAGAGGAGGGAGATGAGGAGGGCGAGGAGGAGGGCGAAGGCGAGGAGGAGGCCGTTGTGGAGGGTGAGGACGATGAGGAGGACGATGACGAGGGTGATGATGATGATGATGATGGTGATGGTGATGCTGATGTGGGACATATTGATCTGTTACATTTTTGACTTATATTACTGAGATTTGATGTTTAATCTATTCTAGTTGTTGGTTTTATCTAGACTCGTAGTATAGTATTGGATTTGAGTTATTTTTATATATTGTCTGTTTTTATGGATGTTGTTGTCTTTTAGTGGTTGTGTGTTTGAGAACTCCCTGGACAACCCCCCTCATTCTTGGACCCTGGACAACCCCCCCTCCCCCTTGGACCCCAAACACCCCCCAAACACCCCCCGGACAGCCCCCTGGACAGCCCCCCGTACAGCCCCCACCCTCCACCCTGGACCTCGGATAGCCCCCTGGACAGCCCCCCGGACAACCCCCCCACCCCCCCCCCCCCTTGGACCCTGGACAACCCCCCAAACACCCCCCAGACAGCCCCCTGAACAACCCCGGACAACCCCCTGAACAACCCCCTGAACAACCCCTGAACAACCCCTGAATAACCCCCTGAACAACCCCCGGACAGCCCCTTGAACAACCCCGAACAACCCCCTGAACAACCCCCAAACACCCCCCGGACAGACCCCGCACAGCCCCCCCACCCTCCTCCTTGGTCCCCGGACAGCCCCCCGGACACCCACCGGACTGCCCCCCCAGACAGCCCCCCAGATAGCCCCTCCACCTTCCTTAATTTCATTAGCTCTGAAATGTTTCATAGCACGATCAACTAAAAATAAACCATACTAAATATGATATAAAAATATTCTATATGAATTTCCATAAGATTTTAAGTGAAAACAAAAGGTGACATACGAAAAACTGACCAAACGCATTCGAAATGTGTTGATGCTTTAGGACAACGATCCATGGGTCATCTGTGACGTGTACAAATCAACCCCGCCTCAATCCGAGGCGTGGTGTGGTCGGAACAACTCAAAGTGTATGTCTTTTGTTTCAAAAGGACATCATTTTAAGTGAAAAACATCAAATGGCATACGGAAAACCGGCCAAACGCATTCGGATTGTGTTGATACTTTAAGAAAACGATCCATGGGTCATTTGAGACATGTACGAGTCAACCCCGCCTAAATCCGAGATGCGGTGTGGTCGGGACCACTCTAAGTGACTTTCTTTTGTTTAAAATGGACAGTATTTTAAGTACATACGGAAAACCAACCAAACACATTCGGTTTCTGTTGAAACTTTAGGAGAACGATCCATGGGTCATATGTGACGTGTACGAGTCAACGCCACCTCAATCTGAGGCGCGGTGTGTCCGACACCACTCAAAGTGTCTCTATTTTGTTTAAAATGGACTTCATTTTTAGTGAAAACAACAAATGACATACGGAAAACCGAACGAACGGATTCTGATTGTGTTGATACTTTAGCACAATTATAAATGGGTCATATGTGACGTTTACGAGTCAACCCCGCCTCAATCCGAGGCGCGGTGTGGCCGGCACAACTCAAAGTGTATGTCTTTTGTTTCAAAAGGACGTCATTTTAAGTGAAAAACATCAACTGGCATACGGAAAACCGGCCAAACGCATTCGGATTGTGTTGATACTTTAGGAAAATGATCCATGGTTCATTTGAGACGTGTACGAGTCAACCCCACCTAAATCCGAGATGCGGTGTGGCCGGTACCACTCTAATTGTGTCTCTTTTGTTTCAAACGGAGAAGATTATAAGTGAAATAAACAACTGGCAGACGAAAAACCGACCAAACGCATTCAGAATCTGTTGAAATTTTAGGAAAACGATCCATGGGTCATATGTGATGTGTACGAGCCAACCCAGGCTCAATCCGAGTCACGGTGTGGTCGGGACCACTCTAAGTGACTTTCTTTTGTTTAAAATGGACAGTATTTTAAGTACATACGGAAAACCGACCAAACGCATTCGGTTTCTGTTGAAACTTTAGGAGAACGATCCATGGGTCATATGTGACGTGTACGAGTCAACGCCACCTCAATCTGAGGAGAGGTGTGGCCGACACCACTCAAAGTGTCTCTATTTTGTTTAAAATGGACTTCATTTTTAGTGAAAACAAAAAATGACATACGGAAAACCGACCGAACGGATTCTGATTGTGTTGATACTTTAGCACAATGATCCATGGGTCATATGTGACGTGTACGAGTCAAACCCCCTCCTCCTTGGACCTCGAACATCCCCCCGAACACCCCCCAAAACACCCCCCGGACACTCCCCGGACAGCCCCCCGAACAGCCCCCCACCCTCCTCCTTGGACCCCAGACAACCCCCCGAACACCCCCCAGACAGCCCCCCGAACAGCCCCCGAACAGCCCCCGGACAGCCCCTAGACAGCCCCCCGAACATCCCCCCCTCCCTGGACCCCGGACAGCCCCCCGGACACTCCCCGAACAGCCACCCGAATAGCCCCCCCTGCTCCTTGGACCCCGGACACTCCCCGGACCCCCCTCACGCGCGTTTACGTAGCGCACGCATCACTTAAAACACGAATATTGAGCCGTATCGCGCACACCGCACGTCCGATTGACGTGCCGTCTGCGCGTACATGTCACGAATAATAATTAGAATGTTTCAAGGTGGTTTCAGCTCAATCCGAGGTCGTCCGCTATGAATTTGACCGTTGGACGCCCGTTTTGGCCGTTTATGACACCAGAACTGCGTTGTCGGTCACCGCGGGCACACGGCAAGTCCGATTGACGTTCTGTCTAATCGACCACTTCATAAATTACTCACCCATATTTTTTGTCTGATTTCAGGCCATTCCGACTTCGTTCGGCCCGTTTGGACCACCCTCACGCGCGTTTACGAAGCGTGCGCATCACTTAAAACACGAATATTGAGCCGTACCGCGCAAAACGCACGTCCGATTGACGTTCCGTCTATGCGTACATGTCACGAATAATAATTAGAATGTTTCACGGTGGTTTCAACTCAATCCGAGGTCGTCCGCTATGAATTTGACCGTTTGACGCCCGTTTTGGCCGTTTATGACACCAGAACTGCGTTGTCGGTCACCGCGGGCACACGGCACGTCCGATTGACGTGCCGTCTGCTCGACCACTTCATAAATCACTCACCCGTATTTTTCGTCTGATTTCAGGCCATTCCGAAATCGTTCGGCCCATTTGGACCACCCTCACGCGCGTTTACGAAGCGCGTGCATCACCTAAAACACGAATATTGAGCCGTACCGCGCAAACCGCACGTCCGATTGATGTTCCGTCTGCGTGTACACGTCAAGAATAATAATTAGAATGTTTCACGGTGGTTTCAGCTCAATCCGAGGTCGTCCGCTATGAATTTGACCATTTGACGCCCATTTTGGCCGTTTATGACACCAGAACTGCGTTGTCGGTCACCGCGGGCACATGGCACGTCCAATTGACGTGTCGTCTACTCTACCACTTCAGAAATCAGTCACCCGTATTTGTCGTCTGATTTCAGGTCATTCCGACTTCGTTCGGCCCGTTTGGACCCCCCTCACGCGCGTTTACGAAGCGCTTGCATCACTTAAAATACGAATATTGAGCCGTACCGCGCAAACCGCACATCCGATTGACATGCCGTCTGCGCGTACACGTCACGAATAATAATTAGAATGTTGCACGGTGGTTTCAGCTCAATCTGAGGTCGTCCGCTATGAATTTGACCATTGGACGCCCGTTTTGGCCGTTTATGACACCAGAACTGCGTTGTCGGTCACCGCGGGCACACGGCACGTCCGATTGACGTTCCGTCTACTCGACCACTTCAGAAATCACTCTCCCGTATTTTTTGTCTGATTTCAGGCCATTCTGACTTCGTTCGGCCTGTTTGGACCCCCCTCACGCGCGTTTACGAAGCGCGCGCATCACTTAAAACACGAATATTGAGCCGTACCGCGCAAACTGCAAGTCCGATTGACGTGCCGTCTGCGCGTACACGTCACGAATAATAATTATAATGTTTCACGGTGGTTTCAGGTCAATCCGAGGTCGTCCGCTATGAATTTGACCGTTTGACGCCCGTTTTGGCCGTTTATGACACCAGAACTGCGTTGTCGGTCATCGCGGGCACACGGCACGTCCGATTGATGTGCCATCTGCTCGACCACTTCACAAATCACTCACCCGTATTTTTCGTCTTATTTCAGGTCATTCCGACCTCGTTCGTCCCATTTGGACCCCCCTCACGCGCGTTTACGAAGCGCGTGCATCACTTAAAATACGAATATTGAGCCGTACCGCGCAAACCGCACGTCCGATTGACGTGCCGTCTGCGCGTACACGTCACGAATAATAATTAGAATGTTGCACGGTGTTTTCAGCTCAATCTGAGGTCGTTCGCTATGAATTTGACCGTTTGACGCCCGTTTTGGCCGTTTATGACTCCAGAACTGCGTTGTCGGTCACCGCGGGCACAGGGCACGTCCAATTGACGTGCCGTCTACTCGACCACTTCAGAAATCACTCACCCGTATTTGTCGTCTGATTTCAGGTCATTCTGACTTCGTTCGGCCCGTTTGGACCCCCCTCACGCGCGTTTACGAAGCGCGTAAATCACTTAAAATACGAATATTGAGCCGTACCACGCAAACCGCACGTCCGATTGACGTTCCGTCTATGCGTACATGTCACGAATAATAATTAGAATGTTGCACGGTGGTTTCAGCTCAATCTGAGGTCGTCCGCTATGAATTTGACCATTGGACGCCCATTTTGGCCGTTTATGACACCAGAACTGCGTTGTCGGTCACCGCGGGCACACGGCACGTCCAATTGACGTGCCGTCTGCTCGACCACTTCAAAAATCACTCTCCCGTATTTGTCGTCTGATTTTAGGCCATTATGATTTTGTTCGGCCCGTTTGGACCCCCCTCACGCGCGTTTACGAAGCGCACGCATCACTTAAAACACGAATATTGAGCCGTACCGCGCAAACCGAACGTCCGATTGATGTGCCGTCTGCGCGTACACGTAAAGAATAATAATTAGAATGTTTCAAGGTGGTTTCAGGTCAATCCGAGGTCGTCTGCTATGAATTTGACCGTTTGACGCCCGTTTTGGCCGTTTATGACACCAGAACTGCGTTGTCGGTCACCACGGGCACACGACACGTCCGATTGATGTGCCGTCTACTCGACCACTTCATAAATCACTCACCAGTATTTGTCGTCTGATTTCAGGCCATTCCGAAATCGTTCGGCCTGTTTGGACCACCCTCACGCGCGTTTACGAAGCTCGCGCATCACTTAAAACACGAATATTGAGCCGTACCGCGCAAACCGCATGTCCGATTGACGTGCTGTCTGCGCGTACACATCAGGAATAATAATTAGAATGTTTCACGGTGGTTTCAGCTCAATCCGAGGTCGTCCGCTATGAATTTGACCGTTTGACGCCCGTTTTGGCCGTTTATGACACCAGAACTGCGTTGTCGGTCACCGCGGGCACAGGGCACGTCCAATTGACGTGCCGTCTACTCGACCACTTCAGAAATCACTCAACCGTATTTTTCGTCTGATTTCAGGCCATTCCGACTTCGTTCGGTCCGTTTGGACCCCCCTCACGCGCGTTTACGAAGCGCGTGCATCACTTAAAATACGAATATTGAGCCGTACCGCGCAAACCGCACGTCCGATTGACATGCCGTCTGCGCGTACACGTCACGAATAATAATTAGAATGTTGCACGGTGGTTTCAGCTCAATCCGAGGTCGTCCGCTATGAATTTGACCGTTGGACGCCCGTTTTGGCCGTTTATGACACCAGAACTGCGTTGTCGGTCACCGCGGGCACACGGAACGTCCGATTGACGTGCCGTCTGCTCTACCACTTCAGAAATCACTCTCCCGTATTTTTTGTCTGATTTCAGGCCATTCCGACTTTGTTCGGCCCGTTTGGACCCCCCTCACGCGCGTTTACGAAGCGCGCGCATCACTTAAAACACGAATATTGAGCCGTACTGCGCAAAACGCACGTCCTATTGGCGTTCTGTCTGCGCGTACATGTCAAGAATAATAATTAGAATGTTGCACGGTGGTTTCAGGTCAATCCGAGGTCGTCCGCTATGAATTTGACCGTTTGACGCCCGTTTTGGCCGTTTATGACACCAGAACTGCATTGTCGGTCACTGCGGGCACACGGCACGTCCGATTGACGTGACGTCTACTCGAACACTTCATAAATCACTCACCCGTATTTGTCGTCTGATTTCAGGCCATTCCGAAATCGTTCGGCCCATTTGGACCACCCTCACGTGCGTTTACGAAGCGCGCGCATCACTTAAAACACGAATATTGAGCCGTACCGCGCAAACCGCACGTCCGATTGATGTTCCGTCTGCACATACACATCACGAATAATAATTAGAATGTTTCACGGTGGTTTCAGCTCAATACGAGGTCGTCCGCTATGAATTTGACCGTTTGACGTCCGTTTTGGCCGTTTATGACACCAGAACTGCGTTGTCGGTCACCGCAGGCACATGGCACGTCCAATTGATGTGCCATCTACTCGAACAATTCAGAAATCACTCACCCGTATTTGTCTTCTGATTTCAGGCCATTCTGACTTCGTTCGGCCCATTTGGACCCCCCTCACGCGCGTTTACGAAGCGCACACATCACTTAAAATACGAATATTGAGCCGTACCGCGCAAACCGCACGTCTGATTGACATGCCGTCTGCGCGTACACATCACGAATAATAATTAAAATGTTTCACGGTGGTTTCAGCTCAATCTAAGGTCGTCCGCTATGAATTTGACCGTTGGATGCCCATTTTGGCCGTTTATGACACCAGAACTGCGTTGTTGGTCACCGCGGGCACACGGCACGTCCGATTGACGTGCCGTCTGCTCGACCACTTCATAAATCACTCTCCCGTATTTGTCGTCTGATTTCAGGCCATTCCGACTTCGTTCGGCCCGTTTGGACCCCCCTCACGCGCGTTTACGAAGCGCGCACATCACTTAAAACACGAATATTGAGTCATACTGCGCAAACCGCACGTCCGATTGACGTGCCGTCTGCGCGTACACGTCACGAATAATAATTAGAATGTTTCACGGTGGTTTCAACTCAATCCGGAGACGTGGTGTGTCCGGCACCACTCAAAGTGTCCGTCTTTTGTTTCAAAAGGACGTCATTTTAAGTGAAAAGCATCAACTGACATACGGAAAACCGACCAAACGCATTCCGAATCTGTTGATAATTTATCCCAACAATCCATGGGTCATATGTGACGTGTACGAGCCAACCCGGGATGAATCCGAGTCGCGGTGTGGCCAGGATAAGTCTAAGTCTCTCTCTTTTGTTTAAAATGGACACCATTTTAAGTACATACGGAAAAAACGACCAAATGGATTCGGTTTCTGTTGAAACTTTAGGATAATGATCCATGGGTCATATGTGATGTGTACGAATCATCACCGCCTCAATCCGACATGCGGTGCGGCTGACACCACTCAAAGTGTCTGTCTTTTGTTTCAAAAGGACGTCATTTTAAGTGAAAGGCATCAACTGACATACGGAAGAATGACCAAACACATTCGGATTCTATCGATACTTTAGCACAACGATCCATGAGTCATATGTGATGTGTACAAGTCAACCCCGTCTTAATCCGAGACGCGGTGTGGCCAACACCGCTCCAACTCTGTCTCTTTTGTTTAAAATGGACATGATTATAAATGAAAAGAACAACTGGCATACGCAAAACCGACCAAACGCATTCGGAATCTTTTGATAATTTATCACAACGATCCATGGGTCATATTTGACATGTACGATCCAACCCTGTATGAATCTGAGTCGCGGTGTGGTCAAGATTAGTCTAAGTGTCACTCTTTTGTTTAAAATGGACAACATTTTAAGTACATATGGAAAACCGACCAAATGCATTCGGTTTCCATTTAAACTTTAGGAGAACGATCCATGGGTCATATGTGATGTGTACGAATCAACCCCGCCTCAATTGGAGACACGGTGTGGTCGGCACCACTCATAGTGTCCGTCTTTTGTTTCAAAAGGACGTCATTTTAAGTGAAAAACATCAACTGGCATACGGAAAACCGACCAAACGCATTCGGATTGTGTCGATACTTTAGCACAACGATCCATGGGTCAAATGTGACGTGTACGAGTCAACCCCGCCTCAATATGAGGTGCGGTGTGGCCGGTATCATTTCAGGTGTATGTATTTTGTTTAAAATGGACATCATTTGAGGTTAAAATATATGGTATAGAAAAAACTGATCAAATTATGAATTGAATTTCGGATTCCACATATAATTGTCATCTAAATTTTAAATTGAATTCTATATGAATTATGTACGTTTATAATTACGTTATGAATTCTAATTTAATTATGGATGTGTATAGTTTCAGGATCCATTATATGTTAAATGTGTATGAATTTTTTCGTAATTGTATATGTATGTTTTATTTTATTGCAGGTACAATAATTGGATTGAAAATGAGGTCAAAATGAGGCCTGATGGAGAGGGGCCTGATGGACAGGGGCTGTGCAAATTGCAGGCTGCTGCAATTTGCAGCATAGGATATGCCAACGGTTTAAAACCGTTGGCATATAATCCTAAAGAAGTTTTTACTAACGGTTCATTGAACCGTTGGTAAATATCTCTTTTCCCAACGGTTCTAAACCGTTGGGAAAGAGTTCATCCATGGGGATATCCCAACGGTTTGGGGAGAACCGTTGGGAAAACTATCCCAAAACTGATATTTCCCAACGGTTCTCCCAAACCGTTGGGAAAAACTATCCCAACGGTTTGGCAGAACCGTTGGGATAGGGTGGCTTTTGTGAGCCTATACCAATGGTTTCCAGTAAACCGTTGGGAAAAACTTTTCCCAACGGCTTACTTCCCCACGGTTATCAGAACCGTTGGTATATCATATACCAACGGTTAGAGGGGCCTTCCCAACGATTGTGAACCGTTGGGAAATATTATATTTCCAGTAGTGCTTTAATCAGGCTTGCTTATCATGAACAATTAATAAGGGAACCTTTTGAAACATGTATTTCCAATAAAATTATGATTAATTGAGATATATAATTTTTTTTGAGAATATAAATATAATTTAGGAGAAGTATATATGAATAAATAATAATTAAATTGGGGTAAAGAGAGAGAAAGTGTAACTTGAAGGAAAATGGAGGTTCAGAGAGACCCCTTACCTTATGTATGAATGTGTTCTGTACTTGCACTTAATCTGATGGATAATCAAATAATATTAATTAATTTATTCAGAACCTATTTTATATGAATTTTATTTATTATAATTTTATTAAATTCATTTATGGAAATTTCTATGAGTTGTAAAGTTTAATTTTGTTGTTCTGAGAGCGTTCGTTTCATAATTTCATGGTTGGTTCACTTGTATAAAATTATAAAAGTTGTTTTTAAATGGGAATAATTATCCATAAGTGGAATTATATGATATTAATGTACTTATATATATTTAAATGGTCCCATATATCATTTTTCTGGTATGAGGAAGATTTATTTGATAAGATGTTAATGATAATTGTTTAGTTTATTTTTGGCTGTTTTCCGACCATTAAGAACTAGTCTTGTTTTATTGAATATTATATTTATATATTAGTTAAAAAACATGAAAAGAGCTATAATTTACATATTAAAATATTTTTTAACCATAATAATTGTTTTTTGACCAGCCTTGATGGAAGTAGTGAAAAACAAAAACTTGTCGTCCATGAAGACGGTGAACCGATATATCACGGATGATGCTTTCATTTTTATAATAAAAAGAGAAGAGAATAGATTTGATGATTAATATTAAATTAAAATAATAAAATTCTAGTATATATATGATAATATAGTTATAATTATTCTTTGTATAGGGTAGGTGAGTATAGGATAATAAAAGAAAAGAAATTAAAAGAGAAGGATTGAGGATTTTATCACTTGAATGTTGTCTCCTTGAGAACCTACTTAAGGAACTTGGGTTTGGTCCTTTGTTGATACCAGAAGCTCTTAGATGTGGGTAAGATGATTCTCAAGGTAAATGGAAATAATATTTTCAATATACATTTCTTAGAAGGTTTGAAGAGAAGGGGTGATATTTATAGGGGAAGAGAGGGTTTTTTTGATTATTATATTCGTTAATTTATTATTTTGGATCAAGACTATCAATACTGTTGATTTGTATGAATAAATACATTATATAATGAAGGAGGGTTTGAGATAATTTATTCTTACATCAACCATGACTTAAAAATTCATGTATTTTCCTTATAATGATAAATACAGTAAATTACCGCATTTTACTATTCACCAAAATTTCAACTATTTTAGAAAAATATCCAAAAAATAAACCCAATAAGTTTTTGATTTTTTGATTTTAAAATTATACACCATTTTATGGAAATAATTTTATAAATATAAGAAATTGAATTTTTAAATAAAATCATCATTTATTCAAAATATACCGATTTTAATATTATAATCAATTTTATTACCCTTGGAAAAATTAATTAAGGTCTCATAAAATTAAATAATAATTAAAATAAAATAAAATATTAAATTTATGAATCTATTTTATGAAAATAAATTTTCTTTTAAATAATTATATTATTTATAAAATTTTAAATAAACATTTACATTTCATAAAAATACCAACACTTAATTTATCATTTTTAAAACATTTATTTACTGATAAATTTATATAAATATATAATATTTTTATTTATAAGATACCAAAAGTTTATTTATACTTTCATAGGTGAGTTTAATATTTTAACAACCAGATTACTATTCCTAACAGTTACATTAATATTTCAACGACCAAGTTACTATTCCAACGGTATAAGTTCCTTAATTTTTATAAATAACACTTATTTAATTAATTATTCATTAATTTATATTTTATATCAAGTTAATAATTTCATATTTAAAATTAATATTTAATTATTAATATTATGTTTTATTTCTATAACTTTTTTCATGAAGTGTGGTTATTCTAGTGGATTGAGTAGATCCAAATTTTCCCATTCTTATTATCTTATTTTCTATTTTTGTTCCACTATAATATTTAGAATAATAATTGGTTTATTTTTTGAATAATTTTTCATTATTAATTTATGAATATTTTATTTATTGGGTTTTTTATGTGTTTTATGACATAATTATAAGTAGGAAATTCCATTGATGAAATTTTGGGTTGTTACATTCTTCCCCCTTATGAAATTTTAGCATCAAAATTTCATTTTACATACTATGATGAAAATATGTGAGGGTACTTATCCTTCATCACTTCCTTTGGTTCCCATGTCACCACATCATATTTGGGAACATTGTCTCTATAGTATAAGATCTTCACTAGCTCCTCCTCCAAATAGAGATCATTTTACAACTATACCACCTCTAAGTTCATTATATGTGAGTGATCGTGTATGTAATTATATAAGTGGGATATGTGGAATACATCATGTACTTGATATATGGTTGGTGTAATTTCTAGTCAATATGCCACATATCTAACATTATCAAGAATCTTATAGGGGATGATGTACCTCGGACTTAGATTTCATTTCATCCCAAATCTCATGAACCTATTCCATAGAGATAAGAATAGGAATACCTTATCACTAACCTCAAACTCTAAGTCATGTTTATTATTATATTTATATCTATTATATCATTTTTGGGAATACTAGGTTTGTTGTTGGATGGTATTCAACTTTTTTACCATTTCTTAAACCATTTTAGGTCCCAAAAGCTTATGTTCACCAACTACATCCCAACATATAGGTTTTTTACATCTTTTTCCATAAAGATCTTCTTATAGAGATATTTGGATGCTTGAGTGTAAACTATTTTTGTAAGAAAAATTGATCAATGGAAGATTTTTATCTTATAATCCTTTTAATTCAATTTAGAATAATCTCAATATATCTTCCAGTGTTTGGATTCTATTATTAGACTAGCCATCAGTTTGAGGTTGATAATCCATATTGAAGTTCAGCGTAGTATCTAAAGCATGTTGAAAAATCTTCCAGAACATGGAGGTAAATCTTGGATCACAATCAGGTATAATCAATAATGGTACTCCATGCATCTATACCACTTCTCTAATGTATATCTCTAAAATTTGGCCGAGTGATAATTCCTCTCAAATTAAAATAAAGAGAATAGTCTTTTTAATATGATCTAAAATGACCCATATAGCATTATTTTCTTTGGATTTATTTATAAGTCTAGTGTCAAAGTCCACAATGATGTTTTAATATTTCTATATAGGTATGGGTAATGGTTTCATCATTCCCTTAGAATTTTGTCTTTCAAACTTCAATTTCTATTATTCCAAACACTTTGATATATATGTTTAGTGATCTTGTTCTTATTATTGTCTAACCAATATTTCTATTGGAGAACTTGATACATCTTGGTGATCTTTGGGTGGGTAGAGAAGGTTGATCTAAATGAATCATTCAAAATACCCCTCTTTATCTGAGGATTTGATGGTACACATAACTATGAACCAAATTTTACAACTCCTTTATCATCAATTTTAAACTTTGAGGATTTATAATTTCTTGTAACTTCTAATTTTTTATGATTTTCTATATTATTTTGTTAAAAACCTTTTATCTTCTTCATAAGGTATGTGTAACGTCCCGGTTCAGGGTGCCACACAAAGGTTCCCCATACCCAGTTGGTCACATGGCCTCAAGCTCATTTCCCTGAATGCCAGAGTCTGCCGACTAGTAGCAAGGGCCTTGGGTGTGATAGTGGGGAAACTATTCCCTCATAGGTAGAGTAATGCAGTAGAATAAAAATAATATACAATAGCAGAAGTAGTAATAATACCATACAATAGTAAATAGTGGAAGATTGAAGGTAAACATACAACTTTAGAAATATATATATATATATATATATATATCAATAATGATTCATGTCACAAGTATCTATGAAAAAAGAGAAACAAGTCATAATGCTGGAATAAAGTATTAAACCAAAGTACAGAAGAAAACAAGTAAACAAATCATCAGCATCGCAAGCCTTATCTTGGTCCCATGCTCTCCATCTCCACAACAGTCAAGTAACTGAAGTACAAGGGCGCTTTCCCTTATCTATACCTACAACAATATAATCTGTTTGGTCCCAAAATATTGACCTAAATAGGGTGTGACACAAATCCCAGTAGGTAACCACCCAAATATCTATGCCTAACAGTTAGTGAATATATTTGGCAGACAATAAGAAAAATGAATTAATAAACAAAGAAATATTCAAAAGTAAACAATCCTATAGTTTCAATTACATTCAATTACATTTATCAACATAATCAATCAAACAATCACAAGCAACCCTCTGGGAAGTACTCACAGTATAACTCCTCTAGTTCAACTTAAACAAAGACTCTCTAAGGAAGCATTCATTGTGAATTTCCCTTGTGGTCTCGCAATGTTAAACTATAGAAACTCTGAGGAAGCACTCAACGTCCAATTCCCCCTATAATATTTCAACATGGAACTATAGAAACTCTGAGGGAGTACACACATCCATCCCCCCTATGGTCTCACAATATAAAAAGTATAACAGAAACTATGGGAAAGCCCTCAGCGTCCATTTCCCCTATGGTATAACTACACCAAGTTCCCATAGCCCTGTGTAAGTCCATCATGCACAAATGATATCCCACATCTAAAGTAAATCATAATATACTACTTGTCTAAATAGATTCAAGGCATGACATAAGTAAGTTAGATAATAACACTCCATCCTAACAGAACTAGGCATGGAAGGCAAGCAACCTAACATGCAAAACTCGACCAAATGGTTAATACCAGAACAAACATGGGAAACCACCTCCAAAGAATGTAAAATAACCCTATTCACAAATAAGATCCCTAACTCAAGAAAAAAAGCATAGAAGGCATAAAAAGGGTTTAAATCCCTAAATACTCAATACCCCAATCAAGGGTATTGTAACATTTGTAGATAATATTCAAAGAATAACTATGAAAAGGCACAAACCACCTACCTCGACATTGTATGATCGATATACTCTGACACTGTCCCTTGAATCGGACTAGAACATTATAGATCTACAAAAACATCTAAAACTTTAAACCAAGGATATATCATGAAAGAGGAGAAATCATGGAATGCGGCTCTAGAATAAGGAACAAAATACCATGGTTATTACAATTCAATTGATAGTGGTTTATTCAGAGCACAGACAGTCAATACAGGTATCAGAGAAGAATCAAACCCTACAGTTGCTCCCATATGAGACGAGTCAAGAAGAAGGCATTTATGATAATTAGACATGACCCCGATCTGATTTAACAAATAAAAAGAAAATTACACAACATGTACATTCCATGTACATTCAATGTACATTCCTTAAACAGCCTCCGCTTTAGGAAGTCTCCAGGTCACCCCACATAGCCATGTACTTGGTCATTACATGTCCAATACATAGCTACCCAAAACAACCAGGCACACGGCGTGTACTTCAAAGTAAATGATGTATACTACTTAAATATCTAGAAGCTCCTATTTTTTGTTTACAAAACACCAGAAAAATAGGATCCATACCTAGAAAGAAGATTTGGGTTCTTACAAACTTCCACTATTAAAGAAATTCTTCCCTGAATTTACCTAAGAAGTTGGTGAAGAAGAAGAATCCTTAAACAGCTCCAGCCACTACGATCACACATCCGTCTCCCTTTCCTAATTCTCATACTATACTCACCCGTGTTTCCATAGCATCCATACTAAGGTAATAGACTATCCATGGAGAATCTTCTCACTACGATAAAAAATCCAGATAAGAGGATTCTTGAACAAGGCTTACACCTCCAACTCAACCTCCTCAGGTTGAAAAACATGATATGGGTCTGATAAGTAATATTGGAGCTGAGAAACGTGGAAAATTTTGTGCATAGCTTAGTACCTATGAGGTAATTGCAACCAATAGGTAACCATCCCGACTCTCTCCAAAACCTTAAACAACCCGACATATCTCGGTGAAATCTTACTCTATCTCCTAATCTTCTTGTGCCCCAATCTTGACGTGAAACATAGAAAAACCTAATCCCTGACCTCGAATTCCATAGTTTGTCTCCATCAATCAGCATAAGACTTCTATCATGACTGTGCAGTATCCATCCTCTTCTGAAACAACTCTATATGCTCTGTGGTCTCCTGGACAAGAAGAGGTCCAAGCATAGCTGCCTTTCCTACTTCCAGCCAAAAAAGGGGTGATCGACATGGCCTACTATAAAAATCCTCAAAAGGGGCCATCTGAATAGTTTCTTGAAAACTATTATTGTAGGTAAACTCCACAAGAGGTATGTGCTTCTCACAAGAACCTCCAAAAATGAGGATGCATGCTCGTAGCATGTCCTCCAACACCTGAATTGTACGATTGGACCGACCATCAGTATGGGGATGGTAATATATACTCAGAAGTACCTATATACCCAAATCCCTCTATAGTCCCTGTCAGACTCGAGAAGTAAAATGGGTATCCCTGTCTGAATCAATGGAGTTCAAAACTCTATGTAAATGTACAATATCCAAAATATAAAACCTTTCCACCTCATCAAAACTGAATATATCCTTGATTGGTAAGAAGTGTGAAACCTTCATGAGTCTATCAATGAAAACCCAAAACACATCATTTCCTAGAGATGACCTCGACAAACCTATCACGAAATACATCACGACATCGTTCCACTTCCACTCGGGAATGGACAACTACTGCAAAAGCCCTACTGGTTGCTGTTTCTTTGAATTTACCTGATAACAGGTATAACACCTCATCACAAAATGGAAACATCTCCCTTCATACCTAGACACCAATACTGACGGTGTAGATCTCGATACATCTTGGTAACACCAGGATGAACAACCCAAACCAAGGAATGAAAATACCGCATCAGCTCATCGCGTATGTCTAATGACACCCATACGTTTCCATGAAAGAAAAAGATCTCATCCTTGCCTATGGTCTATCCAGGAATAGGGTCCTCTCCCGACACACTCTCCCGCAGGACTAGGCCTTCTGAATATGATAGTTTCCACAATCAAACTCGATAAAGTAGAGTAGAGGTAATATCTACAGAAGAAAGAAACGTCTGCCCCTGTCTATTGTGAACCTTCAAATGCATCTCAGAGAAAAGAGCCATAATCTACCACTCACTGCTGGACTCCTAAACTACCTATATCTGCGTCCTTCTTCTCAATACATCATCCATTATGTTTCCTTTTCCAGGCATATATGCAAGCTCAAAATCGAAGGACTGAAGGTAATCAACCCACCTTCACTGTCTCAAATTCAGGCCACACTCAGTAATATGTACTTGATACTTTTGTGGTTGGTGAAAACCACAAAATTCTCTCCCAAAATATAATGTCTACAACAATATAAATCATGAAAAACTATAACCAACTTGAGATCGTGTGTTAGAAAATTCCTCTCATGTGGCCTCGACTGTCGAGAACCGTACGTAATGACTCCTTCCCCCTACATAAGAACTTCTCCAAGACCGATATATGATGCATCACAGTAAACTATATAACTCTTTCCCAGCTCTAGAAAGACTAGGATCAGTGCTGAATTCAACCTCCCTTTTAGCTTCTGAAAGTCTAAATTGCAGAAATCTATCGACAAGTACTTCACACCCTTCTTAGTCAGGCCCATCAGTGGTGCCGCTAAGTGTGAGAAGTCCTGCATGAAATTTCTATAGTAACCAGCCAGCCTAAGAAAACTCTATACCTCAAAGACGTTCTTAGGATTCTCCCAAGATACTATTGATCTCACCTTCTCTAGGTCCACTGATACTCCTGTCTCTAAGATGACATGACCCAAGAAGTGAATCTGATCCATCCAAAAGTGGCATTTTGAGAGCTTATAATATAACTGATGCTCTCTCAGTGTATTCAGAATGATCTCAAGATGTTTATCATGGTCGTGTCGAGTGTGAGAGTACACCATGATATTATCCACAAATACTACCACAAAAGAATATAAGTATGGATGGAACACTCGGTTCATCAGTGCCATTAAAACTGCAAGAGTGTTCGTTAGACTGAATGACATAACAACATACTCGTATAGACCATACCTGATTCGAAAGGCTATAAGAGGTATATCAGATGGTCTAACATGCAACTGATGATAACTGGATCTCAAGTCAATCTTCGAGAACACCCGATCTCCTCAAAGATGATCAAAGAGATCATCAATCCTCGAAAAGGGATATCGGTTTTTTACCACCAACTGGTTCATCTTCCTATAATCTACATAAATTTTGAGGGTACCATCTGCCTTCTTCATAAAAAAGACAGGTAAAACCCAAGGAGAAGTACTAGGTTGGATGAAACCCTTTTCTTGTAACTCCTCTAACTACTTATTGAGCTACTATAATTTTAGTGTAGCTATCCTATAAGGAATAATGGACACCGGTGCTTCCCCTAGAATAAGCTCAATAGAAAATTCTACCTCTCATTCTGGAGGAAACCTCGAAAATCCTCTGGAAAGACATCCCTGAAACAATCAACCCCTAGAGGGAATTCCATTTTTTAATTCCCTTGGTTATCCAGATATAGACTAGCAATATGCGCTCTAAATACTCCCAAACCATGATGCTCGGGTCCTAATCTACTTTATAGGACATCCCATTCACCCTTATGTAGAAAATAACCGCCCTCTGGTGATGTGAAACTCACCCTACAATGATAGAAGTTGAAAAAATCCTGGTAGGTAACCAACCAGTCCATCCTGAGAATGACATCATAGCCTATCATTTCTAGGAAATAGAGGTCCCATAATAAGTGACACCCACAAACCTCAAAAGGGCAGTCCTTGCACTGATGTACACTATCCGTTCTTGTGCCCCAAAGAGTGTCCAATGTCAAGAAACCAATAGAAGTAAATATATAGAGCCCAAGGATCTCCACAATAGCAATATATATGAAAATATGAGGATCCCCTGTATTGAAAAGTGTAGAAGCTAAGACTGAGTAAAATAGGATCATACCTCAAACTGTAGAGGGTCTGGGATCCTGCTCTTGCTGGGTCTTCTCCACTACAAAATTCTGGACTATACCATGGCCCTACAACCCTACCTGACCACCCTAAGATGATCCACCCTATTATTGCTGAAATCATGGTGATTGAATACCACGACCACGACCTCCACCTTGTCCTGAATGGCCGAACGAACTCCAGTTCCCAAAATGGTGAGAAACTGATGGTCCTTCTCCTGAATGTGGAGTCATAGTAGAACCCATATCACTAGATTATAGTGAGAAGATCTGACAGAAATCCTGAAGATGACCCATATTGCCGCAATATTGGCACTCCATTTGGTCCCTCGTGCAATGTGGTATCATATTTCTACTCTTCCCACACTGGTAGCACACCACCTGGCCACCAGAAGAAGTATTATTACTACTCTGATATCCACGTGTAGAATCACTATGAAACTTACTAATATCCATAAGAGGGGGACCAACTCTGGATTCCAAGATTCCCTGGCTGATAGCCCCATAATCCCTCAGGTTGCGCTTTGTGATCAGCGCCTAGATGACCATAAAAGTGATGGAAGTCAACCTGAAGATGTTCACCTGATATCATATGTTATTACTGAGACTATCCTTGAATTTCCTCACCATAAAATAACTCATCACCCCCTATAATGGGTGTGAAGTGCTGCATCTCTATGAGGTGAGAAGAATACTCCATAACTAAGAGCGTACCTTGATCCAAACTCATGAACTCTTGGTCTCAGTCGGCCCTCAAGGTATCCGGGTAGAAGTAATCATAGAAGGCATGATGAAACTCATCCCAATACATACCTTGCTAGTTCCCTACATGTGAGATCACATAACACCATCTATTGGAGTAATCATGAATCATATATGTAGCGAGCTTCAACCTCCTCTCTAGAGGCATCTTGAGATTCTCGAAGATCAACAACATGGATTCCAACCATGACTCTACAGCCTAAAATCCTCCATCCCATGAGAAAGTGGGAGAATTCTACTGCTGAAATACCCATGTCCACTCTACCATAGATGGGGAAGGATGCGGTTCACCCTAAAAGGTATTCATAAACCTCATGAAGCATTTTCAGAACTATGCATTGACACCTGTATCTAGAATAATGGCTGGTGCTAATACTGGCACAACATGAGGATCTACTGGTAGTCCCTGACCAGCCATGTTCGATGTCTAATCATTGAACTCTATCTAGTGAACAACCAAAGTACGTCTCAGTGGCATGAATATGTAAGGTCAAGCACACACCTTAGATCAATATTATTAAGGACTAAAACTTAGAAGTGAAATAAAGGGATAGTAGAAGTAAAAAAATCATGTTCTTCAAAACATGGATACATGACCTATATTATCCCTACATAGCATGTTCCCTTAATCCTTTACATGGGCATGTAATTCTACCAAAAATTAGTCATGTAACACCCTAACACGCGGTGTGTTCCTCCCAAGGACACAGTGTGTACTTGAACCAATTACCCCTACGCGAGTTCTTCTATATGACTAAGCCACACATTTCTCCTATAATAAAACTACACAACGTGTTCATGCTAGACACAAAATGTACTATAAGGATTACACCGACTCGTTTTGTTAGTCACACAGATAGTTACATGGTTGACTCTACACTGCGTGTTCGAGATGGACACGACGTGTACTACCTAAGTTTCTTCCACTCGTGTCCTTAGACACACGGATGGATACATGGTCCAGAATACATGGCTTGTACGTCTGGTACATAGTGTGTTCCACCAAGATTTCCCAACTCCATGTTTCTGCTCGCACAGTCAGTTACGCAGTTAAATATTACATGACATGTATATATATTACACTCTGTGTACTCAAGAAAAGTTGTTCCCTCCCAAACAGAAGGTTACATGGCATGTATTCATCAATACACATAGTGTATTCTGGATTTTTCTAGACAATAGGACTTAGAAACTATTAAGGAACCCATAAAAACACTGAAACAATCATTAAAGTGCCAAATTTCGATCCATGAGGGACTATACTCCCTACGAATCAAAGTTTGGAATTATATTCATGTACATCACAAGGAATAACAGTGCAAAAAATCACATGGTCCACCAAATTTCGATCCATGAGTGCCCATAATACCTCAGGGACCAAAGTTTTGGTGTTCATTTGATTTAAACTTTAAAAATTAGAAATACCCTATCAAATAGTAGGTATTATATCAAGGCATCTATCACAAAAAAATGAATTTCTAGCACAACATATATCACAACAATATGCAATCACTAATGCACCCTAAATGGCATGATAAGAATGCATGACATGTGATCTCTAGCAAGCGCCTATATGATGCATGAGATGGCATACCCTCATTTCATTGGGTTGCAACAAAAATAGAACCTCAATAACATCAACAATAATATCAAAATATATGTGAATCACCCAACGGTGAAATAAAATCAACTGTAATATTGAAAACCATAATTTTTTTTTTCAATATACAAGGTAAATTGTCTTTTCCCTTTACATAGGTTAGATACTCCTGGGAAAAGCTTATTACTAACTACCTATTCCTTCCTATATCTATCTATAGGCTCCAAATAGTAAGTCAAGAAGAAAATAATCCCTTTGATACCACTTTGTAACGTCCCGATTCCGGGTGCCGCCCAAAGGTGCCTCATACCCGATTGGTCACATGGCCTCAAGCACATTTCCTTGAATGCTGGAGGATGCCAACTAGCAGCGAGGGCCTTGAGTGTGATATTGGGTAAAATATTCCCTCATTGGTAGAGTAACACAATAGAATAAAAATAATATACAATAGAGGAAGAAGTAATAATACCATACAATAGTAAAAAACAGAAGTCTGAAGGTAAACATACAAATTCATCATATATATATCAATAATGATGCATGTCACAAGTATCTAGGAAAACATCCAAACAAGTCACAATATAGGAATAAATTACTAAACCAAAGTAAAAATGGAAAACAAGTAAACAAATTCTCAGCATCACAAGCCTTAGCTTGGTCCCATGCTCTACAGATCAACAACAGTCAAGTACCTGAAGTAGAAGGACACTTTCCCTTATCTATACCCGCAATAATATAATCTATTTGAGACTAAAAGAATGAACCAAATAGGGCGTGAGATGAATCACAGTAGGAAACCACCCAAATATCCATGCCTAATAGTCAGTGAATATATACGGCTGACAATAAGAAAAATGAAGCAATAAATAAGGAATTACTTAAAATTAAACAGTCCTACAGTTTCAATTACATTCACTTACATTTATAAACATAATCAATCAAACAATCACAATCAAACCTCAGGGTAGTACTCACAGTCTAACCCCTCTAGTTCAGATTAAACAAATACTCTCTGAGGAAGAACTAACCATCAATCCCCCCTGTGGTCTCGCAATAGTAAACTATAGACACTCTGAGGAAGCACTCAATGTCCAATTCCCCCTGTAGTATTGCAATGTGGAACTAAAAACACTCTGAGGGATCACACATTTCTATCCCCCCTATAGGTCTTGCAATGTAAAAAGTATAACAAACACTCTAGAAAATCCCTCAGTGTCCATTTCCCCTATGTTCTAACTATACCAGGTTCCCACAACCTTGTGTAAGTCCATCAAGAATAAATGATATTTCACATCCAAAGTAAATCACAATATACTACTTGGATAAATAGTTACAGGTCATGGCACAAGTAAGTTAGATAATAACACTCCATCCTAACAGCACTAGGCATGGAAGGAAAGAAGCCTAACAGGAAAAACTAGACCAAACAGTCAATACCAAAACAAGCATGGGAAAAAAACTCCAAATCATGGTAAAATAACCCTATTCATAAACAAGATCCCTAAATCAATCAAACAAGAATAGCAGGCATCAACAGGGTTAAAATACCTAAACACACAATACCCTGATCTAGGGTATTGGAACATTTTCACATAATATTCAAATAATAACTATGGAAAGGAAAAATCCACCTACCATGGTGTTGTACGATCGATATACTCCGGTGTTAGCCCTTGAATCATCCTAGAATGACGTAGATTTATAAAAACATCTAAAAATATCAACAAAGGATATCTCACGAAAGATGAAAAATCAAGGAAAAAGGATCTAGAAGAAGGAAGAAATTACCGTGGTGATTCCAACGCAATCGATGTCAGTTGATTTGGAGCACAGACGGTTGATTGAGGGATCAGAGAAGAATCACACCCTACGGTCACTCCTAGACAAGATGAGTCGAGAAGAAGGTGTTTTTTTCAATTAGACATGACCCCAGTCCTATTTAACAAATAAAAAGAAAAGTATAGGGTGTGTTCATTTAATTTACATTCCGTGTATATGCCTTAACTGGCTTCTGCTTTAGGTGGTCTCCAGGTCACCCTGCATGGCCATGTACTTGGCCGTTACATGGCCAGTACATGGCTAGCTGTGAAAACCAGGTACACGACGTGTACTTCAAAGTACACGGCATGTACTTCAAAGTACATGGATTGTACTCCTTAAATTTCCAGAAACTCATATTTTTATCAAAACACCATAAAAATAGGATCCATACCTAAAAGGAAGATCTGATTTCTTACAGGATGGTTGAGGAATCATTTGATAAAGGAATGATAATTTTCCATCCCTTATGATTACCATGCCTATCCTTTGCAATTTTAAGATGATTGGATCATTCTCAATTCTCATCATTTATAATGTTACAAGATCCTTTATACTTAGATAATATTCCACATTATTTTCCTTATGAGGATTATAGTAAATTGAGAAGTCATAATCCTTGAAGATATCTAAAAATATTCATTGGCGCATATTAATACCCTTTTGTGTGCATATATATATGAGGCTCTATGATCAATATATATCTCACACTTATCCTCTTAAATATAATACTGCAAAATTTTCAATATGAAGATCACATCCACCAACTCCAAATCATGTATTGGATAGTTTTTCTTAGGAACTTTCAACTACCATGATGCATAGGCTATAAATTTATCAATTTTCATAATTAAATAGCATAATTCCTTCTTTGAAGCATCTTTGTATACCATAAAGAGTTCCCCACTTGTTGGAATTGTAAGTACTGTTGTAGTGATAAACCAATTTTCTAAATCTTTTAAGTATCCTTCACATTCACTGGTCTCTAAAAACTTTACTCCATTCTGAGTTAGATTGGTTAGTGGGTTTTAAAATTGTGATAATTTCCTCACAAATCATCAATAATACCCAGCTAAACCAAAGAAACTACACATATCCATTACAAATGTTGACCTGGGCCACTCTTCAATTTCCTTTACTTTAGAAGGGTCCACAAATATACCTTTACTGGTGATAAAATTCCCCAATAATTATGCTTCCTCTATCCATAACTCACATTTATTATAATTTTCATATATTTTATCCCTTCAAAAAGTTTTTATCATAGTATTCAAATGATCCTCATGTTCCTCCTTACTCTTGGAGTATATCATAATATCATATATAAATACTACAAAAAAATTATCGAGGTAATCTATAAAGAATATATTCATTATTTCCATGAAAATTGATGGATCATTAGCAAGTCTGAAGTGAATCACTATGAAATAAGAGTGTCTATACCACATTTTAAAGGTAGTCTTAGGAATATATTCATTCCTCACCTTTAATTGGTGATATCCAAACCAGAGGACAACCTTATAAAAATACTTGCACCTATATAGATGATTGAATAATAAATCTACCCATGGAAATGGATACTTTTTATTTATCATGATTTTGTTGAGCTCATGATAATCAATGCATAGGTGCGTTGATCCATCCTTTTTCTTGAAAAAGAGGATGGGCACACTCCACAGTGAAGCACTCAGACATATAAAACCCTTTTTCAGATTCTCTTGTAACTACTTATTTAGTTCCTCTGACTCAATTATTGATACTCTATAATGAGTATTTGATATGGGTATAGATATAGGTATAAGATCAATTGGTAACTCAACCTCTTAGTTAGTAGGAATATTGGAAAATTATTCATGGAACACATTAGTGTAGTCCCTAATAATGGGAATGTCTTTGAGAATGAACCTCTCTTTTGTCTAAATAATTTGAGCTAGATATGCTTTATCTTAAGACAATAATATCCATAATTGAGATTACTATTCTGAAGGAGATTCACCCCCTCCTTACACTTGTATAAAATCAAAGGATTCCTCAGGGTGTGAAGAGTGATCTCCCTTTCTTGAAAGTTGATGTTGGATTTATATAAAGATAGCCAATCCATGCCCAATATAAAATAAAACTCCACCAAAGGAAGTAATACAAGATTTTATGGGTGTTTTAGTCTAAAAAAATTAATTGGGTAGGAGTTATATACCTTAGATGCAATAATTTTCCCATTCACTATTCACATCGATGACTCAACCTTCATATTTTTAGGTGGTGTTTGAAGAGTTATACTAAAATTTCAAGATATGATATAATTTATTGAACAAGAATAAAATAGTATGTTCATTATTCTTGAATGAATAACTAGAATACCTATCACCACATCATTGTCAAGATCCACCTCAGAAGTAGTGATAGAATATTTCCTTCCTTGCTACCTTGTAGGTTGTTGTTGTTGACTGTATCTAACAACCCTTAGCTTAGGTCATTGGCTTGCATAATGACCATGTTCCTTTAAATTGAAACACTTCACTAAATGACGAGTTTTGATTTGAACCTTCCTTTTTCTTCCACATTAGTGGGTTTATTCAAATACCTTCGAAAAAATTAGCTTGATGCCTATCTCTTCCACATTTTTTGCATCTCCTAGTTTTCTTTAGACAGTTCTTGAGATTATTATTCCCACACTTTTTACATGTGGGATGTTGAGTTTTATTTATTTCATGAGTTTTATCTATTGATCCTCCCATATTAAACTCAATTTTCCTCTTTTTATCTCTAAGCCCGCAAGACCACTTAGAGTCTTCAATCTATATTTCAACCATAAGGGAATAACGAATGATCTCTTCATACCTATTAAAGTATCTAATTATCAAATATTTTCATAGACTAAAATTTAATCCACTAAAGAAGTGATCCACCTTGATTTAAGTGTTCATGAAATAGCCAAATGTTTATCATTTAGGGACATGTAAATTTTTCCTTATACACCTCGATAATTTAAACATCCTTTTTCTTCAGTTTTAGGAACTCCCTATCCACCTTAAGATGGAGAGTTTGGGGAAATTTTTCATAAAAAAAATATTTTCTTGAATAATTCCTAATACATAGAATCAATTTACTCCTTATACTTTGTGTTTTTGATTAGTTTCCACAACTAATCAGCTTCCTCATTAAAGTTATAGATTACCAAAATGAATTTCTATTCATCTAAGCATTTAAGGATAAATAATATAATCTCAATGGAGTTAATATATTGTTCTGCAATGAGGGGATCAGAAGATACACTAAATATAGGAGGCCTTTGTTACACAAATATTTGACCGCAAATTTATCTTTATTAGGAGAATAAGTGAATTCAATATGATTCAAGTTATTATTCATAACTTGATTTAGTTGGGCTAGTATTTTCATGAAGTTCTGGGATACCATTCCCTTCAAGTTTGGAATATTTTTAGGTAAATAATCACATTTAAAATCACATTTATTTTTTTCATGGGTTCTACTGTTTCCCTCCATTAACTAATAAATAAATAAAATAAAATATGGGAGATTGAATACTTAGACAATGAGCATATTAAAATTAAATTATAAACATGGAAGGAAGAACATATAAATAAAAATTGTATAATAATGTATGATTTCTTAATTTTAAATCTAGGTTATCTATAGTGATAGAATTATCCCTAGGGTTCTTACTAAATCTTTATAGCAATAATCCACAAAAATAACTATACTATTATCTGATACCAACTATAGTGACCATATCCTTTTACACATATTATTACATAATTTTAAGCATAATTATCCATCAAATTGAATCCAAGGATCGAAAATTATAGTTTATTTTGAATACTTGGTACGTAATAAAAAAAAATGAAATGAGAATAAAACATGTTTTTATCAATATTAATCATGATCTCATAACTTCATTTGAGATTCTACATCTTTATAGGATAACCTAAGGAATACATAGATAAAAGGGATGAGATAAAAAAACTAGTAAGAGAATAAACATGGGAATGAATCATGGAATATGAGTTAGAAGGCACAACATGATAACATAAAATTCATGGCTCATGAATAAACATATGTAATCATAAAATATAGAACAAATAATCTTATGGTCATATAAATATTGGAATGTGGAAGAAATATAAAATATGACATAAACATGAGTCAAAGCTAACTTCCAAGACTATATCACATGGTGGACAAAGTCCAAAAATGGATTAGGTTTACTCCCTAATCCCATACATGATGTCTCATGAGTCTAAAAATTACCCAATTCATTGGAGATCTATCTAGTAACACCCAACATAAAATGTTCACACATATGTGTTCCATATAAGTAATTAAAAATAAGGAATAAACATGAAGGTTAACCATGGAAATAAATGGGTATCATAATCATGGTATAAGGCATAAACAAAGGCATATAACAATGGTATACATGAAAGAAGGGATTTAAATAATTCTTGGAAATTCATAAAGGAAAAATAATAATAGATCATGGATAATTATTTCCAACTAAATTGAAAACATTAATAGAGTAGTTAGGTAACATTATAAATGCACCAATTAAGTGCGGTTTTTGGGAAAAGAATAAAGATTATTTAATCATGATAAATGAATAATTGATTAAATAAAAATATAAATGAACTAATATATTTTTTCTTGGTAAATTGAGTGATTTTATAAAAATATTTGTGGATTAAAATAGTTTATGGAGTGTACTCAAAAATGGGTAATAAAAGGAGGAGTTCCCTTTAATTATTCTTTCTTATTAGGAATAATTGACATGGGAAAATTTTAAAACATGTATTTTATATAAAATAAATATTAATTTCAATATATAAACTTTTTTAGAACATATAATTTTTTTGAGAACTATATATGAATAATTAAGAATTAAATTGGGGTAAAGAGGTAGAAAGTGTAACCCCAAAAAATGGAGGTTTAGAGATATCCATTACCTTATGTCTGAACGTGTTCTACACTTTCACTTAATTTCCTATATAATAAAATAATATTAATTAATTAATTAATTAAAAACCTATTCTAAATTTATTTTATTTATTATAATTTTATTAAGTTCATTTATGGCCAATTATTTTAGTTATAAAGTTTAATTTCGATGTTTTGAGAGCATTCATTTCATGATTTCATGGTTGGTTCACTTGTATAAAATTATGGAAGATATTGTAAAATGTGAAAATTTTTCCAGAAGTGGAATTATATGGTATTAATTCAATTCCATAAGTTTAAATGGTCTAATATATCATTTTTTGTGGTATGAGGATGATTCATTTGGTAAAATTTCAATGATAATTGTTTAGTTTATTTTTGGCTGTTTTTCTGACCATCATGAACTAGATTTGTTTTATTGAATATTATGTTTATATATTAGTTCCAGAACATGAAAAAAGTTATAATATATATATATACATATATATACATATATATATTTTATATTCTTTTTTAACCATAATAATGGTTTTATGACCATCCTTGAAGGCGGTAATGGAAAATGAAAAACTCGTCGTCTATGAAGGTATTGAACCAACATATAACAAATGATGTTTTTATTTTTAGAATAAAAAGAGAAGAGAAATAATTTTATGATTAATATTTAGTTAACACAATAAAATTTCAGTGTATTTATGATAATATAGTTATTATTCTATTTTTTATAGGGGAGTTTAGAAGAAGATAATAAAAAAATAGATTAAAAGAAAAGGATTGAGGATTTTACTTCTTGAATGTTGTCTCCTTGAGAACCTCCTTAAGGCACTTGGGTTTGATATTTGGTTGAGATAAAAATATATTGGATGTGGGTAATAGTATTTTGAAGGTAATTGGGAAGAATATTATCAAGATAAAAATCTTATAAGGTGCGAGGAGAAGGGGTGGTATTTATAGGGGGAGGAGAGGGGTGTTTTTGATTATTACATTCATTAGTTTATTATTTTTTCTCAATAATATCAACAATATTGATCCCTATTACTAAATAAAATAAATAGTGAAGTAAGGGTTGAGATAATGGGTTCTTACATCATCCTTGACACAAAAATTCATGTATTTTCATTATAATGTTAAATACAGTAAATTATTGTATTTCACTATTTATCAGAATTTCAACTATTTTAGAAAAATCTCAAAACATTACCCCAATTTTTTTATGTGTAGATTTAAAAAATGGACTCCATTTTATGAAATCTTTTTTTCTAAATATAATAATTTTTTAAATAAAATTATAATTTATTCCAAAAATACCGATTTTAATATTATAATCAATTTTATGACCCTTTGAAAAATTAATTAAGGCCTCATAAAATAATCTTATAATTATAATAAAAAAATATTAATTTATTAATCTAATTTATGAACATAAATTTTCTTTTACATTATTATATTAATTATAAAATTATAAATAAACATTTTTGTTTCACAAAAATACTAACACTTGACTTATCATTTTCATTACATTTATTTACGTATAAATTGATATAAATATATAATATTTTCATTTATAAGATAACTAAATTTTATTTATACTCTCATAGGTGTGGTTACTATTCGAATATCTAGATTACTATTCTTAACAGTCAAAATGGTATTCCAATGGTTAGGTTACTATTATAATGATATAGGTTCCTTAATTTCTATAAATACCACTTATTTCATTCATTATTCACTAAATTCTATTTTCTATAAAGGTTATACTTTCATCATCAAAATGGATACTTAATTATTAACATTATGTTTTATTTCTATAGCTTTGTGCATGAGTACAATTATTCAAGTGGATTGAGTAGATCCAAATATTACCATTCTTATTATCTTATTTTCTATTTATTATCGTGATGTAATATTTGGAATACCTATTGGTTTACTTTCTGTCTAATGTGTCATTATTCATTTTGGAGAATAATGTTTTTTTGGTTCTCTATATGATGTATGTGTTTTTGAAATAATTATATGTTAGAAACTCCATTAATGAAATTATGGGTTGTTAAATCTCAAATTCACCACCCCCATAACACAATGTATGCTAATATATCTTACCACAATAACCACACATCACAACCAATACACATCTCCCCACATCACATCCCATGTGATCGAACCATCACTTCAATGCTCAATATATTCCACACCCATGTTGGTCACCACCATCACCGTAAAATCCCCCAAAATATTCCCACACATCACACTAGGAAATAAAACAAGCACATAA
The DNA here is from genome assembly GCA_963277665.1 of Viscum album. Classification (NCBI taxonomy): domain Eukaryota; kingdom Viridiplantae; phylum Streptophyta; class Magnoliopsida; order Santalales; family Viscaceae; genus Viscum; species Viscum album. The sequence continues at coordinate 854,149,778 of OY728139.1, forward strand.
TCACATAATAACACATCCTAAAACCTAGAATTTACCACAATTTAAATTCTATAAGGGATTTAATTACTTCACATCATTACTTAGCATGGTTATTTTCACAGAAATTCAATATTTCCATGTGAAACCAATTCATTATTCATATATAAGATCTTAACCTCTTATTTAAGCCAAGATCAAGTAAATAATAAAAAAGAGTTTCATGATATACAGAACAAACAAGGATAGAAATAACTATTATTTTATTTAATGGAAATAAGCATGTATAATTCTATAAGTAATATCATTAAAAGTTTTAAACACATGAAATTAAACCCATTACCATTCAATTCTCAATTAGATCTGATTAGTTATCTTCTTTTGATAACCCATATAATCCACCCAAAGAAAATAAAAATGAATGAAATCCACACACATGCATATAAATTGGGATAAAATGAGGATCCACTACCTCAAAGAAGCATTTCGAATCACCGTGCACAACAAGGTGATTAATAAACAACTGAAAGACCACAACTATAGGATAAAACCATGAATTAACTTGAATCAAACCATAGTATTATCAAAACCAAAGCCTAATTATACCCAGATCAAAGAAACATCACCGCTATGAATTCCCTGAGTGAGGAATATGGGGAATCAAAGGATAAAGAGTATTTAATCACCACAGTTAACTAAATATTAATCTCTAAAAACCAAGGATCCAAGCCATAAAAAAGGGTATAAAAGATCCTAAATTTTTTTTTTGGATTCTTCTAAAACCCGATAGGAATAAGTGAGTAATGGAAGAAATTAGGAGAGATATAGAATTTATAAATAGGATTGTCCTCGACACATTCATGATGTGAAACACTAATTCACACTGTGAATTTTCTTAATGATCACCATTTCAGGTCATGAATTTAGTTCAGGTCTTGGATTACCCGAACTCAAAACTTGAAAAACATCCATTGAATTTTCTAATGTCTCATGTTGGGACGTATTCACATTGTGATTAATTATTTTACAAAATGAATTTATGAGGCATAGATATACATTATGAAATTTCAAGACATGAATTTTTGGACTCCAAGATGTGAATAGAAATTCATGCATTGATTCTAGATTCACATCATGAACCACCACTAACAGAACTATTATATCTCCAAACTTCATTGAATCCTCCTCGAGATTTCTATGAGTTCCAATAACCACAAAATAAGAAAATTAATAGGCCAATAAGTCAGGAACTATTACATTAGATACCTTTAAAATGATTCTAATTCTTCCAAATCAAAACCAAAATTGAAATGGAAAGATAAGGTCCCAAAAAACCATCCTGTGAGATAACTCTAAATGATCTCACCACACCAAAAAACTTCCACTAGACAAACACACAAATCTAATCTAATATTTACATAAAAAACCTCATAAAACCACATCACCACCCTCTATCTGGCACAACACCACACCATATCACACCATATATAATCCACATCTATTCTATATAACTATTCACACCACCAATTCAACCTCTACATAGTACAAGCAAAAAATTACCACACCCACCACACAACATGACCTCAAGCACAAAAATCAAGGAAACCCACCCTCCAAATCAATTTATTTCCTACTTTGGGAGAAATTAATTTTTCTATACAATTTTAAAATATTTTATAAATATAACACATCTTGATTGGGAAGGTTTTTCCCCTATTAATATGCTTAAAGCCATAACACACACCATAAAATGGAAAAAGGTGAATATCATAAATCAAATTAGGGTACTGGGTGATCATATGTGTCTCACTATCCCAATTACTCTCCCCAAGACACAATGAATCCACAATACAAGAACCAAGGGGGTGGTTTATCCATGTATTACTTTTTCTTGTTGATCCTATATCTCTACTAGTCACTCCATGAACATCATATCATCCTCAATATCCAACTCTACCTAGTCAATGATGTAAGAATTATCATGAAGATATAGACATAACTAAGACACATGGAAGATGTTATGGATCTTATACATCCATGATGGAAGGGATAACCGATACACCACATCACTAATGCACTCTAACACCTCAAAAGGCTCGGGGAATTAGGGAGAAATATTACTTACTCTTCCAAACCACCACTACAACTGATGAGGTGAGACCCTAAAGAACACATAGTATCTAACCTCAAACTTTAGAAGCATCTTCCTATGACTAGTATAGAACTTATGATGGTTCTGTGCCACCTTTATCCACTCATTGACCCTCTGGATCTTCATGGTCATTCTCCACACTATATCAGGAACAAGAGATGATGTTTCCCCAATCTCCATCCATCACAATATAGAATGAGATGGTCTCTCATAAAACACCTAAAATAGGTCCATATAGATGGATTAGTGATAAATTTTATTATAGGAAAATTCAACCATAGGTAGGTGCCTTACCCATGACCCAATAAAGTCTATGACACAAGCTCACAACATATCTTCCAATGTATAGATGGTTTTCTTTATCTACCCATAGGTATAAGGATAAAAAGTAGTACTAAGGTGAAAATGGGATCCAAAGTCATGCTGTTATACCTTCCAACTATCATGGTAAAATGAGGATGTCACGTACTGGTTTCGGAAGCCACTGAGAGGCACCCCGTACTCGGTTGGTCACATGGACTCAAGCACATTTCCCCAAAATCCAGAGGCTTCTAGCTAGTAGTGAGGGCCTTGGGTGTGATAGTGGGGAAACTATTCCCTCATTGGAAAAGTAGCACAACAGAATAAAAACTAATAGCAATAGCGGAAGCAGTAATAATCCATGAAAATGTAAACAACAAAAGACTGGAAATAATAAATTGGAGCACACACATATATATGAATGATGCATGATACATATGTCTAGGAAAGTATCCAAAAAATCACAATGCTGGAATAAAAAATAGTACTGAACCAAAGTACAAAAGAAAAAAGATAAACAGCTCCTCATCCCCATTCTCTCCAGCTCCACAACAATCAAGTACATGAAGTAGAAGGGAGATTTCCCTTATCTATAACTACAACAATATAATCTATTTGGGCCCAAAAGCATGGACCAAATAGGGTGTGAGAAAAAATCCCAGTAGGAAAACACCACAATATATGTGCCTAACAGTCAGTGAATATATGTCAGGTAATAAGTACAGAAAGTAGTAAACAAGTAAGTACTCACCAGTAAAAAATCCACAGATTCAATGCATTCAGTTTCATATATCAATCAACAACTAATAAAAGTATGTAATCAAAAATAGGTAACCCTCTGGGAAGTAATCACAGCCTATCCCCTCTGGTCATACCTAGAAACACAAGCAAACAACTAAACACCAAAGGTAACCCTCTGGGAAGTACTCACAGTCTAACCCCTCTGGTTCATCTTAAGCATAGACTCTCTGAGGAAGAAATCAACGTCAATTCATCCTATAGTCTCGTATCAGTAATTAAAGGCTCTCTGGGGAAGCACTTACATCACATTTCCCCTATGGACCACGTCAAGGAACTATAGAAACTCTGAGGAAGTACTTACATCAATTCCCCCTATGGTCTCACATCGTAATAGTAAAAACAGACACTCTAGAGAATCCCTTACGTCTATTCTCCCTATGGTCTACTACACTAGGTTCTCATGGCCCTATGTAAGACAATAATTATAGTAACATGTATTAGAAAAATTAAACCTCAAGAACTACTTGGCTAGCAGTCTACATCATATTAGCATGTTAGATAAACAAGATTACTCCATCCCACAATACAAGGAATGGAAAAAACAAGGCAGCCTAAAAGGATAAGAAGAACCAAATGGTCATAAACAAAGCATGAATGAGAAAAAACTTACAAAGAATATAAATTTATGCTATTAATAGTAAAACAACCTCTACTCAAGCATACAAGCATAGCAGGGAAACAATAGGGATAAAATAGTAAACGCGCAATACCCCGTTCATGGGCATTGGAATATTTGCACATATAACTCAAATAATTTCAACAGAAAGGCACAAACCACCTACCTCGGAGTTGGGAGATCACTATATGTGAACCTAAAGAATTTAATCACCCAAGAACACCGTAGATCTATAAAAATGTCTAAAAATCTCAATAGAGGATAACTTGAGAAATAGGAGGAATCAGGAAATGAAGATGAAGTAGAAGTAAGAGATTACCGAGGTGATCCCAATGCAATATACGATGGACGATTCAGAGAACAGATGCTTGCTTGGGGGATCAGAGAAGATTTGTGGTCGTATGGGTTCTTTCGGACGAACCAGACTTAGAAGAAGGCCATTTTACCGATTATATGTGACCTCGGTATGTTTAATGAAATAAAAAGAATGTAAACAACGTGTACTTTTGAAGTAAATGGTGTGTACTTTCCATTACAGAGCCTCCCTTTAGGTGGCCTCTAGGTCACCCCACATGGACGTGTGTGTGGCCATTACATGTCCAGCACACGGCTACCTGTGGTAACCGAGTACACGGTGTGCACTCATAAAGTACACGGTGTGTACTTCAAATATTTCCAGAAACTCCTCTTTTCCTCAAAAATGACCATAATAAGGAATACATACCTAAAAAAAATATCCAGGTTCTTATAAACATCCCCCCTTAAATAAATTCATCCCCAAAATTTCCTAGCAAGGAGACGTAGAAGAACTCTCAAACAGCTCTGGCCATTGTGATCGTACATCGGCCTCCCTCTCCGAAGTCTCATCCTATACTCGCCCGTGCTGCCATAACACTCGTACCTAAGGAACAGACCAACCATAGATAAAATTCATACTTTGATCAATGATCTAGATAGAATACTACTTGAATGAGGCATCCACTTCTAACTCAACCTCCTTGGGTTGGAAGACATGAGACAGGTTTGAGAAGTAACATCGAAGATGAGAAACATGGAAGACATCGTGAATATCCCAGTATCTCTAAGGTAATTGCAACCGATAGGCAACCATCCCAACTCTCTCCAACACCTAAAATGGCCCAACGTACCTTGGAAAAAGCTTACCCTATCTCCTAATCCTCCTATGTCCCAACCTCAGTGTGACATGCAAGAAAACCTGATCCCTGACCTCAAACTCCAGAGGTTGTCTCCGCTGATCAACATAGGACTTCTATCGGGATTGTGCAGTAGCCATCCTATTTCAAATCAACTCTATCTTCTTTGTGGTCTCTAGGACAAGGCGAGGTCCTAACATAGCTGCCTCTCCTGCCTCCGGCCAACATAAGGGTGATCAGCATGGCCTACTGTACAAAGCCTCATAAAGTTCCATATGAATAGTTTCTTGAAAACTATTATTGTAGGAAAACTCCACAATAGGTATATGCTCATCCCAAGAACCTCCAAAATCTAGGATGCATGATTGGAGCATGTACTCAAGCACCTGAATCGTACGCTCAGACTGGCCATCTGTCTGGAGGTGGTATACTGTACTCAAAATTACCTGTGTACCCAAATCCTTTTGTTGCCCCTGCCATACTCGAGAAGTAAAATGAGCATCACTATCTGAAAAAATGGAGTGTCAAACTCCATGAAGATGTACAATCTCACATATGTATAACCATCCCGGATCATCAACACTGAAGTTCTCCTTGATCGACAAGAAGTGAGCAACCTTCGTGAGTTTGTCAATGACAACCCAAACTGCATCATTCCCTCGAGGAGACCTCGGTAAACCTATCACGAAATCCATTATGACATCATTCCACTTCCACTCAAGAATGGGTAACTACTGAAAAATCCCTGCTAGTCATTGATGCTCTGCCATCACCTGCTGACATGTGGAACACTTTATGACAAAACCAACAACATCTCTCTTCATACTTGGCCACCCATACTGATGGTGTAGATCACAATAAATCTTGGTGACACTAGGATGAACTACCCAAACTGAGGAATGAAAGTCCCACATCAGCTCCTCATGTATGTCTGTAGACACCCATATGCACCCCTGAAAATACAAGATCTCATCCTCGCCTATGTTCCATCCAGGAATAGGGTTCTCTCCCAACTCACTTTCCCATAGGACTAGGCATTCTGAATCTGATAGATGCCTCATTTTCACTCAATCAAGAAGATTAGAGGTAACAACTATAGAAGAAAGAAACGTCTACCCCTGTTTTTTGTGCACCTCGAATTGCATATCATAGAAAAAAATCCATAAGCTGCCACTCACTTCTGGCCTCTTAAACTGCCTATATCTGACTCCTCCTACTTAGCGCATCAGCTACCGCGTTGCCTTTTCTAGGAATATAGTCAACCTCAAAGTCAAGAGACTGAAGATACTCAATCCACTTTAACGTTCTCAAATTCAGATCATGCTGAGTGAAGATATAATTGTGAGTTTTTTGGTTGGTGAAAACCACAAAATGCTCTCCCAGTAGATAATGTCTCTAACAGCGTAAAGCATGAACAACTGTATCCAACTCGAGATCGTGCGTTGGCTAATTCCCCTCATGTGGCCTCAACTGTCGAGACCCGTACACAATGACTCCTTCTACCTATATAAGAACATATCCCAACCCCATACCTAATGCATCACAATAAATAGTATAAATCTTGCCCGGATTTGGAAATACTAGTATCGGTGCTAAAGTTAGTCTTTATTTCAGCTCCTAAAAGGCTGACTCACAAGAGTATGACCACAAGAACTTTTCAACCTTCTTTGTCAAACCCGTCAGTGGTGCTGCTAAGCATGAAAATTTCAGTATGAAATGTTTGTAGTATCCATCCACCCCTAGAAATCTTCATACCTCAAAGACGTTATTCAGCTACTCCCTGGAGACTACTGCTCTCACTTTCTCTGGGTCTACTGATACCCCTTTCTCCGAGACAACAAGACCCAATAAGTGAATATGGTCCATCCAAAAGTGGCATTTTGAGATCTTACCATATAACTGATTCTCTCTCAGTGTACTCAGAATGATCTCAAGATGGGTAGCATGGTCATGTAGAGTGTGAGAGTACACCAAGATATCGTCCAAGAAGTCTACCAAAAAAGAATCCAAGTATGGATGGAACACTTGGTTCACCAGTGCCATGAAAACTACAAGTGCATTCGTGAGACTGAACGACATAACCATATATTCGTATATACCATACCTGCTTTGGAAGGCTGTGAGAGGTATATGATATGGTCTAACATGAAAATGATGGTAACCGGACCTCAAGTCAATCTTCGAGAACACCCGGGATCATCGAAGTTGGTCAAAAAGATCATCAATCCTTGGAAAGGGATATTACTTCTTGACCATCAACTAGGTCAAATTCTAATAATCCACACAAAGTCTGAGGGTACCATCTTCCTTCTTCGCAAATAGGACAGGCAAACCCCAAGGAGAAGTACTGGGTCGGATGAAACCCTTTGCCTGCAACTCCTCCAACTGCTTTTAGAGCTACTCCAACTTAGGTGTAGCCATCCTATAAGGAGGAATGGACAACAATGCCGCTCCTGGAACAAGATAAATAGAAAAGTCCACCTCTCGCTCTAGATAAAAACCTAAAAATTCCTCTGGAAAGAAATCTCTGAAAAAAATCCACCACTGGAGGAAAGTATAACTATGAAGTCCCATGGTAATCCAGATATAGACTAGAAATCTAGGGTGTAATTCTTCCCAACCCATGATGATTGGGGCCTGCTCTGCTCACCTGTACATCCCATTATCCCTTATGAAGAAAAGATCCACCCTATAGGGATGTGAAACTCACTCTATGGCAATAACAGTTGACGAATTCCTGGAAAAGAACTAACCAGTCCATTCTGAGAATAACATCATTGCCTATCATCTCTAGGACATAGAGGTCCCATAACAAGTTACACCCACCAACCTCTAGAGGGAACTCCTTGAACTGACATACACTAGCCGTTCTAGTCCCCAATGGAGTTTCTAGCATCGAGATATCAACAGAATAAAATATGCAGAGCCCAAGGCTCTCCACAGCAGAAAAAGATGTAAATCTATGAGAATCCTCTGTATCGAAAAAAGAAGAAGTTAAAACTGAGGAAACTAAGATCGTACCTCGAACTGTAGAAGGTTTGGGATCCTACTCCTATTGGGTCTACTCCACTACAAAAGTCTGGCCTGTACCATGGACCTGTGACCCTACCTGACCACTATGAGCTGATCCACCTTGTTGTCGCTGAAAGCCTGGGGACTAGCTACCATGTCCATGACCTCCACCTCTGCCTGAGTGGTAGGAAGAACTCTAGTTCCTATATTGATGAGAAATTGGTGGGGCTGCTCCTTAATGAGGAGTCATAGGAGAACCCATGTCACTAGATGCTGGTGAGAATATCTGACAGAAGCGCTGAATATGACCAATATTTCCACATTATCAGCACTCCACTAGTTATATCAAGAAATGTGGCCTCATATGACCACTCTTTCCATATGGGTAGAACACCACTTGGCTACTAGAAGATATATCTCGCCTCCTTAGATCTCTGCGCGTAGACTCCCTATAGCGCTTCCTGCAGTCAGTAGGAGGGATACTAACTCCAGATGTCAAACCACCCTGGCTCACAACTCTAAAATCCCTTAGATTTAATTCAGTAATAAGCACTTGGATGACTATAAATGTGATGGAAGTCATCCTGAATATGTTCATTTGAGATCATATGTCATTCCCGAGACCATCCTCAAAATTTCTTTCTAGGAATAACTCATCACCTCCTAGAATAGGTGTGAAATGATATAGCTCTATGAAGCATGAGGAATACTCCATAACAGAAATAGTACCCTGCTCTAAACTCATAAAATCTTGGGCATGATCGACCCTCAATGTATCTAGATAAAATTAGTCATAGAAGATACGTTGGAACTCCTCCCAAGCCATATCCTGCTGGCGTACTACCTATGAGATCACATCCCACCATCTCTTGGTGGAATCCCGAATCATGTACATAGAGAGATTTACCCTCCTCTTTGGAGGTGTCTCTAGATGATAAAAGATGGAAATCATGGATTCTAACCATGAATCTGTAGCCTGAGGTCCTCATTCCCCTGTGAAGGTGGGAGGATGTTGCTGCTGGAAAACCTGAATCAGCTCTGCCATAGACAGGAAAGGATGCGGTACTCCACGGAATGTCTGCATAAACCTCATAAATCCCTCTCGAAACTGTGCATCAACACCTGTGTCTAGAATGACGGTTGGTGCTAAGACTGGAATGACTGGAGGATCTACTGGAAGTCCCTAATTATGTATGTTTGGCGTCTGATCACTGATCTTTACTGGAGGACAAACAGAGGATGTATCGGTGGCATGAATTTGCAAGGTCAAGCGCACACCTTAGATCAAGATTATCAAGGACTGTAGACCATAAGTGTAAGAAGGGAACATGGGAAAGAAAGCATTCAAGTTTTCCAAAACATGACTACACGGCGTGTATAACCCCTATACAGTGTGTTCCCATAAGCCTTTCACATGGGCGTGCATTCCTACCTGAACTAGTCGTGTAACACCCCAAACACAAACATGTTGTCCCAACACATAGTGTTTACTTAAATCCTCTTCCCCCACCTGAGTCTGTCCACACAGATAAGCCACATGGCACTCTTAAAACAAAACTACATAGCATGTTCGTACCAGACACGATGGGTACTAAGAAGATTTTTCTGACCTGTGTTGTTCGTGAAATGACCGAATACCTGGGTTATACTACGTGGCATGTTCAAACCTAACACTATGTGTATAGATTAAGTTTTCATCAATCCATGTCATTAGTCACATGGGTGGAAACAAGGTCAAAACAACACAACGTGTACAACTGGTACACGAAATGTTCCTCCAAAGATTTCCCTACCTCATGTCTCCGTCCACACAGCCAGTGACATAATTAGAGACTACATGGAATGTATATATAGTACACAATGTGTACTTAAGAAAGACAGTTTCTTCCCAAACAAAAGAACACATGGTGTGCATTCATCACTACATGCCGTTTATTTTCAGTTTTTCCAGAAAGTAAGCCTTAGAAACTACTCCAGAACCCATAAAAACAATGAAATAAACATTAAAGTTCCAAATTTCAATCCATGAGGGACCATACTCCCCGAAAATCAAATCTTGGCATCTAATACATGTTATAAAAAAGGTAAACAAGTCAATGATCCACAAAATTCCGATTCATGAGGGCCCATAACACCTCAAGAAAAAAAGTTTGGCGTTTATTCAAACAAAACCTTACACAAAACAATACCCTATCAAACAACAAGTATTATATCAAGGCATCTATCACAAAATCATGCATATCTAGCACAAAATCTATCATAACAACATGAAATATCTAATGAAACCTAAATGGAATGGCAAGAATGCATGGTAGGTGATCTCTAGAAAGTGCCTAAATTATGCATGAGATGGCATACCCTCATCACATCAGGTTGAAACAGAAATAGAACCTAAATAACATCAACAATAACAACAAAAAACATGTGAGTCACCCAACGGTGAAATTCAAATCAACCATAAAATTGAAAAACCATAAAAATTACAGTAAACGATGTAGATTGGCTTTTCCCTGTACATGGGTTATCTACTACCAAGAACAACTTATTACCAAGTACCTATTACATCCTATCCCTATCTATAGGCTCCAAACAATAAGTCAAGAAGAAAATAATTTCCTCTGATACCACTTTGTAACGTCACGGTTCCAGAAGCCACCTAGAGGCACCCCGTACTTAGTTGTTCACATGGCCTCAAGCGCATTTCCTCGAATGCTAGAGGATTCCGACTAGAAGCGAGGGCCTTGGGTGTGATAGTGGGGAAACAATGACCTCATTGGAAGAGTAACACATCAGAAGAAAAACTAATAGAAATAGAAGAAGCAGTAATAATCCATGAAAATGTAAACATCGGAATAATAGAAATAATAAACTGGAGCACACATATATATATATGAGTGATGCATGATACATATTTCTAGGAAAGAAACCAAACAAGTCACAATGCTAGAATACAAAACAATACTCAACCAAAGTACAAAAGAAAATAGATAAACAACTCCTCAGCATCGCAAGCCCAAGCTTAGTCCCATGCTCTCCAGCTCCACAAAAGTCAAGTACCTGATGTAGAAGGGAACTTTCACTTATCTATACCTCCAATATTATTATCTATTTGGGATGAAAAGCATGGCCCAAATAGGGTGTGAGACTAAATCTTAGTAGGAAACCACCACAAGATCTGTTCCTAACAGTCAGTTAATATATGGAAGGTAATAAGTATAGAAATCAGTAAACATAGAAGTACTCAGTAGTAAACAATCCATAGTTTCAATGCATTCAGTTTCATATATCAAGAAATAGCTAATCAAAGTAGGTAATCACAAATAGGTAACCCTATGGGAAGTACTCACAGCCTATCCCCTCTGGTCCTACCTAGAAACACACGCAAATAGCTAAACACCTAATGTAACCCTCTGGGAAGTACTCACATTCTAACCCCTCTGGTTCAGCTTAAGTATAGACCCTCTAAGGAAGCACTCACCATCAATTCATCATATAGTCTTATATCAGTAACTAAAGGCTCTATGGGGAAGCACTTATGTCACATTCCCCCTATGGCCTGCGTTGAGTAACTACAGACACTCTGAGGAATAACTTAAGTTAATTACTCCTATGATATCGCATCGTAACAGTAAAATCAGACACTCTAGAGAATCCCTTATATCCATTCTCCCTATGGTATAATTCACCAGGTTCTCATGGACCTATATAAGTCAACATGTATAGAAACATGTATCGGCCAAAGTAAACCTCAAGAACCACTTGGCTAGTAGTCTAAAATATATCAGCATGTCAGATAAACAAGATCACTCCATCCTATAATACAAGGCATGGAAAAAACAAGGAAGCCTAACAGGCTAAGCAGAACCAAATGGTCATAAATAAAGAATGCATGGGAAAACACTTCCAAAGAATAGAAAATTACCCTATTCACAATCAAACAACCTCTACTAAAGCATACAAACATAGAATGAAAACAATAGGGCTAAAACAGTAAATACGCAATACCCTGTTCATGGGTATTGAAAAATTTTCACATATAATTCAAAGAATTTCAACAGAAAGGCACAAACCACCTACCTCGGTGTTGGGAGATCACTATACGTGAACCTCAAGCCTTGAATCACCCAAGAACACTGTAGATCTACCAAAATTCCTAAAACTCTAAACATAGGATAACTTGAGAAAGACGAGGAATCAAGAAATGAAGATCAAGAAGAAGGAAGAGCTTATCGAGGCGATCCCAACGCAATCGACGACGGTCGATTCAGAGAACAGATGCTCACTTGGGAGATTCACTAGTACAGAAAACGTTATTTATGTCACCATTTTTTACGTCGGTTATATATAACCGACGTGATAATCTGTGAAACATGGTTTTTTATGTCGGTTATTTAATAACCGACGTAACAAATGCGGTGAGTAGATTTTTAACATTGGTTATTTTAATAACCGACATTAAAAATCGCTCGTGTTCGGTTTTTACATCGGTTATCAAATAACCGACATAAAAAACCAAAGCGCGGGGGGTTTTTTACGTCAGTTATTTGATAACTGATGTAAAAAACAAGATATCTATGAGTTTGTTATGTCGGTTATTTGATAACCGACGTAAAATACCAAAGTGCGGGGGTTTTTTTACATCGGTTATTTTATAACCGATGTAAAAAACAAGATATCTACAAGTTTTTTTACGTCGGTTATGTTATAAACGACGTAAAAAACTGTGATTTTTGATGTATTTTTTACATCTGTTATAGTATAACCGATGTAAAAAACTTTTTTAGGTTGGTTATTTTATAACCGACGTAAAAAAAGACGTATCTGATACATTTCTAACGTCGGTTATTATAGTAACCGACGTTATAAATGTAAAAAATAGTTTATAACATCGGTTATTAAATAAACGATGTTATAAAAACATTTAAAAAATCAACAACCCCCGAGGATTGTCATTTACGAATTTTCGTTCGGCAGTCTGGCAGCTTGTCTCTCTCGCATGATAAACCCTAATTGGCTCATCGATCTCGCTGCGTTAAACTCATTTTTCCTACAACGTTTATCATCTTTACTCTCCTCAGATCTATCATCTCAACTCGCAACACTCAAGTAAGCCTTCCACGAATTTATTTCATTCATTTTTTTCCCGAATAGTCTATATTCATGTTTTGTGATTTTTGTGTGCTTTTTTTTCGTTCGTTTTGTGTGCTTTCAACTTGTTCGATTTTTGTGTGCTTTTTTTCCTGGATCTATCATCTCAACTCGTTTTGTGTGCTTTCAAATCGCAACAGAAAAGGCATTCCAAAACCCCCATTTCATGTAAGCCTTCAACTCTCAACATTATATTTTTGTGTGATTTTTTTCATTTGTTTTGCCTACAACGTATATTTCTTGTGGTCCCAAAATTTTTTTGATGGATTTGGACATGTCTTTAATTTTATATATTCATTTTATCTTGAAATTGGGTGCTTTTAAAGTGTGACTCTTAGGTTAATATTTGGGTGTATTTTATAACCTATAAAAGTGATTCATTAATTTTGAAAGGGGAATCCAATTATGGTTTTTTAATTCTTTGTTGTCATGTGGGCCTCAAAAGGGGGGTTTTGAATGGGTGTTATGTGTAAAACCTTGTCACACTTCTTGAAGGTGTTTTATGAAAAATTTTGTTTTTCATGTGTATTGTTTGTGACATTATTTGAGGTAAATTATTAAAATATGGGGGTGGTTTAATAAATGTGTATTGAGTTGAAATTTATATTTTGGATTTGTATTGGTATGATTTTTTTCTTGAATGGGGGTTTTGGAATGTCTTTTTTTGTGCAAAACATGGTTTTTTCTCTTGGGATTGTTTTATGAAAATTGAAAATGATTTAGTGAGTTAAAAAAATGATAAAATGGTGTAAATGCAATATTTTGGCGATGTTATTCACCTAGTAAGGGCTTTTGAAAGGTAAAGAGGTGATTTAAGATGTCAAACATTTTTAGAATGTTATATAAATCGAGGAATTGTTTTATTAAATTGTGATGTTGGTGAGAAACATGTTTGTGGACTAATTTGTGTGACTTTTTTGATAAAATAAATTATGATATTAGTTATCGAGAAACTTGTGATCATTTGACTAGTTGAATATCAATGATTATTTTTAATTATCATACGATCATTTAAGTACCATATTTAATAATATTTAATTCCATCTATTTCATGCTGAAGTATATATTAAATGCATGTGTTTTTCGTTGTTCACCATCCCTAGTTTTATATGTAAACCATTGTTTGGGGGGTTGTCCGGGGGGTGGGGGGCTGTCCAGAGGGTTGGGGGGTGTCCAGGGGGGTGTCCAAGGGGGTGGGTGGGTGTGGGAGTCTGTCCAAGGGGGTGGAGGCCTGTCTAGAGGGTTTTGGGGGTTGTCCAGGGGGTGAGGGGCTGTCCAGAGGGTTGGGGGGTGTCCAGGGGGGTGTCCAAGGGGGTCGGGGGTGGGAGTGGTGTCTAGGAGGGGTGGGGTGCTGTCTAGGGGGTGGGGGGGCTGTCCAAAGGATTGGGGGGTGTCCAGCGGGGTGTCCAAGGGGGTAGGGGGTGGGGGTGGTGTCCAGGAGGGGTGGGGGTGTTGTATAGAGGGGTGGGGGGCTGTCCAGAGGGTTGGGGGGCTATCAAGAGGGTTGGGGGGTGTCTTGGGGGGTGGGTGGGTGTGAGGGGCTGTCCAAGGGGGTGGAGGCCTGTCCAGAGGGTTTTGGGGGTTGTCTGGGGGTGGGGGGATGTCCAGAGGGTTGGGGGGTGTCCAGGGGTGTTTGGATTTACATTGTGATTTTCTCCATCTGAATTTTTATTTTAAATATGATTTGATTCTCAGGTTTAATCCATTCTCTCCAATTTTCTATCAACCATGTAGGCGCCATGGTTTTCTTTTATTCAATGGAATTTAAAACTGTTATATCTAACTATATTTTATTTTAATAATAATATTCAAGCATATTTTTTTAAATACGCATAGATTTGTTTTATATTTCAAAATTTTTTTACATTCAAATTATGATTTTTTTCATATAAACTTATATTTGTCTTATCTTAAAAATATATATATATATTTGATATTTGTTATAGGTAATAATGAGTCAAATTTGGATTATGACACATCGAATGAGCAATGAATATGAGGAAGGTGTTGATGCATTTTTGGAATTTTCTAAACGAAATGTTCCAAGTAGTGACATTTTTTTCTGTCCTTGCTTGAAATATTTGAATATGAAGATGTTGAAAAGTAGAGAGATACAAGATCATCTGATATGTCATGGTTTTAATTCAAGTTACATTACTTGGATTTGGCATGGTGAAACTAGACGAAATGTCACTGATGATCATGATGATTCACAAGATGGAAACTCCGATGGAATTGAAGAAATGATTCGCGATATTGTAGCAGAACAAATTGAGATAGAACCGACAGTTGCACGTCTATATGGTGATGCTGAAAAACCATTATATCCTAGTTGTACATATTTTACAGTTTTGTCGGTGGTGTTAAGATTGATTAAACTGAAGGCAAAACATGGATGGAGTGACAGAAGTTTTACAGAGCTGCTACAATTGATGAAAGACATTCTTCCAAAAGATAACGATCTTACAGATTCACATTACAAGGCCAAGAAAATATTATGCCCGATGGGATTGGGATACAATAAAATACATGCCTATCTGAATGACTGCATTATTTATAGTAAGGAATATGATTTTCTGTCAGAGTGTCCTAAATGTGGGACATCATGGTATAAGGTGAAAGAAAAATCACAGGCTGATGTAGAGATTACAAAGCTCCCTTCAAAGGTATTTTGGTATCTGCCTATAATTCATTGTTTCAAACGTTTATTTGCTAATTCACATGATAAAAAATGGTTAAGATGGCATGCTGATGAGCGGGTATGTGATGGAAAAATACGTCATCCAGCTGATTGTCCAAAATGGAAGAAAATTGATGCGCAGTATTCTACATTTGGAAATGAAATTAGAAATCTCAGACTAGGGTTGTGCACAGATGGAATGAATCCATACCGAACCCTTAGTAGCACACATAGTTCATGGCCTGGTTTTTTGGTAATTTAAAACCTCTCTTCTGATGTTTGTATGAAGCGAAAATATGTCATGTTGAGTATAATGATCTCTGGTCCAAAGCAACCAGACAATGATATCGATGTTTACTTGTCACCGTTGATTGATGATTTGAAATTGTTATGGGATGATGGTATTAGGGTGTATGAATCTTATAAAATGGAATATTTTCAACTACATGCAGTGTTTCTGTTCACTATAAATGACTTCCCAGTGTATGGAAATTTTTCTGGATATAGTGTTAAAGGGAATAAAGCATGTCCAATTTGCGAACAACAAACGTCATATTATCAATTGCATCATGGGAGGAAAATAGAGTACATGGGTCATCGAAAGTTTTTGCCTATGGATCACCCATATAGAAGAATAAAAAAGGCATTCAATGGCTCACAAGAATTTGATACTGCTCCATAACCTTTATCCCCTGATTTGTATTTTGTGAGGGTGAAAAACCTTGATGTGACATTGGGAAAGATACAGAAATCTTGTAATGATAGACATATTTGGAAGAAAAGGTCAATATTTTTTGAGCTACCGTATTGGAGGTATCATGAAGTTAAACATAATATTGATGTCATGCACGTGGAGAAGAATATCTGTGATTGTTTGATTGGAACATTGTTAGATATTAAAGGAAAGACAAAAGATGGGTTGAATGCAAGATTAGACTTACTATCAATGGGAATACGTTTGGAGTTAGCTCCCACTCCTAAAGGAAGACAAATATATCTTCCCCCGGCTTGTCATACATTATCGAAGAGGGAGAAAATTATCTTCTGTCAGTGTCTTCATGATATAAAAGTGACTCAAGGTTATTCTTCTAATGTAAAAAATTTTGTCTCATTGAAGGACTTGAAGTTGATAGGTATGAAATCACATGATTTTCACATCATGATGCAACAAATTATACCAGTTTCATTGCGTGGAATATTGCCCATTCATGTCAAAAAGACTATAATGAAGTTGTGTTATTTTATCAATTCAATTTGTAACAAGGTGATTGATGTGAATTCTTTGAACATTTTGGAAAAGGATGCAATTTTTATACTTTGTCAATTGGAAATGTATTTTCCTCCAACTTTTTTTGATATAATGGTGCATTTAATGATTCATCTGGTTAGAGAAATAAAGCTTTGTGGACCTGTATATCTTCGTTGGATGTATCCTTTTGAAAGGTATATGAAAATATTAAAGGGGTATGTTAAAAATCCATATCGACCTGAAGCCTCCATTATTGAAAAGTATATTTTTGAGGAGGTAGCGGAGTTTTGTAAGAGCTACTTGGCTGTGGCACAACACATAGGTTTGCCTCTATCTCGCCATGAACGAGTTAATAATGAGGGAAAGGGGATTCGTGGCTTGAAAGTCAAATCATTGTCAGCTGAATAGATGAAGAAGTTAGAATCATACATCTTGAATAACATAGCTGATGCTCAACCATATATCACATTGCATATTAATGAGTTGAAACAATGTCATCCAAAGAAGAAAGAAATGTGGATTTTGAATGAGCAAAACAAAACTTTTTTGTCATGGATTAAAAAGACTTTTCTTGGTAGATCATATGTATCAGAGACATTAAAATGGATAGTGGGTGGTCCATGTTTAAATGTGATAACATGGTCCGGTTATGATATTAATGGTTATACATTTCATACGAAATCTCAGGACAACAGAAGTGCAGTTCAGAATAGTGGTGTATTGGTGTTTGCAGAAGCGATGCATTTTTCGAGTGCTAAGGACAAAAACCCAATTTCTGCATCAAGTTCATATTATGGAGTGATTGAAGACATATGTGAGGTTGATTACTTTAAAATTAAAGTTCCTATTTTTAGCTGTAAATGGTTTATCGGTAACAACAATGTCAGACACGATGAATTTGGAATGACACTTGTTAATCTGAATAGATTGGAAGACACAACTGATTCTTTTATAATGGCAGCACATGCAAAACAAATTTTCTATGTAGCAGATCAATCAGATATGCAGTGGGATATTTTTTTACATGGGAAAAAACAATATGTTGGTGAGGATGAACTTGATGAAGATACTGATTTATGTGAGATCCCTACTTCCATGGAAAGATTAACAGAACATAATGATGAGCATGTTGAAGACATAGTTTGTTCCATAAGGAACAATCACGATGAAGGAATTTGGGAAAAGAATCTATTTGTACATTCCTAAAATTACAGGTAACATATGTTTATTTCCTATTTACATTTATTTTTTTCATAAATGTTAGATATTGTAAGTTATTTATTTATTAAAACATGTTTTAAAACAAAATAAGTATAAGTTTTTGTTTGTTTTAAGTTTGTTTAGTTTACTTTATCATGTTTATAATCAATACATGAATTATATATCTATTATTTTTGTTCAGTGACAATTACTTTACCATGTTTTCCATGTTTACCAGGTTTACCATGTTTACCATCTTGACTATCTTGACAATCTTGACCATCTTTACCATTATTTAACATGCTTACCATATTACCAATGTTTACTATTACGTAACTTAGTACACTTTTATATTTTCTGATTACTAGTATTAAAATATTTGAATTTGTATATTTGTGAACTGATGTTTGTTTGTTTTATTTGAAGGATAATGATAGATCATTCAGTTGATCAACCACATGATTTTGGAGATGAGAATATTGCTGGTCATACCTCTGGGGATGAACATTCACATGCTCCTATTAAGACAAAGAGTTCAAAGGTTGGTAAACGTGGGTGCACACATTTACCAAAATTATCACTTGCCCGTACGCAGGATCAGAGGATAGTCATTGAGTTTGATGATGATGATATTCCTAGAGGTCCGAATGCAAAAGATTTTAAGAGTTTTGTAGCAACTCGGGCTAAGAGCAAAGTAAGCATTCTGTATAATGATTGGAGAAGTGTGGATAAAGCGATAATCTCTCAGTTGTGGGAGACGATTTTGGTAAGATATTTTGTCATTGTTTGACTATTCTTTTAATGTTTCTAGTATATATAATATGTTTAACCTCTTCTTTATCAAATGACATTTGATATTCCTGACACTGGAGGAGTCAGGAAGAAATTCTTATCGTTGGCTGCCAGGAGATGGAGGGATTTCAAATCAACCCTCTCATCTAATTTCATTTATGGTCATAGGATTCATGAAAATCCATGCCGTATATATTATTTTATAGATGAAGACACATGGAGACAATTTTTTGAAAGTAGAAGAAAAGAGTAATTTCTGGTAAGGGAAATGTAAACTTTTATAAACTTCCTTATATAAATGATTTTATTAATGTTTTGTTAATGATTTCTTATTCTTAAATTATAGCAAACAAGGAAAGCTCATCAGGAGATCCAATCTAAACATGTATACCCTCATAGTTTATCTCAGGGAGGGTATGCATTATTGGAAGAACAAATGATGGCGAGAAAATTTCAACAACTGAGAGCTGAGTCTTCAAGCTCTAGAGAGGTGGCCCCTCCATCCCTTCCATCTAGACATGAAAAATGGAAGAGAGCTCGGAAGGAAAAAAAGGGAAATATCTTTCTAAAGAATCAAGAATCGTAGCTGAGAGGATTGTAAGATATCTATTTTATTTATTTAAGTTAACTATTTTCTTCATATAATTTCAATCATTACAGAAATGTTCAATTAATTAATACATGACTCTCTTGAGGAGAAGAGTTCACAGGGGACATTTACAGCTACTGGGAGGGAAGATATTTTATATGCAGCATTGGGAAGGCCCGAACATCCTGGTCGTGTAAGAGGATATCTGGCAGGTGTATCGGTAAGAAAAGTGTTGCCACATTCTTAAACTTCTAATGTTGAGGGGGTTTATAAAAAAATAGAATCCTTGGAGGCTGAAGTTCAAAATATTAATGCGACGATGGAGGACAAGATTAGAGCGTCGGTGCAGTCCATGTTTACAGAAATACAAAGACAATTTCAGTCTGCAGCTCCCACTCCTCCACATCCCCCTGTAGACCCCATTATTTATCCTCCACCTCCACCAGTAGCTTCCACTCCCCCACCTCAACTTGTGGACCCCATTTTTTATCCTACTCCTCCACCGCAACTTCCTACTTATTGCTAGTTGTATGTTGATGATTCTCAACATCATATAGTAGCATATGGGTTGGTATATTGTATAGGAGATACAGTTCATCATCAACAATTAGAGGTAGAGAATCAGAGGATCACTGTACATGATATTATAGATAGATCAGCTAGGGTACCAATACCTACAGATGAGGTAGTGACAGTTGGAAAGAGTATCGACTATTTTTTAATTTGGCCATCCAGACTTCTTCAACTCATTAGCATAGAGGTATGAATGTTATATATTTTATTTTGTTTTTTTATTAAAGTTGTTTTATCATTTGAAAAATAATATATGTTTCAATTTATTTTTACAGGAATACTTCAAAGGTAAAGAAATACTGTATAGACAACAACAAAGACAAATGGCTATGACATCAGATACAAAATCTAGTAGTGTTGACAGATTGTCAAGATATTCAAATTTGTTGATGGGTTATTATGAGTTTCAAATGGAAGCTCATTTTTGTGGATGTGAAATAAGTGTGGGGATTATGAAAACTGATATCATGGAGCTTGTTACTGGAGATAAGTTGGGCATCAACGTGGTGCAATTTTTTTTCATGTAAGTCTTAACACCTTTTCCCTGTGTTATATTTATTAAAAATGTATACTTATGTATGTTTTGTATTAGGTATATTTATAAAATTTGTGAGAGGAATGAGCTGACAGATGTATATGAATTCATGGACCCGCAATTGATTTCCCCTAAAGCATGTGCATTGAATGAGGAACAAAGAATGGTTTATATTGCTGAAAGACTTGAAAAGAATATAGTCACACAATGTTGGATGATGCCTTTTTGTGAGAGGTTTGAAACACATTTCTCTCAGAGAGTTAATTATCTTTTAACATAAAAAACCACTAACATTAAATTTACTTTTATCAGTGATCATTGGATGTTAGGGGTTTTTTTCCGAAGGGAGAAAGCACTTTATTGGATATGCTCTGTCCATGGTGATGTGTGGGAAAGTTTTAAGAATATAATGGTAAAGTAAGTTTCAATTTCTCAATAGTTTTATAGATTATAATGAATTTTAAATTTAACCCATTCGTATTATTTTCTAACAGTGCATGGGCCTACTTTCGAAAAAACAAAAAGAAAAGGAGTGCAAAGATCAAATATGTAAATGTGAAGGTAAATATCCATTTATAATTTGTACGTTTTGATTTATTACATAAAAATAATATATTGAATTTACACTCATTCAAACAGAATTGTCATGAACAACAAGGCATCATCGAATGTGGA
Source organism: Viscum album (assembly GCA_963277665.1). NCBI lineage: Eukaryota > Viridiplantae > Streptophyta > Magnoliopsida > Santalales > Viscaceae > Viscum > Viscum album. Next base: position 854,171,230 of record OY728139.1, read on the forward strand.
TATTATATGTTAAGATTTATGTATGAAATAATAACAACTAGGACAGTTGTGAATTTTGACCTGGTACGATTTCCTCTTAAACTTTTCCATAATATTTCAATTTGATTTATTCATTATACATGTTAACTACTTTCCTTTTCATTTGTATCTTTTTGATGACCCTCAACCATATACTGCTGAAGACATCAAACACTTACAAGTGGAGTGGTCAAATCATTTTACTGGTTTGATTGAATTTTAGTTGTTTGTAATGTAAAATGTAATTTTGAATATTGTCGTTGTAAATGGGTATTTGGTAGTTGTTTAGGTTGGATTTAGTTTTTTTTGAAGTTGAAAGTGTAAGTTTTGAATGTTATATATGTGAATGTTTAATTTTTCTCTACTTCTTATTTTGGTCTACTTATGATGGTTTTTCTTGTATGGATTTTGGTCTGTGGGGGAGGGGTTCCAAGGGTATGGTGGTGTGTTCAGTGGGGTTGGGGGGTGTCCAGGGGTATGGGAGGGCTGTCCAGTGGGATGGAGGGCAGTCCAGGGGGGTGGGAGGGCTGTACAGGGGTGTGGGAGGGCGGTCCAGGGGTGTGGGAGTGCTGTCCAGGGGGTGTGTGTGTGGGGGGGGGGGGGGGGGGGGTTGTCCAGGGGTGTTTGGGGCTGTCCCGGGGTGTGGTGGGGGCTGTCAAGTGGGGTGAGGGGGTGCTGTTCAGAAGGGTGGGGGGTTGTCGAGGGGTGTTTGGGGCTGTCCAGGGGGTCGGGGGGCAGTCCAAGGGTGTGATGGGGGATCCAATGGGGTGGGGGAGGGCTGTCTATGGGGTATAGATGAGGGTGGGGGCTCTAATGGGGTGGGGGAGAGCTGTCCAGGGGGTATACATGAGGGTGGGGGCTACAATGGGGTGGGGGAGGGCTGTCCATGGGGTATAGATGAGGGTGGGGGCTGTCTAGTGGGGCAAGTTTTATATGTTATCAATGTAAATGCATAAATTTGATCTCCTTCTGTTTTTGTGGTACAATTTCTTGATTTGTTTTCTGGTTGATTCTGGGGGAGAGCAGATGAATGCATTCAATTTTTTTAAAAAAAAATTGGATTCCACGTCGGTTATTTTATAACCGACCTGATAAAAATCCTGGGAAATGGTTTAGCACGTCGGTTATTTAAAAACTGACGTGATAAAGAAAACGGGAAGGGTTTATAACGTCAGTTATTTAACAGCCGACGTGATAGAAGGCCTGGGAAAGGGTTTATAACTTCGGTTATTTAATAATCGACATGATATAAGGCCTGGGAAATGGTTTATCATGTCGGTTATTAAATAACTGACGTGAAACAAGGGGGGGGGGGGGTGGGTTTATAACGTCGGTTATTATATAACCGACGTGATAAACCCCCGCCCCCCCGGTTTATCACGGTGGTTATATAATAACCGATGTGATAAACCCCCCCTGGACTGGTTTGTCACGTCGGTTATTAAATAACTGACGTGAAACACGGGGGGGGGGGGGGGGGGGGGGGGGGTTGGGTTTATAACGTTGGTTATTATATAACTGACGTGATAAACCCCCCTCCCCCCCGATTTATCACGGCGGTTATATAATAACCGACGTGAACCCCCCCCCCCCCCCCCCACGGACTGGTTTATCACGTTGGTTATTAAATAACCGACGTGAAACACGGGGGGGGGGGGGGGGGGGGCTGGGTTTATAACATCAGTTATTATATAACCGATGTGATAAACCCCCCTCCCCCCGGTTTATCACGGCAGTTATATAATAACTGACGTGATAAACGATTTCCCAGTCCTTTTATCACGTTAGTTATTTAATAACTGATGTGATAAACCATTTCCCATGCCTTTTATCACGTTGGTTATTTAATAACAGACATGATAAACATCAAAATTTTATTTTTTTGATGTCGGTTTTTAAATAACCGACGTAAAAAACGTTATTTATAACGTCGCCCGTATTAACGTCGGCTAGAAACCAACGTAAAAAATTAAAAATAACCGACGTAAAAAATGTTTTCTACACTAGTGATTGGAGAAGATTCGTGGCCATATGGGTTCTATCTGATGAACTAGACCTAGAATAAGGCCTTTCTGCCAATTATACATGACCCCAGTATGTTTAATGAAATAAAAATAAAGTACATGACATGTACTTTTGATGTACATGGCATTTACTTTCCATTACTGAACCCCGCTTTAGGCGAACTCCAGGTCACCCCACATGGCTGTGTGTGTGACCTTTACACGGCTAGCACACGACTACCTGTAGTAACTAAGTACATGGAGCGTACTCATAAAGTACATGGCGTGTACTTCAAATATTTCTAGAAACTCCTATTTTCCTAAAAAACAACTAGAAGAAGGAAGACATACCTGAAAAGAAGATCTGGGTTCTTACAAAGGATCCTGATCATAGATGATGTTCCTTTATACCCCGTTAAGACCAACCACATCATCCAGATACCAAATTTATGAAACATCGATGAAACTTAATTCATATATCACCAAAAAATGAGTTGAATTCATCAGTTGGTCCAATATCACGCTTACTACATCAAATCCTACCTAAAACTTGAGGTAACCTGATGACTAAATCTATCAAAATGTCCTCCCATTTCCACTAAGAGACATCCAAAGGATACAATAACCCTCAACGAACATGGTTTTCATCTTTCCTTTACTAACATACTTAGAATCATGCCATGAACTTTTCCATTGACTACTTCATCAAGAACACCAAATCCACATACTCAATCCATGACATATTTTATACACACTAGGGTGTACCACTAAGGGAAATATTTGAAAATCATAGAGAACTCAACCATGCATTTCCCATGAAATGAACAACCTATCTCGAAAAAACATATGAATTAGACCATCCCTCTAGAGAATCACCATGGACAACAAGGTCAGACATCACCTCTACCTATGAGTCTCCCCACCGAGACTCCTCCACTCAATGCATAAAGGATGATCACAATATCATATGATAAAGACAACCTCTGCAACTGAATTCATCAACATCTAGATGAATCACTACAAGTTCCCCCATCCTCCCCCAAACATCTGTGGACTCTCATACCACATCACCTTAACACTTCTAAATCTGTGCATAAAAAACTACATTCCCCTTTACTAGAGTATAGGATATCTAAAAATTGTAATCCTAGATAAAATCTATCCACTGCTACTTTTATAAATTCATATCCCATTGATATAAAACATATTTTAGGCTCTTTTTGTGTTTGACAATCACAATACACTCATAGATGAGGTAATGACTCCAAAACTTAAGATAAAAAAATATTACCAACTCTAGATCATAATAATCATATTTACACTCTTTGGGACATCAATTCCTAGACAAATAAGTGATTAACTCCCTATTCTAAACCAATATTCACCCTAATCCTAGATGGGATGTGTCATAAAACACCTTGAACATCACTCCCTTCTTAGGTAACTAAATCATCAGGGAACTAATCAACCTCTCATTTAAGTAATATAACACCACATAAATAAGAACATTCTAAACAAAAACTTGGTCTTTCTTGGTCAAAGATGTTAGCAGGGATGAAATCTGAAACAAGTTGTTCAAAAACCTCTTTTAATATCCAAAAAGCCCAAGAAATATTCATACTTATTATACATTCTTAGGTTCTTACAAAGAAAAAAATGACTCAAACTATGATGGGTCTATAAGAACACCCTATAGAGATATCATATTCCAAAGGAAATTCAACTATCATACTAAAACTTTCACTTGAAAAACTTATAATAGAGTTGGTGGTGTTGATGGACCCATAAGAAAACTCTAAGTTGATAAAATTTATCCTTAGATAACTTTAATTAAAGAAATATGTCATCAATATAGATATCTATGAACTAGTCTAGGAACTCATTGAACATGAATTTCTTGATCCCCTTGAACACATATGGTGTGTTCATGACACTGAATGACATGAACATGAAATAAAATTTCCCATACCTATACTTGAAGGAAGTATTCTGGATATCCTTATCCTCACCACAAGTAGGCCTTTGAAAACCAACTACCTTACTTTAGTTAAAAAACAAATCATTAACCCTCGAAAGGTGGTAACGATTCTTGGACATCACTTGATTTGACCTCCAGTAGTCTACCCACAACCTCATACTACCATCCAATTTTTTGGAGAAAAATATTGGATCACCCAAAATAGATACACTAGGTCAGAAGAAACCCCTCTATATTAGATCATAAACCTATATCCTCAACTCATGTATCTCCTTAGGCTCTATTCAATATTTTTCCATTGAAATTAGAGATGAGCCTAGTTGAAACTCTATCTCAAACTTGACTTCATGTAGAGGGGATAATGTCATGAACTTATCTGAGAATACATCAAGAAACTCATATATAATCCTAAAAAAACTCTCTTCCTAAGAATCTACTAAGAGATCTACTATCTAAGATAAAATGGCCCCCACTTTCCTTACACCCATCTAATATCCCTACTCACTAACAAATGCCACTCATTGGCCTTCAACATCAGAAAATGAAACTCTCCTCTGAAAAGAATTGATGACTGGATGTATAGAATACATCCAACCCATAAAAGGATAACATCATATGGATGTATCTATATTATTAAGAAATCCCACACTAACTAGTGTTGCCCCATCATCAATCTACATCCCTGGAACACATCAAACAAAGTATCCAGACCTCATATTGGTTTGGATAACACCTAAGGAAATGTAAGTCTCTCCACATCCAGTCCAAAAGCTTTGAGAAAAGTAAGAAAAAAGGCGTTTTATGATAATTAATCAAACAATATATAAAGTAAGGTGGATGATAAAATAATTGTACCTCAAACAACCAATGGCCCCATTGGTATTACTACATCCATCACATGAACCTACCCAAGCCTATAACCTCTGACTCTCTGCTATTGATGTCCATAAACATGATTTGGTTTAGTTCCATAAGGATATGTACAATCACAAGGATTTCATCTACCAAATACATCTTACCTGATCTTAGAAAAAGTATAATTCCCTGATTGTTTATCAAACTTAGGTGGTCTATACTGTTAGTACTTTCTCAAAGTCAACTGCAGCTACTACTATTGAAAAAGGGCCTAACCTCCCACATGATACCGACATACCTAATATATCAAAAAATAATATTGGTAGTTACTACATATCCCATATATGAAATATAAAAATATGGATCCATTGTTAACCACTCAAGATCCACTGGACAAAAAATGATATGAAAAGGTTTTCCATGGTTGGTTCCCCACCAATCAAAACCTTGACTATCTAAGCACATTCAATCCAATTCCTGATGCTACGATACTCAAGACTACCTAATGGTCACTCTCTAGAGGCTCACCTCCCATATAAATCATCCACTCGATATCTTCTTCCTTCTTCCACACCTCTAAAAACATAGGAAGTATAAATGGGGTGACCACATTATTGATATCTAGGCATAGAGCTTACTCCAAACATTATGCTCTAGAATCCTCAATTGTAAATAAATTATGGAAAAAATATAAGAGGCCCTTGAACAAGAAACCAATCTACCATGCACTTAGTATCTACTACTGAAGAGAGATAATCTCCTGTATCTTTTCCACCTTTATTGTAGATAATAATAATTCAAAATGGAACTCCTTCTAAAAGTCAGCCCATGAAACATCTTCCTTCTTCCAATCACCAAGATATATTGTCCCCTACTGATTCAAAACTCCCCATAACTGACTAATTGCAAACACAACTAAAAAACCATCTCGATCATAAATAAGGCCTAAAATAATCTCAATATCTTCCAATCAATGTTTTGTCTCTAGATTAGAGACACACCCCTCATACTTCCCTAAAATCTACCGCTGAAAGGCATGAAAGGCCCTCTATCATGCATTTTCCTCCTTCATTAGGTCAATACTCCAATGATAAACTAGATCACCATTTTAAATATCTACTACCTAATATATATGTGGACGATGACTAGGATACATTCATAAAAAATCAAGGTGAAACCTTAAGTCCCTTAGCATGGAATTTTATCAAGTTTGACTTAATAGATTTCATTTTAATTCCCCAAATTCTCCCAAATTAAGGAATGAATAAAAACAAGTATGATGTAGGAATCTCTCCTAGTTTTCTACCCTAAAATTTGAACCACCCCACTTGGTCATTCGATTGACTCATGGTACTTTCATTAGATCATGGTGGTCCCTAAAATCCTATTTCCTAGATAGTATCCTTGGTATATTCCATGTAACATGATCAAATAGCACTATTAAACTACCAAACCATTAAATCCTCAGAGTTACTAACTTCAAAATATATCATATCTTTCAATAAAAAACTTTTATGACACTCCATCATAACCCCTTCCTCCGAAGGCACCCCTCCTAGGAAAATAATGAATGAATCGAGATAATGACCCCTAAGAATCACCTCTAGTGGTCCCCAAGTTGGATAATAACAATGAGGGTATAAAAATATCACATATGAAATGCATTAATAATTTAAAATTCATCACATAATATAAAATTAAACCAAAACCATCCTGCAATGTATGAACAATGTCAAAAAATAAAGATAAAAGACACTAAGTAAATACTAGAATACAAGTCCTATGAAAATGATTTAATAACAGATCCAACATCCAATATTTTAATGTCTACCTTAGTCTCATAAATCCCCTTGGAAACTCAAAAAATATTTTATATATACATCGGGTGATCATAACATGTATACTAAGTAGGATCACACCATAGGCATCTCATGCACATGTGAAAAGAGCATATGAATTCCCCAGTGGAAAAACAGTAGAACTAACATGCACCTAAATGGACCAAATAACCAATATTATCCTCACTATTTCATTCTCACCAAATATCACATATAATATAGTAATACAGTATCAAAGAATGAAAAGAAAAGGTACCCTATAATCACTTCCCTATTGATTTTCCAATCTCACACCCCAACATAAATGTATTATACTCTAATTCCATCCATTTATCTCACCGTATATCCATCTATAACTAATATGGGTTGGTTCACATCCCTACATATCCAAAACTCATATAGGATCTAGCATCTAGTGTTAGTATCAGTTAATATCCACATTACTAACTCATCACAACATCACATTTCATATCCATGGATATAGGGTATCATGAATGTGAAGGAAATCAACCTCATTCCATATCCAAAAATTCATGATCCCCACCACATATCACATCCTCAATATATCTGGGTGACATCCAACACCAATCCATCATCACTAAGTGATCTGAAACACTAACCCATATCGTCAAGGGGTGATATCCAACACCAACACATAGCTCCACTGGGTGATCTAAAAAATAAACCCATATCATCACTAGGTGATATCTAACACCAACTCGGGTGATGTTCCACACCAACTCATAGCATTATTGGGTTATCTACAACACTAACCCATATCATCATCACCACTGTTAAAAAAAGATTGGGGAAGAGAGGGAAACCATCCATCTGATCCACCACTAAACTGGATGTTGGGGAAAACACCCAGAACCCAAAAAATTTGGGAATTGGTAAGGTTATCTAACTCGGGTGGTGTGCGTATAGAAATAACATAAAATACATGATAGATAGATAACATACAATACCCAATCTATGGGTTAACATCTACTACACTAATTTATGCGACACCACCACCACCACTGCACCTCACGACATCCGTCAAAACAACTTTCACCACTATATACATTAAACCACACAACCACAACATATATCCACACAATTTACACTATCAATTATAGGATCTTCCAATTTCCAAAATTAGTGAATTTTCAGTAACTCCAATTTACTAATCTATTTCATTCACAATAAAAAAACCCATTCATTCATTATTCATTTCATTTAAGAAAATTACCACACATCAATTACATCCCATTCTTATTCATTTACAAACCCATGCCATATCATTTTTATCATTTCAATCCATTCAATGGATAACTAGGAAACTAACACAACCACACCACATAACTACTTTCACATCTCACATTTTTCACTTCCACAACACAAGGTATTCTAAGACATCATTCCATAATAAATACACATCAAACCACTACATATCTTCCCACATAACATCCTAATCCAACCAACCATCTCTTCACTACTCAACATATTACATACCTAATATAATCACCACCATCATCACACAAGACCATATAATATTCCCACACATCACATAAGGAAACACAACAAGTACATCAATACATAACAACACATCCTGGATTCTAAAATTTACCACAATTTAGATTCAAAAAGGGACTTAATTACTTCACTTCATTACTTAACATGGGTATTCTCACATAGATTCTATATTTACATGGGCAAACAATTCATAATTCATATATAAGTTCTTTACCCCTTATTCCTGGTGAGATTAAGAAAATAACACAATAAGGGTTTCATGATCTACTATACAAACAAGAATCCCAATTGACATGATTTTATGTAATGGGAACAAGCATGTATAATTACATAAGTAATATAATATAAATTAGTAAAAACATGTGATTTTTCCCTCATAACCATTCATTTTAGATTAAATATGATGGATTATCTTCTTATGATGACCCATACCCTCCACCCAAAATAAATACAAAAAACATGAAATCACAAAAATGCACATAAATATAAAGAAAATGAGAATACCCTACCTTTATGAAGATTTATGAATCACCATGCACAGTAGGGGAAAAAATAAACAATTAGAAGAACATAATTGCATGAGAAAACCTTGGATCAACTTGAATCACACCACAAACTTATCAAAATCATAGCCCAATCATATCCAAACCAAAGCAACATCACTATTATAAATTCCTTAAGGGAGGAAGTGGGGAAATAAAATGATAAAGAGGATTTACTCACCATAGTTTTCAAAAGACAAACATATGAAATCCAAAAATCTTATATAAAGGAAAGGGGATGAAATATATATAGAAAAATATTAGGGTTCACCCAAAAACTGATAGGAATAAGAAAGGAATGAAATAAATAGAGAGACCTCTATAATTTAAAAATAGGATAGGCCTCAACACATTAACAATGTGAAGTAATAATTCATGCCATGAATTATCATGATGCTCACAAATTTAGGCCATGAATTTAGTTCAGTGTGTTAATTACCCAAACTCAAAACCCAATGAACATACATTGGATTTCAGGGTACATAAATCTGGAATTTCTTCATGTCATGAATAATTCTTTCATGTTGTGAGTTTATTAGTAATATAACTAACTTTTGAAACTTCAATCTATGTATCACTTTCCACCATTCCACACACACAAATTCACACTATGAACCTATATTCACATCATGAACAACCCATAATAGCAGAACTACTTCTCAAATTTCATCTAAACCTACTCAAGATTCCTTAAAACACCTCTAACCCCCAAACCAACAATGTAAAAAGATAATAATGAAAGAATAATCCTAAAATTAATTATCCATTTATATTGGAACAAATATCCAATAGAAATAGAAAAAATATAGGATCTACAAGAGAGATATCAACCATATGATGACTTTAGTGTGGGTACTTAGTGAGAGGGGACTGAGTTCCCATTGGTCCATGTGCACTTTATTTTTAATTTTTTAAAAAAATTTAATTTAACTGGTTATATTTTTATTAAATGTTTATTTCTCTCATTCTCCTCCCATAAGACACATGACCCCATATTTTATCTCCTTTATTCTCTTCTCCCATCCAAGTTCTATTTACTCTTATTGAGCTTTGATTTTCTAGTTGTTTGTACCTATAGATATCTAGAAGTAGGGCAATCAATATTCTTATATATATTCTTGGTTTCTCATGTCATTTATTTATTCTTCAACATAAATCCCTAATTTAGTGTTTTTTTCTTCAAATTTTATAAAATTACATGATTAAAGTTGATTTTTTTGATAATATTTGATGATATTGGATATATTAATTCATGGTAGGTGGTGCATAAACTTTCCCATCAGTTTATATGGGTTTTCATGTGATGTGTGATATACAAGTTTATTAGAAATTTTTGGATGACTCAGGATGAGACTAAATTTGGTTTCTTTATGTCTAATGGGAATAATTATGATGATTAAGGATATGAGTGATCTTTATTATGTTTTAATTGATTAAATGGTTATTTGGATTGATCATTAATTTATTTTAGTATTTTTGGTTCATTTTTTACATTATATACTTAATAATCCTTAGATATCAAACAAAATAAACTGGATTGATAGTTATTTATAACTGAAATGATGAAATCAATTTTTTTTGAAATCAGGTAAACTAGTAAAAATTAATAAAAATTAAAATGAATAATAGGGATATACCTTCATTTATTCATTTTTAGGTTGATAAAAAAGGAAGGATTGGTCCTAGGTAGTAGAGAAGAGTAGGCCAAATGCCCTACCAGAACCATCCAATGAGAGGGGAAGTCTAGGTATAATAGTCATCTTTAGGTAAAGAGTGGTTAGTGAACCCACTCAAAAATATCACAAAACACATGTAACTTAGAAGAGGCCACCACATAGGTCATATTTCCAGCCTATATTTGACTATGGATGCTAATTTTAGGGTTTTATTATAGGTGAGAATTGGAAATGAGGAGCAGGGAGTGGTGAGGGACATACCTGAATTCCTTCATCAGAGGAGCTATGAATCACATAGACAATGTGTGAGAGTGTATTTTATTAAGGAAGTGTTGGAAATAAATGTCTGTGAGGAGAGGTGTAACATCCCCCAATTTGGAACTCTCCCACATGGCCAAAACTAGTTGGTTACATGAAATCAAGCGTGCCTCCCTGTATGTCAGAGGATACCAAATAGAAGTGGGGGTGTGATAAGTATATTGAGGATACTATACCCCCTAGTTATAGAGTTAAAACATGGAAGAATAATCCAATAAAAATAAATAAATATTAGAGATTTGAAATAAACAAAACAATATAATATAGTGGAAAACCAAAAATAAAATCCAACTGAATAATCTAATAAATAATAAAGGAATAATGTAATGATGTGTTGGATTGTAACTAAATTTAATGTTAGAAGTAATATAAGTAAAAGAATAGAATAATCAAATTCCATCATCCCTAACCCTATATCATCCCCACCTTCAAACTCCATACCATATAGTAAGAAAATAATAAATAGTAAGGTAATTTGACCTTGTTCAAAGCTAAATCCATGTAATCTTCTCAGGTACCAAACTGTGGCCCAAATAGGGTTTGATTAAAACTTAGTAGGTAAAAACCACCATGTCTAAATAAATCATTCTAATTAGAAGTGTATGAAATAATACAATAAACATGTGTATTAATTAAGTCAACAATTTATAAAATACAAAAACCTACTTCATCACCATACCAAAATATCTCTGAGAATATATCACAACCATTACAACCAAAAATATATAACCATGGTAAAACATAACCTGCCTCAACGCCATGATATAATGTCTATGAGCTTGTATCACAACCGTGCCAACCACAAACATATACCCATGGTATAATGAGTCATTGGGCCAAGCCATATATATTATAATATCAGCATGTGTCAGGGAATAGCCCTATATATAAGTATTACAACATGTTCCAGGGCCAGAACTAGATATATAAGCATTACAACATGGGCTTGGGCTAGATCCTGATATATAAGAATTATAGCATGTGCCATGTCATATCCTGATATACAAGCATTAAAACATGTTCCTGGGATATAAAATGATATATAAGAATTAAAACATGTGTTAGGGTGAGAACCCTATATATAAGAATTACAACATAATCAATTGAATCCAATGGGATCTAAAAAAGAATCCAACATAAGATTATCATCAATCCATTTAATTGATTAATTATTATAAACATGTGTTAGCACAATCACAATATTTTATATACTTAGAAATTGGAAACCAAACCATAGGGTTAATATTTAGACTCCCAACCTTTAACTAGAGAAGAACACGATACTTCCAATGAAAAACACCAAGAAAGATAAAGGTGAATATGATCATAAGAAGAACCTATATCAAAACCGATCAAGATAAAAAATAATAACGCATACATTCAAGAGATCATACTACCATGGTTAGATAATAAAGGGGAAACTAAATCAAAACACTCAATAGGGACTAGACGCATGATCAAGACATATAGAATATAGGGAAGGGGAAAAAAATCACCTATGGGATCACCCTAGGATGATAAGAGGAAAATCGTACATGGATGATAATATAAATAAGTTCCACAACACATTTTAAAAACCTACCTAGAAAATTAATTGGAGTGTAATATAGTTACACATTATGTATTTATTTTTAGAGGGATACATTGAAGAACCCATTTCCTCAGTTTAATATTTAATTATACCAAATATTATATGATGTGTAATTGGTTCACGACATGTAACTACTTTATTTCATGAATCATTTCATGACATGAGTCTGGTGGCTTCTACACATTGTGTAACCCATTTACATAGTGTGTAAATGTCCTATAGATAGTTTTCATCCCATTTTACTTATACAAACTTGAACCCATTTTAAGTACTCTCAACTTACTAAGAACCCTTGGTAACACTTGAACCATTTTTTACCAGACACCATTAACTCAAACAGAAACCCCTAACTTATCTATATGTGGATACTCTCCGGTTTTATCAAGTTTCATCACAACCTAAGACTATATTTATTCAAACAAAAAATATCTAAGAAAAAAAATGACCACCAAGGTTTGAATATAAGGAAAAAATAAACCAAAATAATTTTAATGGAAAACTCATAGAGAGACGTACCTAAAAAATATAGGATCTTATATCCTCTCCACCATATAAAATCTCATCCTTGAGCTTCATCAAGCATCATTGAAGGGTATTGTAGAACAAGTCTAGACACTATTATCACATATCAAACTCCCTATCCTAGGTATATTCTTGAACTCTCCCATGATTCCATTATATTCAAACCAATAATATAGTCCCACCCTAAAGATATCTCTCACTATGGTCCACTACCCATATCAGATGTTTCTCAAAGGATGCATCAACATAATGCTCAATGTTTCCTACATATATCATGTGAGAAGGGTATGTATGATATATCTAAAGCTGTGACATGAGAAACACATTATTTATGGCACTGTATCACTATGTAATGACTAAATGGTATTCCACCTGACTAAACCTTTCAAATATCTCAAACAGCTTGATAAACCAGGGCACTAGCTTTCCCCATTTCTTGATAAGTTGTTTCCCCAATATAGGTGACACATGAAGGAAAACATAATGACCAACCTTGAACTCTATAGGTTATCTACAATGGTCAACATAATATTTTTCCCTGATCGACATGGTCACCAACCGTTTCCTGATCAACTAAAACTACTAAGACATCTCTTACATGAGATTAGGCCCACCAAGAACTAACTCACCTACCTCCAACCAAAAAAGATGAAAATGGAATGAATGACCATACAAATACTTGAAAGGTTTCATATGTATTGATGCCTATAATCTTCTATTATGTTTCTATCATGAACTACCAAAATAAAAAACATTGGATCTTAACATATCCTCCATAACTTGAATAGTACTCTCAAATTGACTGTCGGTCTGAGGATAATAGGCCATACTCAAAAGAATATGAAATCCTAGATCCTTATGAAGACCTTTCTAGAAATTAAATGTAAAATTAGGATCTCTATAAAAAATTATACTCCTCTGAACACCATGTAGTTGAAATACCTTGCACACATAAATACTACCCAGTTCACCAAATGTGAAGGTCTCCCTAATAGGTAAGAAGTGGGATAAATTCACAAATCAATCCAAAATAACCCAAAATTCATCATTATTATGGGTTATGTTGGGTAATTCTATCTCAAAATACATAGGAAAATCATCTCATTCCCACTCAATAATGAAAAAAGGCTACAAATGCCCAACTAGCCTCAAATTCTTGATTTTCACATGATGAAAAGTAAAACATATCGCTAAAAATCCTACCAATTATTTATCCCTAACCACTGGTACTATCTAAAAATGCCACAATACATATTTTTCAAACCAGGATATATTTACCATCTATAAGCACAAAACTCCTTCATCATATCCTCACATAAGAACATAGAAACCAGTACTCATCGTTGGAAAAGAATAGAATTTACACTAAAAAGAGACCATCCAGATGGCGTATCCCTACCATATAAGTTGCCACTCAGATTTAATCACTCCAGAATAGATAACTTCTCGGTCTTGATCTAGTCCAGAAGCATGTGTATAATAGATGTTGAAATTAGAGCTACTCAACCCTGTGACTCTTGAACATTCAGATGCATGAATTCAAAGAGGGCCATCACCCACTACTCATCGCAAGGCTCCTGAACTACATATTTCTATTTCCTTTTAATCAAATCATTAGAACCAACATTTTCCTTATCTGGTGTATAATCTAATTTGAAGTCAAAAGATTATAGATACTCAACCCGCCTCCTCTGCTAAAGGTTTAAGTCCTTCTAGGAAAATATGTATCTTAGGATCTCATGATCCATTTATACCAAAAAAATACTCACCCATAAGATAATGTCTCCAATATCTCAAGTAATGTACCACTATTTCTAACTCTATATCATGAGTAGGGTAATTCCTCTCATGTCATCTAGCTTCCTAGAGCCATAAGTAACCACTCGATCCTCCTGCATTAGAACTACTCTGAGTCTAACTTCAAATTCAATATATTACACAATATATGCATTAACCAATATTGGTAATGTGAGTATAGGCGATGAGAACATCCTACCATTAATCTCTTCAAAAGATTTCTCACAATAATCTAACCAAAAAAACTTCACTCCCTTCTTGTCCAGTCTTGACATCGATGCTACCAGATGGGAGTAGTCCTAGAAAAGCACCAATAATAATATACTAAACCCAGAAAGCCCCATATCTCGAATAAATTTTTGGGTTGATACCAAGATACCATGGAAGAAACCTTATATGGGTCCACTTAAACTCTTGCCTCTAAAATGACATAGCCCAAGAAGTTCACTTTATCAATCAAAAAACTACATTTGGTCAGATTGGTATAAATCCGATTCTATCTTAATATACTAAAAATGATGTTAAGATGTTGGAAATGATCACCTTTTTACTAGGAGTAAACTAATATATCATAGAGAAAACTCTAAAAAAATTGATCTATAAAATGATGAAAGATCTGATTCATCAAGGCCATGAATACTACTGGTGCATTGGTTAAACCAAACCGCATCACTATGAACTCATACAAGCCATACCTACTTTTAAAAGAAGTCTGAGGTTTTTTGATGGTCTTAACCTCAACTGGTGGTATCAAAATCTCAAATAGATATTGGATAAGATCATAACACCTCTCAGCTAATCAAATAGATCATTAATGCATGGAAGAGGATATTGGTTCTTGATTTTCATATGGTTCACCCTTCAATAATATGCACACAAGAGCAAAGTATCATAATCCTTCTTGGAAAAGAGATATAGAGAACCCCAAGGAGATGTAATTGTTCATATGAAACCTTTATCTTCCAGATCTTCAAACTAGAATTTTAACTCTTGAAGCTCTACTGGTGCCATTCTATAAGGTGGGATTGAAACCAACTCTACTCCCATCACCAAATTGATCATGAACTCCATCTCTTGATCTGGAGGTAAGCCATAGAACTCATCAAGAAATACATAATGAAAATGATCCACCACTAGAGGAAAATAATCCTACTATATTATACAATTTTATAGATAAAGAATGGTTATCTGATCCATTAAAAAAATAAAATATACACTGAATTAGTCCTATATGACTAGCCTGAAGATCCCACTCACATTAGTGTGAATAGATGCATCCTTCTGAAGATAAAAATGTAAATATACTCTAGTAACATTCGATATGAGTCTGGTATAGGACTAACCAATCTATATCAAGAATCAAATTGAAACCTTTCATTTCCATCACAAATGGTTTGTAAAATAAATGGTAACAACCAATATATGAAGGAAGCATCTTGCATCATTTGGTATTATTTGACCGCACTCCCAATGGTGTATCAATGGTCAAATAACCATATAATATTTTCATAACCAATCCCAAAACATATGAAAAAATAGTAGATAAAAAGGAATACAATGCTCCTGTATAAAAAAACACAAGCTAGGGTAGAGGATACAAGAATCATACCTTTAGAGATAAAAGGTCCTTCATATAAACCAATAAAAGTAGACTATATATCAAGCAGATAACTGACACCTTTGCCTTGGGTTCCAGTCTAACCCCCCATCCTATTCCCTATAAGTGGTACTGACACTTCTATATTGGGGTACCACATCCCTTTCCTCGGGCTGAATGACTAGAATAACTCCAACTACATGCCTACTGAGGGGTAGATTAGCCCCTTCTTGACTCAAGTGCCTATCCTAATCCCCTTTCACTGGAATTCTATGGAAGGTTTTCATATAACCTCTAAATATTTCCTAGTCTGTCACATATACGACACTCAACTATGGGGTAAGGACTCTACGATCACTTATGGCCAAACTTTACACACTAAAATAATTGTAATGGAACATAGTCCTGAGATGTATTTCTACTTACTTGGATACTCCTAACACTATTTTATTGGTGATAAATTTCATAAAGGTTCTTCTTTCTACTAAAAAATATCTCCAAATTTTCCCTACTGAAATAACATTGCCACTACTCATGGACACTCTCAGATTCCCTTCCATAATGAGTGCCCAGTTCATCAAATCTTCAAAAAATGATCAAAAAAAAAGTTCACCTGTGATTTGATATCATAGTGAAGAACATCCAAAAAACATCTCTCCCTAGAGATCTCATCACCTTCCAAATATGGTGAAATGCACTACAATATGGTGAAACATCCATCATTTTCCACCAATAAAACGCCCTAATATTTTAAATGCATGAAATCGTGATCATTATTATCCCTTAACATCTTTGGATAGGATAGGATCCATAACTTCATCTCAAAGTCCTTCTAAGAAAACTCCACTTACTTCCCAACTTTCTCCAAAATGTCTTACCAATACTTGGATGGTTCATAGAGCATATATGCGGTAAGATTAAACATTTTATCTATTGGTGTCTTGAGGTGATTGAAGATTTTATGGATTTACTTGACCTATAAATTAGTTTCTTAGGGCCCTCCCTCCACACTGAATGTGGTAGATGATACAATTAAAACTCTCTTATCAGCTAAGACATCAAAGGTATGATACAAACAATCTCCCTTTACATGAATCGCATGACCCTTAGGAATCTATCATGAAGCTGAACATATATATAATCCCTAGGAACTATATGAATCATTGGCTTAGATCTATATTAGGAGCATTCCAATTTCAACTCTCCTGAAACTCAATTTAAAGATTATGATGAGATATTTTCTCTACAAAACAAATGCACACCTTAGATCACTGGGTAAAAATAAGGTTAACCTCAACATGTGATTACAAAAGAGAACCACTAACTCATGGTCTCTCTAAAAATGTATTAACATGTTATTTAACATGAAATATCAATTCATTTATTTCATTTATCAGGTTTAACTGATATCTCATACCATATTCTACATAGGCAATAAATCATATGCATATAAATATGCCCCTATCATAAACCATGCATGTTAGTATATATCCCTATGTGCCTATCATGATTCATGAATAATCATATCTCTCCATACCAAGACATGGATATAAATATCAAGAAACAATAACCTCACAAAACATGGGAATCACCAAAGGTGAAATAATATCAAACCATAATAAGTGAACATCATGGACAACAATCCCATCCTTGGTAACTTAGGTTTTCTACCATACATGGGTTAAAAAATCCCATACACAAGTTCATTAACAATTCCTAAAACATCATAATCTCCATTCTACCATTCCCAAATAGCAAAGAAACATAAAAAAACTTATTCCATCTAATACCACTTTGTAACATCCCCTGATTTGGCACTCTCTTACATGCCCGAAATGGGTTGGTTATGTGACCTCAAGCACGAATCCCCATATTACAGAGGCTTATGATTAGCAGTGGGGGTGTGATATGTATAGTGGGAATACTATATCCCTTATTTATAGAGTTACAAAACCATGGAATAATATAAAAACAATAAATAAATATTAGACTTCAGAAATAAAGGAAAAAATATAATAGAGAAGAAAATAAATTATAAAATCCAATTAAATAATCCTATAAATAAAAAAAGAATAATGTAATGACATTTTGGAATGTAAATAAATGTCATGATAGAAGTAATACAATTAAAAGACTAGAAGATTGAAATGATGAGTAAAAGTCCCCAGTCCCAAACCCCATGTCGGTCTCGCTTCCAAACTCAAGCCCATCTAGCAAGAAAATAATAAAAAACAAGATCCTTTGTCCTTGTATAAACCTGCATCCATGTAATGTTCTTAGGTACAAATTGATATTCCAAATAGGGTGTGAGTAAAACTCATTAGGTAGAAATCGTGTCTAAACAAACCATCATGATAAGAAGTGTATAAAATAATGTGATAAACTTGTGTATTAATTAAGTAAAAAATTAATAAAATACAACAAAAATATGCTTCAGCACTTGTTGGAATATCTCTGATCATGTCTCACAACTATGCCAACCATAACCATATAACCATGGTAAAACATAACCTTCCTCATCACCATGATGAAATGTCTCTGAGCATGTCACACAGCCATGTCAACCACAACCACATATCCATGGTATAATGAATCACTGGGCCAATCCCTCTATATAAGCATCTCAACATGTGTCAGGGAATAGCCTGATATATAATCATTAAAACATGTGACTGGGTCAGAACATGATACATAATAATTACAACATGTTCTAGGGTTATAAACTGATATATAAACATTACAACAAGTTCTAGGGCATAACTCGATATATAAGCATTACAACATGTTCCAACGTCAGAAACTAATATTTAATAATTACAACATTTATTAGGTTAAGAACCTAGTATATAAGCATTTCAGTATGTGTCATGGTAAGAACCTGGTATATAAGCATTACAGTATGTGTTTGGGTCAGAACCTAATAAATAAGCATTACAACATGTGTCAGGGTAAGAAATCAGTATATAAGAATGTTTCAAGTTCATAACCCAATATATAAGCATTAAAGCATGTGTTACCAGTGCATATCATAATAGTAAACACATCACAATATGACTACATAAGACCAAATGGTTAATTTTTCTAATTAACATTTGACTTTCAATTTATCATTTATTTTAATTAATCAAATAATCAATTTTCTAAGGTTAATATTTAACGATCATTCACCTAAATAACATGTCATGATAAAAATCATATGCAATCCAATTCTAATTCATTATTTTCAAGGGTTCTCTCACCAAATGGACTACCAAAATCCAAGTCACATCATCAATTGAATCCAAAGGGATAAAATGGAGAATCCAACGAAGGATTACCATCATTTCATTCAATTAAATAATTATTATGAACATGAATTATCACAATAGAAATATTGAATACACTTAGAAATTGGAAATCAGACCATAGGGTTATGATTTAGACTACTTACCTTTAATCAGTGAAGAATGCAACACCTCAAATGGAAAAATCCAAAAAATATAATGGTGTAGATGATCACAAGAAGAACCTAGATAAAAACTGATCAAGATCAAAACTAACAATGCACACAACCAAGATATCATACTTCCATCGTTGGATAAAAAAGGGGAAATAAGGTAAAACTAATGAAAAACCACTTACTAGGGATCATACATGTGACCAGGACATTCGAAATAGAGGTAAGGGGCCCAAAATCACATGGGTGATCACCATAGGTTGAGAGGAGGAAACATGCATCCAGGTGAGAATAAAAATCATCCACACAATAATTTTTAAAAACCATATTGGGATATTACATGGTGTGTAATATAGTTACAAATCATTTATTTATTTTTAGAGGGATACATGGAAAAACCTATTGCCTCGGCTGGACATTTAATTATCATGAACATTACATGACGTGTAACCACTTCACGTCATGAATTAGTTCACACCATGAGTATGGTGGATTCTACAAATTGTGTAACCAATTTACATGGTGTATAAATGTCCCAAAGATAGTTTTTATCCCATTTGACTTATACAAACCCAAAACCCTTTTAAGGTTTCACAAATTACCAAGAATAATTGGTAACACTTGAACCATTTATACCTGCACTCCATTAACTCAAACAGAAACCCTGAACTCCTCCCCACATGGATACTCTCCCATTTTCTCAAGTTTCCACACAATCCAAGACTATGTTTATTTAAACAACAGACATATAAGGAAAAAAATGACTACCAAGGTTTAAATACAAGGAAAAACTCAATTGAAATAAGTTTAATGAAAAACTTTGAGTGTGAAATAACTGAAAAAATATGGTATCTTACAAGAGGATTAATGGAATAGGTTTTGGATGGGGGATAAGAATGAAAGGAAATATATGAAATATTAGAGGAGGAGAATACTAATTGTCAGAATAGAGTATGGTGTGTCATGTTTTTTATTTTATTTCTTGATTTTATATATTTTATTTAGGTTTAATCAGTATTATTAGTTTTTTAAGATGAAAACCAATGGGTGACTAGAAAACCAAAGAAAATTATTCATAATTGAAAAAATAGACCACAGTTAATAATATAACAAATTATCCAAATCAATTCAATTTTAATCATTTATTTCAATTTAACTAACTTCATGAGCACGCCTAACAATCATTGATGACCATAAACTTTATATAAAGTACAATGTACCTTTTAATTTATACCTAATGTGATGTTATTTAAGTTATTACATGACACAGTGGACCTTAACAGGTTCCCCTTTATCCTCCTTTGATAAGGGGATATAAAATTACATGAGTGGTATCTTAATCCTTTCCTATAAAGTGGTATTTGGGTTACCTTATAGAATATTATCTTTATTTTATGTGCTTGCGAGGTGTTGATTTCCCAGCTTTGTGTTTTATGGTCCCATGCGGTGGTACCATGGATATTGGATATATAGAAAGGGGTTATGAGTGTGAGAACATACCTTATATTAAATTTCATAGGTACTGAGAATTATGTCAAACTTATTATGAATTTGTTATGGTGTTTTGGTTATTTATTTATTATGAAATTAGATAGTTTTTTATGGGAATTCATTACATATTTTATTGATTTTGAAATAATTTGCACCATGATTTCACTTTCTTATGTTATTATTTCAAGTATGTTATGAATTTCCCATTACTCAGGTATTACCCATGGCATGGGATGACATTTCCATTTATATTTATGATGCCTATATGATAGAAATACATGTATATTGTGATATTATTGATAATGGTATGGGATATACTAAACATTTCCCATACATTTTTTATGGCGAGGGATGCTATTCCCATCATGTGATAATCCTATGGCTTGGGATGTAATCCTCATTATAATTAATGTTTATATAGTTGAAGATAATAATATCTAAGTATATGGGCCTTTTAAGGGTTCCCTCTCATCCCTTTAGAGGGTGTTATCAAAAATCAATAAAAATAAGGCCTTCAGGTCATTTGGGGGGGGGGTATAATGGAACATAATTACCACTTGGACTCAATATTGACAAAATAATGGGATGTCTTAACCATTTTACATTTTTATTGTAATGGATAAGGGATGAAATGAATATCTATTCATGTTAGGTCATTATGGGATGAAATTCCCACTTATTAATGTTATAAAATAATGGGAAGATATTCCAAAATATTATATATTATATTTTCATGGGGTTTCATGACATCATGTTGAATTGATATGTTATGGGATTCTATTCCCATTATTATTTGATTATTTTTATAGATATAAAATTAATTAGATCATTTCTTTATTGGGTGATATGTTATGACTTATATGGGCATTGATTGAGGTAAGTATGGTCTCTCATTAATACAGATTGTCAGCACCTGAAGGTGTGACGCATATTATTAATATTTATGTTTATTTATGTCTATGAGAATCATTATGTCCATGCACTTAAATAGTTTGTATTTTCTTAGGGATACCATTGGTGGTGGCCTACTGAGTTGTACTCACACCCTACATAGTAATATAGATGCATGTGAAGAATTTATGATTCATGATATAGGTAATGGTGAGGGTCTTGAATTTGATGAGTAAGATGGGGCGATGTGGTCAGAGTGTAAGACAAGATCAAGTAGAGTATTAGAACCTGATTTTTTAGACATATCCATTATTTTATATATTTTGGATAACTTTTTATATGTTTGTGTAATGACATAAACCACTAAGGGTTAGTGAAATATGAGTAATTTGTTTTTGTCTTAGGAAAGGGGAATTTTTGATAATTAGTATTTGGATTAGAAATCTGAGAGTTGGAATATCTCAAGAATATTTTTTTGTATGTGGGAAGAGGCTCGAGAGGTGTTTTAAGTATAACATCATAAACTGATTTATGTTTTTTTTAAAAATTAAAGTTTAATTTAAATATATATATTTAATTGTTTTGGGTATTTTATACATGGAATGATGCTCAAACATGGATTTTGGATTATATCATGTTTTACCATGCAAAATAGGACCCAATCAGAGTGTTAGAGGTGTTAGAATAATTTTAGAATTGGATTTTTTGAGTTTTTAAAGGTAAATGGATAATTAGATGGTATTTTCAGTATATGATGTGGGTTGGGGTAGTGTTTCATTAATTGGGAGTGATTTTTTGTTGTTTTTTAAGTGAAATGGATTTATAAAATTTTTACGATATCTTGAATATGGCTGAAAAATATAATTTCTGGTCTAGTTATCCATGTGAGAGTCATATTTCAACGAGAGAGGGGAAATTTTTAGAGATTATATGATGAATTATAGACATATAGATAAGGCATAGAAGAAATTTGGTTGATGAGGTTTGTTTTTTAGGTGTTGGGGGTAGTATTTTGGAATTTATATGCATAAAAAATTAGATATAGGTTCTAAATGGGTGAATTTACAGATGTAGATCCATCCAAAGTAAGGGCCTTATAAGAATATTTTTCTAAGTCAAAATTTTTATGTATCAAAAGAATATATCACATATTGAAATTTTGTTTGAGAAACATATATTATGTATTAAATTATATCAAAAGAAAATATCTTACATATTGTTTGGATGTTTATCTTCTAAGTATTTCATATAGAATAATATATTACATACAAAGAAGATAATACATATGGATTATTTTAATATAAGGGATAAATCTTATATTGAAATAATATCTTATGTATTTCTCAGAAGTTACATCTTTTAAACATTTCAATAAGTAAAATATATTACATATCAAGTAAAATCTCATATATGTATGAAAATTTAGGTTTTAAAAGTTAGGATTTTAAGAAAAGGATAATATCTTATGTATTATATATTTTTTAATGGAAAATATCTTATATATTGAAATTACTAGGATAATATATTATGAATTTCTCTAAAATTTTATCTTTAGAGATACTTGGTGTCTTTAGGAGGATCATACATTGAGGGTGACCTAGTATAGTTTCCTATAGTTATAAGTACAGATGATAGATTTATTTTGTGGAAATCATAACATGACTGCAAGTTGTGTCTTGTAATTTTAAAAAAATTAGTAATTTTTTTGGTCCCCTAGTAAGTATTATAAAATTAAGACTCTAAAAAAATCTAGAAAGGTCTATAACTCTTACTAAATGGGTATTTTAACCCTTTACATCATATGAATATTAGGTATATAGGGAGTTTTAGAAGTTTATGGTCTAGAAGTTAGTGTTTATTAGAGAGTACAAAAGTTTATATTTATTTAGGGTCATAACTATTAAGTTTTTACCCTTTTAAAATATCCAAAAAATACCACTATAACACTATTATTTTGAAGGGGATTTTAGTGGAGTTTCCTTTAGATGTCTATAATTTTAGAGTTTGAAGTGTGTGTTATTCAAGAAATTAAAATAATGAGTTATAGAGTTGAACATAAGTTATTTTTCTAGATGGAGGGCTCAAAACTTTCATTCTCTATGTTTTAGAGGATTTTATGAGAGTTTTAAAAGAACTAGAGTGGTTCAGATAAAGGAATTTTGGAAGGATAATTCATTTGGAGGGACTAAATTTCAGGAACATACATTTAGAAATAATTAAATATTAATAAAATTATTAAATGAAAATGAAAAGGGGGATTTTCAGCCATTTTTTACATAGTGAGCATGCCTATAAGGGTGTTTCACTACCCTATTCAAGTATAATGTGAATCTTCATTAATTATTATTAGTTTTTAATTCTTTATATAAGAGATAATTCTTGAGTTAAACTTAATTCTTTGTATCGATTATTTATCAAATTCTACCCCTCATTATCAATGTTAATTTATCATGACTACAAATGTTCTCGGGTGAAGATTCCATTGGGGCATGGAGGAATCATCTCAAAATGAGATTTATTTTTCTTAGCTTTTATAAAAGTTATCACAAAAGGATGATTATGCTAGATTATACGTGGATTCCAAATTTATGTCACTACCTTATATTATTTAGGGGTTTTCATCTATTTGGGTGAAAATAATGGATATATTGAGATAAGAAATCATGGATTTTGTGTGGTAAAGGACTGAATTGATACTAGGGGTGGTTCTTACTCATTTCTTGGAGATTTATATCTTGGAAGTTTCTACGGAGTAATTTATTGATCATGCCCTTGAAATTAAATTAAAAATTAAATTTGTAAATTTTTTGATAAAAAATGTTAAAATTAATTATAATGGAACTATAATCAATTTGGATGATTTATGGATGGATTTAGGGACTTTTGTTGATGAATGATGACCATTTAAGCTTAGAAAATATTCAGTGATGGTGTCTAAGATATGATGGAAGGTAATAAATCCATGTATTAGGTAGGTGGTCCCTTTAACATATCCCTATATTTATTGTTTTTTATGCACCACGTGAAGGTGGTCTATTCGCAGATGTTCTATTAACCTTAAATATAATATTAATTGTTTTTATTAAATTCCCATAAAATGAATTAAGTTTCATGGTACACAATATACCGTTTGAAATTAGATGAGGGCCTTGAGAACTGGTGGTCGAGGACCTGATCATAAATATATAATAAGAAATATGTGTACCCTTGAAGGGTTTACACATAGGAATGAGATATAGTGTTCTTGGAGATAGAATGCCTATGAACCTCCTAAATTAAGAGTAGGCATTATAGTTATGTTTATGATAAATAGAGTCTCCTAGTGACTATGTCACCAAGGGGGTAAAGATGTTAGTTGATGTCATGGGAGACCGAAGATGGATCCTAAATCTTGGGATGAGATGAAAATATCATAGGTTAGTTTCCCAAGGATATCAGGTAGGATTGAGTGGCATATACCATTCTTGTAATACTGCATGTTGATTGTTTTTTTTTAATTTTCAGATTTTTTTTCTGATTAGGTGCTTACCAAATGAAGTGTATTATGATATGAAGTATGCAATAGGAAGGTAATAATGAATCTTTATTGTTTTACCTATGGTGCCTCCTGCTGGTCCACCTCTGAAGTCCCCTATGTAAATATACAGGTTTGTGTTTCCATTTTCATGAGCATTTTGGTTGTCCCTATTTTTATGGTGGTGTTCTTTTTTATGCATAGATGGGGATGAAAGTGGTGCTTTTATATACGTCTCATATCTAAAAATTTAGTTTGAATGTGTAACCTATTTCTGTTTTTTGAGATGTGATGTTTTGGTAGGTGTTTTGTTTTCATGTTGGTTCTCTTTTAATAGTTCACACTTCACCACAAAGTGGTTTTAATTAGAAAATAAAAAAAGGGATTTTGAGTAACACAAGGTTTAGAGAATCCATGCCAAATGTTATCTTCTTTTTATTTTGTTTTCTAATTATTTCTTATATGTTTGCATTAATATTTTTGATTCTGCATATTCAGTATGGTATTCTTATTTTTAAACAAATTTTTCTATGCAGAAAAGTCTAAACAAGTAAATGCTTCACTAGCCGTGTGCAAGGATTTAAAGCTGGATGGTCTTCTCATCACTGAAGGTGGGATTGAGTTTAATAGAGTATATTTGGAATATCAAGTCATGATTTTAAAAAATTCTAATAATTTTTTTGGTATATTTAAGGTTTTACATCAAACACAAATGCTGATAATCTTGTAGAAACATTTGCTGAAGAAAAATGACAGACCAAGGTGTTCAGTCCATCAAATAATTATATTTTAATACGTTGCTTTTTTTTCTTGTATCACTGTCTGTCCACTGTTTGTTTTTGTAATGCAGGTTGTTGGTGTTCCTGTTACTTTGTATGGGGATCTCAAGAACCAGTTTTTTGAGACTAATGTTGGGTTTGATACAATATGCAAGGTATTAGTTCTAAGGCTCAACATGCATTATGAAGACAAGAAAATCTACTTTGTTCAAAAAATAAACACGCAAACCTTTCTTAATGTCTGCCGAAGCACATACCAAATATGTGTTTTTTGTTGAAATTAGGGATTAATAAATATTAACAACTTTATTTATTGGTTTTGATTTATTTGGAATCCCATTAGCATGTAAGAGTAATTTTTTAAAGTAATTGTTTGATTCAGAAAAAGAATTGATTTGAGCACAGGATTTTAATAAATGTATATTGCATCCAGGTTAATGCCCAAATCATAAGCAATGTTTGCATGGATTCCCATTCTGCAGAGAAGGTATTAATATATTTTTTATTATCAAATTTCTGCTATTTTTAGGGAATCTTTTATAGTTGAAGATATCATTGTAAGAGAACCAAATCTTATTGATGATAATTTTAAATTTTTTTAGTTGTCTTTCTCCAAAGTTATTTAATGAGTGACCTGTTGCTGTAGTCTTGAACAATATTTATGTCTAAAACATTTGGTGGTAGACTATTTTTATTTTTTTGTTTGTTAGTACTAATACTTCATCTGACTCATGGGTAGAAGGGATTTTCATGTTTCTCTTGAATGCACCCTTCAATCCCATCCAAACACGGTTAGCTATTCTATATCATTTTTGGTATTTTCATTTTATGGTTTGGTCTATATTTTTTGGATTGATACAAATTCATATGAATTTGTTAAAATCTTTGATGTGGTATTATTGTTTCCCTCAGCTGTTACTTTTAGAAAAAACATATGCAACTTGATTCTCTATTTTCATGTGGATGTATAGTTTACCTTAATTTTATTTTTATATTATACATAAAATGTATCTATATTAACTAAATATAGGGGTTTTTATTACTTTTATGTAAATTGTTTCCCAGTACTTTTGACTTATTTTCATAGAAACAAGAGGTATGGTTTAGGAGTCTTTAGTCACAATCCACATGAAAAACATCAAACAACAAAATACTTATTTAATTTTTCTAAAACTATGATTCTTAGTGTTCATTAATTATTTTCTTAAGCATTATGTATAGATTCTACACAGATGAAAATGTGTTCCTTTGATTTATTGTTTAGAGTGTCTCATTTTTTGTGAATTTACTGTGGTAGAGGTCATCGGATGGTAAAAATCACAACTTTGATTTCATGTTTCTAGGAAACTCCTTTGAGGAGCCTCGGCTGGTTCAGACGAATGTGAACCAGAACAGAAAGGGTTACCAGGAGAAAATGATGGGAGTGTGGTTTGAGACCACTATAGATTTCCATACTTTCTCTCTTCACTAGATCCTTTTCCATGTTTTGTAACTCTCATTTCTCTATTTCTTCATCCATTAAACCATATTATTTATTTATTTCATATAGCAATCTTTCCATATATTTTTTCAATTGGCTTAAAAATACACGATTACCTACTGTAGTCTATGCACATTTGATTAAGTTTTAGTAATAAATGAATCTATATGTTATTATACAGTTTCAGCAAAGCTGTAGATTATTTCACATTGAATTTATATCCATTTTCAACATATATTCAATATCCATACTTCTATATAATATAAAATTGAAAGGATAATATATTGTGCATTCAAAATTATTTATCATGTACAGTTTCAACTGACTCTAAAATCTACCTATGTGCAATATGAAGTATCTTTAACATTATTCTTTATTGGTTAATATCAATGAAATATGTAGGAACAATCCAACTAATTCAATATATTATGAATTCAATATCCTTTGTAATGTATAGTTCCAATATGTCTACATATAACTATAAGTTTATACTATGCAGTATCACACGATTTGAAATTTGATGACAATTTTAATTAGTGGAATGGTTAAAAATAATATCATTTCATTTTAAAAATAGAATATTGGTTGTAAATACTTTCATTTCTTTCTAAAAATAGAATAGAGATGAATTTAAATATAACATATTTTATAAATAAATTAAATATCACTAGCAGCAAATTTGATAATGAAAAGTGATCATATTCAATTATCAAATGACTTATTATTTCCCTAAAATCCTCTATTTTTTCCCTTCATTAATTAAAACCCCCAAATATTTACAACCACCATATTTCATGAAGGGAAAATTCTTTTTTAAAATAAAAACACACACCAAACATGCTACATGGAAACTATCTTTCCATATTATGAACTACTAAAGATTCAATATTCTTATTAAAGGATTCCTTTTTAATAAATCTATATCTACCAATTAGATATCATTTTATTTCATACACATGTATTTATATTTTCATTATCTTCATTTTATTCTAATAATTATATTTATTTTAGTGACATTAATTTTTTTTTGAATGATGTATAACTATATGATTTATGGAAAATTTAATATTCCCATGCGTTCGCATGGGCGGAGTACTAGTTACATACAAATAAGATCATACATATGGATTATTTTAATATAAGGGATAAATATTATATTGAAATAATATCTTATGTATTTCTCAGAAGTTACATCTTTTAAACATTTCAATAAGTAAAATATTTTATGAATCAAGTAAAATCTCATATATTTCTGAAAATTTAGGTTTCAAAAGTTAGGATTTTAAGAAAAGGATAATATCTTATGTATTATATATTTTTTAATGGAAAATATCTTATATATTGAATTTACTAGGATAATATATTATGAATTTCCCTAAAATTTTATCATTATATATACTTGGTATCTTCAGGAGGGTCATACATTGAGGGTGACCTAGTATAGTTTTCTATAGTTATAAGTACAGATGATAGATTTATTTTGTGGAAATCATAACATGACTGGAAGTTGTGTCTTGTGATTTTAAAAAATTTAGTAATTTTTTGTTTTCCCCTAATAAGTATTATAAAATTAAGACTCTAAAAAAATCTGGAAAGGTCTATAACTCTTACTAAATGGGTCTTTTAACCCTTTAACATCATATGAATATTAGGTATATAGGGATTTTTGGAAGTATATGGTCTATAAGTTAGTGTTTATTATAGAGTAAAAATGTTTATATTTATTTAGGGTCATAACTATTATGTTTTTACCTTTTTAAAATATCCAAAAAATACAACTATAACACTACTATTTTGAAGGGGATTTTAGTGGAGTTTCCTTTAGATGTCTAGAATTTTAGATTCTCAAGTGTGAGTTATTCAAGAAATTAAAATAATGGGTTATAGAGTTAAACATAAGTTATTTTTCTAGATGTAGGGCTCAAAACATTTATTCTCTATGTTTTAGAGGATTTTATGAGAGTTTTAAAAGAACTAGAGTGGTTCAGATAAAGGAATTTTGGAAGGATAATTCATTTGGAGGGACTAAATTTCAAGAACATACATTTAGAAATAATTAAATATTAATAAGATTATTAAATGAAAATGAAAGGGGGATTTTCAGCCATTTTTACAAAGTGAGCATGCCTATAAGGGTGTTTCACTACCCTATTCATGTAACACCCCAAGATTTTATGAAAAATATTCTTTTTAATTTCATTAATATATTGTGTTGTACGCTACACCAAAAGGATCTTGCAGAACATGCATCCTTGACTTGCCTTGCATTACATGCAATCGCGACCTTCCTCGATAGTGTGTGTAGTACGCAATACCGAGTTTCACTAAACAACGATATGCTATTAAAATATTATTAAAACAAGTCGTTATGAATAGTAATAACCACTTTTTGAAATTTTATAAATTTTATTTTTCAAAATGGAATTCATTTTTGGATTCGGAATATCGAAATTAGCCTAGGGTGAAATTTTGGTATTTTTTTGAAAACTTTCAATTTTTGATGAATAGTGAAACCACTAAGTGGTAGTTAAAAAAACTAAATTTTTCATAAAACTTAATTTTACCGCTTCTGTGAGTGGAATTTATAAAATCCGAGAGACACGGTTAATATCAAGGACTAAAATGTGGTTCAATGAGATGAAAATAATTTTTGGTGAATAGTAACTTTTTACTTTTTTTTACCACGGTTAAAAGTAAATAGGGTAATTAACGGTAAAAATGATATTATTATTACCCTAACACATGTCCTAATTCTATTAGAAAAATGTAATTCGACCAAAAACAACCTTAGGAATAAAATATTACCATTTAGGCCCACTTGGATTAGATTAGGACATTTATTATTAATTTATTTAAAAAGGGTTAAAATAGTTGAAATCAAAGTTTAATAAGTAAATCAATTTTAAGATGGGGTTATACATAAGATAAATTCGACTATAAATATTCATTAGAAAGCTAAAAAGATTTTCTACATAATGGTATTTTATTTGTAATTTTTAGACACTAAATAATTTAATTTATTTATGACACAACGATGATGCAGTAATTATCTTATTAATGAAATATTGACATAATCGATGTTATAAATACCCAAATAAATGTAATTTGAGACTTTTTATGAACTCAAATACTTTTATAGGTTCCTATGACATTTTATTATTAATTTAATTCACTTTTTTCGAACTAATAATTCTGTTATGATTTTCACAAAAATTAATTACTAAATAGTGTCAAAATTGACATAAAATAGTTTTTAAAAACAATATTATATTATTAATTGTTATTTTATTCCTAAAAATCTAAGGTTAGGCCAAATGAATTATATAATGTTATATATATTAATAATAAACAACTTGGGGTTCTTTTGGCTTCTTATAGTATGTTTATTAACCTTATAGTATAAGAACACAAGAAGACACGGTAAAAGTAAAATTATTTTACTTAATGTTAAATCTAAATAATAAGGTTAAAATAGGAACCTAAACTTGTCTAAATTCTATTGGATGAGATGATTTCGACCCATCCCCACCTTATCTTATAAATGAATCAATTTTGAGCTATTTAAAACCGAATTTGACTTTATAATAAAATAATAGTTTTAGTTATTCCAAAGGTGCCCCTCTCCTCCCTTATAAAAGGGAACCTCCTCCCTCTCTTCCTCACACCACTTTGAGCCTTAAAGCTCGGCAAAACCCTGAAAAATTCCCTTCTCCAATTCCCTAGAAAAATCCTAGAGGTTCTGGTATTCCTCAAAGACCAATTTTAGTGCCCTAAAAGGAGGTCTCAAAGAGGCGCTTCAAAGAAGAGGTAATGCCTGTTACCGATTCTTTCATCTTTATTTCTTCTTCCACTTCTTCTTCTTTAGTTGTTTCATCATGAAGTAATAACATCAGTATCCCTCATATACTGATATGTTATTATAAGTATTAAACAACCCTATTTCACCATCTATCCATCCTACGGAAAATGAAATCACCGCGCGTGCGTACGTACGTAATACCGTCTCCACGCTGTGGTGTAATCTATTTTCCACCACCACCTTACTTGTATGGGTATAATGGTGTACATAACAACTATATATGATTATTGTAAAGTGATATCGATTTTTAAATAGTATACATATACTCCAATACAATTCCATGATCATGAGAATGATATCATCGCTCGTGCGTACGTACGGACTACCGTCTCCACGATGCGATGAGATTCATTCTCCATGTTAACCATTCATGAATGATTATAAAGTATATATAATAATTAATAATGAAATATATGACATAATAATGATTCTGGATTTATGTGTATATATATGTATGTAATCTACTTAATTCCATTCAACTCAATAAGGAAAAGAAAACAGCGTTCATGCATACGTACAGTCTACAGTCTCCATGAACGGTGTATTTCTTTCCATTTACTGATCTATTATATATATATATATATATTCTGAATATATATTATATATAAATCATGTTTTATATTCTGGAATTATGTAATCATGATCTAAGTAATCATATGAATAATTACAAGTCAAAACACGGATGACAAATGAAACGATTTTACCCAAAACGCTCTTTAACATGGAATTTACAAAAGAACGGGTAATATAAAGCCATAAGTGAACCATATATGATATAATAACAATGATTATGATTCTGGAATAATTCAATGACATTATTTAAATCATTATATAGGAGGTTCGGACAGATATGAAGCAAATCAGACCTAAGGTAAGGGAAAATATCACAATCTCATTTTTATCCGAGATTGTTTATAATTTAGTATTTACTGTGGTGTATTTTATCATCCACATCCATGTTTCCTCAATATGTAATATTATTTCCATCCAACTAAAATTGTTTAAATCCAATTTTACCCTTCAGTGAGTTTTTAGTAAAGGATTTTAAAGGAATCTTTTGTCGTTTTTCGTACGAGGTACTTTTTGACTTTCCCGAAAAAAGTACGAAGAATGTTTTTTTAACTTATACGGCATGAATGGATTTTTAAAAACATTATTTCCAAGAAGATTCCTTTACAAGTTTTCAAGTTTATTTTTAATCAACTTCTTTTAGTTTATAATTGTATGACATGTTAAGAAAAGAAAAGTATTTTTGAAGTAGAAATGATATTTTCCTCAAGAATGGAGTTCAAGTGTTTTATCAAAATTAGTTTCCATCTAAGATAATAAAGGGTTCTATTTCTATCCCTATTATTACATGGATTTGATTATGTTGTGATTAAAATATTTTTATGAATTCTTTTATCTGATATGAATTGTTTTACGATGTCACGATGTTTATGATTCCCATTTTTATTACATGGGTTATGCTATGATGTATGGTTTATGATTTTGTGGCACACATAAGAATGGTATCATTATGAGATGGGTGGGACCTATATCTCCCTACAATGCATTGGGTAAAGATTTTATATCTCATGAGTTAGACATGGATGGAATGGTAGGTTATACCGGTTCAGTGAAACAGGACTGAAACGAGGAGTGAAATCGGCTCAGAAAGGGACTTTGTCCACTAAGATAGTCTTGGAAATGAGTCTTGACTAATAAGAAATTATTCTCTATGATTATGTGTGTATGACACAAAGTTTCATGTTTTAAGTTATGATTATTGGGATTACATTTCACTACTATGATTTATCCCATGTTATGAAATTATGATCTCTTTTGCAGGTTAAGATTTCCAAAAGATATGTTCTTATGAATATGATGTGATTGATATTTATTTTGTTTACCCTTACTAAGCATTTGATCTCACCCTTTTATGTTTTCTCTTCCCCAGGACATAAATAAAGGATTTAGGTTTAAAAAAAAGAAGATCTTTATGGGAGATGTTGAAGATCTTTCACCACGATTAGAAGATTATATTCCGAGTTTCCAAAGACACTAAACTATTACGGTCCTTGTGTGTGTGTTTTTGTTATGTACTAAGTATTCCGAAAAAGTAATGTAATGTCTATGTACGTTAAGCTTCGGGTCTCTATAGTTGGTATCAGAGGAAAGGTTTAGGTAACCTTTGGAAACTAGGATGCGAAAACGTTAGTGAGATCCCTAGAGATATTTTTAAGGTATGTCTCGGGATGTCCCTAAGGATAAGTATACGTATAGGATATAGTCCTAGAACTATGGTAACGATATTAGATTAAACCAAAGATGTTAGATATTGAAGTTACTTCCCCTTTATTATGATTTTTGCCTCTCACACTATTATTTTTGGGTTTTAGACGATGGATGGAACCCGAAGGAACCGTGTTGATCAATGCAATGGACAATGCAATGATTGTCCTCCTGAACAAACAAATGTTATGGGAGATGGAGTGAAAAATCTTATTGCTATACTTACACAAGCTATGAATCATTCTGGACTTCCAAATGAGCAGAGAAGGGAACAATATTCTATTGAGTCCTTCATGAGGCAACGTCCACCTTCTTTCAGTGGGTCTTCTGATCCACTTGTTGTTGAACAATGGATTAGTACTACTGAAAGGATATTTTTAGTTCTTAAATGTTCTGAACATGATAAAGTCATCTTAGCAGTGTATCGTTTGGAAGGTGATGCAGATCAATGGTGGAATCTTATCAAGAATACGAGGCCAAGAGATTAAATTGAGTCCATGGAATGGGACGAGTTCAAGAACTTATTTTTCAATAAGTACTTCCCTCGTATTCTTCGAACAAAGATGGAGAAGGCGTTTATTGAACTAAAGCAAAAGGATGATGAATCTGTTGGTATATACGGAGCGAATTTTACAAGGCTTGCAAGGTATGCATCTAGATTTATCATCCAACCTGAAAGTAAAGTTGATCGATTCTTCAGTGGCTTAAAACCAAATCTTCGAAGGGCATTAGCTATAAGAGACTTCAGTAGATATGAAGAAATTGTGTGTTGTGCTATCAAGGTAGAAATGGAAGTTGGTGTTACTTATCCATCTCATAGTTTTGACAAGAAACGAAAGATGGAGTTCAAGGAGAAATCTTAGAATAATGGTGAAAAGAAGATGAATGTTTCCTTATGCTCAAAGTGGGGAAAGAAGAATGGTGGAGATTGTCTTAAAGGGACTAGAAAATGTTTTAAGTGTGGAAAATAAGGTCATCGAGCAGCTGAGTGTCAAAGTAATGGAAAAAGGGTTTCTAATGATGTGAATAAAGAAAAGACTGCAGAGAAATCACCAACAACACTTCAATGCTTCAAGTGCAAGGAAATGGGGCATTATGATAATAAATGCCCTAATCCAAGGGTTAGTGATGATCGACATGAGCAACCACTTAAGGCAAAGGACAAAGGGAAGTCACATGCGATCACTATTGGCAATGTTGAATATGAAAATGATGTGGTGGAATGATTAAGTGTTTATGTAATGGGATTCCAGAATAATGTTGTATATAGTATCGTTGAATATTGGAATATCTATGTTTTGGTCTATTATGGTTTTCAATAATTTTATGGCATCGGTAACCATGAAAAGTGATTGAAATATTTTTGGAAAGCAGATGATATGCACATAATGAAGGGATAAAGAGAATCTAATATGTTTGATAGTATTCATGAGCTCATGATTGATATAAGGACTAAGTGATATCATGGTTTGAGGATATAGAATTTTGAGGATTTTGGTATGCGGAAAGTGTTAACTTTTAACTGCAGTCATGTTTTCACTAAGGTTCAATGGATATTCATTCTTCAAGAGAATACATGATTAAGGTATTCACATGTTTTTAATTTGACCAACAAGATATATCTTATGATATATGGGGGATAAATTATGGCATTCACGTGATCATTTTCTTTATACTATGAGCTTGGACCGAAGTAGTTTAGATAAGCCTAAAGATTGGAATGGATTATGTTGGACATAAGTTAGTATTGTTTAAGGATAAATTTTTTTGATATTGTTGATGGGATGTTATAGTAATATAGCTTTAGAAAAAGGACAACCTGCAGGACGGGCGACAACCAATCGTGTCGGACAAGGCTGTGGGAATCGAACCCACAACCGAAGTGCGACTGACCTTTATCGCCTACCACTGGCCTACAGGAAGTCCCTGTTTAGTAGAAACTAGTTTTATTATATTAAGCAGTATGATATATGAAGTATAAGTCCATTTTAGGAACCATATATGATTAATCTCACTATAGATGGACTTATGTATTTTTTGATAACTTTTCTAACCTTTTGTTTGAGACAGATGGAATGACCCATCATTCTATCACATGATCTGCTAACACATCACGAATGACAAATTCAACTTCATTTATTTAAGAGATAAAGTGGAAATTGTCCAAAGAACGACAAACGGTGAGACTATACCAAAATCACGAAAGTATTTCTTCTAATTCCAATTTCATCAACTTTAGGGAAATGATCTTGAAAACCAAAAATGTTGTCCTAGTGCTCTTATATCTGACGAATCATATGGTACCTTAGATCGCCAAAAATTTATGGCTTTGTGATTGCTGGATTTTCCATAGCCATGTTCTCTACCACTCTCCATCAGAACATGATGGTTAGATTTTTCTTCCATATCCATATTTTCACCTATGTGGAAACCCAGTGATTAGTTTATTTGGGTAACCGTTACATTTCATACTTTTGTTTTTAAAGATTGGTTTTGGTATTCCTTTTTACGATGTGGGTTTCTATTAAATAAACTTTCTAATAGTAAACCATTTATAACCCCGATGAATTTTGAGGGCGAAATTCATTTTAAGGGGGGTAGAATGTAACACCCTGAGATTTTATGAAAAATATTCTTTTAATTTCATTAATGTATTGTGTTGTACGCTACACCAAAATGAGCTTTCACAACACACATCCTTGACTTGCCTTGCATTACACGCAATCACGACCTTCCTCGATAGCGTGTGTAGTACGCAATACCGAGTTTCACTAAACAACGATATGCTATTAAAATATTATTAAAACAAGCCGTTATGAATAGTAATAACCACCTTTTGAAATTTTATAAATTTTATTTTTCAAAATGGACTTCATTTTTGGATTCGGAATATCGAAATTAGCCTAGGGTGAAATTTTGGAATTTTTCTGAAAACTTTCAATTTTTGATGAATAGTGAAACCACTAAGTGGTAGTTAAAAAAACTGAATTTTTCATAAAACTTAATTTTACCACTTCTTTGAGTGGAATTTCGAGAATCCTAGAGACACGGTTAATATCAAGGACTAAAATGTGGTTCAATAAGATGAAAATAATTTTTGGTGAATAGTAACTTTTTACTTTTTTTTACCACGGTTAAAAGTAAATAGGGTAATTAAGGGTAAAAATGATATTATTATTACCCTAACACATGTCCTAATTCTATTGAAAAAGTGTAATTCGAACAAAAACAACCTTAGGAATAAAATATTACCATTTAGGCCCACTTGGATTAGATTAGGACATCTATTATTAATTTATTTAAAGAAGGGTTAAAATAGTTAAAATCAAAGTTTAATAAGTAAATCATTTTTACGATGGGGTTATACATAAGATAAATTTGACTATAAATATTTATTAGAAAGATAAAAATATTTCCTACATAATGGTATTTTATTTGTAATTTTTATACATTAAATAACTTAATTTATTTATAACACAACAATGATGCAGTAATTATCTTATTAATGAAATATTGACATAATTGATGTTATAAATACCCAAATAAATGTAATTTGAGACTTATTATGAACTACAATAATTTTATAGGTTAATATGAAATTTTATTATTGATTTAATTAACTTTTTTAGAACTAATCATTCTGTTATGAGTTTCACATAAATTAATTACTAAATAGTGTCAAAATTGACATAAAATAGTTTTTAAAACAAATATTATATTATTAATTGTTATTTTATTTCTAAAAATCTAAGGTTCGGCAACATGACTTAGATAAGGTTATATATATTAATAATAAACAACTTGGGGTTCTTTTGGCTTCTTATAGTAAGTTTATTAACCTTATAGTATAAGAACACAAGAAGACACGGTAAAAGTAAAATTATTTTACTTAATGTTAAATCTAACTGATAAGGTTAAAATAGGAACCTAAACTTGTCTAAATTCTATTGGATGAGATTATTTCGACCGATCCCCACCTTATATTCGAAATGAATCAATTTGGAGCTATTTAAAACCGAATTTGACTTTATAATAAAATAATTGTTTTAGTTATTCCAAAGGTGCCCCTCTCCTCCCTTATAAAAGGGAACCTCCTCCCTCTCTTCCTCACACCACTTTGAGCCTTCAATCTCGGCCAAAACCTGCCAAATTCCCTTCTCCACTTCCCTAGAAACATCCTAGAGGTTCTGGTCTTCCTCAAAGACCAATTTTAGTGCCCTAAAAGGAGGTCTCAAAGAGGCGCTTTAAAGAAGAGGTAAAACCCGTTACCGATTCTTTCATCTTTATTTCTTCTTCCACTTCTTATTCTTTAGTTGTTTCATCATGAAGTAATAACATCAGTATCAATAATATACTTATATGTTATTATAAGTATGAAACAACCCTATTTCACCATCTATCCATCCTACAGAAAATGAAATCACCGCGCGTGCGTACGTACGGAATACCGTCTCCACACCGTGGTGTAATCTATTTTCCCCCACCACCTTACTTGGATGGGTATAATGGTGTACATAATAACTATATATGATTATTGTAAAATGATATTGATTCGGAAATAGTATACATACACTCCAATATAATTCCACGATCATGAGAACGATATCATCGCTCGTGCGTACGTACGGACTACCGTCTCCACGACGCGATGAGATTCATTCTCCACGTTAACCATTCATGAATGATTATAAAGTATATATAATAATTAATAATGAAATATATGACATAATAATGATTCTGGATTTATGTGTATATATATGTATGTCATCTACTTAATTCCATTCAACTCAATAAGGAAAAGAAAACAGCGTTCATGCGTACGTACGGTCTACCGTCTCCATGAACGGTGTGTTTCTTTCCATTTACTGATATATTATATATATATATATATTCTGAATATATATTATATATAAATCATGTTTTATATTCTGGAATTAAGTAATCATGATCTAAGTAATCATATAAATAATTACAAGTCAAAACACAGACGACAAATGAAACGATTTTACCCAAAACGCTCTTTAACATGGAATTTACAAAAGAACGGGTAATATAAAGCCATAAGTGAACCATATATGATATCATAACAATGAGTATGTTTCTGGAATAAGTCAATGACATTATTTAAATCATTATACAGGAGGTTCAGACACATACGATGCAAATCAGACCTAAGGTAAGGGAAAATATCACAATCTCATTTTTATCCGAGATTGTTTATACTTTAGTATTTACTGGGGTGTATTTTATCATCCAAATCCATGGTTCCTCAATATGTAATATTATTTCCATCCAAAAAAAATTGTTTAAATCCAATTTTACCCTTCGGTGAGTTTTTAGTAAAGGATATGAAAGGAATCTTTTGTCGTTTTTCGTATGAGGTACTTTTTGACTTTCCTGACAAAAGTACGAAGAATGTTTTTTTAACTTATACAGCATGAATGGATTTTTAAAAACATTATTTCCAAGAATCTTCCTTTAAAAGTTTTCAAGTTTTTTTAATCAACTTCTTTTAGTTTATAATTGTATGACATGTTAAGAAAGGAAAAGTATTTTTGAAGTAGAAAGGATATTTTCCTCAAGAATGGAGTTCAAGTGTTTTATCAAAATTATTTTCCATCTAAGATAATAAAGGGTTCTGTTTCTATCCCTATTATTACATGGATTTGATTATGTTGTGATGGAAATATTTTTATGAATTATTTTATCTGATATGAATTGTTTTATGATGTCATGATGTTTAAGATTCCCATTTTTATTACATGGGTTATGCAATGATGTATGGTTTATGATTTTGTGGCACACATAAGAATGGTATCATTATGAGATGGGTGGGACCTATATCTCCCTCCAATTCATTGGTTAAAGATTTTATATCTCATGAGATAGACATGGCTGGAACGGTAGGTTATACCGGTTTAGTGAAACAGGACTGAAACGAGGAGTGAACTCGGATCAGAAAGGGACTTTGTCCACTAAGATAGTCTTGGAAACGAGTCTTGACTAATAAGAAATGATTCTCTATTAATATGTGTGTATGCCACAAAGTTTCATGTTTTAAGTTATTATTATTGGGATTACATTTCACTACTATGATTTATCCCATGTTATGAAATTATGATCTCTTTTGCAGGTTAAGATTTCCAAAAGATATGTTCTTATGAATATGAAGTGATTGATATTTCTTTTGTTTACCCTTACTAAGAATTTGAGCTCACCCTTTTATGTTTTCTCTTCCCCAGGACATAAATAAAGGATTTAGGTTTAAAAAAAAGAAGATCTTTATGGGAGATGTTGAAGATCTTTCACCACGATTAGAAGATTATATTCCGAGTTTCCAAAGACACCAAACTATTACGGTCCTTGTGTGTGTGTTTTTGTTATATCCTAAGTATTGCTCAAAAGTAATGTAATGTCTATGTACGTTAAGCATCGGGTCTCTACAATTCAAGAATAATGTGAATCTTAATTAATTATTATTAGTTTTTAATTCTTTATATAAGAGATACTTCTTGAGTTAAATTTAATGCCTTGTATCGATTATTTCTCAAATTCTTCCCCTAGTTCTCACTGTTAATTTACTATGACTACGAATATTCTTGGGTGAAGATTCCATTGGGGCATGGTGGAATCATCTGAAAATAAGATTTAATTTTCTTAGATTGTATAAAAGGTATCGAAAAAGGATGATTACGCTAGATTATATGTGGATTCAAAATTTATGTCACCACCTTATATTATTTAGGGGTTTTCATCTATTTGGGTGAAAATAATGGATATATTGAGATAAGAAATCAGGGATTTTGTGTGGTAAAGGACTGAATTGATACTAGGGGTGGTTCGTACTAATTTCTTGGAGGTTTATATCTTGGAAGTTTCTACTGAGTAATTTATTGATCATGCCCTTGAAATTAAATTAAAAATTAATTATGTAATTTTTTTGATAAAAAATGTTAAAATTAATTATAATGGAACTATAATAAATTTGGATGATTTATGGATGGATTTAGGGACTTTTGTTAACGAATGATGACCATTTAGGCTTATAAAATATTCAGTGATGGTGTCTAAGATATGATGGAAGGTAATTAATCCATGTATGAGGTAGGTGGTCCCTTAAACATATCCCTATGTTTATTGTTTTTTATGCACCACGTGAAGGTGGTCTATCCATAGATGTTCTATTAACCTTAAATATAAAATTAGTTGTTTTATTAAATTCCCATAAAATGAATGAAGTTTCATGGGACATGATATACTGTTTGAAATTAGATGAGGTCCTTGAGCACTGGTGGTCGAGGACCTGATAAAAAATATATAATAAGAAATATGTGTACCCTTGAAGGGTGTATACATAGGAATGAGATATAGTGTTATTGGAGATAGGATGCCTATGAACCTCCTAAATTAAGAGTAGTCATTCTAGTTATGTTTATGATAAATAGAGACTCCCAGTGACTTTGTCACCAAGGGGGTAAAGATGTTAGTTAATGTCATTGGAGACCAAAGATGGATCCTAAATCTTGGGATGAGATGAAAATATCATAGGTTAGTTTCCCAAGGATATCGGGTAGGATTGAGAGGCATAGACCTTGAGTGATGTATGAGAGAATCACACCTCTAACACATATTGGGGAACACCCTCTTAAGGGTTTATTATAATCTTGGTGAGTTCCATGTGTCAAAAACGTCACTTGGTACTTGATGAGGTACAATGTTAGGGTTTTCTTCCAAGTGATGGGTTAGGATCCCTCCTATGAGAGACATGAAAAAAAACCCAGGTGATGGTTGTGAGGACGATTTGATAAATTATCACATAATTTTCAAGGTCCTTAATGTGATATTCCTTGGGATGGTCCCTGATGAGTGGTATTATTATATTTGGATTAGGGTTGGATTGGCCTATTATGGATGAAGTTGAAAAGAGCCTACAGACTATGAGAACAACATATGTT
The DNA here is from genome assembly GCA_963277665.1 of Viscum album. Classification (NCBI taxonomy): domain Eukaryota; kingdom Viridiplantae; phylum Streptophyta; class Magnoliopsida; order Santalales; family Viscaceae; genus Viscum; species Viscum album. The sequence continues at coordinate 854,213,162 of OY728139.1, forward strand.
GTTAGCTATTTTTAGGTTCTTATGAGTAGAGACTGGGATGAGTCTAAATAACCCTAATGGATTACCATGAGATATATATGAATAATTTTATGGGTTTAATGTGATTTTATTATGTGAATGATATGGTATTGAGAAATGAGTTCAAGTGGAAAGATGTATGTTGAGGTGTTCCTTGAGACTTGGGGCTTGGTGATCAGCACTCCAGTGATGAGTTGGTAAGATTTTTTGATGGGTACAATGACCTGTTAGATGTGTTTTTTTATAATGGTCCTAGGGAGAGTGTATACCCTAAGTGTATATGAGATATGAGATATTACAAGGTGATTGATATTACCCTCAATGAGATATGATTCTAGGCACGAAGAGGGTACACCCTTAGGTACCTAAAGATGTGAGATATGATTCTAGGGGGAGTGAGTATACCCATGGGTTTCTTATAATAGGATATATGATTATAGGTAGGGATAAGGTATTCCCTGAGTACCTGATAACATGAGATATAATTCTATAAGGGGAGAGAGTGTTCCCCTAACACCTAATTATATGATATATGATTATATAAGGGGAGCGAGTATGCCCTTGGCTAATTGATATTGTGAGATATGACTCCTGGTAAGGAGAGAGTATGTACCCAGGTACCTGATTATATAATATATGATTCTAGGTAGGGAGTGGGCATGCCCTTGGATACTTGATGATTCAATGTATGATTCCAAGGTGGGGATATTCTACCCCCATGTTCTTGATGATATTGTTACTAATGATTCTAAGATGGAGATATTTTTACCCAGATGACATGTGAATTTTTATTCCTAGTTATGACACCATGCCTCCAAGATGATGTTATGAGTCTTTACTCCAAGGTGGGTTTCATCCCACTTAATTGGTATGATTTCTTCTTAGAGATGTATTACACTGGCCAAAGAAGGTATGGTAGATCCCATGTGTTAAATTATAAAGATTTATAGTGATTATTTTATTACACTTATTCACTTCATTTATTACTATGAGTATATCACTTGTGCATACACTACATTACTAGTTATGTTAGGGACACCACTAGTGGTGTCTTAGTGAGTTGTACTCATAACCTGATCGGGTGACTATGAAACTTTAGTACCTACGTTAACCTCATTGATTGTGGGTTAAAATAGGGAAGAGACCTAGTGTTGCATGTTTGAGATGTATGGAATGGATAGAGAATGAAGATGGGTCTTGGGGATAGTGGAAAATCCCCCTTTTATTTTATTTACTTTGTTTATTTTGTACATGTGATTAGCTTGATGGGAAATAAGTGAGATTTATGATTGTGTTTTCATTTCATTTTTATAGTAGGATTTTTGTATATTGGATTCCACATACTTTTAATTTTATTATGGATGATGTTGGAATTTTATGTAGTTTTTATTACTTTAATATGAGGGTATAGTCTCCCCATAGTTTCAATTTAAACACTTTATTTAAGTAGAAATCCTCTAGCGTATAGGGAAGTGTTCCCATGGTCACATAACACTTTGACCAAGACACTGAGGATTATGTTGTGCATTAAAAGGTGTAATTAAATCATATTTTTATTATCTTAATAATTGAGATATAGTATACATGGACCAACAATTAAAGTTTTTGGGTGTAGAGAAAGAACTTATTGGGTTATAGCCAACTTAGATTTTTTCATAATCAATGAATAATATGAGACATATAGGATAAATAAAATCATGAAAAATAAAACTAAATCAAATATTAATTGACTATTACACCAATACTAAGAATAAATGATCATCGCATATAATTTTATTTATTTATTTTAGATAATTAAATACCTGAAAAATAATTTATTTCTTATTTGATGAATCAATAGACCATTTATTGTAATGAAATTATGGTAGTGAGAGGATTAAAGTTTATAATCTATTTATCAGTGATCCACACATGCACCAAGAACCTCTAAACATCACTATATAAATCAAAGGGTTCTAGCATGGAAGATTATAATACTTGAATCATTCATTGATGATCGACATAAGAATTGTTTTGGGTGGAAGGAATATTCTTAATCTCTCCAGTCTTGAGAGGTTTGTGGAGGAGCATCACTAACCATTCCTAAAGTAATTATATGAGAAAAGATATCTATACCTTGATATAATTATCTCTATAATTTCATTATGCACAATGATGATTAGGTTAATAAATGACATAATCAGGTTTATATAAAGCTAAGGTTAAACAAATATTGATTTCACTCTAGACCTTATTATTTTCTAAATCCTCAGAGAACCCCACATCTAAATAATAATAACATTATTTACTTAACACTATCTAAACTCCTAGATGAAATAAATATTATTTTCCAAAATAAATAAATTAATATTTATTCAAATAATATTTAATATTTATTTTCTCATTGGGTCATGAACTCAGACAGTATCCTAATCAATAATTATCAGACCTTGAATAATGAATTTTTATTTAGATAAATAAATATTACTGAGTTATTATTCTATAAGAAAATAAATATTATATTCAACAAAATAACAAATAAATTTTTATTAAATATTCTACTCACATATATATTATCTCGATTAACCAGTGATTTATTTTTTGAGATCAATTATGCATGAATAATTATTAAACCATGTAAGGAAATAATATTATTTCAACATGTTACTTTCATATATAATTTAAATTAGTTTTTGAATACACTTAGTGTATGGACCTATAGGAACCTTTCTCAGTGGAGTTAGGTTGTTACAGCTAAAGTACAAGGTTAGTGTCTAGAAACATAATAAGGCACTCATAGAGATATAAATTAAATCCCACAACAATAAAAATGGTATATAAATGAAAACTACGTAATATAATTCCTTTATCATGATATCTATAATCAAGTCGGTTTCATTCCAATGTCATCAAACTACATGTATGATGTCTCTATCTTTAAATTATTGGAAATAAACTTGTTAACAAAATTCCATGACTATGGATTTAATTAGGTAGTTTACTTTTATCAAAATCCTTAAGATATCAACTTCAAATAAATTTGTAAGGAACAAATCCTTTCTCACATTATTCATTAATGCAATATCAATTGTGATACACCCAATATATCCTATCATGCCACATGAATATGTAATCATGATTTTCATCAATACATAAAATTACATGACTCATGACATGTGTTAATAATAATATTAAATTCTATGAACCATTACACAAATCTGTAGATAGGAACATTTAATGACACATATAAATGTGTATTTTCTACCCGTGGTTCATGTTCTCATAATTTCATTTCTTGAGATTACTAAGGATGAATTTCTTAGGAATAACCATCAAGGTATTATGTGATCCCTACCCTTGATATCCTATACCATTTTTATCTCATAAAAATATATTATCTATCCATAGAATATATATTTTAAGAATTTTCCCATATCACTTCTAGGCACTCATCATAGTTGAGAACTTTTATGACCCTTTAGTGTAATAAGTACCCTTAGGACAATATCACATACAACATCATAAACATGATATGATAAGAAGTTTATTAATATTAAATAATATGAATAAAAATAATTATAAATTATATAAAATTTGGTTTTAGGGAACCGACTCTAATAAAATAGTTCTTGTATTAGATCCAACTACTAATAAATATTAAAATTCTATCTCCCAAATAAAGTTCTTTCTTATTATGAGATAAGGACTTATTTAAAGGGTTTGAAAAATCATCATTCATGGAAACTATACTCATATAAAATTCATCCATTTGAGAAAAATCCATCAAGACATGATACTTTCAATGTATGTGCTTCATCTATTGATGTGAACTTGGATCCCCTGCGAGATCCACCACTATAATATTATCACATTGTAATATGATAGGGTTTATACTTCTTGGAACCACATAAAGATCTTGAATGAAGTTTAATATCCACAATACTTTCTTAACTACATTATAGGATGCAATATACATAGATTCAGCTATAAAATCATTGATAAATATCTTCTTTGAACTCTTACAACTCATAACAACTCTTTTGGGACTAAATATATATCCTAAATGTGATTTTGTATCATTATTATCTATTTAGAAGCTAGAATAAATATATCCCCTGATTAATAATTCCTCATATTAACTATATACCAGGAATATATCCTAAGTACACATCAAATACTTAAGGATATATTTAACAAAAGACCAATTTTGTTCTCCTAAATCAGTTTGATATCCTCCAAACATACTCAAGGAATAGGAAAAATCAATCATATTACATAAAATGGAATACATGATTGATCCTATCATATATGTGTATGGTATCCTACTCACCCTCTCTCTCTTTATCTCTCATGTTGTGTCAGAGAACACATTTTCTTGGAGATATGTATACCATTTGACACTGGAATAAATACCCTATTAGATTGTTCCACACCAAATATATTTAGTATCTACTCAATGAATGTACACTGAATTTGACTAAGAAACATCTTAGGTGTATCATGAATGGTCTTTATCAAAATAAAATAGACTTATTCACCTAATACCATTATATTGAAGCACTTATTCAACCATTATTTAACTAACTGTTAGTGTGGTATATTATTTACAATAAGTAATATTTAATCAACATATACTACTAAGAAAGTGAAAAAATCCCACTAAATTAGTTGTAAACACTGGCTCACATTTATTATTTATAAAACCAAATTCTTTTATACCTTAATCAAATAAAATTTTCCATGAGTTAGAAGCTTTATTTAATCTATAAATGCATCTCCAAAACATTAATATATTATTTGAATTGCCTAGGGTCATAAACCCTTCTAGTTTTATCATATAGAAATCTTTCCTAAGGTTAAAATTAATGAAATCTATTTTGACATTCATATGATAAATATTATAGTCAAGAAAATATGTTACGAAAACATAATTTTGATGGATTTAAGCATGTATATTTTTGAAAAGATTCCATCATAGTAAATACCTTGATTATTTTTAAACCCTTTAGACATTGTCAATGATTATAGGTACTCATTTTACCTTGCATGCCTACTTTTCTCTTGAATATACATTATAAACCAATGGAATTTACATCAACTAGAGGATTTTCCAAAACCCATAGTTGGTTTTGATATATGGAATCCATCTAGAAATTAATGTCTTATTTATATCTTATATATTTGAAGATCTCTACCACCTAATTATAGGAATGAGGTTCATTATTTTCAACCAATAACGAGTCACCATCCTCGATGACTATAAACCATATATTTCTTGTTTTATAACATCTCTAGTGATCGTCTACTATACTTGTGTCTTAGGAATAACCTCTTTCATAGGGACCTATGGAACGTATTCCTATACTAACTTATGTATATCTTGAGAATCAAATTCGTTGAAGTCAATATTTCTCCCACTATCACTTTTAAATATGTTCACCCTCTTATGAAATATATATTGTCATGACACTATGAATTTCTTATCTAAGGGTTTATGTAGATAATACCCCATCATTTCCTTGGGATATACTATAAATATATACTTCATTCCCTAAGGTTCTAGTTTTTTTCTAGATATAGACATAAGAAACATCTCAAAACCTCATATACATGTATGAAATAACATAGATTTCTTGTCATACAACAATTCATACCACCTTAGTTAGTACTTAGTTTAGAATGCGTTTTTTAGTTTTTAATGTATATATCCCTAATTATAATGAAATATTTGCATGAACCATCACCAACATTACCATATAATATAAGGTATAGTTCCTCCTTTCACTTAAACCATTCCAATGTGGTGAATAAGGATAATTGATTTGAGATAGAATCCCATACTCCAATATAAATTTGATAAATTATTGGTTAATATACTCACCAACTCAATCATGTTTAAGTATCTTTATATTTTTACAAATTATATTCTCCACTTCATTATTGAATTCCTTGAATTTATAAAATAACATATACTAATACCTTATTAAGTAGACATATCCATATATAGTCAATTCATCAATAAAATTAATGAAGGAATTAAACCCACCTATATCTTATACTATAAAAGGTATACACACGTCAGTGTGAACCAATTCTAAAATCTCTATAGCTATTTCGCCGATCCCACTGAATTTTGGCTAGATCATTTTGAATTTTAAAAATGTGAGACATCTATAAAGTAGATCTAGTTTAATATAATATAAATAGAAATATTGATATATATATATTTACAAATGTTCTAATTTATATGATTAAGGTGGTGATTCCATAACTGGGTGTGATGTGAGTCTTGTGAAATTGATTCATTATCAATTTCCAATACTTGTTTTTCATAATCTAATACATAAAGATAATTATTTAAATGTACCATACCATAAAATTTTCTATATTTTTAAAATAGATAGATTTTATTGCAAAATTTTAATATAAATCCATTTTTATCTAGGTAGTATAAAAAATTACGTTGCTTGTAATACTGAGAATATAATAAAAAACTTAGACTAAGTAGAAAGTCTTGTTCCATTGGATGATAAAAGATCCACATCTCCTATAAAAATCTTCTAGAATCTACTTGGTTTCTGTATTTGGATACAAATGTGAGTAGAAAAAGTTGTATCTAATAACCAAATGGTATATATGAAAATATTTCCCTTTATGAAAAATTCAACTAAATCACCCCCTTTCTTCTTTGACTAGGTGTAGTTATTATTCTAGTGGCCCAAATTTCCATATACAAAACATACTGCATCCTTTTACTTCACTTTACTTTGGATCATCCTTTTATTTGAAGGTAATTTCTATGTATATTTAGAATTTTATTTTCCTTGGCCCCCCTTTCCTTATTCTTCCTTTTATTCACTATAAGTACCATGAATTTGCATGCCCTATGTCCTTATCAACATGGTGAATCAAACTAATGAGTTTAAATAGTCTTATCACTATTACTCATATTATAATTCATAAGGAAACTTGATAATATCTTAGGTAGTGAGGATATAATTATATCTATTCATAAATCATTGAGTATCATAAATACCAAGATTTACTAGCACTATATATATCCAATAATCTTGAATATATGATGCTCAGTTGGAGCCAACTCTCCAAAAATTTACATGAATAGTGCATTAAAAGGCTCATATCTTTCTTTTATTTCCTTCTCTTGATAAATGTTGTGAAGGTTATAAATTAGGATATATACATCTCTATCCTTGTGTCGCTTAATAAACTTAGTGGACATAGACAATAGCCTAAAACATTGAACATCTATGAAATCATCCAAATGTTTTAGGTAGAAATAAAGTTCCCCATCACTAGCCTCTTTGTCAGATGCATTAGGGATGAGGTTTTAAAACACATATAATTTCCATTCATGGATTAGTATAATGCATAAGTTCCTATACCATTCCTAGAAATTAAATTTGGTGATAATTTTATTATTCTATAATATAGATCATAATGATATAGTTGTAGTCATATTAATTTCCTTTCCTATAAAAAATATGATCAAAATTTTACTACTTTATATGGATTTTAAAATTATATAATAAATTTTAATTTATTATTCTCCCACTATTTTATCTAAACCCAATATCCCTCACTATTAGTTTCAAAATACACCATCACTGAGGATATTCTAGTGGAAATGATCCATATGTCCCTTCTAATAACCCAAATAGGGGCATACCAAGCTATTTGAAGGTATTTAGGTAAGAGGGTCTTTCCAACTATATTAACTTATAGATCCCTGATCTATTGAGTGGACTCACAAATAAAGAAATCCTAGACTTATATTTCATCAACACTTCACTTATAGTTGTAGTAAGTCACATGAAGGAAATCAACCCTTAATGAAAACCAGGTTAAGTCAACTCAAAAACTCAAGTTAAAAATTACTTGATATTTTAAATAACCCTAATAGAGGTTAGACAAGAAATTTGAACTATGGTTCGATTAATACCAAATTATTTGAAGGATTTATATACTTAATATTTTGATTTGAGGTATTTTTTATCTTTATGAATAAATTTATTATTTTATCTTATCAAATTATTGTTAATATTAAGTGATTTTTACATAAGTGATTAACCATGTTTAGATAAAATTTACGCATAGTCCAATTTATTTTAATTCTATCCTGTATTATTGTTAATTAATTTATGAAGTGAAATTAATAAATCATCCACAAATAATTAAGTATGAAACCAATAAAAATAAAATAATAAAGTGGTATGATCATGTTTTTTTATAATTTTTTTTATTTAGAGTATGATAAAATAATCCTTGACCATATGGGAATAAAACCTTGAACCATAACTTGGTTAATGATACAAAATTTCAAATGTCCACCAATTTATCTCCTAGATTGGTTTTTCCTCAAATCCATATCTTAAACCACCATCACTCATATGGGGGATACAAACATTAAATAAAATTTACTCACATTCATGTAAGGTAAACCAAGGACTGGTTAAGGGGTTTCATATAAAATAAAGCATGGGCACACATTCCCTTACATAATTAGAAGAGAGGATGATACACAATCTTTAATTTTAATTTAATAAAATTATTAGAAACATATAAAATAGTAATAAATTAAGGGAAACCATAAAAATATTTTATTTCATCCTAATATTATGATCATCCATTCACATGATTCATATATAAAAATGTAAACAAGCTATTATTTACTTCAATTAATTATTTATTTTTAAGATAAACATGATTTAATTAATTAATTAATTAATTAATTAAATCTTTATCTTAATGTCCATTCAAAGAGTCTTGGAGATTCCTATAATTTTATGCATCATGGAAAATAAATGGCTCCACCAATATTTATAGATATTTTACTGGAATTAATTTAATATTTAAATACTCCAAAAAACTAGTTACACAGTTAACACATGAGATTCTAATAATATAATTTAGTTTTTAATGATACAATTAATTATTCTTTATGTAATTTAATCATGTTAATTACTAAGTGACTAAATGACATGTACCAAAAAACTGCATGCCCTATATATATTTAACCATGTATCTGAGATATATTCCTAAAGACTCTACATGTATCTCAGTCGGGGTACACAACATCTACTAACGAGCCACACAATGTGTATTCTAATTTAATATGTCTGTGAACCTTATCTTATGACTCAGTGTGTTATTCAAACATAGAAATTAATGAGTTATATGATGTGTACACATACTACACATTGTGAACCTCATTAATGTTGTATTTTTCTGTCTCACGCATTGCGTGATGTAAATTTAACCACATAGTTTTCTAGGATTTCTCCATGAAACCATGTAAAATAAATAATGTGTAGGCTAGATACACACCATGTAATCCAAAAAACCATGTGTTAGGATAGAATGATCAACATGTGGCATATTTAATTCATACAAAATGTCATTTATTTCTTGGTGCATCATGTATCCCATGACATGTTCAGGTGTGATGAACCACGGTACATGACACATATTTTTCAATTACTTGTCATGTAACAATGTCTATTATCCAGAACTTTTATCACCTCTCTGATGAAATCTCTTATCATTCTACATGTATTCTTAACCTATATAATATCATATGAAACTTGAACAAAGAATATTAATATTTCAAATCATTCTAATTGAACTTTGGATTAAATAATGAATATAATAAAAATATAACACTAAAAAAAATGCGTATAATAGATCAATGAATAATAACTAATTATAAATTATTATGTGAATACTATGATACCCTTGAAAGGTTTCCGTAACAGTAGAAGAACCTATTTGGACATATATATCTCATATTATTATTTATAATCAATGAATAATCCAAGATTTACATGATGAAGAACATCATGACCAATGTAACTAAATCAAATATTAATCAAATATTATGCAAGAACCAGGGATATTTGATCATCACATATAATTTTATAATTTATTTATTTGGATAAATAAATACCTTACATTAAATTTCTTTCTTTGTTGATGATGTTGTAGATCACTTCTGGTCATTTTTTTCATCTTGGTGAGAAGCTTCACGTGAAGAATCCCTCTATCAGTGATCCACACATGCACCCCAAACCTTAGAAGATCTTCATAGAAATTCTTGGATTCTAGTGTGAAAGATTAAAATGCTTATGTCGATATTTGATGAATTTCACAATAATTTCTTCAAGTTGAAGGAATATTCTTAATATCTCTAATCTTTATAGGTTGATGGAGGAGGACTGCTCTCTCTTTTTGATAGTATTCTAGAAGAAAATCTCTCTAGTACTTGAGAAAATTATATATAGAATTTCATTATGAAAATGATGATTAGGTTAAAAAATGACATAATTATTTTTATATGAATCTAGGGTTAAATAAATAATTATTACATGTAGGAATTATTTGTTTCTAAATCCCCAATGAACCCCATGTCTAAAATAATAATAATACTATTTACTTGAAATTATCTAAACACATGGATAAAATAAATATTATTTTTCCTAAATAAATAAATTAATATTTATTCAAATAATATATAATATATTATTTCTCATTTGGTCATTAACTCAACACGTATCCTCCTTAATATTTATCTATCATTGAATAATAACTATTAATTTATATAAAACATATCACTGCATTATTCATAGATAAACAAATAAATATTATATTCAATAAAATATCAAATAAAAAATTAATAAATATTCAACTCACATATATATTATCTCAAATGAACAGTGATTGAATATTTACGATCAATCATAAATGAATAATTATTAAACTATATACATGAATAATATTTATCCAAATGTTCAATTCATATAGACTTTATATGAGGTTCTAAATACCCTTAGTGTGTGACCCACTAGGACCCTTTCTTAGTAGAATTATGTTGTTACTCCTAAATTTCAAAGTTATCATCTAGAAATACTCCAAGGGACTCATAGAGAAAAAAGTAAAATTTCATAGCGATAATAACCACATTAAAATACAAAATGTGTAATATAATCCCTTTATCATGATATATCTAATCTAGGGGGTTGTATATTTGTGTCATCACCCTATGTTCATGACGTCTCTTTCTTTGAATTTTCAAAAATGAACTTTCCAATAAAATTCTATGAACATGTACTTAATTAGGTATCTTTATTTATAACTAAGGGAATAAAATATTAACCTCCACTAAATTAGGAAGGGATAAATCTTTTCTATCATTATTCATTAATGAAATATTACTCATGACGTTCCTAATGAATTCAACCTCACTAGGATCATATGTCATCATGATTTTAATCAATAAATCAAAGAATAGAACTAATTGCATGAATTAATAATAATATTACAGTCTAAGGACCATTATAAGAATCCATATATAGGAGCATATATAAGTGTTTATTTTCTAATGGTGGGTCATGTTCTCATATTCTATTTTATTAATATTACTAATGATGAACTTAATGAGAATAAGTATCAATGTTTTATGAGTTCCTTACCCATAATAGACTATATTGTTTTTGTCTCTCCAAAATATAGAATCTTACCATATAACATATATTATAATAAGACCTTCATATCACTTATAGTTTCTCATCATAGTAAGGAATTATTATGAACTTTAAGTGTGATAAGTACCCTTTAGATATTATCACATAAAATGTCATAAATAATACTAATAATGACGTGAAAATAAGTTTATTAATATTCAAAACCGTGAATATAGGTAATTATAGAGTACATAGAAGTACGTTATAGGGAACCATCCCTAATTAAAATATGTCAGATATTGTGATGGATCTTGGAATGGAGAGTCATGAACACCCTTTAAGAGGGAAATCTTGGTTACTACAGTTAAAAGATTCTTATTTTGGTTTTAGATGTTATGGTTAAGATATTTATTCAAATATGATGTCTACATTTGAGATAGATATTTATGATTCTTAGATCTTGGCCTATAATGGTAAGAGGAAAATGTATATTCATCATATTTGAAACTTTTCCTGACATTCACATGTTTGTGTTTTATTTATTTAACTGATTAAAGAGGGTTTATATATTTATGGTTAAAAAAAACTTATATAGTGTTTTCCTACATTACTTATTATTTTCATTTTACTTTTCAGAACCATGGTATATTTTCTCCCATGATAGTTCATGTGGATATTATGGAGGGATTTTATATGAAAATGGATATATAGTCCCTATATGAAAAGGATGTATAAATACCTTTGGTGGGTTAGTGATGGAATTTGATTCCTTGGTGATGGATCCCTTTTGGGTGATAGGGATACTGGTCTTAAAAAACAAGTAAATGGGTTCATTTACTTAAAGTATCAACATTAACTTATATGGTGTTTTTCCATAAATATTCTTAGTGGAATTATATTTTAAAAAACCATATATGTATAGTTTTCCTTGATATACACCATTTAGGGTAATTAAATTATATGTGTATAGATTAGATTATGATACTTATGGAGGTAGTCTAGTTTACAGATGATTGATGGAGATTAGTGTCCTAAATTTGTTGGTGGACTCAGTATGTGATGAATGATATGTATGTGTGAGAACCCTGGAGTGGGTATGATGGCACACAAGTTTCCTTGAGAGTATGGTTCCTTATGATGGATGATAAAGTTATGTGTAATACCTTATGATTTTTGGATGTGAAGCACTATGTGTGCATGATTTTTGCATTGAGGCAGATTTTTGGGAGGTAGGATTAGGAGGATACCAAGCCTTATTTATTGTGATCCTAGATAGTTAGATATAGTATGTATGGAGCATGAGTAGAATCTATGGTTTGGAATGATGCCCGTGTGGTGTGATCATGTGGTTATACTTGGAATGAGGTGTATGCCTTAGGCTTGTTGGGGAGTAATCACTGAGGTGCTTATAGTTGGAGGATATGACATACAGTGGGGGTATAATCAGTGGCTTAGGCATGTGAGCCTAGGTTCGGTGTGATGTAACTCACAAGGACAAGAGATATGTTGGGAAACTGACTAGTATGGGAGTATAAACACATTAAGTTCTAATGATATCAAGAAGGATTGTGAGTAAGAACCTATGAGATGGTTCTTTTGGAGGATCACTCTACCTAGGAAAATGACAGTGACTGTTGTTATGTATTTTTGAGAAAGACTCAATTTTTAAGGAAAATCATGCATTGGTTATGCATGGTGCCCATTTGGTATGTATATTGGCGAGTGATCATGTGTGAATTGGGTATTTATGGGTTCAATGAAACACTTATGTAACTACTACAAATAAGTCCTTTAACAAAGCTAAAATAGGTTTTTTTTCAGTGAAAAAAGCATTGACAATCAAAGAGTGATTAAAATACCTATAATTTTATCAGTTCTAGAAAATTTCTGATAAAGGGAAACTTTATAAACACTAATAAATCACTAATAAATTAAAATTTTATTAGTTATTCTTCAAACTATGATAAAGAACCCCCTATATCAGTGCTTTTATTTAGCACTGATAATTTCCCCTATATCAATGCTAAAAATAGCATTGCTAAAGGATCCCTTTATCAGTACTTTTAGTAGAGATGATAAAGCACCCCTTTATTAGTTCTTTTTCTAATTCTGATAAAGGGTCCCTTTATGAGAACTATTACTAGAATTGATAAAGTGGCATACTGCTTTAGTGTGTTGTTAAAATTACAGCACACTATAATAGAAAAAATAGAAAATATAGGAGAAAATAAAGAATAAAATATAGGAGAAAATATGGAAAAAAATTAAAAATATAATTGAAATAAAATTTACAACACAAATAAAAGAAAAAACAAAATATTATAGAAATTTCAAACATCTCTTTGTACAATTACATGAGTAGGTATAAATTATCACCAACATTAAAAATCATCAATGTTCTTTTCTCTTTGGCCCTTGACCCTTAGTCATGCTATTAGTTGCTAAAAAAACCAACCTAACATAAGAAAAGGAATAAAAATATATAATAAAAAAATTCATATGTTATTAATAGTATAAATAAATAGATTAAACACCATGTTTCAATTTTAAACTAAAAACATAGACTTTGAGTTATACCATGAACACCATGTATCAGATTGAGTTGTGGTTGATTCTTACACATCACACCATTTCGTTTTATTCTCAAAAGAAGGTTCTCTTGAATTGGATCTCATCTTTAATGATAAAAAACTCACTATTAGTGGGAGCCAATTCAAGAGGACTTTCTTTTGGATAAAAATCCTTTAGTTATCACACTATTTCTAATTCATCTTCAAGAATTATCTCTACGAAAATTATATAAATAAGTATAAGATAAAAATGATAAAGAAATTAATTAATATTAGATAACATGATAAGAAAAAAACATAGTCTCATTTTTTTGGTTTTGGTGATGTGATGTGCATTTTAAACTAAATGGCACTTATATATTGAAAACACGCACTTCAAGTCATACCAACCACATAATGTATTAGATTAATGTGTGATCAATTTATATATGTATAAAATGAATTATGGATCATTTTACTAAATTTTGAAACCATATGATCTCATTTTCATAGTTTTTTCTAGTTATATTTGTTTTAAACTAAAATGACACCTTTATATTGAAAACACATATTTGAATAATATTGGCCGCATCATGTGTCCGATTGATGTTAGGTCAATTCTTACACATCAAAAATAAATCATAGACCTTTTTTCTAAAGTTTGAGAATAATAAAATCTCATTTTCTTAGTTTTGGACATTTTATGTGTGTTTTAAAGTAAAATGGAACTTTTTTATTAAAAAAAAGCAATTCGAGTCATACCAATCACATCATGTGTCATATTAATGTGAGGTAAATTGACACACATGAAAATTGAATTATTCATCCTTTTAATATAATTTTAAAATAATTCGATGTCATTTTCTAGATTTTGGCTATTTGATGTGTGCTTTAAACTAAACTGGCACTTTTGTATTGAAAACTTGCACTTAAATTCATATCAAACACATCATGTGTTGAATTGATGTGAGATCAATTCTTATATTTGAAAAATGATTAATGGATTTTTTTACTAAAGGTTTAAAACAATACAATAATGTTTTCTTAGTTTTGGTGACGTGACACACATTTTTAACTAAAATGGAACCTTTCTATTGAAACCAAGGACTTTGAGTCATATCAGTGACATCATGTGTTAAATTTATTTCAGGTCAGTTCTTATATGTCAAAAATTAATTATGGAATGTTTCAATAAATTTTAAAAATAATTCAAGCTCGTTTTATTAGTTTTTTCTAATTGATGCGTGTTTTAAACCAAAATGACACCTTTGTATTGAAAGCATGAACTTTGATTCATAATGACCACATCAGGTGTCAGATTGATGTGTGGTTAATTCCTATAATCCATATATTAATTATGTAATATTTTCCTATATTTTAAAAATAATCTGAGTTCATTCCTTAATTTTGGATATGTGATGTGTTTTAAACTAAAATGACAATTTTATATTGAAAACATACACTTCAAGTCATATCGACCACATCATGTTTCATATTTTCATGTGACCAATTCCCACACATGAAAAGTGGATTACAGATAATTTTCCTAATTTTGAAAACAATACGAGATCATTTTATCAGTTTTGGTGATGTAACATGTGTTTTAAACTAAAATGGAACCTTTCTACTGAAAACATTCACATTGATTCATATCGGTCACACCGTGTGTTAGATTTATGTGAGGTTGATTCTTAAACATCATAAATGAATTATGGACCATTTTCATAAATTTTGAAAATAATTTGAGCTTGTTTGATTGATTTTGTCTATTTGATGAGTGTTTTAGACTAAAATGACACTTTTTGTATTGAAAACACACACTTTGAGTCATACAGACTACATCATGTGTCATATTGATGTGTGGTCAATCCATACAGGAAAAAAAATTAAGGAACATTTTACTAAATTTTGAAAACAATCTGATCTCATTTTCTTGGTTTTGTCTATGTGATGTGTTTTAAACTTTAATGACATTTTTATATTTAAAACACCTAATTTAAGTCATATTGACCACATCATGTGTCAGATTGGAGTGTGTCAATTCTTACACATGAAAAATGAATTATGGATTTTTTCCTGAATTTTTAAAAACAATATGAGCTCTTTTACTCAATTTTTGAGATGTGAAATGAATTTTAAACTAAAATGGGACATTTCTATTAAAAACATAAATATTGAGTAATATCGACCACATCATTTCTAAAATTGATGTGTGGTCAATTATTACATGTCACAAATTAATTATGGGTTGTTTTCCAAAATTTTGAAAACAATATGTGTTAGATTTCTTGGTTTTGGATATTTGATATGTGTTTTAAACTAAAATGACACCTTTGTATTAGAAAAATATAATTAGAGTTATACCGACCACATATGGTGTCATATTGACATGTGTTCAATTCTTATAGGTCATAAATAAACTATGGACAATTTTCTAAAAGTTTGAAAACAATATAAGATCATTTTCTTATATTTATATATGTAATTCTTTTTAAACTAAAATGACATTTTTATATTTAAAACACATATTTCAATTCATATCAACCACATAGTGTGTTGGATTGGTGTGAATTTAATTACTACATGTGACAAATGAATTATGGATCATTCTCCTAGTGGTTTAAAACAATACAAGATTATTTTATCAGTTTTGGTAATGTGACACACATTTTAAACTAAAATGGAACCTTTCTATTGAAAAAAATCACTTTGAGTCATATAAATCACATCATGTCTCAGATTGATGTGTTCTCGATTAATACACACTCTAAATGAATTATAGACCATTTTCCTAAAGTTTTAAAACAATATGAGATCATTTTCTTGGTCTTGGATTTTTGATGCATGTTTTAAACTAAAATGACAGTTTTGTGTTGAAAAAACATACTTTGAGTCATACTAATAAAAGTAGGTTTTGGATTTATGTATAGTTTAACCGTACACATGAAGAATGAATTATGGATTTTTTTTCTTAAAGATTGAAAATAATCAAAGCACATTTGTTTAGTTTTGGATATGTGATGTGCGTTTTAAAATAAAATGATAATTTTATAATGAAAACATTTACTTTGGGTCATACTAACCACATCATGCGTTAGATTGGAATAATGTCAATTACTACACAAAAAATGAATTTTGGATCATTTTCCTAAATTTTGTAAACAATATTAGTTAATTTTCTTGGTTTTTTCTATATGAAATATGTTTCAAACTAAAATGACACTTTTTTTGTTAAAAATACACACTTCGAGTTTACTAACCACATAATGTGTTAGATTGATGTGCGGTCAATTCCTACACATAAAAAATGAATTATGGATTGTTGTTCTAAAGTATCAAAATAATCAAAAAAAAATTCTTGATTTTGAGCTTGTTTGTTTTGACCTAATGTATAAATTTTAAAAAATAACCAGTAGATAAAAATGATAAGGAAATTAAATGAAAAATTAGTTAAAATGATGATAAAATTAACAAAATAATTAGCATGGAGACACCTATTCCTGATATCTGTATACATTCTAACACCATGTATTCTTCCCATTTGTTTCTAAAAAAATTAATTTCCTATTTTAAACTTCTCATTGAGAAATATATTAAAAATAATATATAATAATTATGATACTAATTATTCACTGGACAAATATATTTCTAAGGTCATAAACTATACCAGATCACAAACATAGTAGGTAATCACCTAAATTTGACATCGGTAAATATTCTAAAACCATAAATACTTCCCAATAATCTCTAAAAAAATTCAATTATTCTATTGAGTATGTAGATTATTGAAAATCTTGGTAGTAATGAGATAATGTAGACAAAAAATGATTAATAAATATTTTTAATGAAATTGTAATTAACTTACGAAATTACTTGTTTGGGGATGCTATTCTTTTGATGGTATATGATATATTTCATAAATTTTCAAATATAATATCCATAATAATTATTTTTATATTATTTCAAACACTACATAATAAATGACCAAAATAAGTAAATTGTTTTAAAATATGTTATGATAGTTAAATATTTTTATATATACCTCAATCTGTTTCCACTTAAAGTAATCCACAAGTTTCTTATTTTTAGTCACCAAACTCATACCATGATTTAACCCATATTTATAGATCAACTTATCAAAAAATATTCTTGTTAAAACACAAACTAAAACATATAATTGAAATTTTATCTATAAAATATTGATTGCAATGCATTAAAAATTCAAAATACACATCATGTGTGGTTGGTTTGATGAAAATCCATGCATTGGATACAAAAAAAATATTTGGGGTATCCAAATTGATTGTGATCAGCATCCAGTGATTCCTAAAAAATAAAAAAAGTAATAAAAAATATATTTTATATGATAGATTGTAGAGTTTTTCCCCTACACAATAGGCATAAAAAAGAATCCAACGTCTGTAATTTTCTTCTCAAACACCTTTTTTAGATTATCTTTTTTTCTTGTCAATTTATTTCAACTCCAAATAAACTTCATCCATAGAAATGATACAGGTATTAATGAATCCAAATCATGCTTTGTAGGGTTTTCCCTTTATATAGTAGTAATATAAATTCCAATAGAAAATATGAATACTTATCAACTTTAATTAACATATTAGATCATTTTTTATGACCCACCATTTCCCCATTGTTTTATCTGTCTATAATACCATACCTCACTCTAGACCTTTTTTCATTAACTATTATAGGTTTTTTCATTTGAAAAAATTTATCAAGGGAATAACATATGTATCTTTATAAGATTAAATGGCAATTATATGAAAGTTAAAATAGAATAATTGACTGTTGTAATATTAGGATCATTAAGTGGAATACGAAACCTGGTGATATACTATTGAGATAATTCAATCCCCATTCTCATGTGATATTTTTGGAGATCTTTATTGTGTATCATATCTCCCGATATATTATAAATTATACCCCTCACAACAAGGAGGTGTGTCGGTGTTGATAGATAGAAATTACATACAACTTTACCCTACACAACCAGAAAAGTCACCTATACCCATAGTTTTAAACTATAAATATAGCCCCTAAAACAATAGGTATAGGCTATACCCATGGTTTTAGGAACCGTGTGAAACATAGGCATTAGTATAGACCTATACCCATAGTTTTAATACAAACCATGGGTATAGGCCCTATAGATTCTTAATACCCATAGTTTAAAAAACCTTTTGGGTATAAATCTATACCCATGGTTATCCGAACCATGGGTATTTATTATCCCACCAGGGAACCTATACCCATGGTTTTCCAAACACTAGGTATACGTATTTGTCCAATATCTATAACATCACCTCTTTCGTACTTCACCTATTTCCAAATTACTGAACCTGTAAATCAAGTAAAACATATAGTACACATTAGATATAGTATAAATATTGTATATTTAGCATTCAAACAACTAATTTTAAAAATTTTCAAACCATTCACAAAACTAAAATATATATATATGTTCATAAATCCATTCAATTAAAGTCATTATACAAGTTCAACATGTCTCATTACTACAAAATCAAAAAATTGAGGGGATCAATATATTTCCCATCACCAAAAACCTCATCCATATCACCATCACTAACATCCCCATCACCAACAATATCATCTGAATCAGAAACACCACCATCATCAACATCATCATCATCAATAGCTACATTACCATCATCATAAACAACAAAATCACTACCACTATCAGCTCAACCGCCACTAGGTCCCTCATTGTCATCACTCGAGCCATTATTTAAAGAGAACATTGATTCCATATACAAATAAATAGTACTATAAGCTTCTTTTGAAAGTGATTGAATTATAATTGATATATATTTTAAGAAATTTTTGGTGATCACCTTACTTCTTTCATCCTCCCGTAAAGCCATTTTTTCCTCCAAAACTTCTTTAAGAGTGATTTTCAGCTTAGAGGTTAGAGATGATCTTGATGAGGAATAATACCTATAGGGGATGATGTTTTTACTTGGTCAAAATTAGACTTTTCCCTGGTTCTCCTCTCCCAATACTTAACTCAAATGATCATTTGGAATGAAGTTGTCAGCTTCTTTATCATCAAGGGTGTCCAGAGTAAACCGTTGAAACTATACACAATATATGTAATTATGAATTTCATATAAATATTTTAAATATAAATAAAAATATATATAATATTTTCTTGTGTTTTTGGAGTTACAACACTTCCATATTTTTTCTTCTTACTCGAGTAAGATAATTTTGCTTGAGGCACATGTCCTTTAATTCCCAATACCAATATCTATAAATGACATTGATTAGTATACACATATTTAGTACTGTGTTGATCCTTTTTATAAGGAGTGTTTAGAAGAATTTTAGGTTTTTTCGAATTAGTGGGAACTCTAGATCAATTATGATCATACTTGGTATTGTGTTTTATTTTGGGAGTGGCTCAAATGTGGTGGAATTTTAATCATGGTTCTTATGAAGATGATTCATGGGTATAATTTCCCATCATGGTTAAAATGGTATCTATTTAAAAAAGGTATAATGAAAATGTATAAAGATTATCTCAGAGTTCTAGTAAGGGTGATCAAGAGTTTATGACCTTAGTGTTCATTTCTGGGAACTCATTACATAATTTTTAGACATTTTGGTTGAGGAAGAAGTTTAATCATGACGTTTTGAGTCTGGTTTGAGGCCAAATAATTAATGAATTATATTAATTCTGTAGTTTATGTCTTGAAAAAATGGGAAGGTTCATGCTTAGATGATCAATATAGGTTTATTTTACTCTGTTGATAAATCTTGAATATACATCTTGTAGCTCCAGGTTTATTTCTTAGTTTGACAAATTGTTTTGTTCTATTGTGATGAGAAATTGATAGTATGATTTCCCTATGATTCATGGTGTTCCATGGTTTAGGTGTTGTTATTTTTTTACAGTAGTGTGGCCAATATTTAGTGTGTATTTGGTTGGATCAAAGTGAATTTGATATGTGAATTTATAGGTTTGTATGATTTGATTTAATAAACCTTTTCCTTTCATTTAAATGAAACATAATTTTTTAGTTTAATGTTTTTTTTATATATTTTTACTTTAAAACTCTAAATTTGATATTAAAATACAATTAAGTTATGTTTTAATGGGTATATAAACTTAACATTGATTCATTTCAAAACATAAAATGAATAACAAGGTAATTATATGGTTTTATTTATTTTAAATAAAATTCATAAATGCATGGTAATTTTATAGAAACAATATTTTTGTTGCTAAGAATAATATTTTAAAAAAACATAATTTTATGAACCTATTATGACATTATGTTAGGATTAATAGTTAGTAAGAGGGTGAATCTTTTGGATGATATGATTTAGTTTTTCATCTTCAACCCTCTATTGTGTTGGTCCCATTTGGGTAGTTGAACTTTTATTTGTGAGGTGTATCATTTTATTGTTTAGTTTTCAGTAATACTTAGTTTAGTAAGGCGTGGTGTTGCGGTAATGTTCTAATGATGAGGGTGATAAGTTTTTAGTATAAACTTCCTTAAATTTTTCAATATCTAGAATTTATAATATATTTCCACGAGAAGTTTAGTTATTCTAAAGGATTTGTTAATAGTTACATTGGATTGTGTTTGTCTCATCAAAGATGTATCACCCTTATCTATTATAGTTTAGGAATTTACACCACATAGTTTTCGGTTAATGTTGAAATATTTGATTTTGTGTTATTATGATTAAGGTTGTTTATCAACATTCATATGGTTTTACTAAAGAAAACTTTAAAAAAAATTCAAACAAAACTACTCATGAAATCCTAGAGCCATGTATTCAAAACCCACATATATAAAAGTTTTAATGAAATAATGTTTCTATTTTTATATTAAAACAATATAAATCTCATTATAAATCAAAAAATCACATTTGAAGATAACATCTTTCAAACACATTTTATTTTTTTTGGAAATACCATTGAACCCTCATATTTACCTTCATTTTCTATAAAACATTTCACAAACCCATTTTAAAATCATTGAAAATAAATACATAAAATAAATATGGATAAAATAACACAAGAATTCCGCACTTCATCAAGGGTACATGAAAATGATAAATAGACAATAGGAAAATTGGTTCCAACCAATAATCCATGAAGAAAGTGGTACAATAGAAGAATTAGGTGAAATAACCTTAAATAATCCTATATAGGATCCTAGTTCCATGGGTATCATATTAATACTCATGAGCAACTCCAAATTGGGGGTACTACCATTAGGTTAGAGCTAATAATAATTTCTACATCCTTAGTATGTCTCATTAGACAATTTGGACAAAAAAATCCCAAGAGTTACCTCGATCATAGGTAAATAAAATGGTTTCTATCTCACATGCCCCACTTCTCACCAATTTCATACCAATGAGGTGTATCTTAGAAACATTCCCTTAACAGATCATTACTATTTCAGGGCATGCACTTATCCATGACACATGATAGTCATTAAACATATCTGAAAAAAATCCAAATAGAGGTGATCACTATCAGTCATTAAATGATACAAATATAAATAATATGAAAACAACCAATGCTTCACCTCTTGACACCCTCACAAGAATATTACAAACCACATAAATCAATGTAAATCATATAAAGATTCATAAATATAAAAAATACCCTATTCGGATCACAAGAGTCCATGTGCATAACTTCACATGAGGCAAATGAGGGTCTCACACCATTTTACAAAAAATCATATTTAATAAACTGCTATATGGGAAGTTATAAAAAAAATCTTATAATTCCTTACCCAACTCAACAAATTTCAAAAAATTTTCTCATTCCACAATTGATTATAATGTGATGAATCAATTCTTGGAACCTATTTGGAAATCTAAACAACCATTAAAAACTATATTAAAATCCTTCATGTCCATATAAGGTTTCATGATAGCACCAGAATAAGTTAACACACCATTTTAAAATAAAAATCAGATTTCATATATTTATAAAAAATTAAAATACTCAAAAATTTTGTTCAAAAATAAATTAATGAATTAATTTTTTTAAAATACCCAGTGCTTATCATGTTTGGGCATTTTGGTGTATCCCGATGTGTGCATATAGTTCATTGATTATTTGTTCTTTATGTTTTTCTTGACATTTACTAACAAAAAAAATTCAATAGAACTAATACTAATTAAATTTTACATGAAAAATATTAAAGAATTATATTTCCTTACTATTATTATTCTTCGAATACATGATTATTTTTTGATGTTATGTTTTTTGGACAATCGGGCAATATGGGTACACCCTCTAAATCAGAACCAACTCTACTCCTCCAACCAACATAGAGGTCATTATTTTATGATATCCATAAGTCCCTAAGATCTATAAACCTTGAAATCTTAGTAGATTCACTATGGGGAAATTTAAACCGAATATACAATGAACATTTTAATTCATATAAATAAAAATATTATATAAATATAAATTTATAAACTTTTCTTACCCATATCTTCACCCATGCTTTGTTCTTGATGTCAGTTCTGTGATGTATCCATGAGACGAGTTCCATTAGAATGATATCACAATACATGGATAAAGTGGCCATGAAACTTCTATATTGCCTAACATTTTTACCTATCATCTAATTTTATTCATTATAATCCACCGTTACTTATGTTTGGTGATTATAGGATTCCAACATATGGGTGTTCCCACACCACCTAATATGAGATCCCACTAAATAAGATAAAAGAGGGAAAATAAAAATTAATTCACAACAAAACATGATAAAAATGATGTGATATAATTTGAAATTGTTATAATAAAAAAACCTGATGCATGTTTCTCAATAGGTTCTGATGGATCCATGGGCTATCCTAGATCAGTATCCTTAGAAATATGTATCTGTTCCAATGCATTTGGGTGATCTTCATGCACTTGAGTGGGAGATGAAAGAATAGAATCATCAGATATTAGATGGATAAAAGTAAATATAGGTGATTTGGACATACCAAGATATGGGTTGTAGTGTGGGGGATACATGAAAGGATAAGGAAATGGTAAAGGTAGATCCGTAATTTTCAGAAGTTTAGATATAGTATGGTAAGAAGAGGATACATAGGAATGGGTAGGAACATTTCAACAGAAAATATAAACATGGTATGGAAAGAAGAGGCTAAATTAGATGATGGTTGAGGCATGGGTAGAAACATCACTACAGGCAGTGTAGACATGGTATGGAAAGAAGTAGCTAAATGAGATGATGATGGAGGCATGCATGGGAACATACCTAGAGGCTTCAATGGTCGATAGAAAAGTGTGGTAGATGGGGTGTTCATTGGTGGTTCAGGTTGCGAATGTGTAAGATAGGTTCTCTATCTAGGTCTAAGAGCATCCCCGCTCAGAACCATGTTAGTAGGATGAGGAGGAGTCAAATTTGGTGCAAATGAATTTCCCTAATTTTTTTGACAAATAATATGAACATGTCATTATATGTAATGTAGAAGAAAAATATTAAATTATTATACTCAATAAGGGGACTAAAGGAGATAACCCACACTCTTTCCTCTGCTGACCAGTATCAAATAACCAATTCCTTCGACTTTCTTTCATAATCAGCATAAGAAGGGAATGTACAATTTTTATAAACATATTTTAAAAATCATGCATACAACTTAAAAGTAAAAGAAGTCATAAAAAATGTGGCAACATATTTTATTAACAATAATTTAAAACCGAGTAATACATTTTTTAACAACTTTTTTTAAAATCAGTTTTTTGAATTGAAATAAATATAATTAAATGTAAAAAAACCAAATAATACGGAAAAATATATATTATTCCAGAATTAAACTAAATTAAAGTAATTATATTAATACCAACTTGATAAACTTATTTCAAGGTAAAATAAATGAACTGTTAACATATATGGTTTCTTATATATATTACCTACCACTACTTCAGATTCAACATCAACTCTCACAAAGGGACAATTTGAGTCATCAAATGCAATATATTTTTCAACACCAATTGGGGCATCAATTTTTGTTCCATAGTTCCTTGAAATTTGTGTTCTAGTTTTAAGAATCACTACTTCCAGGTAGTTTACATTGGATTTATTCATGGAACTGGAAACTTCCAACAGTTCTTTATCCAAAAGGGACCTTCTTTCCAAAGGCAGACATTCATTAAGTTTGAATTTTATGATACTTTGGAACGTGAATTGGTCAATAGGATGGGAGGTCAGACTCATCACACCCTTTTGGGGGGAATTATTGTCTACTTTGGGACTCTCTTTATAAATTTAAGATATTTTCATGAATCCTTTTTAATTCACCAAGTATAACATAAGTTTACCTTGGAATTTTCAATCACTTATTAACATGTTTAAAATATATAATCATTAGTATGTATTCAGCATTATTCATTAATAGAGATATTCATATGTATTTTAGGTTCTCCATTAATGGTATCCTCTCATATACTATTTAAAGATTATTTTAATCATAGTTATGATGATACTAGTTTTTAAGCCACTATGTGGGGAAATCTAGAATTTACTATCATCTAGGGAGATGAATGTTTATTTTGATATTGGGATCGTACCCATGAAATGGGCTACATACATATCCTTGTGAAAGGAATTAGAACCCTCATAATTGAGTGACACATAATGGGACACATCATACCTTTTAAGGTCATGTGATAAGGACCTAGATGTATAGTTTAATATCATGTGGTATGGACATCTATGCAAAGGGTGCTTAGTGAAATTTTTGTGTTAGAAATATGCCTAATAATCCAAATTAACTTGGAAAGGATATGGGTTTCCATGTAAGATTATAACCTATTGGGGATATGGACCAAGGATAACATGGTTGATTTGAAGTGTTGGGTTTGAACCTCAAGGAGGCTTCCTACATATCCCATGTGGATGATAATCAATTCCCACGTAGTTTTATAATTCTTGTAGGAGAGTATAGTCCTTTAAGAGAAATGAGTTTGGGATTACTTCCTAAAAAGGATGCCTTGATGACTTGGGGATCTAATTTGGGGCTTATTCCTAAGGAGGATGCCCAAATTAATGGAATTAGGGTTGGATTCCTAAAGAAGATATCCAATGTGCTTGGGCCCTGAGAAGGCTTCCTACATATCCTGATTATGGTGGGAATCAGAGTTCTCATAGTTCATTAAGTTGTGAAAATGTTGTGATCATGAAAAATCTATAATCCCACGTGTGTCATGCTAAGTGTAAGAAACAAAAGGATTTCAAAGATTCAACAAAGTCACCCACACTTTTCCTCCTCTGCTAGTGGACGAGGGAAAACCTACAGTGGCCAAGGTGGATGAGGGTAAGGTGACCATGGAAGAGGGTGAGGCAATAAGCCTTCCCTCTATTCACTTTACATTGGACAAGGGTCCAATGAAATGAATAAGGGATGAAGGTTAGGGGATTACACCCAGATGTTTTTCCTAAAAGTGATCCTGGTAGGGAGGGACACTTATACTTTGTTCAAAAGGAAAAGTATGTGTGAACGATACCTTCCCTACCAGAAATTCGAGGTTCTAACTCTTTGAGAAGGGATAGGTCAGGACAAAAACCCTTATTCTCAAAACTGGGAACTTTCCAGGAAATTTTCCTAGGATAAAGGTCCATGTGACTGTGGATATACAATCCTAAAGACACTCCATGAATCCTAACCCCATTGTTAAATAAATATGGGAAACCTATGACTGTTGATATACAAACCCAAATAGGAGACATGCTGATGTGTCTTTCCCAAAGGTTTGATAAGTCAGGAGGTTTTGGTGAAGGTCTCAACAGAATCCATTTCAAACGAGGGAGCCAATGTAGAATAAGCCTTACCATGGATGGATTTGAAGAGGGCTTGGTGGATTATAGACTGAAGAGAGTAATTGAATCAAATAGGGTCACCCAAGTAAATAAGGTCACACAAGTATGGGTGTGCAAGTAGGCTTGGGTGACTTGATATTCACTTAAGCGATGAATAACCTGTATGGTAATACTTTGTTGATACCTGGATCAAGCCTTCAAGAGTATTCACAGGTGATCCCAGTAGTGGGGTGCTCAAGTTCCTATAAAACTAATAAGTGGCATGCAATTCTTTCTAATTTTAGGGAGGTTGGTATCTTTAGGCACGCAGGTCTTATGGATTTCAAACACTAAAAAGACTTAAGTCCTATGATCCTCCTTTAATTCCTCCACTTTAAGTGTTAAAGAACTACCATAAAAGTTTCT
Organism: Viscum album; assembly: GCA_963277665.1. Taxonomy (NCBI): domain Eukaryota; kingdom Viridiplantae; phylum Streptophyta; class Magnoliopsida; order Santalales; family Viscaceae; genus Viscum; species Viscum album. The sequence continues at coordinate 854,240,447 of OY728139.1, forward strand.
AAGGACTTGGGCGAAGCACTAGGGAGACTAGAGTAGCAATTGGGTTTTAGGAAAATTTTTCTGTACAAATGATGGCCCCAAGGGTCTATTTATAGGCAAATAAGTGACCTTGGGAGAAATGAAATTGGGTCTGCAAGTATATTGTGTGACAAGTGGTGGTGCGCACATAGGCTGCACGACATATGGGGGTGTGCAAGTGGGCTGCATACCGATGGCCTCTTAGCATAACTAGGGCGATCTAAAGTTCATGCCTTTGAAAATATTGATTTTCTTCGTGAATTTTCACCTCTTTTTTCTAATGTATTTCCCTTCATCATTTTTTAGACTCTTTAAAAGAATAGAGTTTCAAAAAAATACCCCCTTAGAATTTTATCTATAATAAAAAGAAGATCCTATACTGAGGTAAAGTAATGAAGGAGAAAGAAGAGGGCACTGGGGCACACATGTATCAAGCACATAAGGCAACTGGTCGCCCAAGCTGGTAGTGCGTAGTATTATGGTGTGCATGGTGAATTTAATTGTTTATATATAGTGGCTCTACTTCTGAAAAAATTCTCTGACTTCCAAAATTTTAGCTCTCAGCATGCAAATCCTTCTTCGCTCAGACACTTCTATTTTTACCGCACTTCTTTTGTATGTTTTTAGTTGCGCACTATAACTGGGGCGCCACACTTGCACACTATCTTATATTTGCGTACAAAGTGTTATACTTGCTATCCTTAATGCATTTTCCAATTTTTTCAATTCTATAGTAAAACATCATGAATGAATTTACTTAAAAGATGAATTATTCTTCTTTATGCAGGTTAAATGGCTCCCACAATAATCGGAACTACTAATGAACTAGACAGTAAGAGGATTGATAACATGATGAACCTTGTTGGTCATGACTATTATGATTTCTGTGACACCACACTTCCAAACTTGGTAAATTTTCTGAAGAAATATCACTTCAACTTTCCTCAAAGCACTTATTTGACTCTATATATCTATGACCATCTACAAGAAGTCAATATCCCAGACCCGAATAACTATGTCCTACTCTCTTGGTTTCAAGATTATAAAAATTTATAATCTTCCAATGTTTCTATTGGGGGATCATTTTCTAGTGGTAAGACAGTAGAGAAATATCATATCATGCATCACAACCCATGTGATCCAGATTTGAAAGAACAACACACCCGAGATGCAGCCACACTATTATTCATTCATCATTCAAAATTCCCAGACAGATCAATCCAAAGGCTGGAAGAAAAGTTCTAATTTCCACCCAGGAGGAGGTGTAAAACCTTAATGGATGTGGGAATACTAGGTGCGTAAGATGTGTGTATAATTTATAGAATATTTAAAAGGATTTGGGAATTACGGGGCTATATGGGTTGGGAAAACCTATGTGTTCAAGAATGATGATTTTGTGATAGATTTACTAAGCCTATAGATTCCAGAAACTAACTCCTTTCGTTTCACACATGGAGAAGTAGGTATTATCTTATGGTATGTTTACAATATTTCTAGAGCTCATATCCTTGGAGATATGTATGGTGAATTTATTCCTCCCAAAGTAACATGGAACGACTCGAAGAAGACACCAGTTTTTGTTTGCGAGCTAATGAAAATATTTAACAAACTCAAGAATGCGACCCCCAAGAAGTCCTATACAAGAAGGGATATTCATCCAAAGGAATGGATGGGAATATTCTTGGTAAAGATTAAGGAAAAGGGTCCCACTTTCACTCGTCCAAACAACTATCCTAAGGTATAGAAAAGAGGTACACTTGACACTTTTTGGATAAAATTAGAGAAAGGGGAGTTTGACAAGTGGGGATATGATGTCAATCCCAAAATTCCTACAAAAACACATTTGGAAGGTTTCTTGGCCATGTGGATCAATGTGTACTTGTTACTAGTCTGATATTCCAAAGGAGGTGTAAGGCCATGAACTTTTTTTATCACAGCCAAGATCGATGAGAGAAGGATGGTAGGGTTGGACACTCATATTTTAGAAAATATTCATTGGAGGTTATTGCATATTTATAGAGGGAATTATCCTTTTAGAATAGCGGGACCATTCCAAGTGTTATGGGGATGGATCCCTACTCATTTAAGAACTTATGCTGTATAAAGTGGGGTACAGGTCTTTGGATGTTCCTTCAAACCATTTGTTCAGGCTTTCTCTAGAATATCACCCTTGTCTCTAAACGCTTATGACATCAAGGGTAGTTTGAGTATGTTTAAGGAATTCCATTTCTTTCCATATGGGAATCCACTCATGGAGAGATTCTTTGATGACGGGACTACCAATTTAGATTTGAGGTCATACATGGTAGCTTACAGAGATGGTGTATTGGACACAAAGATTGTTGGAGAAATCATATGTAAGGCCTATTATCCTTATAGATTTTCACATCAATTCAAATTTTTATAATAAAATACTATATCTCCCCCCATTCATGTCAGATTAGATCAATATCCAATGGTTTTCCGACAACTATGATTGCTGATATCTACGGAGAATACTGGAGTAGTATTTAATTTACCTGTCGCTGATGCAGTAAGCAAATTGGCTATCTAGTATGCCGAAAACTAGGTAGAATCTTTCCCTGAAGTGGTATTAAACCATGCCATCCCTCGAGTGGGGGTAAAGAAAAGTAGTAAGAGGGAACCCTATCGTTTGGAAGGTAACTCTTCATCATTAGGGGCCGAATCATTAAAGTCAGAGGGTGGAGGTGACAAGGCTCCAAATTCACCGAAGATACTTCATGCCAGATATAATCCTCCTTCTAGAGTTAATAGAGCCACTCCATCGATCTCTACTAAGTTTTTACCAAGGCAATATAGTCCCCATCATTCTGAAGAGCAACGAGTCCCAGTTTATCATCCCCCGTCCAAGACTGAGAGAGTTGGGAAGAAACATAAATCCATGGCTGCAGTATCCTCTTTACAACCCTCTGGCATGTACTCTGAATATTTACAACCAGAATCTATTCAAATATATAAAATTTTATAGTGTGATGCTGAAACCATGTGTATGGATCTGTGTGGAGGTCTATATATTCTAGGAGTAGGGGATCTATGGGACTCTTTTGATATCTTATTTAATGAAAATCCCAATGAAGTAAGAAATTACATTCGAGAGATGAAAATGCTCATATATGCAATTGATGAATCAATTCCCACCACTAAGAGAGTGTAATAAATGATAAATTGTGGTACTAATGAAGGGATTGTCCCTTTATTAGATGAATAATGGTGTGATTTTTTGGATCCTGAATATGTAAGTTTCCTTTTTATCACATTCTCATTTCCTTTGAAATTTAAATTTAGTCAAACTATTGCTACTTAGGTAAAATATCATTTTTAACATTCAGTTGGTTAAAGTAAAATAAAATAAAGTTCCCTCACCATGGTATAGCCCTGGTGGTATTTCTCTTGGAGCTACCGTATCACCCTTTGAATCGGGAGAAATATATCTTGGCCAACAAGTAATAGAGGATGATATGGAAAGGGTATTTCAATATCTAATACATGTCTTTGTAGATGATGATGAAAGTACTCTTAAGAAGGTGAAGAATTAAAATCATCAAAGAAATAAATCCATTGTCAAATGTTTTCTCAGCAGTGGTAAGACTTCCTAATAATCATGAATTTTAGCTTTATTCATAAAAAAGTGTTTAAAATTATTAGGATTATAGGGGATTATTCTGTTTCTTCTTTGAAAGAAAATACTTATAATATTCATGGAACCATGGAGGGTGCTACTAAAGAGGCAAAAATTCTTGCTAATTTGGTGGTTCCTGAAGAGGAATTGAGGCCAAAGGAACCAACATCTGTTCCCAACATTGCTTTCATTTCTTCTATCAGAGGAGAGGAGGCTTTTGGTAAATCAATAAATCTTTATAGGATATTAAATGTAACAACAATTGAATTTAATCCTATGGTACATTAGCTTCATCACATGCACCATAACTTCCGACGACAACTAACGATGACCCCATAACTACTGTTGAGGAAGATATTCGGGGTCAAAAGTTGTTGGAGGAAGGATGCAAAGAAAACACGCCGAGTGCTCCAACGAGTGAGAGTAACTTGGGATCTGGGATATCATTGGATGATATGATGAACCCTGGAATGCATTTTGAAGAAGTATTAGAACATGTTAATACAATGAATGATTTAGAAGATTTTGGAGTTCCTTGTATAGAATCAACTAGATGTAAGTTTTCATTATTCGTCCTGTTAATATTCTTATGATAAAATTTCTAACCATGGTTGGTTGAAATATATAGTTCTATCTAAATAAACTATTTCTGAAATGATACTTGAAGGAATTATTGATATTAATTTCAATCTCATCATTGTAGATACATTGGATTAGGTGAATCTTGAGATAGAAATTCTTCCTAAGATTCATTCTAAAGTTCCTGAGACAATTAAAGATGGAACTCCCCACTCAGAGACATCAAACAAAAATGTTGAAACTGAGAATATTAGGGAGGAGTATTCTCAAGCTACTGACCTACTATTAGGTAAAAGATACTGATATTGTTATTGTACACACTTTTTTTATCCTTGAATCTAACCACAACCATAAATTTTGATTTACCATATAGGGATATCAAATTCAATGGCTAGGTCCAGAGGTGAAGCCTCTACATCATCCCAAACATTACTAAAAGGTGAAGCATCCTTTTTTCATGAAGGAGCAGAACATAGCTCTTCCTTAAGTACGTTAATCCCAAAATATATCCCTCCTTATGACAGTGATTCTGAATCAGATCCAGAACTGAAAAAGGCTCTTCATGTTGTACGTCACAGAGCATGACATAATATATGGAAGATAATATCTGAGATTCCCCTTTAGGAACTTCCTTCAAGAATTCCACGACTCTCATATTTATTTATCACACTAGGATTTGGCGGTTTTGAATAGTGTGAAATTCATACCAAGGTGAAAGATATTATTTGATGTAGGGATCAAGAGAAAAAGCTTCAGAAAGAAATGATAAAAGCTAAACTATTGATCAACAAAAAATAATTCCAAGCGACACTATCCCAAGTTGAGGATAATCATACTGCAAAGTTGAAGGAACTGAAGTAGAAGATCAAAGAAAAGATTGTTCAGAAGTTTCATCTTCAATAGTAATTATATGTCATTATAGGGGATATTGAACAACTTTATAGATCATTAGGAGAAGTCCAGAAGGATAGTTCAAAATCCATTGAAGATGCTAGATAAGCACTTCATCTTGCTGAAGAGATCAGAGATGGTAAACTAAACGAGCTTCAATAGGAAAATTATGGGGCTTAAGAGGCTATTAACCAAATAAATAGTTATATATAAAACCTTTTGTGATTTTTGATAAGAGAGAGACTTTAATTTGTGTATGTTTTTATGTGAAATTTTTTTCATAAATGAAAATCATTTTTTCTTCAATCATCTGTGTTTTCATTCTCGTTAGCTAGTTTTGTTTTACCTACTCCATTGGTCCTAGTAAGCAAACTTTTATTTTTTCTAGTGTTATATGTACAACCCTACAAACATTATATCTTTTGAATTTTCGTTGCTCAATATTACCTAAATCATACAAAATGTACGATTAGTGAGCTGGGACTTGACTTTTGTTCAGAGTTCCCTTTGTGGGTTCCCAATCTGGTGAGTACCACGTCTCTTGTTGTTGGATGTTTAGAGTAATTCGTGTTGGACTATGATGGGATAATGTTTAAGGTCAAATATCTTTGAGCATAAATTTTTAAATTAGATCCCAAAAAAACTAAGTGGCTAAAAATTTATTTAATATTAATTAAATATTTCAAAGGGGAATCTTGAGCCATGATTTTTATGGTCACCAAATTTAAAACTTGTATCAAAATAAGGGGAGTATCCTAATATAATGAAGTTACCATTATTTTAAAATATCATTATGGGAGTTGTGTTATGTAAGGACAACTAGGGCTTATGCTGCATAGCCAAATAGTGGAATCTTTTGACTGATAGGCCTGTTATGTAGGCAACTTATGTAAGGATGCCTAAGGGCATATACTATATAGTCAAGTAAAAAAAATCTTAAGAATTTAACATTTTATTATTAATAGACAAGATAAAATAAGATTTTGGTGACTGAAGACCACAGTGGGTGGTTTTTCCAAGGAAAGGAATTTTGAGAATAAAGGGTTATCTATGATGATATATGTCATGAATAGAAAAAACATTTCTATACAAATTTTGTGTATAATGAATGGTTAAAATTTATCATAAATGGGAATTTCTAATATCAAACTGTGTAGTTTTATGTCATGCAATAAGGGCATTGTACTGTGCAGTTTTAAGTCATACAGTGAGGACATTGTACTGTGCAATTTTAAGTCATGTAGTGGGGACATTGTGTGGATTTAATTTAAGGTATTTATCTCTGACCAAAGCTATGAGACTATTGTAATTTCTTGATAAATTTTTTGGAAACATACTACCACATTTAGGTATATAAGGGAAAATTGTAAACTATGATTTGGGAATTTCTGGATCTGAAGAATGATATGGGAAAAGGGTTAAAAATCATTAGATGAAGTCTCTTCCAAGAATGAAGTTACAGTTATTTGAAAAACTTGTTATGGGAGTTGTGTTATGTAAGGCCAACTAGGGCATATTCTACATAGAAAATAGTGGTATCTTTTGAATTCCAGAGCTATTATGTAGGAAACTTATACAAGTTCACCTAAGGTCACATACTACATAGTCAAGAAAAATAGCTCTCAGAAGTTTTACATTCTATTGCTAAAATCCAAATAAAGTTTATGTAGATTCAAATTTTCCGAATCATAGAGTTTGATTTATGGAGAAATGTACCTGAATATAGAGAGGGTATTTCCAATCATGATTTCTGTAGAATCAGAGGAATAGGGTTTCTATAAAGGTCTAACCCAAATGTAGGGAGGATGGTGTTTGTAGTTTTAGGTCATACAACTAAGGCAAGAAATGGAAAAAATATATGATATGTGGTCAAGTGATCTATGGTTATTTCATATTAATTTGAACACATGGAGAGATAGATGTGTAAACCATGGTTTTGATTTCTTTAAAATTGATATAAAGATAATGGGATAAATATACCTGAATGACTGTTTTAAAATACATATTCTTGTATATTTTCATCAAAGTTTGAAGGGGAAAAAGACACTATAACCAAGAACGAAATTACCCTCATTTGAAAAACCCATTATGGGGGCTATATTATGTAGGGACAACTGGGGCATATGATGCATAGACAAATAGTGGAATATTTTGAAAGATAGGTCCATTATGTAGGAAACTTTTGCATGGACACCTAAGGTAACATACTACATAGTTAGGAAAAAGAGTTTTTGGATATTAGAAATGCTGTCACAAGAAACTGTAAGAACGATTATGAAGATCTGAAAATATTCATGATTAAGATTGTGAAATATAGAAGGGGGTTATTCTTAATTCACATGATAAAAATTTGAATCAATATTTTCCATGAGTTTGAAGTCCTTTACATAGATTTGACTCATATGTAAAATGGAGACTTAATTTGTTTCCTTTGAATTAATATTGTGATGTGTAGCTTAAAGTCATGCAGTAAGAAAATTATACTGTACAATTTTAAGTCATGTATTGAGGAAATTGATAGCCACACAATAAATTAAGACACCTTATTTATATAGAGAGGCCTTTTACCCAATTACGAAGCCCACGTGGTATATACTTGGTGTGAGAAACAAAGAGCAGTAAGGGTTTCTTCTATAACACAAAGGTGACACAAGTGAATAATATAGGTGTTAGATTTCCATGCAGTTTAACTTCATGTGGTAAGGATGAAGATAAACCAATGTCAAAATAAATACATATTGAAACTAGACTAAGGGATAAAACCCAAGTGTCACTATGTGTCTTTCTAGGGGAATTAATCAAACCATACATAGTTCTTTAAACATTCCCTATACAGGTTTGATTCTTATATAAGGAATAAAGGATTTTTTTATATTGTGGCTGGGACCAAGATTGGAGTTCTAGGAATCTCTACATATCTCATATAGATGATAATAAAGCCACATGTAGTTCTTTAAACATTCATTTCCCACACCAACCGAGTTTGACATGGGAGACGAGGGGCTTTAACACATTCTAGAAGAATGATTAAATTTAAGACACAAGATGGTATGAAAATAAAATCATGTATCTTAAAAGAGAACTATTTATAGATCAAGTTCATATAAATGGGAATAAAAGGGAAATAATTTTTTTTGGTTATATCTGGGGCCAATATTGGAGATCCAGACGTCTCTACACATCTCATATAGATGAGAATCAAGCCACACATAGTTCTTGGAATGAGGCCCCTATGTAGATCTGATTCAGACATAGAGAAGAAAAGGACTCATGTGACACTAAGGAGTAGCAATGATATCAATGATGTTTACATATATAATCTCTTAACATCAAGTAGATGATACATTAACCATACAGTATAATTTTGTGTAATGAAGACAAATGGTGTCATGCAGTTTAACATCGCGAGACAAGGAAAATAATGCTATGAATTTTAACGTCATGTAGCATGGAAGCTTATGCTTGTTATGCAGTTTAATGTCTTGTAACTAGGACTCTATACTATGCAGTTTTAATTCTTTTAGTGAGGACATGGGGGCTATGTAGTTTTCAATCTTATTGAGAGGATGATTTTTGTAACTACACAAAGTATTTTTTCAAGAATCCCTCATTGGTTGAAGTTGTAATAAGCTCTCCATCCATTGATATTAAGGCATAAACTCCATTTGAGTATACCTTATGTGTGGAATAAGGTCCTTCCCACTTTGGATCAAGCATTAAAGGTTTCTTTCTTGGTGTCATTAAAGTCCTAAGGACCAATACTAATAATCCTTAAAGAAATGAACAAAGGTGAAATTTCTTGTTAAAGGATCACACTATTCTATTATGATAGAATTATAAATGATAAAAAGTATGAAATATTTTTTCATCTAATTGTTCTAAATCATAAAATTGTTTTTGAGACCTCTCATCTGTAGACAACTGATCACAGATTACAACTCTAAGTGAAGGAAATTTCATTTCAATTGGAAAAATTGATTCTGTTCCGTATACCAATGAATAAGGAGTTGCTTGGGAGGTAGTATGAGTAGTAGTATTATAAGACCACAATGAATGCAAAGGTTTATCAGGCCAAGATTTATTATCTTTATCCACTATCTTCTAGAGTATATTTGATAAGGTCTTATTGAAATCCTCTATCTATCCACTGGCTACTACATGATAATGAGATGAATGGTTGGATTTGATATTGTGCTCCTGATATAACTTCTTTACCTAAAAAAAACAAAAATTTGTGCCATTTTCCATCAATATAGTATGACGGACACCAAATATGGTGATGATGTTAGTTTTGAAAAAACTAACAATACTTTTGGCCCTGAATTCGTTGAGAGGAATTGCCTCATCCCATTTAGAAAATAATTCAATAACAGTAAGAATATACTTGAACTTCTTAGAAGTAGCTGGAGGATAAGGTCCTAATACATCCATCTCCCATGTTGAAAATGGTCAGGAGTATTTAGCTGAATGTAGCAATTTTGGGGGTTGATGAATGAATTTGGCATGAACTTGGTAGGGATGATATTTCTTGGTGAAATATGTGTAATCCTGCATCATTGAAGGAAAAAAGTATCCAAGACTTCAGATTTGATCTAAAAGCCTATTCCCAGACTGGTGAGCACCACAAACTCCTGAATGTAATTCTTTCATGATAGCTTTAGTTTTTCTCTATCAATACATCTGAAGGGGATTCCATCAAAGCCTCATTTGCAGAGGATCTTCTGGTGATTTGGACTATCATAAAGAGTAAAATTGGCCACTCATCATCAAATCTGTTCTTTTTCAGCCCTATCTGGTGGAAGTATTCCATTTTGAAGGTATTCCATGATGGGTATTCTCCATCCCATGGTCTGACCATATGGCTCATAAATAGGGATAATTTCATAAATTTCCTCCATTCTGGTTTGAAAAAAGGTGAGACCACATGACGATGGGCTATTCTGATGGTTTTCTCATACCAATTTGGATCTTCCAGGGATGTAGCTTTATTAGCTAGTGCATTAGCTTGAGCATTTTGTGATCACGGGACATAAGAAAATGTGTGATCTGAGGAAAATTCAGTCATTAATCATATGATATAATCACACAAATGGATTAACTTTTCTTTTCTGATAGAATATTCCCCATTGATCTTTTTTCATTACCAATTCTGAATCACCTTTCACTTTCAAGTGATTCACTTGCACTTGAAGTTCCAATTCCAAGACTATGATGATATCTTGGTATTATGCTTCATTGTTGGTACAACATTCTAACAACATGAAGTAATAAAGAAAAACTGCCTTTTCTAGGGAGATAAATACAATTCCTAACCCAAATTTGTTGATTTTAGGGTTTTACATTATCTTCCCTATTGGACTTCTGGAGGTACCATAAAATTACATCTCCCATGTTTGGGGATTATCTTTATTAAAGAAGACCTCTTCACTAGGAAGTTTAGTATTCAATGATGTATCTTCCTCATATGGGTGTTCAACAAGGAATTCATCCAATGTTTGGCCCTTTATTGACTTCGAAGGCACAAACTAGATATCAAACTATTTCAAAATAACTGTCCACTATACCAAATGCCCTGTAAGCATGGGAAGAATGAGGGTACATTTGAGCAGGTTATTGTGAGATACCAATTGGACCTCATGACTTTGCAGGTAGTTCCTCAATTTCTAAAATGCAAAGATTAATTCTAGGTATCATTTTTCAATACTTGAATACCGAGTTTCTGTATCAATCATAGTTTGAATGAGATATTAAAGTCTATTTTCAATTCCAACGCCTTTCTTATGGGCAAGGAAGGCACCTAGTGATCTCTCTAAAGCTGTCACATAGAGAATAAGTGGCCTTCCTTTAATAGGTGGCATTAATATTGGTGGAATCAATAGATATTTATTGAGGGTATAAAATTCTTCTTGTAAGTATTCAGTACATTAATAGGTGACTCCCTTCATCATTAATCCGGTGAATGGAAAATACTTTCCTGCCAAATTAGTGATAAAATGATGAATATAGGCCAAGTGTCCTTGGAGTCCTCTTAATTCATTCAAATTTCGAGGAGGTGACATTCCAATGATTGATTTTTTTTATCAGGATCAAATTAGATACCATGATGGTGTACAACGAAGCCAAGGAACTTTCTTGAGGTTACACCAAAAGCACATTTCAAGGGGTTCATCTTCAAACTGTGTTTCCAAAGTTTATTGAATATGGTATCCACATCATCTAAGTGAGAGTAACTTTTTATGGATTTTACCACCAAATCATCTATATAACATTCAAAAAAATTCCCTAAGAAGGGTTTGAAGATATGGTGCATGACACATTGATATGTTACACCTGCATTCTTTAAGCCAAAGACATTACCCGATAGAAAAACACACCTTTAGGGGCTCTAAAGTCTGTAGATTATTTATACTCTAGGGAAATACTAATGTGATTATACCCAAAGTAGGCATCCATGAAAGAAAGGGATTTATAGCCAGCTGTTGCATCAATTAAAAGCTCTATGATCTAAAATGGAAAGTCATATTTAGGATAATGATGGTTAAGATCTCTAAAATAAATTCAAACTATGATTTGTCTATTCTTATTTTTCACTGGGATAATGTTGGCCAACCATTTGGGATATTGAACTTCCCTGAAAAATTTATATTTTATAAGTTTATCAACTTCAACTTCAACTTTAGAGGAATGAGTTGGGTGTGTTCTTCTTGCTGATTACTTAAATCCTCAATTTTCTTCTAGTAAAACCAAATGAAGAGTGGATACATCAGGATTAAGTCATGGAATTTCTATATAATTCCAAGAAAATATATCTCGACGTTGCTTTATAAATGAAGTATACACCTCTTTCTCTTCAGAATTAATGTCCACACTAATTAGAGTGGGGAGTTGATCTTCTTATGTACCAATATTTATTTCTCTGAGCTCATCCTCAGTGGTAGAGACATATTTCTCAAATTCTAGACGATCATCCTTGAGATATTCCTCTTCTTCTTCATTATGTGTTACTTCTTGAGTTTATAATTTCATAGTATATGATGAAGAAAAATTCCATAGTTAGGTGATGAGTTAGTATTTGAACATCCTAAAGAATAGACCACCATTTATGACCATATTGATGATGAAGAGTCACCTTCCAAACGATGAGGTAATAAAGAGGATATGATGGATTGGGAATCAAAATCTTTGTCTTCATCTAGAATTGCTACTATTTCTTCTATTCTGATTGACGAAGTAGAGGCTTGCTACAGTTCGACAAATGTAATTAAGATATCTCCATTTAATCTTCCATCACTGATTGGTGAATCAACAATTTCTACCATGCTATTAGGCTCAGTTTCCGAAATTTATATCATGGAAGTTATTAGATGAGTGCTTGGATTTAGCTTTACCCTTTCAATTTGACTGATAGGTAACTCATAATATATACTCAAATGTATGAATGGGTTTACTGGGATCTTTTCCAAGCCATTAGGAGCATTGATTCTGGTAACCTCTTTTGTCATGGACCTCATTCCATTTGTTTGATAAAACTTTTACTCAATGTATTGAGATTAACATGTTTTGAATGGAGCCTTGTCACCATACAATATCTTGATTTCACTATTGAAACATTACTTGAGACATTGGTGGTATGATGAAGGTATGAACACATGTAGATGTAGCTAAGGCCTTCCAAGAAAAATCTTGAAGGATGTGTCCTGATGAACAACCATGAAATCTGAATTAGACCCAAGATATCCAAACTGAGTTCTGAGGGTAATTTCACCCAGAGTTTCTTGCTCATTCTTATCATATCCTTGAAATATTAAAGTAGAAGGAGATAAGTCAAATTCAGTAAGTCCCAATCAAATAAGTGTACAAATGAGAATTACATTGACTCTAAAGCCATTATCAATGAAGGATCGTCAAATGTTTCTGTCATTGAACTTTCCAAATAGATACAGGGGACTAATATGTCCATGTACAACATCATCTTCATCTTCATCTGTAAAAGATATGACTACATGACATTCTGCAAGATCATTCTCTATACGGTAAACCACAGCAGTAGAAACTTTGGTTTAAAACTCTTGAGGAATTAACAAAGCCTCAACAACTTCTTCTCAATGAACTTTTGATAGACTCAAGGCATCTAAAATTGATAACTTATCTGGTACTTGGGCCAATTGTTTCAAGACATCATATTTTTGGTCCAGAGGTCTGCATTTACCAGAATGGAAATACGGTTTTTTAGGTACCTTAGAAGTTGACTCTCCTGATGTAGATGTATCCTGTGTCAGAGAAGAATCTAGAAATACTCTTGGGTTTAGTAGATTATATTGACTAGGTCTATCTACTTACTGAGAGGAATATGGTGTGACTTCTAATCAGTCCTCCAAAATAATCATGTTAGGACCAAATATGTCTTGTGTGGAAGAAAATAATTGTTCTTTTTGAGCTCACTGAAGGGGTATCCCATGACTTTTCATTGCACATACGGTTTGAGAGGGGGTAGAGTTAAAATAGTATCTTATAGAATTCCCATGTCTTCCCCTGTATCATAGACTTTGGCCTCTTCCTCTAGTTCCCCAGTCAGGTACAAGGAACTCTGACTCATTATAATCAGAATCACCATTGGCATAAGGATCTGTTAAGTGGATAACGTTGATGGAACCAAAGATGAATTATTCATCTAATGAAGATTATGATTGATAGGTTAGTTCTAGTTGTGCCATTTGGTAAGGTGGTTCCCGTTCTTTTGAAGTATATGGAATGAAATCTACCAAGGTCAAGGAAAACTTTGGACTTTATACGAGCTCATACTCTTTTGACTGCTCTTTGTCCTTCTCATCACGTTTCTTCTTTGAGTATTGACCTTTTGATGAGTGTGGTTTTGCTGTGGCAAGAGTAGTAGAAGAAAAAATTATTTTTTTAAACTATTTTCATAGAATTTTATGAGTTTTGTTGATCATTTTCTTGATTATCCAATCATCATATTTCTACACATTTTTACTATTGAATTCCTGCAATTGCTTTCTTCCACTGGATCAGTTGTAATAACACATTCTACTTGAGTTGAAAAACTTTTCATTTTCACTTGTCTAGAGTATACCATTTTTTGTAGGGGTCCTTGAAAACCAACCACCCCTGAATAGGATTCCCTAACATATGGTGAAAGGGGAAATATTTCGTAAGATCTTAATATCCTTTTTTAGTTTACTCAGCCATGGAAATTGAGCCAAATTATTTTCTATAGATGAGATGAATTAACCGGGAACTTGTTTGTTCCAGAAGGAATAAAAATTGTTCCTTAACTCCATAAACTATTTATGCCTTTGATATCTTTGATCATCTTGATGTGGCAGTTATTTCTGCTAACGTTCTAGATGCAGAGCCCTTCGATATGATGAAGGTTTTGAATTGGAAGTAGGTATAGGTTCTTGCTTAAGTGTAACTATAGAATCCTATACTTTACCTATTCTCCTTACCAAATATGATAGAATTACATGAGATTTAACTTTAGCTTTCACAACAGAATCCTAAAACTTCTGGGAAATTGAAGTCAGGTCTAGAAACCCTCCTATGTATTTCATAAGGATCAGTGGTGTACATAATTCATCACGTATATTTTCCACACAAATTGGAAGAAACTCTTCCCGAGGGAGCTCCAGATTTAAGGAATATGTTATTCCTTCCTTCGAGTAATGAAATATAAGACTCTTTAATTTTACCATTGTTTATAATTTTTGAGATAAAAAACTTTCATTTTCAGTAGTGTTGATCTAAATTGAATAAGTAATTTCTAATGGAGATCTTCCGATGTAGTAATTGATCGAGATTGCAAAATTTTATACCAGAAAAAATTTGGTCCCTGTAATGACAGCACAAAACACCTAACCTTTACTACTTCTTATTATTGAGGAGTTCCTGTCATGGGATCACAATGAGAAAAAAAATGTGTTGAGTGTTGTTATGGATATCCCAAAATATTAAATATTGGGAATGTGTTATTCAAAAAAATTGGAGGTGGAGGGATTGGATCCACCCATTCAAGGTAAGCTTTCTTTTCCAGCTGAATTGGTGCACGTCGTTCCTCAATATCTTCCAATAGAGTTGTTAATTCCTCAATTGTGTTCATTATCATTTGGGGGATATCCAAATGAGCTAGAACCTGTGTAGGTACAACAACTAGAGCTTGATCTGGTTCAATTACTAGAAAAACCACTAGTGGTGGTGTTGTTATTTTCCTTGGATAACCCACAGGAATAGGCCAATAAGGATGTGGTTGATCCTTCTCTGGATATATACCCAATGGAGTAAATTTATTATTCACATCTGTAGTTACCACAAATCCTCTTTACCAAGGAGCTCCTATAGGATATGAAAGTTGAGGATTTACCTAGGGAGTACATCTAGAAGAAATGCTACTTTGAAGTAACTCTTTATTGAGTCTTTTCAACTATTTCATCTCCTATTATTGCTGTGAAAATCTCTATTCAAGTGAAAGAGATTGACCTTCTCTAGTGGAAAAGTGAGATACAATATGAGTTTTACATTTTCCCTTGTTAGATGCCTTTCGGAGGGGTGGGAGTTTGTTATTTGAAGGCATACCTAGATTTTGGGTACGTACACCTTCTTTATTTACTTCAGTGTGTACGGTATTATGGATAAGAACTTCATCTTCTAATTCTACTGAACTAGACTCATTTTCTGGAGGATCTTCTATAATGGTGTTGATGAAATTTACTGATACATAATGCATTGATAGAATTCTATCAGTATCATTGTAATATCATCTCCTTCTATATCTTCCATGACACTCTGTTCTTCTATATAATGGATTCTCAGGATCTTTTTGGAGAATAGTAATCTGAAGGGAATTCTTGAATAGTTTAGTTTTGTGCTCTCTTTGTGGATTCTTCCCTAATTGGGAGAAAACTGAATTCTGTTGAGGAGGGGATTGTAGATGTGAAAAATCCACCAGCCCTGCAGGCTGGGGCTGTTCCTGTACTTCTTCTTTAAACCTTTGAACTTTGTTTACTGAATTTTAAGGTTGAATTAAATGATCCCCCAGCCCTACAACATGGGATGGCTCTTGAACTGCAATAGATGAGATTCGCGCAACTTCTCTTTTGATTAGCTGAGTGCATTATCCAAGAACCACTCAAATCACCTATTTCAAAAGATTGTTGTGCTATTTCAGACATTTTCATTATCAGATGGCTAACATCCTCTAATCAGGAGGCCTGATCAATATTCTCATATTCTTGACATAAAAGTTTCTAAACAACTTGTTTTCTTTGGGACTAACTCTGATGAGAGCTAGTTGAGTCATGTTCTTGAGTGTGCATTTGATTACATACAAAATATGTTGATTATGCCCGACTATGGGAAATAAAATTGAATGAGACTACTTTTTGAGGACTTTTTTGATTATGGAGTGTAGTGAAATGAAATTCTCCATGTGTAACCCATCCTCTAATACGAACACCATATGTGGAATTGTAAATAAACTGAAATAACCTCTTTAGAGCATTGAGGCATGCACACTGAAGGGTTATCTACTGCTTTTCAACTTTTGGATGTTGGGAAATTGAGAGATATACCAAGTAAATTTGGAATATGCAACCCTTATATTACCTTTACATGATTTTTATATTAATAATATGGTAATAATTTGGTTTTAAAATGATTAAGAGTCTTCTATAAGTTGAGGCTGATATCATGAATGCAATCCTCTACCATCAATTCTGAAATGTTATACTGAGAATTTTCCAAAGGCCAGAACATGAATGGTATTTCTCCATTAGCCAATTTTTTTCTCATGTTTAACATATCTTCATTATCTTTCACTAGAGGTTCCTTTAGTTGGTCTGACTAAAGTGGATGATCTGTATTAGAAGAAAAATGACCCAAGGGAGGTTGGGAGAATGACCGTTCCCTTAATATGTTTTCTGGTTGAGAAAGTATTTCACTCATCAATGATAAGGCATAATACATGAATGGATTTTTGTTGGAAAGTGCCTAAAGATAGTATGGATTTCTCATCACTACATTGTCAATTATAGAAATATATTGACAATGAGAAATACTACTGTGGAGAGAACTTTAACAGTGAATGAGATTACAGGAAGGAACACCATGGTGGATTATAGTAAGGGATAAATCTTCTTGCTCCTTGGTCTTCTGGCCACATAGAGGGTTGTTGTGGATCTCATCTAGAGATAGACTCTCAAGATTGACCAAATTTTCATGAAGAAAGAATTTATGATGAAGTGTTCGATAGAGAACTTCATAATTACTATTACTACTTCCATAATTGGGTAATGAGAGGGTAGAATCTTGAGCTGTAACAGATAAATATCCGAGGGCTTCAATAACTCCAGCATTAAGAGGAGCCAAATTGTACCTTAACTTTTTATATTATAACTGTGTTTGGATAGACTTATTCTTGGATGTTCTCTTACACTTATGTGGGGAATTTTTTGGGAGAAGTGGTCATCATGAGCCGGTGTATGTGCATGCCTTGGAATAGTTACAAGAATGGACCAATTACCTCTAATTGGAAAGGGCATATGTTCCTGATCCTATTGTCTGTATGATATATGGGAATATGCCCCATGAACCTCCTAGACTAGAACAAAGGTGTGTATCTGCTCTGGGATGGCATGATGATGTGTCATACCACACGTGGGGATAGATTTATGTGTATGTTCCCCTAGTACTGCTGAAGTAGTTGTTATAATATCTGGATATGATTCCAGAATATGGGAAGGAATTTGTGTCTACCCTTTCACCGTTGATAAGATGTGTTTTGTGACTTTAGCAGCCATAATGGGAATATAAATCCATTCTGTATTGGGTGCAGGTATATATTCCTACTCCTATCCTCCTTTTTTCATCCATGGGTATTGACAGTACTCATACATGGGGGAATAGAGTTGGGTATGCCCCAGATTTATCGTCAGATATTTCCAACCGACTTCTCTGGGTGCTTACAAACGAGACTATTGGCTTTCTTGATTAATGTTGGCAGATGTATGTGCCTACTGCCTATTATTCATCAAGTATGGTTGACATACTTCCTTCAATACTGGCGTACAAGACTACTGGAAGAATTTTTTATTTTAAGAAGGTGTATGTTCTTATTTACTAGTTTCCACCACATTATATTGACGAGATTCTTTAAATGCTGTCAGATGAGCCTACTGACTGGATAATAATTTCTAAACAGGTGTATGTGCATGTTCATGGTACTCCATTGGATTTTTCTAGTGGGATTGGTGGGTTTCTGCTAGACGAGTCTACTAGGTAGTGTAATTAGGATGGATGAGTGTATGTTCCGACTCGTTGTTCGCCATCAAGTTAGGTTAATAGAATTATCAAGAGGAGAGAGAGATTAAAACCTGCTCCCTGTTGACCGAACGTTGTACCCATTAGTTTTTATTGCGTGCCTGGGTTTGAGAGACCTAGGCCGAACGTTCATAGGAAACACCCCCATTATGTCGGGGGTTCACTACTGTTCAATTTTTCTAGCAGTGATTGTTGGCGGGAGTCCTCAAGAAGGACCCCTGCATCCTTAGATTGAGACCCTGAGTAACCTCTTGATCTACCTCCCAGTAGTATGGGAGGGACAGGTTGTTGAGTTCTAGGGATAAGGAACTGAAATGGTTGAAGATGGTGGTTGGCACCATCTGCCTTTTGATCATCAGTCGTTGTTTTCTAGACAATTGAGGATTGTTATTGACCTAGAGGGCCTGTCAGGCAGCCTACAAAGTTTGTATTGTACCATACTGATGGTACTTTTTTAACAGAATATTAGAGACCCAACATTGAAGACACTGGGTGGGTGATAACTTCCTTCCTATGGATGAGGATCTAGCCTGAGTAATGGTCAAGAAGTTTGCAGATTTCCTCTTGAATAATGCCATTTTGGACTGAAGGGAGTTTTGAGAAAAAAAACATGAAACAACAATAAACTACACTAATGAAAAATATTTTTATATGGATACATGCATGATTTATTCCCTTTTCTGGACTTCTTTTAATAATTTATAGGGTCCTGATAGGTGGGTAACATTATTAACTTGGTTAATGATTCATGTTGAGTTCACCATTTTTATAAAGAGATTCCTGGAGTAGACAATAATTCCCCCCAAAAGGGTGTGATGAGTCTGACCTCCCATCCTCTCGACCAATGTATGTTCCTAAGTATTGTAAAATTAAAACTTAATGAATACCTTCCTTTGGAAATCAGGTCCCTTTTTGGGGGAATTATTGTCTAATCCAGGACTCTCTTTACAAATTTAAGACATCTTCATGAATCCTTATTAATTCACCAAATATAACAAAAGTTTCTCTTGGAATTTTCAATCACTTATTAACTTGTGTAAAATTTAGTATCAGAAGTATGTATTCATGGTTCTTCATTAATGGAGATATTTTTATGTATTTTAAATTCTCCATCAATGGTATCCTCTCATATAATATTTAAATATTCTTTTAATCATCATTATGATGATACTAGTTTTTAATCCACTTAGTGGGGCACTCTGTAATTTATTGTTATCCAGGAAGACAAATGTTTATTTTGATATTGGGATCATACCCATGAAATTGGCTACCTATGTATCCTTGTGAAAGGAATCAGAACCCTTGTAGTTCAGTTCCACTTAATAGGAAACATCACACCTTTTAAGTTCATGTGATAACGACCTAGCTGTGCAGTTTAATGTAATGTGGTATGGACATCTAAGCGAAGGGTACTTAGTAAAATCTTGGTGAGAGACTTATTACTAAGAACCCAATTTAACTTGGAATTTATATGGGTTTCTAAGAATGATTATAACCTTTTGGGGATATGGCCCAAGGAGAATAGGGTTGATTTTAAGTGTTGGGTTTGAACCACAAGGAGGTTTCCTATGTATCCCATGTGGATGAGAATCATATCCCACATATTTTGATAAGTCTCATAGGAGAGTATAGTATTTTGAGAGAAATTAGTTTGTTCTTACATCCTAAAAAGGATGCCTTGATGATTTGGGGATTTAATTTGGGGATTATTCCTAAGGAGGATTCCCAGATTGAGGGAATTAGGGTTGGATTCCTGAAGAAGATATCTAATGAGCTTGGGCCCTAAGAAGGCTTCCTACATATCATGATTATGGAGGGAATTAGAGTTCTCATAGTTTATTAAGTTGTGAAAATATTGTGACCATGAAAAATCTCAAAGACCACATGAGTCATGCTCAGTGTGAAAAAAAGGAGGATTTCAATGATTCAACAAAGGCACCCACACTTTTCCTCCTCCTCTAGTGGAAGAGGGAGAGCCTATGACAGCCAGAGTGGATAAGGGAGATGCGAATGTGGAAGAGGGATAGGCGACAAGCCTTCCCTCTATTCACTTTACATTGGACAAGGGTCGAATAAAAGTAAGAAGGGATGAAGGTTAGGGGCTTACACAAGGATAGATGCCCTAAAAGTGATCCTGGTAGGGGAGGTAGACTTACCCTTTGTTCAAAAGGAAAAGTAGGTGTGAACTGTAACTTACCTACCATAAATTTGAGGTTCCACATCTTTGAGAATGGAGAAGTTAGGACCCAAACGCTTATTCTAAAAATCGGGAACTTCCAAAACACTGTTCCTGGGAAAAAGGTCCATTTGACTATGGATATAAAATCCCATAAACACTCCTTGAATCCTAACCCCATTGTGAAAAAAATGTGGGAAACCTATGAATATGGATATACAAACCCAAATAGGAGATATTATGATGTGCTTTTCCCAAAAGTTTGATAAGTCAGGAGGTTTTGGTGGAGGTCTCAATAGAACCCCTTTCGAACAAGGGATCCAATGAAGAAGAATCCTTTCCATGGATGGATTTGAAGAGGGATTTATGGCTTGTATACTAAAGAGAGTAAGTGAATCTAAGAGGGGTGACCAAGTAGATATGGGTGTGCATGTATGGGCACAGAAGTAGGCTTGGGTGATCTGATATTCACTTAAGAGACGAATAACCTATATGGTAATACTTGGGTGAGACCTGGATCAAGAGTTCAAGAGTATTCACAAGTGATCCCAGAAGTGGGGCACTCAAGTTCCTATAAAAGTAATAAGTGGCATGCAAGTGTTTTTGATTTTAGGGAGTTTGGGCACTTTAGGCAGACAAGTGTTATGGATTTAAAACACTAAAAGGACTTAAGTCCTATGATCCTCCTTTAATTCCTATACTTTAGGTGTTTACGAACTACCTTGAAGGTTTCGAAGTACTTGGGTGAAGCACTAGGGAGACCAGAGTAGCAATTGGGTTTCAGGGAAATTTATCTATACAAATGAAGGCCCCAAGGGTCTATTTAAAGGAAAATATGTGACCTTAGACAAAATGAAATTGGTCATGCAAGTATGATCCCCGACAAGTGTTGTTGTGCAAGTAGGCTGCATGACATATGGGGGCCCACATGTAGGCTGCGCGTGATGGCCTCTTGTCCTTACTAGGGAGATCTAAAGTTCATGCCTTTGTAAATATTTATTTTCTTCATGCATTTCTCGTTTTTTTTCTAAATTATTTCCCTTTATCATTTTTATACTCTTTTATGGAACATAGTTTCAACAATGGTATCAATTTCATCCCCAACATCATGGAAAATATGTCTTGGGATCACTTCATTTTTGACACTGTAACCAGGTCTCAGATTATCTTTAACATAAAACACTTGTTTTTCCATTTATGAAAAATATATGGTTCATTGGTATCTTGGAATCAGATCATGTCAATAAATATGAATCCACAATCATCAATAAATTTACCCTATCACTTCATTGATTCTAACCATTTACATTTCATCATAGTGACCCGACCTCGAGAGTTGTAATCCAATAAAAATATTTTCTCAACAAGTCTATAATAATACACATATTCATATCAGGGAAAACTATAAAATGAATTGGAATAAAAGGATGTTGTAGCATTTAACATAACTCCATCATTCTATGTTCTCATTTTCACCACTCGAACAGTTGTAACAAATTTATACCCATTTATTATTAATGATTTTCATTCACAAACGAATGAATTGGGACCAAAATACAACACTCTTAATTCTTTAGAAATAGAGTCAATAGGTAAACTCAATACCTAAAATATATATAAATAATACAATTAAATATATATATATATATATATTATAATTTAATCAAAATAATGGGAATACCTTTGATTTGAACCAATAAGGAAACTCTTGGCTATGAAAATCCGATCTTCTTCTCAAAGGAAAATATCTATGAACTTTAATTATATTTTTTTATATTCCCTACATAAAATGATAATAAAATTATAAGGTATATTTGAAATTATGTAGTACGGGATAAAATATAAATATAAAAATTACTTACTTGATATAGTCATTGTACAAACCATAGTTAAACAATATTGTGTGATATGGCATATCCCGCTCTTCAAAGATCAATGTGGCCAATGTATATGACCCGAGAATTCCACCTGTTTGGGGAATAGATAGAAATGAGGGATAAATTTCCCCATAGCACTCATATTAATTACTCATTGGCTGGTTAAGTATTGTGGTCACATCAGATAAATATATTGAACAAAAAATCCATACATTTTTGAGCTAGATAACATATAATAATTGAAAATTTGGGATAATTCTTGTGTTAGACATAATATTTCATTGTGAACATAATTAATTTATTAGGATACATCCACAAAAAAGAAATGGTTCCACTAAGAAGTGTTTCGGTTGGAATAGTAATTGTTAAATGTAGCATGAATGTGAAAAATGATGGAGCAATTTTTTTCCAACTCACACAAAGTTAATGGGGCCTCCTAATGAATTTTTATCAATAATTACTTGAATAAAATTTTAACCAAAAGGTCTATAAAAAAATGGTACAAGATAATTCCTATAACCCTTACATTATTGGATAAGAAATGCTGAATTTCTATTGGAATCAATTCATGTTGAAGTATGTGATAATCATGAGATTTTTGGGATTTTAGTTTCAAATAATTTATATTGAATCATTTATATATATTACTTGAATAACCATTACGAACCTTGATATTCTCCAATACTTCCAAAAATTTATTTTTGTCTAATGGTATCATAACATAATAAGCACACATAACTTTACATTTGTTTTCAACGACACACACAAGATGCAGTTCTGGTTGAATACCCCAATCCATCATGTTCTGACATGATCTAAATTCATATTTTGTCTTCCCATTGATATTTAGAAGAATATAAAGAAACATTTCACATTTTTTTTTCTCAATGTGCATTAAATCTAAACAACTATGTAACAAATGGGTAGAAAAATATTGTTACTCAAAAAAGATACTTCTCTTTTTCCAATTGGAAGTGGTTTCAATGTCAATATTATTCCTTTTTTAGATTTTACTTTGAATTTCCCTAATGAAAAATTTAAATGCTTTAATTCATTAAGTAAACTAGTTCCTAACATATTTTGAGGTGGTTGTTTAATGTAAATAATATTATCAAACCTCCGATGACTCTTCCTATATTGATGATCCATTGGAAAGAATCGTCTCTGCCCCATGAAACTAAAACTATAATGATATTTAAGCCTTATCGATCATGAATTATTCATAAAAATAGGACATTATAGTTTTCAATTCATGCTCCAACCAGAAATCATTACATAGTTAGGGAAATTATTTATAGTCTATAGAAGGGAACACCACATATGAAATATATTTTTTGATGAAGCATCAAACGTGCGCACACAAATATCCCAAAGCTGCTTCAACTATCTTATTAAAGGTTAAAAGTAGAAATATATATAATTATAAGGATTAAAAGGTCTAAATATCAGTATACTCAATAAAGTGAATGTTTTTTTCATACACATCCATGAAGGAATATTATAAATGTGAATAAAAACTAGCCACATGCTTTGAGTAGTAAGAATCTAACCAAACGAATTAAAACCATCACAGGATAGACCCAACCAGACATTACAAACCTAAGCTACAAAATAAGGATATTGTTCATCAAATGATCTCCATGGTAATCCACATTTAGGATGAACCAACTTATCATTACCTTTAATTATCTAATCATCATGCCATCATATATTGGCTGATATTTTTATAGACATGAATAGGTTTTGAAGCCCAATAATCAATATAAAGCACCACATTACTTTATGTGGAACATGAGATGGTGTTCCATCTGTATTTTCCTTCCATATAGATGTACCAAATTCCTTACAACCATTAAGATCAAATGTTTCCTCCCAAAATAACATGCAATCTTTTGGAAAAGCATGAACTTTATTAGTAGAAAATCCAAGATGCTTAATTAACTTCCATGCCTTATAATTATTTGAGGGAATATCTGTACTATCAAGAAGAAAGTATTTTTAAAAAGTATGAATATAATTAATGGTGGTATTATAAATTCCACACATGGGTTTTCCATAATATAACCACATTAAAAATTACAACTTAGTCATTTTAGTACATTCATTATATATTGGTGTTCTGGTATCATCCATTAAAATTCGTACCCTATCAACATCATCAGATTTTGTATTTTCCTCATGTTTATTGATATCATTTCCTTCTTTCACTGTCATATTATCTCTCTCATAATGATACACAAATGGAAACTGATTAAATACCAAATTCTCTATACCACTTCTTTCTTTTTGTTCATGAACAATAAAATATTATCTCATCTCTATATAGTGATATAAAGAATAATAGTTTATTTGAAATTAATATTTAGTTATATGGTAGGTAACTTATTCCTAGATTAACCTAGGTCTCACAACACATTTATAGCAAGAAAACTATATAATAACTCCATCTGAAGCATTGTTAAATGTAAAATCTAAAAAAACTTCTAAATTATTTTGAAACTCGATTGAAATCCAATCGATATGATATATCCATATTCTATCCATTCTATTATATAGAAAAACATTTATGTTCCTATAAATAATGTAAACCATAATTAATAAATTCATATATTTTTCATTAATACATATGAAATAAAGGTTTTTAAAATAAAGTAAATTCAAACGTAGAATAATAACAAAATGAAATATTAAATTTATTATCAAATATAAAGACATCAAATATAAACATAATCACTATCTTTTAAATATATAAAACTATCATATAAAACATCTAAAAATAATAGAAAAAGAGAATTTGAAGACCAAGAGACTAGAAGCCAAAAAATGTAAAAAAATCTAATGTATAATAAAAAAACTATGTCTACCCATATATATGTAGAAAGTATGCATATCCCATATATTATATCATCCAATCATAAAAAAAAATTCTAATACCCATTATCTCAAGGATGATATTTTTCATTACATTCATGAAATGAGACTAAGATAATATGAACAAAAATTGTGTATAAATGTTTTCAAAATTGATTCCATTTAGGATTCCACCAAATTATATATGCACAACCTTTAGGAAAAAAAGATGAAATTCTATTTTAAAATTCATATAAGAAAAGAACCCATTTAATTTTATGAAATAAAAGAAACAATATCAACCAAATAATAGATGAATTTTTCTCATAATATAATTTATAATAAACCATATCTCTTATATTTAATGACTTAAAAAATAGTTTCATTTATTAATAAATGAGAAAGATATATTACTTTAAAAATAAGATAGAATAAGAGATGGGTTTTTAATCCACACGTATTCATATATTTAAATTTAAATAACCTGAAGCATCTATTAAATCTGATTATGTATAGGAGATAGAAGAGGATTTTAAAATAATTATGACTATAATCTATAAAATCCTTAGAAAATGAAAGGTTAAGTATAAAGGAAAACTAACCTTTATATTATTATAATATAAATGTTTTGGACATTATTTCTTAAAAATTATTAAGATGAAAAGAAATAAATTTTGGATGATAATGATCAAGATAAAAAACATTAAAATAATAAGTGGGGGAAGAGATCAAAAGTAGTTATAAAATTTGGTGATTTGAAAATGGAGTTCTGAAGAAGGTAAAGAAGAAGCACGATGAGAAAATAAAGGGAGGATAATACAACTTCCTATTTCAAATATGAAAATGTTCATTATAAATCCAAATATTTTTTGGAACATGTTTAGAAGCATAATGGGTCCTCAATAATTGATGAGGATAAAGTTGAAGACACTTACATGGTATGTATACTTATACATGAATTGAAATAACGTGTTGCTTATAATACAAATTAGGACAAGTTGGTAAATGTTTCTAAATAATTCTATTTGAATTAAATCTAAGATAAATAAAGAGTTTCTAAAAAGAGAAACATAACATAAATCAATGTCTAAAAATAATTTTAATGAAAATATAATGAATAATATTAAAGAAAAAACTTTTTTGTGAAATAATATCTTGAAATTCAGTAAAAGTGATAGTTTAATCCATCAACACCTATGATAAATGGAATAATAAATGATATTAAAATTTTACCTAAAAATTATAAATAATATTAAATATGTTTTATATAATTGTGATTGTAAAAGTTGAAAAATATAGGAATGGATGTTCTAAAAAGGATAATAAGAAACAATTTTAAACATATATAGATGAATAAATATTGCAAGGAAAATAAACATCTCTATAAAAGAATAAATATTAGGGAATGTTTGTACAAGAAAAGTAAAATTCTAGAAGGTTTATTTATGGAAATAATTTCATTTATTATAGAAGATACATGTTTATGGGATGTTGATTGTATTATAGGATGTTTGGTCATAAAACCTTTTCATTTTGGTTGAAATATGTTTTTTTCAAGGAATATATGAATCAATTATAATAAATTATTAGATTAAATATAAAGAATCAATAAACAATAAATATATAGACACAAAATCATCAAATATATCTACCCAAATAAATAAAATAGGCAACATACTTATACTCAAACAACCACACACACTACTAATCCAGGGCGTAATGCTAAAAACAACATCTATAATGTTATAAAAAATTATAAAAAACAAAAAAATTCACGAAACCAAAAATAACATCAAAACACATCAAGAAAAATTAAAAAGAGTTGGAATGATTTTATTATTGTCATGAATATGCTATAATAAAAATGAAAACAATACAAAATAGATGATAAGAAATATTCAAAACTCACTAAGGAGATGTTGATGAAGATTCAAATCAAAAAAATAATTAAAATAGAGGAGATCACTAGAGTTTTTAGAGGTTGTCGCTCGTCGGTCACTCAGGAGGTTTCCAGTCACTTGGGGGGTCGCTGCTTGGGAGGTCACCAGCCAGTTAGAAGGTCACTACTCAGGAGGTCAGAACTTGATCAGGGTAAGGGGAATTAGGGAAGGAGATCAAAAATGGGGGGGGGGAGTCTTGGAGTGGTCAAATTTGGAAAAAATAGATACCAATAGTTTATTAAAACCATTGGTATATCTTCATATATACCAAAAATTTGTTAAAACTATTGGTATATCCTAGATCTAGGAACCCTATACCCATAGTTTTCTTGAATCCTGGGTTTAGAGGTGTGGGGATAGACCCACTTTCCATTAGTGATACAAACATTTAGTAATATAATCTTATTGGAAGTTTTTTAATTCACAATTAGGAGAAAGAGTAATGAAAAAATTGATTACCTTAAGTAAGGTATTTAGTTGAGGGGAATTACTATCCTCAAAGATAGTAGGGTAATTTGGTTATTCATGTGTGGATATTTCTTCCACTACCATTTCACTTTGATCCTTTCACATATATTTTTCTACCAAACTAGACTGGAAAATAATATCTTACAAAGCATCTATTTTCATCTGCAATCCTTTCATTATCTGATATATATATTTTCTTTTTTTTTTCTTAATGAAATATATTTTAGGAGACACTCCAAAACCTACACCTCTAATGTGACCATATTGGTCCAACCACTTCAAATCTACTGATAGTAGCTTTTTTTATGGTATAATCACTGCCAATTCTTGTGTTTAAACCATATAAAAACATATGAACATAAATAGATATTTTTTGTAATAATATTATAAAGAAGAAAGAATTAATATTATGTCATACTTATACATGTTCCCCATAATGATTTTGTTCATCAACTAGTTTACCCTCCTTATTTACATGAGCCTCTTTCCACAAGAACATGATGTGAGATGGAAGTGGATTTGGATTTTGATTATTCTATATACATACAAACAAATAAAAATATGTTGTTTCATATCACATAAAACTTTTATTACTTATTTAAAATATATTCCACTTTCTTCTCTTGTGGAGTGTACCCCATAGTTTCTTTGTAGTAAGGTTATATTTGTTTTGATGCATGATATTTATTTTCCGAACTCCTTTTCTATTTCATAGATTGAAAATTTTGAATCAAATTGGAAGAAATAAATAATTTTAAATAATATATTATCGACTAAAACACACTTGAAATGATTTCTCATCATGAGGAATGATGATGGAATTCCATGTTTCCCGCTTTATAATGTGTGCATAAGTAACTAAGGGGTGGTAATTTACTCTCCCCTCAACATCCCTAATACGAAACTTGGTATAGAGAGTCTGAAATAATTTATGGGACTTTATAGTATCCATTAAGAAATATTTCTTAGATAAATCATCGAAAGTAAATAAACTATTAAATGGATAATGAAAATTAAATTGAGATTTCATTTTATAGTTTTTGGTAAAATAGATAAAGTATATCATAACATTACCTTAATATATTCCCAAAGGGTTTCCTTTATTATAGGTTAGACATGATGCCAAAAATCTATTACAATTTGACCATTCATTCTCATTGTAACCCCAACATTACTAATTAACATTTACTTTTTGGGGTCAATAGGTTGGTCATGTTGATTCTATCCACCCTTAAATTTCACACCCTTTATTTTTTTCCATGATAATTTTAGTCAACACATTGATGCTACATAATTAATATTTTTTTTCATTAAAATGTTTTTGATACCCAAATAATTCTATAGTTTCAGAATATACTACTTATCATTCCTCAAGATTAGTAACATTATCATGTGTGGAAGTGAGTATCTTCATGAGTAGTCAAACATTTAATTTATATTATGTTAATATAGTTTCAAACACATAATATTATGAGAAAAATAAAAGTATATTAAAAAATAATTTTAACCTTCTCATTGAGATATCTTTATTTTCTTTAAATAGTGAAGGGATTTATATCCTCTATCAAGAATACAAATCACCTCTTTATGGTTCCCTTTAACATATAATACATTGTCTATAATGATATTTCCATGAAATTATTGTGATCTCCCAATGAAAGGGCCATCATCGATTGAATTTTCATCTGACCCTATAGTTTTTTAGTCACCAATAGGACAATTAAAAAATTCTTGTTTACTATATATGAGACATAAAATAACTGAACTTTATATGATTTCATTATAAATGACTCTTCATTTTCCCCTTCCACACTAAAATTTACCTTCATGAAACCCATTACATAAACTTTCATTGTACTCCTATTTTCAACCCATTTGCAATGGAAAATAAAAACTTGAAATGTTGTATAATCTAACTCATATATCTATTTTATAATTACAGAATATGACATATTTTCATAAATTGGATTTCTATCATTGGAACCAGATATGTTCACCACCTCCTCTACAATCCTAACTCCACCGTTTTTCATAATACTGTAGTTATTATGTTAGTTCATATAGAATATATAACAAATAATTAAAAAACCATTATAAGATATAATATTCTCATATAGTCCCCTAACGTGCTATCAAAGTTTTTCAGTAATTGAATTCATATTTTCATATAACTCCTTATAAATATAATATTGGAACCATCATATAAAATTTTGATTATATGAAATTTATATCCATCCTTCAACCCTTGATGGATCCAAATATATAAAAATTGTTTTTTGGGATTCAACATATAAATCAACATATTCACTATTATGTAAAATTTAAAGGTGAGATTTCTCCAACTTCATTATGGTAATTATAACAACATCTCTTCTAAAAATCCATTTACCCAGAAGGCATTTAATGTGATGAGACTTTGGGAGACTGATGCTATCAACATCTGATAGGTAATTGATATATAATTTAATTTTTTTCAAAAAAAATATATCATTCCATAATAAAACATTATTTCTGACATTGATACATGATATACCATTTAAAAATCTTTATATAACCATTCAATTGGGTGAATCCATCTTTAATGGACATGACTACATAGTAGAACCTCTCTAACCAAGTAAACCATCTGGTGGACCATTATATCTAAGAATAAGGGTGGGAATAAAATATATAATTCACATAATATGTGTAAAGACCCAATCTTGACGTACATAGACATTACATTTATTTTTCATAATACTTATTACATGACACAAGTAGAATCCCAAGGATCGTATTAGTTTAGTTTCTTTGGAAACTCAAAACATAATCTTCTAATCATGGTGAAATATATTCAACATCTCCCATAAAGATATTCCCCTTTTGTTTTCCTACCTAAATCCTTTATTTATACCCTAGGTAAAAGAAAACATAGTAAGGGTGAGCTCAAATTCCTAGTAAGTGTAAACATGGAGAAAATAAAACAAACCATAAACATTTGAACGTAAAAACATGAACATAAAATATAGACATCAAAATATTGAGCAATGACATAAATCTTGGTAGTAAGTAAGGAATGGATCATAAAGGAACATTAAACATGATAGAATAGAATTGGAATGAAGCATGTAATTATGGAAAACTAATAAGGACATAATATGATTTCCATAGTAGCCAAGGTATTGCTTCTAAGACCATTATAGTTGATGACGTCCATTACTGAACCTGGTTTACTTGCCATTCCAAGCCTATATTACTGAACGAGCTTAAATTTTCATTCTGACCAAGTATATCTCATGATATATAAATCTTTACCCAATTAATTAGAGGGAGATATAGGTCACACCCATCTCAAGATGAAATCATTCTTACATTTTCTACAAAAACAAAAATCTCTCATCATATCATAACCCATGAAATAAAATGGGATTCTTAAACATCATGTCATCATAACATAATTCGTATAAGATAAATGGAATTTATAAAAATAATTCCATAATAAACTCAATAAAAAAATAAATAATAGGGATATAAACATAACCCTATATCATCTTATATGGAAAATAATTTTGATAAAATGCTTGAACTTATTTCTTGAGGAAAATATCCTTTCTTCTTGAAAAACATTTTATTTTCTCAATATATCAAGAAATTTTAAAAGAAAATATGTTAATTGAAAATAAAAATGAAAAACTGTAAAGGTATATTCATGGAAATAATGCTACATGGAAGCATAAAAATCCATTCATGTTGTATAAGTTAAAAAAAAATCTCCTCATACTTTTTCCAGAAAAGTAAAAAAGTACCTCGTATGGTAAACAAAAGAAAGATTCCTTTCATACCATGTGGTAGAAGTAAAAAAAGGTAAAAATGAATTTAAACATACATGGAAGAATATTAAACATTTTATGAAATTTTTTTTATGAAAACTTGGACATGTATTATAAATATAACCCCAGTAAATACATATGAATAAATAATCTCAGATAAAAACGAGATTGAAATTTTTTTCCCTTACCTAAGGTCTAATTTCTTCTATATGTGTCCAAAACTCCTTTATAGTTTGTTTAAACATATTATTAACCTGAAACAGAACCATAATAATATTTATGATATAATATATGAATAACTTACGACTTTATATTACCTGGTCATTTATCAATTCCATGTTAAAGCAACGTTTTGGGTAATAATCGTTTCATTTATCGTATGTGTTTGGACTTGTTGTTCTTGATATTATTAATTATATAATGATTTACTTAATTATAGAATGTAAAAAATTATTTATATATTATATATATTCAGTATATTAATAAATATATATATAATATAAAGATAAAATAATTGGAATACACCGTTCATGGATACGGTAGGCCGTACGTACGCATGAACACTGTTTTCATTTCCTTATTAAATTGAATGGAAGAAAGTAAATGAAATATATATATATATATATATATATATAAATAAATCCAGTAGAATTATTATTCCATATATTTCATGATTATTTATTATATATACTTTATAATCATTAGTGAATGGTTAACATGGAGAATGAATCTCATCACGTTGTGGAGACAGTAAGTCGTACGTACGCACGAGCGACAATATTGTTCCCATAGTTTTTGAAAAGTATTGAAGTGGATGGTGTATAATATCTCAGAATTATTATCATGTTATAATAATCATATATAGTTATTATTTCTACCATTATATCCATCCAAGTAAGGTGGTGGTGAAAAACAGATTACACCACGGTGTGGAGATGGTAATCCGTACATACACATGCACGGTGATTTAATTTTTCGTAGGATGGAAAGAAGGTGAAATAGGGTTGTTTCATATTTATAATAACATATCAGTATATTATTTACACTTATGTTATTAATTTATAATGAAAAAACTAAAGAAGATTAATTTGAATAAAAAATAAATTTGAAAGAATCGGTAGAAGAGATTACCTCTTCCTCAACGTGTATCCTTTAAATTTATTCTTAGGAAACTAGAGTTGGTATTTTTAGAATAAAATAACCTATAGAATGTAACTATGTAATTAGCGAATATAAATAGATATGGGTTGGATAATCTTGAAGACTCAAAATGGAGTGAAGAGGAGAGGGAGTATATTCCCTTTTATAAGAGAGGAGAGGGGCAGTTTTGGAAATCTTAAAAATATTAATTTATAATAAAATCAAACCCCACTTAAAAACCTCCAAAATGACTCAAAATAAAATATTAAAAGATATAGGGTTGTAATATCATCAAAAAATAAAATTTAGATATGTTTTTATTTTATTTTAAACCTTATCATTTTGATTTATCCTTATTTAATCTATTTAATTTTATTTGGGGTAATAATATTGTAAATTTTAAATGGTTATAAATACTTTCTTATGTGTTTTTAATTATCCATAATTTGATACTTAATTTCATTTTAGACCATATAATTTTAAATTTGTAATTTTTATATATTTTTTGTTTTTTAAAAAATTTAATAATATGTTATCTTTATAAAATATCAATGGTGTCAATTTTGACACTATTCATTTATTTAAATTTAAATAAAATCCACACAGAATATAGATTTGAACCAAAATATTTAATAGATTTATAACATTTAATATTCATATAAAAAATTCATACAACACATTAATTAGTTCATATAATATTTATTTTAATATTTTAAAACCATTTATTTGATATTTCTCTTAATAAAATAATTACTATAACATTTTTTATAGTTATTTAATATAATTATTTGTTTCATAAAAATTAAAAAAATACTATTATGAATATAAATCTAATATATTTTATTAGAGTACTTTTAGTTGAAATTATCTTCTAAAAACCCATCATTTAAAATGTTATATTTATTAAATTACAAAGGTGACAACTTTGACATCATTTAAAATAAAATAATAGAAGTATCATAATATCTTTTATAAGGATCTAAATGGTCTAAAGGTCTACCCTTGGATACTTACGGTTTATATATACTCTACTAATAAGTGTTTGTAGGTGTTTGAGGCTTTTTATGGGTATTATTATTTTAATTAGTTCTATATTATTGATTTTTCACTAAATAAATAATTTCTGCATCATTAATATATTAGTTATTAAAGTAGTTATATATTTATTAAAAATTAAAAATAAATTACCATGATAAATAAAAAAATTTTATATTTAAAATGAGTATTTATAATTTAATTTATATTCTGTATAACCTTATATTAAAAATAATTTAATTATTAAAGTTTGAGTGAGACATATTTCACTTTTCTTTAAATAGAATAAATTAAATGTCTTAATCTCATCCAAGTGAGTTCCAATAGATACCATTTAAAACCAAGTATATTTTATGGAAAAATATAATCATCCAATTATATTAAGACAACTATTAGAGTAATTTTATAATATTATTTTTACCCTTAATGACCCAATTTACCTTTAACTATGGTAAATAAAATTTACCGTAGTTACTATTCATAATGACAAAAAATAAAAGTAGTCTATTAACATAATTTTCACCTACTTATTCCAAATATGGAGTCTATTTTCCATGTTCAAGACACAAATGTTGCAGTAATTAATTTAAAATTAATCCCTTTGTTGAAATGAGAAAACAAGTTTTAAAAGTTAAAACATTGCAAAAGAGTGAAAAGTTTTTACCAATGAATTCAATATAAAATTATTGGTAATGATATAAATTATATTAAATGGTAAAAATATATTCTATTTATAATTTAAAACCATTAAATATTATAATTTAACCATATAAATTATTTCTATGCAAATAATTGTTTTTAATTAAAATTTAACGTATTTTTACTATGCAAAAAAATATTAAAGTTATCAGAAAAATATCGAAAATTTATCATAAGTAAATTTATATATCATAATTCCAAAGAAGAAGTTTAATTAGTCTAATTGAACTTATAAAAATGTCAAAAACTATATTTAAAATGGTTTCTCCATCAAAAGGCGGTAAAAATGCATTTTTTGAAAAATACTTGTTTTATCCGAATTTTTTTTTCTCATATTGTGTTTTATAAAATGTGTTGGATGAATTAAAATGATTTTAAATTTTAAATTTTGTTTATATGATTTAAAAAATCTAGTTTATATCCCATTAAATAATAATATATCATTGTTTAGTGAAACTTGATATCGCGTACAATACTTGTTAGCAAGGAAGGTCACTCTTATGTGTAACGCATGCCAAGTCAGTGTTTCTTATAATGAAAGATTATTTTGGTGTATCATATAACATAATCCAATATTAGTTCATTTTTACATTGAAAAAAATCTGTAATTAGTGTTTAATTCTATCAAAATAACTTGAAATTGTTTGTAACACAAGACATCAAAAAAATAAAAAAGAATCCATCTCATTAAATCTCAGGGTGTTACATTCTACCCCCTTAAAATGAATATCTTCCTCGAAATTCATTAGGCTTATAAGTAGTTTACTAATTGAAAGTTTCATTCATGTAAATCCACATTGTAAAAAGGAATATTAAAACTTTATTTTAAAAAGGAGTGTTAGAAACATAATGGTTACCCAAAGTAACTCATAGGAGAACATACGTGGGAAGTGAAAACATGGATATGCAAGAGAAATCTAACCATAAAGTTCTAATTAATAGCTGTAGAGAAAATTACTAATAAAAATTCAATAATCACAAATCCATAAATTGGTTATGATCTAAGTTACCATATGATTAATCAGATATGAAGGTACTAGGATAACATTTTTGGTTTTCAAGATCATTTCCCTAAAGATGAAGAACATGATAAGAAATACTTACTTGATTTCAGTAAAATATCATCATTGATAGTGCCTTGAAAAATTTCCGCTTAATTTATAATTTATATAATTGAAATTGAATTTGTCATTCGTTAAGTGTTAGCAGATCATGCGATATAATGATAGGTAATTCCATCTGTCTCAATAAAAAGGTTAGAACAAGTTATCAAATATACATAAGTCTATATATGGTGAGATTAATCATCTAAGGTTCCAAAAATGGACTTATACATTATTTATCATACTGCTTATATAAAATAAAACTAATTTATACTAACAAGGGACTTCTCATAGGCCCGTGGTAGGCGAAAAAGGACTGTCAAACTTCAATTGTGGGTTTGATTACCATAGCCTTGTCCGATGTGACGGGTTGTCACCCATCCTGTAGGTTGTACTTTTTCTAAAAATATAACATTATAAAATTCCAAAAATAATATTAATTTTTTATCCTTAAAAAATACTCTCTTATGTCCAACTAAATCCATTCCAACTTTCAAGCATATCCAAAATACTTCTTTCCAATATAATAGTACAATGAAAAAAATTACCAGAAAGGTCATATACCAAGCATGTAAACACCATAATTTATCCTGCTTATATCATAAGATATATCTTTTTGGTCTCATGACAAACATGTGAATATATTAATCATTTATTCTATTAAAACTTGAATTACGATAAAACCTTAGTGAAAACATGAATACTATAAAAATTTAACCCTTTCCACATACCAAAATCCTAAAAATTTTATATTCTCAAACCATGATATCACTTTTTTCTTATATTAGTCAACATATAATTATCTCATAATCCCCTAATTATGCTCATATCATGTGCTTTCTAAAAATATATAAATAACCTTTCATGGTTGCTGGTACTATTCAACATATACTTTCAAATAATTAAGGAATAAAAAATCGTAAAAATCCTTAGATGTTTCTTTACTTCATAGTACCATCAAATTACTTTTACAACATTACTCTTGATAAAAATTAAATAATTCAACTACCTTCTTAAACCATTGACTGTGCTTTATTATTTTATTCCTCAACAATTCTTTCATCTCATATATCATTTGTAGTCTCTTCATCACCATCAACATTAATACTACCCATAAGACCATGATGCTTCTCTTCATGAGATTTTCCCTTAGTTCCTAGATTTTCATAAGGCCTATACATTCCACATTTAAAAAATTTAACTATTATTTATGTCTTAATAATACCATTATCCTTTTCAATTATGTTAACGAAACCTTTTCCTTTGAAATTATTGGTTTTGTGTCCTTGTTTTACACACCCAAAGAATCTTCTAGTTCCTTTGAAACATTCCCCTAGATGCCTCTTCCCACATGATTTACATGAGGAAAGGTGAACTTTCTTTACTCTATTATCACCATGAAACTCAATATTTCTCTTATTAGCTGCTTCAGGAAACTCACCAAAGGTGAGATTATTGATCATATTATGAGATTATTGATTAGGAATAATAATGATGTTTCACCTTAAAACTACAATTTCACTTGGTTTCTCATGGATAATATCATTCCATTGTCCATCATATTCTCCATTAACATGAATCCTCATATTTCCATCAATTTTCTAAAACCCAAAAGGAATGGTGTGAGATTAAAAATCATACTATGAAAACAACATATTCAATGGGGAGTACTTTCAATCTCTAATATCATAGGTTTAATTTTTGGTTATTAATGATTGTTACCATAATTATAGGACTGTAACTTATAATTATACTTAACCTTAGGTACATCCCTAGAAATAGCATAAAAAAACTCTCAAGGGATATCACTAATGTTTTCACATCCAAGTTTCCAATGGTTGAATAGACCTTCGCTCAGATACCAACTGGAGAAGTCTAGAATTATTTCTAATGGACTATAATTGATTCTTATTAGAGCTATCCATGGGTAGCTACACCACCTGGGTGGGACACACCACCATCCTTAGTGGAATCCATTTACACATGAAACCATTGGGAAAAGAGCCATGCTTTGTCCAACGCTTACACGTGAGAGTTCCCAAGGATCATATTCATTCCTACCTCCTTTGATCTGATACCAACTATAGAGACCCAATCTTGACATACATGGAAATTACATTTATTTAGTGGAATAATTATTACATGACACAAACAGAATCCCAAAGACTATATTATTTTAGTTTCTTTTGAAACTCAGATTATAATCTTATAATCATGGTGAAAGATCTTCCAAATCTCCCATAAAGGTATTCCACTTTTTTCCTACCTAAAACCTTTCTTTATATCTTGGAGAAAAGAAAAAAAATTTGAAATGGTGATCTCAAATGTTCAGTAAGATTAATAATTGATAACATAAAACAAACCAGAAACATTTGAACGCAAATACATGAACATAAAGTTTAGACATCACAATATTGAGAAATGGCATAAATCTTGGTAGTACATAAGGATGGATCATAAAGGAACATTAACCATGATAGAATAGCATTGGAATAAAACATGTAATTGTGGAAAAATA
Organism: Viscum album; assembly: GCA_963277665.1. Classification (NCBI taxonomy): domain Eukaryota; kingdom Viridiplantae; phylum Streptophyta; class Magnoliopsida; order Santalales; family Viscaceae; genus Viscum; species Viscum album. The sequence goes on from OY728139.1 coordinate 854,278,522, forward strand.
ATAATCACATAATATGATTTCCATTGTAGCCAAGGCATTGCTGTCAAGACCATCATAGTGGACAAAGTCCATTACTGAACTGAGTTTACTTGCTGTTCCATCACTGTATTACCAAACCAAAATAACTTTACATTCTATCCATGTCTATATCATGAGATATAAATATTTAACTAATTAATTGGAGGGAGATATAGGTCCCACCCATCACATAATGAAATCATTCTTACATGTACTAGAAAAACATAAATCGTTCATCATATCATAACCAATGAAATAAAATGGGATTCTTAAACATCATGTCATCATAACATAATCCAAATTAGATAAATGAAATTCATAAAAATAATTACATCATAAAATCAATAAAAATAAATAAATAATGGGGATATAAAAATAACCCTATATCATCTTAGTTGGAAAATAATTTTGATAAAAATACCTGAACTTAGTTTTTGAGTAAAATATCCTCTCTTCTTCAAAATTGTTTTCTTTTCTAAATATTTTATTCTATTTTAAAAGAAAAGAAGTTAATTGGAAATAAACATGAAAACTTGTAAAGGAAGAATCATGTAAATAATTCTCTATAGAATCTTAAAAATCAGTTCATTCCATATAAGTTAAAAAAATATCCTCATACTTTTTTCCAAAACGTCAAAAAGTACCTCATATGGTAAACAAAAGAATGATTCCTTCCATACCATGTTGTAAAAGTCAACAAAGGGAAAAAATTACTTTAAACATAAATATAAGAATAGTAAAAAAATTTTGAAAATAATTTTAGAAAACATGTACATGGATGATAAATATAACTCTAGTAAATACGTACAAATAAACAATCTCAGATAAAATCAAGATTAGAAAAGTTATCCCTTAACTAAGGTACGATTTCTTCTATATGTGTCTGAAACTAATGTATAGTGGGTTTAAACATATTATTAACCTGTAATAGAAACAAAATAATATTTATGTTATCATATATGATTCACTTACGACTTTATATTTACTGTTCATTTGTCAATTCCATGTTAAAGTAACATTTTAGGGAATAATTGTTTCATTTATCATACGCGTTTGGACTTGTTATTATTGATATTATTATTTATATCATGATTTAATTAATTACATAATGTAAAAAATTATTGAAATATTATATATATTCAGTATATATTTATATATATAATAGATAGATAAAATAATTGGAATACACCGTTCATGGAGATGGTAGGCCATACGCACACATGAACACTGTTTTCATTTCCTTATTAAATTGAATGGAAGAAAGTAAATGACACACACACATAGACATATATATATATATATATATATAAATAAATCCAGTAGAATTAGTATTTCATATATTTCATGATTATTTATTATATATACTTTATAATCATTCTTGAATGGTTAACATGGAGAATAAATCTAATCCCGTCATGGAGACGGTAAGCCGTACGTACACACAAGCAACGATATCATTCCCATATTTTTTGAAAGATATTGAAGTGGATACGGTATAATAATATCTCAGAGTTAGTATTATGTTATAGTAATCATATATAGTTATTATTTCCACAATTATACCCATCCACGTAAGGTGGTGGTGAAAAATAGATTACACCACGGTGGGGAGACTGTAATCTGTACGTACGCACGCACGGTGATTTCGTTTTTCATAGGATGGATAGAAGGTGAAATAGGGTTGTTTCATATTTATAATATAATATCAGTATATTATTGATACTAATTTTATTACTTTATAATGAGACAACTAAATAATAGGAAGTAGAAGAAGAAATAAATTTGAAAGAATCGATAGAAGAGATTATCTCTTCCTCGACATGCCTCCTTTAAATTTATTCTTAGGAAACTAGAGTTGGTATTTTGAGATGACCCAAACTTATAAAATGTAAGAATGGAAGTGGAGAATTTAATTGGTCATGGGTTTTCTGATCTTGAAGGCTCAAAATGGAGTGGATAGGAGAGAGAGGAGATGCCCTTTTATAAGAGAGGAGCGGGGTACTTTTGGAAACCTCAAAATATTAATTTATAATAAAATAAAACCCCACTTAAAAACCTTGAAAATGACTCAACTAAGAAAATTAGATGATATAGGGTTGTAATAGAATCAAAAAATAAAATTTATACATGTTTTTATTTTATTTTAAACCTTATCATTTTGATTTACCCTTATTTAATCTATTTTATTTTATTTGTGGTAATAATATTAAAATTTTTAAATGGTTATAAATATTTTTTATGTGTTGTGAATTGTTTATAATTGGATACTTTATGACATGTTAGACCATATAATTTTCAATTTGTAATTTTTAAATATTTTTGTGATTTTTAAACAATTTAATAATATGTTATTTTTAGAAAATATCAATAGTGTCAATTTTGACACAATTCATTTTTTTGAATTTAAATAAAATTCACACAAAATATAGATTCGAAAAAAAAATTTAATAGATTAATAACATGTCACATGCATTTAAAAAATTCACAGAGAACATTAATTACTTCATATAATATTTATTTTAATATTTTTAATACAATTTATTTGATATTTCTATTAATAAAATAATTACTACAAAATTTTTATATAATTATTTAATATTCTTATTTTTTGCATAAAAATTAAAAATAATATAATATAATTAATATAAATATAATATATTTCCGAATAATACATTTAGTCTAATTTATATTCTAAAAAATCCAACATTTAAAATGTAATATTTATTAAATTATGAAGGTTACATCTTTGACATCATTTAAAATAAAATAATATAAGTGTCATAATCTATTTTATAAGGCTCCAAATGGTCAACAGGTTGACCCTTGGATGCTTATGATATATATATAATCGACCAATAATGTTTGGTCAAGTGTTTGGGCCTTTTTATGGGTATTTTTATTTTAATAAAAACTATATTTTTTATTTTTCACTAAATACATAATTTCTTTATCATTAATGTATAAGCTATTAAGGTAGTTATATATTTCTTAAAAAAATTACAAATAAATTACCATGATAAAGAAAAATATTTTATATTTAAAATGAGTATTAATAATCAAATTTATATTCTTTATAACCTTATATTAAAAATAATCTAATTATTAAATTTTGAGTGAGACATATTTCACTTTTTTTTAAATTAAATAAATAAAATGTCTTAATCTCATCCAAATGGGTTCTAATAGATACCATTTGGATCCAAGTATGTTTTAGGGAGAAATATAATCATCAAAGTATATTAAGACAAGTTTTAGGGTAATTTTATAATATTATTGTTACCCTTAATTACCTGATTTACCTTTAATTGTGGTAAATAAAATTTACCGTAGTTACTATTCATAATGCCAAAAAATAAAAGTATCCTATTAATATAATTTGGAACTAATGATTCCTAATATGGGATCCATTTTTCCAAATTCAACAAACATGTGTTTTAGAAATTAATTTAAAATTAATCCCATTGTTGAAATGAGAAAACAGGTCTTAAAAGCATTGCAAAAGATTGAAATGTTTTTACATATTAATTCAATGTAAAATTAATGGTAATGACATAAATTATATTAAATGGTAAAAATATATTATATTTATACTTTAAAACCAATAAATATTATAATTTAACCATATAAATTATCTCTATGAAAAAAATTGTTTTTAATTAAAATTTAGCGTATTTTTACTATTCATCAAAATATGAAAGTTATCAAAAAAATATCAAAAATTTATCCAAAGTAAATTTTTATATTATTATTACAAATAATAAGTTTAATTTTTTCAATTTAACTTATAAAAATGTCAAAAACTATATTTAAAATTGGTGCGCCATCAAAAGTCGGTAAAACTGCATTTTTTGAAAAATAATTCTTTTACCCCAAAAATTGATTTTTTTTCTCATATTCTGTTCTAGAAAATGTGTAGGATGAATTCCAATAATATAAAATTCAAAATGTGGTTAATACTATTCATAACATCTATTTTATATCCCATTAAATAATAATATATCGTTGTTTTGTTAAACTCGATATCACGTACAATGCAAGCTATCGAGGAAAGTCACTCTTGTGTGTAACACAATCCAAGTAAGTGTTGCGTGTAGTGAAAGATTAATTTGGTGTAGCATATAACATAATCCAATATTATTTCATTTTTAAATTGAATAAAATCTATACTCAGTGTTAAATTCTATCAAAAGAACTTGAAATTGTGTGTAACACAAGACATCAAAGAAATTAAAAAGAATCTATCTCATAAAATATTAGGGTGTTACAATATGACTAAAAACACCTTATTCATGATTAGAAACCTTATTGGGTTTATAAATTTAATGAATATGGATTTTAAAAATAATACCCGTCTGGTTAATGTATGTCATACACTTTTCAGTAGAATGAAACGTAAATCAACAAGCATCAAAGTTGACATCAACACATAGAATTTGTGTGATTTTAGTCATTGTAACTTCAAATTAGTCATTTACATGACATTATTGATATTTTATGAATACCCCTATAGAATTATTACACCACTAAAGGAAATAAAAAATTTCAATTTTTATTTTTTGGATAGAGTTTAAGCTATTGGGGGAAAAAAATTCTGACTTTTACCCTTCATTATTGCCAACTCTTCCCTTATCCCTAAATAAATTATGTCCAACCTAGCCTTAATTACATATTTTTTTTCAGGAACATTTAGTAAAATGAAAATAACACTACCAAAAACATTTTTTCTGTAAGAATGGAATCATGAAAATGTATAATGTTCAAAAAATTCCAGTATATTAATTCAAAGAAAATTGATTTCTTTTTCCAACTTGATTTTGTAAGGATTTATGAAAATGTTTTACTAAAAACAATGTCAATATATTCTACCTTATAGAATAGTTGATCACCCATTAATGGAGACAATTTTGTACCTTGTTCGGTATTCCCATCAAATATTTTCATTACGGACCAATATTTATGACCTTGAGGTAAAAAATTCTAATGACCCAAAAACATAGTCTTCAAGGAATGTTTCAACCAAATTGAGCATGTGAATTCTTCAAAAATGAGACACCCCAACACACCTTTAATTATATATCCAGAAAAATTTCCTTAAGTAGGAAAGTCATTTATCATCATAGACAACATGGAACTCAATGTGAATTATTTATTTCTATGAGATTAATTTATTATAACACCTGTATCCCACATCCATTTCATATCTTCTATCAATGGATCCAAATTGACATAAATACCATTACTAGATTGTTTTTATCGATATAAGAAAATACAACATAATGTATTTTCAATTTAGGTATAACCATGGAGGTTAATTATAATTTACCAACATAACTAACCATGTAATATGGGTATAACTTTGTACACAAAAATGATTTATTCCATCCATATAAAAAAAGAAGTTTCTTGGATCATTTACAAAATTTGGATACTCATAATAAATTTACTTCCACGGAGGAGAGTCTTCCGGATGATGTAGTTTCCTATATTTAATTCTGATATCTATGTTTCATGTCAATTGTCTCATGATTTCCTAACACCCATATATTATTCTAAACCATGGAATGATAATAAATTACAATACATATTTCTAAGTACTTTATTATATTTCTTGTATCAATCCATACCACACTTAGGGAATTTTATGAGTGATTCATGGTCCTTGTGAAACAATATGAAATAATTTACACAATGATGTATTTTTTAGAGATTGTACCCTTTTTTTATCATTAATTTAGCATTATATGTTTGAAAATGAAGTTTATTTTCTTCTAGTATCATATCATTTAGGATACCAAGTAGTTATATGAAGTTTGTGTCAATCTATCCATTGTTATCTTTCAAATTATATAACTTCAATATAGTTGTCAATGTTGTGTATTTAATACAACTAGTATAAAATAGTCTTTTATCACAACTCTTTAACTTAGGAAACAATATTTCATAATAAAAAAGTTTATCTTAAATTTCCATTTTCATTTCATCCATATGATCCCCATCATAATTTAAACTAGTATTCATATGAAATGATCCATAAACTGTAGTAAAATCCCAATCAGGGTGCAAATTTAGTTTTCCCCATGTTTAGTCCAACATTTATAGCTATGCTCTATTATGTGAAAATAAAATGTTCTTCCAAATATTATAGACTATTTTATCTTTAATACCGAAACATTTTTTTCCCATTTTCAGAAGCCGGTTTTGGGGTTCCCGGTACCCGTACAGACGGACCCAACAAGCAGATTTCAAATTTCAAATACAAACCCAACTTTCCATCAAAAGTCGCGTTCCACACCTCGAACGCCATCATATCCTCGAGCCGCACGCCTGACACCACGAGCCGTGAGCCTGAACTGACTGACGCTCCATGATTGTATCAACACCAGATCGCCGGCGAGCTTCACCGGCGTTCGTCTTCGTCGTCACCATCACCACCATCGACCACGAGAACATCCCCCGCACCACAGACAATCACCGAACCAGAAAATCAAACGCAACAGATGCGCATCACGAACCCAAATCAGCGGCTCACACCAGATCATCGATGGAGGCCGAAGAAATCACAACAGACGGAAACTTCCACTCACACAAAAACATCATCCTCGAAACAAAGAGGAACAGAAACAACCCATGCTCACAAAGACGCATGAACATCAAAAACTGCGGCAAAACTGGAAAATGACCCAGTAAAAACCAGATCTAGTACCGAAACCCAGCGCCGCCAACCTTCATGAATCCATTTTCGACTCATATTCATCCAATTAGTTTCATAAAATATTCATTTTGTATAAAATATTTATAAATACACATAAGATATTAATAATCAAAGGGAAAATTTATAGACAATTATAATAATAGGAAGTCAACATTCGAATGTTATCATTTATGATTACTAATATGTTATCATTTTACATAAGGGAGATATGAAAAGAAACAACCTGGAGAAAACATGGGGAAATTGGTCTAGGTTCTTGATTATATATTGTGTGGGATAAAAAGGCGGTAACAAATATATTGGTAAAAAAAATTTATTTGTTATTGGATAACATAATTCCCATGGAAATTTTAGTTATTTCTTATCATTTAATTGTGACCTAGTTTTCTAAATTTGTGTAAAAATATTGTTCCTTGAAACTTAAAGGGTCCTGTAATCAATGAATTTTGAAACAAGTTTAAGGATCTCAAAATTTCATGAAACAAATTGATAAAACTATTGTTGATGACAGAACTGAAGTTGGATTCCATGTTACTCTCGTTTTCTATAGATTATTCTAGAGCATATATTATAGGAATATAAAAAAAATATTTTTACTATAACCCACTAATGAGCCCCTATTTCAAAAATAGTAGAGTTATCAATCATAGGTATATTTCACATATCCTACAATATCCAAAATCTCTATTTAATTTCCTTAAAAACAAAAAAAATACTTTCCAATAATAAATGTTTCAAAAAAAACCACTTAACATGGATTTGAAATCATTGAGATCCAAATCATTTTAATTCCACCTCTAATAATGACAAAGATCACTATAAGATATCTCTTAGATCTATTATTCATAAATTTTACAAGTATATTGAAAATAGTATACTCATTCCTAATAAAATACATTCTATAGGTATGATTAGGAGAGATTATAATAAACCTTATAAAATTCCTCCACTATATTCTAATCCTGTATGTGTTTGAGATAAATGTGTTTTAATTAAGAAATTTTTACGTGAGAAACTCAAAATATTCCTAATAATACAAAATATAACAAAATTATAATCATATTATGTACATGGTTTAACCAAAATAAATAATTTAAACTAACCATTCATTTTTTTCCATCAGACCATGAATCTATTGTAAATACTTAATTGATGCCTGTATTTCATCTATCCAAACTCCAACTCATTCAAAATAAATACCACTCATTTTTTTAGAAAAACATCATAAATAACCTTAGCAATTTATTGGAATTAAAATTATCATCATTTTAATAAATGAAATAAAAAACTTGATTTTTCATTCCAATACGTATTTTTTAAAACTAAAAAAATTTATTCAAAATTCATACTTTCAATATGTATATTTGTAAAAACCAAATTAAATGATAACAATTAAAATCATTTCAATTTTTTTTGAAATGATACAAGTTTGTATCTAGTTAATGATACTTTAAATAAAAGTACACGAAATACCATGAAATAAATAAAATTAGATAGAACCTATATAATATCAACTAATTACCTATAATATATCTATTTAAACTAATTACATAAAATATAGTTATAAATGATACAAACAAAATATAAAATGAAGTATCAAACCGTCGCTAATTGGTAATCCAATATAACTATACTTTTAATCAAGGTTATGCATTGGTTCAATGATATTTAAATTAACATATGTCATGTTAAAAATATGAATGAAAACCATCTATTGAATTCACAACATATAATTGCCTTTTTGGAATATAATAAAGTGACAATAATGAAATAATTTTCAATTTATTATATTCAAAACCTACTATTTCCAAAATCACTTTTAAAAACACTAATTTTACCTAAGCTTATCACATATAAAAATACCAAAACACCGATTTTTTTATTTCAAATAAAATTTAAAAACATTAATTATATCATAAAACTTACATAATAAAGTGAAAATTAAATTATTTTATATCACAAAATTTCAAAGGTATTATTGAAATTTATCATTTTATTTTAAATATTGATAATCTCATTCTTTAAAGTTTTAGAAAAAAACTTTTATCTAGAAGTTTAAATTTCAAATATTATAAAATATTTATTATAATATAATTCATTAAATTTGTGCATCGAGATAAATCATTCTAAATATTAATTAATAAATCATTCAATCACCATGCATATCATCAAATAAATAGAGAAAACATATCAAAAATATATTAATAAATGTTTCAATAAATTATATTATCAATGATAACCATTAAGGAAAACACTGAATAATAATAAGAGGTATCTAATGAATTATAATATTCAAGAATAAAACCTCTAAAAAGTTTAAAGGAGAAGAATGTGGATTATCTAATTTCCAGTGATAGGGGAACCACCCCTATTTATAATCCAGTCACCTCGCTTAGACTAATTAGTGTGGCTTGCCCAACATGTCCAATGCAGTCCACTCATACTAACTAATATGAACAACCCCAAAATCGAAAAATAGACAAATACCATGAAAAATATTATTTGTGTGTCTTCAATAATGGTAGTCGACTGAAACCACTCATAAATGGTTGGGTTGTTGTAGTGTAGTTAGGAGAGTGTGACACTAAGGATGATAGTGTTGAGGCAGATTGCACTAATGGTAGGCTAAGTGCTACAGTCTCTAAAATGGGAGGAGATCGACTGGGTTGATGGTCATATGGGAGTGGTGTGGTGTCATACGGTGAGTAGTAGATCTTCAAAATCTAATAAAATAAATTATTAAGGGAAAGTTCAAGGATCACGATTAAAGATGAGTAAAAATAATCACATACCTTAGATTTTGAGAGGACTGATTTGTCTGAGAAGATCAAGGAAAAGCGATGAAAGTGATTCATCATGTGAGCTTGAACTGTGTGAGTGAGGAAGAATTTTTTAAGGTTATATTTAAAATATTGGGAATTATTTATCAGTGATTTCAAAAAATTGCAAAAAACGATTTTTTATCAGCTCTAAAATAGTAAGCGTTGATAAATAAAATATTTATCAGTGATAAAAAAGTGCTAATATATCGTGTCTTTATCAGCGCTAATAAAGAACAGATAAAAACCAAATTTTAATAATATAATTAATATAATTAAAATTTTTAAATGTATATAATTATAAATAAACATTTAAAGAATTAAAAATAAGTATTTATAAATAAATATATTTATTATAATTTTATAATTATACAAATAATTATATATTTATTTAGAATTATAATTATAAATAAATATATTTAAAAATATTTTTATATAATTATAAATATATATATTATGTGCTCGGGGGTACAATTACATTCAAACAAACACACCACGTATATAACTAAAAATATAATTATATAATTATATATATATATAAATATTTTTTAATATATCAATATATATAATTATAAATATAATAAATATAATTATTATAATTCATAATTATTTAAATATATATATTTATATTATAATTATAAATAAATATATTTAAAAAGTATTTATATAAAATTATTAATATATATATATATATATTAATATATAAATATATATATTTATACTTATAATGAATATATTTATTAGTATTTTTTAATTATTTAATTATTTATATATTTATTTATAATTATAATTAAAAATAATTTTTTTAGAAATATTTGTATATAATTATAAATATAATTATGTAATTATATTTATTTTTATTAATATATAAATATATATAATTTAAATATAATAAATATATATATTATTTAAATATATTTATTATAATTATTTTAATATATATATATATAATTATAATTATAAATAAATATCTTTAAAAATATTTTTATATAATTATAAATATTTTTATATAATTATATATAATTATATGATTTTATATATTTATATAAATATATATTTATTGTAATATAAAAATATATATAATTATAAATATAATAGATATATTTATTATTATTTTATAATTATTTAAATATATAAGTATATTTCTAATTATAATTATAAATAAATATTTTTATAAATAGTTTTATATAATTATGAATATAATAAATATATTTATTATTTAAATATATTTATTATGATTTTTTAATTATTTAATTATATGTTTATCTATTCATAATTATATTTAAAAAAATATATATATATATAAATTATATATTTATAATTATACTTCTCTTTTTTAATTATATATATATATATTTATATAAATATATATATATCACCCATGAGCCTGTACCTAAGTGGTAGAGGCTCCTACTTGGCATCCAGGAGACCCAAGATCAAATCCGGGTGGTGGTGAATTTCCGGCTTACTGTAGCAGTTATGTTGTAGTTTCTATAGCAGGTACTATTCAGTAGTGTAGCAGCTAACACTATTCATCCAATTTGGGCCTTCGGGCCACCAGTTTGGGCCTATGGGTCTTAGGGCCTTTGAGTCACCAATGGCCTTCGGTCCACATAAAATATCAAGAAGCAACTCAGGCAGACCACACTAGAGGAGACCAAGAAGAGGATTTAGAGAAAAAAATAGAAACCACCAGAGTAGAGCTAACCATATTGAAATAATGATATGAAAACACTACTGGAAAATGGGCCTATACCCATGGTTTTGTTTTGAACCGTGGGTATAGGGTACCCTTATACCGACGGTTTTGGAAAACCATCGGTGTAGGTATAGTATGGGACCCTATACCCACGATTTCTCAAAACCGTGGGTATAGGTCACCTATACCCACGGTTTCCCCTAAAACTGTGGGGATAAAGTTATTTTTGAAGACGTATACCCACGGTTTTGAAAAACCGTGGGTATAGGTGTTGTTTTTCAAGGCCTATACCCATGGTTTTTCAAAAACTGTGGGTATAGGTTATTTTTTCAAAGACCTATACCCACGGTTTTCCAAAACTGTTGGTATAGCTTATAGAGGGAAAAAATTTATTGGACAAAAAAATTTATTTGGCGGGAAGATGGTATGGATTAATATAATTAGGCAGATGGAAGTATTAAATAACAAAACCATCACAACTTAGTTGGTTAGGCCGTAATTTGTTATATGTAGCGGTCCTGTAATCAAAATCTGGTGTCATTTTTATTTAGAATAAAAAATAATATTAGTATAAGTAGATTAATATATATAAATTTAAAGGAAGTTCTGTAGCTGTGTTGGTTCGATGCGCATTCTCCTTTCAACAGGTCGCTGGTTCAAGACTTTTCATCACCGACTTTTAATTTTTTGAATTCGGTTGCAAAAATTAATATATTAAATAAAATGTACATATACAAACATGAATGAGAAGTAGCTGGATTGGTTCATCGCGGGGTGTCCCCTCAATAGGTTGCGGGTTTGAGACTCAGCGTCACCGCATTTTCAATTTTTTAATTCGGTCGCGAAAATTAATATATTAATTAAAATGCACATATAAAAACATGAATGATAAGTAGCATGAGTGGTCGTGTAGGTTAGATTAATGGAAGAGGGATTAGGTTTGAAACCCAGTGGGATTTAATTTTTTTTTATTAAATACCCATGGTTTTCAAACCGTGGGTATAACCCATTGACACAGTGGCAACAAACCATGGGTATATGCTAAGACCCCTATTGCGATGCCTTTCCAGCCCACAGTTCCCAAAACCGTGGGTATAGGATATACCCATGGTTTTGGGGGCTATACCCATGGTTCAAAACCGTGGGTATAGGTCATTTTTCCAGTAGCAAAACTGTCATAAGGACTAGGCACCATGCATCTCTACATGGGGCAATGCAATCCAATTAGCCATGTGAGGTGGGATGTTAGATGCCTTCAAGATGTAGAAGTTGGGGAGGGGTTTTTTCAAGTGTGTTAGGTCTTGGGCCTTTAAGATGATGTATTGGGTCATTTATGAATGTTATGTCTTGGGCCTATGAGTCATGTATGGGTTTCCCTTCAAGCATTAAAAGGGGGATTATCCAAAAATAAATAAAAATAAGGGCTTTAAGCCAATCAGAGCATATAAATATATATATTTAAATAATAATATATATATATTTAAATAATTATAATTATATATATATATATATTTATTAATATATATATATATATATAATTATAAATATAATAAATATATTTATTTTTAAATATATTAATTGTAATTTTTATAATTATCAAATAGATATATAAATATATATAAAATTATATATATATATTTTTTAAATTATATATATTTATTTTTTAATTAATTATATAAATTAAAAAATGATTAAAAAATCATTTAAATATATTAAATATATAAATTTAAAATATATTTTAAATGTTTAAACTTAATAAACAAAAACAAAAAAATTTTATTCATATAAATTAATTTTTTTTTGAAAATATTACATATATAGTAAATAAATATATGTATAAACACATATTACAAAAAGATTAAATATATTTTTAACATTATTAATGAATATATAATAATAAATTAGGGCGGGAGAGATTCCAGGGAGTCTATTCAAGTTCTTCTAGATATTTCCTTGTGATTCGGGATGTCGACTAATAGAGAATCCTCTAGTTTGTTACTTCGATCCCAAGGATGTCTTTATCCCCCCTTTGAAGGTTGTTGCATCGAATGGTGGTGTGGTGCATCAAACTCCATCAGGTCCTACTGGTGAGATGAATAATGAACATAATCCCATAGGTAAATTAGATGAATTGAAGGCTAATGCCTCAGAGAATTGATTTTTTTTCCTGATCTCTATGATGCTTCAGCATCGCTTCATAAGTGTATTACTAAGAATGGATTCATCACCTTCTTGGAGGTGAATCCTAAGATCTTTGAGTACCACCTTGAGGATTGAATATTCTCTCTCCTTGATCATATCTTGATTCCTAGAAAGGGGCTCTATGGAATCTTGAAGATATGAGGAATCAACTTCATCAGTGTTGGGGTTTTGAGGACTCACACCTAATTTCTATTCGTAATGGTGTTTATCACATTGTTTTTCTGTCGAAGGAACTAGTTTTATTCCTAGAGTTTCGGTATGATCCCTCTTAAACCTAGGATTCTTACATTCCAAGAATTTGATTCTCTTGCTGATCCATTTTCTTCAAGTAACCCCTCCACTCAATCTTGGATTAGAATTAGGGGTCCAAATCAGTACTTCTCGCATCCATCAATATTCTGGGAAGTTTCATCCACTAATGGGATGCTGATCAAGATTGATAAGGAAACCAAACGAGCTCTGTATGGCCATTTTTCTAGATTAATATTTTATATTGAATTCTCTCATGATCCCATTGACATTGTTTTCTTGGTTACTGGTGAATTTAAGTTGGATTTATCAATTCAATTTTAGTGGCCACCCAAATTTATATAGCAATTGATTTTTTATTGGACATTATGTTGTTCAATGTTGGAATAGAATGCAATTCTATCATTGTAAGAAAATAGGCCATGTCTGACCAATACAGGTTAAATTGACCAGTTAGTGCCGACAGTATGGTGGGGTATTATTTTCCCAAGAGGGGAAAGTGGATCTTGATGAAAGTGAATAGGGGTGAGGCTACCCTTTGTATCAATGATTATGTTATAGGAACTTCCACCTTTGTTGTGTAGTCAAGAAGGGAACATTTTCTAGGTTAGGATATCTTTTTGGGATAGACAAGGCTCCATTACAAGGTCATGTTATTGTTTCTCATCATTTCTTTTTGGCATAGGGAACTCAGAAGGCATTATGGGCTAGCCTTTCCACTGAGGATGATGATGACAAGTCTGTTTCTGAGGATTACATCCAAGATAAAGTTGAGCATGAAATGAGGTGAAACTTACTAACTTCTGTTAGAAGGAAGGGGAAGGCCAAGGTAGTGGAAAATTAGGCCTTCTAGTTGGTCATGCCTAAAAAGTATAAGGCTCTTACAATTTTACATCAAACTGTTTAGTTTGAATATGGGAAATTGATCACTACTGATACCAATAATGCTATGATGGGGTTGTAAAATTTTGTTGCAGTCTATCCACATGGAGAGACCCCTCTTGTATTGATAGATAGGTAAAAGTGTGATGGAGTTTATGAACCACCTTCTGAATCTTTAGTGGTCTCCACATTACAGATTTAATTAGCTATAGGAGTGCTGGTCGTAAAAAGGTTGTTTCATGCTCATTTCCACCCCTTTTCAGTGTTTTAATGAAAAATGAATATTCTTCTTTTTGGAAAGGAATCAAAAGAGGAATATGATAGTTCATGGAAAAAACACTAATATCATAACCCATAAGGACTAGGAAGGTGAAATCCTTTTAAAAGTTTCAACGAGGATGCTATAGAATGGTAGTATTTTCAACTTGAATCCACTTTTTCATCAATGGAGATGAAGGTATTTGGATTAAATGACTATATTGAATTGGAGAAGTTGTTATCTATAAAATTTTAATATGGACTTGATATAATCTAGAAATAGATTTCCAATATTTTATCTTGAATGTTTAGGATATTCTCCATTATAGAGGTCTCATCTGAATCATCATCAGATGATGAAGGTGATGCCCTGCAAAAGGTCAAGACATGATGGTGTGGTCAACACTGAAAAAGAAGATGATGATATCTTAAAAATTTGAGTTCTAAAATGGTTTAAATTGATTTTATTCAATTTTTTTGTGGGAATTTCATGCCCGTTGACTTACTTTTCTGTTTCCATGTATGTTATAGTTTTTCAATAAATTTTAGGGTCATGAGTTTGGTCTCCAAATCCATGACTAAGCCTTTGGAAGATATAATAATATATGAATAAAAAAATTAAGTAAATTACAAAAATATTAAAAGGTGAATTTGTAACATTTACGTGAATTACAAACACATAAAAAATGAAGTAAAATGAATAAATAGATGATATTAGATATATAAAAAAGAAAATTATTAAGAATGATATATATATATATATATATTTAAATTTAGATTCCAAAACCTCCTTTTATTATGAAAGCAAATAACTCTTTCTATATGGGTTGAGGGAGACCTATTACATAGCCCGTAGACCCAAGAAAAAGTTTCTTGCATCATTCTTGCATCATTTCCTGCTCGTGTCATGCCTGCATCACCGCTTGCATCATCACCTACATAATAAATCCCCTAAGGGGATTTCCAAGATTTAAACCTTGATTTCTTGGATACATGATTATAGGTTTTACCACTCAGGCTCCAACCTAAAATATTAATAATTAAATTACATTAAATTAAATTAAATCAAATCAAATCAAACACACACACACATATTCCTTAAAATAAATTTTTATTAAAAATAAATAAATATTAAAAATGAATAAATATATAAAATATTAAAATTGGAGAGATATTTTAAAAAATAAATAATATTAGATCAATAAACAGACTTACACACATATATACATGTACACATGATAGACATACACATGTAAACATACACATCTACAAATACACACGCACACACATACACATACATATATACAATTATACATGTACATATATTTTAAATTATTTAATATCAATATAAATATATATTTAAATAAATATATTCATTTATATACTATATAATTATTTAAATAAAATATTAATCTATTATATTTATATATGAAATATCAATTTAATTATAAAAAATTAATAAATATAAATAAATATTAAAAATGAATAAATTTTAGAAAATATTAAACATATAAAAATTAAATATATATATATATATGAATTTATTAAATAAATATGTATTTTTAGATGAAATTAGAATTTAATTATAAAAATTTTATTAAGTCAGACGACCCTCAACCTGAAGGGCCATCCATTTAGGCAGCCCAATAGAGAAGGCATGCTGAATATAGGGTGGTCCAAATCCCATGAAAATCATGGAGTGGACCAAGGCCCATGTGGGCCCGTACATGTAGGCATGGGCCCATATAGGTGTCTTTGGATCATGTATGTGGGATCACATCCTAGAAGAAGGCTTCTCACATTGGGATGTAGAAGAATCATGTCTAAAAAAGTGGCCGAACGTCTTCAATTTTGATGCGGGACTCATGAATGAAATCACAACCTTTATTAGCACAAGAAAATATGATGATAAAGGTTACCTTTTATCAGCACTATAAATAATGTGCTGATAAAGGAACCCTTTATCAGTGATAAAAAAAGTGATGATAAATGGAACCATTTATCAGTTCTTATAAATGAAACAATTATCCGCATTTTTCACTAGTGTTGATAAAATCTTGTGATGAAGAAACCCAAAATAGTAGTAGTGATGTAATCACATAGTTTTGATAATATTAGGATGTTCCGCCTTTGAGATAGATAGTGATATCATAGATAGTTTAGAGTATCGGGGTATGATTGATCTGAGCCCGTTCCTTGATAGGGGTTGATAGGATGGATGAGTGTGGATTGGGAGGAGTGATGTGTGTGTGATGAAAGAATATATAAGGAATTATGGTAAATTAGTTGTGTATGGGGAGATCTATAGTGGGTAGAACACCATAGATGATCTAAGTGCATGGTGTTTAGTTTAAAAACAATTTGGTGGATGTTGATAGTAATGTGTAAATAAACCCAACTCAGTTGTGGTTGAATTTTATTGATGATTCTTTGACATAAGAATCTGGGTTATGTGTGGTAAGTGTAAAAAACCTAAATGTGGGTATTAGTTGATTGGAATTGGGTGGAGTATATGATGGTTCTAGATATAGTGAAAATTGGTCAGGATTATTCCCAATGATTGGTTTTTATTGAATCCAAAAAATAAATCATAAGAACATGATGATGAATGATACATTTCATGATTATATCCATTGAACCATAATGAAAAAATCTAAAAACTCTATAGAGGATCTTTTCACATTAAATTTATAATTAATTTAATAATAATAAATTACCTCAAAGTTAAGTACTTTGTTCAATGTAGATATTGATCGATCAAAAATCCATTTAGGTTGTACCATTGTCGTGTCAGGAGGATTAAAAATATAATCTATTTAGTGGTAATCTACACAAACTATTTTGATCTCAAAAAATCACTGATGGTACTTTGAGTGCTATCATAGTGGTTTCAATCATCTTGCATCGCATTCCTTTGATTACAAAAAAATCCTTTGAGTTTTAGGGGTTGATTCTTTTCTCATGTTCTTGAGAGGATGAAAGGATGTGGACGAATTCTCTAAGTCTTGAGTGAATCCCTAAATATATTCTTTGTAGGGATAATTCTCCAGAGAAGAAATTATTGTGAATGAAAAATTATTTCCAAGCACACATAAAAATGATACAATCAAGTATATATAGGGATAAAAAGTTGATAATTTCACAAGTTACCTAAAGAAATATTTTAATCCTTAGTGGAACCCATGTATAATAATAATAACGATAATAATTTTATTGTTTCTTTGATTCACGTATGTCTCAAAGATAATATAAATATCAATAAATAAATTAAAATTTAATTAGATGATATTCAATATATCATTTACATTACAAATAACTATAACTCAGCCCATACACCTTTCTTTGCATTTACCAAACCTTGAATAATAAATATTATTCATTTAATAAATAAATCTAATATTAAATGTATTTAGAATAAATATTTATTTTTAATATTCAACTCACATAAAATAGTATCTAAAGATATGTGATCAATAAATCATGAATATATAATTTTCCTCAATCTTGAGAATAATATTTATTCAAATAGTTAAATTCAAATATTATTTAATTGAGATAAATAAAAA
This sequence comes from Viscum album, assembly GCA_963277665.1. Classification (NCBI taxonomy): domain Eukaryota; kingdom Viridiplantae; phylum Streptophyta; class Magnoliopsida; order Santalales; family Viscaceae; genus Viscum; species Viscum album. The sequence continues at coordinate 854,296,927 of OY728139.1, forward strand.
TACTAAGTGTGTGACCCTTTATCTATCTTCCTCAGTGGCATTAGGAGGGATTACCTAAATTCTAATGTCGCTATATAGAAACATGTAAAGGCATCCATATAGTAATAAGTTAATGCCGCAACAATGACAACCATATACGAATGATAACTATTTAATATAATCCCATTTTATTTATATATCATCAAGTAGGTTTCATACTCGTGTCATCAACCAATATGCTTATTTCATCTTTCTTTGACTATATAAAATTAGCCTACCGATAAATAATGACCATAAACTTTATTTTTATAGTTTTATACCAATAAAAGGGTTGAGATATCATCTTCCATAATGATGAAAGAGAAAAATCCGTTCTTGATTATTCATTAATAACATACAATTCATAATTAAACCAACACATCCTACTTCATCATGAACCTATGTCATCAGGGTTTTGGGAAATATATAAAAGTAAACATGTCATGTTATCTATTAATAATAATATTAATGTCTAAGTATCATTACATACCATCATATATAACAATATACAGTGACACATAAACATGTGTAATTCCTACCAGTGGTACATCCTATTAATTTCCTATATTAGAGATTACCAAGTGATAAATTAATGATATAAAGTCCCATAATCTTATGAGTACTCTAACCTTATACTTTTCATCAATTGTGTCCCATTATATATATCATATGACCATTGGATATATAGTTTAATAATATCATTATAACAGTTTAAGGTTCTCATCATAGTAGAGAATTTCAAAGACCTTTTCAATGTGAAAAATAATCTAGGAAATTATCACTTTAAATTTATATGGAATAATAATAAATATGTTATAAGGTATTTATCATTATTTATGTCTATGAATATACAAGAAATCTAAATTGTAATGTAGTTGGTTTTAGGGTAGAAACTCCAACAAAATCCTACTTTGACTAGAGCCATATAATAATGAATTTTAGTATGTTATCTCCCACATGATGTTCACGCTTCTTCTGAGATAGGGATTTATTGAATGGGTCCACCGCATTATCTTCCATGTAAACTCTTCTTACTATGACCTCAAATCTTGGGGAAAATCCCTCAAGAGATGGTACTCCCATAGTATATCCTTTTTCCTCTAATGTAATATTGTCTCCTTGAAAAGATCCATCATTGTAGTATTATCATAGTACAATGTGGTAGGATCTATACTTTTATGCACCATATCAACCTCTTATACAAGTTAAATGTCCAAATCGCTTATTTAGATACACCAAAATCTATATTATATTTGGAATATTCTATATAATCAATTTCCATGTAATTATTTGAACTCTTCCAACTTACAAAACCTCCATTGAGAGTAAATATATATCTTTATTATGATTTCATATCATCTTGGTCTATTTAGAAGCTAGTATAATTATATCCTATGATGACTAGCACCTTATCTCTTCCATAAAATAGGAACATATCCTTTGTTTGGCTTATATACTAAAGGATAGTTTTTAATACCATCCAATGGAGGTCCCCAAGATCAACTTGATATCTACCCACTATAATTAAAGTGTAATAAACATTTATCCTAGTACATAACATGGAATACGTCACAAACTCAAACACTAGTGTGTATGTAATCCTTGTCATACTTTTTCTCTCTTATTGCATTTGGGGGAAAATTTTCTTAGAGTGATAAATTCTATATGACATAGGTAATAACCCCATCTTTACTTTTTCCATAACAAAACTCTTCAATATCTTTTTAATATATATATACCTTGATATAAACTAAGAAGCATATTTGATCAATCATTATCAATATTCTTCCCAAGAATATATACTTCTTTTCCTTTTTCCTTCACGAAGATGCATGTGTTTAACCAATTCTTAATGAACTAAAATATCAGTATCACATTTACAATAAGTAGTATACCACCAATATACACTATAATGAAAATAATTCGACTCCCACTAAACTTCTTATAAATATAAGGCTCATATTTATTCATTATGGTACTAAATTATATTTTAGCTTCATCAAAGTTAATGTTCTATGACTCAAATATCAATTTAATCTATAAATGGATATCTATAATTTTTATACATTATTAGAATCCTTTGGAGTGAAAAAACCTTATGGTTGTGTCATATAGACATAATTATGAATGATTCCATTAAAGAAAGTTGTTTTGAAATGCATTTTCTAAATATAATAGTCATGGTAAGATACTATTAAAAGTATAATCATGATGGATTTTAGTATATAAACTAGTGAAAATGTTTTATCATAGTTATTACCTTGACCCTATTTAAACCCTTTTGTAACCGATCATTTTTTATAGGTACTGAATTTTCTATCCATGTCCAATTTATTCTTGAATACCCATTTACAACCAATAGTATTTACATACACTGTAGAATCTAAGAATATATAGACTTGGATTTGGTGCATGGAATCCATTTTAGAATTCATAGATTATTTACATCTAGAAGCTTATATTCCACTTACTAATTATTTTTAGGTTACAGGATCATTATTATCAACCAATAACGAGTCCACACCACCAATGATGAGAAAACCACATCTTTCAGGTTCTCTGACCTCTTTTGTACTCCTACACAGTAATTGTGTCTCAATAATGTAAAAATTAATGTGGATTTGAAAAATATATTTGTACCAAACCTCATGTGTATCTCAAACCACAACTTTATCCATGTTTATCTCACTACCACTATATCTTATAAGATTCTATTTATCTCAAGAAACATGAGACATGTTTTAACAAAAACCTTCTTATCTTAGGGATCATATACGTAATATCCATTAGTTTCCTTAGTATATCCTCTAAAAATAAACTTAGTGCCTTGGGGTGAAAGTTGGTTACCAGTGATTACTTTACAAATTTACTCAAAAACCTATACACATAAATTATACAACATGGATCTCCTCCAAATCCATAACTGGTATGGGATATCATTTACCTCTTTAGTTGGAACATATTTTAGTGTATATATTTCATTATATAATGATTATCCCCAAAAGGATAATGGAAAACTTCCTTGGCTCATTGACCTCACCATGTCTAGAAGTGTGTGGTTCCTCCTTTCACTTACATCATTCCATTGTGATGTTTAAGGAAGAGTGGCTTAGGAAAAAAATCACAAAATCCCATAAAAAATCAATAAACTGTTGGTTAATATATTCCTTTGCATGATATAAGTGGATTTACATTATATTCTTACCAATTTGATTCTAAAATTCATTCTTTTATTACATGAATTTTTAAAATTAATTTTCATTAAACCTCATAAATTATAAATATCAACATCAAATAAAGTTATCAGTAAAATTCATGAATTATGAGAATCCAAATTTTTCTTAAATAGAAAATGGTCTAAGAACATCTTTATGAACCCATTTAAGAATCTCTATGGACATTTCATGTTATTTATGAAATAGATATTTTTTTATTTCCCCTTGAAAATAAGAATGGATGATACCCAGTGGGTTTCGTTCAAAATAATATAAATATCCATATTGGTATAATTTTTTAAAGTTTATTTTGTTTATGTGACATAGCCAGTGATGTCATATTTAGGTGTGATATGAGTCACATGAACTAGATTTTTTGTAGAATTAAATTACTTATTTTTTGTAATCTAACAAATAAAGATCATTATTATGAAGTTCTTTACCATATAATATATTATATTTGTTAAAGAATAAAATTTTATTCAAAAATTAGAAAAAAATCATACATATGAATATTGGATATAGAAATAATGATTTTGGTAGTAGATGACACATAATAGTAGTTATTTAAAAACAAGATAATTCTAGTTGATAATGTGAGGTGAAAGATTCTAGTAACTACTACAATAATATTATCTCTATTTATGGAACATTGATCCACATCACCTCATGAAAATATTATAAATTTACTTGGATATTATAATTTTATACAAATTTGAGCACCTCATATTGTATACAACACCCAATTGGTCTAAATATAAATCTATAATTCAATAAATAATTCATATGAAGCTTCCTATAACACCCCGTGGTCTAAAATTTTATTTTCCTTTGAAACTTAATGTGTTTGATAGCTTTATTTAAATGAAACTCTAATCCAAAACGAACCACATAACATTATATAATTATTAATATGCAACCATTGATTTAGAGGGTAAAACTAGATATAACCAAATTATGAAATATATATAGAAATAAATAAATAACCATTATCAATGTTAATTCATTGACAAACTAAATTATTGTAACTAAATAACTAATAAGAATAATTTATGCTTTAAAATGAAACCATTATAAAATTGATTTTTTATATTTTTTTCTTAAGAAACTAAATATACTATGTATAAAGTATATTATTTATGTGAATAATATATTAACACCAATATGATTAGTAATTGATAAGAAAAATAAATATTAATAGTTAATATCTTTTTTAAAAAATGTTAATTTCCTATGAATTTTTTTCATTATATTATTATTTTTATTTAAAAGTTAAAATCCCAAATTTTAGAATTTGAATTTTATAAAATAGACTCCATTTGTAGATTCAACATGTCAATATTAACTTAATATGCATTTTTGGGATTTTTAGGAAATGATTGATTTTTATGTGACCAATGAAATACATAGTTTTTACCAAAACTATAAATTTTATTACTAACTAAAAATTCAAAAAAATTATTAAAATTTTGGCGAAGAAACATGAACATAAACTACAAGTGAAAAAGGGGGTCACGGAGGATGAAAATAATTATGAAAATTGGAATCCCCTTGGACAAATATGTATCTATGGAGTAATAACATACATTTTTAAATAGTATTCATAATTTATAAAACCTATGTTTAACACTTTATAAAATTAATTAATATTTCCCTATAAAATTATTTTTTTGGAATTTTATTTTAATTAAATATTATTTTTGTAAAATTCAGTTTTGGATTACTATGAATTCCATATAATGTTTTTTACAATGAACTAATTTTTATCATGAAAATAAAAAACATTTATACTTTTACCCTACATGTCACATGTGGGTATTCATTTTCAGGAATTTATTATGATTATTTTTGATCCCATATTTATCCCTTGGCTTTCTCGGGCATTTTTGGTGAAAAATAATGTTTTTGGGATTTACATCATGGTGCATATGGTTGGCAGATGATTTCCCAAACCACGAGCCCTTGCCCAGGTAACTGTGAGTCCAAGTGGTGTTTTTGGACATTAGCTAAATGCACGGTTAGAAAATGGTTTTAAAATACTTCAGGATAACCATGTGTCATATTCCTCTTGGGTAGTAAGGGGCGCACAGTTTCGACATGGTTTGGAAAACCTTTCGAGAAAACTGTATAAGTTTTCCAGGTCATTAAAAATTTCAAAATACCGACTGTTTCCTCTCAGGATTTAACCCTAAACACCCATTTTCTTCCCTACTTGGGATTTCCAACCCTATGAGCCTCCAAAACCCCTTATTTATCCCTTGAGACTCAATTTTAGTGGTGTATTTGGTTGGATTTATCCAAGATTCTCCAAGTAAGTCCCTCTTTTCTTGATTTCTCCCTCTTTTCTAGGATTTATCTTTTTCTTTCTTGAGGTTACATATCTCTTGGAGGTTGAGTGATCTATTTAGGGTTGGATATTTATTTTTTGGTATCAATCACGATTTTTATAGTTTAACCTTGCCTTATAGGGTTTTATTGATGTTCAGTTGTGGTTTAGTACCTATTTCCAAAATTTTCTACACTTGAGGTAGGTGGTTCCATCATTACAAACTATTTGGTGATTTTAATATGATTTATTTTATTTTTTTATGTTCTATGCATTATGTGTGAGGTAAAAAATGTGTTTTAAAAGGTTTTAAGATACCTATGTCTTGAAATTGGATTTTCTAATAGAAATTGTTTTCTCCAAGTGTTTTCCTTTGTTGTGATTCTTGAAGGTATTTTATAAATTGTGCAAGTGGTTTGTTTAATTTTGAAAGTGATGTGAAACATGATTTGAAATGTATTTGGTGTGTTCTTGGATTAAAAGGGATTTTGGGTTATGTATATGATGCTTTAATTATTTGTGTTATATTGATTGGCTTATGCATGTGTGAAAGTGATTTTTATGTGATATGTGAATTGAAAAATTAGGAACAAAGGAAAACTTGGGTATATAGGTGGGTAGACTAGGAATAGTATGATAGTTGACTTGGAAGTAGATTATCCTAGATTCATCTATCAAGATTGAAAATTAAAACACTAATTAAACTATTATGATTATTGGATACCACTGGGCCCATGGGATGTTCCCTCATAGTGGCTTGTTCATGATAATGTTGTTGGTTGTGGTTTCTATACCACATTTCACTAAGATTTGATTTACTTAGTATCTGACTTTATTTAGTGCCTATAGGCTTTTCTTGTGACTTAGTAACCTTTGTGATATTTATCTTACAATTGTTATATGGTTCACTTTGTTGGTTATTTTAAAAGTAAAGCATGTTTTCCTTTAAAATCATTTTTATAAAAATGTTTTTATCTCTTTGTTTATAAAACCTCCATGTTAATTTGTCATATAATGTTTTGGAATGAAAATTTTCATTAGGTGGCATCCGATTGGGATTTTTATCACACCCTACATACACCGTTGAGAGTATGTATACCTTGTTATGTTTGACTCCATTAAAGGAAAGTTATATTAAGATATTTGTTTGGGTTGTTAGTGGTCTCTCCCGTAGGTGTTAGTGGTGGTGGTGTCTTGAGGAAAATTATCCTTATGTTACATGTGGGGTTTCAGATAGTGTATTGTCTACTTTTTTTTGTAGTTACTTTTGGGTTTTGTTTAAAGTTGTAAACTTGAATCTGAAAATTTTTATGCCATGTTTGGATATGTTTTTCTATATTTGTGATGTTTATTATTGTGGGGTTTTTATGATTATAAAATTGGATGAAATCATTCCCAAGGTATTTTTTTGGAACCTAGACACTAGTTTCCATCTCATAGGGATCAGGAATGCCCTTCGACTCATTCCACATACAAAGTCAGGTGCCAGGTCGGATGGAACTCAGGTTTGGTTCATGAAAAAATTGTATCAAAGGAGGTAACACTCTTTTTGGTCAAGTTATTTTGGGATGATTATGGGTATATATGGGATAGGATTATTGGGGCTTGAGATTTTGGTTGCGAGTAGGGTGCTTGGACAACACACTTCATGATAGATCTGGAGTTCCCAAGGGATGTTGGGATTTAGTTTAACTTCTACCCTATGTGATATATACATGCTGCAGACTATATGTGTACACTGAGTGGGGGTGTAGTTTTTGGTTGTTTTTATTGTTATTGAAATGTATTTGGTTATGTTTTGAATTACAAAAGTGTTTTATATTTGTTGTTATTGATGATTTATTTTTTTTTAATTATGGTATTGATATATTTTCTTGTGGTTATTTCTTATTTTAGAAAAATTCATCGACAAATAATTCTTATGAATCCACGAGAATAGGTTGGAGGGAGTTATACCTCACCAATTGATCAAATAATAGTGGAAGCTATGGCTCAGGCTATCCAAACTTTGGGATAAGAAGTGGGCCCTAGTCCCTCTCAGGGTAGAGAAGATAAAGCAGGTCCTAAGAAGAAAAAATATCAAGATTTTCTCAATAATAAGCCTCCTTATTTATGGGGTAATGTAGAACCTCAGGAAGCATAGGAGTGGATTGAAAATATAGAGATAATTTATGAGTTCCTCAATACTCCTAAAGTAGTTCAAGTGAAATTTTCTTCATTTCTGTTAGAAGTTCCCAGTCGGAGGTGGTGGGTATAACGACCCATCCTTTTATTACATTAATACTAAATAATTTTAAATATAAAAAACATAATATTATTACACATATAGGATCCAAAGGTTTATTTTCTTTGGAAAACTAAGACCACACATAACAATTACTACATAAAGAATAAACATTTGTTTAATTCCTTCTTCTCTAGATTCTTATTAGAACATTACCTATCCTTAGAACATGTATTCACCTGAGGATATACATAAAAATGGGTGAGCTAAAAGCCTAGTAATATGATAGATAAGAACAATATATAACTGGGTGATAATAATCATAACATTGGCAAAAGATTATGAACATGAGAGTAATCATTAATAAAAGTCTTGAAATGTGGTAATGCATAGAAAATGAAACATCATGTCTTAATGGTTAACTTCCACACATACTTGTGAAAAAATATATCATCTTTTTCACACATCATTTCAACTAAACTCATGAGATTCATCACTTTACCCAATTAATTGGAGTGTTTTATAATTCCGGGTGCACCCGTCACATTGAAACATTCATATTGCGCTATATAATTTCTGGTGCACCCGTCACATCATAAAATTATCATTATCATGCATTCAATAATGAAAAAATATATAAAAAGAAAATAAATAACCCATGGAAGGAGTGGGTTTCATATCATTAGAACACATTCATAAACATTGGGTTCCCAAAATAAAGTGGGAATAATATACTTGATACGATAACCATCAACCTTGAGTGAGAAGTAAAAGGTGTATTTTTGAATTAAAAGTTATTTTGGAAAACATTTTTTCGACGTAAAATTCAGTATAAAACATTTATATCCCATAAAAGGTAATATAATCATGAAAAAATTATTTTTAAGGAGTTACCATACAAAAAAAGGAGTGAAAGAGGGAGAGCCTGAAGAAAGAAAGTCGGGTTCGAGATTTTCCCCTTACCTTGTATCTGAACGCTTTATTCAATTTAATGTCCTATATAACCACATTATATTAATTAATTTACAATTAAATAAACTTTTGTACATTAATATGGTTCATTATGGTTTCATTAAGTTATTTTATGGGCCTTAGGATGAGTTATATAGTTTAAAAACATAGTTTGGGAATGTTCGTTTTTATGGTTTTCTTGAGCGGTTCACATGTATTCGTAAATAGAAGTTCATGTAGAACATGGATAACATAAAGAAATAATATTTCATGTTATTAATGATATTAAATAATTTTAAATGATCTTATAATGAATTATGTTATATACCATGTGGATGAATCAGTAAATAAGAATTAAATGATGATTGTTTGGGTTAATTTGGGCGGTTTTTGGACCACAACAAAATTGTTTTGTGTAATAATTTAGTAATATGTACATAAGTTAGTTACAGAACATTAAATAGGAGATAATTAATATAATATAATCTGTTTAAACCATAAAAATGGTTTCATGACCATATATTAAGGAATTAAATAAAATTGAAATCACATCGTCCATGATGTCGGTAATTCGACACATCACAGACAGTGTTTTTATTCCTTAAATAAGTGGGAGAGGAGAAGAATAATGATGGTTAATTTTACATGAAAATTAGAACATCAATAATATAAAATATTTATGGAGCCTTCATACCTATTTTATAAGATGATATGATGAGATAAGAAGAAAAGAAAAGAACATGAAGAAAAGTTGAGAAATTCCTTACGAATATTCGACAGCCTAACGGCTATGCATTATGGTTTTAGAAAACATTAAAAAGAGAGGGTAAAATGGTAAACCATCCATAAATAAATCATAATAATGTATATAGAAAGGATAAAATGTAAATAATAACATGGTATAGAAACCTGAAAGTTATACCACCAAAAAGAAAACTTGAATGGAAAAGAAAGAAGTTGATAATTCTCTTAACTTGTAGAGTAACTCCTAACACTTGAATGTTGGGATATGGGGGTCTTGAGGACACCTTGGGAGGACTAAAAGGGAGTTAAAAAGGCCAAATATTCTTTTATGTGGAATTTGTAATGAATGTAATGAAGGAATGAGTTGGTATTTATAGCAAAATTGAGGGAATATTTTAATAATTTCAGAGGGAAACCTCATTAGTGGTATTTGCAAAACAATGGGCATTACCATGGTATTTCCCATGGTATTGGACACATGGTAACCTAATAGAATATATTACTATTAAAAATCTTACAAGAATTATTAAATCATTATTACATCATTAATGATGTCATTAAACACACTGAAACTCAAAACTGTATTTTTTACTATTCAGTAAAAATTCAACTGTTTCAGAAAAATCCCAAAAATTCACCCTAACCATTTTTTCAATGCGTGGAATCAAAAAGTAAAATCCATTTTATAAAAATTAATTTTATTTTAAATTAAATTACATAAATAAAATACTAACACTTGACTAATAATTTATAAAACATTTCTTTACTTATACTATGATATAATTATATCACATTACCACTTAAGGTGACTAAAACATATTTATACCTCCTTAGGTGATATTACTATGAAATTGGTCAAATTGACATTCATACGGGTAAAATTACTATTCCAAATTGTAAATTTATTGTTCACCAAAAAATTATTTTGATCTTATTGAACCACATTTTCCACACTGATTACAACCATGTATAACCGATTTTTAAAAATCATTTCACAGAAAAAGTTATTTAATAATAAAACAATTTATACTATTCATAAAAAAAACTTTTCATAAAATACTATTCATTAAAAAACACTATTCATAATACACTACTCATCAAATTGAAACTTCTTAGAAAATTTATAAAAATTAAGCCTAGGTTAATTTTGACATATGAAATTCAAAAATGATGTTTATTTTACCATAATAAGACTCTATGTATGAGAAATCTTTGAAAAGTAAATTTTTTTCTTCTAAAATCAATTTATTGAAGTTGTCTTAATTAATCATATACTTTATTAAGGAAAAATATTTTAAAAAAAGGAAATAAAAATTATTCAAAAGTTTGTGTCGTTACATTCTTCCCCCCTTAAGAAATTTCACCCTTGAAATTTCATTTTACACAAATAGGTGAGGGTACTTATCCTTCATCACCTCCTATGGTTCTCAAGTTTCCTCTTCAAAATTATGGTTCCTCCACAACACATTGACAAGAGGTGTTTTTTGGTGCATAGAACCTTATCTCTCCAGTCCAGAATCTCTACTAGATACTCCTCATAGTAGAGATCATATTCTAGCTACACCACCTCTATGTTTAGTAAATGTGAGGGATTAGGTATATACTTCCTCATGATTGATATGTGAAACACATCCTGAACTTGAGCCATATTTGGTGGAAGTGAAAGCTGTTAGGCAATAGGTCCTATGCGGTCAAGGATTTCATAGGGGCCAATGTACCTTGGGCTTAGCTTTTGTTTCTTTCCAAGCCGCATGAATCTCTTCCAAGGTGACATTCGATGGAAAAATTTATATCCAATGCTAAAATCCAAGTCCCTTCTATGATTTTTAGTATAGCTCTTTTTACAACTTTGAAAAGCTTTGATGTGTTTCTGGATTACTTAAACCTTATCCATCATCTATTGCATAAGATCAGGTCCATGTAGATTTTTTTCTCCAACTTCATCCAAATAGGTTGGAGTTCTACATCGCTTTCCATACAGAGATTCATATGGATCCATCTAAATACTTGAGTGGAAGCTATTGTTGTATGAGAAATAAACCAATGAGATATGCTGATCCCATCCACCTTTGAATTCTAGAGAGCAAGATCTTAGCATATCTTCTAGCATCGGAATAGTCCTTTTAGATTGTCCTTTAATTTGGTGGTGATAGGCTGTGCTAAAATTTAATTTAGTACTCAAAGCATGTAAAATAATCCTACAGAATCTAGATGTAAACTGTGGATCACAATCAAAGACAATCGAGAGTGGAACACATTATAGTCTCACCACTTCCTTTACATATATCTTTTTAGGTTGTTCAAGTGATAGATCTTCCTGAATAGCGATAAAATAGGAAGTCATGGTGAGCTGGTCAACCACAACACATATTGCATTATTTCCCTTCGACGTCTTCGGGTGACTCATAACAAAGTACATTGTAACATTCTCCCATTTCCACATAGTTACAAGAAATGGATTTATTAACCCTTTGGACTTTTTTCACTCGACTTTAACTTACTAACATACCAAGCACCTTGATATATATTCCGCAATATCCTTCTTCATGTTATCCCACCATAAGTGTTATCGGAGATCACGATACATCGTGGTACTCCCAAGATGGATAGATAATGTTGATCTATGTGCATTGTTCAATAGATCCTTATTTATCCTGGGTGATGAATGAACACAAATCCGCATTCCAAACCAAATCACACCTTCATAGTCAATATGGAATTCTTGTATCTTACCTTCCTTTACTACATTAAACTTGTTTTCTAACTCTAGATCATCCCTTTGTGCCTCCTTAATCATCTCTTAGATATATGTCTACACAATCATTTGGGAAAGGTAAGATGTATCCCCTTACCTTATGATTTACAAATCCATCATTTTCATATCCATGAAGATAAGGTCTTTCTCAATCAGCAACATGGATAGAGTAGCAGTTTATTTTCTCCTTAGAGTGTTAGCTACCTTGTTTGCCTTTCTTAGATGATAGTGAATAGAGAAATCGTAATCTTTGATTAGCTCTAACCATCTCATTTGATGCATGTTGATATCCTTTTGTGTGAATATATACTTTAGGTGCTTGTGGTCGGTGTATATGTCACACTTCTCACTGTAAAGGTAGTTCCACAATATTTTCAAGGAAAAAATCACAGATTACAGCTCTATATAATGCATTAGGTAGTTATTCTCATGGATCATAAATTTCTGTGAGGAATAGGCTATCACATTATCATTTTTCAAGAGTACACGACCCAAGAAATTATTTTAATCATCGCTGTATATCACAAAAAGTTCTCCACTTTTCGGTAATGTGAGTACATGTGCAGTGATGAACCTTATTTTTAGATCCTTGAATCTTACCTCATATTCTTATGTATAGATATAATTTACGCCTTTTCTTTTTAACTTAGTTATCGGGCTTGAAAATCATGAGAAATTTCTCACAAAATGTCAGTAGTACCCAGCCAATCCAATAAAACTACAGATTTATGTGACACTAGAGGGACTGGGACATTCCTTAATCAACTTTGTTGTTGAAGGGTCCATAGAAATTCCCTCACTTGTAATCAAATTTTCCAATAACGTGACTTGCTTCATCCAAAAGTTACGCTTTCTAAACTTGGATTATAATTTCTCCTTTCTTGATGTCACCAACGCAAGTCTTAGAAGTTCTTCATGTTCCTCCTTGCTCTTGGATTATATGAGAATATCATCAATAAAAACTACCAAAAATTTATTGAGGAAATGTATAAAGACTCTATTAATTAAATCCATGAATATTACAGGGGCATTAGTAAGTCCAAAGGGCATCACTAGAAACTCATAGTGCCCATACTTTATACAGATGGCTGCCTTATGAATATCTTCCTTCTTCACCATTAGCTGTTGATATCTAGAACAAAGGTCCACCTTTGAGAAGTATTTATCTCCTCTTAACTAATCAAAAAATTCATCAATCCTTGGAATAAGATACTTGTTATTTATGGTGATTTTATTAAGTTCACAATAATTTATACACAGCTGCATTTTTTCCATCATTCTTCTTCATAAAGAGAACTGGTGCACCCCAAGATGATGCACTAGGGTGTATTAACCCTTTGTCCAAATGATCTTGAAGTTTCTTCTTTAAATCCTCCATTTTTATAGGATCCACCCTGTAGGGGCACTTTGAGATAGGAGTAGCTCTGGGTATGAGTTCTATTGAGAAATATACCTCATGATCTAGGGGAATTATGAGTAACTCTTCTGAAAATACATCACCATATTCACTCACATTGGGAATTCCCGCAAGGTTGGTACTATCCTTTAACTCAACCATTTGGGTGAGGTATTCTTCTTAATAGGGAATCAACACCCACACCATTGAAGGATTTTTCAAAGGAGATTCATGATCTTCCTTGCATTTTTAGAGGAGCATGGGGTGGTTCAGAATATGAAAAGATATTTCTTTTTCCCAATAGCTAATTCGCGCTCTACATAATGAGATCCAATACATTCCCATTATAGAGTTGACTTCCACCAAGGTAAGTATTATGAGATTTGCTGGAAGAATATTCCCACATGCACTAATAAGATAAGAGTCAAACACTTGGTTTACAATGATTTCACCAATTGGTGTTTTTATAGATATATCTACTTCAAGGTTTTGGGGCATTGATTATATAGTTTTATCAAACTTTCAAGATATAAAGGAATTCATATAACTAGTATCAAATAATACTTTTTCCATTATTGAGTGAATAGGAAGTGTACCTTGTATGACTTCATTATCTTGCTCCACTTTCACAGTAGTGATGGAATAAGTCTTCCCTTGTTCCTTGGGATTTGGTGGATGCTGACTCCGATTACCCTTGAGAACTCGAGTTTTAGTGAATTATCTTGTATAGTTCCCTTGCTCCCTACAGTTTTAACATCAAACTATGGGTGGTTATCTCTTTTCTTCCACTACATTATCTTTTATTTTCAGGTCTTTTTGAAACTCTTGAGCATGGTGTCCTTCTTTCCCACAATTTAATCACTTCCTCATCCCTTTAAGTTAATTCCTATGGTGCAACTTCCCACATTTTTGGCATCTAGGTTGTTGAATTTTCTTCCCACATTTTCCATTAAATCCACCAGATTGAAACTCCATCTTTCATTTCTTATCACTATAGCCATGTGACCATTCTATAAAATCCATATACACTTTGAGAGAACATTGAAAAAATTCTTCATAAATCCCAAAGTCTCTAATTGTAAGAGCCTTTCGAAGGAGTGGTTTTAATCCACTAAAGAATCTATCAAATTTTCTATCATTTTTTATAACAAAATCTGAAGTGTACCTTGCAAGCCTTGTGAAATTCAATTCGCAGTTTGTGAAAAATTATCTTTATTTTGGATAAAGATATATTAATTCTCTCTCCATCTTTGTGTGAAGAGTTCTTGGGGAATACTTGTTAAGAAACATTATCTTAAAGTCTTCCCATTCCATCTCTTCAATTTTGTCACTTGGCTTGGTGTTCCAAATAAAATCCCACCATTGATCAGCCTCTCCATCTAGACGATAAATAGATAGTGTCACCTTATACATCTTATAATAGTGAAGAACATAAAAAATATTCTCCATGGATTTGACCCACTATTCCACAACTAGTGGATCAGAAGATCTACTAAACGTTGGTGGTCATTGTCGCATAAAACACTCGATAGACAGTTGATCCTTCTTTGGTGAAGAAAAGTTCCCCATTATTTTAGTTATTATTCATAACTTGGGATATTTGGGTAAGAATCACCATGAAGTTTTGAACTCCACCTCTAAAATCATTGGGGATGTCATTCGGGCAATCATTGCATTGGCCCTCACAAGTATTGCTGGCCTGGTTTCTCCGGGTTCCCACCATTTTCTAAAATAGAAAAGGTTAGAAAAAAACACATGTCAAGAAGTCATGAATAAATAACTTTTTAATTTGTAAAATGTATACTAAAATCATAACCTATGTGATACCTATGTAATGATTCTTGTGTTCATATTTGTACTTAGTCTCATGCTAGAGGTTTTCTCTAGGGTTCACTAATCCTAATTTCCAAATTAACTAAACCTTGACTTTGATACCAACTATAGCGACCCCACCTTTTCTTACATTACTAATACATAATTTTAAAGATAAACAACATAATAATATTACACATATAGTTTCCAAATGTATAGTGTCTTGTAAAAACTAGGACCATACATAACAATAACAACATCAATCACAAACATTTATTTAATTCTCTCTTTACTAGATTCTTATTGGAAATTTACCTCTTCTTAGAACATGTATTCACATAAGGATATACATAAAAATGGGTTAGATAGAAGCCTAATTAGAGGATAGATAATAACAATATAGCATTGGGTTAGCATAATCATAACATTGGAAAAAGATCATGAACATGAGAGGAATCATTAATAAGAGACTTGAAATGTGGTAATGCATAGAAAATAAAACATCATGTATTAGTGGTTAAATTCCACACATACTTGTAAAAAAATTTATCATCTTGTTCACACATCATTTTACTTAAACTCTTAAGATTCATCAATTTACCCAATGCATTGGAGAACTGTATAATTATGAGTGCACCTGTCACATTGAAACATTAAAATTTTTCTATATAATTCTAGGCGCACCCATCACATCATTACATTATCATTATCATGAATGAAACAATAAATATATATATATAAAATAACATAACTTATTCATAGAAAGGAGTGAGTTTCATCTCATAAGAACACATTCATAAAAATTGGGTTCCCAAAATAAAGTAAGAATAACATACTTGATATGATAACCATCAACCTTGAGTGAGAAATAAAAGGTGTGTTTTTGAAAGAAGAGTTCTTTTGGAAAAAATTTATTGGAAATAAACTTTCGTAGAAAAATATTATATCCAATAAAAGGTAATATAATTATGAAAAAATGATTTTTAAGGAGTGACCATACCAAAAATGGAGTGAAAGAGGGATTACCCGAAGAAAGAAAGTTGGGTTCTAGATTTTACCCTTACCTTGTATTAGAATGTTTTCTTCACTTTAATGTCCTATATAAACACATTATTTTAAATGTATTAATTATTTAAATATCTTGAAATGATTTATTTTAATATAAAATGGAATGTTATTAGTGAATGTTGATAATTGAAATATTTTATGTGCTATTATTATATAATGGTACTAGTACATTTGATGGGTGGTTACATGGTAAATCAATGATGGGTGGTTATGTGATAAACCAAATGATGAGATTTTCTATAATAATCCAAGGGAAATTGGTTACGTTATAACCTCTTGCATTGGGTATGGAAGTTGGATGAAAGGCTATTCTATTTAGTGATATGTGTGGAAATTGACCATATGATTATTCCATTTAAGTATGTTCATGTCCCAAGAAACCTTTATATACCATATGCTAATTTCTATGGGATTTATGGAAATATTTTTTTTAAAAAGGGCATGAAATGAGTTTATATTCAGTGAATTTTTTTTGATACTTTTTATAGGTGAAAAGTATTAATTTTTGATATTTTTTTCATGGTTTACATGTTTTCTTAAGACAAACAGTTTTCATTTAATATGTATCCCTTACTGAGATTGTTATTCTCATACCAAGTTTTGAAATGTTTTTCATAGGACATAAATATGAATAGTGTCAAGGATGGGTTCATGGAAAAGTTATGCTGTTAAAACATGAAACAATTCCATGTTTATTTTTAAAGAGTTTTTGTTTTATAGAAAAATGGATAGTGAGTAGAAGTGTCTACTTGTAATATTCAAGTTGTTATGTATAAGTTATGAACTAAATATCTAAAGATCTAAACCTGGAAAGATCATCGATATGAATTAAAGTATAATTATTGACTTATCTCAAGATTAAGTAATGTTTAAGGTTGGGGACTTATAGATTAAATCAGAGGTTAGTTTAGATAACTTTAGAGGATAGGGTATTATTTAAGAATAAGTGACATGTTTTATATAACTACAATGGTTATCATATTAGAAAGTGTCATAATTAATTTTAGTAAATTGAATGAATTTAAGATAACATGAATATGTAAATCATTGTGTGTACCATCCTCATAAGATATTACAAGATGATTTTATTGATATACTCACACTAACCTTTTTGGTTTTAGTAAATTGCTAGATCTATAAGGAGTCAATCTGACAATGTATATGAAAGAAACTATGGTAGTTTTCTGAATAATCAACTGAATGAAATGGGATATGAAATGAGAAAACTTATGGTTATTATTAACCAACTATTTTGAGTCACGATTGACCACTCGAACCATAGTGATTTTCCTAAGGCATCATATATGCTTGAAAAGAATCCCTATGTAAGTTTAGTTAATAATCATAAAGGTAAGTAAATTCAAAAACCTATGTGTCAAGGTTTTGGAAAGAAATACCTAGGAAAATGTTTCAATGGGACGAGAAGATGTTATAGATGTGGAAATGAAGTTCATAAAGAAATAAACTATCATGGAAAAAGGAAGCATTCAGTTGGATCTAGGAAAGGGAAAGAAGTTACTTCTGAGGGATCAATTGAATGTTTTAAATGTGGTGTGCATGGTCATTTCTCAAATATATGTCTTACGAATAAGGTTCAAGAATGAGATCTACAGGATTGTACAAATATTTTTTTACCAATTCCTAATTCCATTCCAATTAAAGACGAGGAAACTTTTAATGACCCATGAAAGTTATGGATGTTTTCTTAGATCATGTTTTGATATTATTGAATATTAGGAAATTATACATGATTTTGTTTTTAGGAAGGAAGAATAAAATAATAAGATGAAAAAACATGGATAAAGGATCATGAAGAATGTTCTATGATTAAGATGTATACATTTTATTAATTCAAGAGTTATGTTAGATCTATGGATGATGATATGTTTAAATGTTTTAATGATGAGATTACTTTGGAAGTCTTATTGTATTTATAACCCTTAATTTGATATATAATAATTCTAATTAAGGAATAATTATCTTTTATTTTATTGATATAGTTATAAAGAACCATTAGGGTTTATATGATCCTTAAATTTGAGGTCATTACAAATATTACTTTTTGGGATGCAGAATGTGAGGTATGAGATAACCTTTGAGGTTAAAATATGTTATGGTTATTTTTTAGGAATTTATCAATTTTTTTTGGAATATTATAAAATTATATAGTTTTTGATAAAGGACAACATACAGACCATGTGACAACCAGTCATGTCAGACAAAGTTACAGGAATCAAACCCAAAACCGATGTATGATTAGGATTTATCACCTACAATAGGCCTACATAAAGTCCCTAGTTATTATGACTTATTATTTTTAGATAAATGATTTTATGGATCAATAATTAGTTGATTTTTGGAACTTATGATTTATCAAATGGATATCCTTATTATACGAAAAAAATTGATGATTAAGTGATAAATGTTATTTTAGAATATGTTCACTCTTTCGGGAACACTATATGCATAAAGAAAATAGAATACTATGGGATTTTATTTGAGGACTAATGGTTGAATTTTATTTTGGAATAATCTAAGTTTTTATTGTGTAAAAATAGTGATTTGGGTTATTTTTGTAAATGATTAAACTATCATGGAGAACATGTGATTATGTAAATTACTTTTAAGTATGAGAATTTAAGAGTAGTCTATGTTATTTGGAGATAAATGTTACAATGATCCAATCCTTATGAGTTTTGGGTTTCAATATTAGTTGGATTATTTTGAGTAATATTAAAGACTTTTTTTTATTGAATGGTATTTTTTGAAATTTGGGTATTGTTTGTTGAATTTTTGAGATTAAGGGTAATATTTTTTTAAAAGGATTATCATTTTTGGGTATTATTTGATCCAATACTAACCATTTTGGTTTTGTTCAATGTTTCAAGATAGTATTAATAGATAGTTAATCTCTTGAGGATTATGTGATTCTTTAGGAGTTGATTCTAGCACTTTAGGTGTTACCCAGTCATCTCGAATACTCATCATTTGGAGAATAGATGAGTTTGTGGTAGATATTTATTAAAGAATGAAAATCTACTTGAAAAGTAAGTATGTTTCCTTATATTATTATTCTATATAGTAAAATAATTCCTCAACTTTATGAAAAGAAAATTAAAACAAAAACGTTTTCCATTTATTTTTCCTACTGGGAAATAAAGGACCATCTAACCCATTACAAGTTTATGGTTTTATGGTAGTTAACTTTCTCCTGATCATTTTTTCAATCACTCTCCATTAAAACTTAATGGTTAGTTTCTCTTACATATCCATGTTTTCCTACATATAACCCTATTATGGGTTATGTTGGGTGACCTTTGTACTTATCTTTATTTCTTTTAAAGTGGTAGTTTTATTATCGTTTTTTGTGATGTGGGATTTTCAATGAAGTTTCCAAGCCCAATTTTAAAATTGCCTGGACATAATTTCCAAAAAGGGGGAATGATGTAATGACTCAGGTATTTATAGAATAATAATTTCTAATTTCTATTAATATTTATGAATAAGATATTAATTTTATGACAAAGGGGACACTTTTTCCGATAGCATACTCGACACACAATAACGGGTTTCTCCGACACTTAGGTTTCACACAACATTGAGTTATACCGAAATATAATACAATAATAATAATATTATTTTAAATGGAAGTTAATGCCTAACCATTGAAATAAAGGGAATGAATAGTATGAATTGAATTTTTAAATACTGTTTAATTTTTTTTAAATAATGATTCATTGTTTACCAAATTTTTAGAAATGGAAATAAAACCCAATTGAATATAAAGAATGTGTTTTTATGAAAACCTATTTGGAATCGAATAATATTTTTTTGTAAAATCATATACTTATGGATTTTTATTTAATGAAAAATATATGTTATATATTTAATGTAATGTTTTAAATTTATCTTATATGGTTTCTAGATGTGATATAATAACAAATTCATTTTTCAGATAAAAGAAGTATCTTTTTAAAAATGCAGTTTTATTGTATTTTGATGGAAAACCATTTTTAAATTTAGTTTTTAACACATATATATATTATATTTGAAAAAAATAAACTTATTATTTATAATAGGGACATAAAAATTTACTTTGGTTAATTTTTTGGTAATTATCTGATAAAGTTCATTTTTTAACAAATAGTTTAAAAATACTCCATTTTAATTCACAACTTCATTTTCATCTAATTTATTTATACAATTATATTTTCATTTTAATTGGTTTTAAAATTTAATTGGATTAAGTTTATATAATTTATTATAATTTTGGTCATTTAAATTAACTTCACTTTTAAATTGGGTATAAACACATGTCAATCTTTTTATAGTTATTAATTTTTTAAAACTCGCTTTTCGGTTTTGACAACGAGATTTAAAATTTAATTAATTTCATCAAATTATATGTTTTGAAATTGGAAAAATGGATTCTATTTTTGGTATTAGAAGTTACAAGTTGTGTAAATAGGTACCTTTTATTTTTGGACGTTCTGAATAGTAACTTGAGGAATTATTTTATTTACCACGGTTAAAGGGTAAATCTGGTAAATAAAGGTAAAAAATAATATTATAATAATATTAAAATACCCTAACACGTGTCCTAATCCTATTTTATGATATATGTTCGACTATGTGTATCCTTGGGTTGATTTTGTAACCCCATGTAGCCACTTGGGTGTGATAATGACTTGTTATAAGAATTAATTTAAAGTAAAGCGAAATATAACAAAAACACGTATCTTTTACTAATTTTTTATATATAGGGTTATACAATTGATATATTTGACTATAAATAGTAATTAGAAATATAAAAATATTATCTATTTCATGATATTTTATTTTTAATTTTTATAAATAAAATAAATAAATTTAATTATGAGACAATGATGATGCAATGATTGCTTTGTTAATAAAGGATTGAAATAAATGATATTATAAATATTAAAATAAATGTAATTTGTTTATTTTTATGCCATAAACTAATTTTATGGATGATATTGACATATTTTTTTTATTTAATTCCTTTGGTTCAAATGAATTAGGTTTTTATGAATTTGTAAAAAATTCAAGTATGTATAGTGTCCAAAATTGACATAATTCATAACTTAAAACATAAAATAGTTTATTAGATGACATTGAATTACTAAAATTATTATATTTATAAAAATGGTTATTATAATTCTAAATATTTCTTAAATAACATTTTTTTGAGTCGTTTGACATGATATGATAATTAGATTAACCCACAATGTGTAAATAACATGTTATCATAGTAAGATTAAAAAGAGTAAAATAAGGGTTAAACCAAAATGATAAGGATAAAAAAATCTTCCAGACATATCTAAAAATTATTTTATGATTTTTATTAGAACCTAAATAATAATATATTATAATTTAATGAGGTTTGGACCATTTTTAATCGAAATTGAATTTATAATAAATTAATATTTCAAGAACTTCCTAAAGTAACCCTCCTCCCTCTTATAAAAGGCCACCACATCTACCCACATACTCACACCTCTCAAGCCCCTTGGATAATACAAATTATACTAAAAAAATATCCCATCATTCCTACCTTCCTCCTAGAATCCTTATCATGTGTAGAAATAAATTCAAGTAATCATTTAGGCCCAAATCAAAAGAAGTTACCCGATTTAGAGGTAACGTCTTCTCTCAAGTTCCTTTCCTTTATTTTACTTCTTCACTCCTTATGATCTTCTTATTATTTTATTACATAACAATAACAATATCCATAATATACGTGGATGTTTTTATGAGAAGTATTTTAACTACACTTACACACACCTCCATCTAATGGATACAGACATATTGTTTCTGTGTATGGTGAACTGTAGCCTCACGAAACGATGATTGGTCAATTTTCTCCTACCACCTTTCATGGAGGCTAATATGATGGAACTGTATTTATATATGATATATATTAAATTTATAATGTCTCTATTCTTCTGTATTTTTTATTTATATCATACCTTTATGCTTTCCATAATGTATAAATACGATAATTTCATTTGAGAAAGTGCAGACTATCGCCCCCTCAAAGTGATGTGACTCATTCATGCTATTCATGGAAGATATAAATGATGAAATTATTGAACTTATGTAACATATATATTATATTTTAATTATAATATACCTATGTATAATTTAGTATGAAAAATAAATGAATGTAGCGTTCATGCATATGTATGACCTACCGTCTCCATGAATGGAGAATTTTATTTCTAATATCAAAATGTTATGTAATATTATAAATACATATATAATAGATATATATGATATTTAAATCATTAATATAAATCTGAAGATGATGTAATTTTTACTACATATACAATTTGTATCAAAACATGTTTATTTTTGACTTAAGTACCGAATATCGACAAAACAACCGATATTAAGTTGAATAATTAGGTATTTTTATAACATAGTAATAAGTGAAATAAAAGGAATAATAAAATTTAAAATGTTTTTGAATAAAGTAAAAATTAACTTAAGTTTTTTATTTAGGAATAACATGGAACATATGTGATGAGTCAGACTCAAGGTAAAGGACTTTGTCTCAATCTCCTTTCACTGAGACATATTTTGATAATATACACCTCCTTATTTTATATGGTGAATAATAAAACCCATTGACCATTAATTTCATTCAAAGGGAATATTTGTTTCTGTGAAGCGTTTTACTAAAAAAAAGGAATATTTTTAACATATGTAGTGACAATAACCTTTACACTGCTATAAGAATTATTTAATATTTGGATTCCTCTATAAGACTTATTGTTTGTTAAAGAGGAAAAGAAATACCTTATTCCATTTTTGGGTGTTTCTGTATTGATTTTTTTTGAAATTGATTGACTATTTAAATATCTTGAAATGATTTATTATGATTGAAAATGAAATATTATTAGTTAAATGTTGATATTTGAAATATTTTATGCGTTATGATTATATAATGGCAATTGGACATTTGATGGGTGATTCTATGATAAACCAATGATAGGTGGTTACATGATTAACCAAATGAAGGGGGTGTCGTGATAATCCAAGGATGGGTGGTCACATTATAACCTCCAATGCATTGGGTATGGAAGTGGGCCATATGGCTATTCCATTTGGTGATATGTGTGGAAGTAGGCTATATTGTTATTCCATTTAAGTATGTTTATTCCCCAAGTTACTTTTATATGCTATATATTTCTTTCTATGGGATTTATGGTAATATTTGGGTTACAAAAAGGGTATCCAATGATCTTATCTTCAAGGAATTGTTTTTGCTACTTCTTAAAGGTGAAAAGTATTACTTTAGGATAAAGTTTTCATGGTTTAAATGTTTTCAAAATACTAATAGTTTTTATTCATTATGTATCCCTTACTGAGATTTTTATGCTCATCCCAAGTTTTGAAATGTTTTTTTATAGGAAACAAATAAGAATAGAGTCAAGGATGGGATCATGGAAAAATTATGCTATTAAAACCTGAAACAATGACATGTTTCTTTTTAAAGAGTTTTTGTTTTATGAAAATAAGGATAATGAGTAGAAGAGTTTACTTGTAATATTAAATTTTTTATGTATATTTTAGGACATAAATCACTAAATCTATAAACAGAAAAATATCCTCTATGTGAATTAATGTCAAATTATTGACTTATCTCAAGATCAAGTAATGTTTAAGGATTGGGCCTTATATAAGTAATATATTACCATTAGGGAATTATTTTTATTTAACACACACAAACATATATATATATATCATATATTTTTATTTAAAAATATATATATTAACTTCATATAATGATTAAATTAAGAATAAATGACATCACTTTGAAAGGACGTAGTCTGTCGTACATGATACACCATGATATTTTGAGAATATTTTTTCAATTAATTTATCTTTTCAATATTTTTCATTTCAAAATACACTAGAAATAGTTATATATATATATATATATATATATATATATATATATATTAAAACACTAAGTCACACATTCCTTTCAAATTAAATACCAACTTGTCTTGCGCTACACGCAATACCAATTGGCTTGAACTATAAGTAACATCAACCTGGCATATGATGCACACAACACTGAGTTTCTATGAAACATATATTTTTTATTTTTTAAATTATTTAATTAATATAATTATAACCTATATGTTAAAAATATTAATAAATACTTTTCAAATATTTGTTCTTTATATAAATAAAAGATATTGATAATGAAAGGTAATATTTTTGGTAAAGTCATTTTATGTTAAATATTTTTTTTTCTTGAATGAATCACTTTTAATAATAAAATTTATTTTATAAAAATTAAGATATTTAATTGGATATAATAAAATTTAGTTTTTAATTCATAATTTTAAAATTATCTTAGGGTTATTTTTTTGGGATTTTTCTAAGAAACATTATTTTTTGATGAATAGTGAAAAATACTGTTTTTTAGTTAAAAATTGTATTTTTGTCTAATATACTATTACTACTAAATGATATTATAATTTTTTTTATGGAAACATAATATTAATAGTAAATATATTAAAACACTGTAATTCATTATAATCAATTCCACTTTGAAATTGAATATAAAAACATAACAAACTTTTGGACGCTTTTTTACTATAAAACCCTATTATTTCACAACATCTGTAGGATTAATGTTAATATTAAATATCCCACTTATATGACTGGAGTTTCAAAAATCCAACATAAAAAATTTTATTTAGTATAATAATTAGGGACTAAACCATAAAATTTAGGTACCAAATGACATAAAAACTTGTATAAAACCCATTTAATGTCCATATTTATCCCATAAACATTACAATATTTAGTTTTGTTGGTTTATTAATAATTTAGTTAGGTAAGTACATGTGCACATCTAATTTGTTCCTAAAAATTCCATGTGAGTCATTTTCATTCATTCCTCACACCCCTTAAGAATATTATGTTTGGAAAATACATGAAAAAATTTCCTCCAAAAAATCCTACATTCTACTCTGAATCCTTAATTTTGGTATAAACCCTCTCAAGGATTCCTAGCACAAACCAAATGGAGTTACCCGATTAAGAGGTAATGTCTTATCTCAAGATACTTTATTTTCCTTCTACACCCCCAAAAATCACTACTAAAAAATAAAGCTATAGCCACGGTTTGGAACCGTGGCTATACGCCCAAAAAACATGGCTATAGGTTATAGCAATGGTTTCATAAACCGTGGCTATAGGTTATAGCAATGGTTTCATAAACCGTGGCTATAGGTTATAGCAATGGTTTCATAAACCGTGGCTGGTATTGGCGTGGATATAGGGTAAATCCTGTAGCCACAGTTTTAAACCGTGGCAGAATCCTAAGTCTGGAAATATATATAGCCACGGTTTAAAACCATGGCTATAGGCCGTTTTCCACAGTTTCAAACCGTGGCTATAGGCCTTTTTCCATGGTTTTAAACCATGGATATATGTCCCCCCCATTCCATAAAAAAACATCCCCCACCTACCCCCTTCCCCAACACTGCCCCCTGCACTCCCCACAACCCACTGCACACACCCCTGCCCCCTGCCCACTGCACCTCCCCCCCAGCCCACTGCATCCCCCCTGCACACACACCCTGCCCCTAACACACCTCCTGCCCCCTGCACTTCCCCCCCGCCCACTGCACTTCCCCCCCAGCCCACTACAAACCCCCATACCCCAAGCATACCATCCGTACCCCCTCACCATGTCCCAAGCACACAATCCATGAGTTGTTATGTCTGAAAGGAAAAGGATAAGACCTCACATTTCTAGCAAATACATCAATCAGGATGGGATTATGATCAGAGTGATGCTTTGGTAAGATGATTCCAAAAATAATAAAGGGATCATTCCCTTCATCGATGCAGGCCAAGCATCTATCAATACTATTGGCTTGCCTCCCATTAATGGTGTACCTGCTCCAAGTGTAATCACCCCCATAGTGGTCACTTCAACTAGCCTACAATTTATAATGCAAGAAAGGAAGTCATAAGCATCCATCCTGTTGAAGTTATCA
Organism: Viscum album; assembly: GCA_963277665.1. Lineage (NCBI taxonomy): Eukaryota > Viridiplantae > Streptophyta > Magnoliopsida > Santalales > Viscaceae > Viscum > Viscum album. Next base: position 854,323,485 of record OY728139.1, read on the forward strand.
CCAGTTTTCTCCTCTAGTCGGAGCATAGTATTAAAATCACCCAATGACATCCAGTTGTGTGACATTTTCTTAGAAATATAAGTGATATCCTGCCAATGCTCCCTTCTGTTGAGATAGGAGTTAGAGGTATAAACAAAGACTATAGATATCCAAATATCATGGAACACCATATCAACCAGGACACTCTGATGATCATCAGTGCAGGAAAGAACATGAATGCTTTCATGCTTGAGGACCCATAAATCTATTTCGGGATCGCCATGAGACACAACGAAAGAAACAAGGAAAGATGATGGAAAGAAAGCAAGGGACACAACGATTTACGTGGTTCAGGAAAAATACCTACATCCATGGGAGAGGCATACTTCACTATATCGGGAGCACAAAATTACAGAGGATTTTTGTAGTAAACCCTAGCCTCAAATGGGATACATATGAAGAAGACGGTCCACTGTTCCGAAATAGAAGTCTGTGTTGCAACAATGATCGGCGGCCAACTTTGTCAAAAACGCTACAGTGAATTTGAATCTGAATTACGCACCGCTACAGTCCCTGTCAGTGTCGGTCGGTCAGCCTTGCTACAATTGTACGCATTGCTACAATTGCGGGTCACAAGAATTCGGCCCAACCGGATTCGGAAACACCAATCCAAAAAAATCCTCATCCACATTTTCGTTCACATGTTATGAGATTAGTGAGTATCCAATTGAAGACCATTTTATAGCTTTCCAGCTTGAGAACTTCATTTTCAGTTTAGCAATTCTAATCATTAATGATTTTTTGTTCATAAGAATGTGCCTAAGGGCTTTTACTGTGGGAGGGTTCCCATGCCCATGGAAATTCCAGAAAAAATCTTCATTTATTAAGAGCTGACTTGCCTCTGGTCTGAGTCCCCCCTTTATTCATGTTGTTCAGTTTATTGGATTTAGTGTTCTCTTTAGCCTTGCCTTTAAAGGCCTTATCCTCAAGACACTCATTAGTTTCCCTAGAGGAAGGGGGACATTCATCCTTCCCATTTATTTAAATTGTTATATATTTGGATGGAGCACTGTCATCTACATCTTCCACCCATGATTTCTCACTTAGAGGCAAGAATTTCTTTAGAGAGTGAGCAAAGCCTATGTCCGAGACTCTTGAAACTCACATTTTTCCTAATTTTGCAGGCTTTACCTGAGTAAATGAGTCCCCTTTATGAGAATCATGTCCAACCAAATATGAAGTAGGCAAGGTAGATGCATGCCCAGAAATAGCACTACCCAATTGTGTATCTAGGACTACTTCATCGTAGACATATATAGTAGCACTGACGTTCTCCTACTATCCACCAAGTGAGTCACCTGAACCATGTAGGTCCTACCCTGAATTGTTGATTTTCACCTTATGTCTAGGCATGGTCGCAGTAGGCATTTTTGAGTCAGGGACAACTTCATCAGAGCCACATTTAGTAGTTTTGAAGTTCTCTTGCTTTCCATCAAGATCCTGGTCTTATTCATGTATTTCCTGGCCTGAGTTGTGGGTCTACTCATTCTATTCCAAATAATCATTAGATGGGGCCTTATAAGCTTGTTTAGAGACCACACTCAGTTGATGTGGCTGGGCAGTCACATAGGACACTGGGATATCTTCAGGCACACTCTCCGGATGGAAATCATCATGATACTGCATTTGATTTATTGAGTCCTCATGTTGTAAACCAATGCAGATATCCTGCATGTCAACAACCATAAATGGATTAATTGAATGTAGGAGGAGAACCTCTTTGTTAGCCCCCTCTAACTCAACAATATCAATAAGTGAAACCAAATCGGGATCCAGTCCATCCGTATGCTATGAGTCCAGATTATGTTCCTCACCATTAAAGTTGGATCCGGCACTAGAGTTTGCGAAAGTAGTATCATGAGCCACCCCCTTGACATTTTCCAGACCTCTTTTGCATGTTGCCTCAACATGACCCTTCAAATCAAATTTTTCATGGACCATTGAGCAATTGCACTTAGATAACAGATGTCCAAATAGACTAAAACCATCACAAAACATAGGCTTCCACTCATAAAAAATGTCTTAGTTAAATCTATCATCTCTTATGGTAATAACAACTTCCTCTACCAATGTACCTACCATATCAACTTCAACAAGACTCTTGTAAAGTGACCATACCTTGTATTTTTGGATTGGTTATCAATTATGATGGGATTTTCAACTGAGGATGCAATACCCATAAAATTTTAGGATGCCAATATAGCCAATTGAGTTTAAAGATGCAGATCCATAAATGAGTATGTTGTATTTGGATAGTAAATGGATCAAAGTTTTTCCCTCAGCTAGCACCAGTCCCCCTACACCCCCATGGATGGATTCTCATTATTTAATCACACCCATATTTGTAAAGATTTTTTTTTTAAAACATGGGAAATAGATAAATATGCATGAGTAACAATAGATTTATCAGGATAGTCTGTCACATTCTTCCATGATCTTATAATGAAAAAAATAGTGGATCAATTAATGTTATTTTGACATAATTATGAGTCTTTTTTTAGTAATATTATCATCATTAGTTTGTGTGGTAGCTACTCTTATTTTCCTAAAAACATGTAATGATTCAACTTGGGTGAATTCTTGATTTAAGATCGCCATTGTATTTTAATTGGGTGTGGTCACTAGAATGGAGCATGCTCATCTAAAAATGTGTTAAAAAATGGATAATGAAGACCGCCGATGATGAAAAATGGAAGAAAAATTCATTTGGAAAATTTTAAAAAAATGAAGTTGGAAACACTATTCCCAAGAAGTTCTTAAAGAAGGCAGATCATAAATCCTTGGGTAATAAACCTAAGAAGTCTAAGACAAGTTCTAAATATAAAGGGATCAGTTATTCTATCATGGAAGAATGAGAAAAACTTAGATTCATGCCAACAAGCCTTTCTTGTATGTGAAAATAGAGGCAAGAAATATCATAATGGAATATTTGTCCATGGAGAATACAAATGTAGGTGGAAGGGGGCTGGTGTGGGCTGGATGTGGCTGGAGTAGTGCCAAATCATGGCATTACCATGGCGTGACCGTGGCGTGACCGCAGCGTGACCGCGACGTCACCGAGGCCTGACCGTGGCGTGACCGTGGCGTGACCACGGCGTGACCGCGGCGTGACCGCGGCGTGACCGCGGCATGACCGCGGCGTGATCGCGGTGTGACCGCGGCGTGACCGCGGCGTGACCGCAGCGTGACCGTGGCGTGACCGCTGCGTGACCGCGGTGTGACCACGGTGTGTTGGCCCAGTCAACCAACATCCACAGGGCAGTATCTTCCAGCCAGGAGCGAAGGGAGCGGGAGGAGGCTGGAATGCTGGTGGAAGGGGGCTCGTTGCAGGTGCTGGGGGGATGGTGCAGGCTGATTTGAAGGTGGCAGGGGGGTGTTGCAGGCTGGAATGTTGGTGCCAGTGGGCTAAAATGATGGTGGAAGGGGGGTGGTGTGGGCTGGATGTGGCTAGAGCAGGGCCAAATCACGGCATTACCGCGGCGTGACCGCAGCATGACAGGGGCGTGACCGCGGCGTGTTGGCCCCATCCAGCGACATCCGCGGGGCAGCATCTTCTGGTCCGAAGCGAAGGGAGCGGGAGGAGGCTCGAATGCTGGTGGAAGGGGGATGGTTGCAGGTGCTGGGGGGGGGATGGTGCATGCTGATTTGAAGGTGGCAGGGGGGGGGGGGGGGCTATTGCGGGCTGGAATGTTGGTGGAAGCGGGTTGAAATTAAGGTGGAAGGGGGGTGGTGTGGGCTGGATGTGGCTCGAGCAGGGCCAAATCACGGCATTACTCCGGCATGACCGTGGCGTGACTACAGCGTGACCGCGGCGTGACCGCGGCGTGACCGCGGCGTGACCGCGGCGTGACTACGGCGTGACCGCGGCGTGAACGTGACGTGACCGCGACGTGTTGGCCCGATATAGTTTCATTATGTTATTTTATAGGCCTTTGATGAATTATAGGGTTTAATAACATTGTTCAAGAATATTCATTTTTATGGTTTTCTTGATTGGTTCACTTGTATTCTTAAATGAATTTTCATGTAGAACATGGATAAACATCCAAAAATGATATTTCAAATTATTAATGATATTCTAGAAGTTTAAATGATCTTATAATAAATTATATGATATTCCATGTGAATAAATCATTAGATAAGAATTAAATGATGATTATTTGGGTTAATTTGGGTGGTTTTTTGACCACAACAAAATTGTTTTGATTAATCATTTAGTAATATGTACATAAGATAGTTAAAGAAAATTAAATAGGTCACCCTACTGCCAGTCCCCCCTTCCCTCCTCCCCACTGCCCTGAAGACACCCCCTACCCTCCTTCACCCTCCCCCTCTGCCAGTTTTCCCTCCCCACCCTGCCCCCTGTCTTCCCCATGCACCACCTGCCCTTGCCCATTCCCCCCTGCCATCCCCCACCCCCTGCCAGTCCCCCCCTTCCCCTGAAAATTTCTCTCTCCCCCCGCCAGTTCCCCCCGAACCACCTACACCTCTCCCCTACAGACCCCCCACTCCCCCTGCCCTCCTCCCCACTGCCCTACAGACACCCCCTGCCCTCTTACACCATCTCCCACTGCCATTTCCCCCGCTTCCCTCCTGCACATCTCCCCTGCAGACCCCCTGCCCTCCTACACCCCTCCCCTATGCCCTTCAGAACCCCCTGCACCCTCCCCCCTGCCCTCCCTCACCCCCCTTGCCAGTTCCCCCACCACAGACAGATCCCCCCCAAACCCGGACAGGACCCCTGCACCTTGCCTACTGCCACATCAAAATCATGATAAAAAATGAAGAAAAATGGATTCTTGAAGCTACTGTATTGAACATCCTGCAATTACAGGACATACCTAACTATATAGACTTTGAGAGAGCTTCCCAAGCAGGACTTGCAGCATGAAAAAATAACAGGGACCATCCTCAATCACGAACGTTCCTAAAACCGATGACGAGTGTATCCCTTCACTTCTGCAATACCATAAACTACTTAATAACTAGACAGTTCATAACTAAATATTAGAATAATACATTAATGATTGAAGAAAGGGATGGAAAATAAGAGGCATAAACACTTACATAATAGGCCATTTAATCATGTGGTAGGTCAAAGAGGTGAGTGACACATAACAAATAAGTTTGTTGGCTTAAAATATCATTTCATACAAAAATATACAACTCACAAGGCCTAGAGGATTTGTCTACAACTCAATTCAAAGTGTAGAATTCACTAATTGTAATTTAATGTGGAAAGTGTAGGTGGGTTTAAATAAAGTAGTTCTAATATTGAAAATAACAAAATCTGGAATTATTCTATCCAACAAGGGGACTAAGGTATGAAATTCATATTTGGAGGCATGAAAAGATGTGTTTTTCCATCATATATCTTGTGAAATAAGTTTCTTGAGAAAGGGGGAGTATAGCTGAGAATGAACACCAAATGGGGATAATTTTGTAACCAAAGAGCTTGTGTGTTGGTTTTTTAAAAATAAAAAATGATGTAAAATGTTTAAATCATAGGAAAATATTAATGACATTATAAAAAGTGAATTCTTAAGGAGATATAGAGAATTGGTTTACATGGAAGTATATGGATGCGCATGTGGAGGTGGAAAGTCAAATGGTGTTTGATGTTGTTTATTATGTTTATTAAAGAATAATCAGTAGTTGGAAGGATTTGGAGCTTACAATAAATTATCGGGTGCAAGATAAAAGTGATATGGTGAATGAAAATTTCACAACAGCCTTCCCCATTCCATGGTGAATGAGGCTGAGAAATTTTAGTGATGGAAATGGTTGGATATTAAGGGAACTAGTTATTAAAAAAGATCCATGCCATGAAGAGGAAGAAACATTACATAATTCCAGATATGTGTAATGATCAAAATAAAGAACAAATGGCATGGAGTTTGGGGAGTAAGCTGAACCATTTTATAAGACCACACAATAACGGACATCACAACACTAATATGAAAAGGAGCAGATCATGGAATGATATGCTGAGAATTTATATGAATTAACAGGAAATGTCTTGAACAAAATAATACACCGTGCCACACCTAGAATGAGTGTGAAAAAATTAGAATATCAGATTAATTATCAAACCTTGAATTAAAGGTGTATGTTGCTGGAATATATAAAAATGATATAGCAGTAGCTATGGAAAAGAAGAGGAGAATACATAACATATTGAAAATATAATTTTTTAGAAGTTGTAGAAAAATAGTAGCTTAATTATTTTTAAAAAATAGATTTTATAGAACTAAAAAGTAGTTTCACCAATAAAATGTGAAGGTTTACATAAAAAAAATTGTGTTCTCAATATAAACATGAAACAAAAAAAAATTAAATAATTCATACTATTGAGTATGAAGATGGCATTGTTGTAGTACTTGAAATAGATTGTCAAGAGGTTGCATCAGAAGGCAGAACATGTAATACAATGAAATTTATAGTCAGAACACAAAATAATGATTCATCATATGAAAACGGGGTTTAATAATTTATTGCTAAAGTTTATTATACTAACAATATAAAAAAATAACAATGTATAATAATCAAATGTATTTATTATGATAACATCAATTATTGGATGTGAACATAAATGAGTTGGATCAATTATGTTATTAAATCAATGTATAATTGTGATGTACTGTTCATATAAAAACAACAATACATAATAATAAATATACCAACATAATTGAGTTGGATATCTTATGATTAAAATTTGAATTGTAGTTTACAATTGTTGTGTTAACAAACTTGATTTTAAGTTGGTTTTTTCTAAAGAAACTATAATAAACTCCTCTAATTGAATAAAGAATAGTTCCATGGTTATTATAAATACATTTGATTATTACATTCTGTGTATAATTGTTGTTATAAAAACTGTTTAAAATACATCATTGTATATTAATCACAATGTATTTTTATGATTTCATCAATTATACATTATAATTTGTTAACATACAAACTCAAGTATTAATACATCCTAACAGATTACCTTAAAACATGTTAACATTTTCAAACTGATAATATTCTTGAATTGAAATTGATTCAATTCAAGATGTACTATTTGATTTAATTATGATGTAGTATTGGTATATTAACATAACTATAAGTGTAATATGAAGAGTATTTCATCCTAATTGATTTGGATTTCTTCTCTAGATGTACATCTGATGATTTATTTAATATAAAAACAATATATCATAAGTATGGAAATAATATACTAACAGTACATCATAGTAAATACATATGATTATATATATATATATATATATTATTTCTCTAAAAACTCTTTATCCTCTACATTTTTTTCTCTTCTATTTTTATGTAAGCTTTAAAATAACTTTCTACTATAAATTCACTTACACATATATTGGTTTTTTTCCAATATAAATTCTTGAAAAACAAGTTCAAACAGGAAGGCATGTCACGACCCGTCCTCGGGGCCCGTGCCGTGACTACCCCAAGCCCGCCTTCCATAGGCCAGGGGCTGGCGACTAGAACCAAGGCGTAAATTCCCGATAAACAGGGAAGGCATTGCCTTTATAAGTAACAACCACACAGAGTTAGCAAGCGGAAAGTAAAGTGCAGAAAAGTAAAGGGGGCCGGAAATAAAAGCCCAACTGTAAAGTAAAGTACAACTCGAAAGGGAAAACAGCAACTGAAAGGTAAAACCGCTGCACCGAGCTGCCCACTAGAAATCCCACCTGAAGGGTGGGTACAGATAGATCCTCTACTCCACGGGTCCCGCCGTCCGTTCCATGCACGTCCCGCCCAGTGGTCCACCTCCGGGTACCGTCCCGCTCTGCAAGCCTCAGCTAAGGTCAACGTTGTCCGTCGTCTGCAACCAACACAACGTAGTGCGGGAAAAGCCCGTGCAGGGGTGAGTATAAGCTACTCAGTAGGGACCCCGAGACCCCTGAAGGTCTCTCAAATCCACAAAGGATAAACCACGAAGAAAAGTAACAATCACGAAGTAACAACTGACACTGCTTAGGTATATGCCCATACATATACCTAAGTCATCAATTTCCGTTCGGCTCCAACACCGAGCCCAAGAACAACCCAATCCACAAAGAAGAGTAAACAGTAAATCCACACAGATTATAACAAGTTTATGAAATCAAAGGATAACCATTACCCAGGTATATGCCCATACATATACCTAAGTTATCAAGCGACCCATCTCAATCATGAGGAATCACAAAGATCATTGACTCAGCTCAAACCAGGATTTTCATTATCGAAACCATAAAAGTTGAAGAGCCCCATCTCTGAAGTGTACAGTGATCCTGTCACGACTCCGAGGTACTGCTCACTAACCTAAGACTGCTGAAGTACTCCTCCTGTCGAGTACCGCGGGTCTGCTGCCAACTACCGGGCGCTCCGTCCGCTGAGGGTCTGCTGCCAATTACCGGGCGCTCACCCAGATAGCCTACTGAGGTACTCCTCCTGTCGAGTACCGCGGGTTTGCTGCCAACTACCAGGCGCTCCGTCCGCCGTGGGTCTGCTGCCGACTACTGGGCGCTCCGTCCACTGGGCTAGTCGACTCACTCCAAGTCGAGTCGGTCAAGCAGTCGTCAGGTCTCAGTCATCTACACGGTTTCCGTACTCCGCACGCACGCCTCCACCGTCGCGGGTCTGTCACTACAACCAAGCGCACACACTCCGTAGAGTATCGCGGGTCTGCCGCTACAACCAAGCGCTCCACCGCCAAGGGTCTGCTGCTGCATCCAAGCGCACCACCACTGTCAAGTACCACGGGTCCGCCGCTACACCCAAGCGCTCCATCGCCCAAGGTAAACAGAAGATTCAGCTCACACAGGTTCGGTAGCACTGCTCGCGTAGGATCGCTGAGTGCTGTAGTCGTCGTCGTCGAATCCACACAGGATCTCTGTACTGTCGTCGTCGAAGTCACAGAAGCAGTCGTAGCAGTAGAACAGTCGCAGCCAGCACTAGGGTTCCCGCACAAAGCAAGCTCGTTCGGAGGGTCCGCTCCACGAGCCGAGAGGCTGATACATCAACTATCACGAAGAACGAAGTTGATGTATCCAAAAGTTCCGTATCGTCAACAGGAACTCAACGCAACAGACGGCCCGTCGATCGGACGCCCGGTCTGAGAGTTATGGGCATTTTCGTCTCCGGGGCCCGGTTGGTTTTTAAGGCAAAACCAACCCGACCGTACTCCACCTGCGTCCAAACCTCGGGCGGAGTATGCCAAAAGATTCGTCTCACTAAGAGGAACACAACGCGACTGACGGCGCGTCAATCGGACGTTCGTAGCTCAAGATATGAGCGTTTCCGCTCCGAAGGCCCGGTTGGTTTCGTGAACGAACCAACCCAGCCGAACTCAAGGTAAACCGAAACCTTGAGTGCGATATACCGAAACGACCGTCTCGATCCAAGGATCGTGTTGCCGCTGAAGGTTCGTCGATCGGAGGTCCTAGGCTCAAGTTATGGGCCAAAAACCAAATCTGGTTCGAAACGGGGGGGTCCGGGTCCGGGCCGACCCGGCCCGACCCCCCCCCCCCCCCCTGGGGCGGCGCGGCGGCGGCGGCGGCGGCGGGCCGCGGCAGCGGGCGCCTGGCGCCGCACGAGGGTGGCACGCGGGGGGCTCAGCCACCGCTTCTTCAAGGTGGCGCGGCCTTTGTGCCGCGCCTAAGTAAACAAACGCCCCCCCCCCCCTCACGTGGGGGGCCTGCTGGAGCGCAACCGAGGGGCCGGCTGCCCCCCCTCCTTCAAGGAACCGCCCCCCTCATTAAGGGGGGGGGGGTTTTGTTGAACCGGCAGGGGGATTTAATCCCCCGGTTTTATGTCATCCGGCCGGCCAGCTGGCCGGCCGGTTTTTACCAACGGGACCGGAAATTCCGGTCCCGCCTTCGACTTCCGACGCCGGCGGCCCGGCCGCCGGTCTTCACATCCCGCCGCGGCCCGGATCCGGCCGCGGTCTCCTCGTCCCGCCGTGGCCCGGAACCGGCCGCGGTGTTCGTCGTCCGGCGCGGTGCGACGGCACCGCGCCCCTTTCGCCGTGCCATGATTCTTTTCAACGCGGCGCGACGGCGTCGCGTTCTTGAAGATTCTTCCTCGACGTAGCGCGACGACGCCGCGTAAAATATTTGCACGATCATCCGCGTGGTGCGACGACACCACGCCACTTGCTTCCTCACGCAAGAAAAATCAACATGAACGATGGAGGGGGGGGGGGGGTTCGGCCGTGTTCATGCGGTCCGCCCCCCCCCCCCCCCTCACGTTAAATAAGTAACTCAACTTAAACATTCAAGCCTCAAGTTTGACATGCAAGATCCACGTTCAAGAAATGGAATAAATAAATAAAGAATCAACAACCCCTACCTTGTCGTCGTCGGACGAGAGGTCGTCGCGGAATCGCTCGTCGCGGAAGAAGGAGATCGTCGCGTCGTCGCGGTATCCGGCGTCGCATCGCCAATCTCCGGATCAAGATCAAACGGATTTAATTAATTTAAATCCGTTGATATCGAAATTAAAAAGGGAGAATTTAAACGATTCGTTTCTCACCTTAGTTGCCGAACGAGGATCGGCTGCGGAAGAAGAGGCGTCGCCGAAGAACGTCGCGGGTAAAGCTCGTCGACGTCGCAGATCTCGGTGTGCGTCGTCGAATTCCGGTCGCCGGCGTTCTTCGCGTTCTTCGCGGGGAGATGAAGAAACAAAGGTTCTCTCAAATCCTTTCAAAGGATTTTTAGGTTGGTCTTATTTTATAAACATGCCAACAAACGCAAAAGCGTAAGTAACGACCCATCAGTTCGTTGAATTAATTCAACGAGCGAAACAACCCATTTAATTCACGAAAGAAACAACCCATTTAATTCACGAAATAAACCGCCCAATTAAATGGTCTGTTAAGAATTAAAGAAAACGCGTCGGTTGACTTTTCAGTTACTTTGACGGGTTTTTGCGGGTGCGTTACTTAGCGAAAGAAACGGCGGGGCTCGTGCGGGCCCCACCTCACAAATATCCTACCAAGGGGGTAGGATATTTCTGGATAGCATCCTATCCAGTTCAACTCAGTTCAAGCCGTCTTTAAGTGGCTTCAAGTGGCTTCCAAGCAGCTTAAGTGAAATAGTATAAAGTTGTCGCACAAACTTTATTTTATTTCTGACTTAAAGCCGCAAAATTTAAAAACCACGTCTGAGCAAACGCAACTCCGGAAGAGGCGTTTCTAAGAAAATACCGGCGCTGCGATTTCATTGGTGCCCTCAGAATTTGATTCCGGGCACCGGTTCAAAAGATAGAAAAACCCGCTCGTCCGTTCACTGAACGTACCCGAGCCAAACTTCGGAAATTGATTCCGGGCACACCGGGCCTCGGAATCAGGTGCCGTCTGAAGCTTCGCTCTTGTAAAATTCCAAAGAAAATTAAGAAAAAAATTTCCTTGAAATTTGCGGGTCTTTACATTACTCCCACCTCAGGGCTTTACGTCCCCGTAAAGATACATCAAAAACTAGGGGAACAAATGAGGGTACTGAGCACGCATCTGAGCCTCCCGCTCCCATGTGCTCTCCTGGAGATTCCCGTGCTGCCATCTGATGCGCACAAGAGGAATCGATCGCCCACGCAGGACCCGCTCCTGTCGATCCTCTATCTCTACCGGGACCTCCGTAAAAGTCACCCCATCGTCAACGTCAAGCTCCCCATGGTCAATGATGTGCGTCGGGTCGTGCACGTATCTCCTCAGCTAGGATACGTGGAAGACGTCGTGCACCCGGTGCAACTGAGGTGGTAGAGCCAGGCGATAAGCCACCTCGCCAATCCTGCTGAGAATCTGGAAGGGTCCGATGAAGCGCGGAGATAACTTGCCGCCTCGGCCAAATCTCCGAATACCACGTCGAGGTGAGACCCGCAAGAAGACGTGGTCGCCATCCTCGAACTCCAGTGGCCTCCGCCTCCTGTCAGCTTATGACTTCTGCCGGCTCTGAGCTGTCCTCATCCGCTCCTAGATGACCTGGACCTTCTCTGCCGTGGCCTGGACCATCTCCGGTCCCACCAGAGCTGCAAGATTTCTTCTTTGCCGAAAAGAGAAATCTGGTCTCATCCCCTGGATGAACCACATTCTTTGCCTAAAACAGTCAATCCTAACATGGATGATACTAATCCATACCAAGGATGACGTCGTAAGGCCTCGACGCTACTACTAAGAGATTCAACCGTTACTCTCGCCTCCAAGGGTTGAGTCACACTGTCGGCATCAGTGTGTGGTAACTGGGTCTCCTCCAGTAGATGTCTCACAAGTGAGGGTCAAGTCAACAGTCAAAACTGGAACCTCTTAGTAACATCACGAAAGAGAACATGAACGAAAATATCACAAAGGTATGCATCTTTTATTATTGCAGCTCATAATACAAGACGCTACACAAATGCAACAAGGAACCAGAAGTACAAAGGATGTATCCACTAGTTCAGCTCCTGTCCATCGGCTCCCAGAGCTCCATGATCGAAGGCCTCGGCTGCCTGAAGTTGAGTTCTCGCATGTTCACCTACTCCCTATGGTCGGGGTGGACCTCCTGGTGGTGGTGGTGGAAGAGCCTCAAAGCGTCGCCCACCACCGGCTGCTCGTCCAACTCCTTTGCCTCGTCCGCCTCCTCCCTGCGGACCGCCACGGTCGAACCTCTGCCTCTTCCTGGGAGGTTCTTCACTTAACTGTTGATCATCAGCATGGCGGGTCAGACAGTCACGAGCCATGTGACCAATCCCGCCACAGGAGTAACACTGCCCACTCTCGGCACGCCTGGCTCTGACTCCACCCCGGCTTCCCCGTACAACTGAGCCTGAGTCGTGCAGTCGGCCACCGGTAGGTCTGGTCTGCCTGGAACCCTGAGTCATCCGTCGGCTACCTGCTGCAGATGACTCTGCCACGTGCCGCCCTGCGGTGAGTTGTTGTGCTGGTGTAGACTCAGCAAGGAAACTCTCGATCAGAAGTGCCCGCTCCAGGACTCCTGTCTGAGTCGGTATGCTGAGGGAGATCAGCGATGCCCTGATCTCGTGTCTCAAACCCTGCTCGAAGGTCCGGGCCCGGAAGAAGGGGTCCCGTACCATGTCTGTCGAGTACCGAGAAAGGTCGGTGAACCTCGCCGCGTACTGAGCGACCGTCATGCTGCCCTGCCGCAGCTGTAGAAGCTCCTGGATACGCACCGCACGAAGGGTGGCTGGGACGAACTCTGAGCGGAAGATGCTCTCAAAGTCCGTCCAAAGTAGAGATGCCTCATCGTGCACCTGGAGCATCAAGCTCCACCATCGTCCTGCTGCTGCGTGTAGTAGGCTCGCAGCGAGGATCACCATGAGGTCTGCTGGTGTCCTCACTAGCCTAAACACTCGAACTACTGCCTCCAGCCAGTCCTCTACTGCCTGGGGATCCGTCTCCCCGCGAAACCTGGGCGGTCGCTGGCGCTGAAACTCATGCAGTGCGCTGAGGCGACGTGCATCGTCAGCGGCTGCTGCTGGAAGCATCTGGGGATCGGCGGGTAAAGCTACCGCCGGTGCCACTATTGGAAAAGGGACCTGCACCGAGGCCTCGTCGCTCGGTGGGCTGTCGTCTCGCTCGACTCTCGGAACCCTAGCTGGCTGCCGTCGTGGGGCCATCCTGAAAGGAGACAGGTGCGCCACGGTCAAACAGTATACCTGGTGAGCTGACACAAAGAAATCACAAGAAAACTTTGAAACACACACGCAATCAATGTTTTCGTGTATTAAGTCGGAAATCAGAAGTCAGGGTCCTGGTGTACGGATACGTCGGCCGCCGCACCAACACTGGACTCCCTGGACTGATAACCACACTCAATACGCTAAACATTATTGCTTCACATAGAAAAGATCAGAGTCCGCGGTAGAACCGAACTCCTCTGATACCAATTTGTCACGACCCGTCCTCGGGGCCCGTGCCGTGACTACCCCAAGCCCGCCTTCCATAGGCCAGGGGCTGGAGACTAGAACCAAGGCGTAAATTCCCGATAAACAGGGAAGGCATTGCCTTTATAAGTAACAACCACACAGAGTTAGCAAGCGGAAAGTAAAGTGCAGAAAAGTAAAGGGGGCCGGAAATACAAGCCCAACTGTAAAGTAAAGTACAACTCGAAAGGGAAAACAGCAACTGAAAGGTAAAACCGCTGCACCGAGCTGCCCACTAGAAATCCCACCTGAAGGGTGGGTACAGATAGCTCCTCTACTCCACGGGTCCCGCCGTCCGTTCCATGCACGTCCCGCCCAGTGGTCCACCTCCGGGTACCGTCCCGCTCTGCAAGCCTCAGCTAAGGTCAACGTTGTCCGTCGTCTGCAACCAACACAACGTAGTGCGGGAAAAGCCCGTGCAGGGGTGAGTATAAGCTACTCAGTAGGGACCCCGAGACCCCTGAAGGTCTCTCAAATCCACAAAGGATAAACCACGAAGAAAAGTAACAATCACGAAGTAACAACTGACACTGCTTAGGTATATGCCCATACATATACCTAAGTCATCAATTTCCGTTCGGCTCCAACACCGAGCCCAAGAACAACCCAATCCACAAAGAATAGTAAACAGTAAATCCACACAGATTATAACAAGTTTATGAAATCAACGGATAACCATTACCCAGGTATATGCCCATACATATACCTAAGTTATCAAGCGACCCATCTCAATCATGAGGAATCACAAAGATCATTGACTCAGCTCAAACCAGGATTTTCATTATCGAAACCATAAAAGTTGAAGAGCCCCATCTCTGAAGTGTACAGTGATCCTGTCACGACTCCGAGGTACTGCTCACTAACCTAAGACTGCTGAAGTACTCCTCCTGTCGAGTACTGCGGGTCTGCTGCCAACTACCGGGCGCTCCGTCCGCTGAGGGTCTGCTGCCAATTACCGGGCGCTCACCCAGATAGCCTACTGAGGTACTCCTCCTGTCGAGTACCGCGTGTTTGCTGCCAACTACCAGGCGCTCCGTCCGCCGTGGGTCTGCTGCCGACTACTGGGCGCTCCGTCCACTGGGCTAGTCGACTCACTCCAAGTCGAGTCGGTCAAGAAGTCGTCAGGTCTCAGTCATCTACACGGTCTCCGTACTCCACACGCACGCCTCCACCGTCGCGGGTCTGTCTCTACAACCAAGCGCACACACTCCGTAGAGTATCGCGGGTCCGCCGCTACAACCAAGCGCTCCACCGCCAAGGGTCTGCTGCTGCATCCAAGCGCACCACCACTGTCAAGTACCACGGGTCCGCCGCTACACCCAAGCGCTCCATCGCCCAAGGTAAACAGAAGATTCAGCTCACACAGGTTCGGTAGCACTGCTCGTGTAGGATCGCTGAGTGCTGTAGTCGTCGTCGTCGAATCCACACAGGATCTCTGTACTGTCGTCGTCGAAGTCACAGTAGCAGTCGTAGCAGTAGAACAGTCGCAGCCAGCACTAGGGTTCCCGCACAAAGCAAGCTCGTTCGGAGGGTCCGCTCCATGAGCCGAGAGGCTGATACATCAACTATCACGAAGACCGAAGTTGATGTATCCAAAAGTTCCCTATCGTCAACAGGAACTCAACGCAACAGACGGCGCGTCGATCGGACGCCCGGTCTGAGAGTTATGGGCATTTTCGTCTCTGGGGCCCGGTTGGTTTTTAAGGCAAAACCAACCCGACCGTACTCCACCTGCGTCCAAACCTCGGGCGGAGTATGCCAAAAGATTCGTCTCACTAAGAGGAACACAACGCGACTGACGGCGCGTCAATCGGACGTTCGTAGCTCAAGATATGAGCGTTTCCGCTCCGAAGGCCCGGTTGGTTTCGTGAACGAACCAACCCGGCCGAACTCAAGGTAAACCGAAACCTTGAGTGCGATATACCGAAACGACCGTCTCGATCCAAGGATCGTGTTGCCGCTGACGGTTGGTCGATCGGAGGTCCTAGGCTCAAGTTATGGGCCAAAAACCAAATCCGGTTCGAAACGGGGGGGTCCGGGTCCGGGCCGACCCGGCCCGACCCCCCCCCCCCTGGGGCGGCGCGGCGGCGGCGGCGGCGGCGGGCCGCGGCAGCGGGCGCCTGGCGCCGCACGAGGGTGGCACGCGGGGGGCTCAGCCACCGCTTCTTCAAGGTGGCGCGGCCTTTGTGCCGCGCCTAAGTAAACAAACGCCCCCCCCCCTCACGTGGGGGGCCTGCTGGAGCGCAACCGGGGGGCCGGCTTCCCCCCCTCCTTCAAGGAACCGCCCCCCCTCATTAAGGGGGGGGGGGGGTTTGTTGAACCGGCAGGGGGATTTAATCCCCCGGTTTTATGTCATCCGGCCGGCCAGCTGGCCGGCCGGTTTTTACCAACGGGACCGGAAATTCCGGTCCCGCCTTCGACTTCCGACGCCGGCGGCCCGGCCGCCGGTCTTCACATCCCGCCGCGGCCCGGATCCGGCCGCGGTCTCCTCGTCCCGCCGTGGCCCGGAACCGGCCGCGGTGTTCGTCGTCCGGCGCGGTGCGACGGCACCGCGCCCCTTTCGCCGTGCCATGATTCTTTTCAACGCGGCGCGACGACGTCGCGTTCTTGAAGATTCTTCCGCGACGTAGCGCGACGGCGCCGCGTAAAATATTTGCACGATCATCCGTGTGGTGCGACGGAACCACGCCACTTGCTTCCTCACGTAAGAAAAATCAACATGAACGATGGAGGGGGGGGTTCGGCCGTGTTCATGCGGTCCGGCCCCCCCCTCACGTTAAATAAGTAACTCAACTTAAACATTCAAGCCTCAAGTTTGACATGCAAGATCCACGTTCAAGAAATGGAATAAATAAATAAAGAATCAACAACCCCTACCTTGTCGTCGTCGGACGAGAGGTCGTCGCGGAATCGCTCGTCGCGGAAGAAGGAGATCGTCGCGTCGTCGCGGTATCCGGCGTCGCGTCGCCAATCTCCGGATCAAGATCAAACGGATTTAATTAATTTAAATCCGTTGATATCGAAATTAAAAAGGGAGAATTTAAACGATTCGTTTCTCACCTTAGTTGCCGAACGAGGATCGGCTGCGGAAGAAGAGGCGTCGCCGAAGAACGTCGCGGGTAAAGCTCGTCGACGTCGCAGATCTCGGTGTGCGTCGTCGAATTCCGGTCGCCGGCGTTCTTCGCGTTCTTCGCGTTCTTCGCGGGGAGATGAAGAAACAAAGGTTCTCTCAAATCCTTTCAAAGGATTTTTAGGTTGGTCTTATTTTATAAACATGCCAACAAACGCAAAAGCGTAAGTAACGACCCATCAGTTCGTTGAATTAATTCAACGAGCGAAACAGCCCATTTAATTCACGAAAGAAACAGCCCATTTAATTCACGAAATAAACCGCCCAATTAAATGGTCTGTTAAGAATTAAAGAAAACGCGTCGGTTGACTTTTCAGTTACTTTGACGGGTTTTTGCGGGTGTGTTACTTAGCGAAAGAAACGGCGGGGCTCGTGCGGGCCCCACCTCACAAATATCCTACCAAGGGGGTAGGATATTTCTGGATAGCATCCTATCCAGTTCAACTCAGTTCAAGCCGTCTTTAAGTGGCTTCAAGTGGCTTCCAAGCAGCTTAAGTGAAATAGTATAAAGTTGTCGCACAAACTTTATTTTATTTCTGACTTAAAGCCGCAAAATTTAAAAACCACGTCTGAGCAAACGCAACTCCGGAAGAGGCGTTTCTAAGCAAATACCGGCGCTGCGATTTCATTGGTGCCCTCAGAATTTGATTCCGGGCACCGGTTCAAAAGATAGAAAAACCCGCTCGTCCGTTCATTGAACGTACCCGAGCCAAACTTCGGAAATTGATTCCGGGCACACCGGGCCTCGGAATCAGGTGCCGTCTGAAGCTGCGCTCTTATAAAATTCCAAAGAAAATTAAGAAAAAAATTTCCTTGAAATTTGCGGGTCTTTACAAGGCACTAATATTAATGTGCTTATTCTCTATAGAAGTGAATACTAGTACTCCATAGTGAAAAATCAATGCATACAGTAGCTATGTCACACTTATTTTCTATGTGAGTGAAAACTGGTAATGCATACTGAAAATAAGTGCATACATAAATATGTATACTGGAAAATAAATACAAATATGTAGCTATATAGATAATAATTGCATATAGATCAATATAGTTACTAGTTATTAATGGCTCAGTATTTGTCAATATAATGCTGGTGTAGAAATACTTTTCACCAAAATAGATATTAAAACCCATTTAAATTCACGTGATTATAATATTGGTTTTTAGAAAGGAAGTGTTTTTTAGACTATTATGGAGCTAAAAAGAATGTATTATGAACAGGTTGAAAAAACATCAAGTTCCAATCAAGGATGTGTTCATCCCATTTAAACGAAGATATCCCAGACTTATAAGAGATTGTGCAATAATGGGATTTCATGCAAGAATTTTAATGTGATGATCAAAGATGATGACTTGGATAACAATAAATGGAATAGAGAAGATACCATGAATTTTAGCATAAATAAAATGGGAACAATGATGAATGAATAAAGTTATAGGATTGAAGCGATTTCCAAAGAACATTTTTAAGTAAATTTCCATGAATATGGAATTGATGGCAAGCATCATTCCATTATGAGGCTATTAAAGACAATGTTTTTTATTCAATGGACAGTGTTCCCTATTCTGGTTGAATAAAAATGAAATATTAGAGCCTAAAATTTCCTTATTATTTTTGTTTCATAAATATAGAATATTTAACAAATGAAATTCCTATGTTTTTTCTGAGGATGAGTAGAGTGGTGTCGATGCAAGTAAGTGGTATGTCAATTCAAATGTTGATGTTCGAGATGTATTCACCAAAAAAATATGACTGGTTTTGAGTTCAAATGGTTGATTGATATTAATAAAGTGGGGTTTTTTGGGTGTTTTGTCTTTTGAAAGAATGGATATTGAAATGTAGAGAAGCTTGAATTCATGTATGATGCTGACATAGGTTGGAAATAAGGTTTTGGATGATTAAGATGACTTGCGTAAGTGAGATATGTCACGTTAATCATGGTAACCCATGTTCCAAGGGAACTATGGATGGGTACAAAAAATGATTTGAAAAAAAATCCCTAATTTATAATTGAAAAGTTAATTTTGAGGAAAATATTTTGATCTTGAGCTAGTGAGTGAAGCTATTTAATGATTATATAGATTTATTGAGTTCCCTGGAGAATGTTTCGGGCAAGGTAAGTCCCGATTGAGATCTAGTTGGATGAATAATCTTGGACTTGGTTATGTGCTAAATGAAGTTGTCTATGGCGGAAAGAATCTGGCATGTTTATTGTTTAGTGATACATGGCATTTTCATCATTGATAGTAGGAGAAGTTTCTGGAATTTTTTATAGAAGTAAAATAAGTGTGAATTAAGACAAAATTTTATCCAAGTATATCAGAAACAATGCCTCAGTCAGCAGAAAATGGGTTTTTTTTCATTTAGTTAGTAGGGATGAATTCTTGTCACATGATAGTAAGAGTGCCCAGTTAAGACTTCCATAGAGAGGATGTTGAGGATGTGTAGTGTTATGGTGGTTTACGAGGATATGAGCTTGAGAAAAATATTTTAATGTCGAGAATATTAAAATAATGAGGGATAAGATGGAATCATTAGATAACACGCTAGAACTCAAGAAAGTCTACCTATCAATATTTCCAAAATTTTCCAGATTTTCTAATTAGACAATTTTTATTCATTAGATAATTTTACATTGTGGTTCAATAGTTTCCTCTTCAATGGTTGAGTGAGAATGATCTTAGAATGATAGCCTTTCTATTATTCTTGGATAGATGTGCTATGTCTTTGTTTAATCTCTTAGATGAAAAAACAATTTCCATTTTAGTTTACAAAAAAGTTTATTTTATTGGTTTTAGATGTGAAGTGGTATGATATGAAACTATAATAGGGTGAGAATTGTAAAAAAAAATAGTCATCCTAGTCTTGTTTATGTTGACCAGATGATATAATCTTCCAATCAAATCACAGAACAATAGAGTGCAATATAAATCTATGGTGAATAAAACTATTAGCAGTTAAAAAATAGTTCATCAAATAGAATTTCAACAAAATAAATTATAAATAGAATGATATATAAAAAATAATGTATTTAATAACAACTCAAATATCCCTAAAGAATATCAATTAACAAAAAAATACAACTATGAAACCCTTAACTTTTAGAACTATTTGACATGTGCTTTATAACCTAAGATAAGGTATCTCAATTCTGTCCCCAAGATGTTCCTTGACTGAAAACCCATTGTTATGTATCAACAACCAGTCCTTGTACACTCTATTATCCAAGAAAAAAAATCCCTTCACCAATCTAAAAAATGAAAAATTTATTACTAACCATGGAATCTGTTACTCTCAATGGATCAACAGTTTCCCTTCATCATGAATTATCATAAAAATTGGGTGTTATACCATATCTATTTGATCTCAATAATTGAAAAAAAATAATTACAAGAATAAATAATTATATCTTTTACAATGTAAAGAACACAAGTGGATTCTCTATGAAAATATCCCTAATGAAAATAAAGTCAAAAGCACTCTTGGAAACAGGCTAGTCAAAACATGAAAACAGGCAATTAAATATCAATAACCCTGAAAGTAAAAATTACAACATGAAAGACAGCAGGCAATTTACAACAAATATCTCAACATATGTTTAATTTGGTTAGAAATAAATGAATGGAAGATGAGGATTCATATCATTCAAAGAGATGTAAGAATTGTGATTACCTACAGGAAGGGGTGAATCACGATAGGAGGGAGCTAGAAGGTTCATTCCCTTGACAGAAAGGGTTCATCCACGAGAGAAAGGAGTGGGTAGGGTTCCTTTGACATATCTGGAGAGGGTAGCGTTCCTTCACCTGAGCCGATGTCATGAGAGCAGGGAGAGACGGAGCGGGTAGGGTTCCATTGCGTGAGCCAAGGTCATGAGATCAGTGAGCTGATTGAGTCCTTCACAAGAGTAGTATTATTTGGGATTATTCAGTATGTAAAGTACTTATCATTATTGTATTATCAAGGATATGTGGATGATATCTATAGGATTCCTATGTGAGTGTGTGTGTGTTTTACAGCCTAATATGGACCACCCAAAATGAACCCACACATGGGTTCTACATGAAATCAAGTTCACCTAAACATACATCAAATTCTTCTAACTATTGGTGAGGTCCTCAAATATTCATTGGGACATTATTCTTTCTAATATAAGGCCTGAGGGTCATGGCCAAATATATTGAAAATTTGGCATCACCCGAAAATATAACAAACATCACAAAAACTTTTAGAAACAAAATAGAGATCCAATTAATCCCCCACATTATAGAATAGAAATAAATAAATCTATATATTATAGAAGATTAAAATAGCTCAGAATAAATAGTAGAAAAACATAGAATCATATATAAATAAAATGGAAAGATCATCAATACATGCTAAATGATAACTAAAGTAAAATTAGACTATGGACCAACTAACATAATACAGCCTAATAAATCCTTATCCTCTGCAACTTACTATAAATTTACTACATTTACATCTCTAATAAATAATTTTACCCTAAGATAAAACAAGAAGGTCTCATCATTTATATTGAAACCCAAGTCGTGTATATGAGTTTGGGTGAGTCCAATGACCTAGGTGGAACACCCAATTCCTCAAAAAAAATTACTTGGTCCAACGCACCGTATGGGGGAGGAAGGCCTGAAGAAGGGTTTGAAGGAACCCTTCTGTCGATGCACCTAATGAAGGTGGAATGCCCAAAGAATGGTATGGAGGAAGGGAGTACCGCTCGAGGGATGGAGAAACCCCGAATGGAGAAGCCGATCCGAGAATGGATAATCCGCGCCGTGAATGAAGGAACCGTGACGAGGGATGGAGGAACCGAAGCTAGTGAGGATGAATGATAGAGGACAGTAGTGAGGGAAAGAGAGGAAAGAGAGTAGGGCACGGTGAGAGAGGCCATCGGGGAGGAGGAGAGGCCGTCAGGGAGGAAGAGAGGCTGTCGGGGGAGGAGGGTGCCGCGGTGAGAGGGTCGCGTATCGGGGACATAGGAGGAGCCCGACTGGAATCAAAAAAGGGGGATGCGTATTGGGGATGGAGGAGTTTCCCGACAGGTATCAAAAAAGAATGGGGATGGATTTGTGTAGCCACAGATTAAAAATTAAACCGTGGTTATAAACAAGCTATAGCCACGAGCCTATAAAACCGTGGCTATAGGTCCGTGGCTATTGCTTCAATTTCTAGTAGTGAACCACATTATTAATGAATTATGTGAAAAATAGTATCCTCAATATACCATTATGTTTTCATTGAAATTTTATTTCCTACACTTACACACACCTCCATATAATGGATGTCAAACCTACTATTTCTGTGTACGACGAACTAATGCCTCATGGAAAGATGATTGTTCATTTCTCATTTACCACCAATCATAGTGGCCATTATGATGGAAAACTTATTTATATATGTAATATATTATATTTATTATGTATTTAATCCTATGTATTCCTTTTAAAAAACACATAATTTTACCTTCTGTTTGGCATTAATACGATAATCTTATTTGAGGAAGTGTGGACTACCGCCCCTCAAGGAAATGTGATTCATTCACACCCCACATAGAATTTATTTAAGATGGGTTTATTGAACTTATATGATATATATTATATAATAATTATACTTTAATAATAATATATACATAAATACATATTTAATTTACATAATTTCTTTCAATACGATAATAAAAATGGAAAACAACGTTAATGCGTATGTACGACTTACCATTTTCATGGACGGTGTATTACAATACATACTTAATTATGCTATAAATTATTATAATATTAATATACTATATATAACTTATATTTTTATAATTTCTACATATTTTAATCATGATATAAGTATAATTATTAATGATATAACAAATTAAGACACATGTGTAGAACAAAGTGAAAATTACCCGAAGTGAAACCTTAACATAGGATCGTTAAAAAGAGGGAAATATAAGGTTATAATAAAACCATATATGGTCATAGATATAAGAATACGATTCTGTAAAAGATGTAAAATAAACTTATTTTTATTATACATGAAACCTATACGAGTATGGATTGAGTCAAGACACATGGTAACGGGATTTCATCTCACTTTTAGTTTTTGTGAGATGTAAGATATGTTATCCACTCTTTCATTTTGTGTGGTGTATGTACTACCCATGATTTTATTCTATGTAGCTTGTACATAAATTTATGGGTATTCATATTCCCATTTGATTATCCTTCTTTCATGGGGTTTAAGTTTTAAAAGATACCAAATTGGTAAAAATGTTTTTTTCTCAATTTACCTTCATTGAGACTCATGTTTTTTATGAACCTCAACTCTTTTTCAAGGAGAATATAATTATAAATTACATTCCATATCATGAATCTCAATATTTTCATGATATTATATGCCTCAAGTAATTTTCTTTCCTTATATGGAGGGAATGATCCCAATCTACCATGTTATAAGAGTTTTTTGATACATCCTCATTGCTTTTTGAGATTTTTTATCTTTATTCTTACTTTGATGAAATCTTATGTTACATCTCTCAAGAATATTCACAGATTTCCTTATCCTTGGTTATTTCATGATATACTCATGTATTGGTACTATAAGTCTCTAACCTTAAACATTACAAAATCTTGATTTAAGACAAGAATTCACATTGAGGATCATTTTAGGATTAGAGTTTTAGATAATTAAGCCATAAATATTACATAAAAACTCAAAAAACTAAAAACTATACTCTTTTAATCACTATTATTTTTTTCTCATAAAATGAAACTGTTTAAAATAATATATCATTTCTTTTCCTTAATAAAATCTTCATGACATTAATATTGATTTCTTCCTTCCTCTTACCCATCCTTATACCTTGTGGAAAACATTTCAAAAACACGGGATGGGAACCAAAAAATCAGTAAGGGATATAAAATAAGAAAATAAAATGTTAGCGCATTATTATTTTAAACTCATTGAAAACATTATCAGAAAATCATACTTTCTACTCATAGAACTTAAACACTTAATGTTTCCTCCAGAAATCATAATATTCATATAAAACATCATATATATCATAAAACATAAAGTTAAATTTTGGAATACTTATCATACTTACAGTGTATCTTTCACATTTATATAGGGTGTAACCTTCATGGTTATGTTTTGAATACCCATAATAGTATATTCCCTAAATCTATTTGGAGAAACTTTATTGTTTAACTCCATCTCATTACTCAATTTATTGAATAGCTATCATGGGATCACCCAACCTTGGTTTATTATTAAAAAACCCATATACTTAATAAATTCCCAAGAATAATAACATAATCACAACACATAAACCAATAATAAAGAAAAAATAGCATTTCCACTCTAAAATCACATTTCATATTTACAAGCTGAATACTCATAAATAAAATCACATTATTTTAAAATAAAATGTTAAACTTGTAAATTAAACATCAATACATAATAATGACATAAAAATTATAATTTCTATTCATTATGTATATATATAAAAAATTGAAAGTTATTGAAATAATTAATCCACTTTTAAAACAAAATTAAAAAATATTAAAAGAAGATTTTTGAATCAAAGTGTCCCATACCACATTGAAACTTTTAAAGGAATTACCATTTTAAAACATTAATATTCATATAAATAAATCCTTTAAAATATTTTAAAAAATGGACATTAATGAGAATGATTTAGAAGAATAAATTTTTAAAACATTTAAAATGATGTTTTTGTTAACGATTCCCTTACCACTTGAGAAATACTTGAATAAAAATAATTAAATAATAACATTAAACAAAACTTATAATCTATGAGAATAATGAAATTATGGCTATAATATTTCAAAGGTCTATATATACACCATATAAAAGTGAATTTGTTTGTAACAATAAATAAGTCTCAATGGAATGTAAATTGAGATGGAATCCCTTACAAAGATCATTTCATTAGATTAAGGATATATCGATGACATAGTTATATGTAAAAAATATAAATACACCCAATATAATTTAAAATTATGTGTAAAACAATAAGAGTTTATTCACACATATTCTTGGAGAAAATCAATGAAATGGGTATTTAACTCAATGAAATTTGGTTGAGTTAATAATTCCCTTACATTGAGTCCAATTCGTCACGTACAATCATTATGTTCCGGAATTATAAAATAAAGTTAATTTAAAATTTCTTGAGAACCTTTTTCAAGTTTATTATTCCTTTTATAACACTTATTACCATGATATAAAAATTATATAATTATTTAAGTTCATATCGGTCATTTTATTGATATTTGGTACTTGAGTAAAAAATGAACTTGTTTTATTGTTAATTGTCCATGTAGTCAAAATCACATAATATAAAGAATATTAATAATCATTTAAATAAAATATATATCCAGTATATATGTATTTAGAATATTCCATAACATTTGGTGATAAGAAATGAAATATATCTTTCATGGAGATGGTAGGTCATACATTTGCATGAATGCTAATTTCATTTCATTGTCATATTAATGGAATGAAAAATAAATTATACAGAGGTATATTATAATTACAGTAATATATATATGTTATATAGGTTACATAAGTTCATTAACTTTATCTTTTATATGTTCCATGTATGGAATGAACAAGTCATATCACTTTGTGGGGGTGGTAGTCCACACTTCCTAAAATGAAATTATTGTATTTACACATTATGGAAAGCACAAAGATATGTTGTAATAAAAATTTTAGAAGTATAGAGACAATATAAATATAATATATATCATATATAAATATATTTCTATCATAATGGACACCATGAGAGGTGGTAGGAGAAAATTGAACAATCATCGTTTCGTGAGGCAATGGTTTGCCGTATATAGAAACAATATGTTTTATACCCATTAGATAAAGGTGTGTGTATATTTTGGTCTAAAACTTATCATAAAATCATACTATTATTTTTAGGATATGGTTTTTTATAAAATAATATAATAAATAGATGTTATGGGTTTGGAGAAGGAAAATAAATGAATGGAGCTTGAGAGAAGTTGTTACCTCCAAATTGGGTAACTCCTTTTGATTTGAGTCAAAAGGCTACCTTAATTTGCCTTCATCCCAAGGTAAGGCTTATAGGAGTAAGTTAGGTATGTTTTGAGATTAAATAATAATAATATGGGCATTCCAAGGAGCTTGATATGTGTGAGTAAGTGGGTAGAGATGGTGCCATTTTATAAGAAGGAGGAGGGACAATTTAAAAAAGACTTAAAATATTATTTTATAATAAATTTATTTTAGAATTATAATATCTAAAACTTGATATATTTATATGATAAGATTATTATGGGTATAATAATCTTGACCAATAGGTTTTGGACAAGTTTAGGTCACAAATTTAACCTTATATTTTGGCTTGAACCCATAGTTAAATAAATTAACTCTTACCTTGTTTTCTTGTATTTTTACACTATATAGTTAATACAGTTACTATAGAATTCCAAGAGAACCTGAAGTGGATCATTATTAACATTTGTAAAAATATAAAACTCATTTGGAAGAATCTTATATTTTTATTACTATTTTATCATTTAAAAAAAATAGTATTTTTTTAAAAGTCATTTATGTCAATTTTGATAATATTTAGTAATTATTTTTTTAAAATTCATAAAAAAATGATTTATTCGGAAAAATCATTAAATCAGAGATAAAATATCATAATAATCCATAAAATTAGTTTAAGACACCAAAAATTTAAAATTAAATTTATTTTAATATTTACATTATCATTTATTTGAATCATTCATTAATAAGTTAATCACTACATCATCATTGTGTCATAAATAAATTTATTTATTCACTATTTAAAAATTAGAAATAAAATACCATGATGTAGGAAAAAGTTTTATATTTACAATAAAAATTTAAAGTCAAAGAGATCAATTACATATCCTCAACTTAAAATTGTTTTAGTCAAAAGATACATGTTTATGTTATATTTCTATGAACTTTAAATTAATTATTATAACATGTCATTATCACAACCAAGTGGTTCCCAAATTCCCATATTTTGGTATAAAGACTTTTTAGTCTCCGATTACTGAATGAATAATATGAGTAAATTTTTGAGGATAGTTTCATATTATTATAATATTATTTTACCTTTATTTACCTAATTTACCCTTTAACCATGGTAAATAAAAATAATTACTGAAGTTACTATTCCTAATGTCAAAAAATAAACAGCACCTGTTTAAAAAATTTGGAACTTATGCTTACAAATATGTAATCAATTTTTCCAAATTGAAATCCCATAAATATTAGTAATTAATTTAAAATTAATTCTCATTCTCAAAATCAGAAAACATGTTTTTAATAATTAAAAGCTATCAAAACATTTACATGTGTTTACGTCCAATTTAAATGAAAAATTACTTAAAATGACGAAAATAAGATTAAATTATAACAAAATAATCCAATTACTCTTTAAAACCAATTAAAAATATAATCTAACTATATAAATTAATGTGACGAAAAACCATTTTTGAATTAAAATGAGGTATTTTTCACTATTCATTAAAAACATGAATTTTATCATAAAAATATGAAACATTAAACCAAAGTAAATTTTGATGTCCCAATTATAAATAATAGGATTTTTTGGTAAATTATAATGTAAAAAAGTGATAAAAATGAGATTTAAAAAGGGTTTTCAATCAAAATGCGGTAAAAATATATTTTTTGAAAAATAAATCTTTTATCTGAAAAATTGAATTATTTATTATATCATATATAGAAAAAATATAAGATGAATTTTAAACATTAAATTGAATATATAAGATATTTTTTTCACTAAATAAAAATCCACACAGAGTGATATGATTTTATAAACACAATTATTCCCTTTTAAATAGGTTTTCATAAAAACACATCCTTTATATTCAATTGGTTCTTATTTAAATTTCTAATAAAGTTTTTAACCAATGAATAATTATTTAAACATGTGTAAACTCTATTTTCATAATTCATTTGATACTATTCATTATTTCGATTCCAAAATTTAGGTAATAATAGTAATATTTAATTAATAATATTTAGTTGTTTGTTTTAGCTCGATGTAGAATTTTTTGTATGATATTGAACATAGTGTTTATTTCTTAATACTATAGATGTTACATAGTCCCACTTTAAAATATTTCATCCTCACAATTTTAATTTGGTGTCGGTAAATAGGGTATGGTTTTAAAAATACCTTTATCGAAAACCCACATCGAACACAGAGTTAATAAAAATTCCATATTAAAAGATAGAAATTGTAGTACAATGGTCACCCGAGATAAAACATACAAGATTTTCATGTTTGAAAACGTGGACATGGAAGAAAAAATAAGTGTGAAGTTCTCATAGAGAGTTCTAGAAAACATGATCAGGAGAAAATTAACAACCAGAAAACCATAAACTTGTGATGGGTTAAATGGTAATTGATTTTATAGTAGGAAAATGTAAATAGAAAACATTTTTTTAATTTAAGATCCACTTCATAATGATGAGGAATTATTTTACTAATTAAAATAATAGCATAAGGAAATATACTAACTTTACATGTATAGTTTCATCCATTAATCAAATTCGACAATAAACTCAACTTTTCCCCAATCAATGAGTGTTTAATATGAATTGGTCACTCCTGAAGCACTAGAATCAACTTATAGAGAATAACATAATCTAAAAGATTAACAAAATATTTATCCATTCTTTAAACATTTACCAAAACCAATATGGTTTTTATAAGATTATGTAATCCCCCAAAAATAATAGTCCTTTATAAGGAGAAAGACCAATTTTTATCTCTAAAATTCAAAATTAATACCCAAGTTCTACATATACCATTAAAAAAACAACTTTCATTAAAATTTATTAAAATAATCCAAACTAATAATGAATCCCAAAATTTATATTGATTTGATCACATAGTCTTCCTTAATAAATCTTAATATTTATCCCCAAATAACATTGATTACTCTTAAAGTCTTATACTAAAATTTAATTAACCTAATCACATATTCTGCATGATAGGTTAATTATTTCTATAAATAACCCAAATATCCATATGTCCACAATAAAAACATAGATTATTACAAAGTAAAATTCAAACATTACTCCTTAAATTAAATCCCGTAGTATTCTATTTTCCTTAGGTATTTAACATTCCGAAAATAGATAATGTATTCCAAAATAAACTTTATCACATAATCACAAAATCATTTTCCTATACTATGGATATCCATATAATAAAACATAAGTTCCCAAAATCAACTTATTATTAATCCATAAAATAATTCAACAAAAAATAATAAGTCGTAATAACTAGGTAATTCATTTAGGCAAGTGGTAGGCGATGTACCCTTGTTTCCTTCGATTGTGGGTTAGATTCCCACAACCATTCAGGATGAAATAGGTTGTCACCCATTTTATGGGTTGTCTTTTTTATAATACTATATAATTCCTATAAAATTCCCAAATGAGATAATGTCCTTAAAAGTAACCATAATGTGTTTTAACCCTAAAAGTTGTCCTATACCTCTCATTTTCATCCAAACTCATAATGACCTCAACATCTAAATTCTTGAAGTCTTATATATATTGACATATTTTTTTCACCTAAAAATGATTTAGTAAAACTATTAGTAATAGAAATAAAATTATACCCTGATCATGGTGTCCACTGGGTTTCATAGTCATTTTGTTAATGTAGATAGAAGGTCAATGAATTTTAATAATGATTTAGAGATTCTTCAAAATCACTTGCTTCCATTATCCAAATACACCTTTTACAACAGGGTTCGTATGTGTTTAAAAAAAATAGTTTTTGAAAATAATCAGGTATGAAATTAAATTTCATAACACCATATAAGATCTACTTTTTATAAAAAATTTGAACCTAGTTTGAGTTGAATCATTTAATTAAAGGTCCTCTTAAAATATCGGAATTATGTGATGAAAAATTATATTTTAAAAGAAAATATAAATAGGTTGCACAAGGGTATCCTTATTCATCTACTTTTTCAAAATCATAATATGATTCCTAATCTTGTGATAATGTAAAATATCTTAAAATTCCTTGACAATATTTACGTTTTTAAAAAATATAAGAATATTGAGAAAATATTATTTGATTAAAATTCACCCATGATCTATGATGGTATCGAGGTATAGTGGAGGTGTTTGATATCTCAAAAAACTTCTTCTAAGTGAATTCTATGTTAGAAAAAGTTTCAGAATCATTCAGACATGACTTTGCAATAATTATTTCAAACAAGTCATCAAGAAGAGATAAAATTTTTGTTTTCGATCCTCCTACTTCCATTTGTAACCAACTTTACATGATCTAAAAAAGTTATAGAACAAGGATTTAACTAAAGTAATAGACATATAATGCAACCATATGTATAACCAAAACTCATAATCTTTAAAGTTGTCTCAACTGACCTATGGTACCAACTATAAGGACCCAACCTTAAACATTACATAATATTTATTTATGTTAAGAATTCACATTGAGGATATTTTAAGGTTTAGAGTTTTAGAGAATTAGGCCATAACTGTTACATCACAACTCAAAAATTAGAAATTAGACTATTCTACTCACTATCAATTTGTTTTTAATAAAATGAATCTATTTAAAATAAAAAAATATTTATTTTCTTTATAAAACCTTCACAACATTCATCTTTATTTATTCGTTCGTCTTACCCAACCTTATATCCTTTGGAAAAAATTTCAAAAACATGGTATGAGTACAACGAGATTAGTAAGGTATATAAAATAATGAAATAAAATGTAATCCCATGAATATTTTAAACTCATTTAAAACATTCTTATAAAATTATACTTTCACCCATAGAACATAAACTCTAGATCTTTCCTCATGAAACCATAAGATTCCAATAAAAAATCCTAGAAATCGAAAAACTTAAAGGTGACTTGTGGAATCCATATCATTCTTACATTGTATCTTTCAAATAAATATAGGTAGCAACCTTCATGGTTATGTTAGGAATACCCATCAAAAATATATTCCATAAATCTCTTAGGAGAAACCATATTGTTTAACTACGTCTCATTACCCAATACATTGGAGAGATATCACATGATTTCCCACCCTTGATTTATCACTGAACCACCCATATAATTAAGAATTTCCCAATAACCATAACATAATCATAACACATAAACCAAACATAAATGAAAAAAAATTTCCACTATTAAATCTCATTTAATTGATTTATCACTGAACCACCCATATACTTAAGAATCTCCCAATAACCATAACATAATCATAACACATAAACCAAGCATAAATGAAAAATAACATTTCCACTATTAAATCTCATTTAATATTTACAAGCCATGTACTTATAAATGAAAAAAATATTATCAAATAAAATGGTAAAAATTTAATGTAAACGTAAATACAAAATAGTGACATAAAATAGAGAAATACCATTCATGATTTATATATAAAAACATTCAACATAATTGAAATAATCAAACCCCTTTTAAAACACAATTAAAACATTTTAAAAGAATATGTTTGAATCAAAGTGTCTATTAATAAATTGAAAATTTTAAATGAAATAAAATTTTAAAACATTAATATCCATATAAATAAATCCATAAAACCATTTTGAAAACATGGATGTTAATGAGAAATATTTAGAATAATAAATCATTAAAACATTTAAAATGATGTTTTAGTTAGAGTCCCTTTCCACATGAGAAATTCTAGAATAAATATAATTAAAGAATAACATTCAAAAAACATATAATATGATGAGAATAATTATTTTCATGATATAATATTTAAAATTGTAGTATATACACCATATAAAATTTAATAGGTTCATAAAAACAAATAAGTCTTAATGGAATGTAAATTGAGACAAAATCCCTTACAAAGTTTGTGTCATTAGATTAAGAAAATGTCAATGAAATAATTATGTGTGAAAAATATAAATAAACTAGATATAAGTGTATATTTAGTATAAAATAATCAGAGGTCATTAACACATAGTCTTGTAAAAACAAAACTAATAACATGAATATTTAATTCAATGAAATGAGATTGAGTTAAGATTTCCCTTACCTTGAGTCCGACTCGCCACATAAAATCATTATGTTCCTGAATAATAAAATTAGGTTAATTTATACATGATTTATAACCTTTTCCAAGTTTATTATTCCATTTATATACCTTATTACCATATTATAATAATTACAATATTATTTAAGTTTATATAGGCCGTTTTATCGATATTCAATATTTGAGTCGAAAATAAACTTGTTTTGATGTAAATTTTCCATGTGGTAAAACGTAAATCAGGTCTATAATATTAATAATGATTTAAATATCATATATATACAGTATATATGTATTTAAAATATTCCATAAAATTTATAGATAAGAAATGACCTGCACCGTTCATGGAGACGGTTGTCCATACGTACGCATAAACACTACTTTCATTTCTTTGTCACATTAAAGGTATAAAAACAAAATGATACATAGGTATATTATAATTATAGTTTAATATATATGTTATATATGTTATATAAGTTTATTAATAACATCCTTTATATGTTCCATTTATGGTATGAATGAGTCATATCACTTTGAGGGGACTGTAGTCCACACTTCCTGAAATGAAATTATCATATTTACACATTACATAAAGAATAAAGGTATGTTGAAAATAAAAATTATAGAAGAATATAAGAAATTATAAATATAATAAATATAATATATAAATATAGTTCCATAATAATGGCCACCATGATAGGTGGAAGGATAAACTTGAACAATCATCGTTTCATGAGGTAGTAGTTCACCGTACACAGAAACGATATGTTCTATATCCATTATATGGTGATGTGTGTAAATGTAGGTCTAAAAAATATCACAAAAACATCCTAGTATATTTATTATACTGGTTTTGTATAAAATAATATAATAAAGATAGGTTTGGGGGTTGGATAAGGAAAATAAATGAAAGGATCTTGAGAAAAGACGTTACCTCCAAATTGGGTAGCTCCTATTGATTTGAGCCAAAAGGATATTTGGAGTTGACTTATGCCCAAGATAAGGCTTTTAGGAGTAATTAAATGATACTGGGAGCTTAATTGATAAGATTTTGGGCAATCCAAGGGTCTTGAGAAGTGTGAGTACGTGGGTAGAGGTGGTGTCCTTTTATAAGAGGGAGGAGGGGCACTTTAGGAAAGTTGGAAATATTATTTTATTATAAATTGATTTTAGAATTATAATATATTAAAAGTGATATATTTCTAGGATAATATGATCATGGGTCTGAATCCTATCAGCCAATAGGTTTTAGAAAAGTTTATATCACAAATTTAACCTCATCTATTGGATTTAACCATTAGTTAAATAAATTAACTTATACCACGTCTTCTTGTATTTTTACACTATATGGTTAATATAGTCACTATAAAATTAAAATAGAACCTCAAGTGGATCATTAAGAATATGTATAACACTATATAAGTCATTTGGAAGAATCTAGATTTTTTATGACTATTATATCATTTAATAAAATAGTATTTGTTTTGAAAACTCATTTATGTCAATTTTGAGACTATTTAGTAATTATTTTTTGTTAAATTCCTAAAAATATTATTAATTAAAAAAATATTAATTAAATAAAATATAAAATGTAATAATAATATATAAAAATCATTTATGGAATCAAAATTCTGAAATTACATTTATTTTAATATTAATTATATCATTTATTTGAATTATTCATTATAAGGTAATCCCTGCATCATCATTGTGTCATAAAAAATTATTTTTTTAATATCTAAAAATTATAAATAATATAACATGATGTAGGAAATATTTTTATATTTATAATTTCTATTTATATTTAAAGAGATCAATTATATAATGTCAAATTAAATTTGTTTTAGTAAAAAGATATATGTTTATGTTATATTTCTCTTTACATTAAATTAATTATTATAACATGAAATAATCACACCCAAGCTATTCTAAAATTTAAAAAGTTTGGCCTAAGGATTTATTTGGTCTCCCATGATTTATAAAATAATATTTGGATACATGTTAGGGTATTTTTATATTATTATAATATTATTTTCCCCTTATTTACCTAATTTACCCTTTAAGCGTGGTAAATAAAAAAAACTACAAAAATT
Organism: Viscum album; assembly: GCA_963277665.1. NCBI lineage: Eukaryota > Viridiplantae > Streptophyta > Magnoliopsida > Santalales > Viscaceae > Viscum > Viscum album. The sequence continues at coordinate 854,357,792 of OY728139.1, forward strand.
ACTATTAATAATATAAAAAAATAAAAGGTACCTATTTACACAATTTTGACCTTATGATTCCAAATATGGAATCCATTATTATAAATTCAAAACACATAAATTGTAGTAATTTATTTAAAATATATTCCTTTTGTAAAAACCAGAAATCGGGTTTTTAAGATGTAAAAACTATCAAGAGACTGACATGTGTTTATATCTAATTTAAATGTGAAATTACTTACTATTATCAAAATTGGCTTACATTATAAAAAACAACCGAGTTAAAATTTAAATCCAATTAAAAATATAATCTAACTATATAAATAAATGATACAAAAAGACAGTTTTGAATTAAAATTCAGTATTTTTTACTATTTATTAAAAAATAAAATTTATCATAAAAATACCAAAAATTAAAACAAAGTAAATTTTGAATTCCCACTTCTAAATAAGAAGTTCTTTTTGTAAAATATAACATATAAAAGTAAGAAACTATATTTGAAAGAGTTCTCCATCAAAAGGCAGTAAAACTGTATTTATTTTTAAAAAATACTTCTTTTATCTAAAAAGTTGAATTATTTATTATATCATTTATAGAAAACATATAAGATTAATTATAAACATTACATTGAATATATAACATATATTTTTAATTAAAAACAAATCCCTAAAGGGTGATATGATTTTATAAACACAATTGTTCCCTTTTAAATAGGTTTTCATAAAAACGCATCCTTTATATTCAATTTGTTTTTATTTCCATTTATAATAAATTTGGTAACCAATGAATCTTTATTTAGACATTTTTAAACCATATTCTCATAATTCAGTTAATACTATTCATTATCGCCTTTCCAACGGATAAGTTATAATGATAACATTTAGATAATAATATTTAGTTGTTCGTTTAATCTTGATATAACGTATCATGTATGATATTGAACATGATATTTCTTTATTAAAACTCAGTATGTTACATCCTCACACCATTTAATATTTTTTTTCCTAAAAATTTGAATTTGGGGTAGGTAACTAGGGTATGAATTTTCAAAATACCTTTATTTCAAACCCAAATCAAAAAAAGGGTTTATAAAACTTCCACTTTAAAAAATAGAAAGTGACGTAAAAAGGTCACCTAAGAAAACACATAATAATGTTCCATGTTAGAAAATGTGGATATGGAAGAAAAAATAAGTGTCATGTTCTGATGAAGAGTGATATAAAACATGATCAGGAGAAAGTCAACAACCATAAAACCACAAACTTGTGATGGGCTAAACGGTATTTGATTTCAGAGTAGAAAAATTTAAAGGGAAAACATTTTTAGATTAAAGATCCACTTCATAAATTTTCGGAATTATTTTACTACTAATAATAATAACACAGGAAATATATGTACTTGACATGTAGAGTTTCATCCATTAATCTAATTCCAACATAAACTCATCTTTTCCCAAATCGATGAGTATTTAAGATGACTTGGTCACTCCTGAAGCACTAGAATCAAATTATAGAGAATATCATATTCCAAAAAAGATAAACTATCTATTTCTACCACCTATAAACATTTTACAATACAAAATTGGTTAGTATAACATCATATAACCCCCCCAAATAACCCTTTATAAGAAGAAGGACTACTTTAAATCTCTAAAATTAAACTGTAATACCCAAGTTCTACATATACCATTAAACAAACAAATTCCCTTAAAATTAATTAGAATAATCCAAAATAAGATTGAAACCCAAAATTTATAAGTATTTGATCACAGAATCTTCCATAATAAATCTTAACATCTATCTACAAATAACACTGACTACTCCTGAAATCTCATACTAAAAAGTAATTAACCTAATCACATATTCTTCATGATAGTTTAATCATTTCTATACATAAACCAAATTTCTATATATCCAGAATAAAAACATAGATTATTCCAAAATAAAATTCAACCATTACTCCTAAAATGAAATACCATAGTATTATATTTTACTTAGGCATATAGTGTTCCCAAAATAGAGAATTTCTTCCAAAATAACATTTATCACTTAATCACTTAATTAGTTTTCTATAATAAATATATACATTTGATAAAACATAATTTCAAAAAATAAACTTATTATTAATCTATAAAATAATTTAACTAAAAAGAATAAGTTATAATAACTAGGTAATTCACATAGGACAGTGTTAGGAAATTCACCCTTGTCATCCTTCAGTTGGGGTTCAATTCCTAAGGCCTTTACGAACATGACAGGTTGTCACCCATCTCAGGGGTTGTCCTTTGTCGAAAACAATATAATTATTATGACATTACCAAAATGAAATAATGTTCTTATAAGTAACCATAACATTGTTTAACCCCAAAGGTTGTCTTATACCTCAAATTTTCATCCCAACTCATAACGAACTCAACATCCCAAATAAATAAGTGTTATATTTATTGTAATTTGTTTTTTACATCTAAATGGTTGAATAGAACTATTCCCAAAATAAATAACATTGTACCTTGATAATGGTGACCACTGGGTTTCATCATCATTTTGTTCACATTGATAGAAGATCAATGCATTTCAAATATGATTTAGATATTTTTCAAAATCACTTTATTCCTTTATCCCAATGCACCTTTTACAACATGGGTCATATGGGTGTTAAAAAAATAGTTTTGGAAAATATCCATTTATGACATATAATTTCATAACATTAGATAATACATGCTTTTTAAAAAACATTTTCATCAAGTTTTAGTTAAAAAATTAAAATAACGGTCCTTATAAAATACCATAAGTATGTGCTAAAATACTATATTTTAAAAGAAAATATAAATATCCTGTACAAGGGTCTCCTTCTTTAATTGCCTTTTCAAAGTCATAACACGCTTTAAAATTTTATGAGAAGGTAAATAGCTAAAAAAGACATGATAATATTTAACTTTTTATAAAATATGGGAATATTGAGAAAATATGATTTGATTAAAAATGAACCATGGTCTATGATGGTATCGAGGTATATTTGAGGTTTTTGATATCTCCAAAAAACATATTTCAAGTGAGTTCTATGTTAGAAAAAGTTTTAAAATCATCTGGACATGTCTTTTTAATAATTATTGAAAGCAAGTCATCAAGAAGAGACATGAATGTTGTTTTCAATCCTACTTCTATTTGTAACTGACATTCCTTGATATAAAAAATTTATAGGAAAAGTATTTAACAAAAATAATAGATATATAATGTTACAATATGTGTAACAAAAACTCCTAATCCCTAAATTTTTCTAAACCGACCTATAATACCAACTATAAGGCCCCGACCTTAAACATTACATTATCTTTATTTAAGTCAAGAATTCACATTGAGGGATATTTTCAGGTTTAAATTTTTAGAGAATTAGGAAAGAACTATTAGATAACAACTAAAAAATTCAAAGTAGACTCTTCTACTCACAATCAATTTTTTTTACAAAATAAATCGGTTTAATATAAAACATGATTTATTTTTATTGATAAAATATTTATGACATTCATCTTGATTTATTCCTTCCTCTTACATAGCATTATACCATAAGTAAAAAATTTCAAAAACATTGTATGAGAACAACAAGATCAGTAAGGGATTTAAAATAAGGAAACAAAACTTTAGCCCATGAATATTTTAACTCATTGAAAACATTCTCAGAAAATCATACTTTTCACCCTTTGAACATAAACTCTTAATATTTCCTCATAAGATCATAAGATTCATATAAAAAAATCATAAAACATAAATCTAACTTGTGGCATCCATATCATACTTATATTGTAGCTTTCACAGCTTTATAGGGAGTAACCGTCATGGTTACATTTTGAATACCCATCAAAGTATATTACCTAATTCTCTTAGGAGAAAAATTATTGTTTAAATCTGTATCATTACCCAACAAGTTGGAGATATATCATGGGATCACACACCCTTGGTTAATCACAGAACCACCCATATACTTAAGCAATTCCCAAGAACCATAACATAATCATAACACATAAACCAACCATAAAAAATAATATTTCCACTCTGAAATCACATATCATATTTACAAGATGCACACTCATAAATGAAAACACATTTTTTTAAAATAAAATGGAAAAATTATAAAGTAAACATAAAAAAATAAAAGTTACATAAAAGAGAGAAATTCCATTCATGATGTATATATACAAAAAATTCAAATATATTGAAATAATTAATCCCATTTTAAAACACTATTAAAACATTTTAAAAATAGATTTTGGAATAAATGTGTCCCATACCACATTGAAACATTTAAAGGAATTAACATTTTAAAATACTAATGTCAATATATATAATTCCTTAAAAACATTTTGAAAACATGGACATTATTGAGAAAAATTTAGAAGAATAAATCTTTAAAACACTTAAAAATGATGTTTTAGTTAGAGTCCCTTACCACATGAGAAATACTTGAATGAAAATAGTTAATTAATAACATTAAAAAAACCTATAATATCATGATAAAAAAGAGATTCATGATATAATATGTACAAGGGTATTATATACACTATATAAAAGTGAATTGGTTCATAACAACAAATAAGTCTCAATGGAATGTAAATTAAGATGAAATCCCTTAAAAAGATCATATCATTAGATTTACGATAAATCAATGAAATAATTTTGTGTGAAAAATATAAACACACCCAATATAAGTGGATATTTAGTGTAAAACAATCAAAGGTAATTCACACATATTATTGAAAAAAACGGTTGACATGGATATTTAACTCAATAAAATGAGATTGAGTTAAGATTTCCCTTACTTGAGTCCGACTCATCACATAAAATCATTATGTTACAGAATAATAAACTTAGGTTAATTAATAATTTATTGAGAAATTTTTTCCTGTTTATTATTCCTTTTATATAACTTATTACCATGTTATAATAATTACGTAATTATTTAAGTTTATATCAGTTGTTTTATTGATATTCAGTTCTTGAGTCGAAAATGAACTTGTTTTGATATAAATTGTCAATGTGGTAAAAATTACATCATCTTAAGAATATTATTTATGATTTAAATATCCTATATATTCAGTATATATGTATTTTAGAATATTATATAACATTTTGAGATAAGAAATGAAATGCACTGTTCATGGATATGTTAGGCTGTACGTATGCATGAATGCTACTTTCATTTCTTTTTCACATTAAAAGAATGAAAACTAAATGATACATAGGTATATTATAATTATAGTATAATATATATGTTATATATGTTACATATGTTCAATAAAACCATCCTTTATATGTTATATATATGGAATGAATGAGTTATATCACTTTGACAGGTCGGTAGTTTACACTTCCTCAAATAAAATTATCATATTTACACATTATGGAAAGCATAAAGGTATGTTGTAAATGAAAATTACCGAATAATAAAGACAATATAAATATAAATATAATATATAAATATAGTTCCATCATAATGGACACCATGTCATGTGGTAGGATAAAATTGAACAATCATCATTTTAGGAGGCAGTAGTTTTCCGTACACAAAAATAGTATGTTCTTTATCCATTAGATGTATTTGTGTGTAAGTGTAGGTATAAACATTGGAATAAAACATACTAGTATATTTAGGATAATGTTTGTGTTATAAAATAATGTAATAATGATATTTTAGGGGGTTGGTGAAGGAAAATAAATGAATGGATCTCGAGAGAAGATGTTACCTCCAAATTGGGTAACTTTTTTTTTATTTGAGTAGAATATTTGTGATAAAAGGGTCTTGATAGGTGTGAGTAATTGGTTAAATGTGGTGGCCTTTTATAAGAGGGATGAGAGAAACTTTAGGAAAGTCTTGAAATATTATTTTATTATAAATTGATTTTGGAATTATAATATCTAAAAAGTGATATATTTCTATGATAAGATGAGTATGATTAATAATAACCTCAACCAATATGTTTTATACAAGTTTCGGTCAAAAATATAACCTTACATCTTGGATTTAACCCTTAGTTAAATAAATTAACTCTTATCATATCTTCTTGTATTTTTACACTATATGGTTAATATAGTTACTATAAAATGGAAAGAGAACCTAAATTGGATCATTAATGACATTTTTATCACTATATAATGAATATTATATCATTTAATAAAATATTATTTGTTTTAAGACCTTATTTATGCCAATTTTGATAGTATTTAGTAATTGATTTTTGTTAAAGTCATAAAAACACGATTCATTCAAAAAACATCATTAAATAGAAAAAAATGTCATATGAATCCATAAAATTAGTTGATGGAATCAAAATTTTAAATTAAATTTATTTTAATATTTATAATATCATTTATTTAAATCATTCATTAATAAGGTAATCACTGCATCATCATTGTGTCATAAATAAATTTATTCTTTTAATGTCTAAATATTATAAATAAAATACCACGATATAGGAAATATTTTTATATTTATAATTACTATTTATAGTCAAAGAGATCAATTATATAACTTCACCATAAAATTGTTTTAATAAAAAGATACATTTTTATATTATATTCCCCTTTACTTTGAATTAATTTTTATAACATGTCATTATCACACCCAAGTGGTTCCTAAATTCCATAAGTTCATAATAAGGGTTGTTTTGTCTTCTGTGAGCTAAAAATTAATATTAGTACACATGTTAGGGTGGTTTTATACTATTATATTTTAACCTTATTTACCTAATTTACCCTTTAACTGTGGTAAATAAAAATAATAATTGAAGTTACTATTCAAAATGTCAAAAAATAAAAGGTACCTGTTTACAAAATTTAGAACCTATGATTCCAAATATTGAATCCATTTTTCCAAATTCAAAAAGCATAAATATTTGTAATTAATTTAAAATTAATTCATGTTTCCAAAACCAAAAAGTGGGATTTTAAGAAGTAAAAACTATCAAAATAATGACATGTGTTTATGTCCCATTTAAAAGTGAAATTACTTGAAATGACCAAAATTGGATTAAATGATAAAAAAAAAATAATCGAATTAAACTTTAAACCAATTAAAAATAATATATATATATATAAATAAATGAGAAAAAATTAGTTTTGAATTAAAATTCAGTATTTTTCTCTATTCATTAAAAAAATGAATTTTATCAAAAAAAGACCAAAAAATAATACAATGTAAACTTTGATATATTTATTTTGAAGAAGAAGTTTATTTTTTCAAATAAAACATGTAAATGTGACAAAAAATCTATTTAAAAATGGTTCTCCATCAAAAGGTGACAAAGGTGTATTTTTTTTGAAAAATACCTATTTTATCCAAAAAAATCAATTATTTAATATATCACATCTAAAAAATGTATAAGATGAATTTTAAAAATTACATTGAATATATATAATATATTTTTCATTAAATAAAAATCCATAAAGTGTGATATGATTTTATAAGCACAATTATTCCCTTTTAAGTAGGTTTTTATAAAAACACAGCCTTTATATTCAATTGTTTTTTATTTCCATTTATAAAAATATTGGTAACCAATTAATCATTATTTAAACATTTTTAAACCATATTTTCATAATTTAGTTGATACTATTCATTCTTACCATTCTAATGGCTAGTATATATTAATAACATTTAAATAATAATATTTAGTTGTTCATTTTAGCACAGTATAGTGTATCACATATGATATTGAGCATATGGGTTCTTTCTTAAAATTTGGGATGTTACACCCTCCCCCTTTAATAAATTGTATCCTTAAAATTTGAATTTGGGGTTGGTAACTAGGGTATGACTTTTAAAAATACATTTATTATAAACCCACATTGGAAAATGAGATAATAAAACTTGCACTTTAAAAGATATAAAGTGAAGTAAAAATGTCACCTGAGATAACACATACTAGAGTTCCATGTATAAAAATGTGGGTATGGAATAACAAGTAAGTGTTAAGTTATGATGGAGAGTTATAGAAACTCTGATAAGAAGAATGTTAACAACCAGAAAACCACAAACCTGTGATGGGTTAAATGGTCTTTGATTTCGTAGTTGGAAAATGTAAATTGATTTTTTTTATTTTAGATCCACTTCATAAATTTGAGTAATTATTTTACTACATAGAATAATAATATAAGGAAATATTCTTTCTTGATATGTAGGGTTTCATCCATTAATCACATTCCACCACAAACACATCATTTTCCCAAATCTATGAATATTTAAGATGACTTGGTCACTCATGAAGCACTAAAATAAACTTCTATAGAATCACATAATGCAAAAAATATTAACTATCTATTTATCCCACCTTTAAACATTAACCAAACAGAAAATGGTTAGTATAAGATCAGATAATACCAAGAAAAATATAATTCTTTATAAGGAGAATGGATACTTTTAATCTCCAAAATTCAACAGTAATACCCTAGTTCTACATATACCATTCAAGAAACAAATATACCTAAAATTGATTAAAATAATTCAAAATAACATTGAAACCCAAAATTTAGAAGGACTTGATCAGCGAGTCTTCCATAATAAATCTCAAAATTTATCCCCAAATAGTATCGACTACTCTTAAAGTCTCATACTGAAAAATAATTAACCTAATAACATATTCTCCATAATAGTTTAATCATTTCTAAAAATAACCCAAATTTACGTATTTCCACAATAAAAACTTATAGTCTTCTATAATAATATTCAACAATTTATCCTCAAATGAAATCCCATAGTATTCAATTTTTATTAGGCATATACTGTTCCCAAAATAGAGAATGTCTTCCAAAATAACATTTATCACTTAATAATAAAATCATTTTCCTATACTAAGGATATCCATTTGATAAAGCATAAGTTCCCAAAATCAACTTATTCTTAACCCATAAAATCATTTATCTAAATAGAATAAGTCAAAATAACCAGGGACTTTACATAGGCTAGTGGTAGGTGATGCTCCCTTGTCACCCTTCAGTTGTGGGTTCGATTCCCAAGGGCTTATTGGATGTGACAAGTTTTCATCCATCCCATGGTTTTTCCATTTTTTGAAACTATATAATTTTTATAATATTCCCAAAATGAGATAATGTCATTAAAAGTAACCATAACATCTTTTAAACCTAAAGGTTGTCTTATACCTCTCATTTTCATCCCAACTCTTAATGAACTCAATATCCAAATTCATGAAGTCTTATATTTATTGAAATATTTTTTTCACCTCTAAAGGACAATAAAAATATTCCCAAAATAAAGAACATCGTACCTAGATCATGGTGTCCACTAAGTTTCATCATCATTTTGTTCCCGTATATAGAAGGTCCATGCATTAAAACAATGATTTATAGATTCTTCAAAATCACTTGATTCCTTTATCCAAATACACCTTGTACAATATGGGTTGTATGGGTGTCTACAAAAAATAGTTTTTGAAAATAATCATGTATGACATATAACTTCATAACATCAGATAAGACCTTCATTTTATAAAACATTCAGACTAAGTTAGAGTTAAAACACTAAATTAATGGCCCTTTCAAAATACCATAAGTATGTGCTGAATGACTATATTTTAAAAGCAAATATAAATTTGCTGCACAAGGGTATCCTTCTTTAGTTACCTTTTCAAAATCATAATATGCTTCATAATCTTGTGATAAGGTAAAATATCTAAAAGTTCCCTGATAATATTTTCCTTTTTTAAAAATATGAGAATATTGGGAAAATACGGTTTAATTTAAAAACAACCCATGATCTATTATGGTATCTAGGTATAGTGGAGGTGTTTGTTATCTCAAACAACTACTTGAAATTCAGTTGTATGTTAGAAAAAGTTTCATAATCATCTAGACATGACTTTTCAATAATTATTGCAAGCAAGTCATCAAGAAGAGATAAGGATATTTTTTATAATCCTCCTCCTTCCAATTGTAACAAACCTTCCTTGATCTTAAAAATTTATTGAACAAGGATTTAACAAAAATATTATACATAAAATTTTACCGTATATGTAACCAAAACTCATAATCCCTAAAGTTGTCTAAACCGACCTCTAATACAAACTATAAGGTCCCAACCTTAAACATTACATAATTTTGATTTTATTAAATAATTTACATTGAGTATATTTTTACGTTTACAATTTTGGAGAATTAGTCCATAAATTTTACATAACAACTCAAAAATTACAAAGTAGACTCTTCTACTCACTATTAATTTTTTTTTCCTCAAAATTAAATTGTTTAAAATAAGACATTATTTCCTTTTCTTGAATTTTTTTCATATCATTCATCTTGATTTATTCATTCCTCTTACCCATCCTTATAAATTGTTGAAAACATTCAAAAAACTTGGGATGAGCACAACAAGTTCAGTAAGGGATATAAAATAAGGAAATAAAAAATTAGCCTATGAATCTTTTAAACTCATTGACAAAATTCTCATAAAATCATTATTTTCATCCATATAATGTAAACTCTTAATCTTTCCTCATGAAATAATATGATTCGGATAAATCATTATGGAAATCATAAAACATAAAGGTAACTTGTGGCGTCTATATCATACTTACATTGTATCTTTCACATCTATATACGGAGTAACCTTCATGGTTATGTTTGGAATACCCATCACAGTATATTACAAAAATATATTAGGATAAACCTTATTGTTTAAATCAGTTTAATTACCCAATGAATTGGAGAGCTACCATGGTCTCACCAATGCTTGGTTTATCACATAACCACCCATATACATAATCAATTCCCAAGAACCATAACATAATCATAACACATAAACCAAATATAAAGTAAAAATAACATCTTCACTCTGAAATAAAATTTCATCATTACAAGCCTCCCACTTGTAAATGAAATCAAATTATTTTAAAATAAAATAGTAAACATTTAAAGTAAACATCAACCCATAATAGTGACATAAAATTGAGAAATTCAATTCATGAGGTATATATAAAAAACATTCAAAGTTATTGAAATAATCAATACCCTTTTAAAACACAATTAAAACATTTTAAAAGAAGATTTTGGAATCAATGTGTCCCATACCCCATTTAAACCCTTAATGGAATTAAAATTTTCAAACATTAATTTCCAAATAAATAATTCCTTAAAACCATTTTGAATACATGGACATTAATGATAAAGATATATAAGAATAAAACTTTGAAACATTTAAAATGATATTTTTGTTAAAGAGTCCCTTAAAACTTGAGAAATACTTGATTAAAAATAATTAATTGATAACAATTAAAAAAACATATAGTATCATGATAATAAGTAGATACATGATATAATATGTAAAATTGTAGTATATACACCATATAAAAGTGAATTGGTATAGAATAACAAATAAGTCTCAATGGATTGTAAATTGAGACGAAATCCCTTACAAAGATAGTATCAATAGATTAAGGATAAATAAATAAAATAATAATGTTTGAAAAATATAATTACACCCAATATAATTGTATATTTAGTGTAAAACAATCAAGGGTCATTCAAACATATTTTTGAAAAAAACCAATGACATGGATATTTAACTCAATGAAATGAGATTGAATTATGATTTCCCTCATCTTGATTATGAATCATCACACACAATTGTTATGATCCTGAATAATAAAATTAGGATAATTTATAATTTCTTTATAACCTTTTTAAATTTTATTATTCCTTTTATATTACTTATTTCTATGTTATTACAATTATATAATTATTTAAGTTCATATCAGTCATTTTATCGATATTCGATACTTGAGTCGAAAATGAAAATATTTTGATATAAATTTTCAATGTCGTAAACATTAAATAATATCTAGAATATTATTAAAAATTAATATATTATATATATCCTTTATAAATGTATTTAAAATAATCCATAACATTTGAATATAAGAAATGAAATGCACCGTTCATGGAGACGGTAGGCCATATGTACACATGAACACTAATTTCATTTCCTTATCATATTAAAGGAATTAAAACTAAATGATACATAGGTATATTTTAGTTAAAGTATAATATATATGTTATATATGTTAAATAATTTCATTAAATATATCCTTTATACATTCCACGTATGGAAAGAATGAGTCATATCACTTTGAGGGGGCGATAATCCACACTTCCTCAAATGAAATTATTGTATCTACACATTATGGAAAGCCTAAAGGTATATTGTAAATAAAAATTAGAAAAGAATAGAGAAAAATATATATAATATATATCAAATATAAATACAGTTAAATCATAGTGGACACCAAGGGAGGTGTTAGGAGAAAATTGAAAAATCATCGTTTCGTGAGGCAGTAGTTCACCATAAATAGAAATAGTATTTTCTATATCCATTATATGGAGGTGTGCGTAAGTGTTGGTACAAAAAATAGCATAAAAAATCCTATTATAGTTAACATACTGTTGGTTTTATAAAATAATTTAATCAATAGAGGTTAGGGGTTGGAGAATAAAAATAAATGAAAGGAGTTTGAGAGAAGATGTTACCTCCAAATTAGGTAACTTCTTTTGATTTGAGCCAAAAGACTAACTTGAGTTGCCTTGTGACCAAGGTATGGATTCTAGGAGGAATTAAGGGATTTTGGGAACTTAATTGAGTATAATTTGGGTGAGCCAAGGGGATTTAGAGGTGTGAGTAAGTGGGTAGAGGTGGTGGCATTTTATAAGAGGGAGGCATGAAACTTTAGGAATGTATTGTGTTGGTCAGAGTGGATACTCAAGAGGGGGTGAATTGAGTTCCAATTAAAAATTTCTGTTAATTTTTATTAAAATCCCCCAATTAGAAACAAATTTAAACTGTAGTGAATTTTTAAAACTATAAGGGTTCAATTAGTTTCTCAAAATATTAATTAGATCTCAGTTAATTTAATCAGAAGATTAAATTATCTTTTGAATCTAACCTACTAGTTTACAATAGTTACAAACAATTGATAGATTAACTATCAAAGTAACATTAAAACAATTTTATATTTCAATGTAATTAGCAGCGGAATATTCAATATAGGTTAAAAACAAAGTAAGTAAAATATAGTAGTTTTAAAACAAGAGGTTTTGTCTCAATCCGACACTTAGTCCTCTCAAAAAATTTATATAAATTTTGATCCACACGCTGTATCGGGGTAAAAATCAATATGGAGAATGTCCAGGTACTAAGACCTCTACCACAGTTCTACATGGGAAAATAAAAAATAGCACACTGGCTATCAGTGTCCTACTTGACCTCTACCACTATCCACAGTGGGATACAAAAGAGTTATAGAAGGTTTGTGTGAGGAGTTAGAGATCCTCCTGTTTAGAACAGAAGATAATGTGTGTATAAAATATACAGAGTATGCACAATGCTCAAAATGTAAATAAAAGAATCACTGAGAGAGTAGATATGAGTTTTAGAATGCTCTAGTGATGTGAAGTGAAGCTCTGGACTCCTTTGATTGATCAGGAATGCTTCTGAGTCCTTCTATGGTTTTTTTATGAAAAAAAAGTGTCGTTTTCTTCAAGGTCACTTTGATCAGCTTGAGTGTATGAAGATCAATTTGTAGTTCTTCACTCTTTGGCTAAGTTGCAGCTTGTGTTCTCTTCTAGAATTAATGACTTCGTGCATGTCTAGTGTTCTTACAGTATGGATATAGCCTTTCTTTTTTGTGTATATGCACCACTTTTCAGCACTCTTCAGCCCTTATTTCGCACTCCTTTTGCACAAACATTGTCCTTCCTTTTATAGATTTCAACTCCAGTAATTGGAATGATTACCTTTTTACAGGTACGAGGTATGGTTCCCTGACATGCCAACAACTATCATTAAATAAAATTGATTGCATTAAAATCATAAAATATGACCGTTTCTTAATTAAATAAATATAAATAGAAGCATTGACTGGTCAATAGTCATCTTATCAGTAGTTCTATATCGGTAGACTTATAATGGTGGACTTTGTATAGCAGTGAGATTCTTATCAGTTTCACTCAGTTCTTGTATCAGTAGATCCTTGTATCGGTAGCTGTCTGTCAGTAGATCTTCTTGACTATTAGTAACTCGCTTGTACCAGTAGCATTGTATCGGTAGCTGTTCGTCTGTCTGGTTGTATCGTTAGGTCTTTATAACGGTAGCTGTGTCTGTCTGTCTATCTGAATCGGTAGCTTGTATCGGTAGAATTTGTATCAGCATCTCTTTATCAGACTTCATAGTGGTAGAATTACTCTAATGGTAGCTCTAGTGTAATGGTAGCTCGTATCAGTAGACTTTTGTATCGGTATCCAGTGCATACCGGTAGCTCCGTTATGTACCAGTGATTAAGTGCATACCGGTGGACTTATGCACATTGGTTGACTTGTTCTATCAGTAGCTCTGCTTCTTTAGGTAGCTGTCTGTATCGGTGGATTTTGTATTGGTGGACTTCATACCAGTAGATATATATATCGGAGACCTTTTCTTATCAGTGACTATGTCTATCGGTAGACTAAGTACCGGTAGGTCTGTAACGGTGACCCAACACTTAACTACTTATCTGTTCTATGCACATCACATCCAGATTGAGGTAGAGTTAATTCAAAGTATGAAAAAACATAGATAAACATGGATTAACATATTCTAATGATTATTTTGATATGTATCATATATATATATATAGGATTATAAGCACATATCGAGATTATCAAAACATATTAAATCATGATTTTGATTATCAAAACATGTGAGGTCAACAATCTCCCCCTTTTTGATAATCACAAATCATTGTATTATAATCCAAAATAATCAGTAAATTATCAATATAAAATACAATGGATCTTAGTTCTCAGTGTGAGTGATGACATTTTCAAATGTGAGATTTTAAAAGTATTAGAGAATATGGTATCTATATGCAATTGTACTAGAGAAAAGAATATATTATAAAACACATGTATCATAGGTAAGATATAAAACAAATGTACTAGAGGGAAATGAATTATGCTCATATAATATAATGATATTTCATATCAGTATTCCCTGTTCTCCCTTTAGATATTATTTCTCCCCCTTAGATATATATATTCTCCCCCTTTGTGATTAGAGAAAAAAGAAGGGTGAAAAGAATATATCAGAGGAAATGAGAAATAGAGAAAAGAAAACAAGACCATAGATATATGTCGTGGGGAAAAGAGTATAAGTGAAATACAAGAGTAATACAAAGAAATACAAATGATTCCTATCAAAGGTCCTAGCCAGCAATCAATCCACCTCTTGAATGTCCACGTGGGATTTTCCTTTCGGATCCGAGGTAGACTCAGACTATGGGGTGTCAGTTGGAGGCTTAGGAACACTAGAAATGATCAGAGGAGGCCGAGCTACTAAAACTGTTCCTGGCCTATACTATGTAGCTTTCTGAGTGATCATAGGAGTAAGGCTACAGATGGCTTGGGCTGGAGTCATATGAGTATGAGAAGTAGTAGAGGTAGATGCATGTAATTATTGAGGTACAATCACTGGCCGAGCATCAACATGTAAGAAAGGCAATAAAAGATTTCTGAAATCCATAATTATTCCACCTCCCCTCTCCATAGAAGAAAAACAGTCATCTTTTTTTTTCCAAAAACTTATCCAAGGCTGGAGTTAGCTCCCTGAGTTTTCTTACTTGTTCCCTAAAGTCTTGATTGACTGGTGGTAGCTTCATGTTTTCTAACATAATCTTGAATTGATTATTGAGCTGATGCTTGGTGTAGACCCTTTGGAAATAGTAATCCACTTTGTCCTTCATTTCGTTCTAAGAAGCAGAAGATTCTCTCATATAATCCTGGAAAATATTCATTATATCTCTAGTGGTAGACACCACTTGGGTCATGGAAGATGAGTCCATAGAGCTACTGGTTGAAGCTGAACTAAGATCCTCCTTCATCAAACATCTAATCTGATCCAATTCTATTGAAGGTTTTGGAGAAAGAAAACTAATAGAAAAACTCACAGTTTCCTTGAAACTCTTAGTTAGACCACTAATAAGATTTTTCACTGCTGAATCTTGGGTGCTAACATTCTTAGTTATGAAAGTTTAAACTCTTCAAAAACTGAGACCGTTTGGCTAACTACACTTTTCACATAAGCCAAATCCTTGTCTTCTTGAGTTTTAGAAATCATATATGATTCCAGAGATACAAATGATCTCTTTAGAACTTCAACATCCTATGCCAAGTTAGAAAATTGATTCTGGAAAGCTGTGATCTCATCCACTATATTTTCCCCAAAGGTTGATACATTATAGCCAAGGGAGAGTTTGATAGATCTTTCCAAGATACTCATCTCCTCAACAAAATGGTTCTTTATCTCAATAACAAAAGCATTTAAAAAAACTTTCATTTTATCCTTGAAAGATTCTAAATCATCCTTGGTGATTATATTAGTAGGCACAACAACATGAGCTCTTTCAGATACTATAATGGCTATAGAGTCATTCATAATAGTCTGAATAGATGACACCAGTGAAGCTTCCATTCTCCTTACTTATTCCACAAAACTGGCTTTAAGATCAGACTTTAATTATTCCAGATCATGTTTTTTTACCACATATTCAGGTAATAACTCAAACAAAATATCATAATTGAATTTTAGTCTCCGAAGGAATGCCTCATTATCTGAATTAGGGTAATCTAATCCACAAACCACAAAACTTGGGTCTTCTGGCTAGTCTTCAATATCATTTTCCACTGAAACAGTGCCAGGACTAGTTTGATGCTCCCCCTACATTGGTGAATTCTCCTGTACAATGACAACACCCTCAACTGCTTAGTCTTCCTCATCAGAATCTTCCACAACCATCTCCAATTATGCAACAATAGGAGCCTCTTTAGAAATAGGTACAGGTCTATCAACTTCATCAAATTCCTCAGTAGGAATTAAGTAGTGTCCAATCAGTGGACTAAGGCTCAAGCTGACAGAACCAGATGTTTCACTTACATGAACTTATTCTTCATTCTCTCGATCTGCCTCTACCAGATCTGATCTCTGCTGAACTTACTTTTCTTATGAAACAATTTCAGGAGTTGGGCTAGGAGGCAAGTCTGGATCTCCTCCATCTACTGCAGAGGAATCCTCCTCTTCTAAATCATCACTATACTGTGGCTCCTCCTCATCAGGTCCTAGACCTGGATCCCTCACATAATTAGGCCTAGAAGGATAATCCACAGGATTAAACTTATCATATAATTTCTTATCATCAGTAACCAATTCTGTTTTCCATGGATTCAAATTAATCTTCATGTACTTACATACTGTGCTTATGATACAGAAGTTGTTCTTTACCACCATTGCCTCATCCTGAGACTCAACTACTCCCTTTACTTTAATCATAACTGAAATAAACTTAGTAAAGAATAAGGCATTGATTTTTGACATTGGTCTGGAAATATCCTCAATCTGAACTATTAATAGCCTGCACAAATTTATCTTAACACCATGTCTCAACAGATGCATCAAGTAAATATCCTGGTATTTAAGATTTGCAAAATCCCATCTCCTTGGAATTAAAACATGCAGAATGAACTTAAAAAATAGCCAGTTCTCTCCATTCATTTCTGCAGCCACTACTTTTCTAGGAGTGCCATCTCCTATTAGCTCTTCCAAAGCAGTTTCATACTTAATGATATTACTGGCAGGAGGTACTGATTTCGAGAAATATCTAAAAACACCTTGGTGTGGAACCTTTAGGAATTCATCCCACTCAATAGAAGAAAAATATATCTCCTTTCCTTTAACGAAAGATACCATCCTATTCACGACTTCTAATTTCTCAAATCGAACATACTCATAGAAATATTATACCAACTTTAGATAGTAGGGGACATTATTGTTTGAGAAGCAGTCTATCCATTTTTGATCTTCTATAACTTCTAGAACTAACAATTCACTTGACATTATCCATTCCGTGCATAGCTCCCTTTCAACTACTATATCCCTTTGAACAAGATGCGGATTTGTAGGTTTCTTCACTTCACTTACACTTCTAGACTCGCCTTTGGGTTTCTTAGCACTCGGTTCATTTTCCATTCCACTGATTGAAGGTCTCTTTACTCTTTCCATTGAATTGAGAGGCTTAGGTTTCTAAGTTTTGAGAGAGGTTTGAAGGTAAGAGTCTTGAGGTGGATCGAGAGAGGTTAATACTTGTGTTTTATCATTTAGGAATCTTAAAATAAATAAATAAATAAAACATAATCAGTAAAGTATAAACAATACAAATTCTGGCGGCTAAAGGCAAAAGTTTAAAACAACCCATACTATCGGTAGGGTATACCAGTGAGAATTCTTAACGGTGAGGTCTACTAACAGTGAGGTATATTAGTGAGGTTCATACCAGTGAGGTATATCGGTGAGGTTTCATACCGGTGAGGTATAACAGTGAGGTTTCATACTAGTGAGGTATAACGGTGAGGTTTCATACCAGTGAGGTATAATGGTGAGGTTTCATACCGGTGAGGTATAACAGTGAGGTTTCTAAATAATAGAGTTTATCATTCCTAATTCATGTATAATGTAACCTAACCTATCCTAACTCAAGGGTTTGGAGAAAATGTAAGCTAATTGATGTTCAGTACCAATAAACTCAAGATTAATACCACATTTTTGGTAATGATCTCTCAAAAAATGATGCCTTACATCAATGTGTTTGGTCCAATAGTGAGATACAGGGTTCTTAGAGATGTTAATTGCACTCGTGTTATCACAGTTAATTGATACATGTCTAAATTCATATCCATAGTCCAACAAAGTATGTTTCATCCACAGAATATGTGCATAGAAACTACCAGAAGCTATATACTCTACTTCAGCAGTAGAAAAAGAAACAAAATTATGTTTCTTACTACATCATGATACTAAGGACTTCCCCAACAAATGACATGTTCCAGATGTTCTCTTTTTTATCTTACTTTCAACCAGCAAAGTCAGCATCCGAATAACATATTAAATCAAAATATTTTCCTTTTGGATAAATCAAACCTAAATTTGCAGTATGTTTAAGATATTTGAAAATTCTTTTAACAACAAGAAAATGAGATTCTTTAGGATTAGCTTGAAATATTTCACACATATACACACTAAACATAATATCTATTCTACTAGCAGTAAGGTACAGTATGCTTGCAATCATACCTCTGTAATTGGTTTGATTAACTGGTTTTCCAGATTCATCAATGTCCAATTTGCAGGTGGTACTCATGGGTGTATCACTTTCCTTAATACTATCTAGACCGAATTTTTTTAAAAGATCCTTTTTATATTTACGTTGATTCAAAATAATACCATTTTCATTTTGAAAAACATGAAATCCAAGAAAATATTTGAGTTCTCCCATTAAACTCATTTCAAATTTATTTTTCATACTCCTTGAAAAATCAACACACAAAGTATTTTTAGATGACCCAAAAATAATATCATTAACATAGATTTGTACTATCAAAACATCATTATAAATTCTTTTAATAAAAATATTTGGACCAAAAATGCATTTTGTAAAATCTTTTGAAATAAAAAAGTTGCTAAGTCTATCATACCAAGCTCGTGGAGCTTTTTTTAAACTATATAAAGCTTTAAATAGGTTGAAAAATCAATTTGGAAAATGTGGATTAGTAAATCTAGATGGTTGTTCAACAAAAACATATTCAATTATAAAACCATTTAAGAAAGAACTTTTAACATCCATTTGATATAACTTGAAATTCAGATGAGAAGCACAGGAAAGTAGGATCTTTATAGATTCTAATATAGCTACAGGGGGAAAGTTTTCCTCATAGTCTATTCCTTCCTCTTGACTATACCCTTGTGCAACTAACCTAGATTTGTTTCTAACTATATTTCCAGACTCATCAAATTTGTTTCTAAAAACCAATTTAGTGCCTATGGTCAAAGTGTCCTTAGGTTTGCCAACTAATTCCCAGACTTTGTTTCTTTCAAATTGATTTAATTATTCTTGCATAGCCATTACCCAAAATTCATCATTGATTGCATCATTGATATTTTTAGGTTCTAACTGTGAAATAAAATCTTGATGTTCAACCTGGTTTCTTAGAGAAGCTATAGTCTGTGTCCCTCTATCAAGATTACCAACACCAACATCTAAAAGATTATTCTTTAGAATCCTAGTTGATCTAGTAAAGGTGGGACTAGAAATCTCAGGTTCATCTGTAGGTTCTGGTTCAACAGAATCAAGTTCTAGAAAGTTTCCACAACTGGATGTCTTTACAACAGGGTCATTGATTTTGTCATTAAGGTCCAGAATAGACAATTCTTCTTCAAGATTTTCAATGGAGGATTTGGGTTCATGTGGATCAATTTCATCAAACATGATGTGAACAGATTATTCAACACATTTAGTTCTTTTATAAAAGACTCTATAGGATTTTCTAGTTAAAGAATAACCATAAAAAATTCCTTCATCACTCTTGGATGAAAACTTGTCAAGATTATCCTTTGTATTGAGAATAAAAAATTTGCAACCAAAAACTCTAAAGTAATTTACCTTAGGTTTCTTATGGTTACACAATTCATAAGGGGTATTATTGAGAATAGGTCTAATCAGGACTCTATTTATAATATAACAAGATGTATTTATAGCTTCATCCCAAAAGTAAATTGGCAGGTCATACTCATTAAGCATGGTTCTTTCAATCCCTTGAAGGGTTCTGTTTCTTCTTTCAACTACACCATTCTGTTGAGATGTCCTAGGGGTAGAAAAGTTGTGATTATAGACATTGTGTGAGCAATAAGATTCAAACTCATGATTTTCAAACTCATGACCATGATCACTTCTCAGGGTCTTAATATTAAGTCCACCAAGGTTTTCTACAGACTTGGAATATTTAATAAAGTAAGAACAAGCTTCACTTTTGTGAGCTAAGAAATATACCCAAGTGTACCTAGAAAATTCATCTACTAATACATAAACATAGTGCTTCCCATTTAAACTAGAAACTCTAGATGGACCAAACAATTTCATGTGAACCAACTCGAGAGGTTGAGAAGTTGAAACGTATTTCTTTTATTTAAATGAATCTTTATGTTGTTTTCCCATTTGATATGGATTAAAAAATTTGTCTGTTGGGAATTCATGTTTAGGTAGGTCTCTAACTAAGTTCTTGCTAGTTAGTTTTCTAAGTGAAAGAATGTTGCAGTGTCTTAATATTCTGTTCCATAGCCAAGAATCATTATGAAAAGAATTTAAACAAGTAATGTTTTGTTTAGCTAAAGAATTAAAATCAACAACATAAACATTTTCATTTCTCAAAGCAGAAAATACAAAAACATTTTTTTAATTAAAAACATTACAAGAATCATTTTCAAATTTAACATTGAAACCATCATCACACAATGGATAAATACTTAACAGATTATATTTAAGTCCATCAACAAATAAAACATTAGAAATTAAAACTGAATTATTGTTACCAATCTAGCCTAAGCTGAAGATTTTTCCTTCAGAGTTATCAACAAAGGTGACATGGCCTCCATCAAATTTGATTAAACTCTTGAAGCACAAGTAATACCCATACATATGTCTTGAACATCCACTTTCCAAGTACCATGCCTTCTTATGGGAACTTTTCAAGCAAGTATCCTATAAAATAGGTTTAAACAGAAAATGATTTTGGTACCCATATTTTCATGGGTCCATACATGTTAGCAAGTAAAGATTTAGGTACCCAAATTTATCTTATGGGTCTCAAATAATTTACCGAATCAATAGATTTTGAAAGATAAACTTTATTTGATCTATAAACAATTGAATAACTAGATGAAGCATATGTATTTCTAGATCTAGAACTAGAAGAATTCTATCCCGATTTAGGAATAAATCTAGTTTTAGTAATCTGTCTCATTCCAGGCTGATAGACAATACCAGTGGTATATTTTGGTGCAACTTGTTTTCCTAACATTTGAGTTAGAGTATTCTTTCCATTTGTGAATTTATCTAAGTCCTTCCTTAATTGATCATTAGACAATTTCAGTTCAGTATTTTCCTTATGTAATTGAGTATTCTTTTCCTTTTCTATATCAAGTGAAAATTTAACATAGCTGGTCAAAGCATTCTGTTTCTTTAAGGCTTTATACTTGTCCTTTAATTCATTATAGGTTTCTTCAAGCATATTGAAATATTTAAACCACTCTTTACTGGACATATTTTCAGATTTAGAATCAGAATCAACTCTAGAATAATAAGAATTTAAATCAAGAGTATCCAATGTTACCTCAGATGTGTTTGTCATAAAACACATGTTAGAACAATTCTTTTCAGAATCAGAAACTTCAGATTCACTTGTGCTGTCTTCTGAAGCACTCTAGGTTGATTTGATAGATTTCTTTTACTTATTGTCCTTGTAGTCATGTTTCTTTTTGAACATCAACTTTGGACAGTCTACTTTCACATGTCCTTTCCTTTTGCACTCATAGCAGACAATGTCATCACTTTTATCAGGCTTCTTCCAATCCTTCATCCAATGACCTTTGTTGTCATTCTTTCCTTTGTAATTTTATTTTATAAAGAATTTATTCTTCCTGTATAACTTCTTAAATCCTCTGGCTATTTGATCCATCTCAGCATCACTATCAGATGTACTCTCATCACTACTTGAACTCTCAGTTGGTATGTGAACTTCCACCCTCTCCTTGATCTTTGAAGCAAATGACTTTAAGGCTACTGACTTCTTCCTTGGTTCATCATATTCTTCCTTGTTTAATTTAAGTTCTTCTTCAACATCATAGGATTACTAATTAATTCCTAAATAGGAAGTGAACTTATATCACATGATTCTCTTACTGAAACAGATGTGCCTCTCCATCTTTCTAGCAGACATCTTAATATTCTCATAATCTTCTCCTTTGTAGGAACATCTTTTCCAAGTGAACTCATAATGTTGAAAATCTAATTAAACCTGAGATTCATGTCATAAATAGGTTCATCAGGCTTCATTTTAAAATTATCATACTTAATAGTATAGGTATTCAACCACATTTCTTTAAAATTAGTTGTTCCCTTATGGGAAATAGCCAAAGTGCCCCAGATTTCATAAGAAGTTTTACAAGAAGATATTCTATTAAATTATTCATCTCCTAAAGCATAGTATAAAAAATTCATTGATTTACAGTTATTATTGTATGCAGTTTTAGTGGGCTCACCCCAAGTAGTTATTTCAGTTTCTGGAATCTTATATTGAGTCTCTATAGTAGTCCAAATGTCAAATCCCATACTCTCCAAATGAATTTTCATTTTAGGTTTCCACAGGGCATAATTTGTACCATTAAAGAACGGTGTCTTGTTGGTAGTAGCACCTTTTAGTCTATTATCCATAATCAGATTTTAGAAAATATATTTAAAGAGATAAAATTAAGAACTAATAGAGACTTAAGATCTTTATGATACAACTAAAATCACAGTTGAAAAACTGAGTATTTGGAAATACTTTATAAATAAAAAACAACCTCTAATACTAAATGTTGGTCAGAGTGGATACTCAATAGGGGGGGGGGGTGAATTGAGTTCCAATTAAAAATTTCTGTTAAAAAATATTTTTATTAAAATCCCCCAATTAAAAATAAAGTTAAACAGTAGTGAATTTCTAAAACTTTAAGGGTTCGATTAGGTTCTCAAAAGATTGATTAGGTATCAGTTAATTTAATTAAGAGATTAAATTAGCTTTTAAATCCAACCTAATGGTTTACAATAGTTACAAACACTTTCTAGATTAACTATCAAAGTAACATTAAAAAATTATATATTTCAAAGTAATTAGCATCTAAATATTAAATATATGTTAAATCCAAAGTAATTAAAACACAACAGTTTTAAAACAAGAGGTTCAGTCATAATCCGAGACTTAGTCCTCTCAAAAAATTTATATAAATTTTGATCCACACCCTAGATAGGGGTAAACAAAAGTAAAGCGACTATCCAGGTACAAAGACCTCTACCACAGTTCTACGTGGCCAAACAAACAATATCACACTGGTTGTCCAGGTCCTACTTGACTTCTACCACTATCCAAAGTGGGATACAAAAGAGTTATAGAAGGTTTGTGTGAGGATTTAGAAATCCTCCAGTTTAGAACATGAGATAGTGTGTGTATAAAATATACAGAGTATGCACACTACTCAAAATGTAAATAAAAGAATCACTAAGAGAGTTGATATGAGTTTTAGAATGCTCTAGTGATCTGAAGTGTTGCTTTGGACTCCTTTGATTGATCAGGAATGCTTCTGAGTCCTATGGTTTTTTTTCCTGAAAAACAGAGTGATGTTTTCTTCATGGTCACTTTGATCAGCTGGAGTGTATGAAGAGGTCGTTGTAGTTCTTCACTCCTTCGCTAAGGTGTAGCTTTTGTTCTCTTCTAGAATGAATGGATTCGTGTATTCCAGTGTTCTTCTAGTATGCATGTAGACATTATTTTTTGTGTGTATGCAACACTTTTTAGCACTCTTCAGCCCTTATTTCACACTCCTTTTGCACAACCTTTGTCATTCCTTTTATAGCTTTCAACTCTAGTAATATGAATGATTAACTTTTTGCAGGTACAAGGTATAGTTCCCTAACATGCCAACAACTATCATTAAATAACATTGATTGCATTAAAATCATCAAATATGACCATTTATTAATTAAATAAATAGAAATAGAAGCATTGACGGGTCAACAATCTTCTTATCAGTAGCTCTCTGTCGGTAGACTTGTAACGACAGACTTTCTATAGCAGTGAGCTTCCTATCGGTAGCTCTCAGTTATTTTACCGGTAGATCCATATATTGGTAGCTATCTATCGGTAGATTTTTTGACTATCCGTAACTCAGTTTTACCAGTAGATTTGTATCGGTAGATGTTCATCTATCTGGTTGTATCAGTAGGTCTTTATAATGGTAGCTGTGTTTGTTTGTTTGTCTGTATGGGTAGCTTGTATCGGTAGAATTTGTATCATCAGATCTTTATCGGACTTCATAGTGGTAGACTTAATCTAATGGTAGATCTTGTGTAATCGTATATCGTATCAGTAGACTTTTGTATCGGTAGCCTGTGCATACCGGTAGCTCCGTTCTGTACCAGTGATTAAGTGCATACCGGTGGACTTATGCACACTGGTCGACTTGTTCTATCGGTAACTTTGTTTCTATTGATAGCTATCTATATCAGTGGATTTTGTATTGGTGGAATTTATACCAGTACCTCTATATATCAGTGACCTTTTCTTATCGGAGACTATGTCTATCGGTAGACTAAGTACCGGTAGGTCTGTAACGGTGACCCAACACTAAACTACTTATCTGTTCTATGCACATCCCATCCAGATTGAGTTAGAGTTAATTAAATGTATGAACAAACATAGATAAACATGGATGAACATATTCTAATGATTATTTTGATATGTATCATATATATATATATAGGATTATAAGAACATATTGAGATTATGAAAAAATATTAAAGAATGATTGGGATTATCAAAACAGGTGAGGTCAACATATTGAAATATTATTTTATTATATATTTATTTCATAATTATAATATATAAAAAGTGATATATTTATAGGATAAGATGAGTATGGGTCTAAATACTCTCAACAAATAGGTTTTAGTTCACAAATTTAAACTGATCTTTTGGCTTTAACCCTTAGTTAAATAAAGTATCTCTTACCATGTCTTCTTTATTTGCACACTATATGGTTAATATAGTTATTATAAAATTCCAAGAGAACCTAAAGGGAATAAATAATGACATTTTTAACCCTATATAAGTAATTTTTTAAAATCTTATATTTTTATGAATATAATATCATTTAATAAAATTTAATTTGTTTCAAAAACTCTTTCATGTCAATTTTGACACTATTTAGTAATTTATTGTTTTTAAGTCATAAAAATACCATTCAATATAAAAAACTTCATTAAATAAAATATGAAATTTAATAATAATCCAAAAAAATTATTTATGGCATCAAAAGTTTCAAATTACATTTATTTTAATATTTATATTATCATTTCTTTGAATCATTCATTAATAAGTTAATCAATGCATCATCATTGTGTCATAACTAAATTTATTTCTTTAATGTAAAAGAATTATAAATAAAATACAATTATTTAGAAAATATTTTAATCTTTATAATTACTATTTATATTAATAGATATACATTATATAACCTCACCATAAAATTGTTTTAGTAAAAAGATACATGTTAATGTTATATTTCTCTTTAATTTAAATTAATTATTATAACAAGTCATTATGACACCCAAGTGGTTATGAAATTCCAAAAGTCTTGAATAAGGATTTTCTGGTCGCTCATGAATCAAAAAATAATATTAGGACATGTGTTATGGAATTTTTATATTATTATAATATTATTTTCACCCTTATTTACCTAATTTACCCTTTAACCATGGTAAATAAAAATAATTACTAAAGTTACAATTCATAATATCAAAAAATAATAGTTATATATTTACACAATTTGGAATATATGATTAAAAATATGGAAACTATTTTTCCAAATTCAAAACACATAAAATGTGGTAATTAATTTAAAATTAATTCCCGTTGTCAAAACTAAAAAGTTGGTTTTTCAGAAGAAATCTAAAGATTGACTTGTGTTCAAGTCCAATTTAAATGTGAAATTAATTAAAATGACCAAAATTGGATTAAATGATAAAAAAATAATCCAATTACACTTTAAAACCAATTAAAAAGATAATCTAACTATATAAATAAATGAGATGAAAAGACAATTTTGAATTAAAATGCACAATTTTTCACTATTCATGAAAAAATATATTTTATCATAAAAATAGCAAAAATGAAACCAAAATAATTTTTTTATTCCAGATTATAAATATGAAGTCTATTTTTTTCAAACATAACATATAAAAGTAACAAAAAATAGATTTAAAAAGGGTTCTCTATTATAAGGTGATAAAACTGTATTTTTATGAAAAGTATTTATTTTATCTGAAAACTTAAATTATTTATTATATCATATATAGAAAAAATAAAAGATTAATTTTAAACATTAAATTTAATATATAACATATATTTTTCAATATATAAAAATACATAAAGAGTGATATGATTTCATAAACCCAATTATTCCCTTTTAAATAGGTTTTCATAAAAACACATCCTTTATATACAATTAATTTTTATTTCCATTTATAATAATGTTGGAAACTAATGAATAATTATTTAAACATGTGTAAACCATATTTTAATAATTTAGTTGATAATTTTAATTCCCTTAATTCCAATTTCTAGGTTATAATGATATGTTTTAAATGATAATATTTAGTTATTTGTTTAAGATCGATGTATCATATCTTGTATGATATTGGATATAGTGTTGTTTATTAAAAATAGGGGTGTTACATCCTCCCCCCTTTAATAAATTATGTCCTTAAAATTTTAATTGGGGGTTAATAACTATGGAATGACTTTTCAAAATGCCTTCATTTCAAACCCACATCAGAAAAAGGGTTAATAAAACTACCACTTAAAAAAAAGTGAAGTACAAAGGCTACCTGAGATAACACATACTAGAGTTCCATGTATGAAAATGTGGATATGGAAGAAAAAATAAGTGTCAAGTTCTGATGGAGAGTGATATAAAACATGATAATGATAAAGTGAACAACTAGAAAACCATAAACCTGTGATAAGTAAAACAGTATTTGATTTTATAGTAGGAAAATTTAAAGGGAAAACATTTTTGATTTAAGATCCACTTCATAAAATTTAAAAATTATTTTACTACTTATAATAATAACATAAGTAAATATAATTACTTGACATGTACTCTTTCATCCATTAATCTAATTCCCCCAAAAAATTATCTTTCTCCCAAATTAGTTAGATGACTTGGTCATTCCTGAAGCACTGGAATCAACTTCTAGAGAATCAAATAATCCAGAAAATATTAACTATATATTTATATCACCATTAAAACTTAAACCAAACCAAAATAGTTAGTATAATATTACATAATCACCGAAAAATAAAAATCCTTTATAAGGTTAATGACCACTTCTAATATCCAAAATTCAATAGTAATACCCGAGTTCATCATATAACATTCAAGAAACAAATGTACATAAAATTAATTAAAATAATTCAAACTAAGATTGAAACCCAAAATTCATAAGGATTTGATCACATAGTCTTCCACAATAAATATTAACATTTATCTCCAAATAACATCAGCTACTCTGAAAGTCTCATATTAAAAAGTAATTAACCTAATCACATATTCTCTATGATAGGTTAGTCATTTCTATAAATAACCCAAATCACTGTATTCACACAATTAAATCATAGATTCTTCCAAAATAAAATTCAACCATTACTCCTAAAATAAAATCCCTGAGTATTATATTTTCCTTAGGCATATAGTGTTCCCAAAATAGCAACCATCTTCCAAAATAACATTTATCACTTAATCACCAAATCATATTCCTATACTAAGGATATACATTTGATTAAACATAATTTCCCAAAAATCAACTTATTCGTAATACATAAAGTCAGTTAACTAAATAGAATCAATCATAATAACTGGGGAATTCTTGTATTCTAGTGGTAGGCAGTTCACCCTTGTCACCCTTCGGTTGTGGGTTCAATTACCATGGCCTTACCTGACACGACAAGTTGTCACCTATCCCATGGGTTTTATTTTTTATAAAACTTTATAATTATTATAACATTCCAAAAATGAGATATTTTCCTTAAGAGTAACCATAACCTATTTTATCTTTAAAGGTTATATTATACCTCTAATTTTCACCCCAACTCATAATAACCATAAAATATCAATTCACGAAGTCTTATATATATTGGCATATTTTTTTCACTCTTAATGATTTAATAAAACTATTCCCAAATAAAGAACATCATTCCTTGATCATGGTGTCCACTGGGATTGATCATCATTTTTTTCATGTAGATAGAAGGTCCATGCATTGTAATAATGATTTAGAGATTATTCAAAAATCACTTTCTTCCTTTATCCAAATACACCATTTACAACATGGGTTGTATATGTTTTCACAAAAAAATTAGTTTTTAAAATAATCATGTATGATATATAATTTCATAACATTAGATAACACCTAATTTTTATAAAACATTTGGATTGAGTTTGAGTTGAAACATTCAATTAATGGTCTTTTTAAAATACCATAAATATGTTCTAAAATACTATATTTTAAAAGAAAATATAAATATATTGCGCAAGGGTATCCTTATTCAGTTACTTTTCCAAAATCATAATATTCTTCATAATCTTATAATAAGGTAAAATATATAAAAATTCCTTGTTAATGTTCACCTTTTTTTAAAATACGAGAATATTAAGAAAATAAAATTTTATTAAAAATGAACCATGATCCATGATTGTATCTAAGTATAGTGGAGGTGTTTTATATCTCAAACAACTTATTTCAAGTGAGTTGTATCTTATAAAAAGTTTTAGAAAAATCCAAACATGAATTTGTAATAATTATTGCAAGAAATTCATCAATAAGAGATAAAAATGTTGTTTTCAATCATTTTACTTCCATTTGTAACAACCTTTCCTTGATCTGAAAATTTTATAGAACAAGTATTGGACCAAAATAATATACATATAATGTTAACATATGTACAATCAAAACTTCTAATCCCTAAAGTTGTTTAAACTGACCTATGATACCAACTATAGGGCTCTAGCCTTAAACATTAAAAAATATTTATTTAAGTAAATAATTCACATTGAGGATATTTTCAATTTTAGTGTTTTAGAGAATTATGCCACAACTATTACACAAAAACTCAAAATTAAAAAGTAGACCATTCTACCCACTATGAATTTTTTCACAAAATAAACTATTTAAAAGAAAACATAATTTATTATTCTTGATAAAATATTCAAAACATTCATTTTGATTTCTTCTTTCCTATTAACCATCCTTATACCATCTCAAAAAGATTTCAAAAACCTTGGATGAGCACAATAAGCTCAGTAATGGATATAAAATAAAGAGATAAAATGTTAGCCTATGAATATTTTGTACTCATTGAAAACATTCTCATAAAATCATACCTTTCACCCATAGGACTTAATCTCTTATTCATTCCTCATGAAATCATAAGATTCCTATAAAACATAATAGGAATCATAAAACATAAAGGTAAATTCTCTACTACATATCATACTTACATGGAATCTTTCACATCTATATAGGGAGTAACTTTTATGGTTATGTTTGAAATATCCATTACAGTATATTCAATAAATCTCTTTGGAGAAACCTTATTTTTTAACTCCGTCTCATTACCCAAGTTATTGGAGAGATATCATGGTCTCACCCACCATTGGTTCATCATGAAACCACCCATATACTTAATCAATTCCCAAGAACCATAAAATAATCATAGCACATAAACCAGGAATAAAGAAAAAAAATAACATTTCCACTCTGAAATTACATTTAATTTTTACAAGTTGTATACTCATAAATGAAAACATATTATTTTAATATTAAATTGTAAACTTGTAAATTAAACATCATTACATAATTGTGAAATAAAATTGAGAAATTCCATTCATAACGTATGTATAAGAACATCCAATGTTATTGGAAAAATCAATCACCTTTTAAAACACAATTAAAACATTTTAATAGAATATTTTTGAATCAATGTTTCCCATAACGCATTGAAACTTTTAAAGGAATTAAAATTTTAAAACATTAATGTCCATATAAGTAAATTCTAAAAACCATTATTAAAACATGAAAATTACTGAGAATGATTTAGAAGAATACATATTTAAAACATTTAAAATGATGTTTTAGTTAAAGAGTCCCTTACCGCTAGAGAAATACTTAAAATAAAAATAATTAAAGAATAATATTAAACAAAACTCATAATATCAGGAGAATAAGTAGATTCATGAAATAATATGTCAAAGTGAAGTATATACACCATAAAAAAATGAATTTCTGTATAATAATAAATACATCTCAATGCAATATAAATATAGATGAAATACATTACAAAGATAATATTTTTATATTAAGGATAAATAAATGAAATAATTATGTGTGAAAATATAAATACTTCAAATATAAGTGGATATTCAGTGTAAAAAAATCATAGGTCATTCACATATATTCTGGAAAAAAACCAATGACATGGATATTTAACTCAATGAAATGATATTAAGTTAAGAATTCCCTTACCTTGAGTTCTACTCATCACATATAATCGTTATGTTCCTAAATAATAAAATTTGGCTAATTTATACTTTCTTTAAAACCTTTTTAAAGTTTATTATTCCTTTTATATCACTTATCACCATGTTATAGAAATTACAAAATTATTTAAGTTCATATCAATAATTTTATCAAAATTCATTACATGAGTTGAAAATTAACTTGTGTTGTTGTAAATTGTCCATTTGGCCAAAATTCAATCATCTAAAGAATATTATTCATAATTTAAATATCATATATATCCAGTATATATGTACGCATGAACACTACTTTCATTTCTTTGTCATATTAAGGGAATAAAAACTAAATGATACATTGGTATATTATAATTACAGTATGATATATATGTTATATATGTTGCATAAGTTCATTAACTTCATCCTATTATAAATTCCATGTATTTAATGAATGAGTCATATCACTATGAGGGGGCGATAGTCCACATTTCCTCAATTGAAATTATCATATCTACACATTATAGAAAGCATAAAGGTATGTTGTAAACAAAAATTACAAAATCATAGAGACAATATAAATAAAATATATATCATATATAAATACAGTTCCATCATAATGGCCACCATTATAGGTTGTAGGAGAAAATTGAATAATCGTTATTTCATGAGTCTATAGTTCACCGTACACAGAAACTGCATGTTCTATATCCATTTGATGGTGGTGTGTATAATTATAGGAATAAAAAATAGCATAAAAAATCCTAATATATTTCTTATATAGGTATTTCTATTAAATAATTGAATAAATTGATGTTAGGGGGTAATATAAAGAAAATAAATTAAAGGATCTTGAGAGAAGATGTTACCTCCAAATTGGGTATCTCCATTTGATTTTAGAAAAAAGGATACCTTGAGTTTCCTTTTGCTGAAGATAAGTATTATAAGAGTAATTTAGGGAAGT
The DNA here is from genome assembly GCA_963277665.1 of Viscum album. NCBI lineage: Eukaryota > Viridiplantae > Streptophyta > Magnoliopsida > Santalales > Viscaceae > Viscum > Viscum album. The sequence goes on from OY728139.1 coordinate 854,389,972, forward strand.
TGAGAGACTAATTTAGGAAAAATTGGAAAATACAAGGGGATTGAGAGGTGTGAGTAAGTGGGTAGAGTTGGTGACCTTCTATAAAAGGGAGGAGGGGAACTTTAGTAAAGTCTTGAAATATTATTTTATTATAAATTTATTTTAGAATTATAATATCTCAAAATTGATAAATTTCTAGTATAAGTTGAGTATGGATCAAAATAATATCAAAAAATAGGTTTTAGACAAGTTTAGATCACAAATTTAACCTTATCCTTTGGCTTTAACCTTTATTTAAATAAGTTAACTCTTACCATGTCTTCTTGTATGATTACACTATATGGTTAATAAATTTACTAAAAAATGAAAAGATAACCTAAATTAGATAAATATTGACATTTTTAACCCTATATAAGTTAGTTGAAAAAATATTATATTTTTATGACAATTTTATCATTTAATAAAATAGTATTTTTTTTAAAACTCATTTATGTCAATTTTGACACCATTTAGTAATTGATTTTTGTTAAAGTCATAAAAAATGATTACTTCCAAAAAATTTATAAACTCAAATATACAATGTCATAATAATCCATAAAATTAGTTTATGGAATAAAAAGTTTCTAATTAAATTTATTTTAATATTTATAATATCATTTATTTGAATCATTCATTAATAAGGTAATCACTGCATCATCATTGTGTCATAAATAAATTTATTTATTTAATGTATAAAATTATAAATAAAATTCCATGATGTAGGAAATATTGTTATATTTCTAATTAATATTTATAGTCAAATATATAAATTATATAACCTCACCTTAAATTTGTTTTATTAAAAATATATATGTTTATGTTATATTATTATTTACGTTAAAGTAATTATTTTAACATGTCATTATCACACCCAAGTGGTTCTGAAATTCAAAAAAGTTTGGAATAATGATATTTTTGGTCACCCATGACTCAAAAAATAATATTATGACAAATTTTAGTTAGTTTTATATTATTAGAATATTATTTTTACCCTTATTTACCTAATTTTCTCTTTAATCGTAGTAAATGAATATAATTACTGAAGGTACTCTTCATAATCTCTAAAAATAAAAGGTACCTATTTACACAATTTTGACCTTTTGATTCAAAATATGGAATTCATTTTTTCAAATTAAAAACAAAAAATGTAGTAATTAATTTAAAATTAATTCATGTTGTCAAAACCAGAAAGCGAGTTTTTAAGAAGTAAAAACTATTAGAAGATTGACATGTGATTATGTCAAATTTAAATGTGAAATTACATAAAATGACTAAAATTAGATTAAATGATAAAAAAAAATCCAATTAAACTTAAAAGCCAATTAAAAATATAATGTAACTATTTAAATAAATGAAAAGAAAAGACAGTTTGGAATTAAAATGCAGTATTTTCACTGTTCATTAAAAAATGAATTTTATCCTAAAAATTCCAAAAACTAATCCAAAGTAAATTTTCATGTCCCTATACTAAATAGGAAGTTTATTTTTTCAAATATAATATATAAAATGGGAAAACTATATTTAAAATGGATTCTCCATCAAAAGGCAGTAAACCTGTAGTTTTTTTGAAAAAAAAATCTTTTATCCAAAAAAATGAGTTATATATTATATCATATATAGAAAACATATAAGATGAATTTTAAAAATTACATTGAATATATAATATATATTTTTCATTAAATAAAAATCCATAAATAGTGATTTGTTTTTATAAACACAATTAGACCCTATGTAATAGGTTTTCATAAAAACGCATCCTTTATATTCAATCGGTTTTTATTTCCATTTCTAATAAAGTTGGTAACCAATGAATAATTATTTAAACAAGTGTAAAACATATCTTGATAATTCAATAGATACTATTTATTCCTTACATTCCAATGACTAGTTTATAATGGTAACATATAAATAATATTATTTAGTTTTTTGTTTAAGCTCGATGTAGCATATCATGTATGCTATTGAACATAGTTTTTATTTCATAAAAATCATGATGTTTCAGGTACCATTTTATACTCTTTGATACATATGTTAGCTGAGAATGTGTTTTTAGGAAAGCCTGACCTTACCCTCTCTTCGGTCAGAAATATATATTTTCTGAAAAGGGTCTCTAATAATATTATTTCATTCCCCTATAATATATATATGAAATTTTGAACCCTTTTGTCTTTATCAATCTCTTCAAGAGAATATTCTTGTCACTTTTCAAACAAGATACTTTTCTATCCTTTTTACCGTGCAAAAGTAATGTTCTTTTGACCTCGTACAACATGTATAGATTTACCAGCTATCATTTCTTCAAATTTTCCATTGATGTTTTAAAAGGCCAGTCATTAAGAAATATTTTTAAAAGATATTTTAATGGAAAATGGTTTTCAAGTACAATTTACATGTTTTCAATGTTTTTTCATAGAAATGGGTTTGAAAATATTTTCAAGTTTCTTTTATATGTTTTTAGGAAAAATGGTTTTCAAAAAATTTTCAAAATTTCATTATAAGTTTTCAAATTATTTTCAAATAAATCAGTTTAAAAACTTTTTCAAGTTTTCTTTAAAAGTTTTCAAGTGTTTTCAATGAAAAGGGTTTTAAAAATGTTTTTGAATCTTATTTTACAAGTTTTTAATGAAAAAGGTTTTTTTTTCAAAATGATTTCAGGTATTCATTATATGTTTTTAAGGTATTTTCTAATAAAATGGTTTTCAAATGGTTTTATGTATTAAAAATCATTTTTCAAACAATAAACGATAATTTCCTCAAGAAATATCTTTAATAGATACTTCAAAATTATTTTCTATCCATTATTAAATCTATTGATGTTACTCATACCTTCTAGGAAATGATCTAAAGGTTCCATTCATATCCTTTATATGAATGAGTTATGATTAATGTCGTGGTCATTATGAAACCCATTTCTTCTACATGGGTAATATGTTTATAAAACCCATTTCTATTTCAAGGGTTATATGATTTTGAAAACTGATTCTTTTCACAGGTTATGTTTATGTTGAAATTATTATGAAACTTATCTCTTTCCATAAGTTATGATATGTTTACATATTTATGATACCCATATCATTTAATGGGTTACAATATGTTTATTTATGTTCATTTGGCACATGTATGTATGATTTCATTATGTAATGGGTGGGACTTATATCTCCCTCTATTGAATTAGTTAAGGATTTATATCTCATGTGATAAATAGGGATAGAATGTGGGTTTAATCACTTTCGTAATATAGGGATAAAAGGAGGGTTTACATGTTTCATTAATATTGGGATGGAATGAGGGATTAACCATTTTAGTAATATAGGGTTGGAATGAGGGTTTACTCATTTTAGTAATACAAGGATAGAATGAGGGTTTACTGAGTTCAGAATTACAAGGTGGGAACAGGGGTTTACTCAGTTCAGTAATATAGGTCTGAAATGAGGGTTTACTTAGTTTAGTAATACAGGGTTGGAATGGGGGTTCACTCAGTTCAGTAAAGGACTTTTTCCACTAATATGGTCTTGGAATTGATGCCTTGGCTACTATGGAAATCAGTATAGGCATATGTGTTGCCACAATTCCACATCTTACTCCTATGTTATGCTTTCAGGGATTATGTCCTTTTCTTCCTTTTGATTCATGTCTTATGAACTATCAAGATTTATGAAATGATTCATGTATATGATATTTGATATGCAGGGTATGATCTTCTATTTTCATGACCACATTCTTATAACCTTATACTCATGTTTATGCTTACATTTCTCCCTTTTTTATACTTACTGAGCATTTTAGATCACCCATTTTAATGTTTAATTTCAACCATGTTATGATGATATATACTATATCTGATATATCTAATAAGTGTGCTTGTTAATAAGAAGCTAGTGGGATATGATGCATCTCACTTATGTACCAACATTTATGTTTAAATGTTTTCAAAGGCACTACACTAACTACGATCTTTGAGAATATTTTTTTAATGTTTATTTATTCTAGAAAAGTTATATAATGTTTATGTTTGTAAAGCGAGGGTCAATATAGTTGGTATCAAAGTAAAGGTATAGTTAACCTTTGAAAACTATGATTATAAAACCTTAGTGAGATCCCTAGGCTTATTTCCAAGGATACATATTGGGATGTCTCTAACAATAAGTATAAGGATGAGTTAAAATTTAGGAAAACGTACTGGAATTTTGATAAATGATTTAGTGAGTGGTTTTCGAGAAATATATCCATGTATGTATACTAAAAGTTTATTTGGATCTAGAATAGATGTACCTAGGGGTAAAAATTATGAAAATATGTTTTGAGCTTGATTGAGAGTAATATGATACATGATAACTGGACTTTCTACACAACTGGTTTGAAAATATTGGGGGATATTCTTTTGGAATTAAAAAACTCTCCATGAACCATAATGAATGATTTATATATATATTATCTATGAATAACCAGTATAAATACAAGGTGTCATAGATTATAGAAGTTGTCATGATTTAGAAATCCTATATGTAATTATTTTCATGACTATACGGTTTTCTAATATGATAATTAATGCTCACACTATGCTTATAGTTTTAGTCAATTACAGTAGCCAGAAGGAACTGGATTAATGTTAAATGTGATGGAAGATTTTCTATTGATAAGTCAAGTGGGATAATCACTGGAGTGAAATATTTCATAATCATGCCTAACTAGTTTTCGTGGAACATGATTAAAAATGTTTACCTTGACTAACTCTCAGACTCACCTAGGATGAGAAAGAAGGATTTCACTAAGATTTTGGATAATGGAGGCCATAAAGGAAAGATGATTCCATTTTATTTGTGTAAATAATGTAGAAAGAATCACCTATGTTAATGTATTAGAGGAGAAAGAAGGTATTTAGACTATGGAAAAGAATGACACAAAGCATGCGAGTTCACAAAAAAAATGAAGAGTTCAATAAATGAAATGGATGATAATTTTTTCCTTCGTAAGCCGTCACTAAAAGTTAAGATTTTTAAATGTGGAGAAAATGGTAATTATGAAAACCAATTTCACAAGAGGAATGTTCCTGAAGAGAATATGTAAGGCGGTGCGAGTAATGGTTACATTGTAGATGACGAAGGGACTAGAAATGAAATGTGAAAGGAAAGAGGTATTATTGGTAATGCATTATGTATGAAGTAATCTAAGTATTTATATATTTGGATTCCAGAATTAAGAATGTTGAATTATGTATGGATTTTTTAGTTTATGTTTTTGCTAAAGATTTACAAGAATATGTTGAATGGTCATGATGGAATAAAAATGTTATCTCATGAAAGTTAACATTTTTACTAAAGGACGGTAACCCTTAACATTTTCATTATGTTAAGATAATGTTGTATGGATAAATGTATATGGAATATAAATAATTAAATTAAACAGTACTGATTAACTTGGAACTAAGTAAGGACTAGTTTATATGTGGTTTCTGATACCACTAATGAAGTTTAAAACATTTTTAGATTTATGGAGTAAATCCAATATACTTTGGAATGAGAAAGTATGCAGGTTTTCTAAAAGGATTTATGGTAATTTTGATTGTTAACATGTTTCAAGAGAATATACAATAAGGGTATTCGCATGTTTAGAATGTTATAACCAGGAGATAATTTTTGATATAGGGGAACCCACATTAATATAATTTCATGACACACTTTCTAATGTTTTGGATTTTAATCTTTATGAAGGGTTATAAGTTTATCCATTCATGAAGAGTTTAAGATAAACTTCAGAGGAAGTATCTGTGCACTGAGTTTGTGTTGAAAATCGTAGTTAAAAGGATAATCAGTCAATAAAATTATTTCAAGTATGTCCATCTTATATATTATATTAATGTGGTTTAAAAAATGGAATCCTGTATGTTGGGTGAAACCAATCAAGCCAGACAAGGCTGTGGGTCTTGAACCCATGACCGGAGGACGATAATGGTTTCTTACCTACCACTAGCCTATACGATGTCCTGGTTAATGTGTATTTATTTTCAATGAATAAATATTTATGATCAACTATTAGTGTTAATTTTTATTTTTATATATTAATTCATGTTTATTTTTTAAGAGACAAATAGTTATAATTTTTATTCTTTTATAGGCCATAAGATCCGACAAAAGTGTATTTTAGTGATTTATTCATCAAAGTTAATTTCCATACATTCATTAAATGAGGTAATGGTTGTTTTATAAATTTTTAAAAGAAAAAACCAGGAATGAAATTTTGATTATAGAAATTCATCAGGAATTACCCAACATTCTGACAGTGATCAAAAAAAAAATTATTGTCATAATATCTTAATTTTAGTTGAGCTGATGGCCTTTTAAATCATCACACATTTATGAATTTGAGGCCCTAAAATTTAATTTGTTCAATCACTTGTTTTTTATTTTCGAACTCAATCACTCCCTACAAATATTTATATTTTCCTCCGTGTCCAATCTTTACACCCAACCCATGTTCTCCTATGTGGACACCCAATTATATGTTACTTTGGGTAACCGTTATGGTTCCAAATTTCCCATTTAAGTTAAGTTTTAGTATTAATTATTACAATGTGGGTTTATATGACTGAATCATTCATGTATTAAACCTTTGATAAACCAAATAATTTTTGAGGAAAGAAATCATTTTAAGGGGGTAGAATGTAACACCATGAGATTTTGAGAATTTTTTCGAATTAATTAATCTTTTTAATATTTTTCATTTCACATGAAACTATAAATAGTTATATATATATATTAAGACACTATATCAAATATTCCTTTCACACACAACACCAACTTGGTTTGCGCTACATGCAATACCAACTTGGCTTGCGCTATAAGCAACACCGACCTGGCGTACGATGCGTGCAACATTAAGTTTCTACAATACATCTATTTTAATTAATTTAATTATTTAAATAAAATAATTATAACCTATAATTTTATGTTAATAATAAATACTTTTCAAATATTATTGTTTTATATAAATAAAACATATCGATAATGATAGATAATATTTTTGGTAAAGTCCTTTTATGTTAAATTTTTTGTTTTCTTGAATGAATCACTATTAATAATAAAATTAATTTTAGAAAAATTTAGAAATTTAATTTTATAAAATAAAATTAATTTTTTTTATAATAATGTCTAAATTATCCTAGGGTGAATTTGTGGTATTTTGTTTTTTGAAACTTTGTTTTTTGGTGAATAGTGGAAAATACTATTTTTTTAGTTAAAAACTGCATTTTTTTCTAATTATCTTTCAATGATAAATGATATTATAAATTTGTTTTAAGGTAAATTTAGATAAATATTAAATCTATCAAAATAATCTAATTCATTATAATCAATTACACTTTGAAATTGAATAAAAAAATTTAACCAACTTTTGAACGTTTTTCTACTATAAAAACCTGTTATTTCGCCACATTTGTGGGATTAACATTAATCATAATTTTCCCACTTTTTTATTATAATTTTAAATATAATTCATAAAAAAATTTATTTGTTCTAATATTTATATTTTAATAATACCATGTTAATTTTTTGGCCAAAATGATTTGTAAAAGAGATTAAAATTAATCACTGTGGTTAAGGCCAAATTAAGGTTCATTAGGGAGTAAATCTTAAACTTAAAGACCCAAATGACCTATATTATTATCTGAAACCCATTTTATGTCCATATTTTGGACATAAACCTTCCATTATTTATTTTATTTGGTTTGGTAATACTTTATTTAAGTAAGAACATGTGCACATCTAATTTATTTCTAAATATTCTATTTTAGTCATTTTCCTTCCCTATAAGAGTCCACCACCTCTACACTTTCATAAAACCTCTCAATCCTCTTAAGCTTGGAAAAGACCAGCAAAAATTTCCTAAAAAATCCTAAATTTTAACTTGAATCCTATATTTTGGAATAAACCCTCTCATGGAATCCTTTTGGCACAAACCAAAAGGAGTTACCTAATTAATAGGTAACGTCTTCTCTCAAACTCCTTTCCTTTATTTTCCATCTCCACCCATAAAATCTATTTATTCCATTATTTTATGAAAACCCTAGTATAATAAATATAATAGGATGTTTTTATGAAAATTTTATGGCTTATAACTATACACACCTCCATGTAATGGATGTTGAACAATCTGTTTCTATGTATGGAAAACTACTACCTCCTGAAATGATGATTGTTCATTTATTATTTACCTCCAATCCTGGTTACCATTATGATGGAAACTCTATTTATATATGTAATATATTATATTTATTATGTCTTTAATATTATTTATTACTTTTAAAACACATATATTTTTACCTTCTATTTGGTGTTAATACGATAATCTCATTTGAGGAAGTGTGGACTACCGCCCCCTCAAAGCGGCGCGATTCATTCACACACCACATTGAATGTATTAAGGATGATTTTAATGAACATATATTATATATATTATATACTAAGAATAATATAATAATAATATATATATATACATATGTCATTTACATACATTCTTTCAATATGACAATAAAAATGAAAAACAACATTCTTGCACATGTACGACTTACCATCTCCATGAATGGTGTATTCCATTAAATAATTCATTATGGTATAGATTATTATAATATAAATATAATGTATATAACTAATATTTATATCATGTTCTACATTCTAGAATCATGATATAAGTATAAGGATCAATGATATAACAAATTAAGACACATGCGAAGAACAAAATAAATATTACTCGAAGTGAAACCTTAACATAGGATTGTTAAAAAGAGGGTAATATAATGATATAATAAAAAAATATATAGTAATTTATATATAATAATATTATTCTATAAAATTTTTATAATAAACTTATATTTATTATACTAGATGTTTGTACGAGTACAGAGAGATTCAAGACACAAGGTAAGGGTATTTCATCTCACTTTTAATTTCTATAAGATACAAGGTATGTTATCCACTCTTTACTTTGGTGTGGTCTATGTACTACCCATGATTTTATTCTATATATATTTTAATTAAATTTACAGTTATTAATATTCCCATTTTATGATCCTTCCTTTATGGGGATTATGTTTCAAAAGTTACCAAATTGGTAAAAATGTTTTTATCTCAATTTGCCTTCTTTGAGACTCATGTTTTGTTATGCACATAAAATATTTATCAGGGTGCATATAATTAAATTTTACATTACATATCATGAATATAAATATTTTCATGATATTATATGCTTCATTTAATTTACTTTCCTTACATGAAGATCATGATCCCAAGATACCAAGTTATAAGAGTTTATTAAGACAATTTCATTTATTTTCAATATCGTTTATGTTTATGCTTCCTTTGATGAAATATTATGATATATATCTCAATAATATTAATTATTTTCCTTATAATATGCTATATCATGAAATAATCATGTATTGGTACCATTTTCTACTATTTGGTACATAATTTAGTTAATAAATTATTTTCAGGAAAGCCCAACCCTACCCTCTCTTCAGTTGGAAATCTATGTTTTCTAAAAAGGGTTTCCAAGAATATTATATCATTCCACTATAATATCTAGAAGACATTTTTTCTTATTTTTTATTTTACGAATCTCTTAAATGGAATATTATATTCTATTTTAGAACAATTCACTTTTCTATCAATTTTACCACGCAAAAGGGATGTTTTTTAACCTCATACAACATGTACGAATTTACTCATCACCATTTTGTTAATATACCATTTAATTTTGAAAATTTAAATCATTAATAAAATGTGTTTAAATGTTATTTTTAAATAAAATGGTTTTCAAAAAATTTTTATGTCTTATTTACATGTTTTCAAAGTGTTTTCAAAGAAATTATTTTTAAAACGTTTTCAAGATTCTTTTATAAGTTTTCAAGAAAAATGAATTTCAAAAAATTTTCAAAATTGAATTATAAGTTTTAAAAGTATTTTCAAAGAAATGATTTTCAAAAATGTTTCAATTTCTTTTTAAAAATTATCAAGTGTTAAAAAAATTTTTTAAAAAGGTTTTGAAGCTTATTTTAAAACTTTTCAAGAAAACTGGTTTGTATCAAAATGATTTCATGTATTGTTTATAAGTTTTCAAGGTCGTTTCTAAAAAAATGAGTTTCAAATGGTTTTATGTATTAAAAATAATTTTTCAAAAAATAAATGATATTTTCCTCATGAAAATTTTTCATGGTATATCTCAAAATTATTTTCCATCTAAGTTGAATTCTATTGATGTTACTTATAACTTATAGGAAATGATCTAAGTTTCCATTTATATCCTTTCTATGACTGAGTTTATCTTAATATCATTGTCGTTATGAAACCCATTTCTTCTTCATGGGTAATATGTTTATGAAACCTATTTATCTTTTACAAGTTATATACTTTAGAAACCCTATCCTTTTAACAGGTAATGTTTATGATGAAATGATTATGAAACCTATCTCTTTCCATAAGTTATGATATGTTTACATGTTTATGATACCCATTTATGTTCATGGGTTATAATATGTTTATTTATGATCTTGTGGAACATGTATGTATGATTTCATTATATAAAGGGAATGACCTATATCTCCATCCAATTATTTGGGTAAAGATTTATATCTCATGAGATAGGTAGGGCTAGAATGATGGGTTTCTTGGTTCAGTAATACAAGTCTAGATTGAGGGTTTACTTGATTAATTAATATAGGGCTAGAATGAGGATTTACTCGGTTCAATAATATAGGGTCGGAATGAGGGTTTACTCAGTTCAGTAATACAAGACTGGAACGAGGGTTCACTCAGTTCAGTAATATTGGGTTGGAATAAGGTTTTAAGTATTTAAATAATATAGTTTTGGAACAAGGGTTTATTGGGTTCAGTAATATGGGGATGGAATTAGGGTTTACTCAGTTTAGTAATACAGGGTTGGAATGGGGGTTTACCTCATACAGTAATGGAATTTTTCCACTAATATTCTCTTGGAATTAATGCCTTGGATACTATTGAAATCATTATATTCTAATGTGTTTCCACAATTCCATGTCTTACTCATATGTTATTCTTTCATGGATTATGTCATTTACTTTCATTTTATCCGTGTCTTATGAAATGCTATGATTTATTCGATGTTTCATGTATATCATCTTTGATATTCTGGGTATGATCTTCTATTATCTTTATCAAATTCTCATACCGTTATTCTCATGTTTATTCCTACATATATACCTTCTTTACCCTTATTGAGAATTTGAGTTCACCCCTTTTATGTTTACTTTTCCCTGGGTTCTGATGATATGTACTATATTTTATATGTCTAAGAAGGGTTCTAGTCCCGAAGAACCTATTGTGAGATGATGTAACTCACTTATATATAAATTATGTTTCTATGTTTCCAAAGTAACTATACCAACTATGTTCTTTGGGAACATTTTTTAGTGGTTAATTATTCCAAAAAATCTATGTAATGTTTATGTTTGTAAAGCGAGGGTTGCTATAATACACATGAATGATGTTATAATATTCCAATACAATGGAAATAAGTAGGTATATGTGATATATTAATTTATGTAGTACAAATATTTTACAAATAATATATATATATATATATTTATTTAATCCATTTTTATTACCATCTAATGAAAATTGAAATGAAAAACACACAATATTAATTTGTGAGGTGGTAGTTTGTCATACTCACGAGCGACATTATTATTTTTGAATGGGTTTGGAGGCAAGAAGTTATATATGGTATTATAATTACAAGGGTACAATAAAATGATAAATATAATATATAAAATTAAATCAATAATTATATCTTTCCATGAGAGGTGGTGATGGAAAATGAATGACATTGGTTCGTGAGGCGGTAGTCTGCCGTACACACGAGTGATGATTTCATATCCCATTTGATGGAAGAGGAGAACAATTTAGGTTATTAAATTTACATAATAACATATATTTATACGTAATATATTAATTTTATTATATCATTATGTTTTAATAAGTATTTAAGGAGTAAGAATAATTAAAATGAAATGCTATGTTAGGGATATTACTTCTTCTTTAGACAACTTACTTTGGTTTGAACCACAATGCTTATTAGCATAAATTTATGAAAAAAATACCGATTCTAGGATGATAGGAGGGATTTAATGAAGGAATTTGGGTGGGTATTGTCTAAAGCAATGCGTTTTAGAAGTGTGAAGAGGATATGAGAGGGGGATGTCCTTTTATAAGTGAGCTGAGTGGAATAATTACAAGTTTTGAAAAGAAAACATTGTAGCTATGTTTTCACTATAAAAAAGCGTAAAAGGTGGTCTATTATCTAACCTAAAAGATATAAGGTCTAAATATTTCTATAAAATTTGTGTTACAAAGGTTTTGGGTCATTTTTAAACCTTATATTTTTAGTTTAACCCCATGCAAACCCATTTTTACCTTAACCGTGGTGGATAATTTTTACTATTTTTTTGATTAATTATGGTAAAAAATTAAGATAAAATTATTAGATAATAAAAATCATTATTATCCCAAATATGTAATCCATTTTTTTCAAATTCAACACATATAAGTAGAGTTTAATTTAAAATCAAATCCGTATATGCTATGAGAAGAATCGTTTTCATGGAGAAAGTTTTCAGAATTGGAGAATGTTTTAATATTAAAATTAAATATCAAATTTATTTCAATGAAATAAATTGGCTTAATATAAATATAATTGAACTAATTTTAATTTTTAAACTATATTAATTTTTTAATGTTCTTAAATGCTTTAATAGAAATGACCATTCTCAATAAAAACAAATAATTTTCACTACTCATCAAAAAATTTATCTTTTTAGGAAATTATCAAAAACAAAATCAAATATAATTTTGAAATGATGATTTAAAGAATTAAGAAATTTCTTTTCAAAATTAATTTTCTAAAAGTTTCAATAATTAATTTTAAAAATATGTGTGCAAAATGTGATAAAATATACTTTTAGAAAAATGGAGTTTTTAAGAATATAATTGGATTTGTTATTATCTCATTAACATAAAATACATAATAATGTAAACATTATTTATTTACTATATAATATATAAATTTTATTAAGATAATTCACCCAAATTTATTTATTTAATTTATTGAGATAAAATACATTTTTGTGCATAAAAATAGTTTTTCAGAAAAAATTGCTTTTAGGTTTATATGGTATTGATTTTAATTTCTAATTATTTGGTCACTAAATAATTAATTATATATATATGTGTGTCTGTGTGTGTAAACCATATATTTTAATAATTTAGTTAATATAATTCATACCAAATATTCCAATGGCCAAGAGATAACTGTAAAAATAATATTTTAATAGTTTTTTGCTTTTTGTTAAAACTCAGTGTTGTCTATAACACAATATAAAATCAATATTTTGTGTAAATCAAGCAAAATTTTGAATTGTGTGTAACCTAAGATAAACTCAGTATTTCATGTAATGTAATCTATACTCGGTGTTTCATGTAAAAAAATATTGAAAAGATTAAATTTTTTTGAAACTAATATTTTACAAAATCTTAGGGTGTTACATTCTACCTCCATTAAATAAATTGCGACCTCACAATTTGCATCTGATCTTGGTAAAAAGGAATAAAAATTTGAAAATATTATTGTGGGGAAACCATATAATCTAAATAGTAAATAAAAAATGATCTTGAAATGAGTTAAAGGGATGTGTAAAGGTCACATATAATAACACAAAACATGGTTTCCATATAGAAGAAAATTGGTAGGAAGTTGAAAAAATTGATACAAAAGAAAAAAATAATACTAAAATACCAATTGAGAGTGATAGACAACATGGTAAGGAGAAATTCAATGAAAAAAAGTCCATAAATCTATGATAGGTTAAAATACCAGTAAAACATTCAAAATAATGGAAAATTTATAACATTTTATTTCAATATCCTTTTCTTAAAGTAGAATAATTTTCATTAGATGATATACTTACTTGATTTCATTCCATTTCACAAGAACAATATCATTCTTTGGTTTTAATTTGACAAATTTCAACTTCAACTCTTAATTTAATAAATTAAGACAATTTTTTCATACTTAAAGAACTAGTGGATCATAATATCCATAAAATAATGAAAATTTATCCCTTATTTATCTAGTTATTAAAAAGAAAATAGAATTATTAGCACATTTTATTCAATAACATACAAAGTTCAAATTAATCCATTCAATGAATATTTAACCTTAAGGATCCTCCATGGCTGACCAAAATTGAAATCCAAAATATTAGAAATAAGTTCACTAAATTATAAAAAGCAACATATCATTAATCTTATAAATATTTTAAGTAGATCTTGGTTTTCCTATAAAAAATATGTAAATAACTTGTTCAAATATACTCTAGAAATATAGTAATAACTGGAATTACCATAAAACCTTAATGAAAGACCCATGATTCCTCAGTCATTAAATAAAAACATATATTATTGAATAAATTCAATTAATCCAATAATTTAATAAACTATATCAATGATTACATAATTTTTTTTTCAACACATCATTAACTAGTTCGAAGGTCATAAATGATATCCAATTTACTTTATTTATATCCATCATCTCTTTATCCCAACACCATTAACTCAACATTTGGAACATATTAAGGGTTATATATCCTAAATCATGTGTTTTACATAAAATATCACCTTACCATCAAATAACGCTTCTAGGACATTTGTACTATTCTACATATTCTTGAAAATCATTAAAAAAACTTATAATTAACAGTGCTTATATATTTCACGATTTAATACAACATAATTCATGAAATAAAATATATAAACAATTAAATCATCCCACTTAATTATTAAACCATTTACTAGGATTCATAATCTTATTCTTTAATACCTCTTTCCTACAATATGAAATACAAATCACGTAATAATATCCATCAACCTCAATTTAATCATTCTTATTATGTTAAAAATAAACAATAATATTATAATATACCATAACTTTTATATTTCATTCATAATATATTTATCATAAATAGTATAACCATTACTCATACAACCTTTATGGTATTCTTCATGAGCTTCCCCCTTCGACATAGATTTTTATAATTCCTATAATTTCTTAATTTAAAACATTCAACCATTGATGATACCTTAGAGAGATCATTATTATCATCCATTGTGTTAAGTTTTTTTTTTCATTTTTCCTAAGTAATTATTTATTTATGTCCTTAATTCCCCACACAAAACATCTATATGTTCCTTTGATAGATGCACCTAGGTGCTTTTTCCGAAATTCTATACATATATGAAACTAAATCTTCTTTCTTCTATAGTCCCCACTACCCAATGTCCCATTGAAATCTATCCTCCTCTTCTTTGATGAGTCTGAGAGTTGGTTATGGTGAATATTTTTAATCATATGTCTTGGTATCTAATTAAGCATAATCATCATATCCTTCACTACTATCATCACCCCCTTTGTTTCTCATCAACACATTATCTATCACATTCAACATTAATTTAGTTCCTTCTGGTTCCTAACATCGACTAAAACAAAAAAACATAGTGTAAACAAAAATAATCATATCAGTAAACTAAATAATCAGGTAAATAACATATAAGATGTCCAACTATTGAAAAATTATTTAAAATATATTGAACCTTTGGTTTAACCTAAGTCATCCATGGTTATTTTTCAAATCTTTCATGATGGTTTGTAAAGAGTTTTGTGATTTCCCAAAGAATATCCCATGGTAGTGTCAAATTAGGTGTAAATAATGGCAAATTTTCATACACCATGTGATTATTGAGTCTAGATCAATGCACCATATTCGAATTTATTACCTATAGGTACCACTATTTCAGATCCAAAACCAATTATCGTATCTAGACAGAGATGTAATTTCTTGGAAAAAACATTTTCTATCCTTCACCAAAATCCCAAGATATTTTCCTATAGTTAAAATAATCCATTGACTAATCCTTTTATATATTCCTATACATATCCCTAGAAATATCCCTTGGGATCATACTAATGTTTTATCATCATAGTTTACAAAGGTTAACTAAATATTTCTCTAATACCAATTGGAAAGAACCCAAACATCACATACTTAGATATTATATCTTAATAGATGAATATTCATTACATAACATAATGATCCATACAAGAATAATTTATGTCTAGTTCCTTTGGAAAATTGGACACATAAAATACTAGTTCATAAGTGAGGTAAATCATCTCCCACTATGCTCTTCATAACTATCACCCTTCTAAGACCTATGATTCATAATTCCTTTAATCTTAACCTAGGGAAAGGAAACATAATAAAGGGTTAGATCAGATGCTGAATAACGGTAAATAAGGAAGATATCAATATATCATGATTATAAGGGTATAATAACCTGAGAATAACATTTTAAAACTATACCATTCATATCATAGATCCTGAAAATGTTTTATGGTATAAATCAAGGAAGTTAATAAGACATGATTCATAATAAATTCAAAGAACATGAACTGTGAGAACATAAATTTTGCGTAAGGCATAGATTTGTTATATACATATAATCTTATAACATTTTGAAAATGTATAAATATAAATAGGTTCACTAATTATGTTAAGTACATGAAATAAATCCATCACATAAACTTCTGGACAAGAATCTAGTCCCCACATAACCTTATGAACATGAAATCTAGGTCTATCCATAACATTGTGAACATGTAATCAGATTCATTCATAACATTGTTCACATGTAATCAGGTTTATATATTATATTGTGAACATGTAGTCACGTTCATACATAACATTGTGAAAGATGTAACTAGGATCATGTATAACAAAATTACTCTTGACTTATCCATATTTTCCCAATTCATTAGAGGTATATATCGAATACACCCATCAAATAATTAAAATCATACATATGTGTTCAACAAGATCCTAAAATATCTATAATATCAAAACCCATGAAAAGAAATGTGTTTCACAAACATTTCATCATAACATAACTTATGGAAAAGAATAATGTTTAATAATCATTTCACCTTTTCATAAAATTGTAACTTGTGAAAAAATAAGCGAGTTTCATAATCATTTTATCATTGTATAACCTCTTGAATAGAAATGTGTATCGTAAACATATTTTCATCAGAAAAATTAACCATCCAGAGAAATAATAAGGCTATTATCCTTGAATCATATCCCTTTTAAATCATAAGTAACATCAATGTATGTCAACTTAGATGGAAAATGATTTTGAAATATCAATTGGAACATTTATTTAGTAAAATAGACTTTCCACTTTGAATAATAATTTTTAAAACATAAAATATTTTCAAAATAATTTTCCTTAAAAATAACCCCAGAAACATATAAATAAATATTTAAAAATAATTTAAAATATTTCTGGAATAAAAAATCCTTTCTGTTTTGAAAATAAATTTTTATAGCTAAAACTTTATAAAACATTTTGGAAGTAATTTTATTTGAAAATAAAATTTGAAACATATAAATGAATTTTTGAAACATTTAGCGGTCATGCCAGTGTGAAATTTCATTCATGTTTTACATGTTAAAAAAAATATTTTCATCAAATTTTCTATTAAAATACAAACATACCTTTTTTGGAAAGTGACATAAATATTTCTTTTAATTCTTTTTAGAAAAAGTAAATTAAAGGTAAATATTATTTTAAACAATCCTAGAGTAACTTAAAAAAATTTGTATTATTTTAAAAAAAAAATAATAAGATGGAAGAAAAAATTATATTCAACTAAAGATAGAAATAAAATTTATTTTTTTAGAAACTGTATTTTTGTACTTTGAGTAAATAAAGAGAGGAAAATGGGTGCTCAATATGGTGCGTGTCTCACATGAGAAAAAAGAGAGATTAAAATACATCACAGTTTTAGTAATATTTTGAATCATAAGACCCAATAAAACATGACAAAAAAGAAAATTTAAAAATAATGTAAAATTTTATTCAAGATATAACATGTTAAAGGGGAAATATATACACCAAAAAAATGAATGAGTGGTGAATTTTTCTGTGCATCCCAAAAATAAAATAGATATTAGAAATCCCTTTTCTTAAGTATCCACTTCCTTCATACACATTTGAAATAAATATATAATAAATATAAGTTTATTATAAATATATAATATATCCATAATTTAATTTATAATTTTATATATGATTTATTTATGATCTTTTGTTACCCATTTATTGAAAATTCCTTGTTAAAATCACATTTCAAGTAATAACTGCTTTGATTTTCATGTATGTTTGGATTTACTATTTTTTGACACTCTTACATTGATCATGGTTCCATTATCTAAATAATTTTAAACATGATATAAATATATTATATATTCAATATATATTTTGTTATTATAATCCATTAAAGTTATAGATATAAAATAAAATATAGTGTTCATGAAGACGGTAGGCCATACAAACACGTGAATGCTGTTTCCATTTTCATGAAATAATCAATGAAAGAAGGGTAAATAATATATTAACATTATATAATTGTTTTTATTTAATATATCTATATATATGTCAAATATTTATATATAAACCTTTTCATATTATTATCCATGTAAATCATACATGAAGAACAAATCACAATTCTTCATGAGGTGGTTGTCCGCCATACACACGAGCGACGTTATCGTATTCCCATTGAATGGAAAGTAAGTAGGTAGATGTGATATAATATTTATATAAGTATATATTTTTTAAATTATATATATATATATATTTATTTATATAATCTAGCCTTATTTTTGTCCAAGTAAAACAGAAATGAAAAAAATATCACATTGATTCGCAAGGTAGTAGTCTGCCGTACAAACGAGTGACATTATTGTTTTAGAATAAGATTAGAGGTAAGAAGATATATGTGGAATTATAATTAAATAGGTATATTAATATCATAAATATAATATATAGTCTTTAAATCTATTATTATATCAATAAGTGAGATATGGTTATGTAAAATGAATAATATTAGATTTCATGGAGGTAACCCACCGAACACACAAGTGATGATTTTTTTCCCATTTGATAGAGAGGAGAAATGTTTCAGTTATTAAATTATAATATTAAAATATCAATATATTGAAATACTGAGGTTATTATATTATAATTTTTAAATAATAATTTAATGATGTGGAGGGAGAGAGAAAATAAAATGCTTGGTTAAGAACGTTACCCATTCTTTGGAAAACTTCATTTTGTTTGAACCAAAAGGCCTATTAGGTATGATTTATTGAAAAATAAGGATTATAGGATGATCAGATGGAATTAATGAATATATTTTATTAGGTATTTTCCAAACCAATTGTTTTTTTGAAGTGTGAAGAGGTGAGGAGAGGATGTGGCCTTTTATAAGTTTGGTGACTTGTGTACTTGTAATTTTTGAAAATAAAAAGGTGTAACCATGTTTTTCTCATTCTAAAAGATAAAAAATGGGAAATTATTGGAAATATAAGGGATAAAATCCAAATATGTACATCCAATTATTTTTATAAGTTTTGGGTCATTTTTAACACATATATTTTTAGTTTAATCCCCTGGTAAACCCATTTTTACCTTTACCATAGTAAATATTTTTTTACTATTTTTACAAATCATTATGGTTGAAAAATGAAATTCAACTTACTATAAAATATAAATTATTATTATAAAAAATATGGAATAAATTTTTCAAAATTCATCTCACATAAGTGATAAAATGTAATTTAATATTAAACCCATAGATGGAACAAGGAAATAGAATTTCAAAGAGAAAATTTTCATTAATGGAGAATGTTTTAATATCAAAATTCAATATAAAATTTATTAAATTAAATAAATTGTATTAATATATATAATTTAAATTATATTACTTTTAAAATTATATCAAAATGATTTTTATGTTTTTAATTACTTGAATTGAAATGAAATTTCTTAATAAAATCTATTAATTTTTACTATTCATTAAAAAAATTATATTTTTAAAAAAATTAAAAAAATCACTCCAAGACAATTTCTAAATTGTGATTTCAAAAATGAATTTAACTTTTTCAAATAAATTTCCTTTAATTGTTAAAAATTAATTTTAAAAATAAGTGTGTAAAATGAGATAAAACCTCTTTTCAGAGAAATATAGTTTTAATCATTAAATTAGATTTATTCTTACTTAATTCTTAAAAAAATAAGTTGAATGTAAATTTTGTTATTGAATATATAATATATAAATTTCAATAAAATAATTCACAAAAGTGATTTATTTAATTTGTTGAGATAAAACATGTTTTTGTGCATAAAAATATTTTTTTCAGAAAAAATATTTCCTTTATTTTCGTATGGTTTTTATTTTTATTTTTAATTAATTGTTCTCCAAATAATTAATTATATATACATTTTTAAACCATATATTTTTATAATTAATTAATATTATTCATAACCTAAATTCTAATTAATTTGTGACAATTATGATAATAATATTTTAATAGTATGTTGTGTTTTTTAAAAATCAGTGTTACAAGTAACACAAGATAAAATCGGTGTTGGGTATCTTAAAAAATATAAAAAGATAAAATTTATTTGAGAAAAATGTTTTAAAAAATCTTGGGGTGTTATATTATCCCATGTGATAATCTAATTTACACATATATGACTTGTGTTACATTATATCATCTGGTATTTATTTATATATGGTGTGTTATTTAGTTATGGTTGAATATTAGTTTTATTTTAAGCATTCCACTTTTATATTTTTATGACATTGTATTATTTTTTATTTCACTATTATTTATAGTTATTTAATCCTGAAGGGTATAATCTCCTATTGATACCCATAGACCCTTGTTTCTATTTAATAACCTTTGGCATACAAGTATATTTTTTTGTGGTCATATAACACCACCAATTTGGCTATGGTTGGGTAATATGGTCTATTAAATCATGAAACCCAATAAATTTAATAGAATATTTCTTATACCAATTATTGAGTTAAATTTACCTTGATAAAAATATAAATTTCGGATATATTGTTGATTAACCAAGACAAACATGTTGTAATGTGATATTGGATAAGTTTCTTTATACTATGAAAAAGGTATAGAGAATAAAAAGTGGAGAAAGTTAAATTTGATATGATGGTTGTTTTGTATTTCATTTTCAACACATAAATCATATTCAAACATACATAGCCTAAAGGTGAATATGTGAGTTCAAGGCTGGTGGGTTGTTTGAAGTTATTTGGAGGTGATATACAATAGTTTAATGTAAGACTAGAAGTTAAAAAAGTGGTTATGTTTGATGTGTGTAAGGATCAATTATAACCAGCATAAGAATGACATGATACTTCATAAAGATCATCTGAATCTGTATAAACATGATTTTCCTCAATGTAAGAATCCTTTTTTTCTACATAAATATCATGTTGTACGTAATAATGAATTTGGATTTATATAATTATGAATTCAATAACCGCATAAACATTTTCCACATAGACAAAAATCTGTATGAGGAATATTCCATCATAAATATGATCATAAATCTCTAGACTTATATAAACGTTGAGGCTCAAATAGAAGTTATAAAATATTAAATTAAATTATTGTAGAACTTGTGGGATAAATTCAATAATTTATTTGATATTAAAACTCATTTTAAGAATCATAAAAATATGTTAGATGATGCTAAGTAAGGTGTTATTCATTGATATAAATATCATAATAAACTGTGATAAAATCTCTTTAAGGATTTTAGACCACAAGAAGATCTTTTACAACATGAGATGTATGAATCTCATGCACACATGTATATCATTTGATGAAGTATATTTTTTAATGTTTTAAGAAGATAATTAAGTAAAGTAAAAAAGGGGTGTATTATTACATGTTATCATCTTATAGTTATGAGTGGTTATTATGAGGGAAAATATAAGTTTTTGAATATTGAGTCTCCAGGGAACTTAGATTAAAATAGTTGTAACTATTTTATTATAGGTTTGAAAACTCAAGAAAAAAATAATATGTATGGAATATTATTCATATGATATCTATGAATAAGTATTAATTGGATAAGAGTTTGTGTTAGAGTATAATAACTATGAATATATCCTACAAAATATTAGCAAGAACATTTTTGAATAAGGATGGGTGACTTGGACATGAATTTTACTATAGAGAGAGAGAGAATGAGAATTCTCTAATTCCACATATTTCAAATAAAATTTATCATTATGAATATGAAGAAATTTATTGGAGATATTACATGTAGTTTTGTGCATAAAAATTGAAGTAGTGTCTTTCCATATTTCATGAATAGAGTTATAAGAAACACTCATTTCACTTAAAAAATGGTAAAACATCTATTAGAGGAAGGTTCTATAGTTGTTACCCAAATATTAAATCTTCAAAAATTGTTTTATATACCATATCATAGCCAAGAGGCATGAAAGCATAATTTTCAATGATACACCCTACTCACTTGTACCCATAGTGAATTTTAGTGGGTAGTGTGGTCTCAATGAGTTCTGAACTACCACCAAGGACTAACCTTATCACATTTCGAGGAGATCACTGTAAATCACTAGGCTTATTTTGCTATTTTGTTTACAAAATATTACTCATATTAATAGGCGGAAAATGTTATTTTTAAAGAAATATAAATAATTTCTCTGACTCACCTACCCTCTTAGTCATCTCCCAAGGATCCTATGGTGGCCCACATGTAGTATCATAGATAAGATCCCTTTGTTTTTGGTTTTTTATTTAAATATTAGAGTTTTGAATCTCTCTAATAAAGAATAATTTTCAACAATTTTCTACTATCTGTAACATAAAATTTTAATTTTATGAATTAAAAAAGGATTCAAACAATTTGTAGGAACATTTATCATGTATGGAATGAAATAATGTTTCCCTATTAATTAGTAACCAATTATGATTTATTTGAAGCTGAAACTATTTAATTTCTAAAATGTGATAAAGGTTCCACCATAATATCTCTATATAATAGGATTATGGAGAATTATGGTCATTATATAAATTCTATTTTGTATTCTCTTTCTAAAATTAAATTTCTTAATGTTAATTGAATAACAATATTAAAAGGTAATTATGATAAATTTGAGAATATTTATAAAGGAAATACCAAAAGTAAAGTCAGTAAAGATGCAAATTTTGATATTAATGAATTGATATATATTGATGTATGATTATGATACAATTAATATTTTCATTATGATGGTAAATGAAGTTTTAAGCATGATCATAGTTTATGATGAGAAGCTTGAAGAATTTATTTTTATAGAAAAGATCTTGAGGATCATACCTTGAAAGTTTGATGTGAAAGTATTTTATTTAGAATAAAATGATCCATATGATATCACTATTGATTAATTACATAGTATTTTTATTTCTTATGAGATTATAAAATATACTATTATAAATAAAATGTGAAAGGGTGAAAAGAAGAATGGTTTTAAAGCCTTATAACTTAAGAAGTTTAAGAGGAGGGTTGTTGTTAAAGAGTAATATAACTTTTTAGATTCTAATGAATATATGGAGGGTAAATTTTAAGAATGTATGTCCCTTATATCTAGAAAAATTATAAGAGATTAAGTAAATTAAAAATGAAAACTCCCTTTAAAATGATTCAAGTACGGATCTGTTGGGAACTTTGCTACTAACTACCCATGATGAAGATATGAATATGATAATTATGAGGAAGAAAAAAACCTGATAATATTTTCTAATAATAAATAAAATAAAAAAATTATTTATTTAAAATTATGGATAATATGTTCTCTAATTTTCAAAGGATTAATTTTCTGTCTAAATAAAGTGAAGGAGAAAAAGATGAAGATAAATATGTGTGTTCTGATAATAAAGATGGTGAAAAGATAATCATTTATAAAGTTAATGATTAAAATGTTTTGAGTTATGAAAGAAGTTCTAATATTTAATAAGAGGATACCATGGTAGATTTTGCACTAAGTATATAATTTAATTTTTTTTTCTCAAAGATATCTAAGTGAGAAAAGTAGATTATGAAGTCAAAGAAAATATCAAATCTTCCAACAAAAATGAATTCATTCTTATAGAAGATAAATCAAACTTGTATGAGAATATTTAAGTATTGAAGAAAATTATTTATGATTGGAATACTTTAAACATAAATATAGAAGAAATACTAAATGATAAAGAGACTAAGTTTGAATATATTCCACAAAAATTGTCAAGATAGAAGAAAATAATTTGAGCATGAAAGAAGAATTTTTTTTTGGAATCAAAGGCTTAGTCATCATGGAAAAAGGAATATGAATAAAATAACCTAATGATAAATTGTTTTTTGTCTTTTTTTTACTTTGGTGTGTCCTTGTTGATGTTTTACTCTTAACAAAAATCTTATTTGGATGGATGTATAGGCCCATGAGGAAGTAATTATCCATGGGAGATAAGAAAATTATTAATTTCACCAATGACCCCACTTATATAACTTGTGTCATGTTTATGGAACAAAAGTGTGAGGCCTTAATAAGAATAGAATCTGAAATTAAGTCAGTTAATTATACACACCACAACAAAATGGTGTGTTGAAATGGAAGAGAGAATGTTTGGTTGAGATAGCTTAGACAATATTGGTTGAGCACGATACTTATATTTATTTATTGAGGCAATCTATTATAGTAGAGTTTCATATTGAAAATGGGTTTTTATATTCCAAAATTAGAGATGTATCTATATAAGGTGTACTATAAAAATATACAAGGTTGAATTACCATTATACGTTTGGAATCCTTTACGCTATCAATTTTAATTTTGAAAATCTTAAGAAGTTTGAAAAATGTATATTTAATGGGATCTTCTTTGGATATCCTGCAAATATAAGAGGTTACCACTTTTATAATAAATATAATTCAAAGGTTTTTGATTCTAAATATTATTTGTGATGTTTTTATCAACAAATTTTTGTATTTATTGATAACTCACTTTTTTTTAGATTGTTTTAGTTAATAGGTGGTAATGTTTGGAGAGAAAGATACTATAATTTTTTATGAAATTTTTTATAATGTTTCTAGATAAGAAGAAATTTATAAATTTATAATTTTGTAATGTTTCATTAACTCTATTAAAGAACATTCTAACAAATTCAGCTGATGTATGGAAATCGATCAATGTTTCCACATCATAAAAAACTCATGATATGAGATAAACTTTTTTGCAGAGAATAAAAGTGAAACTAATGTTTCTAGATCCAGACAAACTTTTTTGGAAAAAATTTCAAGAAAGATAATTTGTAAGAAAGTCTAGAAGTGAAAATTTACTTATGTTTTTACATTATCATAGGGTAAACCAAAGATGAGTTTCTAGAAAAACCACTCAGAAAGTTTTTTATGATGTTTTAAATATGTGAAATATTGTGATAAAATGAAGAAGTTTCTAAAATAAATAACGGTAAAACTATATTAGCGGATGAAATTTATTAGATAAATCCATCAAATGAATTTTTTGAATGAAATTAACGTATTTCATGTTGCTGAGTTTGTAAAAGAGATGTTCTAAATCAATTCACCAAATGTACCAAATATATATCTTCAAAAACACTTTTATATATATTATAAGTTGAATAAACCTAATAAAATGTAGATATAATGGTAGGAGTTTTATGGGGACAAATAAAAAATATTTTTAACAGACATAGAAACCTTCCCCAGATCACTGGACACATTCTATGAGATGGATAGCTAAAATAAGTTTTTTATTACTATGTTTTTAGATAAAAATAAAGAAAAAATTGGAATACTTAATTTGTGCTATAAGATGATTTTTTAGGCTTCAAAATAATAAGGAAAAAATAAAATAGAATAAAATGTTTGATCTATGTGGATAAAAACAATGATGGATTTGTTAATAGAGAGAGATCCACTAGGCATAGAAAATTTCATATGTATACTGTTTTTATAAGTTTTAATAATGTATTCAAAAATCTTCAATGAATCAAGAATAATTAAAAATGGTAGATATAGTTCATTTTCAATAGTGTCAATATCAATGAACCTCGAAAGTAGAGGTTTACTGATAGATAGTTAATTTAAATGTTAAAATTTATTTTAATAAAAACTAAATTAATTTCAATTTTTGTGAAGTTAGGATGTTCATTACTAAAGAAAGTCCATAATATGAACTTTAATTTGGGATTCCATAAAATTAAAATTCATAAGGAAGTCTATCAAAAAATATTTATTGAAAAATTCAAAAAATTAACTTTTCCGAGAATAGATAACCTTGTGATGTATAAAGTTAAAGTGAGGTAAAGTGACCAGATGAAGAACTGTAGATTCAATGGAAAAAAAATTCATCTAGAAAACGAAAAATCCAAAATTGAAGATTTTCCATTGGATGAAGAAGTATCTATCATATGTATAGTTCCTATTGATGTTCTAGAAAAAAATTTCCTATACATATTTGAATATGCAATGTCCCAAAATTGTTAGTTTTGTTTTTTTTCTTTCAACTTGTTGTGATTTTATTATGAGATCACTTAAGGTTTAGAAGTTCCTTTCCACATGAATTTAATGAAATTTGATTAACGTTGTAAATTTCTATAGAATTAATTAATATTCATGAATATTATAGAATAGTGACATGTATTTAAAAAAATTAATTTTACTAGGAAATCTATATATGTTTCCTACCTTTTCTAATTCTAGAGAACCTATATAAATGGTTGAAAAGTGTAATGTACTTGTTACTATTAATTAAAACATTATTAAGCATGGAAGGATTTGTTTCATAATTGAGTTTCCAATTACATTTATGTTTCATGACAAATAAGAATTCAAGATAGATGTTTCCTTAGAGAGTATCAAATAAAGTTTCATTATTAATATCTTGGTAGATAATTACAGAGAAGAGTCATTAGACAATGTTTTCTAAGTATAGTGAGGTGCATGGGTTTTTCTAAATTTCATATTGTTTAGGATATATATTTATTAGGGATATAATTTGATGAGGTAAAATGGATGTAATATTTCAGATATAGAAAAGGGTACACCCAAAAAACATTTGTGGATATAGGAATGTGGGTGTAGAAACTAGAAAAACTTTCCAAATAAACCCCAAGTGATAAAGTTTAAAATTTTCATATTTTTCTATGGATCATGTTTTGTAATTTTTTTTTGAAATTTAAGGAGTTAGTATAATCATACATATTGAGAGATAAAATTATTATAATGTGAGTTGTCTCAAAGTTGCATTCACTTCATTCTAATATTTAATTTCTATGGAACCGTGAGAGTGGATATGGAAAAAATGTGGGTTCTCACAGTGATTATAAACCATGTAAATCTTACATGCCTTTTTTACTTAATAATATTTTAATTCTTGTGATATTGTTATGAAAGTTTATAGGGAAATAACTCTAAAAATTTATAGGGGTTAAATTTTATAATGTAATAAATTTGTAAAATTCAACGACTAATTCAATCCCTATTTCCTAGTAATTCAATGATCCAAAATAAATTCAATTAGTATGAGAGGAAAGGATCCCCTGTTGAATCTTTATCATAAAAAATGTCAATTCAGTGAATAGTAATAATATTCCGACATTATATGGATAAAATATCATGCTTGAAAAAAAAATGATACCCTATATTTTGTTACTTGGTCTGGTGGTTATTGATGCAATAACTATTGGGTTTTTACCTATTGAGAAAAAATATCCAAATACTTTTGCTGACAATAGAAACATTAAGGTTGATGAAAAATATAAGAATTCCATTATTATATATTTTTTCATAATTTTTTATGAAGTAAATGGGCCACAAAATAACTAAAGAAATTTGGGACAATCTCAAAAAGTATATTTGAGGGGAAAACTAAAGTAAATGTGGAAAAGTTAAAACTATTGTGATGTAAATTCAAAGATATCATAATGAGAGATAGAGAAACTATTGATGAGTACTTTTCCATAGTCAATTAAATCCTATTCAAAATCATATGTTTTGGGGATATCTTAGAAGATTCTATAATTTAAAATAAACTTATGATAAACTTCCATTATAGGTTTTATTCTAAAATCACATATTTAGAATATGAAGACGATTTATTAATTAATTAATTTTATAAAATTTTTGTTACCTATTAGATGATAAAAGATATAGAATTCAAAAAATAAGATTGAATATGAAATGACTTTTGAATCTATGGGAAATTTAAATATACACGATGTTGAGAATATTGACCTCAATGATTCAGGAGATATGAAGGTAGATAAAATTAATGAACCATATCATGTATCTTTCTCTAAAAAAAATCAATATGGAATATTAATGTATGGATGAAAACTTACACTCAAATTTTTTGAGTGAGGAGGAATTAGAAAATTTTATTCGATTTTCCCCATGAATAAATTTGGTGAACATGAAGATTATTCTAAAGGAAAACCATAGTGGAATAATTTTAATAAATATTTTAAAAAAGATAATAAATATTCTAATGGTAAGAAAACGTTCACTGGAAACAAAAATTTATATTGAGTAAGAAAGTTGATAATGACTCTATAAATAATAATTCTTTAGAAGATGAAAGTTTATAAAATTTTGTAATCTTGTTTGAAAAATTTTAGGAAAAGGGAGATTCCTCAAACAGTGAAGAAGAAGGAGGTGAATAAACTTACAGAGAATATTAGCTCATATCAAAACTTAGAGCATATCTTGAGGAGAATACTAAAAATAATAAATAAATCACAATTATTAAGAAATAAAGTGGAAATAATGATTAAAGAAAGAAAATTTTCCTCAAATAGTAATATCAGAACATCTAAGAGATTATAAACCTCAAAATGAAAGTTTCTAAATGATAAAAGATAGTAGAGGATCTTAGTAAGGAACATGAAGCTAAGGAATATGAGATTTTTAAAAATAAATCAAAACTTATATAGGTTTAATGTAACTTAATAAAAATGAAAAACTATTTTAACAATGCTTTAGAGATTAAAGTTGAATCATATCAAGCTGTTGATAAAGTTCAATCCAAGAATCAGGTGAAATCTCAACCCACTAAATTCAAAAGTTCATATGTTTTTTCTAATAATATAGGATTTATAAAAAATATTATTAAATATTATATTATAACATATGTAAGATATCTATCACATCAACAAAATTTGAGAATAACCCTCATAAGAATGTTTTCCCACACCAAGAGGTAACAAAAATATAATGATATTAAAAACCATGGAAACTGATTATAGAGAAAGATCATATTTCTATAGAAGACTGAGATTAAGTGGATATTATTGGTGTTGTGGTTTATTTTTACTAAAGATTATAATTTTAGTCCAAAAACGACTCTTCCTGGAAGTTGGTGAAAAATTATGAGGAGAAATAATAGAAGAAAAGTAATATCAATAATCTGTAGAAATTTTGAAATCCAAAAAACATAAGATGTTATAAAATTTACAACATAAACAAAATTTGATTTATTGGAGTAAGTATATGGAATATGTTACCAAATTGGACACTTTAATGAAATTTTTTTGTCATATATTTTAGGATGATTTTCTTTTGAAATGAAAGAAAAAGAAACTGTAAAGAAGAAACTTAAATAAATAGATTCTATTATTGAGACAACAATTAAAGTAATAAAAAGAAACAAACAATGGATTCTTGATAGTGGTTTTTCCTCACACATGAAAATAAATATAAAATTCTTGAAGGATGATAAAAATCATAAAGGAAGGTTAGTTACATTTTAAAATTATATTTCCATAAAAATCAAAAGAATATGAATAATTGATATTCATGATGATAAAGTAAAGTCTAAGAAAGTTTTACTTTTTTATGGGCTCAAGAGTCATTAACATAGTGTGATAAAAATTTATTATGATGTCAAGGAAGTTATTTACAAAAAAGGTTCTTTACTCATTAGAAGTGTGTAAGATGATAATGTAATTACCATGAGATAATGAACTAATTAAAATATCTTTCAAATTATTGAATTTTGTAACTCAAGTTATTTGAGTACAGAAGATGAGAATAATTTGTTGCATTGTAGGATCATAAATATTTTCTAGAAAAGTATGAAAAACCCATTAAAATTAGATGTTGTAATAAAATTTCAAATGTTGAAAGGTAAAGAATATGATATTTTTAATACATTTCATAAAGGTAATATCAATGGTAGAATTCATAAGAAAGTTGAAATTTATTCTACAAAACCACTTTATCTTATTCACTATGATTTATATCCTCCAATAGAACATTAATGAAAGAAATGGTATTTTTAATTTATCACTTTTATTGATTATTTTACTCATAAAAACAACATTGTATTTATGAATCATAAATTTGTGGTTGTGTAAAATTTTAGATTTTTTAGAAGAGGTTTGGAAAGATATTTGGGTGTTTACATACCAAAACTGAGAAAAGATAATGAAAAGGAGTAAATATATAGTGATTTTGAATCCTACCTAAATTAACATGAAATTAATCATAAGTATATTTCTCTATAAAAACCTCAATAAAATGGAGTGATATAAAGGAAAAATATAAGTTTGGTGGAAATGGGAATAAGTATGTTAGCTAAGTATAAACTTTCTATCTTTTTATGGAGAGAAACTATTATTACTATTGTACACGTAAAAAATATGTGATTGTTAAGGCTAAAATCAAAAATAACTTTGTAAAAGATTTTGTATAATAAATAACCTTTTGAGAAATATTTAATGTTTTTGGAACTCTCTATTTACAAAATATAAAAAATACAGATCACAGAAAATTTAATGAAAAATACGAGGATGGAATTTTCATGGGATATTCACCCAATGGAAGAAGTTAGAAATATTGGAATAAATTTTATAAAAATATGGAAAATTCCTATGATTTCAATGTTGTTGATAATATATAATCCTCATCAAAAGTTATTGAGGATGTAGTGGATGATAAGTTTATGTATTCCAATGAGAATTTTAAAAGTGAATATGAAATTGTGATGAAAAAGGTGACTAAATATTTAGGAAAATTGTTTTGTAAGAAAAGTAAAGGATGAAGACAAGATCTAAAATTACATACTCTATAGAAATAGGTTGAATATAAAAATATTATTGGAAATCATAAAACTCTTATTCAAACTAGAAGAAAGTTGAGATTACAAAATCAAACACACTTATCTCATAGGTTGAACCAAATATTTTTTTAGAAGTTGTTGAACATAAAAAATCGGTAGATAATATGAATGAATATTTTCATCAGATAGATAAAAATGGAATTTGGGAACTCAATCCATTATGAACATGAAATAATATTATTGGAATAAAATGGGTATTTAGAAACCAGATGAACTAACATGTGGAATTTTTAAGAAATAAAGAATGAAAGTTTTTTAAACATTATTCATAGGTTGAAGGTGTGGATTTTGAATAAACTTTTTCCCCAATTGTGAGATTGGAAACAATCATAATTTTCCTATCATTAGCTGAAAATAATTGTTATAAAGTTTATTACAATGGTTTAAATTCATCTTTCTTAAACATAGAAATTAAGTAAGATGTGTATTTTGAGAAACCCTGTGGATTTCTACTTGAAAGAGATATATCCAAGGTATGTTCATTAAATAAATCCTTTTATAGTTTGAAACATTCTCCAACCACCTGGTACTCTAGACTTGATATATTCTTAAAAAAGTTGATTTTTTTCTAAAGGAAATAGAAAAAACAACTTATATATGAAGGAGAGGAACTCAGGTACCCAGATTTTTGTTTCTTATATTGATGGAATAATTTTTTAGGGGATAGAGCAAATGATTACAAATAGTTTTCTAAATAAATGAAATTGTATTTTGAAATTTTAATTGCTTTATAAATAAATTTTTACCTAGGTTTACAAGTTAAAAAATAGAGGGATACATTTTTTAATCTAAAGAAAATTATACTAGGTAATTGTTAAAAAAATTCAGAATGGAATATTATAAAGAAATTTATACACTAATTTCAATTGGTGTAAATTTGGGTAAATATGATTCTAGGAAATGTGTTAATCAGAAATACTCTTGGAAATTGATAGGTTTTTATCTTTATATTACAATTTTAAAGACTTAAATTGTGTGTGTTGTCACTTTGAGTGCTAGATATCAGAGTGATCTAAAATAATAAAATTTGTTTGAAGGAAAATTAATTTTGAGATATATAAAAGGAACATATTTTTAAGGGATATTTTATAAAATAAGTAGTGATAGAAACTTTAATTGGTACATATATGCTGATTGGGATGAAGATTACAATGATAAAAAATAAGCTTTCGGGGGAATTGTTTTCTTAGTAGAAAATTTTTGAGTTGATATAGTAAGAAATAGTGTTTAGTTACTTTGATTATAGTGTATGTATAATATTTTTCTACCATACATGATTATACACAAATTATTTAGATGAATTTAAAGGAAACCTTTATACACAATTAATTATTCTTTGGGATATTATATGTTCCATTGATCATTTTAAAAAACAAATCTAACATTCAAGATAAAAAATATTTATATAAAGTACCACTTCATCAAAGAAAAATTTTCTTGTGGAGAGGTAATTTTGTAATAAATTTCTACAAAATATCTAATTGCTGATGTTTTTACAAAATTTATTCCAAATGAATGATTTATGGAAATGAGGAAGAATCTTTTGGTTAATCTTCCAACAAATTATTCATAAATATTCTAATGATTTCCCTAACTATTCTATAGAGTTTGTTAAAAACATGGTATATAAAGTAATACATTTGTTTTAAGTTTTTGTAACTCTTTATATAATTATATTTAATATGTGTTTATCATAAAACGGGGGAGAGAACAAAAAAGTGTATAGTGAAAAATTGAGAGTTGAAAGTAAGAATGAAATCTTGAGAATATAAAAGTAAGGGGGAGTTCATATTATCATGTCCACAAATTTTCTTGTTAATATGGGATGTAATTCCTTAAAAATTATTAAATTATCTAGTATTGTGGTTTCATGAAATTCTATATGATAAAGTCTATGTTTTGATGAAACATAAAAAAATGATTTGTGAAAAATTTGAGTGATGAAAAATGATGATTAGTAAAAGTTGTTAACGAATGTTGTTCAAAAATACAAAGGAAAATATTGAGGATCATTTATGATGTTTTTACTAATGTTTTTTTTGAATTTTTAAAAAAATAACTTTTGTTAATATATTTTTTATTAATAAGTGATAAATGTTTTTTGAGAAAGAAACAAGAATTTTTCGAAGAAAATTTATTAAAAATGTTTGGTATGAATGTTTTATTATAAATTTCATAGAGAAGAATAAATTTATAATGATATAAATTTTCCTTAACTCAATTATATAAATTTCTAAAAATTTCATATGATTATATGATGATGAATACAAAATCCCATATCATGAAGAATTTATGATACAAGATGATTTTTTTGACGAGAAGAAATAGACAAATATATTTCTTGATACAGACAACCTTTTTCTATAAATTTCCTACCAAATAATTCCAAAGAAATAATGGGAGTATAAATTTTCTATATTTTGTAGATTGTAATTAGAGGAACCAAAGATGAGTTTCTGGATAAAACATTACAAACATACATTTTAGAATCATGAAATATGTGAAATAAAGTGATTAAATAAATAAGTTACTCAAATAAATAATGGTACAAATTTGTTACCAGATGAAATTCACTAGACAAACCCAAAAGATGAAGTATTACATGATATCCAGGCATTTCAAGTTGTTGAGTCTTTGGAAGAGAAGTTCCATATAAATTCAATGGATGTACCAAATAAATATCAATGAAAACAATTCTCTGGATAGACTAAAGTGGATGAATATTAAATGTTATAAATTATTGGGGGAGAAATGAATAATGTTGTTAAAAGACTTACGAAAATAGACACAGATCAATATACATATTATATCAGTCAAATAATTACAAGAAGTTTTTTATTATCTAGTTTTTCTGTTTTCAAATAAAATATAAATAAACAAAAAATTAGAATAATTTATTTTATGATAAGTCTATAAGATCAGTTTTCATATTTAAAAACCATAAGAAGGAGAAAATTAATATAAGATGAAAATTTTGATCAATATCTAGAAAAAACAACGGGGAAGTTGATAAGGTAAAAAGTAGGCCACCATACATAAAAAGTTATGTATTTATGAAGTATTTTAAATTTGAAACAACATAGTCAACCAATTTAGTGAATATAAATAAATGAGAAAATTAATATGTAATTAATTTTCAATAGATTAAAGATCAATAGAGAAAGACATAAAAGGTTTCTGGATAGGTAGTTTATTCAAATGAAAAAGTTGTTTTTATAAAAAAAATGTATGAAGTTATAAGTTTATGATGTTAGTAAGTGAACGACTAAAGAAATTAAATCAGATAAAATTTTATTTGGGAGTCCATTGGATGTAGTTTTATATGTAAGTACATCAGATTAACTTTCATGAATAATTCCATGATATGAAAGTTTAGCAGAAGATAGAACCTTGTGATGTATAAATTTTACCTAAGGTAAAAGGACCTGATAAGGAAATGGTGATTCATCAGAAAAACAATTCATATAGATGAAGTAAAGTATATAAGTGAATTTATTTACATTAAATGAAGAAGGTTACATTTAATTAAGAATTCCTAAATAAGTTTTATAAAAACATTTCCTAGAGAGATTTTATTTTGTAATGTTCTAAATTTTTTGAGTAGAATGTTTTCTTTAAAATAGTTGTGATTTTATTATGAGATAAAAAGGTGGATATTTTCTTTAACATATGAATTTAATAAACTTTTAAAAAGGTAGGAAATATTTGGAGAATTAATAAAGCTTTAAAAATATTCTTGAATATTTGAGAGGAATATAATGAAATTTATTTGAGAAAAAAAATGAAATATTTTCCCAAAATTTTATATTTATCGAGAAACTATATAAATGGGTGAAAAGAACAATATTCATGTTATTATTAACTGACAAAAAGATGAATCACTAAAATATTTATTTTTCTGAATCTAGTTTCCAAATGAAGTTCTATTTCATGTTGAAGAAGAAATATGGATTTTTTTCAAGTCATAGTATTAGATAGAGTGTCTTACTGAGTTTTCCAATAGTTAAATACAAAACAAAGTCATTAAAAAGATTTTTATAAGTACTGTAAGGCAAAATGGTTTTATAAAATTTAATAACGTTTATGTTACATATATCAGGTGTATATTTACATAATTCACAACTGATATAATATCCTATACATAGAATAAAGTATACTAGAAAGACATTTTCAGATAAACGAAAATAGATGGAAACCCAGAAAAACATTCTAAATGATCCATAGAAGCGGATGTTCCAATTTTTTATACTTTATTGTGGCTCATATTTGTAATCTAAATATTCTAAACTAATAGTATTCATTATAATCATCCATATCAAGAGTTAGAAAAATTATAACCGGAGTTGGATCAATGTTGTGTTCACTTATTTTTAATAGTGAATTTACATAGACCCATTGGAGTGGTCATGGAAAGGATATAGGTTCTCATACTAAGGCTGCACCTTTTAAATCTTATGTTACTTTACATTCTAATATTTATATATTTGTGATATTTAAATAATTTTTGACATGGAAATAACTCAATAAATTTATAGGGGTTAATTTTCATAAATTTGGAAATTTTAAAAAGTTAACCACTAATTTAACCACCCATTTTCATTGGTTAAATGATCTTAAGGATCTTAAGATACTAGCGATATATATATATTCTGAACATTTAAAAAAGGAGTACCTCATGATGTATAATGTTACAAAAGTGATTATGTTGCTATTTTTTGAAACAACCTGAAGAAATTTATAAAATAAATGAAATTTTTGAAGATTTATATGTTGAAGAAAAGGATTTAGGAATTTTAAGTGATGAGTAACAATTTCATTTATCACATAAAATGATGAGAAGAAATTGTTTTTTTAAATCAATTGAGATAAAATACAACAGGTATAAACTAGGATAACATTGAGGACAAAAACTCATACTTCATTATTTTCTCAAGTTAAACAAAAATATGTTTAATAATCACTAAAGTATTAAGTTTGAGTTGATTACATGAAAGATTAATTAGATGATATTTAGAATAATGACACTTTGGGGTTTGGTACCCAAGCCTAATGAGACAAATATCATTAGAAAAAATTTGGTATTTTAAAATAAATTGAATGAAATAGGTGAAGTTGTCAGAAATAAAGTGAGGATAACATGTAAAGTTATTAATGGGTTGAAGGAGTGGATTTTAATGATACCTTTACACCATTTTCAAGTTTTAAAACAATTATAATATTTATTTTTTAATCAAAAAATTACATGACTTTTCAGATGGATATGAAGACTTCCTTCCTCAGTGGTGAGTTAGAATATGATGTATTTATTGAGAAACCATGTGTATTTTTTTCTTAGAGAAGATATGAATTATGTATGATTGTTAAAGAAGGATTTATGTGTGTTAAAACAAACCCCAATATTTTGGTATTCTAATATGGTCACCTTATAAAGTGGATAAATTTTAGAAAGGGAAGAGTAGACAAAAACATCTACTTCAAGTATAACAGAGGTATCACTCTTTATTATTTATTATGTATATTAATTTTATATTTATTTAAAAATTATTAAGAATATTTTGAATAATTTTCTAAATAAATGAATAATTTATTTTAAATTTCCATGATCATGGAGATGATGAATATTCTTTACCTATAGATTTTTCAAGGAAAAGGTATCTTTTTTCTACCTTCAGAGAAGCATGATGGGGACATTTTGAAAAGGTTTGGCATGAAGGATTAAAATCTTGTTTTCAAAAAAATTTCTATGTATGCAAACATATTGAGATATAAA
The DNA here is from genome assembly GCA_963277665.1 of Viscum album. Taxonomy (NCBI): domain Eukaryota; kingdom Viridiplantae; phylum Streptophyta; class Magnoliopsida; order Santalales; family Viscaceae; genus Viscum; species Viscum album. The sequence goes on from OY728139.1 coordinate 854,426,910, forward strand.
GATATACAATTTTGTGATATAAGGAAGTTTCAAAATCTGATTGAAAGCCTATTATATTTGGCAGCTTCAAAACCAAATTTAGTGTTTTTTACTTTCTATTATAGGTATTAAAATGCACTAAAAGAGTCCCATTTTTTTTGTTATGTATAATTATTATAACATATATTTATTTTATAATAGGTTTTAGTATAAAATATAATAATAAAGGGGTGATTAATATATTTGTATATAGAAATTCATAATAGTTGGGTTATGTTGATGATAGTAAATCTATAATTAATGGAGTTTTATTCCAGAGAGAGATGTGGTTTCATTGGTACACTGATAAGAAAAATTCTATGACTTTAAGAACTAATGAATATAAGTATGTGACTACCTCTCAAGATGCAACTCAATTAATTTTAATGAGAACATAGTTCTAGGATCTTAAAGTTAAAGTAGAGTAGCCACTAATTATTGGGTGTGGTAATCAAAGTTACATAATTATTAAAAATAATCCATATAAAACCCTAATATTTTATGATATATTTCTCTATAAATAAATTTCATTTATTTGATAGCTTGTATTACATGAAACACTGATTTTAAGTGAACCGTGATATACTATTGAAATATTATTATTTAAAGTGATAGTTTTTTCTTAGGTGTTATATTTGAGGGTATGAATATGAATAACTAAATTATGAAAACTTTAGGGTTTATTTGTGTAAAAAATTAATTCATTTTTTTATCAAATGATTTGAAATGAAATTAAAAAATTATTTAAATGTAAAAGAGATGTTTTTTAAAAAAATTATTTGTATACATATAATGCGTTTGTATCTTAATAAATTAAATCAATCAAAATTGTTGGGATGATTTAATTAAATGTATATATTATATATTAAGTAAAATTTTTTAACATTCATCTGATGTTTTTTTCTTGATGATATAATAATAAATACAATTTTATTCTAATTAAGTATTTTTAGAAAAATGGGTTTCATCAAATTTTCAATAATTATTTTAAAATGAAGTTATTCCACATATATAAATTTAATCATGAGAAATAGATACCATATTTTTAATCCATAGGTTAAATTTTTGTAAATAATACAATTTTATTTATGGGTCATTATGAATTGCATCATTGGTAATTTCTTGCAGCTTCGATAAGGATAAAATGGGTAAAATAAAGTTAAAACCTTGGGTTAAGGCTTTAAAATTCGTCTAAAAATTTAATTTATCTAGTAATATGAGTCTAATTAAAATATTTTCTTTCATGTTTCAAAAATATAGATACTTTTTCCAATTTTTCTTTGATCACAACCTTTATATTATTTTAAGAAAATGATAATTACAAAATTTCTCTCTATTAACTTTAACAACTATAAATTATTTATTGGAAGGGTAAAAATGGAATAACTTTAGTTACAATGGTTCATTTTAATGATAAATTATTATTTTATTATTATAATTTATTCCAAATTTTTAGTGATTAAATAATTACCTTAAAATCTTTTTCAATGGCGACACAATATTTATTCACATAATATGAAATTAAAAAAAATAATTTTAAAAATATTAAATGTAATATAATTTGGATGAATTTTTATTATCAATAAATTTTATAGATATATATAGCATATTATGAATGTTTTAAAGGTTTATATTTGAAGTTATCTATTGTCATGTTATCTTTTAAGTCAAAAAAATTAATATTGTCAAAAATGACATTAATGGTATATTATATTATATAATATTTTATTAAATTATTTGAAGATCATAAAAATATTTCAATAGAAAAATTAGTATTATTAATGGTTAAAAATTTCATAACTTGGACATTTATTATCTAATTATTACCTTATAAGTAAAATTACAACCCTTTGATATTAAATAATCTATTATCAGAATTAAGATTAAAACTAGTTAACCATGGGGTTTAACTAAAAGGAAAGATTCAAAATGACACTAAAACCTATCAAAATTTCATGGTATCAAGATATCTTGACATTATAATATTTTTATTTTTATTTCTATCCATTTTGAAGGATTTTAAATAAGAATGTCTTAATTATATGTTAACCGTTTTTAATTCAAAGTGTGACATTTCCCACCCTTATAAAAGGTCAACACTTATCTATTTTATTTACACCAATTAGATCCATATATCTTGGATGAAACGTAAAATATTTTATTCTAAACTTACCTAGTAAAAAAATTAGATGTAATTTTTCTCTTATAATAAAATTTCAATGGTCCTTAGGAAATGATCCGGGGGAGGTCTCTAGAAGAACATGCAATCATTTTACTCAACCTATTTCAATTCATTTCTTATCTTATCTCAACTAAATATGTGGTACTAAACACAAAACAATAACTTAAGTATCCTAAATATAATAAAATTTTATTATGATAATGAAACCACTATCATTCACCCTCTTTTCCATGAAATGGGCTGTCAAAAGTATTTCTCATGCGTACTTGTGGACTACCACCTCCGCAGAGCAATGCATTTCATTTTCCATCACAATATTTTATGGATATGAATTATTATGTGTTTAGTTTTTATAAATTATATTTATGATATTATTATGATCATATAATTATAATATAATATATACCTCATTACCTTTCAATCTATTGGAACATGATGACGTCGCTTGTGGGAACGTGTGTACTACCACCTCCACAAAGAAATAGAATTTTTTTATTTAAACAATACATGGATGGTAATAAGAATGTATTTAATGAATATATATGATATAATAATGATTATATAATGGTGAACTATTATCTAACTTTCTTTTGTTTCATTTTTTGAAAAGTGAAAATAATATTCATGCGTACATACAAACTACCATTTCCATGAATGATGTAATTCATCTTTATTTCTCTATATTTTGTGGATAATAGAATATATATGATATTTATATAATAAATAACATTATTTTTATGATGTAACCATAATCAAAGTACAATTACTGGAACTAACAAACATTAATGTTCATGAAAAATGAAATATTTAACACCCATAAATGATGAATTTAATAAGGAATTATTAATAAATTTTTGTTGAAATATTATAAGTGGATAATATATGTTATAATAATTATTTTCATGATTTAACTATAGAATTATAATAATTTTTAATTTATTTTACATAAGTTTAGATCATTCTCTAATCATGTTGTACTTGAGGTATGGGTTTTATGTTACAATATAATTATTTACCGAGATTGTTTAGGATTAAGTTTATGATGATGAAATTTTATTTTCTAAAAATTAAGAAACTAATTACTTTTTGTATCATATAGTTAATTATTTATAATAAATTATTTCCTTTAATTTTACTCATTTTATGTACTCATGAGACTGAAATAATTTTTTTAAGTTAAAATTACTTTATTTCCATCTTCAGTTATAAATCCCTTTTCTTATATTTCCATGATTTCTAAAAATTTACTGAAGAATATTTTTAATATTATAATATTATTGTTTAAAGTCATTTTACCCATGATTGGGTTTTTAAAAAATTGTTTAAAATGAATTTTCTTGTTGTTTTTTGAATGAGGTGCTTTTGAATTTTTATTAAATAAGTGAAATGAATCATCTTTTAACGTACATGTAATGAATAGAATTTTTTACCATCATTACCACTAAATACTTTTAATATTACTTTATAACTTTACAAGTTTATTTTTAGAGATTTATTTATTTTATATATATGAGAAGTTTTAGATTTTAATGTTTTATTTTAAAATGGAAAGGTTATTTTATTAAAAAAATAATACATTGATATTTTAAAGGAATTTTTAATATATGATAACATCATTTGATTTTAATAAAACTTTACTAGGGATATGATCCAATTATTCCATCATTATTCTTGTGTAATGAATATAAATGGATTTGTTATTTTTTGATAAATGGGCCGAAAATTATATATCCCTCTAATTAATTGGGTAAAGATGAATGTTTTATTATCTTAAAAGGTTAAATGGAGGTTATCCCAATCCCAAAAAATAGGTTACAAGGGAGTTTATCCCATGTATGAAAGAGTAAATATATAAGGTTATCCCAATACCAAAGTAGCTAAGCTTGTGGTTATCCCAAGAATAACATTTTATGAATGTCTTAGTGCGTAAAAATGACATAATATTTCTGTTATTATTTCTGTGAAAAACTTATTCCATGACCTTATAAAATGATCTTATGATAATTTTATGTTCTAATGGAACATTATTTTTGATTACATTATGATTAATTCCTTATAAACTACCAATATTTATGTTATGACTCATTTTTATGATCTAGGAATTTATGCGTATGATTTTAAAAATTTAATATCATATTCTCATAATCTTTATGATTATTTTATATTTAAATAATTATTGATATCTCCCTTATTTACCCTTAACAAGAATATAATATCTCCCTTTATTATGTTTTATTTTACCTATAACATAAATAAAAGTTTTAAGCATGATATTTTTAAGAAGAGTGCTAGATATGAATTACTAATTGGGAGATGATGTTGATATTTTATTAACTAGTTGTTTATGTATCAATGTTTCCAAAGACACTAAATATTTATTGTTATTTCATGGATCATGATTCTATGTATATAATATTCCTATAATAATTTGTTAAAATTTCATCTGAAAAGTACGGTTCACCATAGTTGGTATTAGAGAATGTTTTAGTTTTCTTTGGAAACCAGGATTAGAAAAATTTAGTGAGAACTCTTAGGATAATCATGTGTATAGTAGAACATCCTATGTTATGGTAAATAAAGGTTTGTGATTTTCTTAGAAAACATCCATTCCTGGATACTATATATGGGTGTGGTATTAGTTTAGATTCATGTAGTGTTAATAATCCTGAAAAGAGTTGATCAAGTACATCTCGACCATCATTCTGGTGCATAATGTGTGTTCCCTTATTATGCAACTATTGTAACACTCCTGGGTGAAATTTTTAGGTTAATTTACAATTTATTTATGAACCATCAAGAAGTATTTAAAGTTATGATGATCATGGATAACCTAGGTTAAGGTGTCATAGATTGAAAATAAGGTGTCCTAATTTACATATTCATAAAAAAAATCATGATTATGTGGTTTACCACTATGATTATTATTTGTTACACTATGATTTTTGGTTTTATCCAATGGTTGTAACTTGATGGAACCATGTTAAAGTTTAATGTTATAGATAATGGAATGATTTTTCTTTTAATAAAACAAAATTTTAATAGATATAAAATGAAAATTTTAATGACTATACTTACACAACTTTATTAATACATGAATCATGTTTAGATTCCAAATGAGAAAAGGTGGAAAAAATGTTCTATTAAGTCTTTCATAGGAAAATATACACATAATTTTAGTATATCTTATAATCCAAATGTTTTTGAATAATTCATCAATACCATTAAAAAGATATTTTATAATATTTAATGTTTATATCATGTAAAAATCATTTTTATTTTCTATCATTTGGAAGTAGAATTAAATCAATAGTGGAGTCTAATCAAGAACAAGTGGAAATAAGAAGAAATTGTCTCTATAGAGTGGGAAGAGTTTAAAAGGTTATTTTTAAACAAGTAATTTTCATGTATTATTCATAGAAAATAACGAAGTAATTAATTGAGAAATGGAACTAGAATGATGAATCTGTTAGTAACTTTGAGGAAAATTTCACATGAATTCCAAGGACTATTTCTGGTATTATCATTAAACTAGAATGTAAGATTGATAAATTATTCAGTGTATTAAAACAAATTTTCAAAAGGGTGTTATCCATTAGGGATTTTAGTATTTATGAAGGAATAATTTGATTTACTATGATGGTAGAAATGCATATTGTATTTACCCATAAATCTCATGGTTTTGATAGAAAAAGAAATATGGAATTAAAATGAAATTCTAAAAATAACAAACCATAGAGGAAAGAAGATTTTACTTCCATTATTATTTAAAAGTATAAGTATACATGGATGAAATTATCTTAAGGGGACTATTAAATTATTTAAGTGTCTAAATTAAATTCATTATAAAATTGAATTTGTAAGTGATGGGTATAAGTTATCCAATAATTGAGGAAAATATTACCAGAAAACACCAACCACACTACATTGTTTCAAATTAAAGGAGTACGGGAATTATGCTAACCAGTGTTCAAACTTTAATTCTTAACAATAGTTATGGAAATTAGAATCCTTTTAATCCCATAGACAATGGGAAATCTCATGTGATCTCTATTTATAATAAGGGGTACAATAATGATGTGGTAAAATGTACACTTATCGTCTACTCTAGAACTTGAAATGTCTAATTTGATTCTTTATCTAGACACAATTTTTTATATGAAGAACTTACTAAGGGTATCACAAAACCAACTCAATGATAGAATCTTAAATTATCATTGAAAACCAAAAAAGTTATGATAATAATATCTCAAGTCAATGATTCTTAACAGTTTAATGTTTGTTTGGATTTTTCTTCCTAAAAATATATTTATTCTCCCTCTAGTTGATTTTTATTCTCTCTTAGGCAGGGATTTGATTTATTTACATAAATAGAACATCAATTCCTAAGTAAGTTTAGTCACATTTGAAATTATGAACAAAACTATGATCATATATCAGTGTGATGATAAATATCAGATTTTGATGGAAATCGAATCCATTATATTCGTCTTGATTCCAATTCAAAATGATAGTTTATCTTATAAGTTTGGATAGAAACTCCACATCAAAGATATTCATATTTTGTGGTAGTTTGTTTATTTCTTTCTAGATGAGTATTCTCATCTTCCACCAAATAATGTATTTTAATTTTCAATAGAACTCATACCTGGTGATACACTAATTTCAAATACTCCATATAGAATTACCCTAATTGAGTTTCATAAATTTAAGAAGTAACTACAATAGAATATAGACATGGGATTCATTCATAAAATTGCATAACCTTGGGGTTTACATGTTCTTTTTATTAACAATAAAATGTATCAATGCAACTCTATATTGATTATAGAGAACATTTCATGATCATTCTAATGAAAAATTACCCTATAACATATATTGAGGACTTGTTTGATCAATTTTGTATAGCTCAAAATTTTTACAAGTTTTACATTAATTTTGGATATCGTAAATTGAGAATCAAGAAGGATTATCTAGTCAATATAACATTATATAAAAGGTCTGTAAACTATGAATTTATAGTGACTCAATTTTTATTACTAATTCTCATGTTTTCTTAAAGATTTAATGAATAATGTAATTAGATATTACCTTGATCAGTTTTTGGTAGTATTTATAAAAAATATTCTTATATATTCAAAGAGTAAGGTAGAATATGAAGATCATGTGAGAATTGTTCTGAACACCCTAAAAAAGTATAAACTATATGAAAATTTTTCAATGTGAGAATTTCAGCTATGAAAAGATTCATTTTAGGGTCATGTAATATCTAGAGAGGGTATATCAGTGGATCCATCAAAGAAATTTTTTTGATCATTATCCCAGACTAACCGATTTGAATGAGATTCATATTTTTCTTAGTTTTTACAGATATTATGAAAAAAATTGTATAATTTATTATGGATATCTAGATCACTCACTAAGTTAACTCGAAAGGGATCCAATTTCCTTTAGATAATTGAATGTGAATAAATTTCAAGAAACTGAATTGAAGGTTATCCATCACACTTGTGTATACACTAAGATGAAGTGGAGAATGGTTTTTGATATATATAAATGCATCTAATAAGGGATAGGGACACATACTCATATATAATTATATGGTGCTAACTTATGTATCATTAAAATTGAACATTCATGAGGAAAATTGTCTGGCTCATAATTTGGAGTTAGTTGGGGGTAATTTTGAATTAAAAAAATGATGGTATTATATTTACATATAAATATATAATATACATACTGATCATAAAATTTTGTAGTATATATATACTCAAAAATAAATTAATGTGAACCTCAGAAGATGGTTGGAGTTGATTAAGGATTATGACATCTCAATATATTACCCCCTTGAGAAGGAAAGCAAGGTGGAAAATGATCTAAGTTGAAAGGATCATGCTAGATTATCTATGATAATGATAAAAAAGATCCAATATTTCTAGATTTAAAAAATATAGAACTTGAAATATTGAAGGAAGGGGTGAAATATTATCTTTCTCAAATGAGTGTTCAACCATATATCCAAGTGAATATTAAACATGTATATAAGGATGACGTGGAGCTGTAAAAAAGGTGAGAAATGTTTATGGGTTAAACTATGACTATGATAGAATGATATGTTTCAGAAATCATGTATGTGTCCCATAAATAACATACTTGAATAAGGAGCTGTTGAATGAAGCTCATAGTTCACCCTTCTCTATTCATCTAGGAAGTACAAATATGTATAGAGATATGAACAAGTATTTATACTGGGAAAGCATGAAGGGATATATTATGAAGTATATATCTCTTTTCTTGGTATGTCATCATGTTAAGGCTGAGATAAAAAATTCTAATGGAATGTTATAATCATTACCTATATAAGAATGGAAATGGGAAACATCACCATGAACTTTGTTTCCAGACTCCCCAAAATATCAAAATTTCATAATGTTATTTGTGTTGTACTTGGTGTCCTCAAGAAGTCATCGCACTTCATTTATATCAGAGAATAGTTTCCTCTTGATCAAATATCTAGAAAATACATTAAATAACTGGTAATTTTTTTATGGAGTTCAACATTATATTATATTTCATCAGGATCCGAGGTTTACATAAATGTTCTAGTGAAGTCCTCAGTGGGCTATAGATATGTTGTTGAGTTTAAAAATTTCTTATCATCCTTAGACTGATGGGATGTCTCACAGAACCATTAAAACTATATTGGATATGAAAAGATCTTGTAATATGGATGTCAAAGGAGGTTGGGATCAAAACATTCTTCTAGTTGAGTTTGAGTTTTTTTACAACAATATCATCGACTCGAGAATTTAGATGGATCCTTATGAATATCTATATGGAAAATTATAGAAATAAAATATGTTGGGATGAAGTTAGAGAAAGAAATATATTGGGACCTAAGCTAACTAAGTAAATGTTAGAGAAAGTTAAGTCAATTTTCCACATATCAAGGAATCTCATAGTCCGAAAGGATCATGAATGATCCATAAGATCATTATGGGTGGTGGGGGGGGGGGGGTAAATCATTGATCTCAATTTATTTTATATTTTATTTCCTAAAAAACATTATATACATCTAATTAGTTATAACATTACTAAAAAACAATCAAGACCAAATGAACACAAAAAGTTTCAAGGTTCGTGTCTCAAAAAGTGTTTTTAGTCCTTAACATAGTTTAGAAATAATCAAATACCATAAAATATACTACAAAAATATCCTTTTATATGTTTAAATATATAAAATAATATATTTACACTTTCATTGCACTATAATAAAAAATAGTTCCTGTGTATCTTAGTAAAAAAGATTAAATAAATATTTTGTAATAAGGTGTAAAAATATTTACCAATAGGTTCAGAATATTTTCACTATAGTACTTGTACTATGACACCCCAGGATTTTATGAGATAAATTGTTTTAAATTTTTTAACATTTTGTGTTGTACGCTAAACCAATATTATCTTACACTACTCAGACCAATGTATTAGTTTTCAGTATATGCAACACTATTCTTGGCTTGTGTTGCAAAAAATTTCATGTTCTTGTGATAGAATTAATTTCCCATAACATTGAGTATAGATTTTATTCAATGTATAAATGAATTATGTTTTGATTATGTTATACTCAATAAAAAAGGATTATTTCACTACACACAACACTGAATTGGAATGCGTTATACACAAGAGCGATCTTCCTCAATAGCTTGCATTGTACGTAATACTGAGTTTCACTAAAAAATGATATATTATTAAAATATTATTATTTAATGGGATATAAACTAGACATTATGAACAGTATAATCCAAATTTTGAATTTTATAATATTATCATTCGTCTTACACATTTTCTAGAACATTGCTTGAGAACAAAATCAATTTTTTGGCTAAAAGATGTATTTTTCAAAAAATATAGTTTTACCACCTTTTGATGGAACACCCATTTTAAATCTAGTTTTGACACATTTATAAGTTAAATTTGAAAAAATAAGATTCTTCTTTTTAATCAGGATATAAAAATTTATTTCGATTAATTTTTTATATTTTTTTGATAACATTCATAATTTGATGAATAGTAAAAATATGCTAAATTTTAATTAAAAAAACCATTTTATCGAGATAATTTATATATTTAATTGATACTATTGAATGGTTTTAATGTATAAATATAATATATTTTTACAATTTAATATAATTTATTTCAAAATAATTAATTTTACATTTAATTCATAGGTAAAAACATTTCAATCATTTGCTATATTTTATCATTTAAAACTTGTTTTCTCAACAACAAGATTAATTTTAAATTAATGAATATGAATTATGTGTTTTGAATTTGAAAAAATGGATTCCATATTTGTAAATAATATGTTCAAATTGTGTAAATAGGTATCTTTTATTTTTGGACATTATGAATTGTAACTTCAGTAATTATTTTATTTACCATAGTTAAAGGGTAAATCTAGTAAATAAGGGTAAAAATAGTATTTCAATAATATAAACTACCCTAAAACATGTAATAATCCTATTGGATGATATATTTCCTACCATGGGATTCCTTGGGTCGATTTTGGGACCCCATAGTTTCACTTGGATGTGAAAATGACATTTTATAAGAATTAATTTAAAGTAAAGATAATTATAACCTAAACATATATCTTTTACTAAATCAATTTTAATATAGGGTTATATAATCAATATATTTCTATAAATAGTAAATATAAAGATAAAAAGATTTAATACATCATGGTATTTTTTTTTAAAAATTTTATACATTAGGAAAATATAGTTATTTATGACACAATTATGATGTAGTTATTATCTCATTAATTAAATATTCAAATAAATTCATTTATAAATATTTTAAAAAAATATAATTTGGAATTTTTTGTGTCATAAATTTTTTTTATAGATGATATTGATGTATTATATTTTGTTTAATTCCTTATTTTTTAAGGAATCAGGTTGTTATGAATTTTTAAAAAAGTCAAGTATGAATAGTGTCAAAAACTGACACAATTCATAACTGAAAACATAAAATAGTTTATTAAAAGATATTAAATTCATAAAAATATAATATTTTTCGAAATAGTTAATATATGTCCAAATATGTCATAAATAACTTTCTTGTGGTTGTTTGACATGATATGGTAATTATATTGACCCAAAAGTTTTAAATATCATGATATCATGGTAAGATTAAAAAGGGTAAAATAAGGGTAAAACCAAAATGACAAGGATAAAAAAATATTCAAAAATTTTAAAAAATTATTTTATGATAGTCATTAAAACAAAAAACATATTATATTCTAATAAAATATGTTTTGTACCATTTTTAATCAATAATTAATTTATAATAAATTAATATTTTTATAGTTTCCTAAAGTGGCCCTCTCCTCTCTTATAAAAGGGAATATCCTCCCTCCCCTATTCACTACATATTTAGCCTTCAAGATCCGAAACCACCACCCATTACTCTTCTAAACTTCCCTAGTTACATTATAGAGGTACTAGTATTCTCAAAAGACCAACTCTAATGCCCTAAGTGGAAATTTAAAAGAGGCACATTGAGGAAGAGGTAATCTCTTCTACCGATTCAGTCAAATTTATTTCTTCTTATATTTACTATTATTTGGTTGTTTAATTATAAATTAATAACATAAATCTAAATAATATAGATATATGTTATTATAAATATGAAACTACCATATTACACCTTCTATAAATCCTACGAAAAATGAAATCATTGCGCGTACGTACGTACGAATTACCGTTTCCACGCAGTGGTGTAATTTTTTTCACCACCACCTTAAATGGATGGGTATAATAGTATAATTAATAACTATATATGATTATTATAACATATTATACACTATACACTTCAATTTTATTCAAAAACTATTGGAATGATATCATCGCTCGTGCGTACGTACAGCTTACCGTATCCACGACACGATGAGATTCATTCCCCATGCTAACAATTCAAGAATGATTATAAAGTATATATAATAAATAACCATGAAACATATAAAATAATAATTCTATTATATTTATGTATATATATATTTCATTTACTTACTTTCATTCAATTTAATAAAGAAACAAAAACAACGTTCATGAGTACGTACGACCTATCGTCTCCATGAATGATGTATTCCATTCCATTTATTGACCTATTATACATATTTATACACTAAATATATATGATATATAAATAATTTTTTACATTTTAGAAGTAATTAAATCATGATCTATTTGATAATATCAAGAATCACAATCCTAAACACGTATGATAAATAAAATGATTATTACCCGAAACGTTGCTTTAACATGTAATTGAAAAATGAATGGGTAATATAAAGTCATAAGTGAATCATATATGATATCGTAAATATTAGTATGGTTCTGTTAAACGTTAATAATATTTTTAAACCCACTATATAGTATTTTAGGACACGTACAAAAGAAATTGGACCTAAGGTAAGGGATAACTTTTCCAATCTCATTTTTATCCAAGATTGTTCATTCAGAAGTATTTACTAGGGATATATTTATCATCCATGTCCATGTTTTCAAAAAATGTTTTCATAAAATGTTTAATAATATTATATGAATATTTTAAGTAATTTTTACACATTTTTTACATTACTACATGATTTGGAAGGAATCTTTCTTAGGTTTACCATACGAGGTACTTTTTGAATGTTTCAAAACATGTATGAGAAGAATGGTTTTTTAACTTATACGAAATGAAAGGATTTTAACATCTTCAGAAGAAATTATTTCCATGAATATTAAACTAAACTTTTTGAAAATTATTTTCAACTAAAAACTTTTCTTTTAAAATAAATCAGATTTTTGAGAAAAGAAAACATTTTTGAAGAAGAAAGGATATTTTTCTCATGAATTTGGTTCAAGTGTTTTATCAATATTATTTATTTATAAGGTGACATAGGATTATGTTCATATAAGCATTATTACTTTGATTTTATTATTTTTGTGATTTAATTATTTTTATGAACTGCATTTATCTTATATGGATTATGTTATGATGGCATGATGTTTAAGAATCCCATTTTATTACATAGGTTATGCTATGATGAATGATTTATATTTTTATGGAACATGTAAGAATGATTTAATTATGATATGGGTGGGACCTATATCTCTCTCCAATTCATTGGGCAATGATTTATATCTCATAAGATAGACATGACTGGAACGGTAAGTAAATCCGGTTTAGTAATACATGGATTGAATAATAAGTAAACCTGGATCAGTAATGGAATTTGTCCACTCTGATGGTTTTGGAAGCAATGCCTTAGATACTATGGAAGTCAAAATATGTTCTTATTAGTTTTCCACAATTACATGTTTTATTATAATTTTATTAAATCATGGTTAATTTTATTTTATAATTTATGCCTTATGTATTGCCACAATTTATGTCATTTCTCATGATTTTGATGTTGAACCTTTATATTAATGTTTTTTTATATTAAAATGTTTATTTTTTGTTTTATGTTCTCTATGTTTACCCTTACTGAGCATTCAGGCACACCCTTTTTATGTTTTCTTTTCCCCATGATATAAAGAAATGTTTTCGGTAGGGAAAAAAATGGGAAGATCTTTATGGGAGATGTTAAAGATCATTCACCAAGTTAGAAGATTATGATTCTAGTTTCCAAATACACTAAAATAATATTGTCTTTGGGTGTCTATTTTTGTTATGTATTCTGTATTCCACAAAAGAAATGTAATGTATATATACTTCAAGCTAGGTCTCTACAGTTTTTATTAGAGTGAAGGTTTAGTTAACCTTTGGAAACTAGGATGCAAAATCTTTAGTGAGATCCCTTGAGATATTAATAAGGCATTTCTAGGGATTTACCTAAGGTAAAATATAACAATTGTTTACAATACTATAATTATGTTAATAATAATGAATAACCTAGGGTGATCATAAAGTGTCATTTATTAAATAAGTTGTCATAAGTGAGACATCCCATAAGGTAATTTTTATGATTATAAGGTTCCTCATTATTTTAACAGTTTCTTACACTATGGTTTCTAGTTTTAGTAAATAGAGAAAACTAGAAGGAATTGGGTCAACATTGAATCTGATTGAAAAATTGGTGACTATGAGAAATAGAAATTATGTAATTTCTAGAGAGAAAGATATTTTGATTATGAGGAATCATTCATCATGATATATTACTAACAAGGTGAACATTAGTGGTATTCCTAAGTCATAAAATAAGAGGAAGATGTACTTTTATGCATGTTTTCATGGTGAGGAACATAGAGTAAGGAATATTAAGATTTCTACATATCAATAAGAAGGGAATAAGAACCATGATTAATACCTCAAATGGAGGGGAAGATGTCATATGTGTGGGGAAAATAGTCATAGAGTGAAAAACTCTCTTGGAGTTCAATGTCTTATATGTAGAGAACAAAAGCATTACCCAACTAAATTCCCCAACCTAAGAGGTTAATTCTAAATCAAGGAATGACTTATTCAATGTCATTCATTGAATATGATGGATTAAAGTGTTTAAGTATTTCTACTCAAGAATAATTTTGTAGAGGTACTTTTATGGTATTATGGAATATTTGAATATCTATGGTCCACTATGGTTTTCCATAAGAATATGGTACCAGTAACCATGAAAAGTTATTGAAATATGTTTGGAAAGAACATGATATGTGCAGAATGAAGGGATAAAGATATAATGAGATAGTTGATAATATTAATAACCTCATGGATGATATATGGATAGTGTGATATCATTATTGAATATGTTGAATTTTTGGGATTCTGTTATGGGGAAAGAGTTAAGTTTTTATAGCATTTATGTTTTCACTATAGTTATATAGTAATTCATGTTTTAAGAGAACACATGATCAGGGTATTCACATGTTTGGAATGTGACAACCAAGAAATACTTATGAGATATGGGAGAGAAATGTTAAGTAGATTTAGTTCACCTCCTTCTAAGGTTTTATATTTTTAGTTTTTGGATGTATTGTAATGTTATCAATTTATTGATAGTATAAGTAATTTTTAATTTTATGTTTGTTAGATTAATGTATTATCTCACTATAGGTGGACTTATTCATATTTGATTACCTATGATAAAATTTTTATTTAGATGGATGGAATGAAATATCCTTCTATTACATGATATTCTAACACATTAATAATGGAAAATTCAACTTCATTTCTTTAAATAAGAGATGAAGTTTAAACTGTTCAAGGCACAAACAATGGCCAGATTTTACCAAAATAAATTAAATATTTATTCTCATGAAAAATTATTCAACTTTAGGAAAAGGATCTTGATTTTTTATCATAGTACCTTATTATCCAATGAATCAGATGGTTCCTTAAATCATTATAGATTTATATATTTCTAGTAATTAACTTTCTCCAAACCTTATTCTCTATCACTATCCATCAGAACATAATGGTTAGATCTATATTCCTTATCTATGTTTTCACTTCCCACCTATATTATCTTATGTGGAAACCTAGTGATGAGTTACTTATGGTAACTGCTACATTTCTAACATTCCTTTTTAAAATGAAGTCATAGTATTCCTTTTTACGATGTTGGTTTCTTTGAAATAAACTTTCACGTAGTAAAATATTTATAACCCCGATGAATTTTAAGGGAGAAATTCATTTTAAGGGGGTAGAATGTGACACCCCAAGATTTTAAGAGATAAATTATTTTTAATTTCTTTGAAGTCTTGTGTTGTACACTACACCAAGATTATCTTGTGACATACACATCATTGTATTAGTTTTCAAAATACGCAATAATATTCTTGGCTTGTGTTGCGCAAAATTTCATGTTCTTATGATAGAATTCATTAAATGAATCATTGAGTATAGATTTTGTTCAATATATAAATTAATTATGTTTTTATTATGTTATAAACAATTCCAATGGAAGCTTTCACTACACGCAACACTGACTTGGATTGTGTTACACACAAGAGAAATTTTCCTTGATAGTTTGCATTGTACGCGATACCGAGTTTCACTAAACAATTATATTTTATTAAAATATTATTATTTAATGGGATATAAGCTGGAATTTATTAATATTATAAACCCAATTTTTAATTATATAATATTATCATTCATTATATGCATTTTTGAGAACATGGTATGAGAACAAAATCAATTGTTTTGGATAAAAGAAGTATTTTTCAAAAAAATGTAGTTTTACCACCTTTTGATGGCACACCAATATTAAATATATTTTTTGACACATTAATAAGTTAAATTTGACTAAATAAACTTCTTATTTTTGATCAGGATATAAAAATTACTTTGGATAATTTTTTTATATTTTTTTGATAACATTTATATTTTGATGAATAGTAAAAATACGCTAACTTTCAACTAAAAACAAATTTTTTAATAGAGATATTTTATATGATTAAATTATAATATTGAATGGTTTTAAAGTAAAAATAGAATATATTATTACAATTTAAATTAATTTATGTCATTATCATTAATTTTACATTGAATTTATAGGTAAAATCATTTCAATCTTTTGCAAAGTTTTAACTTAAAAAACTTGTTTTCTAAACAACGAGATTAATTTTAAATTAATTACTAAAAATTTTGTGTTTGGAATTTGGAAAAATTTCTTCCATAATTAGAATCATAATGTTAAAATTGTGTAAATATTTATCTTTTATTTTTGGAAATTATGAATAGTAACTTCAGCAACTATTTTATTTACCATAGTTAAAGGGTAAATCTTGTAAATAGTTGTAAAAAATAACATTTTAATAATATTAAAATACCTTAAAACATATCATAATCCTATTTTATAATATATTTCCGACCATGGGAATAATTGGGTAGATTTTGGGACCCCATGGATTCAATTTGGTGTGAAAATGACATTTTATAAGAATTAATTTAAAGTAAAGATAATTATAACCTAGACATATATCTTTTACTAAATCGATTTTAATATAGGGTTATATAACATATATCTATGTCTATAATTAGTAATTATAAATATAAAAGGATTTCCTATATCATGGTAGTTTATTTATAATTTTTATGCATTAGGAAAATATTGTAATTTATGACATAATTAGGATGTAGTGATTACCTCATTAATGAAAGATTCAAATAAATGAAATTATAAATATTAAAAAAAAGTAATTTGGATATTTTGATGTATTTAAAGAATTTTATGGATGATATTGACAGATTATATTTGGTTTAATTCCTTATTTTTGAATTAATTATGTTGTAATGAATTTTTAAAAATGTCAAGTATGAATATTGTCCAAAATTGACACAATTCATAACTTAAAACAATTTTTTTTTATTAAATGATATTAAATTTATAAAAATATAAGATTATAAAACATGGTTATTATAAGTCTAAATATGTCATAAATAACTTTTTGTGGGTCGTTTGACTTGATATGGTAATTAAATTAACCCAAAATGCTTAAATAACATGACATATGGGTAAGATTAAAAATGGTAAAATAAAGGTAAAACAAAAATATATGGATAAAAAAATATTAATAACATGTAAAAAAATTATTGGATGATGGTTATTTGAACCCAAATAATTTTATATTCTAATTAAATAAGTTTTATACCATTTTCCTTTGAAATTAAATTTATAATAAATTAATATTTTGTGGGTTTCCTAAAGTTCCCCTCTCCTCTCTTATAAAAAGGCACCACCTCCCTCTCCACTTAACCTCATTTTGAGCCTTAAATCTCAGAAAATAACTACCAATTTCTCTTTTAAACTTATCTAGTTACATTCTATAGGTTCCCTTCTTATCATAAGACAAACTCTAGTGCCCAAAGTGGAAATTTAATGGAGGCACATCGAGAAAGAGGTAATCTCTTCTACCGATTCTTTCAAATTTCAATATTCTTATACTTACTATTATTTAGTTGTCTCATTGTCAAGTAATAAAATAAGTATCACTCAGATACTTATATGTTATTATAAATATTAAACAAACCTATTTCACCTTCTATCCATCCAATGATAAAGGAAATCATTGCACATGCATACGTACAGATTATTGTATCTAGGCTGTGGTGTAATCTGTATTTCACCACCAACTTATTTGGATGTGTATAATGGTAGAAATAATAAATATACATGATTATTATAACATGATACTAATTTTGAGATATTATACACCATCCACTTCAATACCGTTCAATAACTATGGGAACGATATCGTCACTCGTGCGTACGTACGGCTTACCGTCTCCATGACGCGATGAGATTAATTTTCCATGATAACCATTCAAGAATGATTATCAAGTATATATAAAAAATAATCATGAAATATATAACATAATAATTATAATGTATTTGTGTATATATATATATATTTCATTTACTTCCATTTAATTTAATAAAGAAACAAAAACAGCGTTCATGCGTACGTACGACCTACCGTCTCTCTAAACGATGTATTCCATTCCATTTATTGATCTATTATATATATTTATATAAAGAATATATATGATATATAAATATATTATTGACAATATTGATGTAATTAAGTGATGATATATGTAATAATATCAAGAATAACAAGCCCCAACACGTACGATAAATAAAATGATTATTACCCAAAAAAATGCTTTAACATGGAATTAACAAATGAACGGGTTATATAAATTCATATGTGAATCATATATGATATAATAAATATTATTAAGGTTATTTTAAAAGGTAATAATATGTTTAAACCCACTATATAAGAGTTTCAGACATGTACAGATGAAATTGGACCTAAGGTAAGGGATAACTTTGCCAATCTCATTTTTATTCGAGATTATTTATTTGTAAATATTTATTGGGGGTATATTTATCATCAATGTACATGTTTTATAAATATTTTTTCATAAAATTTTTAATTTTATTCTATGTAGTTTAAAAGTCATTTTTACCCATTTTTAATTTAACTACATGGTTTAGAAGGAATCTTTCTGAGGTTTACCATACGAGTTACTTTTTGACTTTTTTGACAAAAGTACGAGAAGAATGTTTTTTAAATTATAAGGCATGAATGGATTTTTAAATTTTCAAAATTCCTTATTTATATGAATCTTAATCTAAAAATTTTAAAATTTATTTTAAACTAAATAACTTTCTTATAAAATAGATCGTAATTTTGAGAAAAGAAAATATTTTTGAAGAAGAAAGGATATTTTCTTAAAGAATTTTGTTCAAGTGTTTTATCAAGATTATTTTCTTTCTAAGATAAAATATGGTTATTTTTATATATCTATTATTACTTTGATTTGATTATATTTGTGATGGAATTATTTTTATGAAGTTATTTTATCTTCTGTATGTCTCTACCCTGAGAGGGACTAGAGCCCACTCCTTGTCCCAAAAGTTGGATAGTCTGAGCCACATCTTCCACTAGTATCTGATCAATTAGTGTGGTAGAACTCTCTTTGGAATATTCCCATGGATTCATAGGAATTATCTGGGGAATAATTTTTCTACAAGAATCAATAACCACAAAAAATATATCAATACCATAATTCACAAAAACAAATCATCAAAAAAAAATATCAAACACTTCTGTAAATCAAAACATAACCAAATACATTTCAATAACAAGACAAACAACCAAACCACTCCACCCCCACCCAGTGTCCACATACAGTCTATAGCCTATAAATATCACATAAGGGAGAATTAAAACTAAATCCCAACATCCCTTGGTAAATCTAGATCTATCATGAAGTGTATTTTCCAAGCAACCTACCCACAACCAAAATCTCAAGCCCTGATAATCATAGCCCCTATCTACCCATACCCATCCAAAAATAACATGACCAAAAAGAGTGTTCTATCCTTTGATAGAATTTTTTCATGAACCAAACCCGACATCCATCTATATCAACACCCAACTTGGTACGTGGCATGACCCAAAGGGTATTCCTGATCCCCATGGGATGGAAACTAGGGCTTGGGTTTCAAAGAAATACCTTGGGAATGATTTCACCCAATTTTATAATCATAAAAAACCCACAATAATAAACATCAAA
Source organism: Viscum album (assembly GCA_963277665.1). Taxonomy (NCBI): domain Eukaryota; kingdom Viridiplantae; phylum Streptophyta; class Magnoliopsida; order Santalales; family Viscaceae; genus Viscum; species Viscum album. Next base: position 854,447,191 of record OY728139.1, read on the forward strand.
AATATATAAAAACATATAAAAACATGGAATAACAATTTTAAGATTCAATTTTACAACTTTAAACAAAACCCAAAAGGAACTACAACAAAAATTGGACAAAAACACTATCTGAAAACCCCACATGAAACAAAAGGAGCCTTGTCCTCAAGGCACCACAACCACAAACACCAGCGAGAGATACCACTAAAAACACAAACAACCATATTAATATATCTTTACATTACTATATTCAAACATAACAAGGTATACATACTCCTAAAGATGTATGTACGGTGTGATAAAATCCCAATCGGATGCCACCTAAAGAAATTTCCATTCCAAAACATTATAAGACAAATTAACATGGATTTTTTATAAACAAAGGGTTCAAAACATTTTTATAATATTTCTTTTAATGGAAAACATGATTTACTTTTAAAATAAGAAAATGTGCACCATATACCTACTGTAAGAGAAATATCACAAAGGGTACTAAGTCATAGGAAAACCCTATAGGAACTAACTAAAATGGGATAATAATTAAATAATATCTTAATGAAATGTGGTATATAAACCACAACCAAAAACATTATAATTCACAATCCACTATGAGGGAACATCCCATGGGCCTAGTGGTCTCCAATCATCATAATAGTTTAGTTAGTGTTTTAATTTTCAATCTTGATATATGAATACAGGATAATCCACTTCCAAGTCAACTATCATACTATTTGTAGTCTACCCGCCTATATACCTAGGTTTCCCTTTGTTACCAATTTTTCATATCAGATATCACATGAACATCACTTTCACACATGCATACTCCAATCAGTATAACACACATAATTGAAGAATTATATCCATAACCCAAAATCCATTTTTAATCCAGGAACACACCAAAACTATTTAGAATCATGTTTCACATCACTTTCAAAATTTAAAAAACCTCTTACACAATTTATAAAATACCATCAAGAATCACAACAAAAGAACACACTTGAAAAAAACAATTTCTATTAGAAAATAAAAATTCAAGATGTAAGTATCTAAAAACCTTTTAAAAATACATTTTTAACCTCACACTCAATGCATAGAACATGAAAAAATAGAATAAATCATATTAAAATCACCGAAATGTTTGTAAGCATAGAACCACATACCTCAAGTGTAGAAAATTTTAGAAATCAGTACTAAACCACAACCAAACCTTAATAAAACCCTATAAAGAAAGGTTAAGCTATAAAATTCACGATTGAAACCTAAAAATCAAGATCTAACCCTAAATAGGTCACCCAACCTACTAGATATATGAAACACTAATAAAGAAGAAGATAAAACCTAGAAAAGAGGGAGAAATAAAGAAAAGAGGGACTTGTTGAAAATTAGATAAATCTCACCAAATCCGCCACTAAAATGAAGTTTCATGGGAGAAATAAGGGATTTTGGAGGATCCTAGTGTTGAAAATACCAAGTGGTGAAGAAAATGTGCATTTGGGGTTAAATCCTGAGAAGACACAATCAGTATTTTAAAAATTTTAATGACCTTGACAAGTCGTACAGTTTTCCCGAAATGTTTTCCAAACCATGCAGAAACCATGACCCCCTTACTACCCAAGAGGAACTTGACACATAATTATCCTGCATGATTTAAAAACCATTTGTTAACCGTGCAATTATATAATGTACAAAAACACTACTTGGACTCACTATTACCTAGGCATGAGCCCATAGTTTAGGAAATAATCCGCAAACCATATGCACTATATTATAAAGCCCCCAAACATTATTTTTCACCAAAAACACCTGGGAATGCCAAAGGATAAATGTGGGATAAAAAATAATCATAATAAACAACTGAAAATGAAGACCCACGTGTGACATGTAGGGTAAAATTATAAATGTTTTTTATTTTAATGATAAAAATTAGATTTTTATAAAAAACATTATATAGAATTCATCGTAATCCAAAACTAAATTTTACCAAAATAATATTTAATTAATATAAAATACCAAAAATAATTACTATTACTAGGAAATATTAATTAATATTATAAAGTGTTAATCGTAGGTTTTATAAATCTTGAATACTATTTAAAAATGTATATTTTTATTCCATAGATACATATTTGTCCAAGGGGATTCCCATTCCCATTATTATTTTCATCTTCAATGACTCACTTTTTTAATTGTACTTTATATTCATGTTTCTTCCCCAAAATTTTAATATTTTTTTTGAATTTTCAGTTAGTCATAAAAGTTATAGTTACGGTAAAAAGTGTATTTTGCATTGTTGACCTAAAAATAAAGCTTTTCATAAAAATCCCAAAAATGAATATTAAGTTAATATTGACATGTTGAATCTAAAAATTGAGTCTATTTTATCAAATTCAAATTGTAAAATTTTGGAATTTAACTTTTAACTAAAAAATTATAATGTAATGAAAAATAATCATAGGAAAATAACATTTTAAAAAAATGATATTAACTATTCATATTTGTTTTTCTTATCAATTACTAATCATATTTGTGTTAATATATTATTCATATAAATAATAAAATTTATCCACAGTATATTTAATTTCTTAAGGAAAACCTATAAAAAACCAATTTTATAAATGTTTCATTTTAAATCCAAAATTAGTCTTATTAGTTATTTGGCTATAATAATTTAGTTTTTCAATGCACTAACATTGATAATTACCATTATTTTTATTTCTATATATATTTCATATTTCTGTTACATCTATTTTTACCCTCTAAATCAATTGTTACTTATTAATAGTTATATAATGTTATGTGGTTCATTTTGGATAAGAGTTTCATGTAAATAAAACTATCAAACACATTAAGTTTTAAAGGAAAATACAATTTTAGACCTCAGGGTGTTATAGTAAGCTTCATATGCATTATTTTTTGAATGAAATATTTATATTTCTACTAATTGGTTATTGTATACAATATGAGGTTCTAAAATTTGTATCCAATTATAAGATCAATGTAAGTTTATAAGAGTTTCATGAGGTGATGTGGATCTATGTGCCACAAACAGAGATACGATTATTGTAGTAGTTACTAGAATCTACCATGTCACATTATCAACTAGAATGATCTTGTTTTAAAATAACTATTATTATGTGTCATCTGCTACCAGAATCATTATTTCTATATCAAATCTTGATATATATGTTTTTTTTCAAATTTTGGAATAAAATTTGATTCTTTAACAAATATAACATATGTTATGGTGAAGAACATATTAATAATGGTCTTTATGTGTTAGATTACACAAATCAAGTAATATAATTCTACAAAAAATCTATTTCATGTGACTAATATCAAACCTAATTATGAAATCACTAGATAAATCACATAAACAAAATAAAATTCAAAAAATTATACCAATATTGTTATTTAGATTATTTTGAATGAAAACCACATGCGAAGTGCCATTATTATTTTCAAGGGAAAATAAAAAATACCTATTTCACATATAACATGAAAGGGCCATAGATATTATTAAATTGGTTCATAAATATGTGCATAGACCATTTTCTATTTAATAAAAGTTTGGATTCCCATACTTCATGAATTTTAATGATGTCTTTATTAGATGTGGATACTTCTAAAGGATGAGGTATAATCCAAATTACTTGTAAAAATTCAAGGAATACAATATTAATGTTTAGAATCAAATTGGTAAGAAGATAATGTAAATCCACTCAGATCATGGAAAAGAATATATTAACCAATAATTTATTTATTTTTTATGGGATTTTGTAATTTTTTCCTAATCCACTCTTCCTTAAAAATCAAAATGGAATGATGTAAGTGAAAGAAGGAACCACACACTTCTAGACATGGTGAGGTCAATGAGCCATGGATGTTTTCCATTATCCTTTTGTGGATACTCATTATAGAGTGAAAAATATACACTAAACTATGTTCCAACTAAATAGGTAAATGATATCAACTACCGGTTATGGATTGGGAAGATGTCTATGTTGTATAATTGATGTGTATATGTTTTTTGAAGAAATTGTTAAAGCAATCACTGGTAATAGACTTTCATCCCAAGGCACTAAGTTTTTTTATAGGATATACTAAGTAAACTAATAGATATTTCCTATATGACCCCTAAGATAAGAAGGTTTTTGTTAAAACATGTCTCATGTTTCTTGAGATATAGAGTATCTTACAATATATAGTTGTAGTGAGATAAACCTGGACAATGTTGCCGTTTGATATATAAAATAGTTTTGGTATAAATATATTATTTAAATCCAAATTAATATTTAAATTATTGAGACACAAGTACTATTTAGGAGTACAAAAGAGGTTAGAGAACCTGAAAGATGTGGTTTTCTAGTCATTGGGGGTGTTGACTTCTTATTGGTTGATAATAATGATCCTGTAACCTAAAAATAAATAGAAATTGGAATAGAATCATCTAGATGGAAATAATATATGAATTATAAAATGGATTCCATGCACCAAATATATGTTTATATTTTCTTAGATCCTCTGGTGGATGTAAATACTATTGGTTGTAAATGGGTATTCAAGAATAAATTGGATGTGGATAGAAAATTGAGTACCTATAAAGCCTAACTAGTTACAAAAGGGTTTAAATAGGGTCAAGGTACTGACTATGATAAAATGTTTTCACCAGTTTCTATACTAAAATCCATAATGATTCTAATTTCCATAGCATCTTACCATGACTATGATATTTGGTAGATGGATTTCAAAACAAATTTATTTAATGGAATCATTCATAATGATGTCTATATGACACAACCATATGGGTTTTTTGACTCCAAAGTATTCTAATAAGGTATAAAAATTATAGAGATTCATTTATATATTAAATCGATATTTGAGTCATAAAACATTAACTTTGATGAAGCTAAAATAGAATTTCGTTTCATAAATAATAAATATGAGCCTTCTGTTTATAAGAATTTTAGCGGGAGTCTAATTATTCTCTTTATAGTGTATATTTATGGAATACTACTTATTTTAAATGAGATACTGATATTTTAGTTCATTAAGACTTGGTTAAACACATGCATATCCATGAAGGAAATAAGAAAAGAAGCATATATTCTTGGGAAAAATATTGATAATGATCAATCTAAGATGCTTCCTGGTGTAAGTCAAGATATATATATATATTAAAAAGATACTGGAGAGATTCATTATGGAAAAATTCAATAGGGGGTTATTATCTATGTCACATGGAATTTATCACTCAAATAAAATTTTTCCCCAAACACAATAATAGAGAACAAGTATAACAAGAATTACGTTCACACTAGTGTTTGAGTCACTGATGTATTCCATGTTATGTACTAGGATAAATGTTGATTTCACATTCAGTATGGTGGATAGATATCAAGTTGAACTAAGGGACCTCCATTTGATGGTATTCAAAACTATCCATTACTATATAAGCCATACAAAGGATATGTTCTGATTTTATGGAAGAGATAAGGAGCTAGTCATCAGAGGATATAATGATACTATATTATAAATAGACCAAGACGATATGAAATCATAATAAAGATAGATCTGTACTCTTAATGGATGTGTTGTAAGCAGGAAGAGGTCAAAGAAAGCCATGGTCATTGGTTATACAGAAGATTAAAAGTATAATATGTATTTTGATGTATCTAAAGAAGTGGTTGGGACATATAACTTTGTCTAAGAGGTTGATATGGTGCATAAAATTATAGATCCTATCACATTGTACATTGATAATACTACAATGATGTCTCTTTCCAAGAAGACAATATTACATTATACTACAAAGGATCTACTATGGAAGTACCATCTCTTGCAGGATTTTTCTCTAAGATTTGAGGTCATAGTAAGCAGAGTTTATATGGAAGACAATGTGGGGGAACCATTTAATAAATCTCTATCACAGAGGAAGCGTGAACATCATGTGGGAGATAACATACTAATATTCATTATCAGATGAGACTAGTACAAGTAGTATTTTGTTAGAGTTTCTGCCCTAAAACCAACTACATTACAATATATATTTCTTGTATATTCATCACTTGGTAATCTCTAATATTGGAAATTAATAGGATGTACCACCGGTAGGAATTCCACATGTTTAAGTGTCATTGTATATTTCTATCTATGATGGTATGTAATGATCCTTAGACATTAATACTATTATTAAAATATATCATTACATGTTTACTTTTATATATTTCCCAAAACCATGAGGTCATAGGTTCATGATGAAGTAGGATGTGTTGGTTTAATTATGAATTATATATTATTAATGAATAATCGAGAAGGGATTTTTCTCTTCCATCATTATGAAAGATGATATCTCAACACTTTGATCGGAAGAAAACTATAAAAATAAAATTCATGGTCATTATTTATTGTTAGGTTAATTTTATATAGTCAAAGAAAGATGTAATAAGAATATTGGTTGATGACACGAGTATGAAGCTTACTTGATTATATATAAATACAATGGGATTATATTAAATAGTTATCATTCATATATGGTTGTAATTGTTGCGACATTAACTTATTCATATATGTATGCCTTTACATGTTTCTATATAGTGACATTGAAATTTAGGTAAGCCCTCCTAATGCCACCGAGGAAGATAGTTAAAGGGTCACACACTTAGTATTTTCATTTATCTCAATTAAATTATATTTGAATATAACTATTTGAATAAATATTATTCTCAATATTGAGGAAAATTATATATTCGTAATTTATTGATCACACATATTTAGCTACTATTTTATATGAGTTGAATATTAAAAGTTAATATATATTCCAAATACTGTTAATATTATTTTTTTATGGAATGAATAATATTTATTATTCAAGGTTCGGTAAATTCCAAGAAAGGTGGATGGGTTGAGTTATAGTGATTGGTAATATAAATGATATTTTGAATATCATATAATTAAATTTTAATTTATTTATTGATATTTATATTATCTTTAAGACATACGTGCATCAAACAAACAATAAAATTATTATTATTATTATTATTATTATTAGACATGGGGTCCACTAAGGATTAGGAGATTACTTAAGGGACCTTGTGAAATTGTCCACATTTTATCCCTATATATTCTTGATGATATATTTTTTATGTGTGCTTGGAAATCATTTTTCATTCATAATAATTTATTCTCTCAAGAATTATCCCTACAAATAACATATTTCAGGATTCACTCAAGACTGATAGAATTCTGCCACATCCATTCATCCTCTCAGGAACATGATAAAAGAATCAAACCCTCAAACCCAAAGAATTATTTTGTAATCAAAGAAATGTGAGGCAAGATGATTGAAAGAACTATGATAGCACTCGAAGTACTATCAGTGATGCTTTGAGATCGAAATAGATTATGTAGATTACCACTAAATGGATTCTAGTTTGTATCCTCCTAACACAACAATGGTACCACCTTAACGAATATTTGATTGATCAATATCTACATTGAACAAAGTACTTAAGTTTGAGTTAATTTATTATTATTAAATTAATTATAAATTTAATGTGAAAAGATCCTCTCTAGAGTTTTGGGATTCTTTCATTATGGTTATTTGGATATAATCATGAAATGTATCATTTACCATCATGTTCTTATGAGTTATTTTTTTGGATTCAATACAAACCAATCATTGGGAATAATCTCGACAGATTTTCACTATGTCTAGAACCATCATAGACTCCACCCAATTCCAATCAACAAATCCCCACATTTATGTGTTTTCCACTTACCACACATAACCTTGCATCTTATATCAAAGAATCATCACAAAAATGCAATGGGTTTATTTACACGTTACTATCAACATCCACAAAAAATTGTTTAAAATAAAAAAACATGCACTTAGATCATCTATGGTGTTCTACCCACTATAGATCTACACATACACCAATACTCAACCATAATTCCCAATATATTCCTTCATCACACACAAATCACTCCTCCCAATCCACACTCATCCATACTATCGACCCCTATCAAGGCACGAGCTCAGATCAGTCATACCACGATACTCCAACCCATCCATGATATCGCTGTCTATCTCAAAGGAGGATCATCCTAATATTATTAAAACTATGAGATTCCATCACTACTACAATTTTGGGTCAATTCATCACAAGATTTTATCAGAACTAGTGAAAAAGGATGATAATTGTTTCATTTATAAGAACTTATAACGGGTTCCCTTTATCATCACTTTTTTTAGCACTGATAAAGGGTTTATTTACCAGCACATTCTTTATAGTGCTGATAAAAGGTAACCTTAACTGTCATATTTTCTAGTTCTAATAAAGGAAATGATTACGTTCATGAGTCCCGCATCAAAATTGCAGACATTCAACCACTTTTTTATATACGATTCTTCTCCATCCCAATGCTAGAATCCAGCTTCTAGGGTGCGATCCCACATACATGCTACACACACACCTATATGGGCCCATTCTTATACGTAAGGGAAAACATGGGACTTGTTCCATTATATTATTTCATGGGATTTTGACCACCCTATATTCATCATTCCTTCTTTATTGGGCTGCCTAAATGGATGGCCCTTCTGGTTGAGGGTCGTCTGACTTAATAAATTTTCAATAATTAAATTCTATTTTCATATAAAAATATATATTTGAATACATGAATCTATTATATATATATATATATTAATAGTTATTTATATGTATTCATTTTTTTATAATTAAATTATTATTCCGTATATAAATAAATAAATATATATATATATATGGATATATATGTATATGGATATATATATTGATATATATATATATATGTATTCATATATATATATATAAATTTATATATATTAAATATGGATATATATTTATATTTAATAAATTTATATTTATATATATTAATATTTATTTTTTTAAATTTTATATATTTAATATTTTTTAAAATTTATTCATTTTTAATATTTATTTACATTTATTAATTTTTTTTATAATTAAATTCATATTTAATATATAAATATAATAGATTAATATTTTATTTAAATAATTATATAGTATATAAATGAATATATTTATTTAAATACATTTTTAAATTGATATTAAATAATTTAAAATATATGTACATGTATAACTGTATATATGTATGTGTATGTGTGTATATGTATATTTGTAGATGTGTATGTGTATATGTGTATGTCTATCATGTCTACATGTACGTATGTGCGTAAGTCTGTTTATTGATATAACATTATTTATTCTTTTTAAATATATCTCCAATTTTAATTTTTTCTATATTTATTAATTTTTAATTTTTATTAATTTTTAATATAAAATTATTTTTAAGGATATGTGTTTATTTGTGCTTAATTTGATTTAATTTAATTTAATTAAATTTAATTAAATTAAATTAAATTTAATTATTAATATTTTGGGGTGGCGCCTGAGTAGGAAAACCTATAATCCTGTATCCAAAAAATTAGGGTTCAAATCCTAGAATTCCCCTTGGGGGATTTATTATGTAGTTGATGATGCAGGCGGTGACACAAGTATGACACGAGCAGGCAATGATGCAAGAATGATGCAATAAACATTGTATTGGGTCTACGGGCTATGTAATAGGTCTCCCTCTACCAAGATAGAGAGAGTTATTTTCTTTCATAATAAAAAGAGGTTTTGGAATCAACATTTAAATATATATATATATGTATATATATAAATATTTCATTTTTAATAATTTTGTTATTTATATATCTAATATCATCTATTTATTCATTTTGCTTCATTTTTTATGTGTTTTTAAATCACATACATGTTAAAAATTCACCTTTTAATATTTTTGTAATTTACTTAATTTTTCTATTCATATATTATTATATCTTCCAAAGGCTTAGTGATGGATTTGGAGACTAAACTCATGACCGTAAAATTTATTGAATAACTATAACATACATGGAAAGAGAAAAGTAAGTTAACATGCATGAAATGAACACTATAAAATTTGAATAAAATAAATTTTAACCATTATAGAACCCAAATATTTAGTATATCATCATCTTCTTTTTGGGTGTTGACCACACTGTCATGTCTTGACCTTTTACAGGGCATCACCTTCATCATTTGATGATGATTCAGATGAGACCTCTGTAACAGAGCATATCCTAAAAATTAAAGATAAATATAAGAAATCCATTTCTAGATTATAATCGAGTCCATCTTAAAATTTTTTAGTTAACATCTTCTACACTTTAATATATTCATTTAATCCAAATACCTCCATCTCCAATGATGAAAATGTGGATTCAAGTTGCGAATACTACCATTCTGTTTCATCCTTATTGAACCTTGCAATAAGATTTCACCTTCCTGGTCTGTAGGGGTTATGATATTAGTGTTTTGTTTCCTTAAAGTATCATATTCCTCTTCTGATTCCTTTCTAAAAATAATCATATCTATTTTTCATTCAATCATTGAAAAGGGTTGGTAATGCGCATGACACAATTTTTGTACCACCAGCACTCCTACAGCTAATTAAATCTATAATGGGTAGACCTATAAAGATTCACTAGGTTGTTCATCAACTCCCTCATACTTTTCCCTATCTTTCAGGAAAATAGGGGTCTCTCCATGTGGATAGACTGCAAAAACAATTTGACAACTCCATCATAGCATTATTGGTATCAGTAGTGATCCCTTTCCCATGTTCAAACTGAATAGTTGGATGTAAAATTGTAAGAGATTTATAATTTTTAGGTATGAAAAACTAGAAGCCCTTATTTTCCACTACTTTGTCCTTCCCCTACCTTCTAATTGAATCTTGTAAGTTTCACCTCATTTCTTGTTAAACTTTCTCTTGGATGTAATCCTCAGAAACAGACTGGTCATCATCATCCTCAGTGGAATGACTAGCCCATAATACCTTCTAAGTTCCCTATGCCAAATAGCAATGATGAGAAACAATAACATGAACCTATAAAGGATCCTTTTCCATCCCAGGAGGATCTCTTAACCTAGAAACTATTCCCTTCTTGAACACAAATCAAAGGTCGAAGTTCCTCTAATATAATCATTGATATCAAAGGCAACCTCACCCCTATTCACTTTCTTGAAGATCCAATTTACCCTCCTAGGACTAGAATACCCCACCATACTGTCGGCACTAACTGGTCAATTTAACCTGTATTGGTCAGACATGTCCTATTTTCTTACAATGATATAATTGCATTATTTTCCAACATTGAAAAAAATTATGTCCAATAAAAAAGAAATTTCTACAAAAAATTTGGTGTCCACTAAAATTGAAATGATAACTCCAACTTAAATTCACCAGTAACCAAGAAAAAATGTGAATGGGATCATGAGACAATTCAATATAGAATATTAATCATGAAAAATGGCCATACAAAGCTCGTTTGGTTTCCATATCAATCTTGATCAGCATCCCTACAGTGGATGCAACTTCCTAGATTATCGATGGATATGAGAAGAACCGATTTGGGACCCTAATTATGATCCAAGATTGAGTGGGAGAGTTACTAGAATAAAATGGATCAGCAAGATAATCACATTCCTGGAATGTATGAATCCTAGGTTTAAGAGGGATCATACCGAAACTCCAGGAAAAAAAACTATTTCCTTCGATAGAAAAACAATGTGATAAACACATTTACCAATAGAAATTAGATGTGAGTCCTCAAAACCCCAACAATGATGAATATAATTCCTCCTATATTCAAGATTCCATGGATCTACCTTTCTAGGAATTGATATCTAATCTAGGAGAGAGAATCTTCACTCCTCAAGGTGGTCCTCGAAGATCTAAGGGGTTTCCTCCAAGAAGGCGATGGATCCATTCTTAGTAATACACTTATCAAGAGATGCTGAAGCATCACAGAGATTAGAAAAAACTAGTTCTCTAAGGCATTAGAATTTAATTCATCTGATTTCCCTATGGTATTATGTTCATTCTTCATCTTGCAAGTATGACCTGATGGAGTTTGAAGCACAACACCACCATCTGATGCATCAAAATTTAAAGGGGGGACAAATACATCCTTGTAATTGAAGTAACAATCTAGAGGATTCTCCATTAGTCTACATAAAGAATCACAAAGAAATATCTAGAAGAACCTGAATAGACTCCCTGGCATCTCCCCCCGATTTATTATTATATATTCATTAATAATGTTAAAAATATATTTAATCATTTTGAAATATTTGTTTACACAAATATTTATTTATTATAATTGTAATATTTTCGAATTGTTTTTAATTTATTTGAATAAAATTTATCTATTTTTGTTTATTAAGTTTTAATATTAAAAATATTTTTGAAATTTTTATAGTTAATCTATTTAAATGATTTTTTAATAATTTTGTAATTTAAATACTTAATTATTATTATTTTAAATATATATAATTTTAAAATATATTTATAAATATATATATATATATAATAAATATTAAAATTATAATTGATATATTTAAAAAAATATTAATTATATTTATAATTATATATATTTATATATTAATATATATATATATATAATTTTTTAAATATATATATTTATATGCCATGAATGGATTGAAGGACTTATTTTTATTTATTTTTGGATAATTCCCGTTTTAAGGGTTGAAGGGGAACCCATACATGAACCATAGGCCCATGAAACAACGTTGATACATGACCCAATACATGATCTTAAAGGCCCAAGACCTAACATACTTGAAACAACCCCTCCACATCATCTACATCTAGATCTCCACCTCATATGGCTGATTGGATTGAATTTCCCCATGTAGAGATGCACGGTGCCTAGTCCTGATGACAATTGTCATATCATTCTTCTAATATGGTTAGATCTACTCTGGAGGTTGCTAATTTTGTTTTCTAAATCCTCATCTGAGTCTCCTCTAGTGTGGTCTGCCTGAGTTGCTTCTTGATATTTTATGTGGACCGAAGTCCATTGGTGAGTTGAAGGCCTTGAGACCCATAGGCCCAAACTATTGGCCAGAAGGCACAAATTGGATAAATAGTGCCAGCTGCTACACTACCAAATAGTGCCTACTATAGAAACTGCTACATAACTGCTACAGTAACCTGAAAATTCACCAGCACCCAGATTTTATCTTCGGTCTCTTGGATTCCATGTAGGAGCCTCTACCACTCAGGTATAGGCTCGTAGGTGATATATATATTTATATAAATATATATACAATTAGAAAAATATATGTATAATTATAAATATATATTATTAAATATATTTATTTGTAAATATAATTATGAATAGATAAACATATAATTAAATAATTAAAAAATCATAATAAAAATATTTAAATAATAAAAATATTTATTATATTTATAATTATATGTATTTATATATTAATATATATATATATAATTATATAAATATATTCATAATTATATAAAAAATCTTTATAAAAATCTTTATTTATAATTTTAATTATAAATAAATATAAATATAAATATATAATTATAAAATAATAATTGTTTCCGATGCTTTCATCGGGGCGTACGCATCCATCACGTAGAGGAATCGTGGCTTGTAGCCCCGCATGCCTGCTTTCCAAGGGCAGGCAACATTCATTCCTTCTTGAGGGACGTTTGCTCCTTGATCGGAACGAGATGATGAGATGTTGGTCCTTCCTTCCATGGATTCCTCCTCAGAGATCGTCACCTAGTCTGGGTCTCCCTCATATATTTAAGACTTGCTCATGAATCTCGTTCCCATTGCCATATCTTCATGGACACCAGTTAATTATGCTGCTTCTATCGTGATGCTCCAAGGGGTCAGGTCGGGGTAGTAACCTTCGGTCGGAGTAGATGTTAACATCAGGAATGTCGGGGCATCTCTGGGTGCATGGACATTGGGGAACCCATATTCTTCCTTATAAGTGGGCATCTCTAGGGCGCAGAACCCGAGGCATCCCAAGTTGAATGTGGGGAATCACATGCCATATGCATGTATCTGAGGTTTTCCTCAGCTTACCATGTTTAACACGAGGAAGGCTACGAGTTTAACGTCTTGTAGAGAGGGTTACGCCAAAGGCGTGTCATCCGAGTTTTTCCTCAGGCATCTCGTGTTTAACATGAGGTAGGCCATGAGTTTAACGTCCTGCAGAGACAGTTATGCCAAAGGCATGTCATCCGATGTTTTCCCTAGGTGTCTCATGTTTAACACGAGGTAGGCTGCGAGTTAAATTCATTGAGGAGACGGGGGTGAACCAATGTGATGGAGGCCGGAACGACTGAGTGATGGACTTGAACCTCGTAGAGGAAACCTATGTACCATGCATTAGCACAGATCAAAGTCCTTGTAGTTCAGGATAGGTTGGGGCTTACGCTCTGACGCGGCCCATGATGGTGGTGAACCGACGTGAAGGAGGTCAGAACAATCGTGTGTTGGGCTTGAACCTCTTGGAGGCTTCCTACGTATCCCTGTGGTAGGGAATCAAAGTCCACATAGTTCGGGATGGAATGTGGCTTACACTCTAAGGCGGCCCACAATGATGGATGGATGGGGCTTACGCTCTGAGGCGGCCCATAATGATGGATGGATGGGGCTTGAACCTCATGGAGGCTCCCTACGTATCCCCATGGAAGGGAATCTAACTCCAAATAGTTCGGGTGGGCAGTTTAACGTCATGCGGGATAGGGGCATATGGGGATTACACTTTGAAGAGACCCATAATGGTGGTGAATGGGGCTTACACAAGGAAGCTGCCCGGATGGTTTGGGGATTACGCTCTGAGGTGGCCCAAAGTGGTATGGGGATTACACTCTGAGGCGGCCCAATGTGGTGTGGGGCTTACACTCTGAGGCGACCCAAAGTGGTTTGGGGCTTACACTTTGAGGCGACCCATGGTGGTATGGGGCTTATGCTCTGAGGCAGCCCAAAGTGGTATGGGGCTTATGCTTTAAGGCAGCCCATGGTGGTATGGGTATTACGCTTTGAGGCAGCCCAAAGTGGTATCATGGTCGGTGCTCACTCTAAGCTCACGGGAGTCATGCTCAGTGTGAGAAATAAGAGCTAGCAGAGACCTGACAATCACGACACAGAGATGAATCCATGAATGGCGGTGAACGGGGCTTACGCAAGGAAGCAGACCATGATGTCTTCCTTATGTCTGGCCATGAGGGAATCCCAACCCACTGGTGGGTTGATGCCTTCACCTATGCGCTAGTGCACAAGTGGGATAATGCCAAGGGCATTGGAATAGGCCCGAGCAAAGGGTGATGAAAAGTGTGAATCACACGTCCGACATTCGAAATGCAATGAGTGTGGCGTGGTGATAGAGGATAACTGTTGACCGTGTTCGAAAAACAGTATCTATGTCACGTTAGCCAAAAATGGGGACTAACAAATGAGGGTCGACTGCTGATCGTGTTCAAAACACATGACCTGACTCAAAGTGTCACCCAAAGTCTTTCGGAGCATTGGCCCAGGACGGTAGGTGAGCCGATGTAGCATTGTACCAGGCTGTTAGGGGGTCCCTTCAGACATGGAAGTGGATGCATATCCGAATGAAGGACACACAAATCATGAGGTGGAGTGATGGAATGTTTGAACGGATTCCAAAACTCTTGAAATTATGCCACTATAATCATGGCATTAGGCATCTTATTCTTGTCACATAAGGCATCTCTTTTCTAGAACAAGAGGCATCCTAGTATTGAATTATAGGGATTACTACAGCTTAAAGTCATGTAGATAGGACTATTGCCACAAGGTGCCTAGAACGGCTGGCGTTGGGTCTTATGTAAGGGAGTCCCTTTCTGGTTCAACCTGGAATAAGAGCCAAGTGATAGGGTTTGGAGGAGTGGCCTGAGGAATGGTTCGACTCAAGGTACTTGGGAATTTGATGATAAGAATCTCGACTCACGACACGTGAAGGGGACTAAGAGGAATATGTCGACTCAAGGTATTTCATGGTGTGCAGAGGAGTATCTCAAATTATGCTATTCCATAGGTGGAAAGAAGCTGTGCATAAAGGCGCAAGGGAAAATCCTGATGTCCCGACTTAAATAGTTCACGATGCGACTCTCCATTTTTCATGGGGGTTAGTGATGGTAGCGAAGGGACCAGCCTGGAGGGTCAAGACAGCAGGCCGGAACTGACCCCGAGTGGGTGCCAGCTTGAACACTATTGCGCGTAAAAAGGGCAGGCATGCATGCAATTAGGGATGTTGTGTGTAAAACATTGGGTCGCGCGCAATAGGGGCGCATCACATGCAATAGGTGTGGCGAGCATGCAATATGGGAGATGGGCACCCAATACCGGATGCAGGCGCGCAATAGGAGTCGACGCGCGCAAAAGGGAAGTAATTGTGGGAAATGGGGATTCCTTGCACGCAAAAGGACGTGGTGCATGCAATAGGGAAGGCTTGCACGCAATAGGACTGATGCAGCACTGGCGCAGGAAAAATCATGCTCAACGGCACTATTGCGCGCAAAA
This sequence comes from Viscum album, assembly GCA_963277665.1. Lineage (NCBI taxonomy): Eukaryota > Viridiplantae > Streptophyta > Magnoliopsida > Santalales > Viscaceae > Viscum > Viscum album. The sequence goes on from OY728139.1 coordinate 854,463,656, forward strand.
ATTATGTGTTGCATGGAAAACTGGGTAGGGTGGCCCTTTTTTGTGAAAAGATAATGTTTTTCATGCTAGAGGGGGGTTTTACACATGGAAACGGAAAATTCATACTTACACGAATCAGAGCGGCGACCGACCTCCAAGCCCCCCCCCCCAAAGAAGGGGGGCACACTTGTATTTATAGGCGGAAACCCGGGAGGAGGTGCGTGGAAAATTCTGCGCACACAAAGGGTTTTCTGCGCTCAAGTCGGTGCACGTAAAATTCCGCGTGCTCAATTCGGAGCATGTAAAACTCCACATGTAAAAAGGGTTTTCCGTGCAAGACTCATTTTTTATGAACAAACCCATACTTCTCACCAAAACCGTCCCGGATGGCCATATCCAGCAACCCAACTTCAAACAACCATAACTTCTGATCCGTAACTCTGTTTGGGCTCCACAACCTGTCAAATCGAAGCTTTCAGAACGGTCTATTCTATGGGAACATTTATGGGAACGCTTGGAAAATCTTGGGGACTTATTTTTCGGGGTCAACAAATGAAACTCCTATAAACGGGGTCCAACGAGGACAAGAAGGGCGAGGCGGACCGCGTTCTGAGGAAACGACTTTGGAAAACGCATGTCTTGGGGTCCATTGTACCTCGATTGTATTTTGGAGATAATCGAATAATATCTCTAAGCCCGCATGATCCACGCTCAGTGCAGGAAACAAGTGATAATAGGAGCTGCTATACGAGAGTGCTAAACAATGGAAGGTATGAGGGGATCAGCACAGAACATCAATCAACTTTTGGGAGAATCCTAAAAGAGAGAGGGGTCACAGATGGAGAGCATGGCTCTCTGGATAACCAACCTACTTCTCCCACCGTGCTCTAGGGCACAAGCAGGGTAACACCAGGGGTGTTAGAATTTATCCGAACAGAGGGGAGTAGAAGGTGTGAATCACGATACCCAAAATCCAGATCTCAATGACGGCGGGGTGGTGATGAATAATGACTATTAACCGTGGAAGAAACACAACATCCACATAAAATTAGCCTGAAATAGGGACAAAAAAAGAGGATTTACCACTAAACATGTTCATAACACGGGACCTAACTCAAATATCATCAATCAGTATTCCAGAACATTGGCCCAGGACAGAAGATAGACCATAGGTCGAGCATCCATACTGTTTGAGGGTCCCACAAAACATGACCAGTCTTCCAGAACGTTGGCCCAGGACAACAGGCGGACCATAGGTCAAGAATCTATACTATTAGGGGGTCCCATCAAATGTGAAAGAGGATGAAGATCCGAATAAAGTGGAACACAAAGCATGGAAAGTGAATTGGTGATTTGTTCAAACAGAATCCAACACTCCCAAAATTACACCACCGTGGTGGAGGCACGTTAGGTAGATACATTAATCTGGTCATGGATCATCCCTAATTTTTAGACATGACCTCTCTTGTGAGGGAACTGTCACTTCCCAACATCACTACGGGGTATCCTGAACTTATTCAGGGATAATGCTGCAGTCACACAACTCCCCGAGCAGTCAGGACAAGGGGCCGATAGTGAGGAGGGACGAGATTTGGCAATCTCTAGGGATGGACCCTAGATGAAATGTCTGGTTGTTCCTATGTACCCCATAAGAATGGGAATCAATCCACACGTAGTTATAGAAAGGGTATTAGTTTAAGTTCTTAGAACTCATACCAAGGATTGGTAAGGAGGGCAGGAGACACATGGTAAGGTCCTTACGAAACCTGATGTGAATGAGGACGAGGTCCTGTATACCATGTGTTCCTTAGAAAAGTGTTCTGGTCAAGGGACCGAACACGAAATTTAGGATGGGGTCGTGGGGAAGTGCCTGGGCGTTCCTACATATCTCATAAGGATGAGAATCAAGACACATGTAGTTCTAGAAAGAATCTTAGTTTAAGGTCATAGAACTTGGAACAAGGATTGGTAAGGAGGGCGGGAGACACATGGTAAGGTTATTTAAGAAACTCGACATGAATGAGGACAAGGTACTGCTTACCATGTGTTCCTTGGAAAAGTGTCCCGGTCAAGGGACCGATCATGAAAATTAGGCTGGGCCCGTGGGGAAGTGTCAGGGCGCTCCTATGTATCTTCTAAGGATGTGAATCAAGCCATACGTAGTTCTTAGGGGTGCCTTTTAACATCATTCAGGATAGTAAATCAGAGGGCTAATTCTTATAATAGGGTGCACATGGTGTGGCTATTGCAAACCCGACGGGAATGAGAACATAATCCCATACCACACCACGGGGTCCCGTAGTCAAGGTCCCAAAGGTGGGACAAAAAAGATGAATTAGCATACCTTAATCTGGACCCGTAGACAAGAGGTATGGGTGTTCCTATGTATCCCATGAGGATGGGATTCAAGCCATACGTTGTTCTGTAAGTTTGCACGAAACGGGAAGGTACCTGTGCTAAGGATAAAAGGGGCATGCGGGTCAAGCCCTCACACCAAAAGAAGTGGCATTTGATGTATCTTGTTTTTCATTGAAGGTGAATGGTTTTTCTTTTGTGGAGAGACCAGCCTAGGGTAGAAATTCCTTGTATCACCACAATAATAAATCCATAAGGCGTTGAAAAATGGCATGGTAAATAACCAATACCCAACGTGATGCCCTTTATAGAGAGGTTATCACAATGCAGTGCCGTTTTTCATCATGCAGCTGGGATGATATCATTACAGTTTATGGTCATGTGGTAGGACTAATCGGCACAGTTTAAGGTCATATGGCTTAGACCCAGGGGAATGCGCACTATGCGATAATGAATACTCGATGTGGATGAGGACATAATACCATACCATCACTGTGCATGATTCCGGGAGAGGAGCCTCGGGCCAAGGGGCCGGCGAGGGTTTAAAGATCAAGGGGCAGGAGATAGTAGCCTCCAGCTGAGCTAGGCCCAAAACGCAATGTCTGGGAAACCCCTCGTATTCCTTGGAGACAAGGGTCAAGCTGTTCATGGTTCTTAGAGAAGACCCAGGCCTATAATCTTAGCGCTCGGATCGGGGGAGCCCCGAGAGACGCCATAATGCAGCTTTGTATGCCTGACCTATGGAAGTGCACTGAGGGTTAGTGCAAGGAGTGTTGAGATTCCAGCTTGACACGATGGGGTGGAACATAATGTAAATTAGGAAACCCACATTTAGGGCCTGAAGGAGTCAGGGTGATGATGGAGGATTACTGCTGACCAAGTTCGCAACACAACATCTCGTTGCGTTAGCCTGAAATGGGGACAAACAAATGAGCATCAACGACTGACCATGTTTGCAATGTGGGATTTGAATCAATTTGTTGTCTGAAACCCTCGGGTGCGTTGGCCCATAATTGTAGAGATCCCTTAGGCATTGTATCTAGGCCATTCTTGGGGATCCCTCCATGTGTGAAAGATAATGGGGGCCCAAATGAAGGGGAGCACAAAGCTTGACAAGTGGACGAAACTTTCCTAAGTTGAATCTGACACTCCAGGTTCTAGACCAAAGTACTCTGAACACCTTAGCGGACCACTGAAAAGGGTCTAAGGGCTCAGTTTGAGAGTAGCCAAAAGATGGAGGATTCCTGGGAGAAGGGGGCATGGCTCCAAAAACCCTTTACCACACCTATATATCCCCCTCATGGAGAGGGACATGCCAAGAGGCCGAGGTGACCGGGAGATTGTGGGATCTCTTGAGAGATGGGGATGGACCTGAAACCTAGGTGTTCAGGAGGGCCTACATATCCCATAAGGATGGTAATCAAGCCACACATAGTTCTTGAAGAACAATTTAAAGTCATGTAGGACAATGAGAGGAATTTCATCCGGGAATATGTATGGCACGGTGAGTAACCCAACTTGAATGAAGACATAGTCACACACCACACCATGCAATCCCGCAGGTGAGAGCCTAGGTTGGGGGCCCGATGCTGGGTCTCGATCAGGGAGGCCTGACTGGCTTGAAGTTTAACGTCTTACAGTGGGGACGAGAAGAGGAGGAGGAAACCTCAAATAAAAGAGGTATACAGTGCGATGACTAACCCGACGTGAATGGGGACATAATCCCACACCACACTGTGCAATCCCACAGGAGAGAGCCTGGGCCGGGGGCCCGAGGCTGGGCCTCGGTCAGGGAGGCCTGACCAGCTTGCAGTTTAACATCTTGATGAACGAATGTTAAGTTTAAGGTCATACGGGACAAGAGGCAGTTTAGGGTCATGCGAGACCATACAGTTTAAGGTCGTGTAAGACCGTAGTGCAATTTAAGGTCATGGAGGACCCATGGGAAGTTTTATGGTCATGCAGGACCATCCAATTTAAGGTCATGGAGGACCAGGATGAACAGTTTAACGTCATGCTGGACGATGATGCAATTTAATGTCGTGCTGGACGATAATGAGTAGTTTAACGTCATGACAGATGAAGATGAACAGTTTATTGTCATGTAGGACAATGATGCAGTTTAATGTCGTGCTGGACAATAATGAGCAGTTTAATGTCATGACGGACAAAGATGAATTGTTTAACGTCATGCAGGACGATGATGCAGTTTAAAGTCTTGTTGGACGATAATGTGCAATTTAATGTCATGACGGATAAAGATGAATAGTTTAACATCATGCAGGATGATGATGTAGTTTAAAGTGATGTTGGATGATAATGTACAGTTTAACATCATGACAGATGAAGATGAACAGTTTAACATCATGCAGAATGATGATGCAGTTTAAAGTCATGCTAGATGATAATGATTAGTTTAACGTTATGACGGACGAAGATAAATAGTTTTACGTCATGTAGGACGTTGATGCAGTTTAAAGTCATGCTGGACGATAATGTGCAGTTTAACGTCATGAAGGACGGAGATGAATAGTTTAAAGTCATGCAGGACGATGATGCAGTTTAAAGTCGTGTTAGACGATATTAGTAGTTTAATATCATGACGGATGAAAATGAACAGTTTAACATCATGCAGGATGATGATGCAGTTTAATGTCATGCTGGATGATAATGAGCAGTTTAACGTCATGACGGACGAAGATGAACAGTTTAATATCATGTAAGATGATGATGCTGTTTAAAGACGTGCTGGATGATAATGTGCAATTTAACGTCATGACGGACGAAGATGAACAATTTAACGTCATGCAGGACGATGATGTAGTCTAAAGTCCTTCTAGACGATAATGAGCAGATTAAAGTCATGGCGGACGAAGATGAACAGTTTACCGTCATGTAGTAAGATGATGCAGTTTAAAGTTGTGCTGATGTGTATTTTAACATCATGACGGACGAATATGAACAGTTTATCGTCATGCATGATGATGATGCAGTTTAAAGTCGTGCTGGATGATAATGAGTAGTTTAACATCATAATGGACGAAGATGAACAGTTTAACATCATACAGGATGATGATGTAGTATAAAGTCATGGTGGATGATAATGTGCAGTTCAACGTCATGACGGACTAAGATTAACAGTTTAACATCATGTAGGATGATGATACAGTTTAATGTCGTGCTGGAAGATAATGTGCAGTTTAACGTCATGACAGATGAAGATGAACAGTTTAACGTCATGCAGGATGATGATGCAGTTTAAAGTCATGCGGGATGATAATGTGCAGTTTAACGTCATGAAGGACGAAGATGAACAGTTTAACATCATGCAGGATGATGATGTAGTTTAAAGTCATGCTGGACGATAATGTGCAGTTTAACTTCATGACAGACGAAGATGAACAGTTTAACATCCTGCAGGACGATGATGTAGTTTAAAGTCGTTCTGGACGATAATGAGCAGTTTAACATCATGATGGATGCAAATGAATAGTTTAACATCATGTAGGAAGATGATGCAATTTGAAGTTGTACTGGAAGATAATGTGTAGTTTAACATCATGATGGACGAAGATGAACAGTTTAATGTCATGCAGGATGATGATGGCGTTTAATGTCAGGTTGTACGGTAATGTGCAGCTTAACGTCATGACGGATGAAGATGAACAATTTAACATCATGCAGGACGATGATGTAGTTTAAAGTCATGTTGGATGATAATGTGTAGTTTAACGTCATGATAGATGAAGATGAGTAGTTTAACATTATGCAGGACGATGATGTAGTTTAAAGTCATACTAGATGATAATTAGCAGTTTAACGTCATGACGGACGAAGATGGATAGTTTAACATCATGCTGAACGATGATTGTTATGCAGTTTAATGTCATGCAACTTGGACGTGGTTTGTGTGGTTCAGAGGAATGTCCATTTCTACCCCATTCTGGTGAGTTGGGGTGAGGGAGGAATCATATGATGGGATTTCCCTAAAATTCCTTGATCGTAATGAACCTTCCATGAGCTGGCATCAAGGCCACAGGGAGGACCTTTATGGTTGATGCAACATGGTAGTCTGGATGACAGAAAGTGTCGCAAGGGTAGTAGGGATGACTACATTCCCTCGGTCTGGAGGTAAAAAGAATTCAGGATTGTGGGTACGATGGGGCGATAGAGCCTGAAAGGAGTGGAATCTTGGATCATCACCCCATAATGTAGGGCAACATTGTAGATGCATGGGGAGGACTTCCATGCCAAATGAAGATCGCAGTGCGGGGAGGACCTTCACAATGTCTGACAATAGCAATGGGGAGGACCTCCGTACCGGTGAAGATTGTAGTGTGGGGAGGACCTCTATAATAACTGACGATGGAAACAGGGAGGAAATCCAGGATGGTAAATATTGAAGCCCGGGGAGACCTTCACAATGTCTGACAATGGCAATGGGGAGGACCTCCATGCTGGTGAAGATTGCAGTGTGGGGAGGACCTCCACAATGTCTGAAAATGGCAACAGGGAGGACCTCCGTACTGGTGAATATTGTAGTGCGGGGAGGACCTCCGCAATGTCTAATGATGGAAACAGGGATTACCTCTATGCTGGTGAAGATTGTAGTGCAGGGAGGACCGCCGAAATGTCTGACAATGGAAACGGGGAGGGCGTTCGTGCTGGTGAAGATTGCAGTGTGGGGAGGACCTCCACAATTTCTGATAATGGAAATGGAGAGGACCTTCGTGCTGGTGAAGATTGCAGAGTGGGGAGGACCTCCGCAATGTCTAAAAATGGAAATGGGGAGGACCTCCGTGCCGATGAAGATTGCATTGCGGGGAGGACCTCCACAATGTTTGACGACGCTGTTGGAGATGTGCCATTGGATTGGGGGCGGTTTCACCCAATGCGGCCCTTGAGGCAGTGGAGTCGGCGAGGAGCCGATGGAGTTGGGTGAAGGAGGCCACCTGCGCAGCCTCTTGGTGCGGAAGAATCAATGAGTAGCTGATGGAGTGGGGTGGCGCATGCCACCTGCGTGGCCTCATGAGGCGGCGACATCGACGAGAAGCCGATGGAGTCGGGTGGCAGATGCCACCTGCGTAGCCTCTTGAGGCGGCGAGATCGGTGAGGAGCCGATGGAGTCAGGTGGTGGATTCCACCTGCACGACCTCTTGAGGGGGTGACATCGGTGAGGAGCTAATGGAGTCGGGTGGCGGATACCACCTGTGCGACCTCTTGAGGCGGTGACATTAGTGAGGAGCCGATGGAGTTGGGTGTCGGATGCCACCTGCTCGGCCTCTTGAGGCAGTGGGATCAGCGAGGAGCTGAAGGATTCGGGTGGGAGATGCCACTTGAGTGGCCTCTTGAGGTGGCAGAGTCAGCGAGGAGCCGATGGAGTTGGGTGGTGGATGCCACCTGTGCAACCTCTTGAGGCGGCGAGATTGGTGAGGAGATGAAGGTGTCGGGTGGCGGATTCCACCTGCACGGTCTCTTGAGGTGGCGCGATCGGTGAGGAGCTGATGGAGTCAGGTGGCGGATGCCACCTGTGCGGCCTCTTGAGGTGGAGGGATCGGCGAGGAGCTGAAGGAGTTGGGTGGCGGATGCCACCTATGCGGCCTCTTGAGGCGGCGGGATTCACGAGGAGCCGGAGGAGTCGGGTGGCTGATGCCACCTATGCTCCCTCTTGAGGCGGCGAGATCAGCGAGGAGCAGAAGGAGTCTGGTGAAGGATGCCACCTGCGTGGCCTCTTGAGGTGGTGTGATCGGTGAGGAGCCTAAGGAGTTGGGTAGTGGATGCCACCTGCGCAGCCTCTTGAGGCGGCCGAATCGGCGAGGAGCCGAAGGAGTCGGGTGGACGAGCCACCTGCACGGCCTCTTGTGGTAGCGAGATTGGTGAGGAGCCAAAGGAGTTGGGTGGTGGATGCCACCTGTGCAACCTATTGAGGTGGAAAATTCAGAGAGGATCTGATGGAGTCGGGTGGTGGATGCCACCTGCGCGGCCTCTTGAGGTGGCGGTATCGGCGGGGGAGCCGATGGAGTCGGGTGGCGGATGCCACCTGTGGGGCCTCTTGATGCGGCAGAGTCGGCGCGGAGCCGATGGAGTCAGGTGGTGGATGCCACCTACGGGGCCTCTTGATGTGGCGGAGTCGGTGAGGAGCCGATGGAGTCGGGTGGCGGATGCCACCTGCGCAGCCTCTTGAGGCGGCGACATCAGTGAGAACCCGATGGAGTCGGGTGGTGGATGCCACCTGCGTGGCCTCTTGAGGCGGTGGGATCATGGAGGAGCCGATGGAGTTGGGTGGTGGATGCCACCTGCGCGACCTCTTGAGGCGACGACATCGGCATGGAGCCGAAGGAGTCGGGTGGCGGATGCCACCTGCACGGCCTCTTGAGGCGGCGGGATCGGCTAGGAGCCCAAGGAGTCGGGTGGGAGATGCCACCTGCATAGCCTCTTGAGGTGGCAGAGTTGGTGAGGAGCCGATGGATTCTGGTGGCGGATGCCACCTGCACGGCCTCTTGAGGCGGCGGGGTCAGCGAGGAGCCAAAGGAGTCGGGTGGCGGATGCCACCTGCGCGGCTTCTTGAGGCAGCGAAGTCAGTGAGGAGCCGATGCTGTCGAGTGGTGGATGCCACCTGCACAGACTCTTGAGGCTATGGAGTCAGTGGGGAGCCGATGGAGTAGTCTTCACACACCGGATGTTACTCATCCTCTCACATAAAAAGGATAGCGGATTCAGATGGGTGATGGCTCAATTTTATCAACACATTTGGTCTACTCGCTATTGAATGAGAAGAGGTTCACGTCGGGTTAACCATTTTCTAATTCCGATGCTTTTGCCGGGGTGTGCACATCCATCACGTAGAGGACGCATGACTTGTAGCCCCGCATTCCTGCTTCCCAAAGGCGGGCGACATTCATTCCTTATTCAAGGAAGTCTGTTCCTTGATCAAAACAAGATGATGGGATGTCGGTCCTTCCTTCTGTGGATTCCTCCTCGGAGCTCGTCACCTAGTCTGGGTCTCCCTCATAGATTTATGATGTGCTCGTGAATCTCATTCCCAGTGCCATATCTTCATGGAATCCAGTTAATTACTCTTCTTCCGTTGAGATGCTCCACGGGGTCTGGTTGGGGTAGAAACCTTCGGTCGAAGTAGACGGTAACATCAGGAATGTCGGGGCATCTCTGGGTGCCTGGACATTTGGGAACCTGTATTCTTCTTCATAAGAGGGCATCTCTAGGGTGCATAACCTAGGGCATCCCACATCGAATGCGGGGAATCACATGCCAAAAGCATGTATCTCAGGTTTTCCTCAGCTTCCCATGTTTAACATGAGCCATGTTACGAGTTTAATCTCTTGAGGAGAAGGTTACAGCAAAGGTGTGTCATCCAAGGTTTTCCTCAAGCATCTCGTGTTTAACACGAGGTAGGCCGCGAGTTTAATGTCCTACAGAGATGGTTACACCAAAGGCGTGTCATCTGAGGTTTTCCTTAGGTATCTCGAGTTTAACACGAGGTAGGCCATGAGTTTAACATCTTGAGGAGACGGGGGTGAACCGATGTGAAGGAGGTCAGAACGACTGGGTGATGGGATTGATCCTCGGGGAGGCTACCTACGTACCATGCCTTAGCACAGATCAAAGTCCATGTAGTTTGGGTTTGGTTGGGGCTTACGCTCTAACACAGCCCATGGTGGTTGTGAACCGATGTGAAGGAGGTCAGAACAACCGGGTGATGGGCTTCAACCTTGTGGAGGCTTCCTACATATCCACATGGTAGGGAATCAAAGTCCACGTAGTTCATGATGGAATGGGGCTTATTCTCTAAGGCGGCCCACAATGATGGATGGATGGGAATTACGATCTGAGGTGGCCCATAATGATGGATGGATGGGGCTTGAACCACGTGGAGGCTTCCTAAATATCCCCGTGGCAGGGAATCAATGTCCACTTAGGTCGGGTGGGCAATTTAACGTCATGCGGGAAAGGGGAATTTGGGGCTTATGCTCTGAAGCGGCCCATAATGGGGGTGAATGGGGATTACAAAAAGAAGCTTCCCGGATGGTATGGGGCTTACGCTCTGAGGCGGCCCAAAGTGGTGTGGGGCTTACGCTCTGAGGCGGCACAAAGTGGTGTGGGGCTTATGCTCTGAGGCAGCCGAAAGTGGTTTGGGGCTTACGCTCTGAGGCAGCCCATGGTGGTATGGGGCTTACGCTCTGAGGCGGCCCAAAGTGGTATCATGGTCGGTGCTGACTCTAAGCTCACGAGAGTCATGCTCGGTGTGCGAAACCAGAGTTAGCAGAGACCTGACGATCACAGCGTAGAGATGCATCCATGAATGGTGGTGAGTGGGGCTTATGCAAGGAAGCGACCCATGATGTCTTCCTCATGTCTGGCCATGAGGGAATCCCAACCTACTGGTGGATTGAGGCCGTCACCTATGCACTAGTGCATAAGTGGGATAACGCCAAGGGCATTGTAATTGGCCCGAACAATGGGTGATGAAAAGTGTGAATCACACACCCGACATTCAGAATGCAATGAGGGTGGTGTGGAGATAGAGGATAACTGTTGACCGTGTTTGAAACATAGTATCCATGTCACGTTATCCTAAAATGGGGACAAACAAATGAGGGTCAACTGCTGACCTTGTTCAAAACATAGTACCTGACACAAAGTGTCACCCAAAGTCTTCAGGGGCGTTGGCCCAGGATGGTAGGTGAGCCGATGCGGCATGGGACCAGGCCATTAGGGGGTCCCTTCAGACATAGAAGTGGATGCATATCCGAACGAAGGACACACAAAGCGTGAGGTGGAGTGATGGAATGTTTGAACAGATTCCAACGCTCTTGAAATTATGACACTATAATCATGGCATTAGGTATGTTATGCTTGTCACATAAGGCATATCTTATCTAGAAAAAGAGGCATCCTATTATTGAATAATAGGGATTACTACTATTTAAAGTCATGTAGATAGGACTATTGCCACAAGAAACCTATAACGGCTTGTGTTGGGTCTTATGCAAGGGTGGCCCTTTCTGGTTCAACCTGGCATAAGAGCCAAGTGATAGTGTTTGGAGGAGTTTCCTGAGGAATGGTTCGACTCAAGGTACTCGGGAAATTGATGATAAGAATCTTGACTCCCGACACGTGAAAGGGACCAAGAGGAATATGTCGACTCAAGGTATTTCATGGTGTGCAAAGGATTATCTCAAATCATGCTATTCCATAGGTGGAAAGAGGCTACGCATAAGGGCGCAATAGAAAATCTTGACGTCCCGACCTGAAAAGTTCATGGTGCGACTCTCCATTTTTCATGGGGGTCAGTAACGGTAGCGAAGGTCCCAGCCCGGAGGGCCGGGACTGCAGGTCGGCACTGATCCTGAGTGGGTGCAGGTCTAAACACTATTGCACATAAATAGGGCTGGCATGTGCGCAATTGGGGATGTTGCATGGAAAACACTAGGTCGGCACGTAATAGGGGCGCGACGCATGCAATAGGTGCGGCGGGCGCTCAATACGGGAACCGGGAGTGCAATACCGGATGTGGGTGAGCAATAGGAGGCGACACGCGAAAAATGGAAGGAATTGCGGGCAATGGGGATGTCTTGCATGAAAAACGACGTGGTGCACACAATAGGGAAGACTTTCACGTAATAGGACCAGTGCAGCACTGGCGCGTGAAAAATTGGGCTCAGTGGCACTATTGCGCGCAAAAATTATGTGTTGCGCGGAAAACTGGGCAGGTCGGCCCTTTTTCGCGTAAAAATAATGTTTTGCGCACCAGAGGGGGGTTTTTCACATAGACACCAAAAATTTAGACTTATGTGGATCAGAACGGTGACCGACTTCTAAGGCCACCCCTGAAGAAGGGGGGTGCACTTGTATTTATAGGCAGAAACCCGGGAGGCGGTTCGTAGAAAATTCCGTGCGTGCAAAGGGTTTTCTGCGCTCAAGTCGGTGCATGTAAAATTCTGCACGCGTAAAATTCAGCGCACGCAAAGGGTTTTCCATGCAAGACTTTTCTTTTACGCGCAAACCCGTACATTGCCCCAAAACCGTCCCGAATGACCATTTCCAGCAGCCCAAATTCAAACAGCCACAACTTCTGATCCGTAACTCCATTTTGGCTCCACGACCAGTCAAATCGAAGCTTGCAGAACGAGCTACGCTCTGGGATCATTTATGGAAACGTTTGGAAAATCTTGGGGACGTGTTTTTCGGTGTCAACAATAATAAATATATCAATTATATTTATAATTATATATATGTATATATTTACATAAATATATAAATATATAAATATATATTTTTATATAAATATATAAAATTATAAAATTATATAAAATTATATAAATATATAAAATTATAAAATTATATATAATTATATAAATATATATATTTATATAAATATATTTATAATTAAATAATTTTTTATATATACATATATTTATAATTATAATTATATATATATATATATTAAAATAATTATAATAAATATATTTAAATAATATATATTTATTATATTTATAATTATATATATTTATATATTAATAAAAATAAATATAATTTTATAATTATATTTATAATTATATACAAATATTTGTATAAAAATTATTTATAATTATAATTATAAATAAATATATACATATTTAAAAAATTATACAAGTTTAATAAATATATTCATTATAATTATAATTATATATATATATATTTATTAATATATAAATATATATAAATATATAAATATATAAATATATTTATAATTTTATATAAATATTTTTAAATATATTTTTTAATAATTATAATATAAATATATATTCAAATAATTATAAATTATAATAAATATATTTATTATATTCATAATTATATATATCGATATATTAATATATATATATATATAAAATTATATTTATAATTATATATGCGGTGTGTATGTTTGAATGTAATTGTACCCCCGAGCACCTAATATATATTTATAATTATATAAAAATATTTTTAAATATATTTATTTATAATTATAATTATAAATAAATATATAATTATTTAAATAATTATAAAATTATAATAAATATATTTTAATAAAAAATATATTTCTTTTATAAATACTTATTTATAATTCTTTGAACGATAATTTTTAATTATATACATTTAATTTTTTATTATATTAATTATATTATTAAAATTTGGTATATATCAGTGCTTTATTAGCATTGATAAAGACACGATTTATTAGTACTTTTTTATCGCTGATAAAGATTTTATTTATCAACACTTACCATTTTAGAGATGATAAAAAATATTTTTTTAGTAATTTTTTGAAATAACTGATAAAAGAATTCCCAATCTTTTAAATATTACCCTAACAAAGTCCTCCCTCGCACTGTTCAAGCTCACATGGAAATGAATCACTATCATCGCTTTTCCTCGATCTTCTCAGACAAATTAGTCCTCTCAAAATCTAGGTTATGTTATTATTTTTACTCATATTTAATCTCAATCCTTGAAATTTCACTCAATAATTTGTTTAATTAGCTTCTGAAGATCTACTACTCATCGTATGACCCCACCCCACTCCATTCTGACCATCAACCGAGTCGATCTCCTCCCATGTAAGAGACAGTAACACTTAGCCTACCCTCAGTTCAATGTGCCCCAAACACTGTCATCCTCAGTTTCACACTCTCCTAACTACACTACAACCACCCCACCATTTATGAGTGGTTTCAGTCAAATACCGTTATCAAATATTCACAAATAAGATTTTTCATGGTATTTGACTATTTTTCAATTTTTGGGGTTGTTTGTATTAGTTAGTATGAGTGGGTTGCATTAGAAATGTCAGGGAAGCTGCAAAAATTGGTCTGAGTGAGGCGAATGGCTTATGAATAGGGGCGGTTCCCCCATCATTGGAAATAAGATAATCCAAATTCTTCTCTCTTAAAATTTTTAGTGGTTTTATTCTTGATTATTTTAATTCATTGGATACCTCTTATTATTATTATTTTTTCCTTAATGGTTACCATTGATAATATAATTTATTGAAACATTTATTAATATATTTTGATATAATTTATTAAAATATTTGATGATATGAATGGTGATTGAATGATTTATTAATTAATATTTAGAATGATTTATCGCGATGCATAGATTTAATGGATTCTCTTATAATAAATGTTTTAATTTTTTTGAAATTTAAACTTCTAGATAAAAGTTTTTTTCCAAAAACATTAAAGAATGAGATTATCAATATTTAAAATAAAATGATAAAATTAAATAATACAATTGAAATTTTGTAATGTCAATGAATTTAATTTTCACTTTATTATGAATGTTTTATGATAGAATTAATGTTTTGAAATTTTATTTGAAATAGAAAAATCATTGTTTTTTTATTTTTAAATGTGATAAGCTTGGTTTAAATTGGTTGTTTTAAAAGTTTTTTTAGAAATAATAGGTTTTAAATATAATATATTGAAAATAATATCTTTATTTTCGCTTTATTAATTCCAAAAAGGTAATTATATGTTGTGAATTCATTAGATGGGTTTAATTTATATTTTGAAAATGACATAAGTTAATTTGAATATCATTGAACCAAAGCATAACATTGATTAAAAGTATAGTTATAGTGGATTCCTAATTAGCAATGGTTTGATAATTCATTTATAGTTTGTTTGTATCATTTATAATTATATTTGATGTAATTATTTTATATGGGTTTATTATAGGCAATTAGTGGATATTTAATGGGTTCCCTCTAATTTTATTTGTTTCATGGTATTTTGTGTACTTTTACTTAATGTATATTTAACTAGATAAAAACCTGTATCATTTCAAAAAAAATTATTGTAATTGATTTGAATTGTTATCATTTAATTTAGTTTTTAGGAATCTACATATTGAAATTATGAATTTTGAATAATTTTTTTTCATTTTTTAAAATATGTTTTGGAATTAAAACTAAAATTTTTTATTTCATTTATTAAAATGATGAATATTTTAATACCAATAAATTGGTAAGGTTCATTATGATGATTTTCTAAAAAAATCAAGTGATATTTATTTTGAATGAGTTGGAGTTTTAATAGATGAAATATAGGCATCAACGGGTATTTATAATAGATTCAAGGTCTGATGGAAAAATTGAATGGTTAGTTTAAATTATTTATTTTGGATAAACCATGTACACAATATGATTATTATTTTGATCTATTTTGTATTATTAGTAATAGTTTGAGTTTTTCCAAAAACAAATTCTGAATTAAAACACATTTATCTCAAACACATACTAGATTAGAATATAGTGGGGGAATTTTATAAGTTTATTATAATCTCTCCTAACCATACATGTGGAATGTATTTTATTAGGAATGAGTATACTATTTTCAATATACTTGTGAATGTTCTCGTTACTAGATCTAATAAATAGCTTATAGTGATTTATGTCATTGTTAGATATGGAATTAAAATGCTTTGATCTCAATGATTTGAAATCCATGATAAGTGATTTTTTTAAACATTTATTAATGGAAAGTATTTTTTTGTGTTTTTTATGGAAATTAAATAGAGATTTTGGATATTGTAGGATATGTGAAATATTCCTATGATTGATAACTCTACTATTTTTAAAATAGGGGTTTATGAGTGGGTTTTCGCACAAATATATATTTTTTATATTCCTATAATAAATGTTCTATAATAATCTATAAAAAAAATAGAGTAACAGGGAATCCATATTCACTTCTATCATTAATAAAAATTTTATTTATTTGTTTAATGAAATTTTTAGATCCTTAAACATGGGTCAAAATTCATTTATTACAATACCTTTTATGTTTCAAGGAACAATATTTTTACACAAATTTAGAAAACTAGGTCACAATTAAATGATAAGAAAGAACTAGAATTTCCATGGGAATTATGTTATCTAATAACAAATAAATTTTGTTTAGCAATATATTTGTTACCACCTTTTTATCCCACACAATATGTAATCAAGAAACTATACCAATTTCCACATGTTTTCCCTAGGTTGTTTCTTTTCATATCACCCTTATGTAAAATGACAACTTATTAGTAATCTTAACTGATAAATTTCAAATGTTGGGATCCTATTATTATAATTATCTATAACGTTTTCCATTGATTATTAATATATTATGTGTATTTATTAATTTTTTATACAAAATGAATATTTTATGAAACTAATAGGATGAATATGATTCGAAAATAGATTCATGAAAATCGTATGACTAAAGATTATAGAGATATATTTTAAGTGTTCATAAAGTTTTCAATAAAGCATGCATAAAACCCTTACAAAATCCTTTTTCCATGTTTTCATTATTTTTATTAAATATAAAATAGTCTATAATATTTGGAAAAACATTTTATTTTCACATAATAGACCAGAGCTATAAAATATGGACTAAACATGGGGAAAACTGAATATGGACCCTGATTGGGATGATACTACAATTTATAGATCATTTCATATGAATATGAGTTCAAATGATGGTGGGGATCATATGGATGAAATGAAAATGACAATTTAAGATGAACTTTTTGATTATGAAATATTGTTTCCAAAGTTATATAGTTATGATAAGAGACTGTTGTAGACTAGTTGTACAAAATACACAACATTGACAACTATATTAAAGTTATATAATTTGAATGATGACAACAGATAGAGTGACATAAACTTTATAGAACTACTTGGTATCCTGAATGATATGCTACTAGAAGAAAATAAACTTCATTTTTTAACATATAATGATAAATTAATGATAAATAAAATGGGTATGATCTCTAAAAAACACATCATTTTCTAAATGATTTCATATTGTTTCAAAATGACCATCAATCACTCATAAAATTCCCTAAGTGTTTTATGAACTGATAAGAGAAATATAAATAAGTATATAGAAATATGTATTGTAATTTCCAATCATTCCAAGGTTTAGAAGAATATATGGGTGTTAGGAAATCATGAGACAATTGACATTGAAAATAGATAAAATAATTAAATATGGGAAACTACATCATCCAGCAGACTCTCCCTAGTGGAAGAAAATTTATTATTAGTTTCCAAATTTTGTAAATGATCCAAGAAACTTATATAATTTGTTATATATAGATGGAATAAATCCTTTTTGTGTACAAAGTTATACCCATAGTACATGGTTAGTTATGTTGGTAAATTATAATTAATGTTCATGGTTATACCTGAATCGCAAATATGTTATGTTGTATTTTATTATATCAAAGAAAACAATCTAGTAATGGTATTTATGCAATTTGGATCCATTTATATAATATATGAAATTGGCGTGGGATACAGGTGTCACAATAAGGGAATCTCATAGAAGAAAATAATTCATATTGAGTTCCATGTTGTCTAGGATGTTAAATGACTTTCCTATTGAAGGAATTTTTTTTGGCTATATAATTAAAGGAGTGTTGGGGTGTCTCATTTGTGAAGAATTAACATGATCAATTTGGTTGAAACATTCTTTTAAGACTATGTTTTTGGGTCATTGGAATTGTTTACCTCAAGGACATAAATATTGGTTCTCCATGACTATATTTGATTGAAATACTGAACAAGGTACAACACTATCTCCATTAATGGGTGATCAACTATTTGATAAAGTAAAATATATTGAAATTATTTTTAGTTAAACATTTTCATAAATCCATACAAAATCATGTTGGAAAAATAAATCAATTTTCTTTGAACTACTATACTGGATTTTTTTGTACATTAGACATTTTCTTGATGCCATGCTTATAGAAAAAATATATTTCATAGTGTCATATTCATGTTAATAAATGTTCCTGAAAAAAATATGTAATCAAGGATAGGTTTGATATTATTGATTGGTGGATAAGGGAGGAGATGGCACCGATGAAGTGTAAAATTTGGAATTTTATTCCTCCAATAGCTTACACTCTATCCAGACAAGAAAAATTAAAAATTTTAATTTCCTTTAATGGTGTAATAGTTATAGAGGGTTATTCATAAAATATAAATAATGTCATGTAAATGACTAATTTGAAGTTATAATGAATAAAATTACACAAATTCCATGTTCTGATGTGAGATTTGATACATGTTGATTTATGTTTCATTCTACCTAAAATTGAACGACATACATTAACCCGAATTGTATTATTTTTCAATTCCATATGAATTAATGTTATAAACCCAATAAAGTTTCAAATAATTAATACGGAGTTTATATTCATATTATAACACCCAAATATTTAATGAGATAGATTCTTTTTAATTTCTCTAATGTCTTGTGTTACACACAATTTCAAGTTCTTTTGATAAAATTTGACACTGAGTATATATTTTTTTCAATGTAAAAATGAACTAATATTGGATTATTTTATATGCGAAACAAAAGGATCTTTCACTACATGAAAAACTGAATTGGATTGAGTTACAGACAAGAGCAACCTTCCCTGATAAATTGTTGATATTTTTTTGATAAATTTCATATTTTGATGAATAGTAAAAATACGCAAAATTTTAATTAAAAACAAATTCTTTCATCGAGATAATTTAAATAGTTAAATTATATTATTGAATGGTTTTAAAGTATAATAAAATATATTTTTACCATTTAATATAATTTATATCGTTACCATTAATTTTCCATTGAATTCATAGGTAAAAACATTTCAATCTTTTGCAATGTTTTAGCTTTTAAATCCCGTTCTCTCATTTCAACAATGATATTAAGTTTAAATTAATTATTGAAACATATGTGTCCTAAATTTGGAGAAATTTATTCCATATTTGGAATCTGTATGTCCAAATTATGTTTATAGGATAATTTTATTTTCGGGCATTATGAAAAGTAACTACGGTAAATTTTATTTAACACACTTAAAGGTAAATTAGGTAATTTAGGGTAAAAATAATATTATAAAATTACCCTAAAACTTGTCTTAAATTAATTGTATGATTTTATTTCTCCATAAAACATAATTTTTTCGAAATGGTATCTATTATAACCCATTTATATAAGATTAAGACATTTAATTTATCTTATTTAAAGAAAATTTAAATATGTCTCACTCGAAATTCAATAATTAAATAATTTTTAATATAATGTAATATAGAATATAAATTATATTATATATACTCATTTTAAATATAATTTTATTTCTTTATCCTGGTAATTTATTTGTAATTTTTTAAGAAATATATAACTGCCTTAATAGATTTTACATTAATGATACATGAATTATTTATTTAGTGAAAAATCAATAATATATATTTTATTAAAATAATAATACCAATAAAAAGGCCCAAAAACTTGACCACACCTTATTGTTACATTATATATATACCACAATCATCCAAGTGTAACACCCCAGGTAAATAACGAATATGACATTTTTATAGTTATCCATATTTGTGAATAAAATATTAATATTACATTAAAGGGGACGCTATGCACGATGGCGTACCCAATACGCAACAATGGGTTTCTTGGGAATCTTGCGTTGCACTCTAATAATAAAACAATATTATTTTAAATGGTAGTTAACGCCTAGCCGTTTTAATGGCGGGAATGAACAGTACTAACTAAAAAATGATTATATATGTTTGTCAAATATTTTTACTCTTTACAATAAATGTTATAGGATTAAAAATGCGAATGAATCCAATTTTAAGCGTAAACATTCCAATATTCTTTAAAAGGTCGATTAAATGCCTTTTGATGGAGAACCTATTTTAAATCCACTTTTTGAAAATTTTATGTGTTATATTTGACAAAATAAAATTCTTATTTAGAATCGGGACATCAAAATTTACTTTGTGTAAATTTTTGGTATCTTTTCGATAAAGTTCATTTTTAATGAATAGTGAACAATGTTGTATTTTAACTCAAAACCTCTTTTTAATATAATTTATTTATATGATTATATTATCTTTTGAATTGGTTTTAAAGTGAAATTAGAATATATTTTTACCATTTAATCCAATATTTGTCGTTGTAATTAATTTCACTTTGAAATCGGACTTAAACTAGTGTCAATCTTTTGATACATTTTGTTTCATAAAAACACGCTATTTGTTTTGACAGCGGGAATTAATTATTAAATTAATTAATGCAAATTATATGTTTTGAATTTTGTAAAATAGACATAATTTTCGAATTCAGAATATCACATATAGCTTAGGGTGAATTTTTTGTAATTTTCTGAAAAACTTCAATTTTTGATGAATAGTGAAACCACTAAGTTGTACTTATAAAAACTGATTTTCTGTTTAAATGAAATTTTTCCATCATTGTGTTCTGAATTTCAAAAATCTGACATACATGGTTGTCATTAAGAAGTAAAATGTGGTTCAATGGTATTAAAATAATTTTTTGGTGAATAGTAACTTATTAAGTTTTTAATTGCGATTAAAGGTAATTAGTGTAGTTTAAGGTAAGAATAATGTTTTAATAAAATGAAATGACCTAGAAACATGTTCTACCCTCATTTTATGTGTCATGGCCGACCAAGAAAATGCATGAGTCAACTTGGGGACCCCATGGAGACACTTTGGTTGGAAAATGACATAAATACCTTTTTATTTAATGTTAAAGTAAAAACGACACAAACATGAGATGTTTTACTAAAACAATTTTTACATGGGGTTATACAAGTCAGAGTTTTGACTATAAATAGTCATTG
This sequence comes from Viscum album, assembly GCA_963277665.1. Classification (NCBI taxonomy): domain Eukaryota; kingdom Viridiplantae; phylum Streptophyta; class Magnoliopsida; order Santalales; family Viscaceae; genus Viscum; species Viscum album. Next base: position 854,484,686 of record OY728139.1, read on the forward strand.
GAAATATAATATGATTTCCTACATAATAGTATGTTTTTTATAATTTTTAGACATTAGCTAAATTAAATTATATATGACATCATGATGATGCAGTGATGTCCACTTTATTTAACGATTTAAATAAAATGGAAAGATAATGTAATATCTAAGACCTACACATGTCCAAAACCTATTGGATGGGAGGATTTCGAACCTTTATCACCTTATACTAGAAAAACATCAATGTGGGACCATTAAAATCCGAAACTCATTCTAAAATAAAGTAACGTTTCCTTACTTTCCAAGAGTGCCCCTCCTCTCCTCTTATAAAAGGCCCCCACCTCTACCTCCTTACCCACACTTCCAAAGCCTTTGGCTCAGCCAAACCCTGCCCATTTTGTCTCTCCACATCCCTATATAACTCCTTGAAGCCTCCCTTTGGACAGAAGTCTTCCCATGTAATCCTTTGAGCTCAAACCAAAGGGAGTTACCTGATTTTAAGGTAATGTCTTCACTTGTGTCCTTTTGTTTTATTTTGCTTCTCCAACCCCCTAAACTCTTTTTATTCATTTATTTTGTAACAAATCCAGTATCTTAAATATACTAGGATGTTGTTATAAGAAGGATTCGAGCTACACTTACACACACCTACATCTAATAGTTAAAGAACATACTGTTTCGGTGGATGGAGAATTTCTACCTCACGAAACGATGATTGTTCAACATTCTTATAACATCTTAAAAGGTGTCCATTAAGATGAAAATATAGTTATATATGATATATAATATGTTTATGTTTTACTTAAGCTTCTGTATTTTTCAATTATGGCATACCTTTATGGTTTCCATTATGGGTAAACGCGATATCTTCATTTAAGGAAGTGCGGACTACTGCCCCCTCAAAGTGATTTGATTCGTTAATACCATATGTGGTACGTATGAAGGATATATTTAATGATATTATATATGATACCATACTGGAATTAAAATACTATTATGTATAATTATGTTTTAATTCCATTAAATATGAAATAGAAATGGAAGTAGCATTCATGCGTACGTACGGCTTCCCGTCTCCATGAATGGTACATTTCATTTATTATCTCAAAATGTTATGTACTATTATAAGTACATATATATAATGGATATATATTTAATATATTACATCTAAATTATGGATATCATTCTGGAATTATAACATATATATATATATATATCTCATTTTGTTTTAATTCCATTAATATGACAAAAAATGAAAGTAGCGTTCATGCGTACGTACGGCCTACCGTCTCCATGAACGGTGCTTTTAATTTTTATCTCCAAATGCTATGTAATAGTATAAAATGAATATATACTGGATATATATGATATTTAAAACATCAATACTATTCTGGATATGATGTACCTATAACTACATGGAAAATTATTTTCCAACAAGTTCAATTTTTGACTCATGTACCAAATATCGACAAAAACGTCTGATATGAACTCATATTATTAACCAATTATTATAACATTAAAATATGTGATATTAACTGAATAATAATCTTTATAGGAGGTCCTTAAGCAATTATAAATTGACCAAGGTTTATTATTCAGGAATATAAATAAACAAACAAGAAAAAATGGACTTGAGGTAAGGGATCATACTCCTCTCTTTCTTTTAAAGTACACTCTTTTATGTCATTCCTTTTAAAGATCATCTTTCTTATTATTGGGATGTTATTTTATATTACTCTTACTGTAATTTTTATTTTTCATATGATGAGATACCCTATTCTCTCTCATCAATCCATTTTGGAAGTTTTGAGTGGTGCCGTTAGGCTGCCGAATTTTCGTAAGAGATCTAACCTCTCTCTTTCATTTTAAGTACTCTCCTTTATGTCAATTATTTTAAGCTCCTCTTTGTTATGTTGGGGTATGTTCTTTTATATTGCTCTTTCTGTAAACTTTATATTAATATTATGAGAGACCCTATTTGATCCCATCAATCCATTTTTGTATGTTTTAAGTGGCGCCGTTAGGCTGCCGAGTTTTCGTAAGGGATTTTTCATCTCACTTTTATTCCCATGAGATTTATGCTACATTTGCCACAATTTCCTTTGAGTGGTGTTTTTAATGCCCATTATTTTACTCATTGTGTAATATACTTTCATTTATGAGTATTTACATCAATTTTGTATTGTCCTTCTTTCACGGGGTGTATGTTTCGAAAGATACCCTTGTCGGTAAGGGAACCTTTCACCCTCCTCTTTTTAAAAGACTTCTTTTGTTATGTCTTTTAATTCCAATAATATTATGTTGGGATATGTTATTATATATCCTTATTGATTTAAATTTTATGTCCATGTGATGAGATACCCTTTTTATCTCTCATCAACTCATTTTCTGAATTTTGTAGTGACGTCGTTAGGCTGTCAAATTTTTGCAAGGGAACTTCTTAACCCAAATTTGATTCTTTGGGATAAACTTGTACTCCTTGAATATGTCGTTCTATGAATATGTGTGAATATCCTCTGATTGTTTTACACTTAATATCCACTTATATTTGGTGTATTTGTTTGTCACACATAATTATGTAATTGATTTATCTTTAAACCAAGGATACCGTCTTTGTAAGAGACTTTGTCTCAATCTCCATTCATTGAGGCATATTTTGTTTTATACACAACCTTCTTTTATACGGTGTATAAACCCCTTTGACTTTTATGTCTATCCAAAAGGAATATTTTTATACAAATCGTTTTACTAAATGACAAAAGGGAATGTTTTTGTCGTACGTATGCGGCGACAACGACTTCTCTGCCGTCATGACCATTATTTGAGTTTCCGCTTCCTCTACAAGACATACCTTTTTTTAAAATAAAAATAAATACCATGTTTTACTTTTCTTTTATTTTGGTATTGAAAATGGTTTTCATAATGTTTTCATATCAATGTGTTGTATTGATATCTTGTGATTGAAAGGTGGAAATGTTATGTTTCCTTTATGCATGTTTTATGTGATACGATTATGTTGTGGTTCTTGGGAATTATTATGAAGACGGGTGGTTCTGTGATAAACTAAGGGTGGGTAAGCCCGATATATCTCTCCAATGCATTGGGTAATGCGAAGGAGTGAAACATTAAGGTTTCTCCGAAGAGATTTAGGGAATATACTATGGTGGGTATTCCAAACGTAACCAAGAGGGTTACTCCCTACGTAAGAATGTTATGAATGCCTCAAGTTACCTTTTATGTATTATTATTTCTATGATTTATTCATGATTTGATGAGGTATGTTAACGTTCCTGTGTTTTATGGGTAAATTATGATTTTATTCTTATGTATATATGAACTCATGTTTCCTTTCCATATTTTTATAACCCTTACTGAGCATTTTATGCTCATCCCATGTTTTTTTTGAAATTTTTTTCACAGGTCAAGGGAAAGGTACATGATATGATGATAGTGACAAGGAAGTGTCAAGAAAGAATCCATGTTTTATTTTAAATATGTTTCCGTTGATGAGATAAATGAATACTATCTTTATGTAACCACTTTGTTTAAATGTGGAATGTAATGCAAGTTTTATGATCTAATTATCTAAAACTATAAACCTGAAAAGATCCTCAATGTGTAATCTTGTAATAACTCAAGATTAAGTAAGGTTTAAGGCTGGGGCCTTATAGTTGGTAACAGAGGTCGGTTTAGATAACTTTAGTGGTTAGGGTATCCTCTATGCATAAGTGACATTACTATAATTGTTAGGATTTCAGAAAGAGTCCTATTTTTAGATAAAGTGAATAAGTAATTATATCTTAGTGGTTATCTTCCTCATTAGTACATGATGGTTTTGTTGATATACTCACACTAACATTTCTATTTTTAGTGAATGGATGGATCTAGAAGGCACCAAAGTGACAATAGGTTTGAAGGAAACTGTGGTGGTTCTCTGATTAAGAGACTGGATGAAATGGGGTATTCAATGAGGAAACTCGTGGTTGTTCTAAACCAACTATTAAGGGGTCATGATCATCCACTTGAACCTTGCTATGTTCTGTAATGCATCATGTACGAGATGACCAATCGATGTGGAATTTCAGGTAATAATTATAAAGGTAACCATTAGGGTTTATATGATCCTTACTTTTGAGGTAATTATGGGTTATTATATGTTATGATGGAAAATGAAAGGCATGAGATAAACTTGAGGTTAAAATATTTTATGATTATTTTTTGAAGATTTTATCTCGTTTTGGGGAATGTTTTAAGTATTATATAGTTTTGGAAAAAGGACAACACACAGACCGTGTGACAACCCGTTGCACCAGACAAAGCTGCGGGAATCGAACCCACAACCAAAGTGCGACTGGTATTTATCGCCTACCACTGGACTACGTGAAGTACCTGGTTATTTTGACTAATTCTTTTTAGTTAGATGATTTTATGAATTAAGAGTAAGCTGATTTTGGGTTATCTATGGAAATTTATTAATCTATCATGGAGGATATGTGATTAGGTTAATTACTTTTCAATACGAGACTTTAGGAGCAACTGATGTTGTTTGGAGATAAATGTTACGATTTAGCTTGGAAGACTATGCGACTAAATCATTAAAATATTTGGGTTTCAATCTTAGTTTGGTTTACTTTGAATTATTTTATGGACAATTTGTTTATTGAATGGTCTTTGTTGAACTTTGGGTATTGTTTGATAAATTTTGGAGATTAAGAATAGATTTGTTTTAAGAAAAAAAGGATTAGCCTTTTTGGGTATTATCTGATCTTGTACTAAACTTTTTGGTTTTGGTTTTGGTTAAGGTCTAAAGATATGGGAAGTATATAGTTCTCTTTTTTGGATTAGGTGATCCTCTAGAAGTTGATTATAGTACACTTAATATGAACAAGTCTTCTTAAATACTCGTCTTTTGGGGAAAGTATGAGTTTGTGTAAGAAATATAGTAAAAGCTGAAAGTCAACATGACAAGTAAGTATTTTTCCTTAAGATCAAAAATAAATTCCTCAATTAAGAGTAACTTAAAACAAAAATGTTGTATGTTAACTTTTCCTACTGGGGAATCAAATACCATTTAACCCATTACAAGTTTGTGATTTTCTTATGGTTAACTTTCTCCTAGACATGTTTACTATCACTCTCCATCAGAACATGACCCTTTGTTTTTTCCTCCATGTCCATATTTTCATACTTGGAATCCTAGTATGGGTTAACTAGGGTGACCTTTGTACTTATCTTTCTTTATTTTAAAGTGATTGTTTTACTAACTCTTGTTCCGAAGGGGGATTTTCAATGAAGTTTCCAAGCCCAATTTTAAAAATTGCGAGGACACAATTCCCAAAAGGGGGAAGGATGTAACACCCCAGGTAAATAAATAATATGACATTTTAATATTTATCCATATTTGTGAATAAAATATTAATATTACTTTAAAGGGGAAACTATGCACGATGGCGTACCCAATATGCAACAATTAGTTTCTTGGGAATCTTGCGTTGCACTCTAATAATAAAACATTATTATTATAAATGGAAGTTAACGCCTAGCCATTGTAATGGCGGGAATGAATAGAACTAACTAAAAAATGATTATATATGTTTGTCAAATATTTTTACTCTTTACAATAAATGTTATAGGATTAAAAATGCGAATGAATCCAATTTTAAGCGTAAACATTCCAATATTCTTTAAAAGGTCGATTAACCGCCTTTTGATGGCGTACCTCTTTTAAATACACTTTTGACAATTTTATGTGTTATATTTGACAAAATAAAATTCTTATTTCGAATCGTGACATCAAAATTTACTTTGTGTAAATTTTTGGTATCTTTCTGATAAAGTTCATTTTTTTAATGAATAGTGAAAAATGTTGTATTTTAACTCAAAACCTCTTTTTAATCTAATTTTTTTATATGATTAGATTATCTTTTGAATTGGTTTTAAAGTGAAATTATAATATATTTTAACCATTTAATCCAATAGTGGTCGTTGTAATTAATTTCATATTGAAATCAGATTTAAACTAGTGTCAATCTTTTGATACATTTTGTTTCATAAAAACACGCTATTTGTTTTGACAGCGGGAATTAATTATTAAATTAATTAATGCAACTTATATGTTTTGAATTTTTTAAAATATACATCATTTTTGAATTCGGAATATCAAATATATCTTAGGGTGATTTTTTGATAATTTTCTGAAAAACGTCAATTTTTGATGAATAGTGAAACCACTAAGTGGTACTTATAAAAACTGATTTTCCGTTTAAATGAAATTTTGCCATCTTTGTGTTTTGAATTCAAAAAATCCGACATTCATGGTTGTCATTAAGAAGTAAAATGTGGTTCAATGGTATTAAAATAATTTTTTGGGGAATAGTAACTTATTAAGTTTTTAATTGCGATTAGAGGTAATTAGTGTAGTTTAAGGTAAAAATAATGTTTTAATAAAATGAAATGACTTATACACATGTCCTACCCTCATTTGATGTGTCATGTCCAACCAAGACAATCCATGGGTCTGCTTGGGGACCCCATGGAGCCACTTTGGTTGGAAAATGACATAAATACCTTTTTATTTAATGTTAAAGTAAAAATGACACAGACATGAGATGTTTTACTAAAGAATTTTTTACATGGGGTTATACAAGTCCGATTTTTGACTATAAATAGTAATTGGAAAGCTAAAACTATTTTCTACATCATAGTATTTTTTTTATAATTTTTAGACATTAAATAAATTAAATTATTTATGACATCATGATGATGCAGTGATGACCTCATTATTTAACGATTTAAATAAAATGGAAAGATAATGTAATATATAAGACCTAAAAATGTCAAAAACCTATTGGATGGGTGTATTTAGAACCCTTATCACCTTATCCTCGAAAAAAATCAATTTGGGACCATTAAAATCCGAAACTCATTCTAAAATAAAGTAACATTTCCTTACTTTCCAAGAATGCCCCTCCTCTGCTCTTATAAAAGGCCCCCACCTCTACCTCCTTACCCACACTTCCAAAGCCTTTGGCTCGGCCAACCCCTACCCATTTTTTCTCTCCAAATCCCTCTATAACTCCTTGAAGCCTCACTTTGGGCAGAAGTATTCTTAAGGATGCCTTTGAGCTCAAACCAAAGGGAGTTACCCGATTTTAAGGTAATGTCTTCACTTGTGTCCTTTGGTTTTATTTTGCTTCTCCAACCCACTAAAATCTTTTTATTCATTTATTTTGTAACAAATACAGTATCTTAAATATACTAGGATGTTTTTATAAGAATTATTAGAGCTACACTTACACACACCTACATCTAATGGTTAAAGAACATACTGTTTCTGTGGATGGCGAATTTCTGCCTCATGAAACGATGATTGTTCAACATTCTTCTAACACCTTAAAAGGTGGCCATTAAGATGAAAATATATTTATATTTGATATATAATATGTTTATGTTTTACTTAAGCTTCTGTATTTTTCATTTATGGCATACGTTTATGGTTTCCACTATGGGTAAACGCGATATCTTCATTTAAGGAAGTGCGGACTACCGCCCCCTCAAAGTGATTTGATTCGTTAATACCATATGTGGTACGTATAAAGGATATATTTAATGATATTATATATGATACCATAATGGAATTAAAATACTATTATGTATCATTATGTTTTAATTCCATTAAATATGAAATAGAAATGGAAGTAGCGTTCATGCGTACGTACGGCTTACCGTCTCAATGAACGATACTTTTCATTTCTTATTTCAAAATGTTATGTACTATTATAAGTACATATATATAATGGATATATATGTAATATATTACATCTAAATTATGGATATCATTCTGGAATTATAACATATATATATATCTCTCAATTTGTTTTAATTCCATTAATATGACAAAAAATGAAAGTAGCGTTCATGCGTACGTACGGCCTACCGTCTCCATGAACGATGCTTTTAATTTTTATCTCCAAATGCTATGGAATAGTATAAAATGAATATATACTGGATATATATGATATTTAAAAAATAAATACTATTCTGGATATGATGTACCTATAACTACATGGAAAATTATTTTCCAACAAGTTCAATTTTTGACTCATGTACCAAACATCGACAAAAACGTCTGATACGAACTCATATTATTAACCAATTATTATAACATTAAAATATATGATATGAACTGAATAATAATCTTTATAGGAGGTCCTTAAGCAATTATAAATTGAACAATGTTTATTATTCAGGAATATAATGAAATGAACCAGACAAGTTGGACTTGAGGTAAGGGATCCTACTCCTCTCTTTCTTTTTAAGTACACTCTTTTATGTCATTCCTTTTAAAGCTCATCTTTCTTGTTATTGGGATGTTCTTTTATATTACTCTTACTGTAATTTTTATTGTTCATATGATTAGAGACCCTATTCTCTCTCATCAATCCATTTTATAAGTTTTGAGTGGTGCCGTTAGGCTGCTGAATTTTCGTAAGAGATCTAACCTCTCTCTTTCTTTTTAAGTACTCTCCTTTAGGTCACTTATTTTAAGCCCCTCTTTGTTCTGTTGGGGGATTTTCTTTTATATTACTCTTTCTGTAAAATTTATGTTAATATGATGAGAGACCCTATTTGATCTCATCAATCCATTTTTTTAAGTTTTAAGTGGCGCCGTTAGGCTGCCGAGTTTTCGTAAGGGATTTTTCATCTCACTTTTATTCCCGTGAGATTTATGCTACATTTTCCACAATTTCCTTTGAGTGGTGTATGTACTGCCAATTAGTTTAATCATTGTGTAATATACTTTCATTTATGATTATTTACATCAATGTTGTATTGTCCTTATTTCACGGGGTGTATGTTTCGAAAGATACCCATGTCGGTAAGGAACATTTCACCCTCCTCTTTTTAAAAGACTTATTTTGTTTTGTCTTTTAATTCACATACTATTATGTTGGGATATGTTCTTCTATATCCTTATTTATTTAAATTTTATGTCCATGTGATGAGATACCCTTTTTAACTCTCATCAACTCATTTTATGAATTTTGCAGTGACACCGTTAGGCTGTCAAAGTTTTGCAGGGGAACTTCTTCACCCAAATTTTATTCTTTGGTATAAACTTGTACTCCTTGAATATGTCGTTCTATGAATATGTTTGAATAACCTCTGATTGTTTTATACTTAATAACCACTTATATTTGGTGTATTCATTTTTCACACATAATTATGTAATTGATTTATCCTTAAACCAAGGATACCGTCTTTGTAAGGGACTTCATCTCAATCTCCATTCATTGAGGCATATTTTGTTTTATACACAACCTTATTTTATACGGTGTATAAACCCCTTTGAATTTTATGTTTATCCAAAAGGATTATTTTTTATATAAATCGTTTTACTAAACGACAGAAGGGAATGTTTTTGTCGTACGTATTCGGTGATAACAACTTCTCTGCCACCGTGACCATTATTTGAGTTTCTGCTTCCTCTACAAGCCATACCTTTTTTAAAAGAAAAATAAATACCATGTTTTACTTTTCATTTATTTTGGTATTGAAAATGGTTTTCATAATGTTTTTATATCAATGTGTTGTATTGATATCTTGTGATTGAAAGGTAAAAATGTTATGTTTCCTTTATGCATGTTTTATGTGATATAATTATGTTGTGGTTCTTGGGCATTATTATGAAGACGGGTGGTTCCATGATAAACTAAGGGCAGGTGAGCCCGATATAGCTCTCAAATGCATTGGGTAACGTGAAGGAGTGAAACATTATGGTTTCTCTGAAGAGATTTAGGGAATATACTGTGTGGGTATTCCAAACGTAACCAAGAGGGTTACCCCCTACGTAAGAATGTTATGAATGCCTCAATTTACCTTTTATGTCATATGATTTCTATGATTTATTCATGATTTGATGAGGTATGTTAATGTGCATGTGTTTTATGGGTAAAGTATGATTTCATTCTTATGTATATATGAACTCATGATTCCTTTCCATATTTTTATAACCCTTACTGATCTTTTTATTCTCAACCCAAGTTTTTTTTGAAATGTTTTTCACAGGTCAAGGGAAAGGTAAATGATATGATGATAGTGACAAAGAAGTGTCAAGAAAGAATCCATGTTTTATTTTAAATATTTTTCTGTTGATGGGATAAATGAATACTATCTTTATGTAACCACTTTGTTTAAATGTGGAATGTAATGCAAGTTTTATGATCTAATTCTATAAAACACTAAACCTGAAAAGATCCTCAATGTGTAATATTGTAATAACTCAAGATTAAGTAAGGTTTAAGGCTGGGGCCTTATACCAAGGGTCAAACTTTTGACCATTTTGAGCCTTATAAAAGAGGTTATGACACTTATATTATTTTATTTTAAATGATGTCAAAGTTGTCACCTTCATAATTTAATAAATATAACATTTTAAATGTAGGGTTTTTAGAAGATAAATTATACTAAAAGTATTATTATGAAATATATTATGATTATCTTCATTATTTTATTTTATTTTTAATTTTTATGCAATAAATAAGTATATTAAATAATTATACAAAAATGTTGTAGTAATTAATTTACAAAGTGAAATATCAAATACATGGTTTTAAAAATATTAAAATAAATATTATATGAACTAATTAATGTTATCCATGATTTTTTAAATTAATATGAAATTTTTGGATTATATTAAATATTTATTTTTGAATCTATCTTCTGTGTGAATTTTATTTAAATTTAAATAAACGAATATTGTAAAAATTGTCACCATTGATATTTTCTAAAAATCGAATATTATTAAATTATTTTAAATTTACAAAAATATGTAAAAATTAAAAATTAAAAATTATATGGTCACAAATTTCATAAAGTATCCAATTATTTACAATTATGAACACATAAAAAAGTATTTATAAACATTTAAATTTTTTAATTTTATTACCACAAATAAAATTAAATAGATTTAATGAGGATAAATCAAAATGATAAGGTTTAAAATGAAATCAAAACATATATAAATATTATTTTTTGATGATATTACAACCCTATATCATCTCATCTTCATATTTGAGTCATTTTTGAGGTTTTTAAGTGGGGTTTGATTTTATTATAAATTAATATTTTGAGGTTTCCAAAAGTGCCCCTCTCCTCTCTTATAAAAGGGAATCTCCTCCCTCTCCTCTTCAATCCATTTTGAGCCTTCAACCTCAGAAAAACCAGGAATATTTTTATTCTAAACTTTTATAGTTACATTCCATAGGTTTTGGTCTTCTCAAAATACCAACTCTAGTTCCCTACGTCGAAATTTAAAGGAGGCACGTTGAGGAAGAGGTAATCTATTCTACCGATACTTTCAAATTTATTTCTTCTTATACATCCTCTTCTTTAGTTGTTTCATTATAAAGTAAGAAAATCAGTATCAATAATATACTAATATTCTATTATAAATATGAAATAACCCAATTTCACCTTCTATCCATCCTATGAAAAACGAAATCACCTTGCGTGTGTATGTACATATTACAGTCTTCATGTTATGGTGTAATATGATTTTCACCGCCACCTTACTTGGATGGGTATAATGGTGGAAATAATAAATATATATTATTGTTATAACATAATACTAATTCTGAGATATTATACACCATCCATTTCAATCTCGTTCAAAAACTATGGGAATGATATCGTCGCTCATGCGTACGTATGACTTACCATCTCCACGACGCGATGAGATTAATTCTCCAATTTAACCATTATAGAATGATTATAAAGTATATATAATAAATAATCATGAAATATTTGAAATACTAATTCTACTGGATTTATGTATATATATATATATATTTGTGTGTGTGTGTGTGTCATTTACTTTGTTCCATTAAATTTAATAAGGAAATGAAAACAGTGTTCATGTGTACGTACGACCTACCGTCTCCATAAACGATGTATTACAATTATTTTATCTATCTATTATATATATATATACTGAATATATATAATATAAAAATAATTTTTTACATTAAGGTATTAATTAAATCATGACATAAATAATAATATCAAGAACAACAATTCCAAACACGTATGACAAACGAAATGATTATTAACCAAAACGTTACTTTAACATGGAATTGACAAATGAATGGGTAATATAAAGTCATAAGTAAATCATATATGATATCATAAATATTATTATAATTCGGTTACAAGTTAATAACATGTTTAAACCCACTATACATGAGTTTCATAGACATACAGTAGAAATTGGACATAAGGTAAGGAATAACTTTTCCAATCTCATTTTATCTGAGACTGTTTATTCGTAAGTATTTAATAGGGATATATTTATCATAAATTTAAATTTTTTTTAAAAATGTTTTCATAAAATGTTTCATATTATTCTATATATTTTTAAAGAAAATTTCACCCATTTTTAATTTTACTACATGGTTTGGACGGAATCTTTCTTATATATACCACACAAGGTACTTTTTTACTTTTTCAACAAAAGTATGAGTAAAATGTTTTTTTAAATTATATGGAATGAATAGATTTTAACATCTTCATAATGAATTATTTCCATGAATATTCCTCTATACGTTTTCAATATTATTTTCAACTAAATTATTTACATTTAAAATTGAATGGAATTTTGAGAAATTTTTTTTGAAGAAGCAAGGATATTTTCCTCAGGAATATTGTTCAAGTGTTTTATCAAGATTATTTTCCATCTAAGATGACATAGGGTTGTGTTTATATCTCTATTATTAATTTTATTTGATTATGTTTATGATGTAATTATTTTTATGAAGTCTATTTATCTTATATGGATTATGTTATGATGGCATGATGTTTAAGAATCCCATTTTATTACCTGGGTTATGCTATGATGAATGATTTATATTTTTTTAGAACATATAATAATGATTTGATTATGAGATGGGTGAGACCTATATATCTGTCCAATGAATTGGATAAATATTTATATCTCATGATATATACATGACTGAAATTACAGGTAAATCTGGTTTACTAAACATGGCTAGAACGACAAGTAAACCCGTTTCAGCAATGGAGTTTGTCCACTATGATGGTCTTGACAGCAATGCCTTAGATACTATGGAAATCATAATATGTTCTTATTAGTTTTACATAATTAAATTTTTTATTCCAATGCTATTCTATCATGGTTAATGTTATTTTATAATCTATGCCTTATGTACTTCCATGATTTATGACATTTCTAAATATTTTTATGTTTAATCTTTACATTATTGTTTTTTACATTCATATGTTTTGGTTTGTTTTATATTCTACATGTTTACCCTTACTAATAACTTGTGCTTAACATTTTTATATTTTATTTTCCCCAATATATAAAGAATGTTTTTTGGTGGGAAATAAATACAAGATCTTTATGGGATATATTGAAGATCATTCACCAAGTTTGAATATTATGTTCTGTGTTTCCAAATACACTAAACTAATATGGTCTTTGGGCTTCTATTTTTATTATGTATTATGTATTTGAAAAAGGTAATTTAATGTCCATGTACGTAAAGCTTGGGTCTCTATATGTACTTATTCACGTTTTCACTTCTTATAAAAAATTCTTCTTTAATTTATTACCTAGTAGTAGGTAAAAACATATTCTATTAGATGGTTTTCTTTCTGGAATGTATTTATAGAATTTTTGTGCGATACTATTGTTAGGAAAGTAGTTTTTGGTGTTCCTTGAAAACTAATAAAAATTTCTTATGAATAATTATTCCAATTATAACCTCTTCCTCAAAAAAGATATTCCTTGGTTAAAAATTTCCCTACTCAAATTTGGGATTTCATAATGTTTTTCCATTAATATTGTCCAATTGGTTCATTCAGGATTTTTTTGTAATGGTTCATTATTTTTATCTGGGAAAAGTACACCTCTTAATTTGTAATTCCATCCTATTTAATGATTCACTACTTGGAGAAAATTTGGGATTTAATATTTAATTTCATATTTAATGAAAACTTGAAATTTAAATCCCCCACTTAGTATATTCCACAAATTCAAATTTTTACAACCATCCTTCAAACATTCAAAAAATCACATATTTTCCTCCTATGATATTTTTAACATTTTTTGATCATAAAAACATAATAACTTTCTATATCTTTATAAATATTTAAAATATAACTTCACTTCACAAAACATCATTCATGAAATGTTAGTTTGGAATGTTTTTTTAAAATTTTCAAATGAAACTTTCATCTGAAATGTGAATCCCAAATGGTTGTCTTAAATGTTCTTCCAATTAAACTTTTTTCATCTCAAATGTTCATCCAAAATTTTCTTGAAAAATTTTATTATGATTCCAATTTTTCTAGAAACATTCCTCAATCCTTTGGAATTTTTAAATATCTATAGATAACTTCATACATACATACCTTATAAACTTCTTAAACATATAATACTTCATAAACATTTTAAACTTTGTAAAGTTGATAAACATCTTAAAATTTACAAAATTCATAGACTTTTTAACCTTATAAAATCCATAAACTTCATAAAAAAAATACTTTTTACACCTGAATGAATTTTCCCTCCTTTATTCCAAATGCAGGTATCATGAGACTTTATAACTCATGACGTCAGAAACATTCAAAATAGTAAAGAATCTCAAAATTTTATTTTCACTGAAAACTTTTTATGATGCAACCAATGAAAATAATTCATTAAAAATTTCATTCCATATGATTTCCCCAAAGGAAATATTTATCTGAAGATCATTCATTCTCTGTTCAGTTGTAATCATCTTCTACATATGGTAACCTTTTTCTTGAAATCTTCATAATGAAATTCCATCAGATTGGTCTTCACACACTTCTTTAGGAAAAAATCTTGAATGGAAGTTCATCCAATAATTTTAACTATCTTAAGTAATGCATATGTGATTTTTTATTTATAATTTACAGTTTTAGAAAACATTACAGAGTGATTTAGTTTTTTTTAGGACAACAAATAATACAATTTTTGGTAAACCTTATTTCTCAAAAAGCAATCTAAACAAATTTACACAAAACAACTTTCAGAAACCTAAAAAATTCTTTATACCCCTTTGGATTTTGTTTTAATCCAAGAAACATAAGTAAATAAAACTTTTTGAAACTAGATATGAATTAATTCCCCAATAATTATAATTCTATATTAGAAAACTCAATATAGGAAATAATAATAATTAAATAGAAAAACCATCCTATGCATAGAATGTGGCTTAAAAAACTTATTCTTATACACTTCCTCAGAAATTGAACTTTCAAAACTATTCACTTTTTCTTACAAGAATATTGTTTCTTATATCCAATTCAACAAACTATTAAAACAGTTCATGCGTTAAAAAATAATATCATACCACTTTTAAAAACTCCCTCGAAATATATGCTTAATTTAAAATAGTTTAATCACATACCAATGGATATATTTATGTTTCATGATTTTATCCCCTTTAAAACAATATCTAAGGACAATATAAGAGAGTGGATTAGAATAAAATACCATAGTCTTAAAGAGAGGGATATTGTACACCCATGTTCAGCCTCATATTATAAAATATTTCTATAGAAAATGGTTTAGTGAATATATCAGAAACTTGTTCCATTATAGGAACATACTCTAACTTTAGTTTATTATTATACATAGGCTATTAAATGAAGTGATATTTGATATCAATATGATTGGAACGAGAATCTTGCACTAAATGTTTAGTTATATTTATAAAAAATTGATTATCAAAACACATGAATAGGGGTAAATTCACTTCTACTAACAAATATTCTAATTGAGTCTTCACCAATATAAGTTATGTTGCATCTATATTTGTGGACACATACTTACCCTTAATGAATTTTTATTATTTTTACTACAACCCAAACAAGTTTTTTGTAAAAATAATATTCCACCATATTTGGATTTTCTATCATCAACACTTCCTACCTAATAAAAATATATATAAATGAAAAAATCAATATTTACCGAGATGTCATATTTTATACCAAAATCAGTTGTGTTATTGATATATTTGAGAATTATTTTTCCTGCCAAAAGAAGAGATTCTTTTGGAGAAGTTTGAAATATTTCACACAAATTGAAAACAAAAACAATATCTGGTTTTGATGTTTTTAGATATAATAAAATTCCAACCAACTTCCTAAACTTATTTGTATCAACTTCTTTTACATCTCCATTTTCTAAAAAACTAGTTCCCACTAAAATTGGTGTGGAAATAGGTTTCGAATATTCCATCCCCAAAATAATTATAAATATCTTAGCATACCATTCTTGATGTAAAAAATGTATTTATTATTTTATCACATTTTTCATCCAATTAAGTATTTCATTTCATTGAGCATGGATATTTCAAATAAATTCTTCATCTCCTCAGAAAAATTTTGGAATGTTTTTTTATCATTGATAGTAAAGACAATATCATCAGCATAAACAATCACAATGAGGGTAACCTCATGATTTTATTTTATATAGAGTTTAAAATCTACTCTTTATTTCATGAAGTTAAACATCCTTAATCAAGTGTCCAATTTTTAATAACAAGCTCTAATATATTGCTTCAACCCATACAAATCCTTCTTGAACTTACAGTCAAAACTTTTATCCTCCTTAATCATTAAGCCACATGGGTTTTCAATTTAAAATTCATTGAGATCTACATTAAGTGGGTATAATGTAACACCTCAATATTTTATGATATATTTATAAAGGACCATTCATTACATATAGATACTAATTCAAAATTGAAGAATATTTTTTACATAACATAACAAAATCACACGAGGACCATATAGGTTTAGTGTCTTTAGAATCTAGGAAACATAAACAACTGGTTTATAAAACATCCAAATTATATCTCACTTATTTCTTCATAACTAAAATCCCTTTTGACATATCTTACTTAATACTCTTCTTCATCACCTGGGGAAAAGAAAAATATGAAAGTGTGAGCTCAAATGATTAGTAAGGGTAAAAAAGGGAAATATCATTTATATCATTATCATAATAACATAACATTTGAAAATCTTATCATGTATATAAAAGATCAAAATATCACGTCATGGATTAAATCATAAAAATTCAAAGTAATCCCAATAGTCATAATATTAGACATGAAATTTCATGGAATACACACATAAGTATAGAAAATCATTTCATCTTATTTAGGTATCGTTGTTGAGACCTTCATTGCAGACAAAGTCCATTGCTGAACTGAGTTCACTCCTCGTTCCGGCCCTATATTACTGAAACAAATTTACTTTCCAATCCAGTAATGTCTATCTAATGAGATATAAATATTTAACTAGTCTATTAGAGGGAGATATAGGTCCCACCTATCTTATAATTTATCCATTCTTATGTGTTCCACAAAAACATAAAACCTTTTACTATAACATATCCCATGAAATAAAATGGGTTTCCTAAACATCATTCCATAAAAATTGAAATAAAACAAATATATTTCCTAAATTACATTACATCATAAACATAATAAAATTATAGTAATAATAGGTGTTGAAATAAAACCCTTTTTAAATAGTTTCATCCTATATGAAAAATAAGTTGTAGAAAACACTTGAAATTAATTTCCAAGGAAAATATCTTTTCCTCTTCAAAATCATTTTCCTACATAAAAATGCTACACAATTTTAGAAGAAATAATTTTATGAGAAAATAAACTTGTAATCATATAAGGTAAGATTAAAGTAAATAATTCATTAATAAATTGTAAAAATCCATTCATGATGTAAAAGTTAACGAAAACATTGTCCTCATACTTTTTCTAGAAAAGTTAAAAAGTACCTCATACCAAAAATGAAAAGAGATTCCATTCATGACATTTAGTAAACATTTTCGATGGATAAAATTGAATTTTAAACATTTTATAAGGTTATAAGTTATATTTTGAAATAAATATTTAGGAAACATGGATTTGGATGATAAATATACCCTAGTAAATACATATGAATGAACAATATCGGATAAAAAAGAGATTTTCAATGTTATCCCTTACCTTAGGTCGAAAATGCTTCATATATATCTGAAACATTTGTATAATGATTTAAATAATGTTACGGATTTATTATATAATCATAATCATTATTATGATAACATTTATGATCATATTTTCATCCATTTTTAGTAACATTTCATTGTTACTCGTTATTAAGGTATTAAATCTTTTATATTCTTATGCATGTTTTGTCAAATAAGTTATTATTAATATTTTTCTATTATAGTTATATAATTTAATGAATTATATTAGTATAATACATATCATATTTATTCTTTAAATTAATGTATATAATCATGTTTTAATGAAGATCATGTATAATGAATCAAATCGCATCGTGGAGATGGTATGCCGACATACGCACAAGCGATGATATCATTCCAAAATTGTTGAATGGTATTTAATTGGATGGTGTATTATATTTAATAATACATATAATTTTATAATAATCACATATATTTTTTATTACCCTCATCATACCCATCCAAGTAAGGTGGTGCTGAAAAACAGATTACACCACATCATGGAGATGGTAAACTGTATATACGTACATGCAACAATTTCATTTTTATTAGTGTGGTCAGAAGGTCAAATATAGTTTTTTAATATTTATAATAATATATTAGTATATTAGTGATACTTTGTTATTACTTTATAATTAAACAACTAATAAATAAGATGTATAATAAGAAATAATTATGAAAGAATTGGCAGAAGAGATTACCTCTTCCTCGGCATGCTTCCTCTAAATCTATTCTTAGAGAACTAGAGTTGGTCTTTGAATATGACCAGAACAAATAGAATGAAAATAGGGAAGTTTTTAAGGAAACATTTCAGGGTGTGGATGAGTTGAAGGCTCAAAATGAAGTGAATATGTGAGGGAGGAGGTTCCCTTTTGTGATTGAGGTGAGGGGCACTTTTTGAAACTCCATAAATAATAATTTATAATAGAATAAAACCCTACCAAAAAACATCAAAAGTTTCTAAATTTATAAGATCAGACGATATATGGTTGTAATACCATAAACAAATAAATTTTTGAAAACTTATTTTGTCGATTTAAACCATATATTTTTAATTGAAACTTAGTTATTTTATTAAATTTTAATTACGGTTATAACATTATAAATATTTAATGGTTATAAAAACATACTTATATGGTGTTAATTGACAATAAATGGATAATTTATGACATTGGAAACCTAATAATTATTACTTCGTAATTTTTAAATATTTTTATTATTTTTAATAATTTAAGAAACTGTTATTTTTAAAAAATATCAATAGTGTCAATTTTGACACTATTATTTTATATGACTTTAAATAAAATCCCTACAGAAGATAAATTCCAATAAAAATATTTAATAAACTCATAACATGTCATAGTAACCTAGAAAATTTTTATATCACATGAATTAGTTCATATGATATTTATTTTAATATTTTTAAAACCATGTATTTTATATTTATATTAATAAAATAAATTTTACATCACTATTGTCTCATTGTTAATGGTAATTATTTAATCCCTAAAAATTATAAATAAATTTCTTTGATATAGGTAATTATTTTGGTTTTCCATAGAATATCTATAGTCTATATTATCTATTAGTTATCCATATATTAAAATTAATATACTTTTATAAAATGAGATTGTGACATTTTTTAACATTCATTAGTTTTTATCACATTCATGTCATATTCATAAGTATGTGGTAATTAAGTGATTACATTTAGTATAATAGATGATAAGGGTAGAATGTATTCATCCAATAGTATTTTTAAAGGTGTTAAGATAATTTTATAATATTATTTTTACCCTTAATTTCTAGATTTACCATTAACCATGGTAGTAAATATAATTACCAAAGTTACTATTCATAATGAAAAAGCCTATTAAAATAATTTGGACCTATTGATTCCAAATATGGATTCCATTTTTCAAAATTTATAACACAAAAGTTATAGTAATTAATTTAAAATTAATCTTGTTGTTGAAATGAGGAAATGAGTTTTAAAAGTTAAAACTTTTCAAAAGATTGAAATGTTTCTACCTATGAATTTAATGTAAAATTAATGCTAATGAAATAAATTAAATTGAATGATAATGATATATTATATTTATAGTTTAAAACCATTCAATATTATAATATAAGCATATAAATTATCTTTATCAAAAAAGTTGTTTTAAATTAAAATTTAGTGTATTTTTACTATTCATCAAAACATGAAAGTTATCAAAAAAGTATCAGAAATTCATCCAAAGTAAATTTTTATATCCTTCTTAAAAATAAAATTTTTATGCTGTGATATAAAAATTATTAATGGTTCTAATTATTAATTTAAAATGGGTTCATAATTTAAATGTATAAAATTACACTTTTTTTAAAAAAAGAGGTTATTATACATCAAATAGACTTTTATTCATACCCTATGACTAAAATATCTATTGGATGAATATAAAAAATATTTAATTTCATTACCAAAATTAATTCACTAAAAAATAAAAATATCTAATTGATAAAAAAAATTATAGACAAATAATTCACTTTACATTTTCATAAGTTAGTTATAATTATCTCCGCTAACCTAACAACTAAGGTATAATGATAATTTTATCATAAGGGAATATTTTGGTTCAATTATACTCAAAATTACATGAAAAGAAATAAACTGAAGAAGAAAAATTATTTAATGAAAATATTTCATAAAAACATCCAGGTGTTACATTCTACCCCCCTTAGGCTGAATTTCACCCTAAAAATTCATCACCTGGAAACAAATAGATGAGGATACCTCTCCCTCATCATATCATCAAGTTACCATGTAACTTCTTCAAATTGTTGGTTCCTACATAAAAATTTAACCAAGTGAGTGGTCTCGTTTTGTAAAAAAAATTATCTTCGATTGTGAATCTATATCGGTTGTTTTTCATATGAAATATCTTTCTCCAGTAGTACGACTTCTGATCTTAGTACATGTGAAGGATCATGTATGTACATTCTTAGGAGAGATAAATGAAACACATCATGAACTTGAGAGAGATTTGGTCGAAGTGTTAGTAGGTAATCAACATTCCAAACATGATCTATAATTTTCAAATGACTGATATACATTGGGATCAACTTTCCCTTCTTTCCAAATATCATCACTCTCTCTTAGGGAGATATTTTTAAGAACACCTTATCACCCACTCCAAACTCTAGGTCTTTTCTTTATTTGTCATCATAACTTTTTTGTCGACTCTGAGTTTCTATTATATGTTTTTGAACAGATATGAACTTTTATACCATTTCATAAACAAGATCAAGTCCTAATAGATTTTTTCCTCAACTTCATCTCAACATGTTGGAGTTCAACACTTTTTTCCATAGAGGGCTTTATAAGGATCCATATGTATATTGGAGTGAAATCTATTATTGTACGAAAATTCCAAAACAGGTAGGTGTTGTTACCAACCACCTTTGAAATAAAAAGAGAAATATCTCAACATGTCTTCCATAGTTTTAATTTTCCTCTTAGAATAACCTTTCGTATGAGGATGATAAGAAGTGCTAAAACTTAACTCTATATCCAGAGCATGCTGAAGACTTCGTCATAACTTCGAGGTAAACTTCAGATCCTGATTAGATATAATGTAAAGTGGTACCCCATATGATAATACCACTTCCTTTACATATATCCCAAAAATATGATCAAGAGAGAAATCCTATCTAATAGCAATTAAGTGTGCCTACTTCGTAAGGTGATCAATAATAACCCAAACTGCTTTATTGACTTTGGATGTTTTGGGATGTATAATGACAAAGTCCATATGATGTTTTCCCATTTCCATTATAGTATGGGTAATGGTTGAAACATCCCCTTGGATGTTTTTATCTCAAACATAACTTTCTGAAAAACCATGCATCCAGAGACATATTCTGCGACATCTATTTTCATTCCATACCACAAGAAGTGATCTTTGAGGTCCTTACAAATATTTGTGGTTACAGGGTGAATAGATAATGAATAACTATGATACTCATCCAATAACTCCTTTTTTAATTCTGGTATGGTAAGAATAAAAACTCGGTTACTGATCTTTATTATTTCACCACAATCAAGGTCGATTTTAAGAACATTTCTCACATTCTTGGGTAGTTGTAAATATTTCTTCTATGCCTCATTAATCTTTATTTGTATATATAGTTTAACATTCATTTGTATAGATGTATTAACATTCATTTTAGAAAGATAATATTTTCCTCTTCCATTAAAATTTCAAGATCCAACCATTGGAAAACCATAAATATTGTATCTTTTGTGATCCTCATCATGGATAATCTAGAATGGTATTTCCGACTCAAAGCATCTTCCACCTTGTTCTCTTTCCCAGGGTGATAATTTATTAAGAATTTATAATATTTAATCAACTATAACCATCTTCATTAGCACATATTCACCTCCTTTTTTGTGAAAATATACTTTAATATTTTATGATCAGTATAAATATCACACCTTTCACCTTAAAAGACAACGCCTCTATATATTTAATGAAAATATTACCAAATCTAACTCCAAATAATGATATGTGTAATTTTTCACATTAATTTTAAACTACCATGAGGCATAATCTATCACCATATCATTTTTCATGAGAACACATACTGGCCCCTTCTTGGATGCATCACTATATATCATGAACCATTCTCCACTACAATGAAGGGTGAGCACAAGTGCACTGGCTAACCTTATTTTTAGTTCATTGAAATTATCATCACATTCCTCCTTCCAAATTAACATAAATACTTTCTGAGTCAACTTGGTGAGTGCATTAGATTTTTGTGAAAAATCTTTCAGAATATTTCGATAATATCTTGGCAAAACAAGAAAATGTAGGATCTTAGTTACCGTTGCTGGTCTCGACCATCTTTCAGTAACCTCTATTTTTGATGGATCCACAAATACCCCAAATCTTAATATTATGTGACCCAAAAATGAAAATTTCTAAAGGAAAAATTCGCACTTGGTAAATTTGGAATAAATATTCTCTTTTCTTGGGGTCTTTAGTAAAACTCTCAAGTGATCTTCATGTTATTACTTGATCGTTGAATAGATATAATTTCGTACATAAATACTACCAAAAAATGATCAAGATAGTCTCTAAAGACTCTATTCATTAGATCCATGAAGATAGTGGGGGAATTAGTAAGACCAAAATGAATCACTATAAATTCATAGTTTCCATACCATTTATAGAACTAAATATTTGGTATATCCTCCCTTTTGAACCTTAAGTGATGATATCTTGAAAAAAGATCAATATTGGAAATTTATTGAGCTCTAAATAGTTGGTCAAATAAGTCATCAATGGATGTAAGATGATATTTTCTTAATAGGGATCTTGTTAAGTTCGTGATATTCAATGCAGCGCCTCATCAATCCAACTTTATTCTTAAAGAATATAACATGTGCTCCCCAAGGTGACACACTAGGGTGTATGAATCCCTTATCATGATTCTCTTGGAGTTGCGTCTTCAATTCCTGCAACTCAATTGGGGTTATTCTATAAGGTGTCTTTGAAATATGTATAGAACCAAGTATGAGTTCAATTAAAAACTCAACTTCATGATATGGTGGAAGACCTAGAAATTCATTTGGAAATACATCATAAGACTCCCATATAATGGGCATATTCTTAATCATGATTTTCTCCCCAACCACTTGAGATGAATAAAGTTAAATTATTGGAATCAAAACCCAAAAGATGGAAGAAATTTCTACTGGAAGGTTATATTCATACTTGCATTGATATATGATCATATATTGATCTAGAATAGGTAATGTGACTTACCTTCCTTGGAAATTGATACAAGATATATATATATAGAAAGACAATACATGCTAATAATCACATAAAATTCCACTATAAGAAGGATCAAAAGATTTGCATGAAGAACTTTCCCACAAACTTCAATTGGAGAATAATTATAAACTTTTGATGTGACTGTTGTGCAATTAGGAGTATTCAAAACTAAGACAACATCTAATATTTTATGTAATTTGGAGATACCCTTAAAAAATTATTCAGAACTAAAAGAGTGGGTTGATCCAGAATCAAATAAAACATTTGATACCTTATAGTGGATGGTAAGTATACATTTACCCACTTCATTATCATACTCCACATCTCTGATAGTTATTGCATGTAACATTCATTAGTCTTTGACCTTAAGGGTTTTTTGACATCGATAATCATCAGTAAACCTTGGATTATGGAATTTATTTTCATAATTAACCATTTAATTGAACTTTTAACATTGTAGTGTAGGGGGTGCATTATGTGTAGCCTTTTTTTGTTTATATCATTAGGCATTTTTTCCCATCACTTTAGAATTCAACTACTCGAGGACATTATTTTCCAAACGTAATAAATTTTTTAGTCCCTTTAATAAAATTTCCTCCATGTTTCTTTCCACAATTTGATCATAATGGAAAACTCATCTTCTTTTCAGTTTGGTCTTTAGATTTTCTTTAGAATTCCATTTTTCTCTTCTTATCAAACCCATATGACTAACAGATTACTCCAATATCCATATCAAACTTGAGATCACATATAAAAATTTCCTCATACTTATTGAAGTCCCTTATGGATAATTCCATTCAGAGACTTGGTTTTAATCCAATAAATAATTGAACAATTTTACTCTCAGGTTGGATAATAATTCCAGAAGAATACCTTGCATGTATTGTAAAAGTTTCTTCATAGGTTCCAATTAATTCATCATACTTCTTCTTAAGTTTAGGGAACTACTTCCCCATATTTTTTTAAATCATACGAGGGAAATACTTGTTGAAAAATAAGTTCTTGAACTAGTCCCATTCCATGGACTCAATTTCATCTTTTTGCCTCATAATCTTGATAATATTCCACTATTGATCAGACTCTCCTTCCAAACGATAGAATACTAACATGACCTTATCAAGTACATAACAACATAGAACAAAAAGTATATTTTCAGTGGTAATAATCCATTGTTAATCCACTAATGGTCCAGAAGTCTAAAAAAATGTTTCTCTATCCTTTTATCATTTGGAAGTCCTAGGTGATTAATAGCTTGAAAAAGTTGCGTGAGCATGGATAATTTTTTTTTCATTCCATCACCCATAATATTTGGTTGCTTAGGGGGACAATCATTGCATTTCCCATACCATTCAACATTAACATGGTTCCTTCGGGTTCCATCCATTGACTAAAACCAAGAAACGCAGTGTGAGCAACAGTAATCATAACAGTAAAACCACATAATAAAGAATCAAATTTCAGTTTTGGAGACTTTAGGTTTTATCCTAGGTTATAAATGAATATCTCTAAAATACTAGGATAAGATTGTAACCTATACTTAGATATATACATAGTATTATTACCAAGGTTCTCTCATCCTAGTTTACAAAGGATAACTATAACATTTTTATGATACCATATATAACATCCAATTCTTTACATATAGATATTACTTCAATGTTGAAGAATATTTATTACATAACATGGAAAAACCATTCCATGACCATATAGGTTTAGTTCCTTTAGAAACTGGGAAACATAAATAATTGATTCATAAAACATCCACATTATCTCCTGCTTATTTCTTCATAACTAGACTTCTTTTTGACATATATTAATTAATACTCTTATTAAAGACCTAGGGAAAAGAAACATATTAAAGAGCGGAAGAAAATTACCAATAAGGGTAAACAAGTTAAATATAATTCATATCATTATTATAATAACATAACATTTTAAAATCTTATTATACATATAAGATATCACAATATCATGTAATGGGATAAATCAAAAAAATGATATGTAATCCTAATAGTCATAACAGAAGTCACTAAATTTCATGGAATACACACATAAGCATAGAAAATAATTTCATATTAGTAAAGGCTCTTTGCTGAGACTATCATAGCGGGGAATGTCCATTATTGAATCGAGTTCACTCTCTATTCCAGCCTTGTATTACAGAACTAGATTTACTGTTCATTTCAGTAATGTCTATATCATGAGATATAAATCTTTAACCAATGAATTAGAGATAGATATAGGTCTCAAACATCTCATAATGAAACCATTATTATGTGTTCCACAGGAACATAACAACAATTACCATATCATAGCCATTTAAATAAAATGGGTTTCTTAAACATCATTCCATCATTATTTGATATAAAACAAGTGGATTTCCTAAATAAAATACCATCATAAACATAATAAAACAATAGTAATAATAGGGATATAAATAAAACCCTATTTAAATAGTTTCATCTTAGATGGAAAATAATTATGGGAAAATAGTTGAAATTAATTCCTAAGGAAAATATCCTTTCTTATTCAAAAATGTTTTCCTCCCTAAAAATACCACACAATTTTAGAAGAAATAAATTTATGTGAAGATAACCCTGTAATATTGAGTGGTAAAATTAAATGAAATAATGCATTATGAATTTTTAAAAATAAGTTCATTTGGTAAAAGTTAAAAAACATTCTTCTCATACTTTTTCTGAAAAAGTAAAAAAGTACCTCATACCAAAAACAACAAAAGATTCCATTCATAACATTTAGTAAAAATTTACCAATGGGTAAAATTGAATTTTAACAATTTTATAAGGATATGAAGAATATTTTGAAATACATATTTATGAAACATGGATGTGGATTATTAGTATACCCCAGTAAATACTTAGGGATAAAAACTCTCAGAGAAAAAAGAGATTTGAAAATTCATCCCTTACCTTAGGTCTGATATACTTCGTATGCATTCTAACATCATATATAATGATTTAAATTATGTTACTGATTTATTATAGAATCATAATAATTTTTATGATAACATTTATGATCATATTTTCATCCATTTTTTATTAACATTTCATTGTTACTCGTTATTCAGGTATTAACTACTTTTGTTCTTAAGCATGTTTTGTCGAATAAGTTCTTATTACTATTTTTAGTTATATTTATATCCTTTAATTAATGATATAATTATAATATATGTCATATTTATTCATTAAATTCATGTATATAATCATTTTTTAATGAAGATCATGTAAGATCAATCACATCGCATCGTGGAGATGGTGTGTCGTACATACGCACGAGCGATGATATCATTCCAAAATTATTGAATGGTATTGAAGTGGATGGTGTATAATATTTAATAATCAGTATAATGTTATAATAATCACAAATATTTATTATTTCCATCATTATACCCATCCAAATAAGGTGTTGGTGAAAAACAGATTACACCCCATTGTGGAGATAGTAAACCGTATATACGCATGTGCGGTGATTTCCTTTTTCATAGAGTGGATAGAAGGTTGAATAAGGTTGTTTAATATTCATAATAACATATTATTATATGATTTATACTGATGTTATTATTTTATAATGAAAAAACTAATGAATAGGAAGTATAATTATAATGAAGTTTGATAAAATCGATAGAAGAGATGACCTCTTCCTCGACGTTCTTCCTCTAAATATCTTATTAGAGCACTAGAGTCGTTATTTAAAGATTAAAATAATGTCTATAATGAAAATTTGTAAGTTTATAAGTAAAAATAGTAGGGGTGTCTAATATTGAAGGCTAAAAATGAAGTTAATAGGTGAAGGAGGAGGTTCCCTTTTATAATTGATGTGAGGGGCACTTTTTGACACTCCATAAATAATAATTTATAAAAATATCAAAACCTACAAAAAAACCTCCAAAGTGTCCCAATTGTGAATATGAGATGAGATATGGTTGTAATATAATCAAAAAATAATTTTTTTACAACTTATTTAGTCAATTGAAACCACATCTTTTTAATTGATGCTTAGTTATTCTATTATATTTTAATTGTGGCAATAATATTCTAAATATTTAATGGATATAAATATTTACTTATATGGTATTAATTGAAAATAAATGGATATTTTATTACATATTAGAAATTTTAATTATCAATTTTTAATTTTTAATATTTTTATGATATTTATATAATTTAATAAAATTTTATTTTTATAAAATATAAATAGTGTCAATTTTGACACGATTCATTTATTTGACTTTAAATAAAATCCAAACATAATATAAATTCAAAACAAAATATTTAATACACTAATATAATGTCATAGTTACCTATAAAATTCTTATTGAACATTAATTAGTTCATATGATATTTATTTTAATATTTTTGAAACCATTTATTTGATATTTCTATTAATAAAATAATTTTTACATTACTATTGTGTCCTCATTAATCTTATTTATTTAATCTCTAAAAATTAGAAATAATTTTATATGATTCAGTGAATTATTTTATATTGAAAGAAATTATATATAGTCGATATTACCTCCTGTTGAACCATATATTAAAATTAATATACTTATATAAAATGAGATTGTGACATTTTGACACATTCATTAGTTTCTTATTACATTCATGTCATATTCATAGGTAAGTGTCCATTAAGTGATTAAATTTAAAAAACTTGATGATATGGGTATAATTTAGTCATCCAATTGTATTTTTCTAGGTGTTAAGCAAATTTTATAATATTATATGTACCCTTAATTACCATGTTTACTGGTAACAATGTTAATAAAAATAATT
Organism: Viscum album; assembly: GCA_963277665.1. Classification (NCBI taxonomy): domain Eukaryota; kingdom Viridiplantae; phylum Streptophyta; class Magnoliopsida; order Santalales; family Viscaceae; genus Viscum; species Viscum album. Next base: position 854,513,374 of record OY728139.1, read on the forward strand.
ACCAAAGTTACTATTCATAGTGCCAAAAAATAAAAAATATCCTATTTAATTAATTTTGACATAATTATTCCAAATATTTAATATATATTTAAAAACTCAAAACACATAAGTTTTAGTAATTAATTTAAATGAATCCCATTTCTGAAATTAGGAAATGAGTTTTAAAAGTTAAAACATAGCAAAAGATTGAAATGTTTTTACCTATGAATTCAATGTAAAATTAATGCTAATAAAATATATTATATCGAATGATAAAAATATATTCTATTTATACTTTAAAACCATTAAATATTATAATTTAACCATATAAATTATCTCGATGAAAAAATTTGTTTCTAATTAAAATTTAGCGTATTTTTACAATTCATCAAAACATGAAAGTTACCAGAAAAATATCAGAAATTCATCCAAATTAAATTTTAATATCCCACATGAAAATAAAATGTTTATTTTGTTATATAATAAATATTAATGTTTCCAATTATTAATTTAGAATGGGTTCTCTATTCAATGAATTATTTTAAAAAAAAGGTTTTTATATATCAAATAGGGTTTTATTCATACACTATGACTACAATATCTATTGGATGAATATAAAAACTATTATATTTAATTAATAAAATAAATTCAATAAAAATTAATAATATCTAATTGATAAATAATTCATATCCAAAGAATTTACAATTCATTTTCTTAAGATAGTTATAATTATTCCCGCTAACCTAACAACTAGGCTATAACTGTAATTTTATAACAAGAGAATCTCGTGATTCATTTAAACTCACCATTGTGTGAAAAAAGAGCTACGTAAGAATAAAAATTATTTAAAGAAAATATTTCATAGAAAAATCAGGGTGTTACAATGTTTCTCTATTAATAAATTTTATATATCTGATATCTTTCTTTAAACGAAACACTGAGTTTAAATGAACCATGATATACTATTGAAATATTATTATCTAATCTAAAAACCATCACCCAGTTGTTGGATTAATAGATATTAATATTACTAACTAAAATATGAGAAATGTGTGGTTTAAACATGTATAAAATTAGTTCATTATTTATAAATTAATTTTAAATGAAAAAAATCATTTGGAAGTAAAATAATTGTTTTTCTAAAAAACTATTTTTATAGGTGAAATGTGTTTTTATCTTAATAAATTAAATTAATCAATATTAATGAATAATTTTAATTAAATTTATATATTAAATATTAAATAAATTTTTTTACATTCATAAAATGGTTTTTCGAAGCACGAGATAACAACAAATTTGGTTTATGCTTAAAATTGTATTTAAAAAAACGTTTCTATCATGTTTTACACACTTATTTTAAAATGAATGTATAAAAATTATAGAAATTGAATCATTAAAAATAGAACTTATATTTTGAATAAGGATATTAAAATATTGTTAATATGTCACTTTTATTTTTTAGTCATTATGAATAGTAATCTTGGAAAATTTTTGTCACATCGGTAAGGGGAAAAAGGTAAAACAATGTCAAAACTTTGGGTTAAGCCATTAAAATTACACTAAAAATTTATTTTCTCATATTATAAGAGTTTAGTTCAAAAATTATCATAGTTTACTCAAATATAGGTACACTTGGTGCTATTTTTCATTGATTATAACCTTTATATCATTTTAAGTAGAGGATAAATAAAAAATGTCACTCTCAAGATTCTTGACGGTTCGTAAGTGCTTGATTTCAATACTTATGACATAGTAATGGATTTTTTAAGATAGGGGACTTCTAAAAATTTATTTTATATTCTAGAATTATATGTTGTTTATCAAAATTTTTAATCTATAAAAAATTTGGTTGAACCTTAAGGCCATAAATTTCTAGCCTTTTAAATACCATAGTTGGACTTATACCATTGACCTTAAATTGGTATCCCCGTTATAATTAATGATTGAATTATGATAATTCATTGATTAAAACTCTTCCATTATACTTTTGAGCCACGTTGCCTTTTATCACTCAAGCACTTGATTTTCTATCAGTTCCCAATATTCCTCTAGAAGAAGCAAGGTCTTCCCTATAAATTATTATTTAATATAATTCTATTTACTATAAAATGTTGGATTTTTTTTTCTTTATTTGCGCTTACTTATAATTTTATTTATATAATATTAATAATACAATTCCATGTAATTATTAAATTATTGAATATTTATATGATGTTGGGATAAGATTATATTATGATGAATTATATTTGCATATACTATTGCGTTGTAACATTCTGAAATCATAAAATGGGGAATAATTAAATAACAATAATAATATGATTTTAAAAAAGGGGATATTGGAATAATAATTTAAGTATTATATATTTTTTTTAATATCTAAAATTTATATGTAATTAATTTTGGTGATAATTATTATCTCATGAATGGGTATGAATAATTTTTTAGCAATGCAATTTTAGGGATTTATTATAATATTTAATTAATTTCTAATATTATTTTTATTTATAAATTTGTGTGATTACATATGATGATGCATTTAAATTTTATGTATACAATTGTTTTTATGTGTTTTGTTTTTTTGTGTGAATATTTTTTTCCTACATACATATCTATATTTGTTTAGTACTCTATATGCCTGCTGAAATGGAATAATGTTAATCATGGACACATTTTCCCAGGGGGTAATTGATTACGGTTTTTATTGTTTGGGATGTGGTATATCATGATTATAACATAATTCATTGAGGTGATGATGTGGTGGTATGGTGGATGTTGGGATAATTTAACATTGGTTGAGATTTGGGCTTTCTTGATAATGTTGGGATGATTGAAACAAGTTGAGAGTTGGGTTTTCCTAATGGTTTTGGGATGTTTGGCATATGTTGAATGATTATCTTTCCTATGTTTCCAATTTTTTAAATTTATGTTAAAATATGGTATTATATTTAAATTTATCTTTCTTAATTTTTTAAACCATATTCATATCTATAGATTTGTTTTTCATAATTGATTATATGAATGTTTATTTTAGCCCATATATTTTATATGGATATTGAACTACTTAAATATATTATCCTAATGAGTAATATCATGTTCTCACCACTCTATAGTAATTTTGAGTTGTTTTTAGGATATTCAGATGAAGATTTGATATACTACTATTCGGGACACAAGAGTAGAGTTTAGGTGATCATATTTTCATCTCCCTTGTTCAATTTTAGTCATTATCATATATAGATTGTTTGGATGTGGAAATTTTATCATTTAGTTTATCAATATATATAGAGTTTATTGATGGTTAATTTTATTTTTCTTAGTAACTTATGAGGGTAATTCCTACCATTTTACTGAAAGATACACCCTGTTTAGTCCCCAAATCAAATCCTATTAGAGTTAAGATTTTGAAGGCACACTCATCTACACTACTGGACTAGGAGGGGTTCCAATTGGGGAAATCATTAAAAAGTGGTATATAATATTTTTTATTGAAAATAAGATAAATTTTGGAGTTAGGAAAATGTGAGGATTTTAGAGGTTGGTTAGTGAAATAATGTTAGTTAATCAAACCAATGAGGAAGGAGGGGGAGTATCTAAAACACAAATATTTAGTGTAACACCCAAGCTTACACGTTATGCTTTTCTTTGAATAATACAATAGCTTGTGTTGTACGTAACTTCAAGTCCAAACACACCACAACCAATCAAACTAGCCATTATGAATAGTAATACCCACTTTTGAAATTTTATAAATTTGATCTCTAAAAATGGACTTCATTATTGGATGTGGAATATCAAAATTAGCTTAGGGTAATTTTTTTTTATTTTTCATCAAACATTCAAGTTTTGATGAATAGTTAAAAACACCGCGTTATTGGTTAAAACTGAATTTTTATTTAAATAATTATTTATTTTATTTAAATTTATTTTATTTCAAAATATATACATAATAACGATATATTTTAAATGTAATTCATTAGAGTCATTTTATAATAAGTTTAGATATATAATATTTTATTGAACTTTTTATCGTCTTTTACCAACCTCCTAAGAGCGTTTGCAAATTTGCATAAAACATAATTTTACCGCTTCTTTGAGTTGAATTTTAAAAATCCGAGAGACAAGGTTGATATCTGTAATTAAAATTTTGTTTAATAAGATGAAAATAATTTTTGGTGAATAGTTACTTTTGACCTTTATTTACTGCGGTGAAAAGTAAATAGGGTAATTAAAGGTAAAATGATATTTTAATTACCCTAAAAATGTACAAATTCTATTCGATAAGTTTAATTAGACCAAATAAAACCTTATGAATAAAATATGATCCTCTTTGGTCCACTTGTATTAGATTTAGACATTTATTATTATTTAATTTAAAGAAGAGTTAAAAGTGTTAAATTAATGTTTTCTTAACTAAATTTTTTTTAATATTGGGATAAACATAAGATAAATTCGAATATAAATATTAATTAGGAATATAAAAATATTTCCAACATAATATAATTTTATTTATAATTTTTTGGAATTATATAATGAAATTAATTCATGACACAATGATGATATAGTAATAACTTTATTATTGAAAAATTAAACTAATTTATATTATTAATATCCAATTAAATGTATTTTGATACTTTTGATGAATTAAACTAATTTTATAGGCTAATATGACATGTTAGTTTTGACTAAATGATTTTTTTTCAAAATAATAATGATTTTATGAATTTAACAAAAAAAAATACCAAATAGTGTCAAAATTGACATTTAAGTTTTTTTAAAATAAATATTATATTATTAATTGATATAATATTCCTAAAAATCTAATGTTTGGAAAAAGAACATATATAATGATAGGTATATCATTAATGAACCACTTTAGGTTCTCTGGGTATTTTATAGTATGTTTATTAACAAATTATTAAAATAATATAAGAATACATGGTAAAAGTTAAACTATTTAACTAAGAGTTAAATCTAAAAGATAAAGTTCAAACTGTGACCCAAACCTATCTAAAAGCTATTGGTTGAGTGGATTTCAACCCATACCCACCATATAATCGACATAAATTTTTTTTGATCCATTAGAAACCAAAAATTATTTTTTATAAAATAATCTTTCTATCTTTTCCTAAAGTGACCCTCACCTCAATTATAAAAGAAAGCTTCCCCTTCTCTTAATTTCAAACCTACAAAGCAATTTGGATCAGAAAACCCCCACCCAAATAACCTCCCAAATTTAATCCCTTCATAATAGAGGCATTAAATTGTCCAGAAAGCCAACCTAAGGATAGCTTTTGATCAACTCAAAAGGAATCACTTGAAGAAGAGGTAAATATTACACCACCTCTTTCAAGTTCATTTCTTCTTACACTTATTATTTCTTTGTTGTTTCCATACCAAAATAGTAACTCCAAGGACATCCAAATACTATGATGTTTTTATAAATATGGTACAACTATATTCTTTATTCTATCCATCATATTAATAATAATGTCACCATACGTGCATACGTACGTCTTACCGTCTCCACTCCGTGGTGTAATGTGTTATTCAACACTATGTTATTTGGATGGATACAATGATGATTAATATTTATATAAATAACGAAAATAACATTCTAATGTATCTGTAAAATTAATATACCATCCAATTCCACACCTTTTAATCATTAAGGAAATGATATTGTCGCTCGTGCGTGTGTACATATTACCGTCTCCACGACGCGATGAGATTCATTTCCACGTTCACCATTCATCAATGATTATAAAAATATATATTATTAATAAGTATGTAATATATGATATAATAATGCTACTGGATATATATATATGTATGTACTTAAATAAATCTTATTCACTTACTTCTATACAATTTGATATAAAAAAAGAAACAATGTTTATGCATACATACGGCCTTCCGTCTCCATAAATGGTGTTTTAAATTTCATATATCTATATTTTATACATATTAATATTTGAAATATATTTGATATATAAATAATTTTTTATATTCTGGAAGTATTTAAATGACGATCTAAATGATACGATGAAGAATAATAAGTTAAAATACGTATGGTAAAGAAACTGATTATTACCCAAAACATTAATTTAACATGAAAATCATTAATAAATGTATAGTATAAAGTCATAAATGAATAATTTATTATATAATAAATATTAATATTGTTCTGGTATAATTTAATAACATACAATGGTAATTATACAGGAGGTTAAACATACCTTCGACCAAAGGAAAGTGAAAGGTAAGAGTTAATTCCTCAATCTCATTATTTTATGTGATTATTTTTTAGTAAGTATTTACTGGGAAATATTTTTCATCAATGCCCATATTTCATAATTTTTTTTCCAAATGAGTCTTTTAAGGTTTTATATAAGGGACTCTTTAACTAGATCATCATTTTAAATGGTTTAAATATTTATTAATCTAAATCATTCTCATTAATTTCCATGTTTTCAAAATGGTTTTTATGGATTTATTTATATGGAAAGGGATTATTTTAAAATGTTAATTCCTTTAAAAAGTTTCAAAGTGGTATGGGAAACTTTGATTCAAAAATATCGTTAAATTTCTTCCTTTCTAAATTGTGTAAATTTTAAATGTTTTCATGGAAAAGGGATATTTCTCTCAAAGAGTTTTACAAATAATTTTCATTTATGTCAACATCCTTTGATGGATTTTAAACTTGTTTTTTAAAGTTTATTTATTCTAATACAACTCTTCCATATTGTATTTATGGTTTTGTGATATGTTTGACTTGGGATGTGTTATTTCTATACCATTCATGGTTTATGGATAAAGTATTGATACTTCATATGCTAGTTTTAATACGGATGATTATGTTATGTTTAAACCATTTCTTATGAGGAATGCATTGGACTTAGTAAGTGACAGGTGGAGCCCTATATTGTTCCTAGATGCATCGGTAGGTCTCATGAGACAAACTAGTGTCTTTTCACAAGTCCTTGACAATATATTTTTTGTTATCTTGGTACAAGGCCTTGACTATGTTCTTAGGAAGTCTGGAATTATGTATTCCATCATTATGAATTTGGTTATTGATATAGCATGTGATTATTTGTCTAGTAGAATATCCATGTGAAAAAGTAAACGGTATTATTTTGATTTACATTTTCCACATTATGATTAATTTTACGTTTAAAAGGCTTTTGTTTTAGTCTTATACATTCCCTTAAATATTTGTTTATGAATGTTTCTGCTGTATTGTTATCCTTACTGACCATCTGAGCTCACCCCTTTCTATGTTTTATTTTTCCCAGGATGTGAGGATGTATATTATTAATAAACTACATGGATAAACTAAGAGATATGAGTGTGGTATATAGAGACAATGTTGTTGTATTTTTTCATTTTATAATGTAATGTAAAAGTTATGATTGTATCTAGTACTTCCAAGGCTACTAAACTGATCAGTCTTTGGGGACATGATTTTCTTATATCATGCCAATGTATTAAAATAATACACCAAATCTAGGTAACTGGGGTCAGGGCATTACAGTTGGTATCAAAGGAAGTTTATTACAGACCATTGAAACTAGATATATATAAACTTTGATTAGAGAACATTACCCTAAGATAAAATTTGAGGATTAGTATAGAAGAACATCTTAGATCTTTGGTAATGTATACATTTTGTGTATTCTCTAAGAAATACATCCCTATATAGATATGATAAGGTAGAGGCGTCTCTGGCATAGATGTATCTAGGAGTGAAAACTTCGACAAGGAGTTTCGGGATGGACCCGGGGTATCCTCGTACACGACAATGGGCCTTGCTGCACTCTTGGTTATGACACTCTCGGGGGATATGCCTAGGATAATTCACATTTTCTTAACAAACCATTATGAATTATTTATGAGTATATACCTCCTCAAAGGAAACATTTTTATGATTACGTATTATATCCATAAACGGTTCAATTTATGTTAAGTGTTTTACACGTTTGGAATTATGTATTGTGATTCATAAACTAAATTAGTGTATTCCATTGTTTAGAAATGGTGCCTAGTGGAAGGAACAGAAACCATATCAATACATATAATCCATGTAGGGATTTACCTCCTAATTAAGATAATTATAGTAGAGCTGGCGATACAACTATTGCTGATCAGCTTAACACCATACTGGGACAACTAACTTAGGTTATGAATAATAACCTTACCTGTATGGAGCACCCTGAACCAAAACGTGGAGGATCAATGTTAAAATTATTCATGAGGAAATAACCACCAATGTTCAATGGGACTACAAATCAATTTGTAGCTGAGAAATGGATATGTTCCTTAGAGAAAATATTTCATGCATTGCGGAGTAGCGAAAGGGAAAAGTTGTCATGAAAGTTTATATCCTCACAAAAGATACAAATCAATGGTGGGAATTGATTCAAAACACAAAGGAAGATGATGAAGTAGAAAATATGGAATGGAGGGAGTTTAAAGATATCTTATTAGAAAAATACTTTCCTCATGACCATCATGCAGACATGGAAAGAGTGTTTCTGAGTCTGAGGAAAAAGGAGGATGAGAATGTCTCTAAGTATGAGGATAATTTTACAAGGTTATCAAGGCATGCAATAGATTATATACGTAACCCGAGGAGTAATATTGATAGATTTGTTTATGGGTTAAAACCATTTCTATGTCAATCATTAGTCTCACAATCCTTCTCATCATACGAAAATATTTTCTCATGCGCTATCAAGATAGAAATGGAATTCTCTAAGTCTTACGACTTTAACGAAAAGCATGATAAGAAGAGATCTACTGAACACTTTGTGAAAGGAAATAATGAAATTGGGAATAAGGGAATATTTTTATTTCCACCCTGTGATAATTGTGGAAGGAATCACCCTGGTTCCTGTCTAAAAGAAAAAGGAGTATTCTACAAATGTGGAAAAAGGCCATCTTGCTGGTGATTACAAGGAAAAGAAATAGGTTTTCAATGTTGAATGCTACAATTGTAGAGAAATGTGTCATTTTGAAAATTAATGTCCTATGTACCAAGTAAACTTACCTCAGAAAATGCCAATGGATCAAGGACAAGCTTATGCTATTACTATAGATAAAGTGGAATAATTAATGTATTTGTATTTTTGGACTGAGGAATTATTTTTTGGTTATAAGAAGAATGTGATATAAAAGGATTGTACTATAGTACATTTTTTTTTCATTAAGGTTTTAATATTATGAAAGTAATCATATTTTTAGTATGTGGAAATAAGAGAAACTTTACGTTGTTTGGGGAATTTGATATTACAATTGATTTTGGAATTTAGAGACCCTTTAGAGAGAGAGAGAGTTTGGACAAAAGTATTTTGGATAACTATAAAGTTTGGAATGGATTATGTTTTTCTTTTGATAGTATGGCTTAACGTTAAAACATTTATTAAGATTATTTTTAAAATATTATAATACTATAGTTTTAGAAAAAGGAAAACCTGCATGTCGAGCGATAACCCGTCACGTGAGATAAAGTTATAGGAATCGAACCCACAACCAAAGTGAGACAAGGATATATCACCTAGCACTAGCCTATAGGAAGTACCTAGTTGTTAAAAAATAGTTATCTTCATTTAAATGGTATATGTTTATATTTGGAACCCTATACGATTAGGATATATAGAATATTTTTGAGTTAAATTATGTTTTGGAGTGAAATATGAGTTTGTGGTAGAAATTTATTAATGGATAAAACACTACTTGTAAATTAAGTATATATCCTTATGCTCTTAGTCAATATCATAAATAAATTTCTCAACATTATGAAAAGGAACTTAAAACAAAAATGTTGTCCATTTACTTTTCCAACTGGGTAATCAAAGATCTTTAAACCTATCACAAGTTTATGTCTTTCAGATTGTTAACTTTATCCTAATAATATTCTCAATCACTCACCATCAGAACATGATGATTAGTTTTCTCTTCTATATCCATGTTTTACTATATGAAACCCTAGTATTTTTTATTTTCTGTAACCTTCACACTTACCTTTCTTTATTTTAAAATAGAGGCCTCATTAATCCATTTTTCGATGTGGGATTTCAACTAACATATTTTGAAATGTCAAACCCCAAGTTTTCAATACCATGCATATATTGTGAGGGTGAAATTTACTGAAGGAGGGGATAATGTTACACCCCAAGCTTCTATGGTATAGTTCTCTTTGAATAATACAATAGCTTGTGTTGTACGCAACTTCAAGTCCAAACACGCCACAACCAATCAAACTACCTGTTATGAATAGTAATAACCACCTTTTGAAATTTTATAAATTTTATCTTTAAAAATGGACTTCATTTTTGGATTTGGAATATCTAAATTAGCTTAGGGTGAATTCTTGGTATTTTTCGGAAAACTTTCAATTTTTGATGAATAGTGGAAAACACTACGTTATTGATTAAAACTGACTTTTTATTTAAATAATTATTTATTTTATTTAAATTTATTTTAGGTAAAAATAGATTTATAATACCTATATATGTCCAATGTAATTCATTGGAGTGATTTTATAATAAGTTTAGAAATATAAAATTTTATTGAAATTTTAACCGTTTTTTACCCAACTCCTAGGAGCATTTGCAAATTTTCATAAAACATAAATTTACCACTTCTGTGAGTTTAATTTCTAAAATCCAAGTGACAAGGTCTATATCAGTAAGCAAAATTTAGTTCAATAAGATGAAAATAATTTTTGGTGAATGCTAACTTTTTACTTTTATTTACCACGGTTAAAAGTAAATAGTGTAATTAAAGGTAACAATGATATTATAATTACCCTAACACATGTCATAATTCTATTGGATAAGTGTAATTAGACCAGAAAAAACCTTTGGAATAAAATATGATCCTATTTGGTCCACTTGGAATAGATCAGTACATTTATTTTTATTTAATTTAAAGAAGAGTGAAAAGTGTTAAATACAAGTTTTCTTAACTAAAAAATTTGTAATATTTGGATAAACATAAGATAAATTCAACTATAAATATTAATTAGAAAGCTAAAAAGATTTCATATATAATGGTATTTTATTTATAATTTTTAGAGATTAAGTAATTAATTTTATTTATGACACAATGATGATACAATAATTACCTTATTAATGAAAAATTAAATTAATTGATATTATAAATATAAAAATAAATGTATTTTGATACTTTTAATAAATTACACTAATTTTATATTTTAATATGACATTTTATGGTTGATTAAATTAATTTTTATCGAATTAGTAATTCTTTTATGAATTTAACAAAAAAAACCAAATAGTGTCAAAATTGACATAAAAGAGTTTTTAAAAAAATATTATATTATTGATTGATATAATATTCCTAAAAATATAAGGTTCTACCAAAGGACATATATAATGATATTTATATCATTAATTAATCACTTGAGGTATCTTGGCATTTTATAGTATGTTTATTAACCAATTATTATAATAATACAAGAATACATGGTAAAAGTTAAACTATTTATCTAAGAGTTAAATCTAAAAGATAATGTTAAAATGGTGACCAAACCTGTCTAAAACCTATTGATTGAGTGGATTTTGACCCATACCCACCTTATAATCGGCATAAATCATTTTGTATCCATTATATACAGAAAATGATTTTATTATAAAATAAAATTTCAATCTTTTCCTAAAGTGACCCTCACCTCTCTAATAAAAGGGAACATGCCCTTCTCATAATTTCACATCACCAAAGCAATATGGCTCAGACAACCCCTACCCAAATATACTCCCCACTTTCCTCCATTCATCCTAGGGTCATTAATTTAGTCAGAAATCCAACCTAAGGATCAATTTTTATCAACTCAAAAGGAATCACCCGAAGAAGAGGTAAATATTTCACCACCTCTTTCAAGTTCTTTTCTTCTTCCACTTCCTATTTCTTTGTTGTTTCCATACAAAAATAATAACTAAAGTACCCTCTACATACTATTATGTTATTATAAATATGGAAAAAAAATATTTTTTATTATATCCATCCTATTAATAATAATGTCACTATGCGTGCGTGCGTACGGCTTACCGTCTCCACGCTGTGATGTAATTTGTTATTCAACACTATGTTATTTGGATAGATATAATGATGAGTAATATGTATATAAATAATTAAAATAACATGATAATTTCTCTATAAAATGAATATACCATCCAATTCCCCACCTTTTAATCATTAAGGAAATGATATTGTCGCATGTGCGTACGTACGGATTACCGTCTCCACGAGGCGATGAGATTCATTTCCATGTTAACCATTCATCGATGATTATAAAAATATATATTATTAATAAGTATATAATATATGACATAATAATTATACTAGAGATATATATATTTATATATATATGTATGTATTTACTTACATATATCTTATTCACTTACTTCCATTCTATATGATATGAAAACAAAAACAGCGTTTATGCGTACATACGGCCCACTATCTCCATAAACGGTGTTTTCCATTCCATATATCTATCTATTATAAATATTTATATTATATATATATGATATATAAATAATTTTTTATATTCTTGAAGTATTTATATTATTATATTAATGATACGATCAAGAATAACAAGTTAAAATACGTATGATAAAGAAATCGATTATTACCCGAAACGTCAATTTAATATGAATGGGTAGTATAAAGTCACAAATGAATCATTTATGATATAATAAATAGTAATATGGTTCTTTTATAATTTAATAACATAAAATGGTGATTATATAGGAGGATACACATACCTTCGACTAAAGGAAAGTTCAAGGTAAGGGTTAATTCCTCAATCTCATTATTATCTGAGAATGTTTATTAGTAAGTATTTATTGGGATATATTTCTCATCAATGTACATATTTTATAAAAATGTTTTAAAAGGGAGTATTTTACAGTTTTAGGGAAGGTACTCTTTTACTAGATAATCATTGTAAATGGTTTAAACATTTATTATTCTAAATCATTCTCATTAAAGTCCATGTTTTCATAATGGTTTTTATGGATTTATTTATATGGACATGAATTTTTTTAAATGTTAATTCCTTTCAAAAGTTTCAATGTGGTATGGGACACTTTGATTGAAAAATATATTTAAATGTATTCCTTTATAAATTGTGTAACATTTAAATGTTTTCATAAAAAGGATATTTCTCTCAAAGAGCTTTACAAATCATTTTCATCTATGTTAACATACTTTTATGGATTTTAAACATGTTTGAAGTTGATTTATTGTGATACAAATCTTCCATATTTTATTGAAGGTTTTGTGATATTTTTGACTGTGGATGTGTTATTTTTATACCATTCATGGTTTATAGACAAATTATTTAAATTTCATATACTAGTTTTAATACGAATGTTTTTGTTTTGTTTAGTCATTTTAATGTGAGAAATGCATTGGACTTAGTTAGTGATAGGTGGAGCCCACTATAGCTCCTCAATGCATTGGTATGTCTCATGTGACAAACTAGTGTCTTGGAAAAAGGTCTTGAAAAAATATTATTTGTAGTCTTGGAAGAAGGCCTTGACAATGTGGTTCTGATGTCTGGAATTATACATTCCATCATTATGAATTTGGTTATTGATATTGCATGTGATTATTCGACTAGTAGAATATCCATGTGAAAAAGTAAATGGAATTATTTTGATTTATATTTTCCATATTATGATGATGTTTATGTTTAAAAGGCTTTTGTTATTGTCTTATACATTTCCTTAAATGCTTGTTTATGAAAGTTTCCACTATATTGTTATCTTTACTGAGCATATGAGCTCACCCCTATCTATGTTTTATTTTTCTAAAGATGTGAAAAAGTATATTATGACTAACCTATAGGGATATCCAAAGGGATATGAGTGTGGTATATGGGGACAATGTTGTTGTAGTTTTTCATTTTATAATGTAATGTAAAAGTTATGAATGTGTCTAGTAATTCGAAGGTTACTAAAGTGATCAGTCCTTTAGGACATGATTTCCTTATATCATGCCAATGTATTAAAATAATGCACCGACTATGGGTAAATGGGGTCAAGACCTCACATTTAGGGCCCTTGTGAATGATTCTAAAACCCATTAATTTTAAAGACACCATGTAAGATCTAGGAATTATGGCCCCTTATAATTCTATTCAAGGATCTTAACATCCAACTAATAATGTTTAGGTGAAAATGAATTGACATCAAGGTAGAAATTTTAGGAAATTTTTATACATCATTTTCTTGTAAATGATCTGCATACAATATACCATGTCACTAGTATAATGCCCTACCACCCATATCAGTTTTCATCACACTGTGTTTTTAGTCTAAAATTCACTCCACCCCTACCAAGTTTCATTCTATTATACTGGTATTTGATGCACCATAGAAGGACACCCCTATATCCCACTTCATAGATCCATATAGGAAGAGGGTCAGATGGTATGTTGTAGATCACCAATCACTCATTTGATCTAATCTTACAAATATTCATTCATGGAGCCCCACTGTATGATCTCCCTATTCCACCACACGACTGAAATAGTCTCATTAAATTGATAGTCACATGGTATGGAACCCATATATCCCATATCAAAAATCCCTAGGGATAGATGGCTAGTTGATAGTTCATAGTGTGACCATCCACCCATTAAAGCCACCCACTCGGTGATGCCTATTTGTCTCTATGATACAATGACTTCCAATTGAACTCAAAAATTTGTTTAGTACCACCATGCTATCTTATACCCACTAATGATGGAAAAGAGTACTTGTGTCCTAAAGTTTTTTTGATAGAAAAATGTCCAAGAGGACCACTGGCTTGGAGGCCCATTTTTTGATTTGAAATCTCATTCAATATGAATAGTACCACTACTGTAGTACCCCGCTACAATATCTTCTATAATAACCATTATGATACAGTTTTACAAATCTTAATACAGTGTTGTTATAGTACATGTGATGATTTTCTCCGACATAAATTTAAACATGGTGTTTTGATGTGTGATCACATACTGTTTATAAGTCAGGTTCCACCCCCATTGCATTAAATTTTTTATTTTTTATAATGTTACATGTTTTTATTTATTTTAGCATAAATATTTCTATAATTTACTATTTTTAATTATATTTAAATAATTTTTTATGAATTAACTAATTCTATATAAAATATACTTCTTTAAAATTGAATAAATGACACAATGTTTTATTTTATTAATATTCCATGTTAGTTTTAAATTTTATGATTAAAAACTTTCTAATTATCAAACTTATAAATGATGATAAAATATTAAAAAGGTTGTTTTAAAATTAATATAAGTTTTATGTTAATATGTTTTCATTTACAATGAGACATGATTAAAATATTTTATCATCCATGAATAATTTTTATAGAATTTTATTGAATAAGTATTCCCTTGATGAATTATTAATTATGTTAAAAATAATAAACATTAAAGAAACATGTTATAGATTCTCACATTTCTTGATATGAAATGTTATTATATGTGCTATGTTAAATTGATAGGAATTAACTAAAATTTGTAAGTATGAGTTTATTTAATTAGAAGCGCATTGGAGTTATAAATTCTCAATATTTCAAATATTGTGATGCATGTATAATGAATATTATATTTAAAAAGAACAAATGATGGGTAATTTAAACTAAGATGTAATGTAATATATAATAACTAATTATTATATAAAATATGTCTAAAGTAATTATATATTATGTGTGATTTGTTATATTATATTTTAATTATTATTTATTCCATGATAAATATGATTTAAAATTTCTAAATAATATATATATCACTACTTTGAGTAATTATAAAGAAATTAATGACGTTAATGAAAAAATTAAAATGGTTCAAGTATTATGAAAATGATGATGATATCTAAGGAAGGATTTGACAAAGTTGGAGTTAGTTCCCTAAAAACAAGTAATTTATACTTTTATATACTAACATATTAAACATTTGAGATATTAATAAATATATTATCACATTATTATTTATATTTTTTAAAACATTAGTATGATAATGTCCTTAGAGTATTTTTTTCATAAAAAGGTTTAATAAGTTCCCTAATATAAGGAGAACCTTGATGTGTTATGATAGTATTCCTAAATATCTATTATTTTAATGGATGAAATCTATCTAATGGGATAGAAATGATACAAACTATTAGGTGTTAGATGCTTCTAATACACTGAGAATTATTCTCATGAAGTTATCACTTGTTAATATATACGGGAGGATGTTATGAGAGAATACCCACATATAATAATTATACACATTATATTTATTGTTGGATATTCCTATCTATGAATGTATTTATTGGTCTTTAGACATGAGATTTTTTTAATGAATATCATTAATCATATACTAAGATATATTGATGAAAATTATTCCAACGTATTCTTTCATTAAGGTTGGATATGTTGGGTGTGTTATGAGTTATGTAACATTAATAAATAAGTAATGAAATAAATTTTCTTTCCATGTATTGGATGTATATATCTCTGAAAATTTTCTTTAAATGTAATTTTTTAATAAATCTATCGCCATGCTGTAAATGTCTGCATGTTTATTTTCTAAAATTTATAGAATTGTATATAAATCCTATAAATTTACAACATAAGTAATGTAACCCATTTGATAATATATGTATATAAAGGGATTATATAACCAAGTGAGAGTTAATAAGAGGTTGTTTCCATTATGATATTACCTTCTTTATCTATAGGGGACTTGATGTGTTGTATGAAACTAATATTGGACTTTGGTGGCCTAGTTTTTTTAATTCCATGGGGAAAGAGTCATATAAAATCACACATTAAGTATATCTTGAATCTCATTTCAATTATATTTGAACTTAACTGTTTGAATAAGTATTATTCCCTGATCATGGTTTAATATTTATTCAGGTTCTATTGATCTTATTTATCCAATCACATGTATTTTGATAGAATATATAAGTGAGCTAAATATTAAATACATATTCATTCAAAAGTTAATTAATAAATTAAACTAATATAAAATATTTATTCATCTCTTATTTATTCTCAAGGTAATAAATTTTTATTTATTTGGTCAAGTAAATATTAATTAATTTCTTTTTGGTTTAATGAATATAATATTTATTTATTTATTTATTTAATAATGAAATGATATTTATATATTTAAATAAATATCCATTATTAAAGGTTCAATAAATGATGGGGAGGATTGATTGACCGAGTTAAGGATTTAGATGAAATTATATATTTAATATAATTTAAAGATATATTAATACATTTATTTAATAATTGACATTTAAATATCTCTAGGTTTCTTCATGTCAATGGAATAATAATAATAAAATTATTATTATTTGATATGGAATTTTATTTAGGATTAAGATATTTTTTAAGGTCCTATATGTAATAATTAAATCTCTAAACTAAGAATATAAGTTGTCTTAAATTATTTTAGTGGATATAGAGAGCTGTGTAAAAAATGGATACTCTAGAGAATTATCTCAACCGCCAGAGATAAATTCTCAACAACACTCTCAAGAATGGAGAGCCTCTATCCTCTTCCTCCATCTCAAGAGATTAAGAGAAAAAGTGAGTCTCTTTCAAGAGTGAAAATATTCTTGTTGTCATCAATGAAAAATTATGTGAGTGGATTAGATCCTATATGATAACATATATAGTTCCTAGATTCATGGATCATGTGTGGATTCTACTAGAGAGATTCTATCCTAGGATTCATCATCATGATGACATGATGAAAGGAGATGTCAACTGATATGATAATAAAAAAATAATTCCAAGTAGATGTAACTATTATCTAAATAGATTTATTATAATTTATATGTGTAAATATCCTCTCCTTGAATATTTTGGGGTTTCTAATAGTATAGTCTAGAGTATTTAATCCACAGTAACTGGTGGAGAACATTCTTGGGAATGAAACTGGCTGATTTCACTATTCCCCAAGACCTTCAATTAGTATTAAACCTATCACATATCAATTTATAATTATATATTATTCATTCAATGATTCACATACTTGATGTCAATGTTTCATTCATAGATTATTATACTTAATATGATAGTAAATATAACTTATTCATTAATCATTCTATCCTCCAATGTCCCGAAGGCCTTGATTTTTTATTGATTTTGATAGTCCACCTTTCAAAGGGTGAGGTGGAACCCTTACAAGGCCCATAGGCGTAAGTATTACATGGACCATAGGCCATAAAGGAATTCATTGCATGTAGGATACAAACATTACATAAAACCCAGACTAACTACTTAGAACAGCTCCTCCCTAGAATCTTCATCGTGAAATTAGCTCTCCACCTTCGCATGGCTGTTCGACTAGGCATTCCAGTGCATGCACAAGTTTTCCCGATGGCAGGTGCCATACCCTCTCATTCTTGTAATCCGTTTAGCTTCTTCTATGGTGAAGGCTCCTTGCTCATCCTCATTGTAGAGCTTGTTCCTTGTAGGTTGTCTGGTTTGCATCTACACTTAAGGTGGCCCGAAGGCATTGAGATGGCCCAAAGCCCTTACTGACCCGAAGGCCTGGGTGGCCCGAAGGCCTTACAGGACTCAGGGACCAAATTGTTGGCCCGAAGGCCCAAACAAGGGAATATTCTTGGCTGCTACATTTCTAAATAGTGCCTGATACAGTTCCTGCTATAGTTCCCACTATAGTTCCCACTATGATGTGTCACATTAATCATTCCATGTTTGTTCTGTTATGTAGTGAGTATAGTTACATGTCATAGATAAGATACTATATGGAACACATTTTTATGGGTTTCACAATGTGTAGTTGGTGTATATTTTGTGTAACCCCACTCAACAAAAAGTTCATATGGTTAATTCATGAAATTTATAATTAACACACATGTTGGGTATTGAATTTTAACAAATAAAAATATTCCAAAATAAATAATTTTGTATGTAACTGGTTATAAACATTTTTCAACCTCTTATTACTCATGTAGTTTAAATGGAACTTCCCAAAATATATTTCATGAGTAGTCTAACCATGTATCTGGAGTACAATTTATGTAATTCATGATAGCTCATATCAAGAAAACAGTTTAACAAGAATGTAATGTGAGTAATTATACATGGAAAGTAAAATTAATTTCAGAAAAATTGAACAACATAATGTGTAGTTGGTGTACATTGTGTGTGAAATGGTTTTTAACCTGTATTACAAACTGAGTTATTTTTGGAATGACATGTATAATAAATGCTTGAAATAATTTTTTCTATTTTTTATACCAATACATGACTAGTATAGTCATTATACACACTATGTAATTTATGATCATTACCGTTGGTACATGTATCATATATTAATATTATGCATTGTTGTAATAAATTTCATGCTTACTTCACAACTTGAAAGGTGGAACTACATTCCATGTACATCACAGAAAACTATGTATGATATATTCTATGTATGTATACAGTACATGATAAGGACCAAATAGAGAAAAATCACACACAATGCGAGTGGAAGTACAAGTCGTGTAGTTTATAATGGTACATGTCATTTCACCTATAGTACATTCCATGTCTAGTTCCAAACAAAATTTAAAACTAACTAGATAGTTTCACCCCATGTACCTTTTTAGTACTCTATTTTTATGTATAAATTTAAAACAAATTTTTTAAAATTATAAAGGAGGGACATCTCCAGGTCTAATTAGGTGAAAACATTAATATAAATTAATTAACTATTTAATAAAATAATTAATTTTACTAAATTTTATTAATAAATAATAAATATAAATGAATTTTATACATTTTTATTAAATATATAGTCATTTTATGCATGGATGATCATTAAAATGACCTCCCAATGTTTGTATTGGGTTTTTATTTAATTTATTATTTATTTCATGAGTTTATTATATGATAAATTTTTTCTTAATTAAATATGATGTACGTCAAGTTATCCCTATCATATTTATTATGTACCAACCTATGTGTCCATTACTTCTTTTATGTAATCTCATACCCCTAGGTCCCCTCACTTGTGTGTAAGTAAACACATGTAATGGATGGTTCTCCAAGGATATGAGGGTGTTTAGAACCCAAGTTCAGGTGAAACCAACCAAAAAAATACATTATATCTAGGTGGAATGGTACAACTCAATCCATGATTGGTTCCATGAGTTATTCCCCAGGGTTATTCGTTGGTTTATCATCATCTTGATAAATTGACCAATTATAAATCACATGATCAGGCCAAATTTTTTTTCTAGTACATGTTTATTTATTTATGTGATATAAGTTTATTTGAATGCAATCACATAAAATTAATAAATAAAAAACAATTCAAGAAAAAATAAATTAAATGGATTATGCAAAAATTATTTAATTGGGATATGGTTAACTCAATTATGAAAAATCATTCAAATATTAACAACTATGTAAAAGGATAAAATAAAGAATATTTATGTATAAATATAGAAGCCCTTAATGAAAATCTTATGTCGGTATAACCTTTCTTTACTTAATTTAAAATTCAACCAAATCTCAAAGTAATTATAGGGCCTATTTAAGAGTTTTTAATTATCATAAAATTTTAACAAATGTTTTGGGTTTAATTAACCTAGATCACATAAAGGGTTGATCACTTCTATGAGACATAGTGCCACTAGGTGTCATTTTTTTGGGAAAAACATTCCTCATATTTCAAGATTGGAGAGTCCACTCAATGGGTTATGGAATTTTGAGTAAATATAATAAATAATGTTAACATGGAATAATACAAAGATACATCAGTGGGAGGTGAATTATTTCTGTTCAATAATATAGATAGATTGAAAAGTTTATCCATTTTTTTATTTATATAGATATGAATCGTTATCTTATTTAAGAATGTTGAGAAGTAAAAACAAATAATAAGAACATGATAATTTTTATTGTGGTTCTGGGAACAATGATCCCCTAGTCCACTCCACTAACACTATCTCAATAATCTTGGTGATTTTCACTTAAATTTTCTCCTATTGGAAGAGTTTAACAATTGGGTAAAGAAGGTTACAAACATTACATTAAAAATTTTACAAAGACATTTGGTTATATTATTTGGAACTATAAATATTCATAGTTTAGTATAAGCAGTTGATGCTCTACCAGGATTGAGTTCGAGAAACTAATACACCTATAAATAAATATATATTGATTTTATTAAGAAAAAAGGTTCTTGTTCACATATGTAGCAATAATTGATAGGAAATCAATCTTCTTTATAAAATTTAAAAGTCTTAAAGAAAAAAAACTTCAAAAAGATCTCAATTGAAAATGAACTTAAATAAGGATAGCAATTTAAAATTAAGAGTAGTAATAATTAATCATTAGTTTATATCATGCAAGATTGAAACATGTATGTCTCCAAAGTGTATCTCTATCAAAATAATAGATACATTCATTAGTTAACATTTATAAATAGTTATATATTCAAAAAGATACTGATATACTATAAAATAAAATTATTATTGGTACATAATAATAAAAACATATCTTTATTTTGGTTTTAATGGACCTAAGAATATTTTTTGATAAATTTCAATCATTTTAATATTAAATGTTAAAAAATTAGTAACATACCTTAGAAGTTGGAATGATTTAATCAATTGAATATGATCCTATGAATCGGTCATAAATCATATTTAAGGAGATATTTACTTCTGAAGAGACCTTTGCATAAAATTAGGGAAACATCCTGAATTTAAAATTCAATCATTAACCAAGTCAAATGTTGGGTTTCTTCATTTAGAGATAAACTATAAAAATGCAATTGAAAATGTATGATTGTTTACAAAAAAATGGTTATTTATCCATTTGTCTATTCCTCAAATTTCAAGTTTCTTCCAAATGTAAGGTGGTCGATCCCTACATTTCTAATAATATAGGGTTCATTATCAATATGTTTATACCAAATATAGGCTTTCCAAACCATACATTACAATTAGAAACACACAGTATGAACAGTGTCTTTAGATTACCTTCCAACAAATTCATAATAATTAATTGAATAATTTAACCCTTAATAAGGTAAATTTATCATGAAATATATTCCTATAAAATAATTAAAGTAATTTATTTATTAAAACAGAAAAGGGTATTTGTGAGAATCAAAATCAACAAGATTCATAGATTATTGTTGAGATAATACATGCCCAACAATCTCCCCATTTTTAATGATCACAAAATACATATAAAATAACTTATAGAACACATGGGAAATGTAAACACAAATAAAATAATATCCTTAAATATATATACCAAAAATTATAGTCTTCTTTTAATGTTTAATTATAATGTAAGTAATTAAACTCTCATTATTCACAGTTATTATATTATTAAGAATGTTGTGTTCACCGAATTTTATCACACATTTTATGATTTAAAAAAATTAATTAATAAAAAATGGTTTATAACACATTAAATATATAAAATAAATATCAATACATGTTAGGAATTTTTAATAATTTTTTTATTAGTTCAGGATGTAGATATGAACAGAAATAGTAATAAACTAATAGAAAAAATGTCAATAGAAAATAATTTCACAAAAAAATATTTTGATTATAGTAAAAATTTGGAGAAGAATCTTTTTAGAGTATATATTGGCTGAGGGTAATGGTTTTTCTTTCATATGAGGTGTTAGAGGGGGGAGAAAAACAAACAACATGATGAACATCATTTAGATCTGCCATCATTCCTCTAAAAATGTGATTAAACATATATACCCACTTTTTCATCAAAGTATTTTAGTCATGAACAAATTTATAACATTGAACCAAATTTAAATTAAAAAACTCATAAAATTTTATTCATACTGAAAAAACTCTGTTAGCAGCTCAGTTAACTAATTGAAAGATATCTTATACCAAGCTCATCTATTCTTAATTTCTCACCAAGACCTTTCTGTTTGTACAATAAAATATGAAGTGGAGCACTATCAAATTGAATAATATGAATATAATCATTCAATATAGACAACACTACAGTAATAGATTCAAATGTTATTATAAAATTGAGAGATGTTGGAGGAGCGGAAGTTGAAGCTCTAGACTGACTAGAGAAACTCATTTATGATTCAAACTAACTTCCTAAGAACTTTTTTAAATCTCCAAAATCTATTTTTAATACTAACCCTTATTTCATATTCCCAATATTATTATCTATATATCTTTGATAAAAATCAAAATCTCATCTAGAAATAGATTTTTTATAAAAATTTTAGTTTATCTTGAACTAATTCTTATTGTCCCCTTAGGATAGTTGAGATTTTCAAATCCTATAATGACTTATTAGTAACCTACATCTCACATTTATTTGATTAATCATCTTATTTAATATTATTGAACATGATAAATAAATATTAAATTTATTCATTTAGATAATCATAATATTCTTATTCTTGAAATATTAATGGTGTAACTATTTAAACTAAATTTAAGGGATAACCTTTAGCTTTATCACTGGAAGATGAGGATAAAATGTCAACTGCAGTCTTCTTACAAGATTTTGAAGAATCCTTTTCCAAAGATTCTTAATTAGTAAAGACTATTTTATTTTCTAATAACTCGGTAGTTTCAACCACTGATGGTTCACTTTCTTAACACTATAATAATTCATATTAACCAATTCTTCATCATCATGATCATCTTTCTCAACTATATTATTAGTATTCTTTTTCTGCACGAGTAGGTGATACTCCAAAAAACCATGGTTGTTCAACTCCATTAGTTATAGAAACATAATCTTATAGAACACAAGCTTTAGGTTGTTATCATTGTTTGGTTTATGTGATATGGGCATTAATAATAGCATATTTTGATGGGTTTTTAGGATAATGATGAAATTTTCTTATTGTGTAAGAGATAGTGAAATAAACCATGATTATTTATATTATTGTCTCAAAAACATAATCCATTACTTATTCTCTAACTTATTTACCATAAAAACATTATGATCCATTTTATTTCATATTTTCTTACCCCCATAGCATTAGCACTAGATACTTGTTGTTCATCAGCACCAACAAGAATCAGCATTCCTTTTATGGTTATCCAAAATAATCTTATGTTTTTTAATGTTTCAAAATTAAGAATATTACTATGAGGACACATAATTCATTGATGGATATCTTGAATTTTATTCTATAGATACAAAATCTTAGAAATATTTCTTCCATATGGATAAAAAGAAATTATTACCTTTTTTAGAAATGATGCATATACCATAGAATATTTCTCTTGAAATTAAACTCAATTTCCTTCATCATCGAAAAAAATATATAAATATATGGGTACAAAAGTTTCTATAACTCATAAATTCTAGGTAGGATTGCAGACTGAATGAATTTGACCAACACCTTCTAGTCATCTTCAGGATCCTTTGTAATCAACTTTTTAAACAAATTTAGGACAAAAAGAAAAGACACAATATCTTTAGATTTATAGTCTATATCTATAATGGAAAATTAATCAATTTTAAAAACCCCTTCATGGGGAAAATAAAAAATATTTTCTATATGTACCGAAGAAATGGAATATTCCATACAATTTACTATTAAAATGATGACGTCCTTTGTGTCTCCAAAACTGTCTTGGGAATTTTGATAGAATTATTATTTTTTCTATATAAAAATCATACTCAATATTTTTATCCATTGAAAATAAACTCTAACCCTAGAAATGATAGAGATTTATTCAATAGGAAAATAATCTAAAATATCCATTTTAAATTAACAGATCTAACTTGTAGAACTCATTTATTAGTTTCTGGAGTGCATTGGTACATATATTTTCTCGATCATACGTCATATGTCCTTTTATTATTTTGTATTACTAAAAACATGAAGTCCTAAGGTTAACATTATATGGTCATGAAGGAAAAAATGTGATCTTTTTCAGTTCAAATGGATTGTAACTAAGGGTGATAATGAGGGAGAGATAGATAGAGAGAGAAAGTTTTATGGTTTTTGGTAATGCAAGTTGTGTTTCTGGACCCAAATACTCGGAGTAATCATTATTTATTTTAATTTTGAAAAGAATAATTTTCAATAATAGTATTAAATTCATATTTAAAAATTTATTAAATAAATAATCAAATTTAACTAAGAAGATAATTAATAAAAAAATTAAAAAATGAATTAAAAAAAAAATTATTTAAATTTAAATATATCTAACTCCGCCTTAATAAATTCAAAACTAGTAGTGGGAAGTGGTTTAGTGAAAACATGATCAAGATGATATTAATTACTTACAAATTATAAGTATATATGGATTTTTAGAACATGATCTCTTAAAAAATGATTCCTTATGTTAATATACTTAGTTATAGAGTGACTTATAGGATTTTATGAAATATTAATTTCACCAGTATTATCATATAAAGTTGGAATCATATTTATATTAATTCCAAAGTCTAATAGTGTGTGTTTTATCCACAATATTTGTGCCCAAAAAATATCAGTAGATATACATTATACACCTCAACTGTTATTACATCAACTAAATGTTATTTACTACTTAAAAATTAAACTAAGGAATTATCTAAAATGTGATAGGTTCTTGATGTAATTTTTTTTGTATTATCTACATCTTAAACAATTATTATCTGAATAAAATAATAAATTAAAATCATTTTTTTTGTTAAAGTAAGTTTTGAAAACTAGATCATTATAAATATCTGAAAATTCAATTATCAAATGTAAGATGATATTATTATGGTTATGGTTAAAATATAGCACATATAGAAACATAAAACATAATTTATGATCTTCTTGAAATAATATATAACAAACTTCCAATCATACCTCTATTTAACATATTGAAAACTTGTTTTCTATCTTCATTAAAATCATGTTTTATATAGGTAGTCATAAGAGTTTCTTTGGTTTTAATATTTTATATTAAATTTTTTTTTTTTCAATAAATCATTAATATTTTTAATTTCATTAAAATCATTTCCTAACTATTTTTCATCGATTAAAAAATATAAATAAGTATAATTCTACCATTATAATCATTTTAAATTACATTATAAAAATATTTTAAAAATCTTCAAAATGTTTTTAATCTTTTGAACCAAAAATAACATCATTTACATATATATATACTAATAATATATTTGAAGAAACAATTTTCCTAAAGTATGTAGGATCTGATAATCCTATAAAAATATATTTTTTTTAAAAAAAAGATTAATCTTTCATACCATTATCTAGGTTCTTCATTAAGTTCATAAAGATCTTTAATAAGGTTTTAAACTAAATTAGGTAGATGGGAATTTTCAAAAACCTGGTGTTCATTCAATATAAACATCCTCCATTAAATATCCATTTAGAAAAGAATATTTTACATCCATTTGAAATAATTTAAAATTCATATAAGATTCATAATAGTGATGGATTATAATAGCTTATAACACAGAAATAGGTGTAAAGGTTTCATCATTAAATATTACTTCTTCCTAATTATATCATTTAGCTACTAATATTTCGTTATTTCTAGTAATTATTCCTTAGTAATATTGTTTGTTCCTAAAAATTATATTATTTTATGATTGTGTGGTATGCCAAAAAATTCCAAAACATTGTTTCTACTAAACTGATTATGTTATTCTTCAATAACTATTAGCCAACTTTCATCTTATAATGATGCCTATATTACCTGAGGTTATAATTAAGATTGTAAGACAAAAAATTCAGCTAGGATTTTATATTCCTTATAATTCATACTCCTATATCTAGGTCTTTTATTATAGTTTCTAAAGGATGATTATTTATGGTTATAGGTCATCTAGGAAATACACTTTTAGATTGTCCGGTTTCATGTTATTATGCATTGAACTAAATTTCATCAAGTTTATTTTTAAAATCATTTTAGGCTTTTCAAGTCTCATGTTGTCTAAGGGATTAGTATCATTGTCTATTTGATTTTCATATCATGAAAAGAGTCATTTTCATCAATATTCACATGATAATATTCTTCCACAATCCATGAATTTTAATTATACACTCTATAATATTTATAAGTATCATAATATCAAATAATTATTCCTTCATCAGCCCTTGGATAAAATTTACCAGGGTTTTCCTTAGTATTAATGATAAATAACATTCATCCAAAACATTATAGTATCTAAAATTAGTTTTTATGTTACTACATAGTTTATAGTGTGTAATTTTATAAAGGGTTATTGTTATAACTCTATTCAGGATATGATAGGATGTATTTATAGTTTCTTCCAAAAATTAAGAAGGAAGAATATAATCATTTAAAATTGTTCTTTTCTTGAAAAGTCCTATTTCGTCATTCTATAATTCTATTTTTTGAGGTTTTATTGGTATATATAAGGTGGTTTTAATGCATAAGTCTTAAAAAAAGAATTTAACTCTTGATTCTAAAATAATATAAAATAATCAATTCTCAATCAAATTATTTTAAAATATTTTTCATTTTGAAAAATTGTTCAAAATCATTAAAAAAATAGAAAAAACATTACTTTTAATATTTATAAAATAATACCATGAAAATATTGAATAATAATAAACTATAATAAAAACATTTTATCATATATTAAATATTTATACTCTAGATGATTCAAAAAACTCCATGTGGGTAAGTTCTAGTGGTTTAGATTTATATTTTTTTAATATATTTTAAGGATGACTTGTGTTTCTTTCCAATTTGGCATGCATCACATAATCTATCTTTACAAAATTTAAGACTAAGAAATTCTGTAACAAAGTGATCCATATGAAATTTTTATAATGTAAATACATTACTATGTACATGTATCACATTACAAATCCAAGATTTTTTTGTATCAACATTTAAAAAATTCAATTTCTACTTGTACAAGGAACTAAGATACAAGGTATAAAATGTTTTAGTTTTTGGTGATCAAAATTTAGGCAATTTTTCTTAAAAAATAGAGCATAAATTATTAGAGAAATAAATAAAAAATTTCATAAGAATATATTTGAGAGATACTTATCACATTTTGATTCAACCTTTGACTATATAGTATGTTGTTAATCAAAATTTATTTTTGATATCCAACTCATGTAACTATAATTATTTTCCCTTTAACATTATATTAAAATGTAACAAACCCTCCATCATGTTTTTAAACTGTATGAATGTTGGAATAGTCTCCACTCATGTATCTTGAGCAGTCACCATATATATACTACATAATAGTTTTGTTCATGTGACCTTTTTCACACTAAACATCTTAGCAATTGTTTTTTACCCATGCTTTCCAAGGTATTGCTATGACAATAAGAAATGGTATGGGTAACTATATTTTCCTCATTTTTCTAAAATTTGTGATACATGAATCAAACATATTTCTGGAAATGAAGGCCTTTCTAATTCTTCTAATATGAGGATTTATTAAAAAGCAGTCATTAAAATAATGTCTCTTAATTCCACAATAAAAACAAGTGACTATTGATATGTTTTTATTTTCAGAATTAGGTACAAAGCAATACACACACACACAAACACATATATACAAATTAGTTTTCTCTATTTATTAATATTCCATATTTTTTTTAAATTTTTTTCAAAGAATACCATTTAAATATTAATATTCTTTAGTTAATATTTTTTCATCACTTTTTAATAACTCTACTCCGTATTGAAATTATTTTATTATTTTATCATGAATAAAGTAGTTAAAGAAAGATTTATTAAAATTTTCTTATAATTCTTATTGTGGTTTCAACAAAGTATCTTTTTCTCTTAATAAATCATTAGGAATATTTTTTAGTGATTTATGTTTTTTCCAAATATTCAAATCATTATTCAAGTGTGATGATTTAATTAACTAGTTTTCTATTAGTGCAGTTTTCTAAATCATAGGAAGAATAATAATGAGATTGTACCACATTTTCTTCCTTATCCAAAAAGAAAATATTTTATTATATATTTTTAATCTATTCCTCTAAGTCAGATTTATATAAATTGAAGGAGTCTTCAGATAATCCTCATGTAACCTTCATAGACTTCTTTCCTTTTCTCTCACATTAGTTTTCATGTGATTTGTTCCTTCTTTATTCTCCATTTTCTCTTTTCATCATTTAATTTTTGGAAATCAGGTCTAATATGAGCCATTTTGTTACATTCATAGAATATTACTTCTATATATCCTCATTCAACTTTCTTAAAGGAATTATTGAAGTAACTCTTCTTATTATAATATTTTCTAAATCTTATAGCTAGTTGAGTCAATTATATTTCAAAATATAAACATTCAAAATCATTTGATAATATAGAATCTAATTTTGGTTTCTTTTCAAATTTTTGAGAAGTGAATTTAAATAAAGAATTTTTCATTTTTATCATCTAATGAAATTTAGATTCATCTTTCATTTCAGCCTCATACGACATTAAATGTTTGATCAAATATTTCATTTTCATGTATTTAAGTGCTGTGGAATATGTTATAGTAGAATATATTCCATTCCATTTAGAAGGTAAAAACCTAAGTACGTTTAATGCCTAATCATGTTGTGAAATTAAAGTTCCTAAGGAAGAAACACCAGGGAATATTTGAATCAATATTCCATTCATCTGAGTGATACTTTCACGATCATACATTTTGAATGTATTTATTTTCATCATTGCAGTAGTATACCTTAGTTTTTTTGACATTTTCAGTTCCCTAATTGGAAATAAAAATATTTTTCCCTATATCAAGGGAATTAGAATATTGATACAATATATTGAATTTATCTAGACCAATTCCACATATTATAACATTCATTTATCTTCAATTGACATTATAACCAAATTCTTCAGTGGCATCCCATGTTTTTGGTTTTTCAGGGATTTCATACATAGTGAAAATTTTCTGGTACACATTAAATCTAATATTTTTCAAATAGATAACCATGAGAGATTTCTAGAATCCATAATTGTCACCATTAAATAATTATAATATGTCATTGATATACTATATTTTTGTTATATTAATGAGATATGTATTTTTATAGAATTTTTACTTTATGATTTATATATATTGTCGACCTTCTTAAAAAAAACCTTTGATACCAACTTTTAGGTCATAATAATATGAAGACACATAAGAGAGGGTGAATTGTGTCACTTAAATAACCTACAGAGATTCAATATTTTATGCCTCTTTATTATTTATGTAGATATGAAACCTTATATTCTCTAAGTAATTTGAGTAGAGGAAAATCATAAAACAAGAATATGAATTTTTTATACTAATTTAGGGAACAAATATCCCCTATATCACTCCACAAACACTCTCTCATAAGCATGGTGATTTTAAATAAAAAGGTTATCTTATAACAAGAACTTTAAAACTGAGAATAGATAGTTGAAACCTTTACATCAAGGTTTTTATAGAGAGATCTAGTTCATTTATAAGGAACCATAAATATCTATAACTTAGTTTGAGAAGTGAAAACTCCAAAATTACTGAGTTCAAGTTAAAGATACTCCAATAAATCAATAGAAATTGATTTGATTGAGAAAACAAATTCTTGTTCACATTGGTAGGAATAGCTGATAAGAAATGGATATTCTTTATCAAAGATAATAGTCTGAAAGAAATAACCTCTTTTAAAAGATCACAATTGAAAATTATATTAAAAAAATATAGAAAAATAACAATACTAGTAGTTAATCTGCAGTTTACACAACAGAATATTGAAACATGTATATATTTAAAGTGAATCTCTTTGAAAATAATATAGAAGTTCATTCTTTTAATTCCACTAGTAGTTTTATTTTCAAAAAATATACCACAAAATTGTAAAAATGAAATCATTCTTAGTTGTTAACAAGAGAAACATGACTTTATTTTGGTATTAAAAAATCCAAGAATATTTCCTAATGAATCTCAATAATTTGAATATTAATCATTCAATAGAAATTCATAACATCCATTATAATTCTGATCAATTGAATCAGTTGAATATGATCCTTTAAATCAGTCATAAAATAGATTTAAATAGATATTTACTTCTAGAGAGACCATTGAAGAAAAATTAGAAAATAAATTTAATTTAAAACTATATAATTGACCATGTAAAACATAGGGTTTTTTTGAATAGTGATAAAATCCAAAAGTATAGTTGAAAATATGTGGTTGTTTACAAAATTTGGAAAAATTAACCATAAATTTGTTCCTAAAATGTATGGTTTCTTCCAATCAAATGATTAATGGTCCATACCCTTCCAATATTATAGGGTTCATAATCCATATGTTGTATTTAAACTATAGGGTTACCAAAATAAAAATTTCACATACAAATATAGGGTATGAAATGTGCTTCAAAATTACATTCAAACACATCAAGAATACAAAATTGAATACTTTAACCCATAAATAAGATAAATTACTCTGGAAATATATTCTTGAAAAATATATAAATTAACTTCATTATTAAAAAAACAAGGTATTTTTTACCATAAAAATCTATAAGATTCATAGATTATTGTTGAGACAATACATATACAAAAGAAAAGATAAAAATATCCTCTTATGGGTTATAATAATAGAAATATAGATCCTTTTAACTGGAATATCTACATGATATGATATTCAAAATCCATTGGTGAGGGATTTTGGGATTTGATAAATAGCGGGAGATTAACAAATAACATTTATTACATTACATTTTGGAAATATAAAAATACTAATAAAATATTCTTTACATAATATAGAAATATGGAAAGAGAGACCATTATTACACATTGATCTTTTTTGGACAAAAAACATGTCCGTACCATCATATATTCCAATTACCTCCTATAATAATAAATATAATAAAAATTTATACACTTTTCTAGTGTCACCCATTCCTGATTTTTCTATCTCAGTAGCAAGCATATGTGAGAAGGATGAGTACAAAAGGTATATGGAGGGTGCATTTATGTCTATTGTATAATACTATCATCTATATTTAGAGAGTTAAAGATGAAACATAAAGACATAAGTACATTTACAATGATATCTAAACACTAATATCTTGATAAGGATAAATAGAGAATTAATATAAATTTTATTATTCATACATTATAATAGTGTAAATTTGGATAAGGTTACCTAGATAGTGATCATGTCTTCAAAATTTTAAAGTACATTGATCTGTTAGAAAATATGGACTTACATATGAAAAATAAATTATACATGAATGTTATATTATCATATTTAACACCCAAATACCTGATATTCACCTAGAACTATAGGATGAAAATTATTTATAAGTCACTAAGGAATATTTTGACTATGATTTTTTTTATAGATTATGATTGGAGGGAACATGGGTCCTTATCAGTTGTGATGAATGAAGTGAAATACCAGGATAAAAATCCCATCGATTGTTTAATGTCTATAGTTCCTTTACACCATCTTTCAATGTGATAAGAGGGTCATAGGTAGATCATTGTATATAAGGCTATTTTAATATCATTTGGTAGGAAAGGACACTAAAAGAAAAAATATATGGTATTAAAGATAAAGAGGGAAGAAGATTACATTATAGATACATTCATCATTGCACATGATATTTATATTTTTTTTCTTGGGAATAAAGGAAATTCAGAATCATTACACGAATTTTGGTGAACAATATTAGTATATATGAAAGGATGATTCCTATATCAGTCTAGAGGTGTAAACAACTGTAGTTTTCTAAGTATATTGATTCCCATAAAACTATTGTTTTATATTGAGTGTTACCAAAACATTTATCTCAATTGGTAAAAATGATATATTAATTTTTTTAAGTGAATATTTTTATGGTAATTCATGTTATATTGGAAAGATTATAAAGAAAAAACAAGATGGGGGTGAATTGTGTCCATTTAAAACTTTCACAATTCTATCGATTCACATGCACAATAGAGAGACATAACGACGTTTCATTATTAGATTATTTACAGTGAAAAAACAAAAAATAGATCACAAATATTTATAGTGGTTCAAGGTATGAAGATGCCCTAGTCTACCCCACTAATCACCCTCTCTATAGGATTGGTGAATTTCACAAGTTAGGTCCTATTCTCATAAGACCGATCCACAACTGAGTGAAGGCAGTGGTCACCCTTAAAAACAAGGAAAAAAATAGATCCTTATGGGTCTTTAGAAATATAACCAAAATATCCATAGATTAGCATGAGAAACTAAAACTCTACCATGACTAAAACTGATCAGCCGATACTCAAAAGAAAAAATAGATATTGATTTGATAATATAGTTTAATCTTCACAGTTCCAGTAGCACACAACTGATAGAAGATGGATATTTGTCTTTTGAAGAATAATAATCTTTGAAATATGTATAAATAGATCTAGTTGCACAAGAGATATTTTAATTTAATAACATCAACAAAAATGGAGCATCAATCTTAAATGACTAAACACGTATATATTCAATATGTACTCCTCATTTCCGAGATTCTTGATCATTGTAGCACTGTAAATTAATTTTCACAAGAAAAAATTAAGAATAAAAGTTATTGAAATATCCAAGATGTCTACAGATATTGATATGAAACATAAAGCTTAGAAAGATACATTTAATGATATATCTCGCTTCAGGATTTTAGATCTACAAAATACACCTAATAAATTGAGATAATTCAAATTAAAAAATATAGCTCAAAGGCAACATAACTTCCATTAAGAATAGGATAGAATATCTCCATTGAATATGATCCTTTAAATTAATTATAATGAGATTTTAATTGGTTGAAATAGAGTTTTAAAATGCCCTTATATTCCGCAAATACTATAACAGCAAACTCCAATAAAGTTGTAAATTCAAATCTCTAGTGTTAAAAGTCAAACGTAAGGTTCCTTAAAAAAGAAAAAAAATACCGAATATAGGGTTCAACTACATAGAATTCATTCTCTAAATATAAGGTTGAATATTTAATGTTGATCACAAAATTAAGGTTTATGATCCATACATTTTCTTCTTAAACGTAGGGTTATATACTTACATAGGGTTCTTTAACCATACATTTTCTCTTTGGAAAACGTTTGGTTTTATTCAAACATAATGTTCTTTGTCCATATGTTTCTTCCAACGTAGGGTTGATAACCCATATGTGATGATACTTTATCATAATCATCAATACAAATATAGGGTATTATCCTTACATTACGTTATTCAGGTTAGTGAATGAACAATGATTTATGAAAACGACAATCCATGAATAGTGATTCCAAAATACCCTTAAGAGCATTCTGAACACATTAACAAATATTTCTCAAAAATAAATACTTAAATATAATTCCAAAATAATAATTATAAAGAATATAATATTCCTATAATACAATTAAAATAATATAATTATTAAAACAAATAAGGGTATTTGTGAAAATCAAAATTAATAAATTTTATAGACTATTGTTGAGATAATACGTTCCCAACAATATTCCCCGTTTTGATGATCACAAAACCCAAAAATTTAAACTATAAATATAGTGAAATAATTTATAAATTTGTAAACATAGAGTGAAATAAATTTTATTTGACAAAATTATTTTGTTAAATAGAAATTCTTGTGTTTATCCAAATTTCACCCCAAATATTAAAAAATTTAAAAATAAATGTTGAAATGTTTGAAAGGATGTGTTTATCTAAATTTCCACCTTTTTGTGAGATCCAAAAGACAGTAAATAAATATATTAAAACACATTTTAATGTTGGAATAATTAGTAATTGAATTGGATAATTAACTGATAAAGATAATATAGAATTCATGTTTGGCTATTAGACAAAAATATAAATGAATATAAAAATAAAGTATAGAAAAATATAATTGAAGACTATTTCATTAAATAGAAAATGTAAAAATACGAAAAGTATGAGAATTAGAAATAGAATATTCAATATCATAATTAGGATAAAAGGATGGTTTGGGTATGAAAGAATTGGGTAAGAGTTTTCTTGGTTAAGGTTCTAAGGATTTTGAGAAGCTTCAAACAAATCTTTAAATTCTGCAATTTGTAACCGCAATTTCATTATCAAACTATCACCCAACTGCACTATCATAAATATGTAATCACAATTAACATGAAAAGACTCCACAAGATTGAATTCAAAAAAGTCAAGTAATCTTTCCTATTGATTCATAAATTTTTCCAAGTTTTCTATAAACTGATTCAGTAGAAGTCCGATACTAGCTTCACTCTAAGTCAATTGATCAATAAGAAATTTCTAATTTTCCAATAAAACTAACAGAGGAACACTATTGCATTAAAGTTACCGAATACGAGCATTCATGTATTCCATAATAGATGTAATGGCCTGGAATATTATAATAATATATGGACTAGTTGTAGGGGTAGAAGTAGATGTACTGGTCTAATTTACTGAAATTTTCACGAATTTAAACTCACTTCCCAAGTACCAATTAAAATCTGAAAAATCTATCTTTGAAAAAACTTCAGATAAGATCCTCCTAATCCCATTTAATTTGCCTCTCTTCAACGCATCAAAATCCCTTCTAGATATAGTATTATCATTAGGTTCATGGATATTTTTCTTTGAAATTTCTATATTCGGTTACAAAGTTGTATTCTCTTCCAGAGACTTGTTAAATTTAATCAAAATTTCTTCAAATTGATGAGATAATGAATCAGATGTCCCTTTTTCTGCATTCTGTGTCTGATCAACAACATTAGGAAAAGGATTTTATACGAATCTCTCCAAATATTTCTTAGTTTAAAACGACTGATTGAAAAGTACTTCAGTATGATCTCCAGAAACATTAACTGAAAGTTCAACATTTTGATTCACAACCACATCTATAACTTCAGTTAATGATTTTTGTACAAATTTTTCTTCTTGAGCATATTATGTTTGAACAATTTTTCTTAAATATTCACTGTATCTTGAATATTTTCTTGTACTTGATCACTGATCATAGGTACAACAAGAAGCTATATAGCTTGACTATCCACTAGTATTTATTCTTCATGAATCGGTTCATCAAGATGAACTAAGCCGGTTGTTTCTCTAGAATCCAACACTTCCTATTAAACTTTTTGAACATATCTATTTTTTGGTTTCACAACAAGTACCTCTTTAATTTTTTCTTCCTCAACTTCCTCTACTACAGTTTTAAACCGAAGACTCCTCTGAGTCAGTTGAGAAATTGCATCAGTTCCAGATTCAACAACACCTTCCTTTCGAACAGCTTTGTTCTCCCGCCGAGCAAAAGCTCATTAGCTCTATTCTTCTTCAGCACCAACTGGTAGAATATTTCCTTTCAGTATACTCTTTAAAAATTATAATTTTTATAGAGTTACAACATTTCAAACATTGATATGATGGAAATTCAGTCTTGAATCTATTAATTGAATCATATATTTTTTTTAAAAAAATCTAGACATTACTCATCCATATAGAAAGAAATTCATCATAGGATTTACTTGAAAACAATAATGAAAATACCTAAACTTTTATTGTATAAAATTTAGTTTAATTCCACTTGGAAATAATAACACGATGTATATATCTGTGTACAAAATTTTCTTAACATCTACCATCCATGGTGGAATACCGATATAAATGAACTTAAACATGATCTTATAATCTATATCAAGATCCTTAATTTTTTTCCTAATGTACATCGAGTTAAATAGAAATGACATAATGTCGTTGGATGAATGATTATTTTTTCCAATCAATTGAAGATTGAAGTGAAAAACACTTTCATAAGGGAAGTCTACTATTTTCAAAGCTTTATTATCGAAATAAAAAAATATTTATCTTCAATACTTCCAAAAATCATATACTAATAGTCACTAAAAAAATTAATTGTACAATCTTGAAAAAAAAAGATCAATTCTACCTCATAATGAAATTCTGAATTGATTTCATTGAATGTAGTTTCCCGACAGTGAAATTCCAATGTCTACTTCAAGATTAGATTCATATGACATAACCAATTAAAATTATGAAATTTTATTTGAATCAATTTTCTGCTTATAACACTTTGTTGTTTCAGATAACTTGCATCTCATTCTTCTACATGCTTGGTTTTTTTTTTCAAAAATATAAAAGTCTGAGGTTTTTGACCTATAGGGGTTGGATGGGAAAATAGGGGTTTTAATATAGATTAATTTTTTTTGGTAAATAAAGGGTTTGGAAGAAGAAGGGTTTCCAACATGTGACACATATCCTCATTTCCTAATTCAGAGAGTAAATATAATAATAAACAAAATGATTTATTGATTATGTGGTGTAAATAAATTAAACATTACATAAAATAACTAAAATATAGTAATATTGACATAAGAAAAATAAATTATATTTTCAGTAACAAACCTATAAATAAAATAAAATAAAATAAAATAAAATAAAATAACTTATTTAAAAACTAAATAAACCAATATCTCCCTTAATAACATCAAAACTTACAGTGGGAAGTTGTTTACTGAAAATATCAGTTAATTAATATTATTATTAACAAATTCTAATGATATTGATTTTTTAAGAACATAATCTCTTAGAAACTAATGCCTAATATCAATATGATTTATTAGAGAATGAATTATTCGTTTTTTTGAAATATTTATAGCACTTGTATTATAACATAAGTTAGGTGTACTATTAAAATTAAGTCCAAATGCCATCAGTTTGTCTTTAATCCATAACACTTGCACATAACAACAACTGCAGATACATATTATACTTATGCTATTGATAAGGCAACAGAGTGTTGCTTCTTACTTGACCGTGACACTAATGATTTTCCTAATAAGTGATAAGATCCTAAAGTACATAATCTATCTAATATACAACCTCAAAAATCTGAATCTGAATATGATAATATATTAAAATCAGAAGTTTTTGAATAAAGATATTGAAAAAAAGTTCCTTTTAAAGATCTAAAGATCCTTTTGAAAAAATAAGATGTGATTCATTAGGATTTGTATGAAATTTGTCACATAAACATACTGAAAACATAATATCAGGTCTGCTAGTAGTAAGATATAATAAACTACCAATCATACCTCTATTTAACTTTTTCTCCACTGGTTTTCCAGCTTCATCTAAGTAATGTGTAATACTAATTCACATGGGAGTTGAATATGTCTTGCTGTTCTCAAGATGAAAATTTTCCATTAAATTATTAATATATTTTCTTTCATTTAATACATTTCAATAATATTTTTTGTAATTATGATGTCCCAAAAAGAAATTTAATTAACCCATCATGATCATATCAAATTCTTTTTATATGAGTTTTGAAAATTCATTACAAAGTTTTTTATTTTTTGATCCAAAAATAACATCATCAACATATATTTTAACAATTTACAAATTAGAAAAATTGTTTTCTTAAAAGGGTTGGATCTTCCAAACCAACAGTAAAACCATTTTTACAAATAATAGAACTTAATATTTCGTACCATGCTCTTGGTGATTTCTTAAGTCCATAAATATATTTAGTATGTTTTAAAAAAAAATCTGGTTTTTAGGAAATTTCAAAACCATGAGGTTTCTAAACATAAACTTCCTCCATTAAATAACCATTTTAAAAAGAAAATTTTGCATCCATATTTTATAATTTTAAATTCATATGAGATGAATAATCTAAAAGGATTTTAATATCTTCTAACGTAGATACTGGGGAAAATGTTTCATCATAACATATACCTTATTATTGATTATATATTTCAGCTACTAATCTACCTTTATTTCTAGTTATAGTCCCTTGACCATAATGTTTATTTCTAAAGACCCGTTTTCTTCCTATAAATGGATAATTTGATGGTCTTTAAAATAATTCAAAAACTTTATTTCATTTAAAATGATTCAATTTTTCTTTCATTTCTATCATCTAACTATCATATTATAAGTATTTTTCAAAATATTTAAGTTCATGTTGTGAAAGAAATGTAGAGAATTCAAATAAATTTACTATATTTATTCAAGGACTTATTTCTATTTCAAGGTCCCCTATAATAATTTCGGAAGGATGATTCATTAGGGTTCTAGAACTTATATGAAAGAATTATTTTAGGTTGATTAGTATCATACTTTTATAAACTGAACTGAATTTTATTTTCAAAATAATTTTTCTAGTTTTCAATTCTCATGTTGATAGAAGAGTGAGTAAATTCATCAGTTTGACATTTCTCTTTACTAAAAGGGTCCGTTTCATCAAACATCACATGAAATGATTCTTAAAAAATCCTCAAATTTTTATTAAATACTCTATAAAATTTAGAAGTTTCAAAATATACAAAGAATATTCCTTCATCATCCTTTGGGAAGTACTTATCAAGATTATCCTTGGTGTTAAGATATACACCATTCATCCAAAAAATTTAATGTAAATTACCTAAGTGGTTTTTTATTACCATATTCATAAGGTGTATTTTTGAATATATGACACATTAAAACTCTATTTATTATATAAGAGGATGTTCTTAGAAATTCTTCCCATAAATAGGTAGGAAGACTGAATTCATTTAGCATAGTGCTAGACATTTCATGAATAGTTCTATTTTTCCATTCAACAATTCCATTTTGTTGAGGTGTTATTAGTGTCGATAAAGTGTGTTTAATATCCCTGTTTAAGAAAAATGAATTGAATTATTGATTCTCAAACTCTCCACCATGATCACTTATTAATTAAATTATTTTAAAATTGTTTTCATTTTGAAAACTTTTTCATCAAATTTCAAAAATATTAAAAGCATCAATTTTCAGTTTTAGAAAATAGACCCAGTTGAATATAGAATAATTCTAAACTAAAACATATACATATAAATTTCCAAAAAACATGTTACTCTAGATGGTGCAAACAGATACATTTGGATATATTATAGGGGATTTGATGTAGCAATGTTTTTAACAGATTTAAAGGAATATTTGTGTTGAGTGACAATCTAGCATGCATCATAGTATCTATCACTATCAAACATGATACTAGGTAAATCTGAAACTAATTGTTTCTTAGATAAGTTTTGTAAAACATAAATATTTAAATGACCAATTCTTCTATTCCAAATCCATGATTCATTTATCTTATCAGCTAAACAACTGACTTTTTTTAGAAAACTGAATTTAAGTCCAAAGTGTTGATATTATCTGTTCTAGGTGCTCTAAATTTAAGAAAATGATCTTTAAATACAGAATATGAATTTTTTGAATAAACAACATGGTATCCATCATTACATACCTGAGAGATACTTATTTGGTTATTCTTTAATCCTTATACTTATAATACTTTATTGATTGACACAGACTTTGGATCTCAAACTATTCCAAGTCCAATTATATTCCCTTTAGAATTATCACCAAAGGTGACTAGACCTACATCAATATATTTCAATGTTTTTAAGATTGATGTATTTCCAATCATGTGTTTAGAGAAGCCACTGTCCATATACCATATAGATTTTCCTTTTCTGGGACCAGTTACCTACAAAGACAATTTAAACAAAAAATTGTTTTGGTACACATAATTTTTTGGGTCCAGCAATGTTAGCTAACATAGATTTGTGAATAAAAATCATATTTTTTTCCATGATTTATGAGGTATAATTTAGATAAATATTTTGAAATAAAATCTATTTTAATCCCTCTTATTTGATAATTTATTAAATTACCGTTTTTTGTTACATGTCCTTATGTTCCTCAAAAATGACAAATAGAATATTTTGTATTGGGAAAATAATAATAATTATTTAGTTTGGAGTTTTGAACTTTACTTCCTACACAAAATCTTTCCTTTTTAATTACATTCTAGTTATGAGTATCATTAAGTATATGTTATCCTTTTGTAAATATAAGGGCAACACTTTTATAATTTTCTACTTCATCCTGTAGTATTTTAATCTTATTTTCATGGTCAGTTCAGTTTGCAGTACATGAACTAAATTTCTAAACTAACTCTTGATGTTGTTTAAGTAAAGTAACCATGTATTCTAAAATAGAATTATTAATATTATTTTAAGATTTTTGTTTCTTTAATAGGGAGTCACATCTTTCTTCAAAAATAGTACGATAGACTTCCATTTTATCATTTGTGTAACTAGAATCACTATTAGATGAATAGTAGGGTTTTACCATATATTCTTCATCTATAAAGAACATATTAGCTTTTATATTTGACTCGTCCTTATCAAAATTATATATTTATGAGCTTCCAGAGTCTTCAAGAACACTACAAGTAGCCTTCATATCTCTTTCTTCCTTTATTTTCATAGTATGCATTTTTTAGAAACTTCTTTTATATATTTCTCTTTTCAATTTTTAATTGGAGACATTCATGTCTTATAGGACACAAATTTTTTCATTCATAACATCTAGTTTCCCTCAACTCTTTCCAATTATTTTTGAAGGGTTTTAAAAATCCTCTCTTATTCTTATAAAACATTCTAAACTTCATGGATAATTATGAAAACTCAATTTTTTAATTACATGAGTTTGAATTTCTTTCTTCTCTGACGTCATATTCCATTTTTCTATTCTACTTTTGAGATGTAACCTTTAAACCTCTATTATTATTATTTTTAGGACTTTTAACCTTCAAATTTATCTTGAATTTTAGCTCCATACATCATTAGAGTTCCAATCAATTCTCTCGTTGTTAGATTCTAGATAGGTGCTGATTGGAAGATTGCAGCTAAAATTATATTCCACTGATCAGGTAGTACTCTCAATACTTGATCAGTTTTTTAATTGATTCACCTATGATTTTAATGTTGTTTAAAATTTCTATTTTCCTTACATTCATTTGTTTAATAGTTTCTCTATAAGAAATTTTGAAACTATCAAATTTCAATTTCATTGTTGCAGACCTCATCTATCTTACATTTACCGTACCTTCATAAGGAACTAAAATTGTCTACAACTTTTCATAAGTTGTAGGGAATTGTGAGAAAAAGATGAATTCATCGTGTCGAAGTCCACATATGATAGAGTTCATAGTAGTAAAATTCATGTCATAGTCATACTCTATAGCATAAGTCTAGATGTTTTTCAAGAATTTATTAAGGCAGAATGATCTTTGAGTATACATTAAATCCAAGATTTATCAAATAGATTATCATAAGTGATTTCTAGAATCCATAGTTCTCACTATTGAATTATGGAGTGGGAAAAAAATTACATTTCTTATTTTGGATTCTCTATTGATCTGCATCAAAATTTTAAAATCTGGTTTTTTAGAACCAAATAATGTCTGTAGATCCCACCCTCTGATACCAAATGTTAGGTTAGAATGTCTATGGCTGAAATACAAGGGGGGGAGGGGGGTGTATTGTGTCCTTTTAAAATTTTTACATTTCAGTAAATTCAAATCAATAGTATATAGAGATGGTGAAGTTTTTGTATGAGAGTATGTACATTGGAAAAACAAAAAATAGAGCACAAAAATTTATAGTGGTACAAGGCACGAAGATCCCCTAGTTCAATCCACTAATCACGCTCTCTACGGGCTTGGTGAATTTCACTACTAATGTCCTCTTCTCATAAGGCCAATCCAAAAATATGTGGAGGAAGTGGTCACCCTTAAAAATAAGGATAAAACAGAGCCTTATGGTTCTTTAAACAAAGAACCAAAATATCGATAGCTTAGAACAAGAATATGATACTCCACCTAGAATGAAA
Source organism: Viscum album (assembly GCA_963277665.1). NCBI lineage: Eukaryota > Viridiplantae > Streptophyta > Magnoliopsida > Santalales > Viscaceae > Viscum > Viscum album. The sequence continues at coordinate 854,556,043 of OY728139.1, forward strand.
CAAAGTAGACAATACTAAAAAGATTCAATAGATATTGATTTGATAATACAATTTAAACTTCACAATTTTAGTAGAACACAAATGACAGAAGATATATCTTATTCTTTGGAAGAATAATTATCTGTAAAATATATCTGAATATATCTGGTTGCACAAGATATCTTTAATTTTAAGAACAAAAACAAAAACAGAGCATCACGCTTCCAAGATTGAACATATATATATATATATATATCCAAAATGTAGTCCCCATTTCGGATATGCTTGATTGTTGTATCACTAAAAATTACTTTTCAAAAGAAAACTTTAAGAATAAAAAATATCAACACAACCAAGATATATCGAAATATTTATATGAAACATCCAATGTAGAAAGATATATATATTACGACATATATTACAACAAGGCTTCTAATCTACATAAGACTTCTAATAAATTGAGAGAATTCAAATTAAAAAATACAGCTCAGAGTCATCATAACATCCATTAATAATAAGAGTGAAAAAATATGTTGAATACGATCCTTTAATGTAATTATAATGAGCTTTTAATCTATTGTAATTGAGTATTTAAACACCCAGATATTTTGAAAATACCGTTACAAAACACTTTTATAATGTCGTAAATTCAAATATCTAGTGTTGAAAATTGAAACACAAGGTTCCTTTACAAAATGAAAAAATACCAAATGTAGAGTTTAACTATGTATCATTCATTCTATGAATGTAAGGTTGAATAAGAAATTAAGGTTTATGATCCATACATTTTCTTCTCAAAAATAGGATTCCATACTTATGTAGGGTTCTTTAACCATACTTTTTATCTTTTGAAAAATATAAGGTTTCATTTAAACATAATGTTCTTTATCCATACATTTCTTCCAACACAGGATTGATCAACCATACATGCTTCTCCTTTATCATAATCATTAATAAAAATGTAGAGGATGATCCTTAAGTTACCTTCTTCATCATAGGGAATGGACAATGATTCCAGAAAATGACTAGTCGTGAAAAATGTTTCCAGAATACACTTAAGAGTATTCTAAACAATTTAATCAATATTTCTCACAAATATATACTTGAATATTATTCCAAAACAAATATTATAAAGAATATAAGCTTCCATAAATACACTTAATACAATACCATTAGTAAAACAAAAAACGGTATTTAGGAGCATCAAAATCAATAATATTTATAGAGTATTATTAAGACAATACATAACCAACACTTCATACATAATAGTTTAACTAATACTGAATCAAATATATCTACTAATCCATAGTTAATGATTTATATAAAATATTATACTCATTAATACTTTTTTCAAGATAATATTTTTGGGATGTTAAGGATATACCTAGAAGATTTTAGACTTGTTGGAGATAAAATACATAAGCATCATTGATATACTAACGCATTATTTTTTTAACAAATAAACCGTTATAAATAACTTTTATCCCAAAATATGTTATAATTTTTACAACTTGACCGCATGAACTATTTTGAGAATAACATAGAGGTAAATTCATAAATTTCATGAGATTCCTTTACAAAAATTTAGGAATTCTACAAAGAAAAATGAATTTACATAGTAATAAGACACAATATTCAATAGATGGACTGGTTGAACAATATCTTTACCAATTATTCATATATCATTTAAAACTTGAGTTAATGTTTTCATCAATTCACATTACTATACAAAATGAAAGAGATGATGGTAGTACAAGGAAGACTGATGAGGAGTCTTATATGGGTTATCAGTCTTCCATAGTATTCTAAGACATGTTTTTCGAATATAATTATAACAAATAACTATTAGTGTAAAAGCCTAAGATTTTATAATATATTTCTATTTTAAAAAATTAATTTCATTGATATCTTTGTTTGCACGCTACACCGTGTTTAAACAAATTGTGATATACTGTTGAATTATTATTATTTGATGTAAATATCATAACATAACTATTGGATTGGAGAGTATGAATATGAATAAAAAATTATGAACAAATATTTTTTTATATATTTATAAAATGAATTCATTGGTTTTTAATTGGTTATAAATTAAAATAAAATCATTCTAAGGTAGAAAAATATGTTTTTCGAAAAAATCCATTTTTATGCATATAATGTGTTTTTATATTAATAAATTAAATTAGTCTATATTGATGAATGTTTTTAATTACATTTTTCTATAATATATTTAATGAAATATATTAACATTCATGTAATATTTTTTACATGGTAAGGAATGAAGGTAAACTGGATTTTATAATTAAAATGATTTCTAAAGTGGGTTTTCTTGAATTTTGCACACTAATATTAAAATTCATTTATCCCACTTATAGAAATTAAATCTTTTAAAATGGGTTAAATATTTTTAATAAGAATAATTAATAAAATTTAATAGGGTTCAATTAATTTTTTCATAATGAATAGTATAAATTTGATATCACAGTTCAAGTTAAAGTAGGTTTTCTAAGGGGGTTAAACTAAGAGATAAGGATAAAATTTCCACTTAAACATGTATAACTCTTATTGATAAATTTTATTTAATCCTTATATTATCAAAAATTTTAATTATTTACCAATATGTTCCAATTTCATAAGAAATTGACTTTATATTATTTAATTTTTTTATGTATTTCCATGTGTGTCCCTCTCTTCACTTATTAAAGGGGACCTCTTCTCCTCCATTATTTACACAATTTTATCTCTCTATATCAGAAAATTACAATGAAAAACCCTTAATATAATCTTTATATTCATTTTGACCTTATTTTATTACCCTAATACTATCCTTATATGGATTAAGGTGCAACACAGTGGGGTCTTATCAAAGAAGAGGTAATCATCTTACCAAACTATTTAAAAGTTTATTTATTCTTATAATTACTCTAAATTGGGTGTATAAAAACTAAAATAATGAATATAGTATCATAAATATACCGATATTTTTTTATTATTATTATGGTATGTAACGCCCCGACCCTAGTTACCCAGAGTCGGTGCATTATTACATAACATTGGCATGATCACAAAAAAGATCAAATCTCGAAAGACCGATTGGTTTAGTAGCCTTGGAAACACTAGATATATTCATAAGTCTTACATTACATCATAAAATGAAAAACTACTACAACAACATAATATCTCCACAGTCCACACTATTATCCCCTCATAATATCCCTGCAGGTCATTCATAACTTACTTCTTCACATCCTGGGGAAAATAAACATAGAAAAGGGGTGAGCTCAAATGCCCAGTAAGGATAACAATATAGAGGAACATTCAAAATAAGCATAAACATTTAAGGCAATGCATTACTAAAACAAAAGCCTTTTAAACTTGAACTTCAACATAGTATGGAAAAAGTAAAATGAAATAATTCCATTTACTTATTCACATGGATATTCTACTAATCGAATAATCACATGAAAAATCAATAACCACTTTCATAATGATGGAATGCATAATGCTAAACTTTAATTTCTTTTCAAGGCCTCGTCCCAAGACCTTGGGGATAACTGTAACCGGAACCCAACCCGGAGTGCCTCTAATAACCGGACACCAACCCGGAGTGCCTCTAATAACCGGACACCAACCCGGAGTGCCTCTAATAACCGGAGACCAAACCGGAGGGCTTACTTTTACCAGTCCCTAACCTGGAGGGCTTAATTTTACCAGTCCCCAACCTGGAGGGCTTACTTTAACCAGTCCCCAACCTGGAACATACTTGTCCAACGCATTCATATGAAGTAAAGGTTGAAATATAACATAAACATTCTTATTGGAACTAGCATACGAAATGTCAATACTTTACTCATAAACCATGAATGCTATATAAATGACACATCTACAGTCAAACATATCACAAAACATCATTACAATATGGATGTTTTGTATCATAATAAATCAACTTCAAATAATCTTAAAATCCATCAAAGGATGTTGACATAGATGAAAATGTTTTTTTAAAAAATTATTGAGAGAAATATCCCTTTTTCATGAAAACATTTTAATGTTACACAATTTAGAAATTAAGGCATTTAAATACATTTTTGAATCAAAGTGTCCCATACCACTTTGAAACTTTTGAATGGAACTAACACTTTTAAAACATTCATTTTCATATAAATAAATCCTTACAAACCATTTTGAAAACGTGGACATAAAAGAGGATGATTTAGAAGAATAAATATTTAAAACATTTAAAATGATGTTTTATTAAAAGTTCCCTTAGAAATAATCCCTTTGAAAACTCTTTTATGAAATATGGACATGGATAGTAAATATGTCCCTGTAGATACTTACGTAAAGACAACCTCGGATATTAAAGAGATTGTGAAGTAAACCCTTATCAATTTGGTAACTTATGAAACATACAACCCAAGAAATAGGTATCATACAATGAAAATGTAAATACACATAAGGTAAAGTGTATTACACAAATAATACAATTATGGGCAGTACATACACCGCACAAAAGATAAATGTGGAAATATGGCATGAATCTCACGGAAATAAAGAGTGAGATGCAAACCCCTTACCACGTTAATCAACTGAGTTGTATGGACAAAAGTTAATAACCACCAAATTATTTACAGAATAACATGAATATAAAGATAATCATGATAATACATATCAAATTCCAGTACACAATACACCACTTTCAATAATTTAGTGGCGAATAATGGAAATCTCACGGAATTGAATGTGAGATAAGAAAATCCCTTACCTTGTACTTTTCCTTTGTTGGGGTAGGTTAACCTCCTGTATAATGGTGAAATAATTGTTATTAAATTATACAAGAATCATATACATTAATATGATATCATATATGATCTTTTAACATTGATTTATTAATAATATCTTAGTATTATCGTCGTTTCGGGTGATAATCGATTCGTTCTTCTTAAATGTTTGGTTACGTAAGGCATGTTTGTAATGGATATATTATATCTTATTCATAATCATAATGATATTAACATTATTTTTAACCCTAAAATGAGAATAATACTTGAATGGATACGATGGAGAATGAATCTCATCGCGTTCGTGGAGACGGTAGTCCGTACGTACGTACGAACGCTACTTCCATTTAATTTTTATTTTTAAAAGAATCGAATCCAAATGATACATAGGTATATTACTATTCCAGTATAATATAATATTTTATATATGTTACTTAATTTCATTAACACCATCCTTTATACGTTCCATGTGTGGTATGAACGAGTCATATCATTTTAAGGGGGCGGTAGTCCGCACTTCCTCAAATGAAATTATCGTATGTATATACAACATGAAACGAATAATGGTATGAAATAAAATGGAATTACAGAAGCTTATATATAAAATATATATCATTAATATCATATTTAATTACAGTTCCATCATAATGGCCACCATGAGACGCGGTAAGATGTATTTGAACAATCATCGTTTCGTGAGGCGTTAGTTTGCCATCCACAGAAACATTATGTTCATCATCCATTAGATGGAGTTGTGTGTATGTGTAGTTTTAATCCTTCTTATAACAACATCCTAGTATATTGTGGATACTGGTGTTGTTACAAAAGAAAGGAAATAAAAAGATTTTGTGGGTTGGAGAAGCAAAATAAATGAAAATAATTTAAGATAAATCGTTACCTTTAATTTAGGTAACTCACTTTGGTTGGAACCAAAGGACTTCTTGAAATGATTTCTGCCTAAGGGGAAGCTTCAAGGAGGAGGAGAGGGATGTGGGGAGCTTATTTGGGCAGGGTTTGGACGAGCCAAGTGGCTTGAGAGGTGTTAGGAATGAGTAGAAGTGGTCTCCTTTTATAAGGGAGAGGAGGGGCACCTTTGGAAAAACTAGAAATATTAATTTATAATAAATTAATATTCGGTTTCTAATGGATCCAAAGTTGATTATTTAAATGTTAAGGTGGGGATGGGTCGAAAAAAACTCATCCAATAGAATTTAGATAGGTTTGGGTACTTATATTAACCTTATCTTTAAGTATTAACTCTAAGTTAATTAGTTTCACTTTTACAATGTCTCTTTGAATGTTTATATAATATGGTTAATAAACTTACTATATACATCCAAGAGACCCCCAAGTGGTCCATTAATGATGAAACTATCATGATATAAGTCTCGTGTCCGAACCTTAGATTTTTAAGAATTTAATATTAATTAATAATATAATATTTGTTTTAAGAACTCTATTATGTCAATTTTGACACTATTCAATAGTTGATTTTTGTGAAACTCATAAAAGATTGATTACTTCAAACAAAGTAAATTAAATCAATCCTAATATATCATATTATCCTAGAAAATTAGTTTAATTCATTAAAAGTTTCATATTATATTTATTTGGGTATTTATAATATCAATTAGTTTAATTTTTCACTATTATAGTAATTACTACATCATCATTGTGTCATAAATAAATTAAATCATTTAATGTCTAAAAATTATAAATAAAATTTAATTATGTAGAAAGTCTTTTTATCTTTCTAATGAATATTTATAATCTAAAATCCAACATATATAACCCTATGTAATAATTGTTTTTCTAAAAGATATATGCTTGTGTCATTTTTGTATTCATTTTAACTTAATTAAAATAAAGTGTCATTATCACTTACAAGTGGATCCATGGGGTCCCAAAATCGACCAAAAGATGTCCATGGTCGGCCATGTATCAACAAATAGGGTTAAGACACGTTTTAGGATAATTTAGTATTATTATAATATTATTTTTTAACCCTTATTTACCGGATTTACCCTTAACCATGGTAAATAAAATATTTACCGCAATAATTATTCAAAATTGTCTAAAAATAAAAGTTACCTATTTACACAATTTGGACATCCTGATTCCAAATATGGAATCCATTTTTCTAAATTCAAAACACAGAAGTGGCAGAAATTAATTTAAAATTAATTCCTGCTGTCCAAACAAAAATCGTGTTTTTAAGAGATAATAACTATCAAAAGATTGACACTTGTTTATGTTCGGTTTAATTGTAAAATTATGTCCAATGACCAACATTATATTAAATGGTAAAAATATATTCTAAATATACTTTAAAACCACTCAAATTCACAATTTATCACTATTAATTATTTTGATTAAAAAAGTTGTTTTTAATTAAAATTTAGTAATTTTCACTATTCATCAAAATATGAAAGTTATCCGAAAAGTACCAAAATTTCACCTTAGGCTAAATTCGATATTCCAAATCCAAAAATTAAGTCCATTTTAAAATATAAAATATATATAATTTCAAAATTTTGTTATTACTATTCATAATGGCTAGTTTGATTGGTTGTGGCGTGTGTTAAAACTCAAGGTTGCGTACAACACACGCCACTATTTTATTCAAAGGAAAGCGTACTGTGGAAGCTTGGGATGTTTCATTTTAAATTTTTGATGTCCCCATTTAGTCAAAAAGTTTAAAATATAGTATTTAAAAATGGTTCACTATTAAAAGTTGATAAAAGTGCAATACTGAAAATGAATTTGTTCTTGCATTATATCTAAGAAACTCATAATATGGAATCTAAAATTATAAGGATTACATAAACTTTAAAATTTATCTAATACTATTCATAACCTCTTTTGAATGGCTTGTTTGGTAAGTCATGGTGTAATTGAAATCGGTGTTGCGTGTAATTAAAGTTATTGAATTATTTTGAAGAAATAACACACTATAAAATCTTGGGGTGTTACATTCTCCCCTCCTTCAATAAATTGCGTCCTCGCAATTTGAAATTGTTCTTCGAAAATAAAAGGTTGAAAATAGAAAATATCTTTGTGGGAAAACCCACATCGGAAATTGGGTTACTAAAATTTAGTCTTAATATGAGGAAAAGAGAAATGAAAGGGTTGCCACCAAATTATGATCTCGATTAGGAGAACATTGGTGGCAATTAGAGACATATAATTGGAGGAAAAATGTAAATATTTATAGGTAGTGATTGAGGTCATCAATCACAAACAAGTATAAAATTGAGGTCCTTAAACTCATCAATCTATGATGATTTGAAGTACCATCGGTTCAACAAAATATAGGGTATTGGGATAACACATTTTTGACGTTTCAAAATATCTTAGTTGAAATACCACATCGAAAAATGAATTAATGAGGCCTCTATTTAAAATAAAGTGTGGAAAGTATGAAGATTACCGAAAATAACACATACTAGGGTTCCATGTAAGATAATATGGATATGGAAGAGAAATCTAACCATCAATTATCTGATGGAGAGTGGTAGAGAACATGGCTATGAAAAGGCCAACAATCCCAAAGCCATAAATTAGTGATGATTTAAGGTACCATCTAGGACAACATTTTTGTTCTAAGTTACTTTTATTTATATTGAGGAATTCATTTATGAGATTGGCTAAGATCATAAGGAGATATACTTACTTTATTATTAGAGTTTTATCCATTAATAAATTTCTACCACAAACTCATCTTTCACTCTAAAAGATAATAGAACGTAAAAAATTTCTATTTATACTATTCATATAGGGTTCCAAAATAAATGAATTTATAATTCATCTACCAGATCTTTTTTAAAAAAAAACTACATTATTTAATCCAGGACATCTCGTGGGCCAGTGGTAGGTGATACACCCTTTTCGCCCTTCGGTTGCGGGTTCAAGTCTCGCAGCCTTGCCGGACACGACGGGTTGCCGCCCGACCTCCGGGTTGTCCTTTTATGGAAATACAAAATAATCCAAACTAGAACTATCCAAAATACTTCTGTCCAAACTCACAGTCCAACATTTATAAGGAAGGTAAACATAATTTAGATCCTTTTTACCCCGTAATAGCATATGAATACCTTCATCATGTATTCTTTTAATACACTGAAACATCCTGAATTACCATATTCCTTGATTACATTCATGCTCCCTTATTCCATATAGAATGCTGGATATACCTCATCAATCCAAAAATGTTTTAAACCCCAACAATAATAGAATATACAGATCATTAATCAGTTCCAAGGTAGTCAAGAATATCCAATATAATTTATCCAAAACAATCACATATTATTCCAAAATCACTACCTCAGTATCAGAACTATATTATGATTTATCATTCTCTCAACCATATATTTTCCAAAACTTTATCCTGCTATTGAGTCACTTTTCTTTGTTCCATAGAATCTCAAGTCCTTAATGAAATAGTACTGCAGTACAATCCTTATCTACTCCATAATTATTATAACAAGTATATTGTTGATACAACACTCAATTGACATAATCAACATAAGAACTCTAATCATTCGTCTTCATCTGTGGTAGTATCATAACTTGATTATTATCCAATAGCATCATTTGCGGCATAGTCTGATGACTGGGACATAGGTTCGCGTAGTGTCCAAACTCCTTGAAAATGAAGAATTGTACATTTGAAACCATTTTCTTACCCTTTCAGTCACGTACTTTGTGCCCTTTTCCTCCACACTTATAACAAACTCCCATTCCTTTCAGGCAAGTTCCAGGGTGTTTCTTTCCACAGTTACCACATATGGGAAAATTCTTCTTTTCCCTCTTCCCTTTATCCATCTTTATCTCTTCCATCCTTTTCTTCTCTTGCTTCCCTTCAAAGCCATAGGACTTAGTAAACTCTTTACTTATCTTATCAACACATGATATTATTTCTTCATATGATGATAATACATGGGAGACTATTTCTCTTATAAATTCTAGCTTAAGACCATGAAAGATATGATCCTTCCTTCTCTTTGGATCATGTGCATTTCTAGAGTTCTCATTCCTTCTACTGGGTGCCATTTCTAAACAATGGAATACACTAGATCAGTTTATGAATCAAAATACATAATCCCATACTTATAAAACACTTAACATAAATTGAACTATTTATGGATATAATCCATATAAAAATGTCTCCTTTGAGGATGTATATAATCATAAACCCTTCATAATGGTTTGTAAAGAAAATGAGAATTATCCTAAGCATATCCCCCGGGAGTGTCGTAACCAAGAGTGCAGCAAGGCCCGTTGTCGTGCACCAGTTCCCGTTCGAGTCTAGCTCAAAGCGGTGTTTTTGGGATTTACCCCTAGGTACATCTGTGCCAGAGCCGCCTCTACCTGCTCGTATCCAGACAGGGATGTATTGCTCGGAAAACTCACAAAATCTCTACAATACCAAAATTCTAGGAAGTTCTTCTATACTAATCCTCAAAGTTCATCTTAGGTCTACGTGCTCTAATCAGAGTTTATCTAAATCTAGCTTCCAAGGTTTGTACTAAACTTCCTCTGATACCAACTGTAATGCCCCGACCCTAGTTACCCAGAGTCGATGCATTATTACATAACATTGGCATGATCACAAAAAAGATCAAATCTCGAAAGACCGATTGGTTTAGTAGCCTTGGAAACACTAGATATATTTATAAGTCTTACATTACATCATAAAATGAAAAACTACTACAACAACATAATATCTCCACAGTCCACACTATTATCCCCTCATAATATCCCTGCAGGTCATTCATAACTTACTTCTTCACATCCTGGGGAAAATAAACATAGAAAAGGGGTGAGCTCAAATTCCCAGTAAGGATAACAATATAGAGGAACATTCAAAATAAGCATAAACATTTAAGGCAATGAATTACTAAAACAAAAGCCTTTTAAACTTGAACTTCAACATAGTATGGCAAAAGTAAAATGAAATAATTCCATTTACTTATTCACATGGATATTCTACTAATCGAATAATCACATGCAAAATCAATAACCACTTTCATAATGATGGAATGCATAACGCTAAACTTTAATTTCTTTTCAAGGCCTCGTCCCTAAGACCTTGGGGCTAACTGTAACTGGAACCCAACCCGGAGTGCCTCTAATAACCGGACACCAACCCGGAGTGCCTCAAATAACCGGACACCAACCCGGAGTGCCTCTAATAACCGGAGACCAAACCGGAGGGCTTACTTTTACCAGTCCCTAACCTGGAGGGCTTACTTTTACCAGTCCCCAACCTGGAGGGCTTACTTTAACCAGTCCCCAACCTGGAACATACTTGTCCAACACATTCATATGAAGTAAAGGTTGAAATATAACATAAACATTCTTATTAGAACTAGCATACGAAATGTCAATACTTTACTCATAAACCAAGAATGCTATATAAATGACACATCTACAGTCAAACATATCACAAAACTTCATTACAATATGGATGTTTTGTATCATAATAAATCAACTTCAAATAATCTTAAAATCCATCAAAGGATGTTGACATAGATGAAAATGTTTTTTTAAAAAATTATTGAGAGAAATATCCCTTTTTCATGAAAACATTATAATGTTACACAATTTAGAAATTAAGGCATTTAAATACATTTTTGAATCAAAGTGTCCCATACCACTTTGAAACTTTTGAATGGAACTAACACTTTTAAAACATTCATTTTCATATAAATAAATCCTTACAAACCATTTTGAAAACGTGGACATAAAAGAGGATGATTTAGAAGAATAAATATTTAAAACATTTAAAATGATGTTTTATTAAAAGTTCCCTTAGAAATAATCCCTTTGAAAACTCTTTTATGAAATATGGACATGGATAGTAAATATGTCCCTGTAGATACTTACGTAAAGACAACCTCGGATATTAAAGAGATTGTGAAGTAAACCCTTATCAATTTGGTAACTTATGAAACATACAACCCATGAAATAGGTATCATACAATGAAAATGTAAATACACATAAGGTAAAGTGTATTACACAAATAATACAATTATGGGCAGTACATACACCGCACAAAAGATAATAGTGGAAATATGGCATGAATCTCACGGAAATAAAGAGTGAGATGCAAACCCCTTACCACGTTAATCAACTGAGTTGTATGGACAAAAGTTAATAACCACCAAATTATTTACAGAATAACATGAATATAAAGATAATCATGATAATATATATCAAATTCCAGTACACAATACACCACTTTCAATAATTTAGTGGCGAATAATGGAAATCTCACGGAATTGAATGTGAGATAAGAAAATCCCTTACCTTGTACTTTTCCTTTGTTGGGGTAGGTTAACCTCCTGTATAATGGTGAAATAATTGTTATTAAATTATACAAGAATCATATACATTAATATGATATCATATATTATCTTTTAACATTGATTTATTAATAATATCTTAGTATTATCGTCGTTTCGGGTGATAATCGATTCGTTCTTCTTAAATGTTTGGTTACGTAAGACATGTTTGTAATGGATATATTATATCTTATTCATAATCAGAATGATATTAACATTATTTTTAACCCTAAAATGAGAATAATACTTGAATGGATACGATGGAGAATGAATCTCATCGCGTTCGTGGAGACAGTAGTCCGTACGTACGTACGAACGCTACTTCCATTTAATTTTTATTTTTAAAAGAATCGAATCCAAATGATACATAGGTATATTACTATTCCAGTATAATATAATATTTTATATATTTTACTTAATTTCATTAACACCATCCTTTATACGTTCCATGTGTGGTATGAACGAGTCATATCATTTTAAGGGGGCGGTAGTCCACACTTCCTCAAATGAAATTATCGTATGTATATACAACATGAAACGAATAATGGTATGAAATAAAATGGAATTACAGAAGCTTATATATAAAATATATATCATTAATATCATATTTAATTACAGTGCCATCATAATGGCCACCATGAGAGGCGGTAAGATGTATTTGAACAATCATCGTTTCGTGAGGCGTTAGTTTGCCATCCACAGAAACATTATGTTCATCATCCATTAGATGGAGTTGTGTGTATGTGTAGTTTTAATCCTTCTTATAACAACATCCTAGTATATTGTGGATACTGGTGTTGTTACAAAAGAAAGGAAATAAAAAGATTTTGGGGGTTGGAGAAGCAAAATAAATGAAAATAATTTAAGATAAATCTTTACCTTTAATTTAGGTAACTCACTTTGGTTGGAACCAAAGGACTTCTTGAAATGATTTCTGCCTAAGGGGAAGCTTCAAGGAGGTGGAGAGGGATGTGGGGAGCTTATTTGGGCAGGGTTTGTACGAGCCAAGTGGCTTGAGAGGTGTTAGGAATGAGTAGAAGTGGTCTCCTTTTATAAGGGAGAGGAGGGGCACCTTTGGAAAAACTAGAAATATTAATTTATAATAAATTAATATTCGGTTTATAATGGCTCCAAAGTTGATTATTTAAATGTTAAGGTAGGGATGGGTCTAAAAAAACTCATCCAATAGAATTTAGAAAGGTTTGGGTACTTATATTAACCTTATCTTTAAGTATTAACTCTAAGTTAATTAGTTTCACTTTTACAATGTCTCTTTGTATTTTTATATAATATGGTTAATAAACTTACTATATACATCCAAGAGACCCCCAAGTGGTCCATTAATGATGAAACTATCATGATATAAGTCTCTTGTCTGAACCTTAGATTTTTAGGAATTTAATATTAATTAATAATATAATATTTGTTTTAAGAACTCTATTATGTCAATTTTGACACTATTCAATAGTTGATTTTTTTGAAACTCATAAAAGATTGATTACTTCGAAGAAAGTCAATTAAATCAATCCTAATATATCATATTATCCTAGAAAATTAGTTTAATTCATTAAAAGTTTCATATTATATTTATTTGGGTATTTATAATATCAATTAGTTTAATTTTTCACTATTATAGTAATTACTACATCATCATTGTGTCATAAATAAATTAAATCATTTAATGTCTAAAAATTATAAATAAAATATAATTATGTAGAAAATATTTTTATCTTTCTAATTAATATTTATAATCTAAAATCCAACATATATAACCCTATGTAATAATTGTTTTTCTAAAAGATATATGCTTGTGTCATTTTTGTATTCATTTTAACTTAATTAAAATAAAGTGTCATTATCACTTACAAGTGGATCCATGGGGTCCCAAAATCGACCCAAAGATGCCCATGGTCTACCATGTATCAACCAATAGGGTTAAGACACGTTTTAGGGTAATTTAGTATTATTATAATATTATTTTTTAACCCTTATTTACCGGATTTACCCTTAACCATGGTAAATAAAATATTTACCGCAGTAATTATTAAAAATTGTCTAAAAATAAAAGTTACCTATTTACACAATTTGGACATCTTGACTCCAAATATGGAATCCATTTTTCTAAATTCAAAACACAGAAGTGGCAGAAATTAATTTAAAATTAATTCCCGCTGTCAAAACAAAAAGCGTGTTTTTAAGAGATAATAACTATCAAAAGATTGACACTTGTTTATGTTCGGTTTAATTGTAAAATTATCTCCAATGACCAAAATTATATTAAATGGTAAAAATATATTCTAAATATACTTTAAAACCACTCAAATTCACAATTTATCACTATTAATTATCTTGATTAAAAAAGTTGTTTTTAATTAAAATTTAGTAATTTTCACTATTCATCAAAATATGAAAGTTATCCGAAAAGTACCAAAATTTCACCTTAGGCTAAATTTGATATTCCGAATCCAAAAATGAAGTCCATTTTAAAATATAAAATATATATAATTTCAAAATTTAGGTATTACTATTCATAATGGCTAGTTTGATTGGTTGTGGCGTGTGTTAAAACTCAAGGTTGCGTACAACACCCGCTACTATTTTATTCAAAGGAAAGCGTACCGTGGAAGCTTGGGATGTTTCATTTTAAATTTTTGATGTCCCCATTTAGTCAAAAAGTTTAAAATATAGTATTTAAAAATGGTTCACTATTAAAAGTTGATAAAAGTGCAATACTGAAAATGAATTTGTTCTTGCATTATATCTAAGAAACTCATAATATGGATTCTAAAATTATAAGGATTACATAAACTTTAAAATTTATCGTATACTATTCATAACCTCTTTTGAATGACTTTTTTGGTAAGTCATGGTGTAATTGAAATCGGTGTTGCGTGTAATTAAAGTTATTGAATTATTTTGAAGAAATAACACACTATAAAATCTTGGGGTGTTACTTGGTACATCCATTTTCCACCATCTTTCCATCAAATGAGAAATGAAAGTATCGCTCATGTGGTTGTGCAGACTACCTCCTCCACATAACGATATGATTAATTTTTCATCAGCATATTTCATCATTGGTTATTATAATTTATTTAATGGTTTTATATGATATTTATTATATAATTATAATTCTATAATTATATTATATTATCTACCTTCTTACCTTAACATCCATTCAAAAATGATAGCGTCACTCATGTGTATGTTTGGACTACTACCTCCATGAAGTGATGTGAATAATTTTTCATTTATGATTTACATGGATATTAATAATGAAATATTTAATGAATATATATTATATTTATAATATAATAATTATTGTGTACATGGGAATTATTATTTACCATTATTTTGTTCCATCAATTAAAAAGTGGAAGCATCACTCGTGCGTGCGTACAATCTTCTATCTCCACGAGGTGATGTAATTCAATTTTCATCACATATTTATATTAATAGTTATAATGTTGTATATAATGAAAAATATAAACATTATTTCATGATTTATTTTTTTATATGGTGAAACTACGATAGAGGTGCATGTACCCGGCCCATCAAACTAGAACATGCATAGAAAACCGATCTATTTTACTAGAATAATGTTTTCAATGATAAAATTATTAATAAAAGGGTAATTAGATATTATAAATAAATGATAAATAGTAAGTTATTCTTAGAAATTTTTATTTAATTTATTTATAATAAATATATATTTATTATATATGAGGTTTTAAAGTGTATGAACAAAGACGAGACTTCAGGTAAGGGTCTATGTTACAATCTTATTTATTTTTAGGATTTTTGATGCTAAATTTATAATGAGGAAAATCATGTAGATATTACCATTTAAACTCCATATATTTTATTATTATCTAGTTATTTATTGAATTTTTATTTACCAAAAAAATATTTATTTCTTTTTTACTTAAAAATATCAATAAAATGTTTTTTATGAAAAATTGACATTATTCCCTCTTTGATCACTAAATGTTTTCCTCTATGCTCATGTTATTTACTTTTATTAATAATGTTCTTTTCTAGGATGAAATTATTATTTGAAGTGATTTTAAAAAATATTTTAATTTCCTTTCTAATATTTTAAGAATTATTTTTACAATATTTTTTGAAGATGTTATTTATAGCTTTTTTAAAAAATTATGAATGGAATATTTGTTTTAATGTTTACTGCATGAACAAAATTTCCAGCCATTGTGAATATTAATTGATTTAAAAATTAATTTACCTGTTTCCATGGTTATTTTAAAATAATATATTTTCCTCAATATTCTGGGAATTTATAGTTTTTAATGATCATAAAAGAAACATTTATTTCTTTGTTTTCAAAGAAATGATCAAATTCTATTTTATAAGAAATTTTTAACATATTTCAATTTAATTTTTGGATTATTATGCTTCAATAGGGATATTATCTTATGATACCATCCAATTTCTTTCTATGGATGGTTTTTGATGACGTTGATTAAATGGAACCCATTTCTTTACCATGAGTTTATTATGTTATAATAAAATATTTATGAAACACATTTCTTTTCCATAGGTCATTTTATGATGAAATAATGGAATATTTAGGAAACCTATTTCTTTTTCATTTGTTATTATATTATTAAATTATTATGACATATTTTTACATTCCATGGGTTATGATATATTTAATTGATTAATATTTTATAATACTGTGGAACAAAGATATATGGTTTTAATAATGTGATTGGCGGGCCTATAATTATATATACTTTTAATTCATAAAGTAAATATGGATATCTCATGAGTTAATATGGACAATAATGAGGAGTGAACCCATTCCAATAAAGTATTATACCTAATATGATAGTCTTGGGAGTGAACCAAGACTAATGAAATGATTGAATAGGTGAGTGGACCCAATCCACTATGGTAGTCCTAGTGGGTCTTGACTAATGATGTAGTTTTTATACTTATGTATATGAAAAAATTTACAACTTATGCTTATAATAGGTTATCTTGCTTTATTATTTATAATTTATGAAACTTCATTCTTATACTCTTGTATTTTGTTAGGTGAAAACCCTATTCCATGATTCATGATTAAAGTCCATTGATTTATTATGTTTGAATTTATTAAGTTATGATCATGTTATTATAACCTTATTCTTATGCTATTTGACCATTGATTTATACCTCCTTTATTTATCTTTACTAATCATTTGGGATCACACTTTCTTATATTTCTATTTTACCTAGGTTATGAAGAAATATTTTAAGTAAGAAATTTAAAATAAGGGTACTAGGAGATAAGAAAGGCATATAAAATATTGAATATATTTTTTGAAATATTTTTATTATTTATTTATTCTATAAAACAATAAAATTTTATTTTCCTTGAGCATGTATTATTGTTAAATATATTTAATATTCGTCTTTAATAATGAAATATTTATCTTTGTTATGCTTAGGTCACCTTATTTGGTATCAAAAGATGGTTTAGTTATTTGTTTATATTATGATGATAAAAATTTAGTGAGAAGCCATAGTATAAGCCTATGTATAGGCTAAAATACTAGGTTCTGGTAAATAAAGGAATATGGTTTCATAGAAATTAAATCCCTATATAGATAATGGAATGTTGATGTGGATATTATAAATATTTACCTAGGGGTAAAAACCATAAAAATTATTATTGAGTATCAAATCAATCTTCAATCAGGGCATGATGGGTGGGATTAATACTGCACAACTTGCTAGACTCTCTCTAATGATATCATTTGTTTAATTAACATTATGAACCATTATGATGAATGAGAGTATAGAATATATGAGAAATTATGGAAATCCATAATGATATGTGATAAAATTAATGTTTCATGGGTTGAAATAATGATTCATAATTTTGGACATTATAGGAATGATTCTCATAATCATATGATTGATCACTATGATTATGATTGCATGATGATCACACAAACCATTTTAGTTTTAATAAGGTATTGAAGATAGAATGATGAAGTTGCGGTGGAGATATGAATTATCATATATTTAAGTATTTTATTTGATCCTAGTCATACAAATTCGTTTATATCATGAAATGTATATAAAAATATTAATTCAAATCCTCAATGATTTTATATTTATTTAGAAGTAAAAAATCCTAATTGTATGATAATCACATCTTAAGTCTATAGCTCATCTTCAATAGATGTTTTTGGGAATGTGACTCTTGAAAATATTTTTAATCTACCTATAGTTGAATTTGATGTGATTTTTGGAATGGATTAGATATCTCTATATAGATCCCATATCAATGTATGGGGCTGGGAAATCATGTTTGATATTATAAAGCAACTGATTATTGTCTTTTGGTGTGAGGATGAATATGGGATTCCATCATTAATTACATATTTTGTATGGCTGTTACTACCTATTCATGAGGGATATTTATATCAAATGGATTTTTAGAAACTCTAAATTTATGATTTGATTATTTTTCAAGATTATACTAATTTATTTCATGAATAATTACTTAATATTCCCCTCAAATAATGAAGTTAAGTTTTCAATAGAAATCATACTTGGTGTTATATAAATTTCAAAGAATTTATATTTAATGAACTTGATTTAGTTGAATGAATTGAAGAAGAAAATCCAAGATAATCATGATAAAATACTCATATAACTGATTTCATCATCATGGGTTCCCAAGAAACCCCCATCTAACTGCAATCTCTCTTTTATCAGTGCCACTCAAAAAGATCTGGATGCAGCTCTGCGCGTCAAGGAATGCTTCTTGGATATGCAGGAGCGGGACACCCACATAAACCAAGGGGATGATAATTCACAATATTTCCACCAGAAAACATCAGCTAGGCGCCAGAAGAATTCTATTACTCGCATCTCTCAACTAGATGGTAGAAAAGACTCTAACACCAATGGAATCCACGAATAATTGACCTGTTATTTCCAGAACCTTTTCTCTGTAAGAACTCCTCTCATCTCTGCTGAAGTGGAGGATTTCATCAGACCTGTGATCACTGATGAGACCAATCAGAAACTTACCAAAGATGTGATGGACGAGGAGATACGTCTGGATCTAAAACATATTCACCCCAATAAGGCCTCAGGCCCAGACGATTTCTATGCCCTCTTCTTCAAACAATACTAGAACATTATTTGTCCCAACATATTCAATATGATAAGGAATATTTTGGTTAAGAAAACAAGCATTTCCATCATCAATTAAACTGTCCTCGTCCGCATTCCCAAAATAAAGAATCCTCTTGCGGTCCCTGACTTCAGACCTATTAGCCAGTGCAACGTCTCTTATAAAATTTTCTCAATGATCTTAGTTAATCAGCTGCGTCCTTAGTTACCAGACATCATCTCGGAAAACTAGAGTGCCTTCGTGGACTAGATACCGATCACTGATAACGCAATTTTGGCCCATGAAGTGTTCCACTATATGAAAACACGATCCACCATGAAAAGAGGAACCATGGCCTAGAAACTGGATGTGACTAAGGCCTATGATAAAGTGGAATGGCACTTCACTAGAGTCGTAATGCTGAAAATGGGCATGTTCTCTAAATGGGTAGATATGGTCATGCACTCTGTCTCATTCTTCTCTTTCCAGATCAAGGTTAGTGGGGAGATCACCCGAGGTTTCGACCCATCCTGGGGCCTTCTCTAGGGAGATCCTCTCTCTCCCTTTCTCTTTATCTTGGTGGCTGATGATTTTTCTAACCTAATTTTTAGGGCTGCATCCTCTAACTCTTTAAATTGCGGAAATGTTTTTCATGTAAGTCCACCATTTTTGCATCTCTTCTTTGCCGAATACTACCTCCTTTCCTCTGGAGAAACCACTAATGAATGCTGGGTAATCATCCATGCGATCCAATAGTATGAGAGGGCATCTGGTCAGTCAATCAATCATGTCCAGTCGGAAATATTCTTTAGCACAGGGGTACCTCCTTCTACGAAAGAAGAACTCTGTGAATCTATAGGCATCCATTTGGACAAGAAACACTAGAAGTATCTCGGACTCCCCAGGGTAATTGGCCGCTCCAAAAAAGAAATCTTTTCATCCTTTATGGAAAGGATTGAGAAGAAATTTCAAGCCTCGACACAAAAAATTATTTCCAAAGATGGTAAGGATATCTTTGTTAAATCCATCATCCAGTCTACCCCCAGCTATTTTATGTCCCTATTTAAGCTTCTGGTGGCTGTTTTCAACAAGATCCAAACAAGCTCAACCAACTTTTGGTTAGGGAAGAATGATGAAAGGAATAGATCCCACTAGATTTCCTAGTAGAAACTGTGCAAACCCATGTCTAAGGGAGGTATGGGATTATGAAATCTATTTCAATTCAATGATGAACTGCTAGCTAAGAATGTTTTTTTCCTTATTAACCATCCATCATCTCTATGTGCGTGTGTACTCCGAGCCAAATACTTCCCCCCAAGGACTTCCACGTCTCCTCTCTTAGACCTCATCCAAGCTTCCTTTGGAGATGCATTTGGGGGGCCCGAAGTATCCTAGAAAAAGGGCTGGAATAGAGGATTGGGAATGGACAAATTGTTAAAATTTGGACTGACCCTGGCTGATTGGTGAGGAAGGTGTGTGGGCCTCATCCCCTACCAAACCAGGTTTTGAAGATGCCACTATCAGGTGTCTCTTTTCCTATCAGCGTCCAAGATGGTGTTTGTTGAAGATTAATGTATGGTTAAATTAAAGAGGGAAAATAATTATCCTGAGTAACCCCTGGGTCCTAGACGCAGGCCCCAACCAACTCTTCTGGATCAATGAACTTTCAGGAGTGTACACGGTGAAATCTGGATACTGTCTCGACATTGGTAATCAATCCGTTGATTAGGATGAGGGAACATGGAAGTAAATTTGGAAACTCAACTTCCCCCAAAAAATATGCCACTTTTATTGGAAGATGTGCACAGGCACCCTTCCAAGCATGAGACTTCTCATCTTTCGACATATTTCCAATGACGAATCTTACCCTTTCTCCCTGAATGTCCTAGAATCTCCCTTTTACTCCATCATCTAGTGCCCAGCGGATAAAGAAATTTGGAATAAATGGGGCTCTTCTTCAGACGCTTCACTAGCCATGGCCTTTGACCTCCCATCTTTCCTGATGCGATGGTTCTCCTCCTACTCATCGGCTAAAGCGGGTTCACTTTTCACCCTAGCCTATATCATTTGGGTCCATTGTAATGAGGTAGTTTTCAACCACATTCACAGACCCCCTAAATTCTGGATTGAACGTGCCTTTTCATGGATTGGGGGATAGAAGCACCACAATGGACAAAACAAATCCCTTATGAACCCCTTATTTTTCCTCCCACTAGTGTCCGCCAAGAGAAGGGATTCTAAATATTAATTTGGATGCATCTCTCCCCAAGGATGGGCATGTTGCCCTTGGAATCCTAGCCCAGAATCATCAGGGGCATGTCATTGCAGCCAAACATGAATCAAACCAAACTATTTGGGAACCTGTGGTGGCCGAGGCTACTACCATCCTTGTCGGTGTGATGCTTGCCAAATATCGCAGATGGGATAAAATCACCCTCGAATCAGACTATCTCACCATTATCAATGCTATCAATTTCAGTAACAGCGTCCTCTAGTCATTTGGATCCCTCATCAGGTGAATCATTTCTCTCCATCAAGGCTTTTCAATCTGCACATTTTCCTTTACTAAAAGTGAAGGAAACAATGCTGCCCATCAGCAGGCGGCCTCAGGACCCTATGATGTTAACCAGCTCTGGCTGGACCATTTCCCTTCTTGGCTTTTCATTTGTACATCTACTGATCTTCGATATTAATGAATCTGTCTTTTATCAAAAAAAAGTATGTAGAACTCAATAGTTCAATAATATTGAGCTTCATTATAAATATCATCAATTTAAGTTAAAGAAGGAATATATACCCAAGAAATCCTTTCATACATGGTATGATCATTAGGAATTTATAGTGATTACATTTATATTTACTAATGACACTTCTATATTCATGTATTTAATGAATAGAGTATTTACAGGCTACCTCAACAAGTCTATGGTGGGTTTTATATATGAAAATATTAAATATCACGAGTTAATGGAATAATATTTATATCATTTAATGGTTGTATTAGAGACTTTAAAAATGGATAAGTTATATGAAATATTTAGTATGTGTAAATTGTTTTTACAAAATGTTTCATTCTTAGGTTATATAATCTCAATAAAGGGTATATTGATAGATCCTTCAAATATTCAAGCTATTAACCTAGGGAATAGAATAACCATAGTGATCGAGATCCATATTTTACATAGGTTTTATTAATACTACTAATTATTTGTGAGTGATTTATTATGACTATCTAATCCCATAACCAAATTGATTCAGAAGGTATCCAAGTTACTTGGGATTGATAAATGTGATTCAAACTCAAATTAAATGAATGGAAGGTTAGTTAGTGCACCTGTACTCACCCTAAATTGTAGTGGAGAAGGGTTTGTGACATTAAATGATGCATCAAATAAGGGACTAGGATGGACCCTCATGAATAATGACATGGTGATATTCTATACCTCTTGATAGTTGAAAAATCATGGGAAAACATTGCTCTACTAATGATTTGGATTTGGGAGTAGTAATTTTTTCATTGAAAATATAGATACATTATATTTATATTGAATGATGTAATATATATTTATCATAAAATATTTAAGTATATATTCACATAAAAGAAGTTGAATATGTGCCAAATGTATATGGTTAGAGTTAATTAAATATTATAACTACTCAATACATTACTACACCAGGAAGGTGAACATGGTGGATACTGATTTGAGTTAGAAATACCATTCTAGATTCTCCATGATAAGGATTAAAATATTTCTAATAATTTTAAATTTATATAATATGGATCCTGAAATCATAAGGAATAAAATCTTATCTTTTATAGATAAATGATAAACTATTCATCTGTAATATCCCAACCTTTTCTGGAGTAATATTGGGCATGTTTTCAGGTACATCTTGATGTTTTTAAGTACCTCTTATTTGGAGTAGTGTCTTGAGATGCGTTTGAGTGAATTTATAAGGAAAAATAACAGACAGTGGGATGTGCACGGTATGTGCATGTTTTGAAAAATCATTCGACCAAACCATGCCATTAGTTAAAAACTAGACATAGCAATCCCCACAGTTTGAAAAAACATACTGCCAAACTGTTCCAACTATGCAAAACTAGAGATAGGAGAGTGTATGGTAGGTGCACAGTTTTCCTGACCATGTGCCTCTGCCCAGGACACTTGTTTTTAATTCCAAAAATATATTTTAAAACCACCTGAACCCTTGTGAATCCCATATTTTAGACTTTTTCTAGGTATTGAATAATTCTAGGTGTTACCAAAGCCTACCGGAGAGATTATAAGGTGATCCAAACACCATTATTCAAGATTGAAATCCCGGATGGAAGATCCGCTCTCCTTTTGGTAAGTGGATTTCATCCCGTTCCTTCTCTCGTTCTTTCCCCTATCTTCCCATGATCTTTTCATGAAGTATCTTCACCATTTCCATGGATCTAAACATATGAGTTGAGATCTATATATCGAATTTTGGATCTAGATATTTTTTTTCCGGATCCTGATGCCTTTGATCTTATTTTTGGTTTAGGGATTTATATCAAGATCTTGATCGATAACATTGTGCCACTTGTATTTTTTGGATTTCCATTGGGATAACTTCCATCAATAAACTGAGGTATGTTGTCTAAATAGAACTCCCATATTCATTATTTATAATATGTGATTGGGTTTATGAATTTTCTATAATCCCTTTATAATTTATTTTCCTAATTTAGAGTAATTAGGAATATATAATTTTATTGAGTTACCTTGGTGATTTAATTGATGATTGAATCATGGAAAAAATGATGGGGGTTTTCCCAAATAGATCTCCTAGATATTTGATGTGGTAATTGAGATATTTAATTGAATGTGAGAATATAATTAATTGTTAGAATTAATTATGTACCATGATTTTTAAAAAAGATAATTAATAGAAGAATTAGTTATATATCATGATGTTGATCAAAGATAATTAATTGTGAGAATTTATTATGGAAATTTGAGTTTTGAAATTGATAATTAATTATGAAAAATTAATTATGGAATGAGAATGGTATTGATTGATTAATTAATTAATGAATTAATTAATGGGTTATATTCTTAGTTAATTGTTTAATTAACTAATATCCTTTGTAATATTTAACTGATTACTAGAATAGTAAATGAATAATGTGGAAAATTATCATGACTTAAATAATGATTAAATGATTGAGATTTTTTGGTTCTAGAAATGACGTCCGAGACTGATTAGAAGTTGAGACTTGGATATGGAATTCCTCCACAATATTTATCCAAGCTTGATATTATGGGGTTCTAGGAATGAAGACCTACACCAAATGAGAATTGGAGTGCTAGGCATGAAGACCTACACTCAACAAGATTTTCGGTGCTAGGCATGACGTCCTACACCAAATGATTATTGATAATAATGAATGATTATTCAAATGATATGTGGGGTTCTAGGCATGAAAAACTACACCAAATGATTAATGATAAAAATGAATGATGATTCAACTAAGAGTTGGAGTGCTAGGTATGATGACCTACACCAAATGATTACTAATAATGAATGATGATTCAACTGAGAATTGGAGTCCTAGGTATGACGACCTACACAAAATTATTAATGATAATGGATGATGATTCAAATGAGAAACATGATTTGAACCTAGTATAATGTAATGATTAAAGATTAAATTAAAATCTGATAACTGTTTAAACTATGCATTTTATTTATTGCTTTATAAAATGGCATTGAATATATTTTGTCTAGAATCGTTTTAGACACTGTTGGTGGTGGCCTACTGAGTTTACTGACACCCTATTCAGGCCACCTGATTGGCACTCGAGAAGACATTGTTGTTGCAAGACAGGATAAGGGAAAGAATCTATGATATGTTGTAGTTTGGGATTCAAGCATGAGGGAGGGAAACTAATGTGGTTCAGGACCCATTTGGGAGTTGTTTTGTTTTTACATTCATTTTCATTTTAGAAACTTGACATTTTTATTGTCATAGCATTATTTACCTTTAAGATGAGTATAATATTTTTAGGATTTGATTATTATATGATATGGATTTGTTCTAGTTATTTATATACGCTTCCTCACTTAGTTATTTTTATTTTCTTCTACTGGTGTTTTATTTTGATAATAGAGGGTATAATCTCCCCAAGACAGACTTACCATTAAATTTCTACTCATCGACACCCTCTGGCATACGGGGAGGCATGCTTGAGGGCATGTGTTCAACTAGATCGAGGCACCGTTTAGTGGATCCTGGGTCAGGACATCACAAAGTGGTATCAAATAAGTTTTCTTTTCTTTATTCTTATTTTGTATTGATGTTTTGGGAAATGTATATAGGAGAGTAGGTAGAGTCGAGTATTGGTAAGGATCTTGTGCATGGTAGTTGAAAACCCATGTATGGGGGAAAATCTGAGTACATATAGTGGGATCATTGTGATTGTTGTTTGTTGTTACAGTTCAATATTATTTCACCATTTATGACACACTTGTGGTGTGATGTGATATTTGTTATCAAAAGTGTTGATTTTTTATTTGTTCCCTAAGGAGGCACTATAGTTGAGTCTACATGCATCATTATAGGCACTCAAGGTTTCTATGACATGCATCATTCTAGGTAGTCATGGGAAAATGGGTTATGTGTATGTTGTTGACCATGAGCTGTTTTTCCATGTTGTGCAAGTGTAATAATGATGAAAAATGAGAATAAATGGGTGTATAATGACTTGATTGATGAAATGGGAATAAGACATTAATTAATTTGAAACAATTTTATTAATTAATGGATGATTATTTAATGAGAATGAATGTATCCTTGTTAACCAAGAAATAGGAGTAGGATGGATAAGGGTAGTGGTAAGGCCTTAGTTTTGAACATGTGGTGAGAAAAAGGGAGGAAAGACATGTTGAAACTTTTTGTGTTTGTTTCTCCACTTATGTAAATATTATATGGTTGCGTTCTGAGACATAAGACATGTGATTTTCTTTATAGAGATATGCCTCCATGAAGCTTGTTTAGGGAGAGACTGAGGGGTATGTCCTGAAATGAACTTACAGATAGGGAGCTTGATACACCATTGGTAAAAGATGATGAGGAAGGAGAATAGTTTTGAGAGAAATTTTATCATTTTATGAAATTCATGGAGAGAGACCTAGGGTGGGATCAAAAAAGCATGTCTCAGCTGACAAGGGAGTTTCATCTACATCACCCTCTTATTTTTACTTGAGTGTGTGGACCTAAGGTATTTTAATTTAGGATTGAACCCATAGATACGATATTTGAACATTTGGAGACTTTGGTTGAGAGGAGGGTCATGTTGGCTATTTATATGCTATGGGGTTCCGCAAAGTGCTGGTGGGACATTCAGGTACGATTTGGAAAGACCGATGATATGTTATGGAAGACCATTCTAGAGAGGTTATTAAAGAACTTTTATCCAGGAACAATGAGAAAATAGAAGGCTTCCGAGTTTATGAATACGACACAAGGAAGCATGTCCACAATGGACTATGCTGAACATTTAACAGATATACTGAGTTTTCCTCCATCTTTGGCGGAAGATGTGGTTTATTTGGAAAAATTATTTTAGGATGGACTTAAGTGTGAAATTAAGTCCCAAGTTAATATCTTTAGGCTGAATAAATTTTTAGAAGTGGTTAAACAGACTCTCATTTTAGAGGGTAACCTGAAGGTGGATTATAGTACAGGAAATGTTGTTGGATGATCTGGGAGTGTGCCATTTGAGAGCAGGAAGAGCCGTCATGAGAATCTCATTCATGATAGTGGAAAGCAAGGTGGAAAGTTGGGAGGAGTAGTTACACATGATATTTATGATGTGATTTTCCACCAGTGTGGTAGGTAGGGAAATTATCGTACCCATTATCCTCGACAACCAATGTATTACCGATTTTGTGGAAAGATGGGAAACCTAAAGAAGTTCTACAGGAAGAAGCAATAGACCGGTGCTGAGGGGAAAACATCATAGAGTTGGAGTGTGGGAAGGGGGTCTTCTACACCATATAGGTATTGAAGTTGGAGTTCTACTAGAAGAGTCAGTTGAGGTATTGGATGTGGTGCTTCAAGGAATGAGTGCCCGTATCAATAGAGTGGTGCTACTCAGGGGAGTCAGGCGACACCATAGGGAAGAGGGAAAAAATAGTTACATGTAGTGAATCCTAAAATCGTGGAGAGAAAGTCTGGTCCATTGACCATGAGAGGTAATATTCTTGTTGATTCTACTTTAACATTCCTTTTTGATACTGGTAACTCTCATTCCT
This sequence comes from Viscum album, assembly GCA_963277665.1. Lineage (NCBI taxonomy): Eukaryota > Viridiplantae > Streptophyta > Magnoliopsida > Santalales > Viscaceae > Viscum > Viscum album. Next base: position 854,583,574 of record OY728139.1, read on the forward strand.
TTATATCTGCAAACATTGTTAACAGATTGAGCCTTGAGGTGGATTCTGTAAGCGGGATGATGAATATCGATACACTGTTGGGAACACAGTGTATGGATATCTGTTTATGAAAGGGATATTCAATGGAGATCGGAGAGTATCATTTTATTTCTAATATAAATGTCCTTGTTATAATGGGATTCGACCTGATTATGTGTATGAACTATCTAGTCGCATACTGAGTGCTCATAGATTGTTACCAAAGTAGAGTGACCTTTGTATCTCCTGAGGGTGACCAATATGTTATTTTCAGATAATGGAATATCCATTCAGGACAAGATGTGGCAATTACTTAGCAATTGTGAGAGCTCATAGCCCAAGTTTCTAGTATTTTGTCGGATGATGGAAGTGGTAGGCGAGACATCCTTCCACCAGTAGTAGAATGATTTCAGGATGTCTTTCATAAAGACTTGTCATGGTTTCCACCTGAGAGAGATGTGGAATTCACTATTGATCTCATGTCAGGAGCTGAGCCAATATCAATTTCACCTTACATAATGGCACTGATTGAGATTCAAGAGCTCAAAACATAGTTAGAGGAGTTTGAGGATAATGGATTTATCCATCCAAGTACATCACCTTAGATATCACCTACTTTTTTTTGAAAAGAAGGATGATGAGAGTCTATGATTATGTGTTGATTATCAGAAGTCGAAGAAAATTATTGTGAAGAACCAATATCTTATTCCACATATCAATGATTTGTTTGACCAGCTGAAGGAGGATAATGTGTTCTCAATGATCAGTCTGAGATCAGGGTATAATTAGGTGATATTTCAGACTTCTAATATACCCAGAACTTCTTTCAGGAGTTGTTGTGTCCTTTATGAGTTTGTCATAATGTCATTTGGGTTGACTAATGCTATAATAATGTTTATGGACTTGATGAAAAGAATTTTCCATCTGTACTTATATTAGTTTTTGGTGGTGTTTGTGGATTACATCTAATTTTACTATAAGACTCTAGACTATCATGCTCAATATCTTCACATAGTTCTGAGTACACTGAGAGAGAATAGACTATATTCCAAGATATCTAAATTTCAGTTTTGGATTAACTGGGTACACTTTTTGGGTCACATAATCTCAGAATAATGTGTGGCAGTAGACCCATAAAAAGTCCAGGCAGTGATTTCTTGGGAGCATCCCAAAAATGTTTTTGATAAGGGAAGATATTTGGGATTAGCTGGTTATTACAGGAGGTTCATCTAGGACTTTTCTCATTTGGTAGCACTACTTACTAGTTTGAAAAATATAGGGATAATGTTTTATTAGATAGAAGCATGCGATAATGCCTTCTAGGAGTTGATGAAGTGTTTGAAATCACCACTAATTTTGATCTTACCTGAGTCATGTGAGGAGTAAACAGTGTATTGTGAGGATTTTGGGGCCAGACTAAGAGTCGTGTTGATTCAAGGCAATATAGTCATTTCTTATGGGTCTCGTCAATTGAGGCCACTTGAATGGAATTACCCTATGCATGGACTTGAGTTATAAGTGGTGGTTTATGATCTTATGTGTTGTCGGCAGAATCATTTTGGTGAAAAGTTTATAGTTTATTTGGATCACAAAATCTAGAAGTATATATTTTCACAGCATCAATTGAATATTTTGTAGTGAATATGGGAAGAGTATATGTAGTCCATTGATTTTGAAATGACATATAAAACTGTGAAGGAGAATAGTGTGGATGATGCCTTTCGTAGAAAAACTCAAACTTAGTTACTACATGAGTTGAGTACAGAATTGAAGATGAGGACTTTGCTGGAGAGAATTCATGTGGTAGTTCGGGGGAATCCGGAGAGGATGACTCTAGTTTCTATAGAAGTGGATTCTACACTCTTGAGACAGATTAGGGATATCCAGTACGAGGATCCATAGTTTTTATCCCTGAATGTAGGGAGACATATTTAGACTAGAAAATAGATGAGGATGAAATTATCTGTAAAAAATAAGGTTTTTGTGCCTATGAGTATGCAAGAGGAACTAATGAATGAAATTCATGCTTCAAGGTTACTGGTATATCCTGGGGTGAAAAATATTTATCTTGACCTTCAATGATAGTTTTGGTGGCCATGCATGAAAAAGGTGTTAGTAGGGTTCATAACAAGACGTTTCTCCAAAAAGTATGTTAAAGAAGAGCATCAACATCCTTGAGACCTATTACAGCTGCTACCTATTTTGGAATGGAAGTGGGAAGATATGGCCATGGACTTGGTGCTATGACTTCCAAAGACTCTTAGGAAGAATGATGCTATTTGGGTCAGTGTGGACCGACTAACAAAATTAGCACACTTCTTTTTTATCAAAGAAACCTTTATAGTAGAGAAGTTGGGAGAACTGTACGTAAGAGAGATAATTCATTTGAATGGGGTGCCATAGACTACCAATTCAGATGACAATTATCAATTTACATCACGCTTAAGGCATGGATTAAAGAAGGTTCTTGGTACATAGGCTTTGTTAAGTACAACCTTCCACCCATAGATAGATGGGCAGTGAGAGCGTACCATACATGTGTTAGAGGATACGATGCGATCATGTGTCCTTGACTTTGGTCATTTTAGGAAAATAACTTGGCTTTAGTGGAGTTATCCTATAACAACAGTTGTCAGGAAACTATATAGATGGAACCATATGAGGCACTTTATGGTGGACCATGTGGATCACCGCTATGTTGGTTAGAGGCGGGTGAGATAGAGCTGTTGGGATCGAGTCTCGTTCAAGAGACATTAGAGTATGTACAATTGATTCAAAAGTGTATGGCTATAGGTTAGAGTAGGAAGAAGTCATATGATGATAGTAGGAGATGACCCCTTGAGTTTATAGAGGGTGATTTGTTATTCCTACAGGTGTTTCCCAGATTGGGACACTATAAGGTATGGAGGCAGGGCAAGTTAGAACCCAGGTTTGTGGGACCGTTTGAGGTGATAGAGAGAATCAGGCTGGTGGCATATCGATTAGCACTTCCATAGAAATTCAAAACTATTCATGATGTTTTCCATTTTTCACAACTACAAAGTTATCACCTGGACCCTTCTCACATGATTTATGTGGAGTAAGTTGACCTCGATATAGATTCATCCTTTGAGAAGCATATGGTCCGTGTGCTGGGTTGTAGTGAAAAAGTTTTATGGGGAAAGATCGTGCTATTAGTTCAGATGTTATGGAAACTTGTAAGTGTTAAAGATGAAACATGGGAATAAGAAGTAGATATGAGGGCCCTATGTCCCAATATTTCTACCACAGAATCTTAGATAACTTAACGAGTGCAGCTCAAGGATGAGTTGTTATAAGTTTGAGAGATTTTAAGGTCCCTGCCTTTTCTGGAGTCATCTAGAGAACATTTTCAGGTACTATTCGATGTTTTTAAGTACCTTTTATTTAGAGTAGTGTCCTGGGGTGCATTTGGGTGAATTTTTAAGGAAAAATACTGGATAGAGGGATATGTATGGTTTCTGCACAGTTTGACAAACCGTGTGACCAAACTGTGCCATGTGTGAAAAACTAGATTGTGAATCATTTGACAAACCATACGGCCTAACAGTGAAAAACTGGACAGAGGGATATACACATTTGTTGCATGATTTTTCTAACAGTGAACCTCTTCTCAAGAAACCGTGCATGCATAATTTTAATTCTAAAAATCCTTTTTAAAACCACCCAAACCCCTGAGACTCCGATATTTTCAACATTGACTTGGGCTTGATAAATTCTAGGTGTTCTGAAATCCTCTTGGAGAGATTAAAAGGTGATATGAACACCATTATTCAATATTTAAAGCCCAGATTGAAGGTCCTCTCTCATTTCGGTAAGTGGATTTCATCCCGTTTCTTCTTTCATTATTTACTCTATCTTCCCATGCTCTTTTCACGAAGGATCTTCACCATTTCCATGGATCTAAACCTATGAGTTTACATCTAGTTCTAGGATTTGGGATATAGATCTAGTTTTTCAAGATCCTGATGCTTTGATCTTTATTTTGGTTTAGGGATTTATATTAGGAGTTGGATCGAAGATGTTGTTCCACTCAGATTTTGGGGATTTCTGTTGTCCTAACTTTTATCAATAAACTGAGGTAGGTGGTCTAAATCAGACTCCCATGGTCACGATTTATGATATGTGTTTATGTTTATGAATTTCTATAATCCCTTGATAATTTAATTTCCTAATTTAGAGAAATTATTAGTATAGAATTGAATTGATTTTCCATGGTGATTTAATTATTGATTGAATAATGGAACAAATGATAGGGGTTTCCTAAATAGTTCTCTTGGAGATTTGATATTGTGATTGATATATTTAATTGAATGTGAAAATATAATTAATTGTGATAATTAATTATGTACCATGATTTTGACAAATGTTAATTAATTGGGAGAATCAATTATATGTCATGATGTTGATCAAATATAATTATTTGTGAGAATTAATAATGGAATGTTGAGTTTTGAAATGGATAATTAATTGTGAAGAATTAATTATGTAATGATAATGATAATGGTATTGATTGATTAATTAATTGATGAATTAATTAATGGATTATATGCTAAGTTAATTTTTGAAATAACTAATGGACTTTGTAACATTTAACTTATCATTGGATTAGTAAATGAATAATGAGGAAAATTCGTATGACTTATAGAATGATTAAATGGCTAGGATTTTTTGGTTCTAGGAATGGAATCCTAGACCTATTAGAAGTTGGGACATAAACATGGTGTTATTCCCCAATAGTTATCCAATCTTGAGATTATGGGGTGCTAGGCATGGCCACATACACCGAATGATATTATGAGTACTAGGAATTTCATCCTACACTCAAAAAGATTTGTGGTTCTAGAAATGGCGTCCTAAACCAAATGATTAAGGATAATAATGGATGATTATTAAAATGAGATTTTGGGTGATAGGCATGAAGAAATACACCAAATAACTAATGAAAATAATGAATGAAGATTCAACTGAGAATTGGAGTTCTATGCATGAAGGCCTACACCAAATGATTAATAATAATAAATGATGATTCAATTGAGAGTTGGAGTTCTAGGCATGACTACCTACAAAAAATGATTAATGATAATGAATGATGATTCAAATGGAAAACATGATTTGAACACGAAAAAATGTAATGATTAAAGATTAAATGAAAACATGATAACTATTTAAGTTATTCATTGTATTTATTTATTCATAAAACTCTATGAACTATCTTTTCTCTAGACTCGTTTTAGACACAATTGGTAGTGGCCTACTGAGTTATACTCACACCCTATTCAGTTTGCTTTATCGGAACCCGAGCAGACTTTGTTGTTACATGACATGACAAGGGAAAGGCCATGTGATAAGTTATTATTTGGGATTGGAGCAGAGGATAGGGAACCATATGTTGTTTGGTACCCATTTGGCAGTTGTTGTGTCTTTAAATTCAGTTAATTTTTAGACACATGACATTTTCATTGGCATAAAATGATTTACCTTTCAGTTGAGTATGGTATTTTAATGATTTGTTTATTATATGATATGGATTTATTTTTGTTATTTATATACATTTCCATAACTGGTTATTGTTATTTTCTTCTACTAGTATTTTATTCTAATAAAAGAGGGTATAGTCTCCCCAATATTGAATTACCAGACCCTCAGTGCTAGTTGGAACCCTCTGGAATATGTAGAGGTGGGATTGAGGGAATTTGGCCAACTTGCTTGGGGCACCGTTCAACGTCTCCTAGGTTAGGCCATCACACCATCAAAGTGAGGATTAAAGAGGCACAAAATAAATATTTGGAACTGTAGAAGAATATGAGAAATATTTTTGAGTTTAACAATTATTATGATGGAATGATAAGTTTTACGAACCGAATATGTGTTCCATTCATACTAGATTTGAGGATCAAGTTCTTGTATGAAGCTCATAGTTTAGCATTCTCTATTCATCATGGATGTATGAAGATGTATAGAGATACAAAAGAGTATTTATGATGGGGTGAAATGAAAAGGGTTATTGAAGGAAATATATATAAATGTCTAGCATGTCAGTATGTTATGGTTAAGAGACAAAATTATAAGGGTATGTTACAAAAATTAGTCATACCGGAATGGAAATGAGAAAATACCACTATAGATTCCATTTTCATACTCCCTAAAACATATAAAATCCATAATTCTATTTGGGTTATAGTCAATTGCCTTACAAAGAGAGTGCATTTCATTGTAATCATAGAATATTTATATCTATATAAATTTTCTCAGATACACATAAATAATGTGGTAAGGGTTCATGGAGTACTGCATTTTATTTTTTCTAATCGATATCGGATGATTACATTGAATTTATGGAGAATTATTTTTCAAGATTGTAATATGTTGTTTCAAATTACTAGGACATATCATTCCCAAACTTTTATATAGTAGGATATAACCAGTAAAACCATATGATATTTTTTAGATAATTCATTATATATTTCAAAGGTGGATGAGATCATCACCTATCTTAGGTCAAGTTTTCTAACAACAATAGATTTTAATCAAGAATTCAGATGGCTTTTTATGAAGCTCCATATGGAAGGAAGTACATAACTAAAATTTTATAGGATGAAGTTGGAGAAAAAGAGTTATTATGACATGGTATATGTTAGGTCCACAAGGCTAGATACCCTAAGAGGGGAAGGGGTGAATCAGGGTAGGACAGATTAAAACAGTTCCCCTTTTGATCTTGTTTTTTTGTTAGACAAATTCCTCTTCTCTCTCTCCTTACTATTGCAGAGTATGAATAATCTTTAAATCATGCACGTGACATAGAAATTTTTACTAGGTTCACCCGCACTGGGCTACGTCCAAGGAGAATACACCAACAGTGTGCAGATGTACCAATTACACTATAACTGCACTAATGTTTACAAGTTCAGAGCGAACTCACTGTCCCTCCTGGTTTACAACCACTCACAAATTGAGAACTCACTGCTCTCTCAATTGAAGTGAGCTCACTACTTCTTCCGATGATCCACTCACAGTTCATAGACTTGTAGGTCTCTTCATTATCTCTAATTAAATCTACATCCTTGACCGTAGATAGATGCTCTATTGACGTGAAACTTTCACCCACAGATGAATCTCACTTTGAATCTAGTGTACCAGGAAACCCCAAATTTTATGCACATCCCTTACCGCACCTTGCGCGAAATTAACTTGCCTTCCATGAAAACCAATTTCCGCACAGAACCTCTATTACGTGCAACTGTTTCTTTTTAAGCACGACCATTTATTTTTTTACACGCAGCCTCTACACTGTATTGTGCGTAATTTTCTATTCTTGTACGAAATTCAATTCCTGCGCAACACCTGGTTTTACGCATAGCATTAGCTTTCTCGCGCAACTCTCTTGTGCACTCCAATTTCGCATGGTAGAGCTCAGATAATCACTACATCTTGAGCATGATATAATGATGGGATTCACATCACATTTATAGGAAAAATTAACCTCTGCCCGAAAAACCCTCCTTGAGCTCGTAATTCACTTCGAGTGTGAAACACACATCTTTTTCACAACATAGTTTTTTCATGCACTTCTCCAATATTTCACGCACCTCTTGCCTTTTCCAATTTTTGAGCTTCTAATCACAAAACACCTTTTGCATGAAAAACACCAATCCTCTATTTCATGCACCCTGCAAATATTTCAAGCACCACACTGATATTTCTCACACCACACAATTATTTCGCACACCACACAAATTTTTCTCTCACCTATTCTCTTTTTCACGAATCTCCCATTTCCAAAAATACATCTTACCAATTTCCGATTTTCAGGCCCAAAAATTTGGCAAAAACTAGAAAATGGTGCCATCTTGTATCTGATCTTTTTGTACCACCTCTAGATAATCCATTCCTTTTTAGAGGTTCTTCAATAAAACATTGATAGCGAACAACATCTATTGAACCCAAAAAATAACCTTGTAAACCCCTTTGTCAACAAAATTGTACATCATGGCTTGCTTTGTCAAAAAATATAACATGATGGATTGCTTTGTCAAAAAATATAACATGATGGATTGATTTGTCAAAAAACACAATCACCTCAAAAAATGCTTCAATGATACCTTGAGAAATTTTTTCCCAACAATCTCCCCTTTGGGTTTGTTGAAAACTCTTCTCATAAAATGTATTTTCACTTTGATCACTCATTAATGCTTTCTCCAACCTATACCACCCTTCACATCTTGCGATTATGATAGCTATCAAGGATTCACTCAAAACATACTTTAAGCCCACATGAACAATGCTCGTTGTAAGAAACAAGAGTAAATGAAACGATCATCAATGAAACAATTAATTATAGACACCAATTTTTGATACCAAACTGATACCAATTGCAGATTGCACACTAATACAAATTGATGATAGCTTCAAATCGTCTGACACCATTCCAACACCACTCTTCCACTTTTATCATGATCATTAGCTGTCATGATATCTACTCTTTGATCAATCACTTCTTGCATCATCGGAATTAATTCTCTCCCATATCTCATTTCTCTCCCCCTATCTCGCTGCTCCACCAATTAGCTTATCCCCATATCATTCATGAATTCTCAAATAGCCACATTGTCTCCCCCTGGAACAATCACTATTTTCTCCCCATTTGTAAATGAACCCAAAGGGAACTCCTTTTTGGTCTGCAACAGAGTAAAAACACATATTAGTATATTAGAGAAAAACACATCATACCTTGGGGGGGGGGGGGGGTCCCACAGCCAAACTTGTTTAAGTGTGGGAAGTCGACTACACTCCCAGAGCTAGCTGATGCCCCTCAAAAGATTCCTCGGGTAAGGCCTTTTTCAGAATGTGTGCAACCTATAGTTTTATAGGCACGTACTCCAACTTCACAATTCATTGATCAAATTTCTCCTTGATGAAATGATACTTTATATCAATGTACTTTGTTCATGAGTGATGAACTATATTTTTTCTGAGATTCATAGAACATGAGTTATCGCACTGGATTCTGATCAGATAATTCACTTCAATTCCCATACCATCAAGCTGCTACATCATCCACATTAACCATGTGCAAGATTGAGTGGCGGTAATGTACTCAGCTTCTGTAGTGCTCAATGAAACTCAATCTTTCTTCTTTCTTAGCCAAGAAACACACAATCCTCTAAGATAGAAAGAACCTCCTGACATTGATTTCCTATTATCCGCCAAACCATCCCAATCCGTATATGTATATACCAATAATTCAAACTGAGATTTGTCACTATAGATCAAGCCGAAATCCACAGTGCCTCTGATATACCGAAGAATTCTTTTCACTACAAGCATGTGGCTTTCCTTTGGATTAATTTGATATCTCGCTGCTTGGAATGTGGCAAATACAATATCAGACCTCAACGCAGTCAAGTACAACAGGCTTCCAATGATTTTCCTATATTATGTGATATTAAATACCTTGCCATCCTCATCTTTAGACAGTTTCATCTAGGTAGCAACCGGTGTCTTCATCTCCTTGGAATTTTCTATGCAAAATCTTTTCAAAACCTCCTTGAAATATTTGGATTGAGAAATGAATGTTCCATTCCTTCCTTGTGTCACCTTTAAACCAAGGAAAAAGGTCTTCTCAACAATAATAGACATTTCAAACTCATGTTTCATGAATTCAGAAAAATGTCTTCAATATACTTCATCTGACCCAAAAAATATTATTTCATCTACATAAACCAGGAACATCATCCTTTTATTACTATTGTTATTGAAATAGAGATTTTAATCAACTCCACCATACAGGAAACCAAGTTTCTTCAAATGATCAAGCTTTGAGTACCATGCTCTCGGTGCTTATTTCATCCCATATAATGCCTTATTCATCCGGCAAACCTTGTTCTAATCCTCATGAATGAGAAAACTATATAGTTGTTCTATATACACTTATTCCTCTAGAATACCATTTAAGAATACTAATTTGACATCCATCTATAACACATTGAACTTCCATTGCACTGCATTGACTAGGAATAATCTGATTGTCTCCATCCTTGCAACCATTGCCAATGTCTCATAGACCTCTATTCCCTCTATCTGGGAGTATCCTTTGCACACCAGTATTGCTTTGTTCCAAATCACTATGCCATATTCATTCATCTTGTTGCGATGGACCCATTTATTCCCGATGAAATTTTTATTATCTGTCCTCAAAACAATCTCCCACGCCCGATTCTTCTAAATCTGATCTATCTTTTCATTCAAATCATGAACCCAATTTTCATCTTCAGCTACATCAACAAATAATTAATGCTCTACCTGAGATAAGAAAGATGTCTACTGCAGTGATTTCATTCTTCTTGTCTGAACAGGAGCTGATTGATCACCAATGATATAATGAATGTCAATTTTATCTCAGATACTTGGCTTTTTGCAGATAAAGATTTTACAATCTCATGTTCATCATCAGTATCTTCTTCTGAATCAACATTATCTACTTCTAATCCCCCTATGCTGCTTTCTTTCTCATCACATTCATTAGAAAATTGTTCACTGCACTGTTGAATGATCTCCTCATTCTCCACTATAGTGACATCATTTCTCTTAACTACTTTTCTCAGCCTTTTGTTAAATCATTTATATACCTTTCTTTTTCTAGAGTATCCAAGGAATATCCCCTCATCTCCTCGTGACTCATATTTCCTATGTTTTTCCGTGTTGAGGATAAAGCACTTACTTCCAAATATTTGAAAATATTTTACTATTGGCTTCTTTCCATACCACATCTCATATGTGGTCTTTCCATCCTTCAGACACAACAGAGCCCTATTAAAAATGTACACCGATGTCAAAACTGCTTCCTTCCAAAATTTCTCTGGTAGGTCTTTTCAATGAGTATCGTTCTGGCCATGTTGTTGATGATTAGATTTCTCCTTTCAACCACTCCATTCTGTTGGGGAGTTCTTACTGAGGAAACTTTACGCCTTATCCCATGTATCTCGAGATAGTATTCCACCTTACTATTTGTGAATTCCCTACCATTATCTGTACGAAACGTTAGAATTTTCTGTCCAATCATCCTTTCTCACTCCCTTCGGTACTGTTTTAAGAAGTTGAATACATCATACTTATGGGATATAACAAATACCCATTCCATCCTTCTGTAGTCATTAATTAAAAGAACTTAGTACCTTTTTCCTTCAATTTCTATTAGTGTGATAGTCCCACAAACATCAGCATGAACCAATTCAAGAACTCTTGTCAACTTATTTTACTTTTGCTTATACTCCTTTTTGATGAGATTCCCTTGTTGGAATGCATCGCATATATGAGTAGGATCACGTGATAGCTTAGGGAGGTCTCTTTCTGCTTCACACTTTTCCAGATCGTCCAGATATTGTTGAAATAAATGACAATGTAACTTATTCAACAATTTTTTCTCTTCATCTCTGGACAGAAAGCACATATCTTCTTCTCTATTTACTAGGTAGATATTTCCCATTGTTCTTTTTCCATATAGAACTACAGATCCGTCTCTTCCTTTAATGATATACATCCTATTAGTAAAAATTATAGAATGTATTGAGTCATATAGTTGACTGACACTGAGAAAATTGGGACTGAGGCCTTATACAACTAATACATCAGCACATCTCATCTATTTTCCCCCAAACCTGGCCATTCCCGATCCAATTATCTTCAATCCCTCATAATTTCCATACTTGAAAAATCCTTCTTTGTCATATTTTATGCCACTAACTAGATACTTATTTCCTATCATGTAAGACGTACAACCAATGTCAAGGATCCACACACCATAATGATCTGATGCTTTAAATGAAATTTCTGCCACCACTACTTTCTCATCCTTCTTCTTCTTAGTACATATTTTTTCTTTGACACTCGTCATGGATTGAGACTTTTTTTCTTTCTCAGATTATGCTGGTCTAACTTCTTGATGCAATTCTACAAATCTATTTTGTGTTTTCAACTCACCTATTGGTTCATTGATCTGCTGCTTGTGAACATTTTGATTCTTCTTTGGCACATTCCTATGTATGATCGATGTGTAGTACCTATCCATGTGACCAAATCCTCCACACCAAAAATAGTGTCCTTATAATTATGTTTTAGATAACCATTCTCTATTTTTCCGCCACATTTTTTCTTATGCCATTTGATATCTATTGGATACGGAACAAACATACTGTGAATGTCCCATCTTTCCACAACAATAACAACTGATATGAGGTGCATTCTTTCATATTACTTCTGAACATTGATTTTCCACTTAGGATCTCTGAATATTATGATTCTGATTTGTTCCTACATCAATCTTCATCTTAGGAATGGGTGATTTAGGTCTGACTTCAACCCTGACTGCTTTCTATTTCCAATCTAGCCCCAAATAAGCCTTAACATCTGAGCTCGATTTCTGCCTCTTTCATGCTGAACAAATAGGCTCATCTTTCCCCTTTTCAGGCTTCTAAAATATCTTCTTTCCCAATAATTTTCTAGGAATCAGAAGTTTTTCTTGATCCTTATCTTTTTTTTGTAGACCGACAACTTATCTTTCAAATTCATCGATACTTTTTATTTTATCTTTCCTTGTGTATTTCAAGCCATAAATCTCCATTTTATATTCTTCAATCCTGATTTTAAAGTTACTAACTGATCTAGAGTCCTCTGGAATTGATGAAATGAGTTTCTCGATTTCTTCCATCATATCAGACTTCTCTTCTTCCGGCTGCTGCATATAGAGTTTGGCATCATGAACAACTTTTTTAGCTTTCTTTGTTTTGTCTCTCCAAACATCTATCTCTTCAAGCGCAGCCTCTAACTCATCTTTCATATCAATTCCTCATTCAACTTATTCTTCTTCATCAATGTCAGCTTCTTCATTTTCCTAAGCACTACCTACAATAGCCACCATATCATTTTCTCCACGATCTTTTTTGTTTGAAATCTCCTTATCCTCTTCATCCTCAGACTCATCTGAACTGTCAAGATCTTGTGATAGAATATTTTTATTCTTAATGAAATTTAACTTGAATTTTTTCTTCCCTTTCACAAATGATGAAGACTACTTCTTGGGAATTTTGACTCCATCATCATCATTATCATTATCTGGAAAATTTTTGGGGCACCTTGTTGTAAGATGACCAACCTTTTCACATAAAAATCATGCTAGTGGATGTTTCCCTTTACACATTCCTTTTTCTCTTTGCAGATTTGAAGAAAGGAATGAAATCACCTCATATGTCTCTTCTTCATCCTAAATATCTTCAATAGAGAGCTTCTTCATGGCCTTGAATTCCACCTCTTTGGATTTTACCTTTTCCACAACATCATTATCATCATTTCAAATTTCATATGCAATAAGGGTGTTGTGCAGGTTATCCAATGTTAGCTCCTTTGGGTCTTTATCTTACAAAATTGATACTTTTGGATTGAACCGAGGTGGAAGTTTTCTCATAATGCACTTCACAATCTTTATGTCTTCAATAACTTCTCCAAGACCTCACATTTCTTCTACTACAGCATTTTCCCTATCAAAGAATGCATCAACATATTCATTCAGGTTCATTATTAGATCTTCATACTTGTTCCACAACACTTGCATCTTTTCCTCTCTGACCTTTGTATCACATTCATATATGTTCAATTGTTTTTCTCACATGGAATGTGATGTTTTGCATGACATCATCTTCGTATAGATAGCATTGGATATGGCTCCCCCTAAAGCATTAATTCCCTTGGAATCTACATCCAATTTTCTACACTCACCTTCTAATAACACAACACTATTAATATCGACTATTATTCCATGCATCACTACTGTGAACACATCCATTCACAAAGACCAGAAGTAGTGTTTCATCTGTTTCTTCCATAGCTAAAAACTATTCCCATCGAAGTTCAGAATCCCTTTGTGATTGGTGACCTCTATTTGAGAGATAAACACTGATATCAACCTTTTCCTTTGATACAAATTATTAGGTCCACAAGGATAGATATCTTGAGGGGGGGGGGGAAATCAGGGTATGATAGATTAAAATAGTTCCCCATTTTGATCTTGTTTTGTTTTTAGACAAAACCCTATTCTCTCTCTCCTTCCCACGGAAAAGTATGAATAAACATTAAATCAAGCACATGAAATATCAATTTTTACTTGGTTCACCCTCACTGGGCTACGTATAAGGAGCATACACCAGTAGTGTGCCGATGTACCAATTCCACTATAAGCGCACTGCTATTTACAAGTTCAGAGTGGACTCACTGTCCCTCCTAGTTTACAACCACTCACAAATTGAGAACTCACTACTCTCTCAACCGAAGTGAGCTCATTGCTTCTTCAGATGATCCACTCACAGTTTATAGAACTGTATGTCTCTTCATTATCTCTAATGATATCTGCATCCTTGACTATTGATAGATGCTCTCTTGATTTTCAACTTTCACCCACAAATGAATCTAACTTTGCACCGGGTGTATCAGGAAACCCCAAATTTTATGTGCATCCCTTACTACACCTTGCGCGAAACTAACTTTCCTTGCGCGAAATCCAATTTCTGTGCATCACCACTTTTACATGAAACCATTTTTTTTTACGTGCAACCACTTATTTTTTTATGCGCAACCTCTACACTGCCTTACACATAATTTTGTGGTCTTGCACGAAAGTCACTTCTCACACAACACCTGGTTTTACGCATAGCCTTAGCTTTCTCACGCAACTCTCTTGTGCACTCCAATTTCATGCAGCAGAGCTTGGATAGTCAATAAGTCTTGAGCACAATAGAATGAAGGGAGTCACTTCATATTTATTGGAAAAATTTACCCCTGCACGAAAAGCCCTCCTTGATCACATAATTCACTTCTAGCGCAAAAAACACATCTTCCACCCAACATAGATTTTCCTGCACTACTCTAATATTTCGTGCACCTCATCTCTTTAACAATTTTTGAGCTTCTGATCTCAAAACACCTTTTTCATGAAAAACACCAATCCTCTATTTCACCCACCCTACTAATATTTCATGCACCACACTGATATTTCGTGCACCATGCTAGTTTTTCGTGCACCACACACATTTTTTTCACACTTCTTCTCTTTTTTTCACACCTCCCATTTCCAAAAACACATCTCACAAATTTCCGATTTTCAGGCCCAAAAATTTGGAAAACACTAGAAAATAGCTCCAACTTGTATCTTCTCTTTTTGTACCACCTCCAGATCGTCCATTCCATTATCGAGTTTATTCAATCAATCATTGATAGCGAACAAAATCTCTTGAACTCGAAAAATAACCTTGTGAACCCCCTTTTTCAACAAAATTGTACATCGTGGTCTACTTTGTCAACAAATACAACATGAAGGACTACTTTGAAAACAAACACAATCACCTAAAAAATGATTCATTGAGGGATTTTTTCCAAAAAATATAAATATATTAAATAAAAAATGAGGTCAAACTCATTCAATAACACATCATGAAATCTTATAATCAAAAGAAACATTATGTTCTCAATCATCAATTAGGCGAAAATTTTGAAGTTAGTTACAATTTATTCTTGTTGATATCTCCTTGGAATAATGTTAAGAGATTTAAAAATAAATTAATGATAATACATAGATATATTGATCCCTTAAAAATTCTTTATCATATATGGATGGTTTCATATCACTAAGTCCTTTCACCAAATCTTTATTATGTTCATGATGTCATCCACGTATCTCTTATGAGGAAGTATATAACTATTAATTAACATATAATAAACTCAGAGGTCATACCAATTGACAATGTCATATATTATTAGGAATAAATAATGGAGAATATGGTTCAAATATAGAAATTTCTTCTAAATAATACCACTCACCTAGTAAAAGTTTTGTGGAGAAATCATAAATTTGAGGATGTTATATAGGTACTTCATGGTGTTATAATCCAAAATTATCCTTAGTGTTTTATATCACAGTGACATCATTTTGTGGGTGAAATTATTATAATAGGGTTAAAATAAAAAAATTAAATTTTATGATATATGTCTCTTTGAATAATTTTGATTTATTTGTAGATTTCTTTACTTGCAACACCGAGATTAAACAAACTCTAACATACTATTGAAATATTATTATTTAATGTGATAGGAAAATCCAAGACGTTGGATTTAAGGGTATTAGTATGACCAAATAAATGATGAAAAGTTATCATTTATATATTTATAAAACGAATTAATTGGTTTTCAATTGGTTAGAAAATAAAATAAAATCATTTGAAGAAAAAGGAAAAGTTTTTTTATAAAAAAACTATTTTCATATGCATAATATGAGTTTAACGAAATAAATTAAATTAATCTCTATCAATGAATGATTTTAATTACATTTTAATATAATATATTCAATAAATTTTTTTAACATTCATCAAAAAAAATTTACGTAGCATGGAATGAACGTAAACTCAGTTTTATATATAGAAAATAAATTTATCTAAAAACAGTTTTTATTATGTTTTCACACATATTTTAAAATAAATTTATACTAGTTATAGAATTGAATAATGTAAAATGGATTAAAAATTTTAAACAATCATAATTAATATAATTTAATAGGTTCACCTTAGTTTTGTATCACAATGAATAGTAAAAATAGTAAAACTTTATTACCACAGTTAGTGTTAAATGAGTTTATATAGGAGTTAATATAACACCCCGAGATTTTATGATAAATATTCCTTTTAATTTATTTGATGTCTTGTGTTGTAAACTTCAGCAAGATTATCTTTCACTATACATAACACTGTATTATCTTGTAGTATACGCAACACTATTCTTGGATTGTGTTGCACACAATTTCAAGTTCTCTCGAATAAAATTCATTTTACACAACACCAAGTATAGATTTTGATAAATGTATAACTGAACTATATTATATTCAACACCAAAGTAATATTTTCCTACACACAACCCTGACTTGTCTTGCATTACACGCAAGAGAGACCTTCCTCGATTGCATGTGTTGTACGCAACACTGGGTTTCACTAAACAACGTCATATTATTATTATGAACAAGATGTTATGAATAGTATTAACCACATTTTGAATTTTATAACATTATCATTCAACATACACATTTCCTAGAATGAGGCATGATAATAAAATCAATTTCTTCGGATAAAAGATGTATTTTTCAAAAAATGCAGTTTTGTTTCCTTTTGATGGTGTTACCTCTTTAAATATAGTTTTTGACACATTTATAAGTTCAATTAGACAAAATAAACTTATTCATTTCAATAAGGATATAAAAATTTACTTTGGATAATTTTTTTATATTTTTATGTTCACTTTCATATTTTGATAAATAGTAAAAATATGCTAAATTTTAATTAAAAATAACTTTATTCATCAAGATAATTTATATGGTTAAGTTATAATATTTAATGGTTTTAAATTATAATTAGAATATATTTTTACAATTAAATATAATTTATGTCATTATCATTAATTTTACATTGAATTCGTAGGTAAAATCAATTCAATCTTTTGCAATGTTTTAAATAAAAACTCACTTTCTTTCGACAACATGATTAATTTTAATTTAATTTATGCAACTTCTGTGTATTTGATTTGGAAAAATGGATTCCATATTTTGAATCATTGGGTCCAAATTATGTTAATAGGATACTTTTTTTGGGCATTATGAATAGTAACTACGGTAAATTTTATTTACCGCGGTTAAAGGTAAATCAGGTAATTAAGGGTAAAAATAATATTATAAAATTACCCTAACACATGTATTAATATAATTTTATGATTATATGTTTTCTTAAAATATACTTGGGTTGAAATTTTATCTATTATAACCCACTTGTATGTGATTAAGACCTTTAATTTATTTTATTTAATTGAATGTGAAACATATCTCATTCAAACTTTAATAATTAATGTTTTTTAATATAAGGTTATATAGAATATAATTTTGGTTATAAATACTCATTTTAAAGCTAAAATATTTTTATTTATCATGGTAATTTATTTTTAATTTTTAAGAAATATATAATTACCTTAATAGCTTATACATTAATGATGCAGAAATTATTTATTTAGTAAAAAATAAATAGTATTATTTTTATTAAACTAATAGTGACCATAAAAGGCACAAAAACCTGAATAAAACTTATTGGTCGTATACATGTAATCCATAATCATCCAATGGTCTAATATTTGACCATTTGGAGCCTTATAAAAGAGATTATGACACTTATATTATTTTATTTTAAATGATGTCAAAGTTGTCTCCTTCATAGTTTAATAAATATAAAAATTTAAATGTTGTGATTTTAAGATGATAAATTTGCATAAAAGTATTATTATTGAAGATACTATATTTATATGCATTATAGTAGTTTATTTTAAATTTTATGCAACAAATAAGTATATTATATAATTATAGAAAAATGTTGTCGTAATTATTTTATTAAGAGAAATATCAAATAAATGGTTTTAAAAATATTAAAATAAATGATATATGAACAAATTAATGTGCTCCAAGAATTTTATATATTAATATGAGAATTTATGAATCTATTAAATATTTTGGTTCTAATATATCTTCTGTAAGTATTTAATTTAAATTCAAATAATTAAATAGTGTCAAAATTGACACTATTGATATTTTATTAAAATAACATATTATTAAATGGTTTAAAAATCACAATAATATTTAAAAATTATAAATTGAAATTTATATGGTCTATAATGTCATAAATTATCCAATTATGGTCAATTAAAAACACATAAGTAATTATTTATAACGATTTAAAATTTATAATATTATTTACACAAATAAAATTAAATAGATTAATTAAGGATAAATCAAGTTGATAATGTTCAAAATAAATTCCAAACATATCTAAATTTTATTGGTTTATTATATTATAGCCCTATGTCATCTAATATTTGTATTTAAGTAATTTTTGGTGGTTTTTATGTGGGGTATGAATTTATTTTAAATTAATACTTCCTATGTTTCTAAAGGTGCCCCTCTCCCACCTTATAAAATGGAACCTCCACCCTCTACTCCTCACACCATTTTGAGCCTTCAATCTCGGCCAGACCCTGCCAAGTTATCTTCTCAACTTCCCTAGAAACATACTATAGGTCTTGTTCTTCTTCAAAGACCAAATTTAGTTCCCTAAGATGAGGTTAAGAAGAGGTGCGTTGAAGAAGATTTAATATCCTTTACCGGTTCTTTCAAACTTATTTATTCTTCTACTTCCTCTATATGGGTTATTTAATTATTAATTAATAACTCCAGTATTAATTTTATACTGTTATGTTATTATGAATATGAAACAACCATGTTCTATCTTCTATCAATCTTATGAAAAAAATGATATCACCACGCGTGCGTACGTACGACTTACCGTCTCCACGTCGTGGTGTAGACTTTTATCTCATCACTAACATACATGGATGGGTATAATGATGGATGAAATAACTATATATGATTATTTTAAATAAATATTTATTCTGAAATATTATGAACCATAAACTTCAATACAATTCAACAATCATGGGAATGATATCATCACTCGTGCGTACGTACGGCCTACCGTCTCCATGATGTGATGCAAGTCATTCTACATGATCTTCATTGAATAATGATTATATAAATGAATTTAATGAATAAATATGATATATACTAATAGCATTCTGTAAATTATATATCTATAAAATAAAAAGAGGAATAAGAATTTATTCGACAAAACATGCATAATAACATAAAGCTATGAACACCCGAATAACAAGTAGCAATGAAATATTAATAATAAGAAGATAATAATATGACCATATATGACATTATAACAATTAATATGATTCTGAAATAAGTAAATTACATTATTTAAATAATTATACAGGATGTTCAGATATGTACAATGAATATCAGATCTAAGGTAAGGGATAATTTTTCCAATCTCATTTTTACCTGAGATTGTGTGTTAGTAAGTATTTACTTGAGTTATATTTATCATTCACATCCATGTATTCGAAAAATATTTTCATAAATTTTTTAATATTCTTCCATGTATGTTAAAAGTAATTTTTACCCCTTTTTAACTTTTACCACAAGGTATGGAAGGAATCATTCTTTTTTTACTATACAAGGTACTTTTTGACTTTTTCGGCAAATGTACAAGAAGAATGTTTTTTTAAATTATACGGCGTGAATGGGTTTTTATAGTTTTATAACTCCTTATTTCCATGAAGCTTCCTCTACAAGATTTCATGATTATTTTGAACAAAAATCTTTTCTTTTAAAATTTCACAAAATTTTGAAAAAAATGATTTTGAAGAAGAAAGGATATTTTCATCAAGAATTAATTTCATGTATTCTATCAAAATCAATTTCCATCTTAGATAATATAGGGTTCTGTTTCTATCCCTATTATTAAATTTATTTTCTAATTTTATGATGGAATTATTTTTATGAATTCCTTTTATCTTATAAGGATTATGTTATGATTGAATAATGTTTAAGAATCCCATTTTTATTACATGGGTTATGCTATGATGTATGATTTAGGATCTTGTGGAACACATAAGAATGGTTTCATTATGATATGGGTGGGAACTATATCTCCGTCCAATGCATTGGTTAAAGATTTATATCTCATGAGATAGACATGGATAGAATTGGAATTTAATTTGGTTCAGTATTACATGACTAGAACGAGGAGTGAACTTGGTTCAGTAATAGAATTTTTCCGGTATGATGGTCTTGAAAATGAGTCTTGATTAATACGAAATGATTTTCAATGATTATGTGTGTATGCCACAAAGTTTCATGTTTTAAGTTATGATTATTGGGATTATATTTCACTACTATGATTTATCTCATGTCATGATATTATGATCTCTTTTACAGGTTAAGATTTTCAAAATGTTATGTTCTTATGAATATGATATTATTGAAATTACCTTTGTTTACCCTTACTGAGAATTTGATCTCACCCTTTATATGTTTTATTTTACCTTGGATTAAAATAAAGGTTTTAGGTAAGGAAACAAAAAAGGTAATATCTTTATTAGAGATGTCGATGATCTTCCACAATGATTAGAAGATTATATACATGTTTCCAAAGACACTAAACTAATATGGTCTTTGGGAGCCAGTTTTTGTTATGTTTTAAGTATTCTGAAAAAGTAATGTAATGTCCATGTACATCAAGCTTTGGGTCTCTATAGTTGGTATCAGAGTGAAGGTTTAGTTAACCTTTAGAAACCAGGATGCGAGAACTTTAGTGAGATCCCTAGATATATTTCTATGGCATGTCTAAGGATGTACCTAAGGTTAAGTATAAGTATAGTTTATTGTCCTAGAATTACGGTCTTGATCATAGAATTAAACCTAAGATGATAGAGATTGAAAGTAATCACCCTTGATTATGTTGTTTTTCTAGTACGAGTTTTTCCTCTCATACTATTCTTTTTGGGTTTTAAGAAATGGAAGGAAACTGGTTGATTCAATTAAATGAAGAATATGATGGACAATGGAATGATATTATTCATGAGAAACCAAATGAAACTATATTTGGAAGCCAAAATATTTCTATTATGCCTAATCAGAAATCTCACAAGATGATCAATAATCTAAAATTTGGTAAGTTTACTGACTCAGATAATAAGAGAAATATGGAGTTTCATGATGAACATAGAGAAAATAAAGTTCAATTTACCTCTTGTAAATCATGTGGGAAGAGGAATCAAGGAGAATTTTTCAAAGGAACTGGAAGATTCTTTGGGTATGGAAAAGAAGGACACACAACCAGCAATTGTAAAGGAAAAGATTCATTTAACACAATAAAAAAGGATAATGGTATTTCTAAGACATCAAAAATGGTTAAATGTTTTAAATGTGGAATGTATGGGCATTATGAAAATAGATGCCCTAAAAGAAAAATCTCATGAAGAGAACCATCATGGTCATATGGGTAGTATTTATGTTGATGATGTTGAAGAGACTAAAAATGATATATGATATGAAATAAGTGTTGAGGAATAAAATGACGAAGCTCTTTCAGTGGTTTAAGAAGGTAGTAGAATGATTTCATGTTTATCAGGAATAATGTATGGTACTATGGAATAAATAGAAATTTAAGGATTGTTACACTATTGTTTTTCCTTGAGCATTTTAAAGTATATGTTGAATGGTACCAGTAACCATGAAAAGTGATTGAAATACTTTGGTAAAGAAGATGATATGCGCATAATGAATGGATAAGGAGAAAATAAGATGTTTGATGGTATTAATGAGCTCATGATTGATGTAGGGACAAAGTGATATCATGTTTTTAGTATATAGAATTTTTGGTATTTTGGTATGTGGAAAGAGTTAAATTTTTATAGCATTCATGTTTTGACTAAGGTTATCTGGTAATTCATGTTTTAATAGAATACATGATTTAGGTATTCATATGTTTGTAATGTGACCAACAAGATATATCTTATATGGGAGATAAATTATGGTATTCACATGCTTGGTAAATGACCTTTCTAGTAATCGTTTTCTTTATACTATATGTTTGGACAGAAGTATATTAGATAAGCCTAAAGATTGGAATTGATTATGTTAAACATCATATAGTATTGTTTAAGGCTATAACTTTTTGAAATTATATATGAAATGTTATAGTAGTATAGTTTTAGAAAAGTACAACCCGTTGGACTGGCGACAACCTGTTGCATCAGACAAGGTTGCAGGAATCAAACCCACAACCGAAGTGTGGCATGCTTTTATCACCTATCACTGGCCTACAAGAAGTACCTGGTTAGTAGAAACTAGTTTTATTTTATTAAGCGGTATGATAGATAAAGTATAAGTCCATTTTTGGAACCATATATGATTTTTCTCACCACAGACTAACTTATGTATATAACTTTTTCAAACATTATTTTTGAGACAGATGGAATGACCTATCATTATATCGCATGATCTTCCAACACACGAAAAATTAATCTTCATTTATTTAAGATATGAAGTGGAAATTTTTCAAGGAATGAACCACATGGATATTTTACCAAAATCAAGTAAGTATTTATTTTAATTCAATAATTAATCAAATTACGGAAATGATCTTGAAAACCAAAAAAGTTGTCCTAGTTACCTCATATCCAATGAATTAGATGGTACCTTAGATGATCACAGATTTATGGCTTTTTGATTATTGGCTTTTTCATAGCCATGTTCCCTACCACTCTTCATTAGAACATGATGGTTAGATTTCTCTTCCATATCCATATTTTCACATATGTCATCCTATGTGGAAACCCAGTGATTAGTTACTTTGGGTATCCATTAGGTTTCTAACATTCCTTTTTAAAATGATGTTTTAGTATTTCTTTTTACAATGTGGGTTTCTATAAAATAAACTTTCAAGTAGTAAAACCTTTATTACACCAACGAATTTCAAGGGATAAATTCATTTTATGTGGGGGTAGAGTGTAACACCACAAGATTTTATCAGAAAAATATTCTTATTAATTTCTTTGATGTCTTGTGTTGTACAATTCACCAAGATTGGCTTGTGCTATATGCAACACCGTATTAGCTTGTAGTATACACAACACTATTCTTGGATTGTGTTGCACACAATTTCAAGTTCTTTCAAATAAAATTAATTTTACATAACACCAATTATAGATTTGATCAATGTATAACTGAACTATATTATATGAAACACCAAAGGAATCTTGTCTTATATGCAACCTAGACTTGTCTTGCATTACACATAAGAGCGACCTTCCTCGATAGCGCGTGTTGTACGCCACACCAGGTTTAAATAATCAAAGACATATTGTTAGTATGAACTAGATATTACAAACAGTATTAATGACATTTTAAATTTTAAAACAATACCATTCACGTTACACATTTCCTATAATGAGTCATGAGAACAAAATCAAAATTTTCATATAAAAGAAGTATTTTTCAAAAAATGCAGTTTTGTCGCCTTCTAATGGCACACCCACATTAAATCGAGTTTTTTGACATGTTTATAATTTAAATCATACAAAATAACCTTATTCATTGAAATAAGGATATAAAAATTTACTTTGGATAAGTTTTTTATATTTTTCTGTTAACTTTCATATTTTGACGAATAATTAAAATACGCTAAATTTTAATTAAAAAAACTTTTTGCATCAAGATAATTTATATGGTAAAATTATAATATGGAATGGTTTTAAGGTATAAAGGGAATATATTTTTACCATTTAATATAATTTATGTCATTATCATTAATTTTACATTGAATTCGTAGTTATAATCAATTCAATCTTTTGCAATGTTTTAAATAAAAACCCGCTTTCTTTCGACAAAGGGATTAATTTTAATTTAATTTATGCAACTTTTGTGTATTGAATTTGGAAAAATTGATTCCATATTTGGAATCATTGGGTCCAAATTATGTTAATAAGATTTTTTTTATTTTTGGGCATTATGAATAGTAAATATGATAAATTTTATTTACCATAGTTAAAGGTAAATCAGGTAATTAAGGGTAATTTTTTTTTTATAAAATTACCCTAAAAATTTTATTAATATAATTGGATGATTATATTTTGTCCTAATATATACTTGGATTTAAATGGTATCTATTAGAACCCACTTTTATGTGATTAAGACCTTTAATTTATTTTATTTAAATGAAAGTGAAACATGTCTCATTCAAACTTTAATAAATAAATTATTTTTTGTATAATGTTATATAGAATATAATTTCCGTTATAAATACTCATTTAAAATATAAAATGTTTTTCTTTATCATTTTAATTTATTTTTAATTTTTAAGAAATATATAATTACCTTAATAGCTTATACATTAATGATGCAGAAATTATTTATTTAGTGAAAAATAAATAATATTGTTTTTATTAAATTAATAGTGACCATAATATGCAAAAAAACCTGGCCAAAACTTATTGGTCATATACATGTAATACATAATCATACAATGGTTGGATATTCGATCATTTGGAGCCTTATAAAAGGGATTATGATGCTTATATTATTTTATTTTAAATGATGTCAAAGTTGTCTCCTTCAAAATTTAATAAGTATAACAATTTAAATGTTATGATTTTAAGATCATAAATTCTAGTGAAAGTATTATTATGTAAGATACTAAATATATCTACATAATAGTATTTTAGTTTTAATTTTTATGCAACAAATATGTATTTTAAATAATTAATCAAAAATGTTGTAGTAATTATTTTATTAAGATAAATTTCAAATCAATGGTTTTAAAAATATTTAAATAAATGTTATATGAACAAATTAATGTTCTACATGAATTTTTTAGATGAATATTAGAAGTTAGAAATATATTAAATATATTGGTTCGAATATATATTCTTTATGTATTTAATTTAAATTCAAATAATTTAATAGTTTCAAAATTGACATTATTGATATTTTATAAAAATAACATATTATTAAATGGTTTAAAAATTAGAAAAATATTTAAAAATTATAAATTTAAAGTTATGTGGTCTAAAATATCATAAATTATCCAGTTATGGACAATTCACAACACATAAGTAATTATTTAAAACAATTTAAAATTTAGAATATTATTTCCTCAAAAAAATTAAATAGATTAAATAAGGATAAATCAAGTTTATAAGGTTTAAAATAAATTCCCAACATGTCTAAATTTTATTGGTTGAGGAGATTACAACCCTATCTCATATAATATTTATATTTAAGTCATTTTTGGGGTTTTTAAGTGGTTTTTGAATTTATTATAAATTAATATTTCTTATGTTTCCAAAGGTGGCCCTCTCCCCCCTTATAAAAGGGCACCTCCTACCTCTCCTCCTCACACAATTTTGAGCCTTCATGCTCAGAAAAAACATGCCAATTTCTCTTATACACTTCCATAGAAACATACTAGTGGTCCTGGTCATCTTCAAAGACCTAATTTAGTGCCCTAAGAGGAGGTTAATAAGAGGCATGTTGAAGAAGAGGCAATATCCTTTACCGATTATTTCAAACTTATTTCTTCTTCTACATCCTCAATATGAGTTATTTAATTATTATTTAATAACTCCAGTATCAATTGTATACTGATATTTTATTATGAATATGAAGCAACCATGTTCTATCTTCTATCTATCCTATGAAAAAATGAAATCACCACGCGTGCGTGCGTACGACTTACCATATCCACGCCGTGGTGTAATATTTTATTTCATCAATAACATACATGGATGGGTATAATGATGGGAGTAATAACTATATATTATTATTGTAAAGTAATATTGATTCTAAAATATTATACACCATACAGTTCAATACAATTCCACTATCATGGGAATGATATCATCACTCATGCGTACGTACGACCTACCATCTCCACGATGTGATGCGACTCGTTCTACATGATCTTCATTTAATAATGATTATATAAATTAATTGATTGAATAAATATGATATATACTAATACCATTTTGTAAATGATTTATCTATAACCTAAAAAGAGGAATAATAATTTATTCGACAAAACATGCATAAGAACATAAAGCAATGAACACCCGAATAACAAGTAGCAATGAAATATTACTAACAATAAGCTAAGAATATGACCATATATGATATCATAACAATTAATATGATTATGAAATAAGTCAATGACATTATTGAAATCATTATACAAGAGGTTTTGATACGTACAAAGCATATTAGATCTAAGGTAAGGGATAACTTTTCTAATCCCATTTTTATCTGAGATTGTGTATTCGTAAGTATTTATTGGGGTTATATTTATCATCCAAATCCATGTATTAAAAAAAATATTTTCATAAAATGGTTAATATTATTACATGTATGTTTAAATTAATTTTTACCACTTTTTTACTTTTACCACAAGGTATGGAAGGAATCTTTCTTTTGTTTACTATACGAGGCACTTTTTGACTTTTCCGGCAAAAGTACAAGAAGAATGTTTTTTTAACCTATACGGTGTGAATGGATTTTTATGGTTTTATAACACCTTATTTCCATGATTGTACCTCTAAAATGTTTCATGATTATTTTCAACAAAATTCTTTTCTTTTAAAATTTCACCACATTTTGAGAAAAGAAAATGATTTTCAAGATGAAAGGATATTTTCCTCAAGAATTCATTTCATGTGTTCTATCAAAATTATTTTCCATCAAAGATAAAACATGGTTCTATTTATATCCCTATTATTAAATTTATTTTCTTATGTTATGATAGAATTGTTTTTATGAAGTCCTTTTATCTTATAAGGATTATGTTATGATGGCATGATGTTTAATAATCCCATTTTTATTACATGGGTTATGCCATGATGTATGATTTATGGTCTTCTAGAACACATAAGAATAGTTTCATTATGAGATGGGTAAGACGTATAGCTCTCTCCAATGCATTGGGTAAAGATATATATCTCATGAGATAGACATGGCTAGATCAATAAGTTAATTCGGTTCAATGTTACAGGACTAGAACGGGGAGTGAACTCGGTTCAGTAATGCACTTTGTCCGCTATGATAGTCTTGGAAATGAGTCTTGAATAATATGAAATGATTTTCTATGATTATGTGTTTATTCCACAAAGTTTCATGTTTTATGTTATGATTATTGGGATAATATTTCACTACTATGATTTATCCCATGTCATGATATTATGATCTCTTTTGCAGGTTATGATTTTCAAAATGTTATGTTATTATGAATACGATATGATTGATATTACCTTTGATTAAACTTACTAAGAATTTGAGCTCACCCTTTATATGTTTTATTTTCCTCAGTATTAAAGGAAAGGTTTTGGGTAAGGAAAAAAACAGGGGAATATCTTTATGGGAGATGTTGATGATCTGTCACCATGATTAGAAGATTATGTTATGAGTTTCCAAAGACACTAAAATAATATGGTCTTTGGGCATCACTTTTTTTATGTTTTAAGTATTAAAAAAACTAATGTAATGTCCATTTATGTCAATCTTTGGGTCTCTATAGTTAATCTAAGATATAATGGTGAAAATGTAACTTAAATAGGTATAAATCCTATCAGTTGGAGATATTTAGACCTTATATTTTATTAACGTCTAATTATTGACCATTTGATTTCCGATTTCACAAAAAATGGACTTCATATTATTTAAATATTTTATGTAATTCCACGTGTGTCTCCCCCCCTCACTTATAAAAGGTATCCTAACCTCCTCTATTATTTACACAATCTGAGCCATATATCTAATCCAATACCTAAAAAAACCACCATAGATTATTTCGCTTCATTTTTGAGCTTATGGGTTTAACCTAATGGTAAAGGCCCAGGATTTTAATACATAAATATTACATCTATTTAGATGAATATTCATTACATTTCACAAATCCATGACCAAGGACCATAATGTATTAGTGTGTTGCGATACTAGATACACAGTCATATTATTTCATGAAACATATTAAACACCTATTATAGAAATATTTATTTTTTAGAAATCTTCATAAAAATTCCCTAATTAAGGCCTTTATTTATAACATGGGGAAATAAAAACACAATAATGGGTGAGCTCAAATGCTTTGTAAGGGTAAACATGAGAGATATCAATCGATGATCATGTAAAAGTACAAGATACACATAAAAGTTTGATATTATGATCATATTTTGAAAATTTCATGCCCAATATTATAAATATCATAAATAACATTCATGTTATAAATCATTATCATTTCAAAAGACATGAATCATTTGACTAAGATATCATTATAAATCAATCATGATCCATAAGTTCATGTCATAAAATTATGGAATCATCATAAGTATATAAATCATTTCACATGTCATGTTTAACTACCATGACCATAAAATTATGAAGTATCAGGAAAAAAAAGTTGTTTCTTATAGTAGATCAAACACATCCAATTGTTTACCATAATATATTAAACACATTAAATTGTTTCCTAGAGTATATTAAGAACATCAAATTGTTACCCATAATAGATCAAGCATTTTGAATTGTTTCCCATAGATATCTCATTAGATAAAAAGTATTTCCTAATGAATTAGAGATATATAAAATTCTAGTCCCACCTATCAGATAATTAAAATCATATGTATGTGTACCATAGGATCAAAAACATTCATCATATCATTATTTCTTAACCCATGAAAAAAACTTATTTAATAAAAATTTAATCAATCGATCATATCATTAACCATGGAAAATAAACGGGTTTCCAAAATTTCATATAATTAAAATCATAAACCATACATATAATGACTAAAGATGGTAGCATTTGCTGATATCCCCAGCAAAACATAAGTAACACAAAATTATGTTGTAGTTGATGATTAAAAATATCATTAAACACATTTTGGAGGAAATTACCCTTTCCATTTTAAAAAAAATTATTTAAAACATAAAATGTTCCAAAATATCATGGAAAAATATTAATTTGAAAATAAATATGAAAATTTTAAATTAATATTTAAAAAATAGTGCATCTATGATGTCAGGAAATTTCTTTTATGATGTATATGTTAAAAAACATTCAATTCTCATTTTGGGTAAAAAGGTCAAAAAGTACATCATTCTAAAAAGGAAAAGAGTGTTCCTTTAAAACCATTTCATAAAAATTAAATCAAGGGTAAAAATGACTTTAAAAAATAATTTAATATTAGTAAACACATTCTCATTATTTCTATAAAACATGCACGCGAAAGAGAAATATTCTAGACCGAATTGTAAAACATGGTCAGTTTGCCTTAAAAATATTCTTTCAATATATTCTCTAATTAAATTTAAGAAAATTATGTAATTTTTATTATTATTAATAGATAAATATTTTATAAGAAAAATTAACATTATTTTATTAGGTAAGGATCAAATAAATTTCTTTAATTGAAAATCGAGCACAAAAAATCTCAATTAAGATAGGATTGAAACATAAATCCATTAAATCAAGTCTCTCATTTCAACATTCATGTTCAAAACTCATATGTAATAAAAATGAATTTAATATAATTGTATTATAGAAATATAATAACATCTATTATACCATATATAATTTTCTTATCACATATTATTAAAAAAATTACAATTTGTTATTACAATCACTATTTTGGGTGATAACTCTATTTTTCATTCATGTTGCTGTTCGGCAGTCCTGGACTTTATAATTTGATCATGGTTAAATCATTCACATAATTTTAATCATTATTTAAATAATATATATATATATATATTCATTTATTAAAGTTATATATAGAAAAATGAATTACATTGTTCATGGAGATGGTATGTTATATGTACGCGTGAACGTTGTTTAAACATTTTGAAATATGGAATAAAAGAATGGAAAATAATAATTTACCTTCAAATAATAATAATTATATAATATAAATCATATATATTCTTTAAATCCATCCGTATTACTATCCATGTAAAGCATAGATGAAAAATGAATCTCATTGCTTCATGGAGGTGGTAGTCCCCATATATGCACGAGCGATTTTATCGTTTGTCACTGGATTATAAGCAAAGAAGTTATATATGATATTATAATTAAATAATAATAACTATATAATAAATATAATATAGAAACTTTTAAACCATTATAATAAATATCCATAAAAAATGGTGATGAAAAATTAATTGTCTCTCTACGCGGGGACAATAAGTCACACGTACACACAAACGATACTTTCACTTCCAATCTTATAGGAAATGTGGTGGATAATGGTTTATTAATAATAATATTATTATTTAATCATATATAATATTATTAATTTATTACATAATTAATAATATAACTAATTTAGAGGATGTAATAGAAGTATTAAAAATAAAGTGATTGGTTAAGGTGATTACCTCTTCTTTGATAAAGCTCCTTTAGATATCCTATTAAGAACCATAGGGTTAGTATTTTGGGAATAAAAAAACATATATAACATGTCTAATAGATTTTATAAGATAATTTCATTGGGTTTGGTTGTGATAGAAGGATCATAGTGGTGTGAAGACGCGGAAGGAGAGGTTCCCTTTTATAAGTGAGGTGATGTGCACTATTTGAATTTCATAAAATATTAAAATATAATAAAATAATTCTATAGAAAAATAGAATCAAAAAATATATTTATTTGAATATAATATAATATAGAGTCTAAATCCCATAAAAAAATAAAATTTATATAGGTTTAAGTGGTGATTTAAACCTTATCTTTTGGTTTAACCCTTAAGTTAACCTATTTTAACTTTAACGACGATACCAACCCTTTCACTCTTAAAATTTTATACTTTTACTTGTAAGGTTAAAATTGGTTCATAAATGGATATTAGGTCATATTTTATACCATATAATATCAGTATTTACCTCTTTAAGTATTTTTTATCCTTTCTAAATACTTATTTTCGACAAAATATCATT
The DNA here is from genome assembly GCA_963277665.1 of Viscum album. Lineage (NCBI taxonomy): Eukaryota > Viridiplantae > Streptophyta > Magnoliopsida > Santalales > Viscaceae > Viscum > Viscum album. The sequence goes on from OY728139.1 coordinate 854,615,067, forward strand.
AATGTAATGTTTTCCACTATTCATTTAATTTGAATTAAAATACATAAAGATAAAGTTTAAAATAAACTATGATCCTTTAAAATAAAACTAATATGTCTTATTAATATATATAATTCATGTATCACTATAAAAAATTAAAATTATATTAGTTTTTATATTCTTAAAATTATTTCTTTTATTTTTCAATTAATTGATGAATTAATGCATCATTGTTGAATAAGTATTTAAGGTAATAATATATTTAATAAAAAGATAAAATAAAATTTTAACATGATAAAACATCATTATTTTCAAAATATATATTTATATTAATTCATAAATTATTTTTTCCATATGGAGAAAAAAATAGATATTTAAAACCAATATAGTGATATTTTGTAACTTTATTTGATTTAAATATTATATAGGTAATTGTTATGTAAAATTGTTCCTTAAAATATTATATTTCAATTTTAATGTGATAAGTGTTGAATTATATTAATCCAATAATAATTATAATGAAAACATATGACCTTATCACTTAGTTGTCACCTTGATTTACCCGATTTACCCTTTATCGAGGTGATAAATTTTACCATGGTTACTGTTCATAATGCCTAAAAATAAAAGAGAAAAATTTTCCAAAATTGAACTTCCAAATTTAAAATGTAGAATCAATTTCATAAAATTAAATTTCTATAAGTGGTGGAAATTAAATTAAAATAAGCGTACAAAACGCGGTGAAACCCATGTTTTATAAAATTACATTTTTAAGAAAAAGACATGATTTGTTCTTATACCATACATAAAAAAATTAGATAAACTATAAAACATTTTATTGAATATTTAATATTTAAATTGAATTAATATATTTCATTAAAAGTATAAATTTTAATTTATTATGATAAAAACACATTGAGTGCATAAAAACAGGATTTTAGAAAAACATTTCATCTAATTTAAAATGATTTGTATTTTTATTTATAATTAGATGGAAATGAATGACTGAATGAATTATACATATTAAAAAATATTTTTTCATAATTTAGTTAGTTATATTCATACCCACCAATTCAAGGGCTAGTTGATAACTATGATATAATAAAATTTCAGTAATACATCACAATTCACTTAAACATGATATTTCATGTATTAAAACATATCTAAGAAATAAAAGTTATTTATATAGAAATATTTCATAAAATAAAAGGATGTTATATTGATACCATTCTAATAAGTCTTAAGGTGTTATCCAATGGAGGTCTCTCATAGAATATGTAATCATCTTACCCAACTATTTCAATGTTTTTTTCTTCTTATACTTTCTATAAATATGCGATATCCATCATAAAATAATGACTCCAATATCATGAATATACTGATATATTATTATAAATATGGGGAAAAAAATTTCCACCTCATTTACAACAAATGGAAAACAAAAGTATCGCTTAGGTGTACGTATGGACTACCACATCCATGTGGAGATATGATTCATTTTCCATCAATATCATTCCTTGATGGTCATTATAATGGATTTAATGTTTATATGTTATTATTTTTGAAATAATTACTCTTATTTAACTATCTGATCTTAAAACCCCTCTTACATTCTCATTAATTAAAAATGATGATGTTGCTCGTGCATCTGTGTGGACTATCACCTCTACAAAGAGATACGAATGGTTTTTCATTTTTTCAATATAGGCTAGTAATAAGGATGAATTTAATGAATATATATTCTATTTATGTCATGATAATGATTATAAAAAGTTTAATTATTATTTACCTTCATTTTCTTCCATCCATTAAAATGTGGAAACATCACTAATGCGTACGTGAAGACTATCGTCTCCATGGAGTGATGTAATTCGTTTTTCATCACTAATTTATATAAATTGTTATAATGGTTCATAAAATGAATAAATATTATACGTATATCATTATTAAGATTTTGGATATGATTAAACCTTGAATAATGTTTAAGTACTATAACCATTGAACTGAAACACGCTAGAAAAAAGGAACCATTTTCACATGATTAATGATTTTAAAAATTAAATTATTAATAAAGGGATAATTAGAAATTAAAAATAAATGATATATAGTAAGTTATGTATGAATATTTTAACACCCTGATATTTTTTATGAGAAATAGTTTTTTTCTAAAATTATTTATTTGATGTCTTGTGATACACTCAACTTTAGCTTCGATTTCATTATACACAACACTGAGTTTCTACGAAACATAATTTTATAATTATAATTATTTAAAAAATACAATTATAACCTAGGTATTAAAATTGAGGGTATGAAAATGATTAAATTAATTATCAAATTAATGATTAAAAATAATTATTTGATCAATTAATTATAAATGAATGTAGAACTCTTTTAAAATAAAAGGAATTGTTTTTTTGAAAAATTATTAAAATTTGCATAAGTATGTTTTATAACAATCAGCAAAAAAATAAATATTGTTGAATTATATTAATTATATATATATAAAATAATATTTTATTTAATATTTAACATTAATCATATGTGATTTCTAGATATTATATAAGGAAAAATCTAATTTTATGAATAAAATACGTATTTTTCTAAAAAGGCAGTTTTTCCACCTTTTAATGGAGAACCCATTTTAAATAATTTTTTTTGAAAAATTTATAATTTTTATATTAGAAAATATACTTATTATTTTAAATATGTATGTAAAAATTGACTTTTTTTATTTTTGGTATTTTTCTGATAAGTTTCATTTTTTGATGAATAGTAAAAAATACTAAATTTTAATTGAAACAAAATATTTCATCAAAACAATTTATTGTATTCAATTATATAATTGATTGGTTTTAATGTATTTTTTGATGAAATATTTTTTATTTAATCCAATTTAATTCATTGGAATCAATTTAAAATTAAATTCAGATTTACAAACATGTCAATCTTTTGGATATTTTCACAATAAAAACTCGTTTTCTCATTCTTTCTAAAGGATTATTTTTAAATTAGTTTTATCTATTTATGTTTTATGAATTTCAAAACTATTATTCCATATTTTCAATCATAAGGTCCATATTTAGTAAATAGTTCTATTTTATTTTTATTTCATATGAATAGTAACTTTGGTAATTTTTATTACAATGGTAAAGAGAAGTTTTGCTAATTTTAGTTAAAAATAAATTGATAAGGACTATAAAATGACCCTATATCCTTATTAAACTTTATTGGATTAATATAATTATACCATTAAAACATAATTACAAAAATGTAATAATTCAAGGGACACTCGTCCATGAAAATGACTTGAATATTATTTAAATCAATGAGTGTGAAAAAATGACACACTCTTACTTTTAATAAGTATACTATTTTAATATGGAGCAAAATAGAATATATGATTGACTATTGTTATGAAATATAAACTATTTATCTACATAATATAATTTTATTTAATTTATAGAGATGAAATATTTATCATAAATAATTACTAAACGATGATACAATAATTGTCCAATTAATGAAAAAATCAATTATGATATTAGAAATATTAAAAGAAACATAATTTGACTTAATTAAGGAGATACATGAATTTTATAGGTAAATATTACATGTTAGGGGTGTATTAAATATTTTTATTCCTGTGTTATCTTATAGTTTTTTATTTTATTAAAGTCAAAGTAATTAATAGTGTCAAAATTCACATTAATGATATTTTATGAAAATAATATTTTATTAAATTATTAATAAATCATATAAATATGAAAAAGGGAAAAAGGATTATATATGATCTAAAATATCATAAATTGACTTTATATTTTTGAATTTAAACTTTATAAGTAGATATTTCATCCTCTTAGTATTGAGGAATTATTTACTATAATTAAAATTAATGTGGGTTAATTAAAATGATAAGAATTAAAATAACATGGAAAAATGTCTAAAAATTATTTTTGATGAGTTTAAAACCTTATAATTTCTCACATTTGAATGAATTTTATTTTTGAGGCATTTTCATTGATATTTAATTTATTATAAATTAATATTTTGAGAAATTCAAAAATCACCCTTCCCCTCTATTATAAATGGGAACTTCAACATCTATTTTCCTCAAACATCCAAACCTACTATTTACTACCAATATAAGTCCAAATATTCTTCAAAATTAACTAAATTTATCTAATAATACTTAATGTTTTCATAAATCTAACCAATGATGTTATTTTTTTCAAATTAAAAGGTGACTCCCAAATAAGAGGTAATGTGTAACACCCCAGGTAAATAAAGAATATGGAATTTTAATATTTATCCATATTTGTGAATAAAATATTAATATTACTTTAAAGGAGACGCTATGAATGATGGCGTACCCAATACGCAACAATGAGTTTCTTGGGAATCTTGAGTTGCACTCTAATAATAAAATATTATTATTTTAAATGGTAGTTAACGCCTAGCCGTTGTAATGGTGGGAATGAACAGAACTAAATAAAAATGATTATATATGTTTGTCAAATATTTTTACTCTTTACAATAAATGTTATAGGATTAAAAATGCCAATGAAACCAATTTTAAGTGTAAACATTCCAAAATTCTTTAAAAGGTCGATTAACCGCCTTTTGATGGCGAACCTCCTTTAAATCCACTTTTTGACAATTTTATGTGTTATATTTGACAAAATAAAATTATTCTTTAGAATCGGGACATCAAAATTTACTTTGTGTAAATTTTTGGTATTTTTCCGAAAAAGTTCAATTTTTAATGAATAGTGAAAAATGTTGTATTTTAATTCAAAACCTCTTTTTAATATAATATATTTATATGATTAGATTATATTTTGAATTGGTTTTAAAGTGAAATTAGAATATATTTTTACCCTTTAATCTAATAGTGGTCATTGGAATTAATTTCACTTTGAAATCGGACTTAAACTAGTGTCAATATTTTGATACATTTTGTTTCATAAAAACACGCTATTTGTTTTGACAACGGGAATTAATTATTAAATTAATTAATTCAACTTATATGTTTTGAATTTTTTAAAATAGACATCATTTTTTAATTCATAATATCAAATATATCTTAGGGTGAATTTTTGGTAATTTTCTGAAAAACATCAATTTTTGATGAATAGTGAAACCACTAAGTCCTACTTATAAAAACTGATTTTCCGTTTAAATGAAATTTTGCCATCTTTGTGTTTTTAATTTCAAAAATCCGACATAAATGGTTGTAATTAAGAAGTAAAATGTGGTTCAATGGGATTAAAATAATTTTTTTGGTTAATAGTAACTTATTAAGTTTTTAATCGCGATTAGAGGTAATTAGTGTAGTTTAAGGAAAAAATAATGTTTTAATAATATGAGATGAACTTTACACATGTCCTACCTTCATTGGATGTGTCATGTCTTACCAAAAAAATCCATGGGTCAACTTGGGGACCCCATGGAGCCACTTTGGTTGGAAAATGACATAAATACCTTTTTATTTAATGTTAAAATTAAAATGACACAAACATGAGTTGTTTTACTAAAACAATATTTACATGGGGTTATAGAAGTCCGATTTTTGACTATAAATAGTCATTTTAAAGTTAAAATGATTTCATAAATCATAGTATTTGTTTTATAATTTTTAGACATTAAATAAATTAAATTATTTATGACATAATGATGAAGCAGTGATGACCTCATTATTTAACGATTTAAAAAAATGGAAAGATAATGTAAAATCTAAGACCTACACATATCCAAAACCTATTGTATGGGTGTATTTAGAACCCTTATCACCTTATCTTAGAAACACATCAATGTGGGGCCATTTAAATCTGAAACTCATTCTAAAATAAAGTAACATTTCTTTACTTTCCAAGAGTGCCCCTCCTCTCCACTTATAAAAAGCCCCCACCTCTACCTCCTTACCCACACTTCCAAAGCATTTGGATCGGCCAACCCCTACCCATTTTGTCTCTCCACATCCCTTTATAACTCCTTGAAGCCTAAATTTGGGCAGAAGTCTTCCCAAGGAGTCCTTTTAGCTCAAACCAAAGGGAGTTACCCGATTTTAAGGTAATGTCTTCACTTGAGTCCTTTTGTTTTATTTTGATTCTCCAACCCCCTAAACTATTTTTATTCATTTCTTTTGTAACAACTCCAGTATATACAATATAATAGGATGTTTTTATAAGAAGTATTAGAGCTACACTTACACACACCTACATATAATGGTTAAATAATATACTGTTTCCATGGATGGCGAATTTCTACCTCACGAAATAATGATTGTTCAACACTCATATATCACATTCAAAGGTGGCCATTAAGATGTCACTAGATTTATATATTATATATAATATTTTTATGTTTTACTTAAGCTTCTGTATTTTTCATTTATGGAAAATCCTTTATGGTTACCATTATGAGTAAACGCGATATCTTCATTTTAGGAAGTGCGGACTACCGCCCCCTCAAAGTGATTTGATTTGTTAATTCCATATGTGGGACGTATAAATGATGTAATTAATGGTATTATATATGATATTATACTGGAATTATAATATATCTATATATCATTACGATTCCATTCGATAAAATATGAAATAGAAATGAAAGTAGCGTTCATGCGTACGTACGACTTACCGTCTCCATGAACGGTGCATTTCATTTCATACCACTAAATGGTTATGTAATATTATAAATGCATGTATATACTGGATATATATGATATATATTATATATACATCATTATTATAACTTTTGATATAATGTATACATGAACAACTTGTAATTATAAAGAGCATATATTGACTCAAGTACCAATGATCGTTTAAACGACCGTTATTAACTAAAATAATTATATAGTGTTCATAACATGGTAATAAGTAATATAAAAGGAATAATGAAATTGAAAAAGGTTCTTAAGGAAGTAGAAATTAACTCAAGTTTATTATTAAGGATATTAAAGAATGATCGAGTCAAGTCGGACCCGAGGTAAGGGATCCTACTCCCCTCTTTCATTTTAAGTACACTCTTTTATGTCATTCCTTTTAATGCTTATCTTTATTGTTATTGGGATATTATTTTATATTAATATTACTATAATTTTTATGTTCATATTATGAGAGACCCTATTCTCTCTCATCAATCCATTTTGGAAGTTTTGAGTGGCGCCGTTAGGCTGCCAAATTTTCGTAAGAGATCTAACCTCTCTCTTTCTTTTTAAGTACTCTCCTTTATGTCACTTCTTTTAAGCTTATCTTTTTTATGTTGGGGGATGTTATTTTATATTTCTCTTTCTGTAAACATTATGTTAATATTATGAGAGACCCAATTTTATCTCATCAATCCATTTTGGAAGTTTTATGTGGCGTCGTTAGGCTGTCGAGTTTTTGTAAGGGATTTTTCATCTCACTTTTATTCCCGTGAGATATATGCTACATTTGCCACAATTTCCTTTGAGTGGTGTATGTACTGCCTGTTATTTTACTCATTGTGTAATATACTTTCATTTATGAGTATTTACATCAATGTTGTATTTTCGTTCTCTCACGGGGTGCATGTCTCGAAAGATACCCATGTCGGTAAGGGAACCATTCACCCTTCTCTTTTTAAAAGACTTCTTTTGTTGGGTCTTTTAATTTACATATTTTTATGTTTGGATATGTTATTATATATTCTTATTGATGTAAATTTAATGTCCAAGTGATGAGATACCCTTTTATCTCTCATCAACTCATTTTGATGTGACATCGTTAGGCTGTCAAGGAAACTTCTTAACCCAATTTCGATTTCTTTGGGTTCAACATGTAGTTATTGAATATGTCATCCTTGGAATATGTGTGAATGACCTTTGATTATTTTACACTTAATATCCACATATATTGGGTGTATTTATATTTTTCGCACATAATTATGAGATTGATTTATCCTAAATTTAAGGATACCATCTTTATAATGGATTTCATCTCAATTTACATTTCCATTGAGACTTCATTGTTGTTATGAACCAATTCACTTTTATGCTGTATATACTGTCCTTTGGAATATTATGTCATGAATCCCTTTATTCTCATGATATTATAAAGTTATGATTAAATGTTATTCCTCAATTATTGTATTCAAGTGTCTCTCATTTTTTTAAACACCCTTTAACTAAAATATCGTTTTAAATGTTTTAATGATTTATTCTTATAAATATTTCTCATTAATATCCATGTTTTCAAAATGGTTATAAGGATTTATTTATATGGATATTAATGGTTTAAAATGTTAAAAACTTCAAAGTGGTATGGGACACTTTGATTTAAAAATCTCTTTATTAAATGTTTTAAATGGTTTTGAAAATGGTTTTTAAAATGGATTCATTATTTCAATATCTTAAAATGTTATATTGTTATGTGGGAATTTTATCTTTCCTTTATGATTATGTTATGTGATAATATTATGTTATGGTTCTTTGGAATTATTATGAAGACGAGTGGTTCCGTGATAAACTATGGGCGGGTGAGCCCGATATAGCTCTCCAATGCATTGAGTAATGCGAAGGACTGAAACGTTAAGGTTTCTCTGAAGAGATTTAGGGAATATACTGTGGTGGGTATTCAAAACATAACCAAGAGGGTTACTCCCTATGTAAGAATGTTATGAATGCCTCAAGTTACCTTTTATGTCTTACAATTTCTATGATTTAATCATGATTTGACGAGGAATGTTAAAGTGCATATGTTTTATGGGTAAAGTATGATTTCATTCTTATGTATATATGAACTCATGTTTCATTTCCATATTTTTTTATCCCTTACTGAGCTTTTTATGCTCATCCCAAGTTTTTGAAATGTTTTTCATAGGTCAATGGAAAGGTACATGATGTGATGATAGTGTCAAGGATGTGTCAAGAAAGAATCCATGTTTTATTTTAAATATGTTTCCGTTGATGGGAAAAATGAATACTGTCTTTTATGTAACCACTTTTTTTAAATGTGAAATGTAATGCATGTTTCATGATCTAATTCTCTAAAACTCTAAACCTGAAAATATCCTCAATGTGTAATCTTGTAATAACTCAAGATTAAGTAAGGTTTAAGGCTGGGGCCTTATAGTTGGTATCAAAGGTCGGTTTAGAAAAATTTAGAGGTTAGGGTATCTTCTAAGCATATGTGACATTACCATAATGGTTAGGAATTCAGAAAGAGTCCTAGTTTTAGATAAAGTGAATGAGTAAGTATATCTTAGTGTTTATCTTCCTCATTAGTACAAGATGGTTTTGTTGATATACTAACACTGACATTTCTGTTTTTAGTGAATGGATGGATCTAGCAGGCACCAATGTGGAAATAGGTTTGAAGGAAACTGTGGTGGTTCTCTGACTAAGAGACTGGATGAAATGGGGGTATTCAATGAGGAAACTCATGGTTGTTCTAAACTAACTATCAAGGAGTCATGATCATCCACTTGAACCTTGGTATTTTCTGTAATGCATCATGTACGAGATGACCAATCGATGTGGATGTTCAGGTAATAATTATAAAGGTAACCATTAGGGTTTATATGATCCTTACTTTTGAGGTAATTATGGGTTATTATATGTTATGATTGAAAATGAAAGGCATAAGATAAACTTGAGGTTAAAATATTTTATGATTATTTTTTTGAAGATTTTATCTCGTTTTGGGGAATGTTTTAGGAATTATATAGTTTTGGAAAAAGGACAACACGCAGACCGTGTGACAACCCGTTGCACCAGACAAAGTTGAGGGAATCGAACCCACAACCAAAGTGCGACTGGTATTTATCACCTACCACTGGAATACGTAAAGTCCCTGGTTAGTTTGACTAATTCTTTTTAGTTAGATGATTTTAGGAATCAAGAGTAAGTTTATTTTGGGTTATATATGGAAATGATTAACCTATCATGGAGGATATGTGATTAGGTTAATTACTTTTCAATACGAGACTTTAGGAGCAACTGATATTGTTTGGAGATAAATGTTACGATTAAACTTGGAAGACTATGTGATTAAATCCTTAAAATATTTGGGTTTCAATCATAGTTTGGTTTACTTTGAATAATTTTATGGACAAATTTTTTATCGAATGGTCCTCATTGAACTTTGGGTTTTGTTAGACAAATTTTGGAGATTAAGAATAGATTCTCTTTTTATAAAGGGTTATCCTTTTCTAGATTATCTGATCTTGTACTAACCTTTTTGGTTTTGGTTTTGGTTAAAGTCAAAAGACATGGGAATTATATTGTTCTCTTTTGTGGATTAGGTGATTCTCTAGAAGTTGATTATAGTACTCTTAATGTGAACAAGTCTTCCTAAATACTCGTCTTTTGGGGAAAGTATGAGTCTGTGTAAGAAATCTAGTAAAAGTTGAAAGTCAACATGACAAGTAAGTATGTTTCCTTAAGATAAAAAATAAATTCCTCAATGAAGAGTAACATAAAAAAAAATGTTGTCTGTTAACTTTTCTTACTGGGGAATCGAATACCGTTTAACCCATCACAAGTTTGTGATTTTCTTATGGTTAACTTTCTCCTAGACATGTTTACTATCACTCTCCATCAGAACATGACCCTTTGTTTTTTCCTCCATGTCCATATTTTCATACTTGGAATCCTAGTATGGGTTAACTCGGGTGACCTATGTACTTATCTTTATTTATTTTAAAGTGATTGTTTTACTGACTCTTGTTCCGATGTGGGATTTTCAATGATGTTTCAAGCCCAATTTTAAAAATTGCGAGGACGTAATTCACAAAAGGGGGTAAGGATGTAACACCCCAGGTAAATAAAGAATATGACATTTTCATATTTATCCATAATTGTGAATAAAATATTAATATTACTTTAAAGGAGACGCTATGCAGGATGGCGTACCCAATACGCAACAATGAGTTTCTTGGGAATCTTGCATTGCACTCTAATAATAAAATAATATTATTTTAAATGGTAGTTAACGCCTAGACGTTGTAATGGCGGGAATGAACAGAACTAACTAAAAAATGATTATATATGTTTTTCAAATATTTTTACTCTTTACAATAAATGTTATAGGATTGAAAATGCGAATGAATCCAATTTTAAGCGTAAACATTCCAATATTATTTAAAAGGTCGATTAACCGCCATTTGATGATGAACCTCTTTTAAATCCACATTTTGACAATTTTATGTGTTATATTTGACAAAATAAAATTATTCTTTAGAATCGGGAAACCAAATTTACTTTGTGTAAATTTTTGATATTTTTTCCGAAAAAAGTTCAATTTTTAATGAATAGTGAAAAATGTTGTATTTTAATTCAAACACTCTTTTTAATCTAATTTATTTATATTATTAGATTATCTTTTGAATTGTTTTTAAAATGAAATTAGAATATAATTTTACCATTTAATCCAATAGTGGTCGTTGGAATTAATTTCACTTTGAAATTGGACTTAAACTAGTGTCAATCTTTTGATACATTTTGTTTCATAAAAACACGCTATTTGTTTTGACAGCTGGAATTAATTATTAAATTAATTAATGTAACTTATATGTTTTGAATTTTGTAAAATAGAAATCATTTTTGAATTTGGAATATCAAATATATATTAGGGTGAATTTTTTGGTAATTTTCTGAAGAACTTCAATTTTTGATGAATAGTGAAACCACTAAGTGGTACTTATAAAAACTGATTTTCCATTTAAATGAAAATTTTCCATCTTTGTGTTTTGAATTTAAAAAATCTGACATACATGGTTTTCATTAAGAAGTAAAATGTGGTTCAATGGGATTAAAATAATTTTTTTGTTAATAGTAACTTATTAAGTTTTTAATCACGATTAGAGGTAATTAATGTAGTTTAAGGTAAAAATAATGTTTTAATAATATGAGATGAGCTTTATACATGTCCAACCCTCATTGGATGTGTCATGGACGACCAAGACAATACATGGGTCAACTTGGGGACCCCATGGAGCCACTTTGGTTGGAAAATTACATAAATACCTTTTTATTTAATGTTAAAATTAAAATAACACAAACATGAGTTGTTTTACTAAAACACTTTTTACATGGGGTTAACCAAGTCAGAATTTTACCTATAAATAGGAACTGGAAAGCTAAAAAGATTTCCTAAATCATAGTATTTTTTTATAATGTTTAGACATTAAATAAATTAAATTATTTATGGCATAATGATGATGCAGCGATGACCTCATTATTTAATGATTTAAATAAAATGGAAAGATAATGTAAAATATAAGACCTACACATGTACAAAACCTATTGGATGGGTGGATTTAGAACCCTTATCACCTTATCCTAGAAATAGATTAATTTGGGACCATTAAAATCCGATGCGCATTCTAACATAAAGTAACATTTCTTTACTTTCAAAGAGTGCCCCTCCTCTCCTCTTATTAAAGGCCCCCACCTCTACCTCCATACCCACACTTCCAAAGCCTTTGGATCGGCCAACCCCTGCCCATATTGTCTCTCCACATCCCTCTATAACTCCTTGAAGCCTCACTTTGGGCAGAAGTCTTCCCAAGTAAGCCTTCTAGCTCAATCCCAAGGGAGTTACCCAATTTTAAGGTAATGTCTTCACTTGAGTCCTTTTGTTTTATTTTGCTTCTCCAACCCCCTAAAATCTTTTTATTCTTTTCTTTTGTAACAAATAAAGTATCTTAAATAAACTAGGATGTTTTTATAAGAATTATTTTAGCTACACATACACACACCTATATCTAATTGTTAAAGAACATACTGTTTCCGTGGATGGAGAATTTCTGCCTCACGAAACGATGATGGTTCAACACTCATATATCACCTTCAAAGGTGGCCATTAAGATGTAACTATATTTATATATTATATATAATATGTTTATGTTTTATTTAAGCTTCTGTATGTTTCATTTATGGCATATCCTTTATGGTTACCATTATGAGTAAACGCGATATCTTAATTTTAGGAAGTGCGGACTACCGCCCCCTCAAAGTGATTTGATTCGTTAATGCCATATGTGGGACGTATAAAGGATGTAATTAATGGTATTTTATATTATATTATACTGGAATTATAATATAACTTTATATCATTATGATTCCATTCTATAAAATACGAAATAGAAATGAAAGTAGCGTTCATGCGTACGTACGACTTACCGTCTCCATGAACGGTGCATTTCATTTCATACCTCTAAATGATTATGTAATATTATAAATGCATGCATATACTGGATATATATGATATATATGATATATAAATCATGATTATAACTCTGGATATAATGGATACATGAACAACATGGAATTATAAAGAGCATATTTTGACTCAAGTACCAATGATCGTTTAAACGACCATTATTAACTAAAATAATTACATTGTGTTCATGACATGGTAATAAGTAATATAAAAGGAATAATGAACTTTAAAAAGGTTCTTAAGGAGGTATAAATTAACTCAAGTTTATTATTCAGGATATTAAAGAACGATCAAGTCAATTCGGACCCGAGGTAAGGGATCCTACTCCTCTCTTTCTTTTTAAGTACACTCTTTTATGCCATTCCTTTTAAAGCTCATTTTTCTTGTTATTGAGATATTATTTTATATTACTCTTACTATAATTTTCAAGTTCATATGATGAGAGACCCTATTCTCTCTCATCAATCCATTTTGTAAGTCTTGAGTGGCGCCGTTAGGCTGCCAAATTTTCGTAAGAGATCTAACCTCTCTCTTTCTTTTTATGTACTCTCCTTTATGTCACTTCTTTTAAGATCCTCTTTGTTATGTTGGGGGATGTTCTTTTATATTAATCTTTCTGTAAACATTATGTTAATATTATGAGAGACCCTATTTTATCTCATCAATCCATTTTGGAAGTTTTAAGTGGCGTCGTTAGGCTGCCGAGTTTTCGTAAGGGATTTTTCATCTCACTTTTATTCCCGTGAGATTTATGCTAAATTTGCCACAATTTCCTTTGAGTGGTGTATTTACTGCCCATTATATTACTCATTGTGTAATATAATTTTATTTATGAGTATTTACATCAATTTTGTATTTTCATTATTTCACGGGGTTCATGTCTCGAAAGATACCCATGTCGGTAAGGGAACCTTTCACCCTCCTCTTTTTAAAAGACTTCTTTTGTTGGGTCTTTATATTTACATATTTTTATGTTGGGATATGTTATTATATATCCTTATTGATGTAAATTTAATGTCCAAGTGATGAGATCCCTTTTATCTCTCATCAACTCATTTTGATGTGACACCGTTAGGCTGTCAAGGGAACTTCTTAACCAAATTTCGATTTCTTTGGGTTCAACATGTAGTTATTGAATATGTCATCATTGGAATATCTTTGAATGACCTTTGATTATTTTACACTTAATATCCACTTATATTGGGTGTATTTATATTTTTTTCACATAATTATGAGATTGATTTATCCTTAATTTAACGATACCATCTTTATAATGGATTTCATCTCAATTTACATTCCCATTGAGACTTCATTGTTGTTATGCACCAATAAACTCTTATGGTGTATATACCGTTCTTTGGAATATTATATCATGAATCCCTTTATTCTCATGATATTATAAAGTTATGATTAAATGTTATTCCTCAATTATTATATTCAAGTGTCTCTCATTTTGTTAAACACCCTTTAACTAAAATATCGTTTTAAATGTTTTAATGATTTATTCTTATAAATATTTCTCATTAATATCCATGTTTTCAAAATGGTTTTAAAGATTTATTTATATGGATATTAGTGGTTTAAAATGTTAAAAACTTCAAAGTGGTATGGGAAACTTTGATTTAAAAGTCTCTTTATTAAATGTTTTAAATGGTTTTGAAAATGGTTTTTAGAATGGATTCATTATTTCAATATCTTAAAATGTTATATTGATATGTGGGAATGTTATCTTTACTTTATGCTTAAGTTATGTGATACGATTATATTATGGTTCTTGGGCATTATTATGAATACGGGTGGTTCCGTGATAAACTAAGGGCGGGTGAGCCCGATATAGCTCTCCAATGCATTGGGTAACGCGAAGGAGTGAAACGTTAATGTTTCTCCGAAGAGATTTAGGGAATATACTATGGTGGGTATTCCAAACGTAACCAAGAGGGTTACTCCCTATGTAAGAATGTTATGAATGCCTCAAGATACCTTTTATGTCTTATTATTTCTATGATTTATTCATGATTTGATGAGGAATGTTAATGTGCCTATGTTTTATGGGTATAGTATGATTTCATTCTTATGTATATATGAACTCATGTTTAATTTCCATTTTTTTAACCCTTACTGAGGTTTTTATGCTCATCCCATGTTTTTGAAATGTTTTTCACAGGTCAAGGGAAAGGTACATGATGTGATGATAGTGTCAAGGATGTGTCAAGAAAGAATCCATGTTTTATTTTAAATATGTTTCCGTTGATGGGAAAAATGAATACTGTCTTTTATGTAACCACTTTGTTTAAATGTGGAATGTAATGCATGTTTCATGATCTAATTCTCTAAAACTCTAAACCTGAAAAGATCCTCAATGAGTAATCTTGTAATATCTCAAGATTAAGTAAGGTTTAATGTTGGGGCCTTATATAATGCTCATCAACGAATGTACTCATTTTATTTGATCAATTCAACCCCACAATTATCTTATTACATGATTATATAATAACCAAATTATCCCAAATATACTTATATTTTGTTATTATTATGACTCTATCTACTCTTACAAACATTTACATCTAATGTCTAAAGAACTGAACATTTCTGTGAACGACGAGCTACCACCTCACTAAGAAATGTTGTTGGTTTTTCCTTTAACACCCCTCATGGTTGGGAATTATGATGTAAACCGTGTTTTAAAATTATATATATATATATATGTGGTATTTATGATTTATTTTTTCATATTTAATTTTTATATAAAATATACCTTCATGATTTTGATTTAGTGGAAATACGATTACTTTGTTTGTGGGCGTGTGGACTATCACCTCCTCAAAGTGACTTGATTCATTCACACAATACATGAAATTTATTAAGGATGAGTTTAATGAAAATTTATTATAAATGTGAAATAATAATTCTACTATAATTATATTATATATATACATACATGTATTTTAATTTCATTCTTTCAATATGATAATAAAATGAAAAAATTGTTGATGTGTACCTACGACCTACCGTCTCCATAAACAATGTATTTAATTTTATACTATAATATTTTATAGATTATTATAAATACATATATAATAAATATATATGACATTTATTTCATTTTTATCATTATATACATTATTAAATAATGAGATATGTATGAGGACCTAAAATATAACAAATAAAAAACATGCGAAAATAAAGCAATTATTATACGAAACATAAATTTAACATTTAAATTTTGATAATCAGGTAATATAAGGCGAAAATTAAATCATATATGATATGATATAATTAAATTATGTTATTTAATATCTCTGTAATAAATTTATATTTATTATACATGAGGTTTTGATGAGTACAATGAGAGTTAAGACATAAGGTATGAGATTTATGTATCACTTTTATTTCTATGGGACACATGCCTTATACACCACATTTTTATTTTACAAGGGTAATGTTATGATTGAATAATGTTTATGGAACCAATTTAATCTAATGGGTTATGATATGATAAATTATTTATGTTCTTGTGGAACACATATGTATGGGTTTCATTTTGTAATTTTTGGGACCCATGTCTTCTTACAATTTATTAGGTAAATATATATATCTCATTATATAGATATGGTTGGAACGAGGAGTGAACATGGTTTAGTAAAGGACATTGTTTACTAAGATGGTATTTTGAGTGAACCTTGACTGTTAAGATGGTCCTAGGAGTGAACCATGACTACCAAGATGATATGGGGTGAAATAATACTACTAAGATATCCTTGGTAGTGTTTCCTTGACTATTATGGAAATAATTATATATACTTATATGTATGTCAAAATTACATGTCTTATGTTATGCTCTCATAGAATATTTTCTTTAGTTCTTTATGAACATATATAATTTATTCCAAGATATAATACCAGGATCTTATATATATAGGATATTAATTTAAAATATTTTTTATGTACATATTAATTATGATTATGTTAAGATTTATATCTCCTTTATTTACCTTTATTGAGCATTTTAGCTCACAATTTATTATGTTTCTTTTCCCTAGGAATGAATTAATATTTTAATTATAATATGGAAAAAAGGTTTTACTTATTAATAAATAGGTGGGAGAAGAAATAAATGTGTTATGAACCTTTTTTATGTTTATATGATTCTAAAAGAACTAAATAATTCAGTCTTTTGGTATGTGTTTTTGTAATGTATTAAATGTTAAACAAAAATTATGTAACATTCATATAAGTTATGGCTAGGTTGTTATAGTTGGTATCAAGGAAATATTGTAGTCAACATTTGGAAACTAGGATGAGAAAACATTAGTGATGTCTCTAGATATATTTTGAAGGATATTTATAGGGATGCATCTAAGGATAATTCTATGTATAGGTAATAATCCTTGAATATTTTTAATAATCATTAAAAAACTATGATTAATCCTACGATGTTATAAATTGAATGTTCATTCCTTTGATTATTTTTTTCCCACTATTAATAGTTTTACTAACTTCATACTATTATTTTAGTAAATGGATGGAACTAGGAACTATGTTAATGATGAATGAAATGATTGTCCTCCTATAAAAACAAAATTTATAAGATATGGAATGAAAAAACTTATTTCTATACTCACACAAGTTATGAATCATTCTAGACATCCAAATGACCATAGGAGGGAACACGTTTCTATTGAGTCCTTCATGAGGAATTGTACACCTTCTTTTAGTGGGTCTTCTAATTCACTTATTGCTGAAAAATTGATCAGTACCATTGAAAATATATTTTCCATCATTATGTTTTCAAAACATGAAATGACATTTTATTTGTTTTTCATTTAGAAGGATTAGTTTACTAGTGAAGGACTCTAATCAAGAATATGAGGAAACAAGAATAAATTAAATCCATAGATTGGTACAAGTTAAATAACTTACACATTAGTAATTAAATTACTCGTGTTATTTTTATGAATATAAGGAAATATTTTTCATCCGTTAAATAAAAGGATGATGAGTCTATTGGTACTCATGTGGATAATTTTTCAATACCTGAAATCTACGTTTATGATATTATCATCCTAACTAAAAGTAAGGTTTATAAACTCTATTGTGGATTAAAATGAAGAATTCTAAGGGTGTTAGCCATATGAGACTTCAGTAGCTGTGAAGCGATTGTGTGTTGTTCTATAAAGGTGGAAATAGAGGTTGGAGTTACATATCAATATCATGGTTTTGAAATGAAGAGAAAGGCCGAGATCAAAGAAAAATATAAAATACATGGTGTAAAGAAGATGATATTTATATTATGCTCAATGTATGGACAGAAACAAGGATAAAAGTTTTCTTATGGGGGATGTTAGATGTCTTAAGTGTGGTAAAGAAGACCATCCGGAATTTGAATTCAGAAGTTATGGGAAAAAATATTAAATGATGTGAATATAGATAAGGCTACACAGAATGCACCCCCAAAACATTAATGCTTCAAGTGCAAGGAACATGTACATTATGCTAATCAATTCCCAAATAAATGGGTAAATGATGATAATAGACATCAAAAATATCTTAAAGCCAAAGATAATGGTAAATCTCATGTGATCACTATTGGTGATGTGGAGTATGAAAACGATGTGGTGGAATGATTGAATGTTATTGTATTGGAATTTCAAAATAATATCATAGAGATACTTTTATGGAATTACAAAATAAAAAAATATCATAGGATTGTTATACTATAGTTCTTGCTTAATGATTTGAAAGCATATGTCGAATGGTATTAGTAACCATGAAAATTAAATGAGTTGGTAAGGTGATACTTTTGAAGAACACATTTTCAAGGGAAGGATAAAACATAATATACGCATGACATTGGGATAATAATATGATAAATAGATGTTTTATTGTCTGATAAGATAAATGGGATAGTATTAAAGAAAATAGAACGGTTTAGTAATATCTTGATCTGTTGGTTTATGGATTGAATTTATAGATTTATGGTAAGAGGAAAGCATTAAAGTTTGAAATCATGTATGTTTTTAGTAAGGTTTTATAGTAATTAAGGATATTGCCATATTTGAAGAGAGTACACGATAATGGTATTCACATGTTTCATGTCAGAAAATAAAGAGCTAAATAAAGTTGTTTGAGAGATTAATTAATTTTTAATGTTATTTATCTTATTTCGAATGTTTTTGATTTTAATATTTTTGAAGGATCTTAGAGTCACACATTTATGAAATTGTTTACTTTGAAATTTGGATGAGGGTTTAAATACTTAAGTATTATCAATCTATATGAGGATTTATGAAAATTGGATAAACTTTGTTATCCTTTTTTTATATTAGGATAAATGGAATAATATATCATTTTAAGGATTTAATGATCTTATAATGCTTCAGGAATGACAAATTCACCTTCATTTTTTGGAGTAAGAGATGAAGTGACAATTAATCCAGGAACAACAAATGGAAGATATTAGGTTTATAAAATGTGGAGAAATCAAGTAAGTATTTAATCTCATAGAAATTATTTAAATCTAGGGAAAGGAACCTGAAACCAAAAATTTCATCCTAGTACCTTCTTTTTCAATTAATCAAATAGTCCCTTAGATCATCGTAAATTTATAGCCCTGTGTTTTTAACTTTCTCCTGAACACTCTCCATTAGAAATTGATCATTAGATTTCTCTTATATGACCATATTTTAAATTCTCACTTATGTTTCCCTATATGATAGCCTATTTATGAGTTACTTTGGGTAACCATTATGTTCCCAAAATTCCCCCTCTTAAAATGAAGTTTTAGTATTCATTTTTACGATGTGGGATTCAATGAAAGAAACTTTTAGGTATTTAAGCATTGATAACCTATATGAATTTAGACGGAAAAAATAATTTTAATGGGGGTAGAATATAACAACCTTTGATTTTAATGATATATATTTTAAATAATTTTATCTAGTTGATTTATTTTGTTACATGCAACAATGACGTAGATTGCATTATAATAAAAATTGGGTTTCTACAAAACATCATTTTATTATAAAAAATACGTAAAAAAGACAATTATAACATAGTTATTAGAATGACATGTATGAAAATTATTAACTAAGTTATGAAATTATAATTTACATATAATTATTTTACCAATTAATTATAAATGAATGTAAATTTTTTTAAAATTAAATGGAATGTTTTTTATGAAAAATTATTTAAATATTCACATGTACATTTTATAAAAATAAATTAAAAAATAATTCTTTTTAAATTATATTAAATATATATATATAATATATTTAATTCAATGTTTTACAATAATATTATTCATTTTCTAGGCATGAAATAAGAACAAATCCAATTTTACATATAAAATAAGTATTTTTCTAAAATGATAGTTTAGACGACTTTTAATGTAAAACCAATTTCAAAAAACGTTTTTAAAAAATATTATAATTTATATATGAAAAAAAAAATTATTATTTAAATTTTGATATTAATATTTACTTTGGTTGAATTTTTCTATTTTTCTCATAAGTTTCATGTTTTTATGAATAGTTAAAAATAATAAATTTTACTTGAAAACCGGTTCTTCCTAAAAATAATTTATAGTGTTTAATTATATAATTGATTTGATTTAAAGTATAATTACATATAATATTTATAATTTAATCTAATGAAGGTAATTGGAATCAGTTTCACATTGAATTGGGATATAAAAACAAGTCAGTCTTTTGGGCATTTTAACTTTAAAACCCGGTTTTCTCATTCTGTCTGAGAAATTAATTTTAAATAAATTTAATATTTTTTGTGTTTTGAATTTATAAAAATGAAAATAATATTTTTAATTATATGGTCTAAATTTAAAAAATAGGTACCTTTTATTTTCTTTTCTAATATTAATAGTAACTTTGGAAATGATTATTACAATTGTAAAGGGAAAATTGTGTAAAGTTAAATATAAAGTGATAAGGACTATAAAATGACCCTAAAATAAGGTAAAACATTATTGAATGAATATAATTAAACCATTAAGAAATAATTAATGAACTTTAATAATTTAATGGACCCTATTTTATGAGAATGACATGGATATTAATAAAATCAAAGCGGGTGACAAAATGGTACACTCTTCCTTTTAATAAGTACAATATTTTAGTACGGGGATAAATAGAATATATGATCGACTATATATATTATTATGGAATATAAAATGTTTATGTATATCGTAGATTTTTTTTAATTTTTAGTGAATAAATAATTATCATAATTAATTACAAAATTATGATGCATTAATCATTGAATTAATGAATCAATCAATGAAATAACATTAGAAATATTAAAATAAATACAATTTATATTAATTAAGGTTATAAAAGAATTTTATATGTTAATATGACCTGTTCTGGGAATACTAAGTTATTTGTTTTGAATTTAACTTACTGTATTTATTTTCTTGAAGTCAAAATAATGAATAGTGTCAAAATTAACACATATGATGTTTTTGGAAAATAATATTTTATTAAATTAATTAGAAGTAATAATAATATTGAATAAGGACAAAGGAGGTGATATATATTTTAAAGAATCATATGTATAAAATTTGAGGTTCAGTTGACACTTTATAATTAAAAATTTCATCCTCATAGTATAGAAGAATTCATTACCATATTTAAAATTAAAATGGGTTAATTATGGGTTAATTTAAATTATAATGATTTAAATAACAACAAAACTTGTATAATATATATTGGATAACGATATTAAAACCTTATAATATCATATATTCTAATAAATTCCATGTTTAGGTATTTTAATTTTTATTGAATTTATTATAAATTGATCTTTTGAGAAATTCCAAAAGTGTCCCTCACCTCTCTTATAAGAGGGAACCTCTTCACTTTTAGTCACACAGAAAAACCTGTTTAGATTAGAAAATATTAGTCCAAATATCCATAAAACACCCTTCAATTCATCCCCAAATCCATAATTTGATTAGAAATACAACCGAAGAAGTCCTTTTGTGAAAATAAAAAGGGATATCCAAAGAAGAGGTAATGTTCATCAAAAAAAATATGTTTAATTTTATCTTGATCAAAAAAAATTATTATTACTAGTACTCGCCCCTGTGTTTTCACAGTGATATGATCCGATTATATAAAAAAGTTCTACTACTAAAATATAAAACATGTTCTAATGATCTAAAAATACTTCCACTAGTCAAATTCAAAACCTCATCCACTGCTCAAACAGAGTAGGTGATCTAGTTTTCAAAAACAAGTATCATAAGTGATATTTAGTATAAGTACACAAAAATTAGAATAAACTAATTAATGAGATAAAATAAAATTATCCACTACCCTAAATTTTTTCCACTACTTCTCTGTAGTAAACTTTATATGCAGGATCAAAGCCCTTAATTAATATTGGCTATGTTTAATATATTGAAATATTAAATTAGTGCTGCATAATATTATAAGAAAAGTGGACTAAAAATATGTAGATAGTTAAGATAGTATAAATCATAAATGATAATGACATTATACCTTTGTAATGAATTTTCAACTTAAACATATTCAATTATAATTTCTAAACATAATAATTTAAAAAACCAGAAATATAAAGTTTAAGAATTAGGATATCTACTAATGAAATATGGCATCAAGAATTTATGCAGTAAATGTGTGACTTTTCAACAGTATTGTAGAGATTAATTGTAACACCCCAGGTAAATAAGGAATATGACATTTTCATATTTATCCATATTTTTGAATAAAATATTAATATGACTTTAAAGGGGACGCTATGCTCGATGGCGTACCCAACACGCAACAACGAGTTTCTTGGGAATCTTACGTTGCACTCTAATAATCAAATAATATTATTCTAAATGGTAGTTAACATGTAGCCGTTGTAATGGCGGGAATGGATAGAAATAACTAAAATATGATTATATATGTTCTTAAATATTTTTACATTTATACAATAAAAGATAAAGGCTTAAAATACGGAAAGAATTCAATTTTAGGCGTATATGCCCTAGTTTTCACTAAAGGTTCACTTATCACCTTTTGATGGCGAACTGTCATTAAATATAGTTTTGATCACTCTTATAAATTCTTTTGGACCAAATAAAACTCTTATTAAGAATCGGGACATCAAAATTTACTTTGTGTAAATTTTTGGTATCTTTCCGATAAAGTTCTTTTTTTTAATGAATAGTGTAAAATGTTGTATTTTAATTCAAAACCACTTTTTAATCTAAATTATTTATATGATTAGATTATATTTTGAATTGGTTTTAAAGTGAAATTAGAATATATTTTTACCATTAAATCCAATAGTGGCCGTTGGAATCAATTTCACTTTGAAATCAGACTTAAACTAGTGTCAATCTTTTGATACTTATTGTTTCATAAAACACGCTATTTGTCATGACAACGGGAATTAATTATTAAATTAATTAATGTGACTTATATGTTTTGAATTTTGTAAAACGGACTTCATTTTTGAATTCAGAATATCAAATATAGCTCAGGGTGAATTTTTGGGATTTTTCTGAAAAACTTCAATTTTTTATGAATAGTGAAACCACTAAGTGGTACTTATAAAAACTGATTTTCCGTTTAAATGAAATTTTTCCATCATTGTGTTTTGATTTTCAAAAATCCTACATACATGGTTGTCATTAAGAAGTAAAATGTGGTTCAATGAGATTAAAATAATTTTTTGGTGAATAGTAACTTATTAAGTTTTTAATCGCGATTAGTGGTAATTAGTGTGGTTTAAGGTAAAAATAATGCTTTAATAAAATGAGATGAGCTTGACACATGTCTTATCCTCATTGGTTGTATGATGGACGACCAAGAAAATCCATGGGTCAACTTGGGGACCCCATGGATCCACATTTGTTGGGAAATGACATAAATAACATTTTATTTAATGTAAAAGTAAAATTGACACAAACATGATATGTTTTACTAAAACAATTTTTAAGTGGGGTTATACAAGTCATCTTTTTGATTATAAATATTAATTGGAAAGATAAAAAGATTTCATACATCATAGTATTTTTTTTGTAATTTTTAGACATTAAATAAATTAAATTATTCATGACATAATAATGATGCAGCAATGACATCATTATTTGATGATTTAAATAAAATGGATAGATAATGTAAAATCTATGAACTACACATGTCCAAAACTTATTGGATGAGTGGATTTCTAAGCCTTATCACCTTATCCACTAATTATATCAATTTGGGACCTTTTGAAACCGAAACACATTTTCAAATAAAGTAATATTTCTTTACTTTCCAAAAGTGCCCCTCCTCTCCTCTTATAAAAGACCCCCACCTCTACCTCATTTCACACACTCCTCAAGCCTTTGGCTCGGCCAACCCCTGCCAATTTACTCTCTCCACATCCCTCTCCTCATCCTAGAGGATTCCCTTTGGGAAGAATCCTTTCAAAGGAAGCCTTTAGGCTCAAATCAAAAGGAGTTACACTTTTAAAGGTAATTCATTCTCTCTTGTTCATTTGTTTTATTTTGCTTCTCCAACCCTCTAAACTCTTTTTATTTACTTCTTTTGTAACAACACCAGTATCTTCAATATACTAGGATGTTGTTATAAGATTTATTTGAGCTACACTCTCACAAAACTACATCAAATGGTTAAAGAACATACGGTTTCCGTGGATGGAGAAATTCTGCCTCCCGAAACGATGATTGTTCAATACTCATTTAACACCTTCAAAGGTGGCCATTATGATGTCACTATTTTTATATATGATATATAATATGTTTATGTTTTCTTTAAGCTTCTGTATTTTTCATTTTTGGCATACCTTCATGGTTTCCATTATGGGTAAACATGGTATCTTCATTTAAGGAAGTGCGGACTACCGCCCCCTCAAAGTGATGTGATTCGTTAATTCCATATGTGGGACGTGTAAAGGATGGATTTAAAGTTATTATATATGATGTTATACTGGAATTATAATATACCTCTATATCATTATTATTTCTTTCCATTAAAGTATGATATAGAAATGAAAGTAGCGTTCATGCGTACGTACGGCTTACCGTCTCCATGAACGGTGCATTTCATTTCTTATCCCCAAATGTAATGTCCTATTAAAAGTACATGTATATAATGGATATATATAATTAATGATATATCTAAATGATGAATATAATTCTGGAATTAAAATATACATACCTCTCATTTAGTTTTAATTCCATTAATATGACAAAGAAATGAAAGTAGCATTCATGCCTACGTACGGCTTACCGTCTCCATGAACAGTGCATTTCATTTCTTACCTCTAAATGATTATGTAATATTATAAATACATGTATATGCTGGATATATATGATACATATTATATCCAAATCAGGAATTTCATTCTGGATATAAACAACCTTTGACCACACGAACAACATGTAATTGTAAGAAGTCTACTTTCGACTTAAGAACCAAATATCGACAAAACAAACATGACTAACTTAAATGATTAAATAATGTTTATAACATGGGAATAATGAACTTTAAAAAGGTTCTTAAGGAAGTATAAATTAACTCAAGTTTATTATTCAGGACTTTAAAGAACGATTGAGTCAAGTCGGACCCGAGGTATGGGATCTTACTCCTCTATTTCTTTTTAAGTACACTCTTTTATGTCATTCCTTTTAAAGCTCATCTTTCTTGTTATTGGGATGATCTTTTATATTAATCCTACTGTAATTTTTATGTTCATGTGATGAGAGACCCTATTCTCTCTCATCAATCCATTTCGGAAGTTTTATGTGGCGCCGTTAGGCTGCCGAGTTTTCGTGACAGATTTTTCATCTCACTTTTATTCCCGTGAGATTTATGCTACATTTGCCACAAATTCCATTGAGTGGTGTATGTACTGCCCATTATTCTACTCTTTGTGTAATATACTTTCGTTTATGAGTATTTACATCAATGACCTATTGTCTTTCTTTCATGGGGTGTATGTTTTAAAAGATACCCAAGTCGGTAAGGGAACCTTTCACCCTCCTCTTTTTTTAAAAGACTTCTTTTATTGGGTCTTTTAATTTACACATTTTTATGTGGGGATATGTTCTCATACATCCTTATTAATGTAAATTTTATGTCCAAATGATGAGATACACTTTTTATCTCTCATCAACTCATTTTGATGTGATGCCGTTAGGCTGTCAAGGGAACTTTTTAACCCAATTTCGATTTCTTTGGGTTCAAGTTGTAGTCCTTGAATATGTCATCCATTGAATATGTGTGAATGACCTTTTATTGTTTTAAACTTAATATCCACTTATATTGGGTGTATATATATTTGTCACACATATTTTTGAGACTTATTTGTCCTTAATTTAAGGATACCTTCTTTATAATGGATTTCATCACATTTGTCATTTCTATTGAGGGCTCATTGTTGTTATGCACCAATTCACTCTTATATGGTGTATATACTGTCCTTTGGAGTATTATATCATGAATCCTTTTATTCTCATGATATTATAAAATTCTGACTAAATGTTATTCCTCGATTATTGTATTCAAGTGTCTCTAATTTTGGTAAAACCCCTTTAACCAAAATATCGTTTTAAATGTTTTAATTATTTGTTCTTATTAATATCCATGTCTTCAAAATGGTTTTAAGGATTTATTTATATGGATATTAATGGTTTAAAATGTTAAAAGCTTCAAGGTGGTATGGGACAGTTTGATTCAAAAATCTCTTTATTAAATGTTTTAAATGGTTTTGGAAATGGGTTCTTTTTGAATGGATTCATTATTTAAATATCCTAAAATGTTATATTGTGATTGAAATGTGGAAATGTTATGTTTCATTTATTCGTGTTTATTTGATACGATTATGTTATGGTTCTTGGGCATTGTTATGAAGAACGAGTGGTTCCGTGATAAACTAAGGGCGGGTGAGCCCGATATAGCTCTCCAATGCATTGGGTAACGCGAAGGAGTGAAACGTTAAGGTTTCTCCGAAGAGATTTAGGGAATATTCTGTGATGGGTATTCCAAACGTAACCAAGAGGGTTACTCCCTACGTAAGAATGTTATGAATGCCTCAAGTTACCTTTATGTCTTATGTTTTCTATGATTTATTCATGATTTGATATGCCTATGTTTTATGGGTAAAGTATGATTTCATTCTTATGTATATATGAACTCATGTTTCCTTTCCATATTTTTGTAACCCTTACTGAGCTATTTATGCTCATCCCATGTTTTTGAAATGTTTTTCACAGGTCAAGGGAAAGGTACATGATGTGATGATAGTGTCAAGGATGTGTCAAGAAAGAATCCGTGTTTTATTTTAAATAGGTTTCCGTTGATGGGAAGAATGAATATTGTCTTTTATGTAACCACTTTGTTTAAATGTGGAATGTAATGCAAGTTTCATGATCTAATTCTCTATAACTCTAAACCTGAAAAGATCCTCAATGTGTAATCTTGTAATAACTCAAGATTAAGTAAGGTTTAAGGCTGGGGCCTTATAGTTGGTATCAAAGGTCGGTTTAGATAACTTTAGAGGTTAGGGTATTCTTTAAGCATAAGTGACATTACCATAATGGTTAGGATTTCAGAAAGAGTCCCAGTTTTAGATAAAGTGAATGAGTAAGTGTATCTTAGTGTTTACATTCCTCATTATTACATGATGGTTTTGTTGATATACTCACACTGACATTTCTATTTTTAGTGAATGGATGGATCTAGCAGGCACCAAAGAGAAAACAGGTTTGAAGGGAACTGTGGTGGTTCTCTGATTAAGATACTAGATAAAATGGAGGAATCAATGAGGAAACTTGTGGTTGTTCTAAACCAAATATCAAGGAGTCATGATCAACCACTTCAACCTTGGTGAGTTCTCTAATGCATCATGTACGAGATGGCCAACTCGATGTGGAAATTCAGGTAACCATTAGGGTTTATATGATACTTAATTTTTAGGTAATTATGGGTTACTCTATGATATGATGTAAAATGAAAGGAATGAGATAAATTTGAGGTTAAAATATGTTATGATTATTCTTGAAGATTTTATCTCATTTTGGGGAATGTTTTAAGAATTATATAGTTTTAGAAAAAGGTCAACACGTAGACTGTGTGACAACCCGTCGCGTCGGACAAAGCTGCGGGAATTGAACCCACAACCAAAGTGCGACTGGTATTTATCGCCTACCACTGGACTACGTGAAGTCCCTGGTTAGTTTTACTGATTCTTTCTGGTTATATGATTTTATGAATTAAGAGTAAGATGATTTTGGGTTATTTATGAAAATGATTAACCTATCATAGAGGATATGTGATTAGGTTAATTACTTTTCAATACGGGACATTAGGAGCAACTGATGTTGTTTGGAGATAAATGTTACGATTTAACTTGGAAGACTATGTGACTAAATCAATAAAATGTTTGGGTTTCAATCTTATATTGGTTTACTTTGAAGAATTTTATGGACAAATTGATTATAGAATGGTCCTTATTGAACTTTGGGTTTTGTTGGATAAATTTTGGAGATTAAGAATAGATTTTCTTTATCCTTTTCTGGATTTTCTTATCTTGTACTAGCCTTTTTGGTTTTGGTTTTGCTTAAAGTCTAAAGACATGGGAAGTATATAGTTCTCTTTTGGGGATTAGGTGATTCTCTAGAAGTTGATTATAGTACTCTTAATGCGAACAAGTCTCCCTAAATACTCGTCTTTTGGAAAAAATATGAGTTTGACTAAGGAATCTAGTAAAAGTTGAAAGTCAACATGATAAGTGATTATGCTTCCTTATGAATAAATTCCTCAATAAAAAGTAACTTAAAACAAAAATGTTGTCTATTAACTTTTCCTACTGGGGAATCGAATACCGTTTAACCCATCACAAGTTTGTGATTTTCTTGTGGTTAACTTTCTCCTAAACATGTTTTCTATCACTCTCCATCAGAACATGACCCTTTGTTTTTTCCTCCATGTCCATATTTTTATACTTGGAATCCTAGTATGGGTTAACTCGGGTGACCTTTGTACTTATCTTTATTTATTTTAAAGTGATTTTTTACCGACTCTTCTCCGATGTGGGACGTTCAAGGATGTTTCCAAGCGCAATTTTAAAATTGCGAGGACGCAATTCCCAAAAGGGGGGAAGGATGTAACACCCCAGGTAAATAAGGAATATGAAATTTTCATATTTATCCATATTTGTGAATAAAATATTAATATGACTTTAAAGGGGACGCTATGCTCGATGGCGTACCCAACACGCAACAACGAGTTTCTTGGGAATCTTACGTTGCACTCTAATAATAAAATAATATTATTCTAAATGGTAGTTAACATGTAGCCGTTGTAATGGCGGGAATGGATAGAAATAACTAAAATATGATTATATATGTTCTTAAATATTTTTACATTTATACAATAAAATATAAAGGCTTAAAATACGGAAAGAATTCAATTTTAGGCGTATATGCCCTAGTTTTCACTAAAGGTTCACTTATCGCCTTTTGATGGAGAACTGTCATTAAATATAGTTTTGATCACTCTTATATATTCTTTTGGACCAAATAAAACTCTTATTAAGAATCGGGACATCAAAATTTACTTTGTGTAAATTTTTGGTATCTTTCCGATAAAGTTCTTTTTTTTAATGAATAGTGTAAAATGTTGTATTTTAATTCAAAACCACTTTTTAATATAATTTATTTATATGATTAGATTATATTTTGAATTGGTTTTAAAGTGAAATTAGAAAATATTTTTACCATTAAATCCAATAGTGGTCGTTGGAATCAATTTCACTTTGAAATCAGACTTAAACTAGTGTCAATCTTTTGATACTTATTGTTTTAATAAAACACGCTATTTGTCATGACAGCGGGAATTAATTATTAAATTAATTAATGTGACTTATATGTTTTGAATTTTGTAAAACGGACTTCATTTTTGAATTCAGAATATCAAATATAGCTTAGGGTGAATTTTTGGGATTTTTCTGAAAAACTTCAATTTTTGATGAATAGTGAAACCACTAAGTGGTACTTATAAAAACTGATTTTCCGTTTAAATGAAATTTTGCCATCATTGTGTTTTGATTTTCAAAAATCCGATATACATGGTTGTCATTAAGAAGTAAAATGTGGTTCAATGAGATTAAAATAATTTTTTGGTGAATAGTAACTTATTAAGTTTTTAATCGCGATTAGTGGTAATTAGTGTGGTTTAAGGTAAAAATAATGTTTTAATAAAATGAGATGAGCTTGACACATGTCTTACCCTCATTGGTTGTATCATGGCCGACCAAGAAAAGCCATGGGTCAACTTGGGGACCCCATGGATCCACTTTGGTTGGGAAATGACATAAATAACATTTTATTTAATGTAAAAGTAAAATTGACACAAACATGATATGTTTTACTAAAACAATTTTTAAGTGGGGTTCTACAAGTCATCTTTTTGATTATAAATATTAATTGGAAAGCTAAAAAGATTTCCTACATCATAGTATTTTTTTTATAATTTTTAGACATTAAATAAATTTAATTATTTATGACATAATAATGATGCAGCGATGACATCATTATTTGACGATTTAAATAAAATGGAAAGATAATGTAAAATCTATGAACTAAACATGTCCAAAACTTATTTTATGAGTGTATTTATAAGCCTTATCACCTTATCCACGAATTATATCAATGTGGGACCTTTTGAAACCGAAACACATTTTCAAATAAAGTAATATTTCTTTACTTTCCAAAAGTGCCCCTCCTCTCCTCTTATAAAAGGCCCCCACCTCTACCTCATTTCACACACTCCTCAAGCCTTTGGCTCGGCCAACCCCTGCCCATTTACTCTTTCCACATCCCTCTCCTCATCCTAGAGGATTCCCTTTGGGCAGAATCATTTCAAAGGAAGCCTTTAGGCTCAAATCAAAAGGAGTTACACTTTTAAAGGTAATTCATTCTCTCTTGTTCATTTGTTTTATTTTGCTTCTCCAACCCTCTAAACTCTTTTTATTTACTTATTTTGTTACAACACCAGTATCTTCAATATACTAGGATGTTGTTATAATATTTATTTGAGCTACACTCTCACACAACTACATCAAATGGTTAAAGAACATACGGTTTCCGTGGATGGTGAAATTCTGCCTCCCGAAACGATGATTGTTCAATACTAATTTAACACCTTCAAAGGTGGCCATTATGATGTCACTATTTTTATATATGATATATAATATGTTTATGTTTTCTTTAAGCTTCTGTATTTTTCATTTTTGGCATACCTTCATGGTTTCCATTATGGGTAAACACGATATCTTCATTTAAGGAAGTGCGGACTACCGCCCCCTCAAAGTGATGTGATTCGTTAATGCCATATGTGGGACGTGTAAAGGATGGATTTAAAGTTATTATATATGATGTTATACTGGAATTATAATATACCTCTATATCATTATTATTTCTTTCCATTAAAGTATGAGATAGAAATGAAAGGAGCGTTCATGCGTACGTACGGCTTACCGTCTCCATGAACGGTGCATTTCATTTCTTATCCCCAAATGTAATGTCCTATTAAAAGTACATGTATATAATGGATATATATAATTAATTATATATCTAAATGATGAATATAATTCTGGAATTAAAATATACATACCTCTCATTTAGTTTTAATTCCGTTAATATGACAAAGAAATGAAAGTAGCGTTCATGCGTACGTACGACTTACCGTCTCCATGAACGGTGCATTTCATTTCTTACCTCTAAATGATTATGTAATATTATAAATACATGTATATGCTGGATATATATGATACATATTATATCCAAATCAGGAATTTCATTCTGGATATAAATAACCTTTGACCACACGAACAACATGTAATTGTAAGAAGTCCACTTTCGACTTAAGGACCAAATATCGACAAAACAAACATGATTAACTTAAATGATTAAATAATGTTTATAACATGGGAATAATGAACTTTAAAAAGGTTCTTAAGGAAGTATAAATTAACTCAATTTTATTATTCAGGACTTTAAAGAACGATCGAGTCAAGTCGGACTCGAGGTAAGGGATCTTACTCCTCTCTTTCTTTTTAAGTACACTCTTTTATGTCATTCCTTTTAAAGCTCATCTTTATTGTTATTGGGATGATCTTTTATATTAATCCTACTGTAATTTTTATGTTCATGTGATGAGAGACCCTATTCTCTCTCATCAATCCATTTCAGAAGTTTTATGTGGCACCGTTAGGCTGCCGAGTTTTCGTGAGGGATTTTTCATCTCACTTTTATTCCCGTGAGATTTATGCTACATTTGCCACAAATTCCATTGAGTGGTGTATGTACTTCCCATTATTCTACTCTTTGTGTAATATACTTTCGTTTATGAGTATTTACATCAATGACCTATTGTCTTTCTTTCATGGGGTGTATGTTTTGAAAGATACCCAAGTCGGTAAGGGAACCTTTCACCCTCCTCTTTTTTTAAAAGACTTCTTTTATTGGGTCTTTTAATTTACACATTTTTATGTTGGGATATGTTATCATACATCCTTATTAATGTAAATTTTATGTCCAAATGATGAGATACACTTTTTATCTCTCATCAACTCGTTTTGATGTGATGCCGTTAGGCTGTCAAGGGAACTTTTTAACCCAATTTCGATTTCTTTGGGTTCAACTTGTAGTCATTGAATATGTCATCCATTGAATATGTGTGAATGACCTTTTATTGTTTTACACTTAATATCCACTTATATTGGGTGTATATATATTTGTCACACATATTTTTGAGACTTATTTGTCCTTAATTTAAGGATACCTTCTTTATAAGGGATTTCATCACATTTGTCATTTCTATTGAGGGCTCATTGTTGTTATGAACCAATTCACTCTTATATGGTGTATATACTGTCCTTTGGAGTATTATATCATGAATCCTTTTATTCTCATGATATTATAAAATTCTGACTAAATGTTATTCCTCGATTATTGGATTCAAGTGTCTCTAATTTTGGTAAAACCCCTTTAACCAAAATATCGTTTTAAATGTTTTAATTATTTGTTCTTATTAATATCCATGTCTTCAAAATGGGTTTAAGGATTTATTTATATGGATATTAATGGTTTAAAATGTTAAAAGCTTCAAGGTGGTATGGGACACTTTGATTCAAAAATCTCTTTATTAAATGTTTCAAATGGTTTTGGAAATGGTTTCTTTTTGAATGGATTCATTATTTAAATATCCTAAAATGTTATATTGTGATTGAAATTTGGAAATGTTATGTTTCCTTTATTCATGTTTATGTGATACGATTATGTTATGGTTCTTGGGAATTGTTATGAAGAACGGGTGGTTCCGTGATAAACTAAGGGCGGGTGAGCCCGATATAGCTCTCCAATGCATTGGGTAACGCGAAGGAGTGAAACGTTAAGGTTTCTCCGAAGAGATTTAGGGAATATTCTGTGATGGGTATTCCAAACGCAACCAAGAGGGTTACTCCCTACGTAAGAATGTTATGAATGCCTCAAGTTACCTTTATGTATTATGTTTTCTATGATTTATTCATGATTTGATATGCCTATGTTTTATGGGTAAAGTATGATTTCATTCTTATGTATATATGAACTCATGTTTCCTTTCCATATATTTATAACCCTTACTGAGCTTTTTATGCTCATCCCAAGTTTTTGAAATGTTTTTCACAGGTCAAGGTAAAGGTACATGATGTGATGATAGTGTCAAGGATGTGTCAAGAAAGAATCCGTGTTTTATTTTAAAGAGGTTTCCGTTGATGGGAAGGATGGATATTGTCTTTTATGTAACCACTTTGTTTAAATGTGGAATGTAATGCAAGTTTCATGATCTAATTCTCTAAAACTCTAAACCTGAAAAGATCCTCAATGTGTAATCTTGTAATAACTCAAGATTAAGTAAGGTTTAAGGCTGGGGCCTTATAGTTGGTATCAAAGGTCGGTTTAGATAACTTTAGAGGTTAGGGTATTCTTTAAGCATAAGTGACATTACCATAATGGTTAGGATTTCAGAAAGAGTCCTAGTTTTAGATAAAGTGAATGAGTAAGTGTATCTTAGTGTTTACATTCCTCATTAGTACATGATGGTTTTGTTGATATACTCACACTGACATTTCTATTTTTAGTGAATGGATGGATCTAGCAGGCACCAAAGAGACAACAGGTTTGAAGGGAACTGTGGTGGTTCTCTGATTAAGATACTAGATAAAATGGAGGATTCAATGAGGAAACTCGTGGTTGTTCTAAACAAAATATCAAGGAGTCATGATCAACCACTTCAACTTTGGTGAGTTCTCTAATGCATCATGTACGAGATGGCCAACTCGATGTGGAAATTCAGGTAACCATTAGGGTTTATATGATACTTAATTTTTAGGTAATTATGGGTTACTCTATGATATGATGGAAAATGAAAGGAATGAGATAAACTTGAGGGTAAAATATGTTATGATTATTCTTGAAGATTTTATCTCATTTTGGGGAATTTTTTAAGAATTATATAGTTTTGGAAAAAGGTCAACACGCAGACCGTGTGACAACCCGTTGCATCGGACAAAGCTGCGGGAATTGAACCCACAACCAAAGTGCGACTGGTATTTATCGCCTACCACTGGACTACGTGAATTCCCTGGTTAGTTTGACTGATTCTTTCTGGTTATATGATTTTATGAATTAAGAGTAAGATGATTTTGGGTTATTTATGAAAATGATTAACCTATCATGGAGGATATGTGATTAGGTTAATTACTTTTCAATACGGGACATTAGGAGCAACTGATGTTGTTTGGAGATAAATGTTACGATTTAACTTGGAAGACTATGTGACTAAATCAATAAAATGTTTGGGTTTCAATCTTATATTGGTTTACTTTGAATAATTTTATGGATAAATTGATTATAGAATGGTCCTTGTTGAACTTTGGGTTTTGTTGGACAAATTTTGGAGATTAAGAATAGATTTTCTTTATCCTTTTCTGGATTATCTGATCTTGTACTAGCCTTTTTGGTTTTGGTTTTGCTTAAAGTCTAAAGACATGGGAAGTATATAGTTCTCTTTTGGGGATTATGTGATTCTCTAGAAGTTGATTATAGTACTCTTAATGCGAACAAGTCTCCCTAAATACTCGTCTTTTGGAAAAAATATGAGTTTGACTAAGGAATCTAGTAAAAGTTGAAAGTCAACATGATAAGTGATTATGCTTCCTTATGAATAAATTCCTCAATAAAAAGTAACTTAAAACAAAAATGTTGTCTATTAACTTTTCCTACTGGGGAATCGAATACCGTTTAACCCATCACAAGTTTGTGATTTTCTTGTGGTTAACTTTCTCCTAAACATGTTTTCTATCACTCTCCATCAGAACATGACCCTTTGTTTTTTCCTCCATGTCCATATTTTCATACTTGGAATCCTAGTATGGGTTAACTCGGGTGACCTTTGTACTTATCTTTATTTTTTTTAAAGTGATTTTTTTACCGACTCTTCTCCGATGTGGGACGTTCAAGGATGTTTCCAAGCGCAATTTTAAAATTGCGAGGACGCAATTCCCAAAAGGGGGGAAGGATGTAACACCCCAGGTAAATAAGGAATATGACATTTTCATATTTATCCATATTTGTTAATAAAATATTAATATGACTTTAAAGGGGACGCTATGCTCGATGGCGTACCCAACACGCAACAACGAGTTTCTTGGGAATCTTACGTTGCACTCTAATAATAAAATAATATTATTCTAAATGGTAGTTAACATGTAGCCGTTGTAATAGCGGGAATGGATAGAAATAACTAAAATATGATTATATATGTTCTTAAATATTTTTACATTTATACAATAAAAGATAAAGGCTTAAAATACGGAAAGAATTCAATTTTAGGCGTATATGCCCTAGTTTTCACTAAAGGTTCACTTATCGCCTTTTGATGGCGAACTGTCATTAAATATAGTTTTGATCACTCTTATACATTCTTTTGGACCAAATAAAACTCTTATTAAGAATCGGGACATCAAAATTTACTTTGTGTAAATTTTTGGTATCTTTCCGATAAAGTTCTTTTTTTTAATGAATAGTGTAAAATGTTGTATTTTAATTCAAAACCACTTTTTAATCTAATTTATTCATATGATTAGATTATATTTTGAATTGGTTTTAAAGTGAAATTAGAAAATATTTTTACCATTAAATCCAATAGTGGTCGTTGGAATCAATTTCACTTTGAAATCAGACTTAAACTAGTGTCAATCTTTTGATACTTATTGTTTCATAAAACACGCTATTTGTCATGACAGCGAGAATTAATTATTAAATTAATTAATGTGACTTATATGTTTTGAATTTTGTAAAACGGACTTCATTTTTGAATTCATAATATCAAATATAGCTTAGGGTGAATTTTTGGGATTTTTCTGAAAAACTTCAATTTTTGATGAATAGTGAAACCACTAAGTGGTACTTATAAAAACTGATTTTCCGTTTAAATGAAATTTTTCCATCATTGTGTTTTGATTTTCAAAAATCCGACATACATGGTTGTCATTAAGAAGTAAAATGTGGTTCAATGAGATTAAAATAATTTTTTGGTGAATAGTAACTTATTAAGTTTTTAATCGCGATTAGTGGTAATTAGTGTGGTTTAAAGTAAAAATAATGCTTTAATAAAATGAGATGAGCTTGACACATGTCTTACCCTCATTGGTTGTATAATGGCCGACCAAGACAAGCCATGGGTCAACTTGGGGACCCCATGGATCCACTTTGGTTGGGAAATGACATAAATAACATTTTATTTAATGTAAAAGTAAAATTGACACAAACATGATATGTTATACGAAAACAATTTTTAAGTGGGGTTCTACAAGTCATCTTTTTGATTATAAATATTCATTGGAAAGCTAAAAAGATTTCCTACATCATAGTATTTTTTTTATAATTTTTAGACATTAAATAAAATAATTATTTATGACATAATAATGATGCAGCGATGACATCATTATTTGACGATTTAAATAAAATGGAAAGATAATGTAAAATCTATGAACTAAACATGTCCAAAACTTATTTTATGAGTGTATTTATAAGCCTTATCACCTTATCCACGAATTATATCAATGTGGGACCTTTTGAAACCGAAACACATTTTCAAATAAAGTAATATTTCTTTACTTTCCAAAAGTGCCCCTCCTCTCCTCTTATAAAAGGCCCCCACCTCTACCTCATTTCACACACTCCTCAAGCCTTTGGCTCGGCCAACCCCTGCCCATTTACTCTTTCCACATCCCTCTCCTCATCCTAGAGGATTCCCTTTGGGCAGAATCATTTCAAAGGAAGCCTTTAGGCTCAAATCAAAAGGAGTTACACTTTTAAAGGTAATTCATTCTCTCTTGTTCATTTGTTTTATTTTGCTTCTCCAACCCTCTAAACTCTTTTTATTTACTTATTTTGTTACAACACCAGTATCTTCAATATACTAGGATGTTGTTATAATATTTATTTGAGCTACACTCTCACACAACTACATCAAATGGTTAAAGAACATACGGTTTCCGTGGATGGTGAAATTCTGCCTCCCGAAACGATGATTGTTCAATACTAATTTAACACCTTCAAAGGTGGCCATTATGATGTCACTATTTTTATATATGATATATAATATGTTTATGTTTTCTTTAAGCTTCTGTATTTTTCATTTTTGGCATACCTTCATGGTTTCCATTATGGGTAAACACGATATCTTCATTTAAGGAAGTGCGGACTACCGCCCCCTCAAAGTGATGTGATTCGTTAATGCCATATGTGGGACGTGTAAAGGATGGATTTAAAGTTATTATATATGATGTTATACTGGAATTATAATATACCTCTATATCATTATTATTTCTTTCCATTAAAGTATGAGATAGAAATGAAAGGAGCGTTCATGCGTACGTACGGCTTACCGTCTCCATGAACGGTGCATTTCATTTCTTATCCCCAAATGTAATGTCCTATTAAAAGTACATGTATATAATGGATATATATAATTAATTATATATCTAAATGATGAATATAATTCTGGAATTAAAATATACATACCTCTCATTTAGTTTTAATTCCGTTAATATGACAAAGAAATGAAAGTAGCGTTCATGCGTACGTACGACTTACCGTCTCCATGAACGGTGCATTTCATTTCTTACCTCTAAATGATTATGTAATATTATAAATACATGTATATGCTGGATATATATGATACATATTATATCCAAATCAGGAATTTCATTCTGGATATAAATAACCTTTGACCACACGAACAACATGTAATTGTAAGAAGTCCACTTTCGACTTAAGGACCAAATATCGACAAAACAAACATGATTAACTTAAATGATTAAATAATGTTTATAACATGGGAATAATGAACTTTAAAAAGGTTCTTAAGGAAGTATAAATTAACTCAATTTTATTATTCAGGACTTTAAAGAACGATCGAGTCAAGTCGGACTCGAGGTAAGGGATCTTACTCCTCTCTTTCTTTTTAAGTACACTCTTTTATGTCATTCCTTTTAAAGCTCATCTTTATTGTTATTGGGATGATCTTTTATATTAATCCTACTGTAATTTTTATGTTCATGTGATGAGAGACCCTATTCTCTCTCATCAATCCATTTCAGAAGTTTTATGTGGCACCGTTAGGCTGCCGAGTTTTCGTGAGGGATTTTTCATCTCACTTTTATTCCCGTGAGATTTATGCTACATTTGCCACAAATTCCATTGAGTGGTGTATGTACTTCCCATTATTCTACTCTTTGTGTAATATACTTTCGTTTATGAGTATTTACATCAATGACCTATTGTCTTTCTTTCATGGGGTGTATGTTTTGAAAGATACCCAAGTCGGTAAGGGAACCTTTCACCCTCCTCTTTTTTTAAAAGACTTCTTTTATTGGGTCTTTTAATTTACACATTTTTATGTTGGGATATGTTATCATACATCCTTATTAATGTAAATTTTATGTCCAAATGATGAGATACACTTTTTATCTCTCATCAACTCGTTTTGATGTGATGCCGTTAGGCTGTCAAGGGAACTTTTTAACCCAATTTCGATTTCTTTGGGTTCAACTTGTAGTCATTGAATATGTCATCCATTGAATATGTGTGAATGACCTTTTATTGTTTTACACTTAATATCCACTTATATTGGGTGTATATATATTTGTCACACATATTTTTGAGACTTATTTGTCCTTAATTTAAGGATACCTTCTTTATAAGGGATTTCATCACATTTGTCATTTCTATTGAGGGCTCATTGTTGTTATGAACCAATTCACTCTTATATGGTGTATATACTGTCCTTTGGAGTATTATATCATGAATCCTTTTATTCTCATGATATTATAAAATTCTGACTAAATGTTATTCCTCGATTATTGGATTCAAGTGTCTCTAATTTTGGTAAAACCCCTTTAACCAAAATATCGTTTTAAATGTTTTAATTATTTGTTCTTATTAATATCCATGTCTTCAAAATGGGTTTAAGGATTTATTTATATGGATATTAATGGTTTAAAATGTTAAAAGCTTCAAGGTGGTATGGGACACTTTGATTCAAAAATCTCTTTATTAAATGTTTCAAATGGTTTTGGAAATGGTTTCTTTTTGAATGGATTCATTATTTAAATATCCTAAAATGTTATATTGTGATTGAAATTTGGAAATGTTATGTTTCCTTTATTCATGTTTATGTGATACGATTATGTTATGGTTCTTGGGAATTGTTATGAAGAACGGGTGGTTCCGTGATAAACTAAGGGCGGGTGAGCCCGATATAGCTCTCCAATGCATTGGGTAACGCGAAGGAGTGAAACGTTAAGGTTTCTCCGAAGAGATTTAGGGAATATTCTGTGATGGGTATTCCAAACGCAACCAAGAGGGTTACTCCCTACGTAAGAATGTTATGAATGCCTCAAGTTACCTTTATGTCTTATGTTTTCTATGATTTATTCATGATTTGATATGCCTATGTTTTATGGGTAAAGTATGATTTCATTCTTATGTATATATGAACTCATGTTTCCTTTCCATATATTTATAACCCTTACTGAGCTTTTTATGCTCATCCCAAGTTTTTGAAATGTTTTTCACAGGTCAAGGTAAAGGTACATGATGTGATGATAGTGTCAAGGATGTGTCAAGAAAGAATCCGTGTTTTATTTTAAAGAGGTTTCCGTTGATGGGAAGGATGGATATTGTCTTTTATGTAACCACTTTGTTTAAATGTGGAATGTAATGCAAGTTTCATGATCTAATTCTCTAAAACTCTAAACCTGAAAAGATCCTCAATGTGTAATCTTGTAATAACTCAAGATTAAGTAAGGTTTAAGGCTGGGGCCTTATAGTTGGTATCAAAGGTCGGTTTAGATAACTTTAGAGGTTAGGGTATTCTTTAAGCATAAGTGACATTACCATAATGGTTAGGATTTCAGAAAGAGTCCTAGTTTTAGATAAAGTGAATGAGTAAGTGTATCTTAGTGTTTACATTCCTCATTAGTACATGATGGTTTTGTTGATATACTCACACTGACATTTCTATTTTTAGTGAATGGATGGATCTAGCAGGCACCAAAGAGACAACAGGTTTGAAGGGAACTGTGGTGGTTCTCTGATTAAGATACTAGATAAAATGGAGGATTCAATGAGGAAACTCGTGGTTGTTCTAAACAAAATATCAAGGAGTCATGATCAACCACTTCAACTTTGGTGAGTTCTCTAATGCATCATGTACGAGATGGCCAACTCGATGTGGAAATTCAGGTAACCATTAGGGTTTATATGATACTTAATTTTTAGGTAATTATGGGTTACTCTATGATATGATGGAAAATGAAAGGAATGAGATAAACTTGAGGGTAAAATATGTTATGATTATTCTTGAAGATTTTATCTCATTTTGGGGAATTTTTTAAGAATTATATAGTTTTGGAAAAAGGTCAACACGCAGACCGTGTGACAACCCGTTGCATCGGACAAAGCTGCGGGAATTGAACCCACAACCAAAGTGCGACTGGTATTTATCACCTACCACTGGACTACGTGAATTCCCTGGTTAGTTTGACTGATTCTTTCTGGTTATATGATTTTATGAATTAAGAGTAAGATGATTTTGGGTTATTTATGAAAATGATTAACCTATCATGGAGGATATGTGATTAGGTTAATTACTTTTCAATACGGGACATTAGGAGCAACTGATGTTGTTTGGAGATAAATGTTACGATTTAACTTGGAAGACTATGTGACTAAATCAATAAAATGTTTGGGTTTCAATCTTATATTGGTTTACTTTGAATAATTTTATGGATAAATTGATTATAGAATGGTCCTTGTTGAACTTTGGGTTTTGTTGGACAAATTTTGGAGATTAAGAATAGATTTTCTTTATCCTTTTCTGGATTATCTGATCTTGTACTAGCCTTTTTGGTTTTGGTTTTGCTTAAAGTCTAAAGACATGGGAAGTATATAGTTCTCTTTTGGGGATTATGTGATTCTCTAGAAGTTGATTATAGTACTCTTAATGCGAACAAGTCTCCCTAAATACTCGTCTTTTGGAAAAAATATGAGTTTGACTAAGGAATCTAGTAAAAGTTGAAAGTCAACATGATAAGTGATTATGCTTCCTTATGAATAAATTCCTCAATAAAAAGTAACTTAAAACAAAAATGTTGTCTATTAACTTTTCCTACTGGGGAATCGAATACCGTTTAACCCATCACAAGTTTGTGATTTTCTTGTGGTTAACTTTCTCCTAAACATGTTTTCTATCACTCTCCATCAGAACATGACCCTTTGTTTTTTCCTCCATGTCCATATTTTCATACTTGGAATCCTAGTATGGGTTAACTCGGGTGACCTTTGTACTTATCTTTATTTTTTTTAAAGTGATTTTTTTACCGACTCTTCTCCGATGTGGGACGTTCAAGGATGTTTCCAAGCGCAATTTTAAAATTGCGAGGACGCAATTCCCAAAAGGGGGGAAGGATGTAACACCCCAGGTAAATAAGGAATATGACATTTTCATATTTATCCATATTTGTTAATAAAATATTAATATGACTTTAAAGGGGACGCTATGCTCGATGGCGTACCCAACACGCAACAACGAGTTTCTTGGGAATCTTACGTTGCACTCTAATAATAAAATAATATTATTCTAAATGGTAGTTAACATGTAGCCGTTGTAATAGCGGGAATGGATAGAAATAACTAAAATATGATTATATATGTTCTTAAATATTTTTACATTTATACAATAAAAGATAAAGGCTTAAAATACGGAAAGAATTCAATTTTAGGCGTATATGCCCTAGTTTTCACTAAAGGTTCACTTATCGCCTTTTGATGGCGAACTGTCATTAAATATAGTTTTGATCACTCTTATACATTCTTTTGGACCAAATAAAACTCTTATTAAGAATCGGGACATCAAAATTTACTTTGTGTAAATTTTTGGTATCTTTCCGATAAAGTTCTTTTTTTTAATGAATAGTGTAAAATGTTGTATTTTAATTCAAAACCACTTTTTAATCTAATTTATTCATATGATTAGATTATATTTTGAATTGGTTTTAAAGTGAAATTAGAAAATATTTTTACCATTAAATCCAATAGTGGTCGTTGGAATCAATTTCACTTTGAAATCAGACTTAAACTAGTGTCAATCTTTTGATACTTATTGTTTCATAAAACACGCTATTTGTCATGACAGCGAGAATTAATTATTAAATTAATTAATGTGACTTATATGTTTTGAATTTTGTAAAACGGACTTCATTTTTGAATTCATAATATCAAATATAGCTTAGGGTGAATTTTTGGGATTTTTCTGAAAAACTTCAATTTTTGATGAATAGTGAAACCACTAAGTGGTACTTATAAAAACTGATTTTCCGTTTAAATGAAATTTTTCCATCATTGTGTTTTGATTTTCAAAAATCCGACATACATGGTTGTCATTAAGAAGTAAAATGTGGTTCAATGAGATTAAAATAATTTTTTGGTGAATAGTAACTTATTAAGTTTTTAATCGCGATTAGTGGTAATTAGTGTGGTTTAAGGTAAAAATAATGCTTTAATAAAATGAGATGAGCTTGACACATGTCTTACCCTCATTGGTTGTATAATGGCCGACCAAGACAAGCCATGGGTCAACTTGGGGACCCCATGGATCCACTTTGGTTGGGAAATGACATAAATAACATTTTATTTAATGTAAAAGTAAAATTGACACAAACATGATATGTTATACGAAAACAATTTTTAAGTGGGGTTCTACAAGTCATATTTTTTATTATAAATATTCATTGGAAAGCTAAAAAGATTTCCTACATCATAGTATTTTTTTTATAATTTTTAGACATTAAATAAATTAAATTATTTATGACATAATAATGATGCAGCGATGACATCATTATTTGACGATTTAAATAAAATGGAAAGATAATGTAAAATCTATGAACTAAACATGTCCAAAACTTATTTTATGAGTGTATTTATAAGCCTTATCACCTTATCCACGAATTATATCAATGTGGGACCTTTTGAAACCGAAACACATTTTCAAATAAAGTAATATTTCTTTACTTTCCAAAAGTGCCCCTCCTCTCCTCTTATAAAAGGCCCCCACCTCTACCTCATTTCACACACTCCTCAAGCCTTTGGCTCGGCCAACCCCTGCCCATTTACTCTTTCCACATCCCTCTCCTCATCCTAGAGGATTCCCTTTGGGCAGAATCATTTCA
This sequence comes from Viscum album, assembly GCA_963277665.1. Lineage (NCBI taxonomy): Eukaryota > Viridiplantae > Streptophyta > Magnoliopsida > Santalales > Viscaceae > Viscum > Viscum album. The sequence continues at coordinate 854,659,064 of OY728139.1, forward strand.
AAGGAAGCCTTTAGGCTCAAATCAAAAGGAGTTACACTTTTAAAGGTAATTCATTCTCTCTTGTTCATTTGTTTTATTTTGCTTCTCCAACCCTCTAAACTCTTTTTATTTACTTATTTTGTTACAACACCAGTATCTTCAATATACTAGGATGTTGTTATAATATTTATTTGAGCTACACTCTCACACAACTACATCAAATGGTTAAAGAACATACGGTTTCCGTGGATGGTGAAATTCTGCCTCCCGAAACGATGATTGTTCAATACTAATTTAACACCTTCAAAGGTGGCCATTATGATGTCACTATTTTTATATATGATATATAATATGTTTATGTTTTCTTTAAGCTTCTGTATTTTTCATTTTTGGCATACCTTCATGGTTTCCATTATGGGTAAACACGATATCTTCATTTAAGGAAGTGCGGACTACCGCCCCCTCAAAGTGATGTGATTCGTTAATGCCATATGTGGGACGTGTAAAGGATGGATTTAAAGTTATTATATATGATGTTATACTGGAATTATAATATACCTCTATATCATTATTATTTCTTTCCATTAAAGTATGAGATAGAAATGAAAGGAGCGTTCATGCGTACGTACGGCTTACCGTCTCCATGAACGGTGCATTTCATTTCTTATCCCCAAATGTAATGTCCTATTAAAAGTACATGTATATAATGGATATATATAATTAATTATATATCTAAATGATGAATATAATTCTGGAATTAAAATATACATACCTCTCATTTAGTTTTAATTCCGTTAATATGACAAAGAAATGAAAGTAGCGTTCATGCGTACGTACGACTTACCGTCTCCATGAACGGTGCATTTCATTTCTTACCTCTAAATGATTATGTAATATTATAAATACATGTATATGCTGGATATATATGATACATATTATATCCAAATCAGGAATTTCATTCTGGATATAAATAACCTTTGACCACACGAACAACATGTAATTTTAAGAGGTCCACTTTCGACTTAAGGACCAAATATCGACAAAACAAACATGATTAACTTAAATGATTAAATAATGTTTATAACATGGGAATAATGAACTTTAAAAAGGTTCTTAAGGAAGTATAAATTAACTCAATTTTATTATTCAGGACTTTAAAGAACGATCGAGTCAAGTCGGACTCGAGGTAAGGGATCTTACTCCTCTCTTTCTTTTTAAGTACACTCTTTTATGTCATTCCTTTTAAAGCTCATCTTTATTGTTATTGGGATGATCTTTTATATTAATCCTACTGTAATTTTTATGTTCATGTGATGAGAGACCCTATTCTCTCTCATCAATCCATTTCAGAAGTTTTATGTGGCACCGTTAGGCTGCCGAGTTTTCGTGAGGGATTTTTCATCTCACTTTTATTCCCGTGAGATTTATGCTACATTTGCCACAAATTCCATTGAGTGGTGTATGTACTTCCCATTATTCTACTCTTTGTGTAATATACTTTCGTTTATGAGTATTTACATCAATGACCTATTGTCTTTCTTTCATGGGGTGTATGTTTTGAAAGATACCCAAGTCGGTAAGGGAACCTTTCACCCTCCTCTTTTTTTAAAAGACTTCTTTTATTGGGTCTTTTAATTTACACATTTTTATGTTGGGATATGTTATCATACATCCTTATTAATGTAAATTTTATGTCCAAATGATGAGATACACTTTTTATCTCTCATCAACTCGTTTTGATGTGATGCCGTTAGGCTGTCAAGGGAACTTTTTAACCCAATTTCGATTTCTTTGGGTTCAACTTGTAGTCATTGAATATGTCATCCATTGAATATGTGTGAATGACCTTTTATTGTTTTACACTTAATATCCACTTATATTGGGTGTATATATATTTGTCACACATATTTTTGAGACTTATTTGTCCTTAATTTAAGGATACCTTCTTTATAAGGGATTTCATCACATTTGTCATTTCTATTGAGGGCTCATTGTTGTTATGAACCAATTCACTCTTATATGGTGTATATACTGTCCTTTGGAGTATTATATCATGAATCCTTTTATTCTCATGATATTATAAAATTCTGACTAAATGTTATTCCTCGATTATTGGATTCAAGTGTCTCTAATTTTGGTAAAACCCCTTTAACCAAAATATCGTTTTAAATGTTTTAATTATTTGTTCTTATTAATATCCATGTCTTCAAAATGGGTTTAAGGATTTATTTATATGGATATTAATGGTTTAAAATGTTAAAAGCTTCAAGGTGGTATGGGACACTTTGATTCAAAAATCTCTTTATTAAATGTTTCAAATGGTTTTGGAAATGGTTTCTTTTTGAATGGATTCATTATTTAAATATCCTAAAATGTTATATTGTGATTGAAATTTGGAAATGTTATGTTTCCTTTATTCATGTTTATGTGATACGATTATGTTATGGTTCTTGGGAATTGTTATGAAGAACGGGTGGTTCCGTGATAAACTAAGGGCGGGTGAGCCCGATATAGCTCTCCAATGCATTGGGTAACGCGAAGGAGTGAAACGTTAAGGTTTCTCCGAAGAGATTTAGGGAATATTCTGTGATGGGTATTCCAAACGCAACCAAGAGGGTTACTCCCTACGTAAGAATGTTATGAATGCCTCAAGTTACCTTTATGTCTTATGTTTTCTATGATTTATTCATGATTTGATATGCCTATGTTTTATGGGTAAAGTATGATTTCATTCTTATGTATATATGAACTCATGTTTCCTTTCCATATATTTATAACCCTTACTGAGCTTTTTATGCTCATCCCAAGTTTTTGAAATGTTTTTCACAGGTCAAGGTAAAGGTACATGATGTGATGATAGTGTCAAGGATGTGTCAAGAAAGAATCCGTGTTTTATTTTAAAGAGGTTTCCGTTGATGGGAAGGATGGATATTGTCTTTTATGTAACCACTTTGTTTAAATGTGGAATGTAATGCAAGTTTCATGATCTAATTCTCTAAAACTCTAAACCTGAAAAGATCCTCAATGTGTAATCTTGTAATAACTCAAGATTAAGTAAGGTTTAAGGCTGGGGCCTTATAGTTGGTATCAAAGGTCGGTTTAGATAACTTTAGAGGTTAGGGTATTCTTTAAGCATAAGTGACATTACCATAATGGTTAGGATTTCAGAAAGAGTCCTAGTTTTAGATAAAGTGAATGAGTAAGTGTATCTTAGTGTTTACATTCCTCATTAGTACATGATGGTTTTGTTGATATACTCACACTGACATTTCTATTTTTAGTGAATGGATGGATCTAGCAGGCACCAAAGAGACAACAGGTTTGAAGGGAACTGTGGTGGTTCTCTGATTAAGATACTAGATAAAATGGAGGATTCAATGAGGAAACTCGTGGTTGTTCTAAACAAAATATCAAGGAGTCATGATCAACCACTTCAACTTTGGTGAGTTCTCTAATGCATCATGTACGAGATGGCCAACTCGATGTGGAAATTCAGGTAACCATTAGGGTTTATATGATACTTAATTTTTAGGTAATTATGGGTTACTCTATGATATGATGGAAAATGAAAGGAATGAGATAAACTTGAGGGTAAAATATGTTATGATTATTCTTGAAGATTTTATCTCATTTTGGGGAATTTTTTAAGAATTATATAGTTTTGGAAAAAGGTCAACACGCAGACCGTGTGACAACCCGTTGCATCGGACAAAGCTGCGGGAATTGAACCCACAACCAAAGTGCGACTGGTATTTATCACCTACCACTGGACTACGTGAATTCCCTGGTTAGTTTGACTGATTCTTTCTGGTTATATGATTTTATGAATTAAGAGTAAGATGATTTTGGGTTATTTATGAAAATGATTAACCTATCATGGAGGATATGTGATTAGGTTAATTACTTTTCAATACGGGACATTAGGAGCAACTGATGTTGTTTGGAGATAAATGTTACGATTTAACTTGGAAGACTATGTGACTAAATCTATAAAATGTTTGGGTTTCAATCTTATATTGGTTTACTTTGAATAATTTTATGGATAAATTGATTATAGAATGGTCCTTGTTGAACTTTGGGTTTTGTTGGACAAATTTTGGAGATTAAGAATAGATTTTCTTTATCCTTTTCTGGATTATCTGATCTTGTACTAGCCTTTTTGGTTTTGGTTTTGCTTAAAGTCTAAAGACATGGGAAGTATATAGTTCTCTTTTGGGGATTATGTGATTCTCTAGAAGTTGATTATAGTACTCTTAATGCGAACAAGTCTCCCTAAATACTCGTCTTTTGGAAAAAATATGAGTTTGACTAAGGAATCTAGTAAAAGTTGAAAGTCAACATGATAAGTGATTATGCTTCCTTATGAATAAATTCCTCAATAAAAAGTAACTTAAAACAAAAATGTTGTCTATTAACTTTTCCTACTGGGGAATCGAATACCGTTTAACCCATCACAAGTTTGTGATTTTCTTGTGGTTAACTTTCTCCTAAACATGTTTTCTATCACTCTCCATCAGAACATGACCCTTTGTTTTTTCCTCCATGTCCATATTTTCATACTTGGAATCCTAGTATGGGTTAACTCGGGTGACCTTTGTACTTATCTTTATTTTTTTTAAAGTGATTTTTTTACCGACTCTTCTCCGATGTGGGACGTTCAAGGATGTTTCCAAGCGCAATTTTAAAATTGCGAGGACGCAATTCCCAAAAGGGGGGAAGGATGTAACACCCCAGGTAAATAAGGAATATGACATTTTCATATTTATCCATATTTGTTAATAAAATATTAATATGACTTTAAAGGGGACGCTATGCTCGATGGCGTACCCAACACGCAACAACGAGTTTCTTGGGAATCTTACGTTGCACTCTAATAATAAAATAATATTATTCTAAATGGTAGTTAACATGTAGCCGTTGTAATAGCGGGAATGGATAGAAATAACTAAAATATGATTATATATGTTCTTAAATATTTTTACATTTATACAATAAAAGATAAAGGCTTAAAATACGGAAAGAATTCAATTTTAGGCGTATATGCCCTAGTTTTCACTAAAGGTTCACTTATCGCCTTTTGATGGCGAACTGTCATTAAATATAGTTTTGATCACTCTTATACATTCTTTTGGACCAAATAAAACTCTTATTAAGAATCGGGACATCAAAATTTACTTTGTGTAAATTTTTGGTATCTTTCCGATAAAGTTCTTTTTTTTAATGAATAGTGTAAAATGTTGTATTTTAATTCAAAACCACTTTTTAATCTAATTTATTCATATGATTAGATTATATTTTGAATTGGTTTTAAAGTGAAATTAGAAAATATTTTTACCATTAAATCCAATAGTGGTCGTTGGAATCAATTTCACTTTGAAATCAGACTTAAACTAGTGTCAATCTTTTGATACTTATTGTTTCATAAAACACGCTATTTGTCATGACAGCGAGAATTAATTATTAAATTAATTAATGTGACTTATATGTTTTGAATTTTGTAAAACGGACTTCATTTTTGAATTCATAATATCAAATATAGCTTAGGGTGAATTTTTGGGATTTTTCTGAAAAACTTCAATTTTTGATGAATAGTGAAACCACTAAGTGGTACTTATAAAAACTGATTTTCCGTTTAAATGAAATTTTTCCATCATTGTGTTTTGATTTTCAAAAATCCGACATACATGGTTGTCATTAAGAAGTAAAATGTGGTTCAATGAGATTAAAATAATTTTTTGGTGAATAGTAACTTATTAAGTTTTTAATCGCGATTAGTGGTAATTAGTGTGGTTTAAGGTAAAAATAATGCTTTAATAAAATGAGATGAGCTTGACACATGTCTTACCCTCATTGGTTGTATAATGGCCGACCAAGACAAGCCATGGGTCAACTTGGGGACCCCATGGATCCACTTTGGTTGGGAAATGACATAAATAACATTTTATTTAATGTAAAAGTAAAATTGACACAAACATGATATGTTATACGAAAACAATTTTTAAGTGGGGTTATAAAAGTCATATTTTTGATTATAAATATTCATTGGAAAGATAAAAAGATTTCCTACATCATAGTTTTTTTTTTATAATTTTTAGACATTAAATAAATTAAATTATTTATGACATAATAATGATGCAGTGATGAATAATTATTTGACGATTTAAATAAAATGGAATGATAATGTAAAATATATAAACTACACATGTCCAAAACTTATTGGATGAGTTTATTTCGAAGACTTATCACCTTATCCACGAATTATATCAATGTGGGACCTTTTGAAACCGAAACACATTTTCAAATAAAGTAATATTTCTTTACTTTCCAAAAGTGCCCCTCCTCTCCTCTTATAAAAGGCCCCCACCTCTACCTCATTTCACACACTCCTCATGCCTTTGGTTCGGCCAAACCCTACCCATTTACTCTCTCCACATCCCTATACTCATCCTAGAGGATTCCCGTTGGGCAGAATCCTTTCAAAGGAATCCTTTAGGCTCAAATAAAAAGGAGTTACACTTTTAAAGGTAATTCATTCTCTCTTGTTCATTTGTTTTATTTTGCTTCTCCAACCCTCTAAACTCTTTTTATTTACTTATTTTGTAACAACACCAGTATCTTCAATATACTAGGATGTTTTTATAAGATTTATTTGAGCTACACTCTCACACAACTACATCAAATGGTTAAAGAACATACGGTTTCCGTGGATGGAGAAATTCTGCCTCCCGAAACGATGATTGTTCAATACTCATTTAACACCTTCAAAGGTGGACATTATGATGACACTATTTTTATATATAATATATAATATGTTTATGTTTTCTTTAAGCTTATGTATTTTTCATTTTTGGCATACCTTCATGGTTTCCATTATGGGTAAACACGATATCTTCATTTAAGGAAGTGCGGACTACCGCCCCCTCAAAGTGATGTGATTCGTTAATGCCATATGTGGGATGTGTAAAGGATGGATTTAAAGTTATTATATATTATGTTATACTGGAATTATAATATACCTCTATATCATTATTATTTCTTTCCATTAAAGTATGAGATAGAAATGAAAGTAGCGTTCATGCGTACGTACGGCTTACCGTCTCCATGAACGGTGCATTTCATTTCTTATCCCCAAATGTAATGTCCTATTAAAAGTACATGTATATAATGGATATATATAATTAATGATATATTTAAATGATTAATATAATTCTGGAATTAAAATATACATACCTCTCATTTAGTTTTAATTCCATTAATATGACAAAGAAATGAAAGTAGCGTTCATGCGTACGTACGGCTTACCGTCTCCATGAACGGTGCATTTCATTTCTTACCTCTAAATGATTATGTAATATAATAAATACATGTATATGATGGATATATATGATAAATATTATATCCAAATCAGGGATTTCATTCTGGATATAAATAACCTTTGACCACACGAACAACATGTAATTGTAAGAAGTCCACTTTCGACTTAAGAACCAAATATCGACAAAACAAACATGATTAACGTAAACGATTAAATAATGTTTATAACATGGGAATAATGAACTTTAAAAAGGTTCTTAAGGAAGTATAAATTAACTCAAGTTTATTATTCAGGACTTTAAAGAACGATCGAGTCAAGTCGGACCCGAGGTAAGGGATCTTACTCCTCTCTTTCTTTTTAAGTACGCTCTTTTATGTCATTCCTTTTAAAGCTCATCTTTCTTGTTATTGGGATGATCTTTTATATTAATCCTACTGTAATTTTTATGTTCATGTGATGAGAGACCCTATTCTCTCTCATCAATCCATTTCGGAAGTTTTATGTGGCGCTGTTAGGCTGCCGAGTTTTCGTGAGGGATTTTTCATCTCACTTTTATTCCCGTGAGATTTATGCTACATTTGCCACAAATTCCACTGCGTGGTGTATGTACTGCCCATTATTATACTCTTTGTGTAATATACTTTCGTTTATGAGTATTTACATCAATGACCTATTGTCTTTCTTTCATGGGGTGTATGTTTTGAAAGATACCCAAGTCGGTAAGGGAACCTTTCACCCTCCTCTTTTTTTAAAAGACTTCTTTTATTGGGTCTTTTAATTTACACATTTTTATGTTGGGATATGTTCTCATACATCCTTATTAATGTAAATTTTATGTCCAAATGATGAGATACACTTTTTATCTCTCATCAACTCATTTTGATGTGATGTCGTTAGGGTGTCAAGGGAACTTTTTAACCCAATTTCGATTTCTTTGGGTTCAACTTGTAGTCATTGAATATGTCATCCATTGAATATGTGTGAATGACCTTTTATTGTTTTACACTTAATATCCACTTATATTGGGTGTATATATATTTGTCACACATATTTTTGAGACTTATTTGTCCTTAATTTAAGGATACCTTCTTTATAAGGGATTTCATCACATTTGTCATTTCTATTGAGGGCTCATTGTTGTTATGCACCAATTCACTCTTATATGGTGTATATACTGTCCTTTGAGGTATTATATCATGAATCCTTTTATTCTCAAGATATTATAAAATTCTGACTAAATGTTATTCCTCGATTATTGTATTCAAGTGTCTCTAATTTTGGTAAAACCCCTTTAACCAAAATATCGTTTTAAATGTTTTAATTATTTGTTCTTATTAATATCCATGTCTTCAAAATGGGTTTAAGGATTTATTTATATGGATATTAATGGTTTAAAATGTTAAAATCTTCAAGGTGGTATGGGACACTTTGATTCAAAAATCTCTTTATTAAATGTTTTAAATGGTTTTGGAAATGGTTTCTTTTTGAATGGATTCATTATTTAAATATCCTAAAATGTTATATTGTGATTGAAATGTGGAAATGTTATGTTTCCTTTATTCATGTTTATGTGATACGATTATGTTATGGTTCTTGGGCATTGTTATGAAGAACGGGTGGTTCCGTGATAAACTAAGGGCGGGTGAGCCCGATATAGCTCTCCAATGCATTGGGTAACGCGAAGGAGTGAAACGTTAAGGTTTCTCCGAAGAGATTTAGGGAATATTCTGTGATGGGTATTCCAAACGTAACCAAGAGGGTTACTCCCTACGTAAGAATGTTATGAATGCCTCAAGTTACCTTTATATCTTATGTTTTCTATGATTTATTCATGATTTGATATGCCTATGTTTTATGGGTAAAGTATGATTTCATTCTTATGTATATATGAACTCATGTTTCCTTTCCATATTTTTGTAACCCTTACTGAGCTTTTTATGCTCATCCCAAGTTTTTGAAATGTTTTTCACAGGTCAAGGGAAAGGTACATGATGTGATGATAGTGTCAAGGATGTGTCAAGAAAGAATCCGTGTTTTATTTTAAATAGGTTTCCGTTGATGGGATGAATGAATATTGTCTTTTATGTAACCACTTTGTTTAAATGTGGAATGTAATGCAAGTTTCATGATCTAATTCTCTAAAACTCTAAACCTGAAAAGATCCTCAATGTGTAATCTTGTAATAACTCAAGATTAAGTAAGGTTTAAGGCTGGGGAATTATAGTTGGTATCAAAGGTCGGTTTAGATAACTTTAGAGGTTAGGGTATTCTTTAAGCATAAGTGACATTACCATAATGGTTAGGATTTCAGAAAGAGTCCTAGTTTTAGATAAAGTGAATGAGTAAGTGTATCTTAGTGTTTACATTCCTCATTAGTACATGATGGTTTTGTTGATATACTCACACTGACATTTCTATTTTTAGTGAATGGATGGATCTAGCAGGCACCAAAGAGACAACAGGTTTGAAGGGAACTGTGGTGGTTCTCTGATTGAGATACTAGATAAAATGGAGGATTCAATGAGGAAACTCGTGGTTGTTCTAAACCAAATATCAAGGAGTCATGATAAATCACTTCAACCTTGGTGAGTTCTCTAATGCATCATGTACGAGATGGCCAACTCGATGTGGAAATTCAGGTAACCATTAGGGTTTATATGATACTTAATTTTTAGGTAATTATGGGTTACTCTATGATATGATGGAAAATGAAAGGAATGAGATAAAATTGAGGTTAAAATATGTTATGATTATTCTTAAAGATTTTATCTCATTTTGGGGAATGTTTTAAGAATTATATAGTTTTGGAAAAAGGTCAACACGCAGACCGTGTGACAACCCGTCGCGTTAGACAAAGCTGCGGGAATTGAACCCACAACCAAAGTGCGACTGGTATTTATCACCTACCACTGTACTACGTGAAGTCCCAGGTTAGTTTGACTGATTCTTTCTGGTTATATGATTTTATGAATTAAGAGTAAGATGATTTTGGGTTATTTATGAAAATGATTAACCTATCATGGAGGATATGTGATTAGGTTAATTACTTTTCAATACGGGACATTAGGAGCAACTGATGTTGTTTGGAGATAAATGTTACGATTTAACTTGGAAGACTATGTGACTAAATCAATAAAATGTTTGGGTTTCAATCTTATATTGGTTTACTTTGAATAATTTTATGGACAAATTGATTATAGAATGGTCCTTGTTGAACTTTGGGTTTTGTTGGACAAATTTTGGAGATTAAGAATAGATTTTCTTTATCCTTTTCTGGATTATCTGATCTTGTACTAGCCTTTTTGGTTTTGGTTTTGCTTAAAGTCTAAAGACATGGGAAGTATATAGTTCTCTTTTGGGGATTAGGTGATTCTCTAGAAGTTGATTATAGTACTCTTAATGCGAACAAGTCTCCCTAAATACTCGTCTTTTGGAAAAAATATGAGTTTGACTAAGGAATCTAGTAAAAGTTGAAAGTCAACATGATAAGTGATTATGCTTCCTTATGAATAAATTCCTCAATAAAAAGTAACTTAAAACAAAAAATTTGTCTATTAACTTTTCCTACTGGGGAATCAAATACCGTTTAACCCATCACAAGTTTGTGATTTTCTCGTGGTTAACTTTCTCCTAAACATGTTTTTTATCACTCTCCATCAGAACATGACCCTTTGTTTTTTCCTCCATGTCCATATTTTCATACTTGGAATCCTAGTATGGGTTAACTCGGGTGACCTTTGTACTTATCTTTATTTATTTTAAAGTGATTTTTTTTACCGACTCTTCTCCGATGTGGGACGTTCAAGGATGTTTCCAAGCACAATTTTAAAATTGCGAGGACGCAATTCCCAAAAGGGGGGAAGGATGTAACACCCCGGGTAAATAAGGAATATGACATTTTCATATTTATCCATATTTGTGAATAAAATATTAATATGACTTTAAAGGGGACGCTATGCTTGATGGCATACCCAACACGCAACAACGAGTTTCTTGGGAATCTTACGTTGCACTCTAATAATAAAATAATATTATTCTAAATGGTAGTTAACATGTAGCCGTTGTAATGGTGGGAATGGATATAAATAACTAAAATATGATTATATATGTTCTTAAATATTTTTACATTTATACAATAAAAGATAAAGGCTTAAAATACGGAAAGAATTCAATTTTAGGCGTATATGCCCTAGTTTTCACTAAAGGTTCACTTATCGCCTTTTGATGGCGAACTGTCATTAAATATAGTTTTGATCACTCTTATACATTCTTTTGGACCAAATAAAACTCTTACTAAGAATCGGGACATCAAAATTTACTTTGTGTAAATTTTTGGTATCTTTCCGATAAAGTTCTTTTTTTAATGAATAGTGTAAAATGTTGTATTTTAATTCAAAACCACTTTTTAATCTAATTTATTTATATGATTAGATTATTTTTTGAATTGGTTTTAAAGTGAAATTAGAAAATATTTTTACCATTAAATCCAATAGTGGTCGTTGGAATCAATTTCACTTTGAAATCAGACTTAAACTAGTGTCAATCTTTTGATACTTATTGTTTCATAAAACACGCTATTTGTCATGACAGCGGGAATTAATTATTAAATTAATTAATTTGAATTATATGTTTTGAATTTTGTAAAACGGACTTCATTTTTGAATTCAGAATATCAAATATATCTTAGGGTGAATTTTTGGGATTTTTCTGAAAAACTTCAATTTTTGATGAATAGTGAAACCACTAAGTGGTACTTATAAAAACTGATTTTCCGTTTAAATGAAATTTTTCCATCATTGTGTTTTGATTTTCAAAAATCCGACATACATGGTTGTCATTAAGAAGTAAAATGTGGTTCAATGAAATTAAAATAATTTTTTGGTGAATAGTAACTTATTAAGTTTTTAATCGCGATTAGTGGTAATTAGTGTGGTTTAAGGTAAAAATAATGCTTTAATAAAATGAGATGAGCTTGACACATGTCTTACCCTCATTGGTTGTATCATGGCCGACCAAGACAAGCCATGGGTCAACTTGGGGACCCCATGGGTCCACTTTGGTTGGGAAATGACATAAATAACATTTTATTTAATGTAAAAGTAAAATTGACACAAACATGATATGTTTTACTAAAACAATTTTTAAGTGGGGTTATACAAGTCATATTTTTGATTATAAATATTCATTGGAAAGATAAAACGATTTCCTACATCATAGTACTTTTTTTATAATTTTTAGACATTAAATAAATTAAATTATTTATGACATAATAATGATACAGCGATGACATCATTATTTGACGATTTAAATAAAATGGAAAGATAATGTAAAATCTATAAACTACACATGTCCAAAACTTATTGGATGAGTGTATTTCGAAGCCTTATCACCTTAGCCACGAATTATATCAATGTGGGACCTTTTGAAACCGAAACACATTTTCAAATAAAGTAATATTTCTTTACTTTCCAAAAGTGCCCCTCCTCTCCTCTTATAAAAGGCCCCCACCTCTACCTCATTTCACACACTCCTCAAGCCTTTGGCTCGGCCAAACCCTGCCCATTTACTCTCTCCACATCCCTCTACTCATCCTAGAGGATTCCCTTTGGGAATAATCCTTTCAAAGGAAGCCTTTAGGCTCAAATCAAAAGGAGTTACACTTTTAAAGGTAATTCATTCTCTCTTGTTCATTTGTTTTATTTTGCTTCTCCAACCCTCTAAACTCTTTTTATTTAATTATTTTGTAACAACAACAGTATCTTCAATATACTAGGATGTTGTTATATGATTTATTTGAGCTACACTCTCACACAACTACATCAAATGGTTAAAGAACATACGGTTTCCGTCGATGGCGAAATTCTGCCTCCCGAAACGATGATTGTTCAATACTCATTTAACACCTTCAAAGGTGGCCATTATGATGTCACTATTTTTATATATGATATATAATATGTTTATGCTTTCTTTAAGCTTCTGTATTTTTCATTTTTGGCATACCTTCATGGTTTCCATTATGGGTAAACACGATATCTTCATTTAAGGAAGTGCGGACTACCGCCCCCTCAAAGTGATGTGATTCGTTAATGCCATATGTGGGACGTGTAAAGGATGGATTTAAAGTTATTATATATGATGTTATACTGGAATTATAATATACCTATATATCATTATTATTTCTTTCCATTAAAGTATGAGATAGAAACGAAAGTAGCGTTCATGCGTACGTACGGCTTACCGTCTCCATGAACGGTGCATTTCATTTCTTATCCCCAAATGTAATGTCCTATTAAAAGTACATGTATATAATGGATATATATAATTAATTATATATCTAAATTATGAATATAATTCTGGAATTAAAATATACATACCTCTCATTTAGTTTTAATTCCATTAATATGACAAAGAAATGAAAGTAGCGTTCATGCGTACGTACGGCTTACCGTCTCCATGAACGGTGCATTTCATTTCTTACCTCTAAATGATTATGTAATATTATAAATACATGTATATGCTGGATATATATGATACATATTATATCCAAATCAGGAATTTCATTCTGGATATAAATAATCTTTGACCACACGAACAACATGTAATTGTAAGAAGTCCACTTTCGACTTAAGAACCAAATATCGACAAAACAAACATGATTAACTTAAATGATTAAATAATGTTTATAACATGGGAATAATGAACTTTAAAAAGGTTCTTAAGGAAGTATAAATTAACTCAAGTTTATTATTCAGGACTTTATAGAACGATCGAGTCAAGTCGGACCCGAGGTAAGGGATCTTACTCCTCTCTTTCTTTTTAAGTACACTCTTTTATGTCATTCCTTTTAATGCTCATATTTCTTGTTATTGGGATGATCTTTTATATTAATCCTACTGTAATTTTTATGTTCATGTGATGAGAGACCCTATTCTCTCTCATCAATCCATTTCGGAAGTTTTATGTGGCGCCGTTAGGCTGCCGAGTTTTCGTGAGGGATTTTTCATCTCACTTTTATTCCCGTGAGATTTATGCTACATTTGCCACAAATTCCATTGAGTGGTGTATGTACTACCCATTATTCTACTCTTTGTGTAATATAATTTCGTTTATGAGTATTTACATCAATGACCTATTGTCTTTCTTTCATGGGGTGTATGTTTTGAAAGATACCCAAGTCGGTAAGGGAACCTTTCACCCTCCTCTTTTTTTAAAAGACTTCTTTTATTGGGTCTTTTAATTTACACATTTTTATGTTGGGATATGTTCTCATACATCCTTATTAATGTAAATTTTATGTCCAAATGATGAGATACACTTTTTATCTCTCATCAACTCATTTTGATGTGATGCCGTTAGGCTGTCAAGGGAACTTTTTAACCCAATTTCGATTTCTTTGGGTTCAACTTGTAGTCATTGAATATGTCATCCATTGAATATGTGTGAATGACCTTTTATTGTTTTACACTTAATATCCACTTATATTGGGTGTATATATATTTGTCACACATCTTTTTTAGACTTATTTGTCCTTAATTTAAGGATACCTTCTTTATAAGGGATTTCATCACATTTGTCATTTCTATTGAGGGCTCATTGTTGTTATGCACCAATTCACTCTTATATGGTGTATATACTGTCCTTTGGAGTATTATATCATGAATCCTTTTATTCTCATGATATTATAAAATTATGACTAAATGTTATTCCTCGATTATTGTATTCAAGTGTCTCTAATTTTGGTAAAACCCCTTTAACCAAAATATCGTTTTAAATGTTTTAATTATTTGTTCTTATTAATATCCATGTCTTCAAAATGGTTTTAAGGATTTATTTATATGGATATTAATGGTTTAAAATGTTAAAAGCTTCAAGGTGGTATGGGACACTTTGATTCAAAAATCTCTTTATTAAATGTTTTAAATGGTTTTGGAAATGGTTTCTTTTTTAATGGATTCATTATTTAAATATCCTAAAATGTTATATTGTGATTGAAATGTGGAAATGTTATGTTTCCTTTATTCATGTTTATGTGATACGATTATGTTATGGTTCTTGGGCATTGTTATGAAGAACGGGTGGTTCCGTGATAAACTAAGGGCGGGTGAGCCTGATATAGCTCTCCAATGCATTGGGTAACGCGAAGGAGTGAAACGTTAAGGTTTCTCCGAAGAGATTTAGGGAATATTCTGTGATGGGTATTCCAAACGTAACCAAGAGGGTTACTCCCTACGTAAGAATGTTATGAATGCCTCAAGTTACCTTTATGTCTTATGTTTTCTATGATTTATTCATGATTTGATATGCCTATGTTTTATGGGTAAAGTATGATTTAATTCTTATGTATATATGAACTCATGTTTCCTTTCCATATTTTTATAACCCTTACTGAGCTTTTTATGCTCATCCCAAGTTTTTGAAATGTTTTTCACAGGTCAAGGGAAAGGTACATGATGTGATGATAGTGTCAAGGATGTGTCAAGAAAGAATCCGTGTTTTATTTTAAATAGGTTTCCGTTGATGGGAAGAATGAATATTGTCTTTTATGTAACCACTTTGTTTAAATGTGGAATGTAATGCAAGTTTCATGATCTAATTCTCTAAAACTCTAAACCTGAAAAGATCCTCAATGTGTAATCTTGTAATAACTCAAGATTAAGTAAGGTTTAAGGCTGGGGCCTTATATTAATTATATTCAAAAATATATTTATAATAATGTTAATAATGTAGAATAAATAGTAGTAAAAATTGATGTTTGAGAATAGATAATTGGACTGACACATTATTAATAAGAATAAATATTATTGAATGCATGTTTTTTATAGAATGAACATTTGGTGTTGATCCTTCGGTTATACACTATTTTATACATCCAAACATCCATTAAAACAAAGATTCAAATGGTCATCGATAACCATTTCAGTAGTCCTTATTAGAATATAGTTCCTCATGCAGTTCTCTTGGAGGGTCTTATATCATGCCTTCCGTTATCCTATTTTTTATTCAATTTTATTAAACCTTTTAGGATTTAACTTTTGTTCGGTATGAAATGAATATGATACTTGAGAATAAATTCATATAGAATAAAAAAACAATTCACTAAAGAAGATATTCATAAACCTTTATAAAATGATTACATTGATAGGAAAATATTAGTTAACATTTTATTTTTAAAATTGTAAACAAAAGAATATTTAGAGAATCTGGATCCCTCTAGGTAACAACTGACCATCTATTTATTGATTTTAAATTTACTCAGCATTTTTATTATCAGCCAGATATTAAATATAATATTTTTTTCAAAAATAAAACAATGTTAAATTTTATTTTTTAGAACAATAATCATAATTTATAAGCATGTCTGAAATTTATGTAAGTGTCTTAAAAAACCACAAAAAGCATTTGAACATGACAATAAATCTAAAGGAATTCCACACTGATAGAAGTAATATAGAAATAGTTCCATCCAATTTATGGATGAATCATATTCCAATAGGGTATACTCAAGAAAATCATACAACTTTAGCAAAAAAAAGTAGTCACAAATTCACCTAGAAAATATCTTATCCATGCTAAAATAGTTTGAAAATCCCCTATAGAATTCATGAATCCCCTCTTAGATACATAGCCTAGAATATTTATTATAATCATACATGAAACAAGGATAGTAGTGATCAATATACACATATGAAAAACTTGCATAAAAAGATAGAAATAATTCAATGTGAAAAATTAACAAATTTATTACAGTATTCAATTTTTCTTCATTGGGGACAAGGTCACATGCATGCAAAGAATACTATAGTAAAATAAGCATAGGAGGATGAATTTCTCGAGAATCCTTCATAACCACCAAAAAATTATAGCTAAAAATTTAAAAGTTAATAAATTGAAAAGAAAAAATATACTAAAATTTATGAATTAATTTTACTTTTAACTTTATAAGTCCATATTGACATTATTTTAAAAAAAATGTTCAATTAAAAAAATATTATTAAAAATAAAATAGAATAAAACAAATATTTTTCATTAAAGAATTTGTTTTTAACTGATACAATCAGGGGTAAATATGTGTAAGAGTTGGGTTGGGGGGTGAGAACTTTAAATTATGGTTGGTTACCACAAGAGCAAAATAGGGTAGAGGATGATAGAGATATGTTGAGAGTCAATAGTATTTCATAAAATGTGATATAAATCAATGGATTGCTAAAAATAGAAGCTAAAAAAATGATAATTAATGAAATTAAAGGATGATTTAGAATGTCTTTGAAATGGAAAAAATGGATTCCCAAGAAAAAATGCTATTAATAATAATCAAAATATAGTACAATAAAAATTGACAGTGTTAGAATGGAATAGAATAGTACTTCAAGCATCAGTGTCATTTGAATAGTTTTTTTCAATTTTTAAAGAAGTCCCCTCACATGAAAGAATGATTTAACCTTTTATTCCCATGAAAATAGTATTTTTTTGATGTTTTTTTACTTATTGTGACAAATATATCATGTACTCTAACATCATATCAATATTTATCAGAAAATCAATTGGAAGTATCATGAAAAATAAACATGATACTCATCATAGACTTTTCTATTATTTCATTATGGGAATCTGATAACAGCTATAAGAAGTTCAACGTAATGGGTAGAGTCCTATTAAAGAAAAAGGACTGAAAGATAAATATTTATGTATATACTCCTAACTAAATAAAATCAGTTAGTCTTACCTAAACAACAACATTTTTTGATCTGGTGGAACAAATAATAAAGTAAATAAGAATGTAAAAAAGTAATGTAGTGAATGAGTTTGGTATATTGAAATGAAAAGTTATATGTGACAATAGATAATGTTTTTGATGGTCAATAGTAAGAAAGTAATGTATTTCATGCATACATTTTCCCAGTATTGTAGGATCAGTTCTACTCATATGGATAAAGTTTGTTGCATTGTATTGAATTTTATTATACTCATACTGATTCTCATCAAATTAATTATACTCAAAATGGATTATACTCATATGGAATATGTGTATTTGTTTTCATACATATTCATTGTGTTGAGATAGACCTTGAATTCATAAATATTAATAATGAATTAGACTAAATTATATTATAATGAACAAAAAACCATATAAATTTATAGAATGAAGCATACATTATTTTTGATATAATTTATCAGTAGTAATATCTATAAAAAATTAATTAAAATGATAATTAGGAGACTATATGTTATATTATGATCCATTTTTTAAGGCTACATATCAGGTTTTCTATTAATTTCTCCCAAATTCACTGTTAAAAGTGTTTTAAACATGCAGAAAATTAAAATAGTTGAAAACATAATGGATATTCACTTTATACCTTTTGAAATGAATCTTATACATAAAGATTTTTTTACTCATTCAACAATACTAGTATATAACAATTTAAAAAAATTAGAAATATAATACATAATGATTAGAATAAATACTAATGCAATAATAGATTAACAATTTATATAGGACATATGAGATTATTTCAATTGTTATAAGGGTGAATACCTCCAGAAAGTACACCATGGTTAATAATTTCTTTAGGAATAACAACCTTGGGATTTTGAAATTTTGTGAATGTTAATAAACATCAACACATATGAATCACTCATGAAATACATTTCTAAAATTCTTAATTATAGGGACACGATTGAAGAAAGTGAAGGACACAATGTAGTAAAAGTTGAATGAAAGAATGAACCCATCCCATACTAGTATGAATTTCCAAATAACCCATAAGACTATGGTTTTAACTTCCAATGTTATATTATCACCTGGAATAACCTCTATATTTTAAAAATTCTCAATAGGAAGGAATTTATTTGCAAGGTAAAAATTTCCATAAGAAATATGTATGAGGAAAAAATGTATTCTTCTAATTATTATCCATGAATTTGTTTAATAAGATTTAATTTTGATCAAAGATCATAAGAGACCTCCAGTACTCCCATATCCACCAACCCTTGACATCACATATATATATATATTTCAATTTTTTTACGGAGTTCAAATCCTAAAAGTTTCATACAAAAAAGATTTGTTCTTATACCTTGTGATAAGAAAAATTCACCTAGAAAAAACCTTATAAGCATCACAAATGTCTTGGATGTTTTGGCTATGTTCATGTTTCTACCCATTGCTGTAATACAATTTAACTTAAATGAGATAGAAAGCAGTCAAAGTCCCTATAGGTACCAATTTCATCTAAAACAATTTATTCTCATAAAAAACCTATTTTTCATTGAAAACCCAACTTCCCCTTATTTAAAAAAAAAGAAAAGATAAAAAAAATTATTAACAGAACTATGTGTTGCACATAAGTCTTTTTTTTAAATTTTAGTAATGTTATTAATACATAATAAAAATATAAAGGAAAACAATTCATTAAACCTTTAAACTATATAATGAAGTGTACAAATATGTACTTATAAGAAGTTTAATTAACTATATCAAAATTTTAAATGAATATTATTAATCTGTACATTTTCTAAATGAACAATAAAATCCAATATCGAAACATAAAATTCATAAATAGGTAGTAATATATAAAATTTGATAAATTTATACATTCATTATTATTTTTCATAAATCTTTAAAAATTTATAATGAACTATACAAATGTTTATATGAATTTTGATTAATAAAATATATATAAATTTGACTGAGTTATATTAATCTTTATTTTTTCTGAAATAAACTTTCCAATGATATATAGATTGTAAACACTCTTAAATTATGTAAATAATACAATATGTGCTTTTTGATGTCATCAATTATTTAGTAAACCTTAATATGGTGTATAGTGGGTCATAAGTACCTATGTACAATTTAATTAAACATCATGTTTTTCAAAATTCTATCAAAAAAACCTAGTTAAAACCTAGAATAAGTTAATAATAATGAATTTAAATAAATATAGTATGAAACTAGGGAATAAAACATCATAGAGGAAATTGTAAAATGTTTATGAAAATTAAATAAAACTTATTTAAAATTGAAGACCATTATCATAACAAATCCACAATGGGGAAAACTAGTTCATTGAGTAAATTTTTTAGGCTCGGTGTAGACAGAAACCTTATGTGGAAAACTTGAATGGATTTTTGACAAAAATCACACCAGAAAAATTTTAGTACAAAAAAGATATTTTGAGTCTCCAACATTATTTAAACCATAGCTGAATCTTATAACAATTTTTTGATGAATTATAATTTAAAAAATTATTATAAATAATAATAGTGAAGGTAAACACATATACAATATGTAAACATATATGATAAAATAGTTGGTTGTGGGGGAAGGGGTTGACTGAAACACAATAAAATATATGGGTGATATTCTTATATTAATTTAGTAAACATGTGAGGATAGTATAGATCCAAGGTAGTATGGATCTGTTAAAGATGTTAAAATGGTTTTAGAATTGTTATGCATGTTCACATTTCAATTAAGGTCCTATAGCTTCTATTTTGGATGAAATGGTTAAATATTTATGGAGCAAACTATATATTTTTCTAACTGATCCAATACAAACTGCTCCTAAGATGTGATGAAACCATTGATGTTGAAACCTGTTTCATATAAATTTGTCTAAAATCTATTAGAATCCTACATGTTTAAGTGAAATCTAATAATGAACAAAATAAGTGAAATATAATAATGGAAAAAATAGTGAAGGGACCATATATAAAACATATTAACATATATAATAAAATAGATATTTGAAGGGGAAGGGGTTGACAGAAACACTATAAAACATCGGTGTGATCTTATTACGTTCATTTCCAAAATACTTGAGGCTAGTATAGAGCTAAGGTAGTATGAATCAATTATTGATAAATAAAATTACAGGACACTTAGTGTGTTTGAAATGAATTATGGACTGGTTAAAAGGTCTCATTTTATACCAAAGAATGATCAATTCACATTAATGTGTGTGGATCTATTACAAATGTTAACAAAATGGTATAATTTTTATGGGGGTTCACATTTCAATATAGGTCATATTGATTCTATTTTAGATCAAAAGGTTAAATATTTCTGATGTAAACTACATATTTGTGTAACTGATCCAATATAAACCGCTCCTGATATGTAATAAAACTATTGAAGGTACAATCTGTGTCATATATATTTGACTAAATTCTATTATAATCTTTTATATTTAAGTGAAATATAATAATGAACAAAAATATGTGAAATATATTAATGAAAAAACATAATGAACGGAAACACATATGAAACTTGTTAACATATATGATAAAAGAGTTGGTTGTAGGGGAACGGGTTGAATTTAATACTATAAAACTTAGTCATCATCTAATTATTTTCATTTCATAAATCATTCAGGCTAGTATATTTCCAAGGTAGTATGAATCAGTTATTGATAACTAATGTTAGAGGACAACTAATGTCTCTGAAATCAATTATGGACCACTTAAAAGGTCTCATTCTATCCCAAATAATGATAAATTCATGTTAATGTGTGTGGATCTTTTATAGATGTTAAAATAGTGGTAGAATTTTTACGGGGGTGCACATTTGAATATAGGTCCTATTAATTCAATTTTGGATTAAAAGGTTAAATATTTCTAAAGAAAACTACATATTAGTCCAACTGATCCAATACAAACTTCTCCTGAGATGTAATAGAGAAATTTGAATTAAATATTTTAGAATATTGCATGTTTGAGTAAAATAGAATAATGAAAAAAAAATCATGCATATTTAAGTGTAATATAATATTCCATATTCAAATATAAGCATACACATTCTATATAATAATGAACAAATAATAGACTTCATATTCAATAAGCCTGCATTTTCAATAATCGTCTATATTTAAAGGTAAGTCTATATATTTAATATTTAATTTTCAATATAATCTTGAATATATAATAATGAACAAATATAATCCTATATATTCAATATAATAATGAAGAAATACAATCCTACATATTTAAGTGAAAATTTTTAGTCTATTATTTAATATAAAGTTATTTGATAAAATATGAATAAATCTAAAGGTAATTTAATAAAACATCAACATGTATGAAGAAATTTTATTAAAATTAGTAGAAATGGGATAAATAATACAAAAAATTGGAAAAATATGAACCTGTATATTAAATTAGAATCAGTTATATAAAAACATTAATCTAAAAAATTTAAGAAAATAGGAACGTGTAAGAACAAGAAAGAACAAACCTGTATGGAAAAAAATATTGACCTGATTGAAAAAAATATAAACAAATTAGAAAACAATATGAACCAATTAAAAAATGTTAATCTATAAAAAAAACCAAAATCACTATTATAGAATCACTTAAACACCTCAACCATGGGATACACCATTGGTGTTTTGAAGCCTATAGAGACAATAGAATAATGGTTAGTAATGCTTTCATAATTTGGTAATAATAAAATACATGGGAATATAAATATAACAAATCTATAAACAAAATAAAATCTATCCATGTAATATTTAATATTATAGTGCGAAGCGAATTGAAAATTTTAAGCTTTCATATTTAAGCTTGCATATTATCTATAAGATCTCATTTATAATAATGATGAAATATAATCCTTCATATTAAATATAAAAATAAAGAAATATATTCCTGCATATTTAAGTAAAATTTTTTAGTTTATTAAAAAACAAGAAGTAGTGTAAAAAAATATAAATAAATTTGAACCAAATTTAAAAAAAAACACTGACATGTATGATCAAATTTATTTATAGTTAAAAGGAATGGGATAAAAATATAAAAAAATTGGAAAACAATGAACATGTATATTAAATTGGAATCAATTATAAAAAGGAAGTGCTCTGAATATTTTAAAAAAATAGTTAAATATAAGAACAAAAAAATATGAAATTGTAAGGAAAAATTGTTGACCTGATTGAAAAATAATACGATTAAATTTGAAAAAATAATAACCTGTTAAAAAATATGAATCTATAAAAAACCAAACTCACCATTCAAGTGGTACTTAATTACCTCAACTATGGGATATGTCACATGTGATTTGAATCCAAAATAGAAAATAGAACCATGGTTAGAAATACTTTCATACCATTTTTTGGGCCCAAAAAACGCATCCCCAAAATTTTCCAAATGTTCCCATAAATGATCCCAGAGAGTAACTCATTCTACAAGCTTCGATTTGACTAGTCCTAGATCCCAAATGGAGTTATGGATCAAAATTTATCTTTGTTTGAAGTCGGGCTACTGGAAATGCCCATCCAGGATGGTTTTGGGGAAAAGTATGGGTTTGCGCGTAAAAAAAGGAGTCTCACACAGAAAACCATTTTCACACGTGGAATTTTATGCACACCGCCTTGCGGGTGCAGAATTTTATGCGCAACAACTTGACCGTGCAGAATTTTATGCCCACCAACTTGAGCATGAAAAACCCTTTGTGAGGGCGGAATTTTACACGCACGACCTCCCGGGTTTCTGCCTATAAATACAAGTGTACCCACCTTCTTTAGAAGGACCCCGGAGGTCGACTGCCGTTCCGAATCATGTAAGTCCGAATTTTCCACACCCACGTGGAAAACCCCCCTATGGCACGCAAAACATTATGTTTTGTGCGGAAAAGGGCCAACCTGCCCAGTTTTTCGCGCAATACATAATTTTTTGTCCGCAACAGTGCAGTTGGGCGCAATTTCTCACGCCCCAGTGCTGCACCAGTCCTATTGTACACAAGCCTTCGCTATTTTTAACACCTCATTTTGAACGCAAAACATCCTTGTTGCACACAATTCCTCCCCCATTGCGCACAGGACTGCCTATTGCACACCCATCTCCCCTATTGTACACAATTCCTCCCCTATTGCGTGCCCAGAGCCACTATTGCGTGCCCGTGTCCGGTATTGCGCTCCCGGTGCCCCTATTGCACGCTGACCTGGTGTTTTCCATGCAGCAACCTCAACTGTGCGTACGACTGCCCATTTTGTGTGCAGCAGTATCCAGGACTACACCTGCTGGTCCATACCGTGGAGGTTACACCCCCTGACCCCCACTCTGGGTCAGTGCGGGCTGCGATCCCGGCCCCCCAGGCCGGTCCCTTCGCTACCGTTACTGATCCCCATGAAAAATGGAACGTCGCACCATCAAAATTTTGAGCTAGGACGTCGGGATTTTCTATTGCACCCTTATACATGCCTACCTTCCACCTACGGAATACCATGATTTGAGATACTCCTCCGCACACCATGAAACACCTTGAGTCAAAATATTCCTCTTGGTTCGTTTCCTATGTCGTGAGTCGATATTCTCATCATCAATTCCCCAAGTACCTTGAGTCGAGCCATTCCTCAAGAAACTCCTCCAAACCCTATCACGTGGATCCTATGCGAGGTAGAACCAGAAAGGGCTGCCCTTGTGTAAGTCCCAACACCATCCATCGTTAGACGCCTCCTGCCTAACAGTCATATCTACGTGGCTATAAAATATAGTAATCCCTATGTGTGAATCACAGGATGCCTCTTGTTCAAAATAAGGGATGTCTTATGCTCCAAGAATAAGATGCCTAATTCCATGATTACAGTGACATAATTTCAAGAGCATTGGAATACGTTCAAACATTCCATCACTCCACTTCATGCTTCGCGTGTCTTTCATTTGGATCATCATCCTCTTCCATGCCTGGAGGGACCCCCTAACGGCCTGGTCCCATGCCGCATCGGCTCACCTACCATCCTGGGCCAACTCACCAGAATACTTTTGACAACACTTCAAGTCATGTCCTGTTTTTCGAACATTGTTAGTAGTGAAACCTCATTTTTTTGTCCCCATTTCAGGCCAACGTGATATAGATGTTGTGTTTCGAATGTGGTCAACAGTTATCCTATATCACCATGCCACCCTCATTACATTCCGAATGTCAGGCATGTGATTCAAACTTCTCATCTCCCTTTGTCCGGTCTGGTTCCAACGCCCTTAACATTATCCCTCTTGTGTGCTAGCGTATAGGTGAATACCTCAACCAACAAAGTATGTTGGGATTCCCTCATGGTCATACTTGAAGAAGACATTACGGGAAGCTTCCTAGCGTAAGCCCCATCCACCATTGCTGCTCCATAGAGGCTCCTGGGCCACTCCAGTGCATAATCCCCACTCCACTTCCCATAGACTCACCTTTCACGATGTGATCGTCAGGTCTCTGCTGCCTCTTGTTTCTCACACCGATAATGACTCACTTGGGCTTAGAGTAAGCACCGACCCTGACCCAATCCATATTGAACTACGTGGACTTTGATCCATGCTAAGGCATGGTACGTAGGAAGCGTCCATGAGGTTCAACCCCACCACCCAGTCATTCCAACCACGTCGGTTCACCAACCCTTTGGGCCGCCTCAGAGTGTAAGCCCGAACCCATCCTGAACCATGGGGAATTTGATCCATGTCAAGGCATGGTACATAAAAATATTCCACGAGGTTCAAGTCCACCACCCAGTTGTTCCGACCATGTCGGTCCACCAACCCTTTGGGCCGCCTCAGAGTGTAATCCCTAACCCATCTAGAACTATGTGGACTTTGATCCCTATCTCCTAGGCAGGGTACGTAGGATGCCTCCCTAAGGTTCAAGCCCAACAAATAGTCATTATGACCCCATTCACGTCAGTTCACCAACACCATGATCCACCTCAGAGTGTAAGCCCCATACATTTTGGGCCGCCTCAGAGTGTAAGCCCTATCCACTTTGGGCCACCCCAGAGTTTAAGCCCCATTCATTTTGGGCCGCCTCAGAGTGTAAGACCCATCCATTTTGGGCCGCCTCAGAGTGTAAGCCCCTACCCATCCCATACTACATGGAATTTTATCCCTGTCTCCTTGGTAGGGTATGTAGGAATTCTCCCCGAGGTTCAAGCCTAACAATCGTTCATTCCAACCCCTTTCACATCAGTTCACCAACACCATGGGTTGCCTCAGAGTGTAAGCCCCATACAACCATGGGCCTCCTCAGAGTGTAAGCCCCATCCACATTGGGCCACCTTAGAGTGTAAGCCCCATACATTTTGGGCCGCATCAGAGTGTAAGTCTCATCCACCTTGGGCCACCTCAGAGTGTAATCCCCATACATTTTGGGCCACCTTAGAGTGTAATCCCCATACAATTTGGTCCGCCTCAGAGTGTAAGCCCCATCCACCTTGGGCCGCTTCAGAGTGTAAGCCCCATACATTTTGGGCCGCCTTAGTGTGTAAGCCCCATCCATTTTGAGCTACCTCAGAGTGTAAGCCCTATCCACCTTGGGCCTCCCCAGAGTGTAAGCCCCAATCTATCCTGAACTACGGGGACTTTGATCCATGTAAAGGCATGGTATGTAGGAATCCTCCATGAGGTTGAATCCCACCACCCGATCGTTCCAACCACATTGGTCCACCAACCCTTTAGGGTGCCTCATAGCGTAAGCCCCAATCCATTCCGAACTACGTGGACTTTGATCCATGCTAAGGCACGGTATGTTGGAAGCCTCCATGAGGTTCAAGCCCCACCACCTTAGCCCGCCTCAGAGTGTAATCCCCATTCTCATCCTACATGACGTTAAACTATATCCGCCACCTGAACTACATGGACTTTGATTCCTCACCACAGGGATACGTAGGAATCCTCCATGAGGCTCATGCCCATCACTCATGTCTCACCCTGATCTCTCCCTCGATCCCACGTGTCTCAGGAATCTCATTCCCTAACTCAGAGGTTCTACTTCCTCTTGGTCCCATCCATGCGTCCAATCTCACAGGTCGCCTCCTCGGGTGTCCCATCATCCCACCGAACTACGTGGAATTTGATTCCCTACCACAGGGATACGTAGGAGGTCTCTCTGAGGCTCAATCCCGACTTCTCTGTCAACCTAACGATGGTCCCATTTCATTTCCCCTCCACTTCATTCATCCATCTGTCACCCATCCTAATTTTTACCCGGGCCGCAACATCTCAGTGGGATCATGTCATCCACTCTCCTTGCTGCTCCTAGTAGTACTCGGGCAGCTAACCATGCATAAGCCGCATCATGTCTCTGGGTCATTGTCCCTTTTCTACACCCTAATTCATCACCCCTTAGAACTATGTGGGTTCTGATCCCTATCCTCTACATAGGGTACGTAGGACACCTTTATGAGGTTCAATTCCAGATAATGGTAAACCTTGGTGTCCACCATTCTGGGGTGAAATCTTCTTAATCTGCCCTCATCGGTGTTCAGATTAGCCATTATGGTGTGAAATATCCCCTCCATTGGGAATACCACCTCAAATCCATCCTCATAGGGTGTTCTGATCCGTCCACTCGGTAAACCATCCAGGTATTCCCTCCTAGGGATGTACCAATTTTGTCAAATCCTTTTTTTTGGTATTTTCAAATAACCACTTTAAGGAAAAGTGGGAAACCTACAACACAAGTTTCAAAAAAACACATCCCTCCATCTCCATAGCAAAGTATTTCAAATTCAAAAAACCCTAACTTAGACCGCTTTCCAGTTTTCAGTCCGCGTATCACCCGACATCATTTCCGAAGAGCCACCTCGAGACACGAGCATAGAAATCGCGCACCCACCGCAAATCGTGACGACGTCGAAAACATCATCCAGTCAACATCCAGTCCCCATCATTATCATGCTCCTCAAAACTACCACCACCGTCGTCATCACCAGAGCACCTCACCGTCGTCGCCGGAGCACCATCACCGGAGGTTCCAAGAAAACCATCATCGACTTCACCAGAAAAGGCCACCTTCACCATTCCAACATATTCAAGACGGAAGAGCCCACCATACTCCCCTTCAGCATCAACATCAGCATCACAACCCCACAGACATTCATCCATTCGTAAAACCACGAAAAACCACGCAAACCATACAGCATCACCGCCACATGGAGGGCAGAACTCCCAATCCATCAGGGAAAAGAAAAAACCTTAAAATGAACCAAACAAAACCAGAACAACGAAAACAGAAGAAGTTTCACCAAGAACCGAATCACACCGCGAACGAAAGCACAACGATCAACACCCTGATACAAAAGATCCCGCCGCCACCGACTAGTTCGACTGCATCAGGTACAACAGAACCCCCCACACTCACCTGAGAAGATTCGGGACCCCCAAATCGCTGGCGCATGAGCGCAGACCTCAACCGCTGAGAAACTCACCGGAGGACAACAGCAAGCTGCATCGAACAGAACCAAGAGCGCTCCGGAGAGTATGTCGTCGACGAAGACCGGTCTTACACCTGCAGATCTGAACCAGAAACCACTGACGTCCATTGTGCATCTCCATAGCCAGAGAGGAGCCATGAATCGCATAACGCCACAACAACAGGGATCCTCCACCAACCCACCAAGCCCGAGGAAAAGCGTCGTGCCATCCGCAGCGGAGGAGCCTGCGGTGGCCGGAGGAAGACCTAGATAGAGAGCCCTTTACGGGCGCATACCAATTTGATCCATCACTATGGGACGTTCTGGTCACTCTCATAACCATCTCTGTAAGATGTTAAACTCACAGCCTACCTCATGTTAAACATTAGATACCTGAGGAAAACCTTGGATGACACGCCTTTGGCATAATAGACTTTGAAAGACATTAAACTCGTGACCTACCTCATGTTAAACATGAGATGCCTAAGGAAAACCTCAGATGACACGCCTTTGGCGTAACCGTCTCCGCAAGATGTTAAACTCGCGGCCTACCTCGTGTTAAACATGAGCTGCATGAGGAAAACCTTAGATAACATGACTTTGGTATAACCATCTCTGCAATACGTTAAACTCACGACCTACCTCGCATTAAACATGAGATGCCTAAGGAAAACCTCAAAAGACACGCCTTTGGTATAACCGTCTCTACAAGATGTTAAGCTAGTGTCATACCCTATGATAAACATGGGAATCTGAGGAAAACCTCAGAGACATGCCTATGACATAAGATACCCCACGACCAACGTGGGGTTCCTCAGGTTCTGCACCCTTGAGATGCACTCTTATGAGGAAGAATATAGGTTGCCCAATGTCCACACACCCAAAGATGCCTCGACATGCCTGATGTTACTGTCTACTCCGACCGAAGGTTGCTACCATGTCAAGACACCATGGAATGTCTTGACAGAAGTAGTGTAATTAACCGACATCCATGATAATATGGCACTGGGAATGAGATTTATGAACCGCAACTTAAATATATGAGGGAGACCCGGACTAGGTGACAAGTTCTAAGGAGGAATCCATGGAAGGAAGAACCGACATCCCATCATCCCGTTTCTATCAAGGAGAAAACATCCCTGAATAAGGAGAAGATGTCGCCCGCCTTTGGAAAGATGGGATTTTGGGGCAACAGCTGCACATCCTCACAGAAGGATGCGCATGCCCCGACGAAAGTGTCAAAAACACCTTGTTAACAATAAAATATATAGGAATATGAATATAATAGAAGATATAAATAAAATCAATCTTACTATGTAATAATAAATACAATAGTGGAAACTAAATTCAAAATTTTAAGCTCATGACAAGATATGAAAATAACCAATGAGAGCTTATGTTAAAGGGGTGATATAGATACAAAATAAAATAGACAAAATAGTCAAATGAATTTATTTTTCCCCAAAGCCTGTATTATTTTCCTCGATTGATATCAAATATCCAAAACACTTCAAAAATTCCGTAATTTAAAGTGTAATCCCACAATGTAATACCACTAGAGTTCTAAATCCTAGAGAGACAACATAAGAGTAGTTATAAATACTTTCATACCTTTCTAATAAAAAAATAGATATGAATATAAATATAATAGAAGTTATAAATAAAATCAATCTAACCATTTAATAGTAATTTTGATAGTGTTGTAGAAATTGAAAATTTTAAGCTTGGATATTAAATCTTATATATTCAATATAAGATGTCATATCTCATAATGAACAAATATAAGCCTTTATGTAAAATATAATAATGAGGAAATATAATCCTGCATACTTAAGGGAAATTTTTTAATTTGTTAAAAAATATGAAATGATATGAAAAAATATGAGGAAGTTTGAACCTAATTTAATAAAACACCAACCTATATGACAATTTTTTTAATGTCCACATAATGGGGATAAAAAATACGAACAAATTGAAAATATATAAACCTATATATTAAATTTGAATCATTTATAAAAAATTGATCTGATTTCTTTTAAGAAAATGAACTATTAGGACAAAAAAATAGTCATGTATGGAAAAAAATATTTACATGATTAAAAAATAATATAATCATATTAGAAAAAAATAAGAACCTATTAAAAAAAATTTAATCTATAGAAAAACCAAACTCAAAATTCCAGTAGCACTTAAAAATCTCCACCACGGGATACACCATGAGTGTTTTGAATCCCAAAGAGATAAAAGAATCATGGCTAGATATACTTTAATACATTTGTAATAATAAAATAGATATGAAATATGAATATAACAAAAACTATAAATAAAATCAATCTTACCGTGGAATAGTAAATCTGATAGTGCAAACCGAAATCCAAATTTTGATCCCATGTTGTTATTTTAAAATCTCTAGGTGTGTGCCTATGTTCAAATAGTGATATAGTTAGAAAAGAAAAACTATTGAATTACCAAATGACTTGGTTTTCCCCCAAATCCTCCATTATTATCCTTGATTGATTAAAAATATCAAAAAAAACATACAAATTCCACCATTTAAAATATAATACCACAATGTCAGACCCCAAAATCATAGTAGAATTAGAAAAAGGTGAATTTAATATCATTTATAGAACATTAAGTTTCAATGAAAATTCTTGAATTAATAGTATAATTAAATATGTTTTATAGTTTTAACTAAGATAAATAAGGTTGAATTTTTATAGAAATATAATTTCTGAAAAGTCAAAATATACACATACATTGTTTATCTAGATATTTTTCATTTTCAAATATTTAAAACCCAACACCTGCACTTGTTTTCAACATCATAACATATATAGAAAAATCACCATGCTAAAATATATTCTACATAAATTCACATGTCTGTACCTTTCTAGAGAAACCCTTTTCAAATTCATGACACACTGCATTTGGGAATAATCCTTTTAGGTGATATAGGACAATAAAACTGAACTATCTCATGTGTAAATAATGAATCATAAGGAGAAAATAATGTTTAAAAACTATATATGATTGAAAATTTTAAAATTTGAAATAGACTGAAATTTATAATTTTACCAAACTAGCACGGTCTTGTTTGAAAATACCACTAAAGAATCCTATTACATATTGTTTTCTATGACCATCATTAAATAACTTCATTTCTACATCTATGAAATGAAAAAAACATTACATAAGTAGAGATATTATAAATGGCATGAATAAGATTCATCTCACACTACTCTACTAAAGAATCTTATTATATATTGTTCTAATACCATGTTCTAGAAAATCAGTAAGATGAATAATAATGTTATAAAATTCAAAATGTAGTTAATACTATTTATAACAGCTAGTTCATAATAATATTTCAACCATATATCGTTGTTTAGTAAAACCCTGTATTTCATACAACACACGCTATCGAGGAAGGCCGTGATTGCGTGTAATGCAAACCAAGTCAGGATTGCGTGTAGTGCTAGACTCATTTGTTGTTTTGTATAACAAAATCCAACCATATTTTATTTACACATTGAATATATATATATATATACTCAATGTTGCATAGAATAACTATTATCAAACACACTTGAAATTGTGTGTAACATGATCCGTGATTTGTGTTGTGTATACTGCAAGCTAATATGGTGTTTTGTATAGAACAAGATAATTTTTGTGTAGTGTACAACACAAGACATCAATGAAATTAAAAATAATAATTCTCATCAAATCTTGGGTTGTTACATTCTACCCATCTTAAAATGAATTTCACCCTCGAAATTCGTTGGGGTTATAAATGGTTTATTAAATGATAGTTTCATTCATAAAAACCCACATCATAAAAAGGAATACCAAAACTTATCTTTAAAAACTAAAGTATGAAACATAACGATTAACCAAATTAACTAATCACTGGGTTTCCAGATAGTATAACATAGGTGAAAATATGGATATGGAAGATAAATCTAACCATCATGTTCTGATGAGAGTGGTAGAGAACATGGATATAAAAAATCCAACAATCACAAAGCCATAAATTTTTAATGATATAAGGTACCATCTGATTTATTGGATATAAAGAAAATAGGAAAACATTTTTTTTCAAGATCACTTACCCAAATTTGACGAATTAGAATTAGAAGAAATACTTACATTATACTGGTACAATATCAACGTTTATTGTGTCTCAAACAATTTCCACTTCATCACTTAATGAAATGAAGTTGAATTTGTCTTTGGCGATGCTTTAGCAGATCATGCGATAGAATGATAGGTCATTCCATCTATCTCAAACATAAGGTTAGAAAAATTTATATAAATAAGTCCATATATGGTGAGATTAATCATATATGGTTTAAAAAATGGACTTATACATCATCTATCATACCGATTAATAAAATAAAACTAGTTTCTACTAACCAGGGACTTCTTGTAGGCCATAGGTAGGAGATAGAGGCCTCTCGCACTTCGGTTGTGGGTTCGATTCCCACATCCTTTTCTGACGCGATGGGTTGTCACCTGTCGTACAGGTTTTCCTTTTTCCAAAACTATACTATTATAACATTCCGGAAATAATATCAAAAGAAGTTCTAGCCTTAAACAATACTATCTGATGTTTGACATAATCCATTCTAGTCTTTAGACTTATCCAAAATACATCTGTCCATTCTCATAGTATAAAGAAAATTATTACTGGAAAGGTCACATAATAAGCATGTGAATACCATCATTTATCCCCCACATATCATAAGATATATCTTGTTGATCGCATTCCAAACATGTGAATACATTAATCATATATTTTCTTGAAACATAAATTACCATAGAACCTTAGTAAAAACATGAATTCTGTCAAAAGTTAACTCTTTACACATACCAAGATCCCAAAATTTCTATATACTCAAACTATGATATCACTTTTTCCTTATATCAGTCATGAGCTCATGAATACTATCAAACATTTCATTTTCTCCTTATCCCTTCATTATGTGCATATCATCTGCTTTCCAAAAATATTCCAATCACTTTTCAGGGCTTTCGGTACTATAAAATTATTGAAAACCACAATAGACCAATACATAAATATTCCAATATACCATAAAAGCACCACAACGACATTGTTCTTGAATACCAATACATAAACACTTCAATCCATCATCTTCAATGATTGTAATGGAATAAGTCCTTACATGATTTAGAAGTAACCTCTTAGGTTAGGGTATTGAGTTGGGTAATGCCCATGTTCTCCACATATAAGACATTGAACTCCATAACAGTCTCTCACTCTATGACCCTTCTCCCCACACAGATAACATCTTCCCCTCTATTTGAGGTATTCATCATGGTTCTCCTTCCCTTATTTAGAAATATCAATGAAATCCTCACCATGAAAACATGTATAAAAGTCCACCTTCCTCTTATTTGATGAATTAGGGATACCACTAATGTTCACCTTGTTAATCATATATTGCGATGAATAATTCAGCATAATCACAGTATCATTCTTTCTAGGAATTATGCAATTTTGTTGCTCATAGTCACCAATTTTTCCATTGGATTCAATGTTGACCAAATTCCTTTTGGTTCCCTCCATTGACTAAAACCGAAAACCATGGTGTAAGAAACAGTTAAAACAACGACGAACCACATAATCATAAATTGTCTAACATATCACACATTCTTCAATCCATTTCATCTTAGGTTCATCCTAGGTTATTCATGATCAAAAAAAATTCTAGGACTGTAACCTATAGTTATACAAAACCATAGGGACATCCCTAGACAAACCTTAGAAATATCTCTAGGGATCTCACTAAAGTTTTCGCATCCTAGTTTCTGAAGGTTAACTAAACCTTTCCTTTGAAACCAACTGTAGAGACCCAAAGCTTTACGTACATTTACATTACATTAGTTTTGAGGAATAATTAATACATAACAAGAACCAACACTCAAGCACCATAATTGTTTAGTGTCTTTGGAATGTCGGAACATAATATTCTAATCATTGTGAAAGATATTCAACATCTCCCATAATGATCTTCCCATATTGTTTTCTTACCTAAAAACTTTATTTAAATCATGGGGAAAAAGAAAACATATAAAGGGTGATCTCAATTTCTCTGTAAGGGTATGCATGGTCAAAATAAATAAAATCATACACATTTGAACTTAAAAACATGATCATAATGTTTAACCATCAAAATCTTGAGCAATGACATAAAACATGGAAGTACTTAAGGCATAGATCATAAAGAAATATTAATCATGAAAAAATAGAATGGGAATAAAACATGTAATTGAGGAAACCATTAAGCACATGTTATGATTTCCATAGTAGCCAAGGAATTGTTTCCAAGACCATCTTAGTAGACAAAGTCCCTTTCTAAATCGAGTTCACTCCTCGTTCCATTCCTGTATCACTGAACCAGATTAAAAGGACGTTCTAGCCATGTCTATCTCATGAGATATAAATATTTACCCAATGAATTGGAGAGAGATATAGGTCCCACCCGTCCCGTAATGAAATCATTCTCACGTGTTCCACAATATAAACATAAATCATACATCATAACCCAAATAATAAGATGGGTTTCATAAACATCATCCCATCATAACATAATACATATAAAAGAAATGGATTTCATTTCATCATAAGAAAAGTCAAACCTTGTAAATAATAGATTCATTATAATTGAAATATACACATATGAAATAATTTCATCTTAGATGGAATTTTTTTTGATAAAACACTTGAAATGAATTCTTGAGAAAAAAATCATTTCTTCTTCAAAATTATTTTCTTTTCACAAAATGCCATGAAATTTTAAAAGAAAAGGATTTTTTTTGAAAATATTCATGAAATATTGTATAGTAAGCTTCATTAAAATAAGGTTATATGAAACTGTAAAAATACATTCATGCCGTATAAGTTAAAAAAACATTCTCCTTGTACTTTTTCCGGAAAAGTAAAAAGAGTACCACATATGGTAAAAAAAGAAAGATTCCTTCCATAACAAAAAGTAAAAGTCAAGAGGGGTAAAAATGACTTTAAAAATACATTAAAGAATATTAAACACTTTATGAAAACATTTTTGTGGACATGGATGGAATATATAACCCCATTAAATACTTATGTATAAGCAATCTTAGTTAAAAATGAGATTGCAAAATTATCCTTTACCTTATGCCCGATTTGCTTCGTATGTATCCGAAACTCCTGTATAATTATTTAAATAATGTCATTGACTTATTAAAGAATCATATTCATTTTTATTATATCATATATTCTTCACTTATGACTTTATATTACCCATTATTTTATAAATTCATGTTAAAGTAGTGTTTTGGGTAAAATCGTTTCATTTATCGTACGTGTTTTGACTTGTGGTTTTTGATATTATTACTTATATCCTGATTTAATTAATTCTAGAATGTAAAAAATGATTTATATATAATATATATTTATCATATATATATATGATAGATTGATAAATGGAATGAAATACATAGTTCATGGAGATGGTAGGCCATATGTACGCATGAACGCTGTTTTCGTTTCCTTATTGAATTGAATGGAATTAAGTAAATGAAACATATATGTACATAAATTCAGTAGAATTATTATGTAATATATATCATTATTATTCCTTATATATACTTTATAATCATTCTTGAATGGTTAACATGGATAATGAATCTCATCGCGTCGTGGAGACGGTAATCCGTACGTACGCACGAGCGATGATATCATTCCCATAATTATTGAATGGAACTAGAGTGGATGATATAATATAATAGAATCAGTATGATGTTATAATAACCATATATATTTATTCATTACACCATTATACCTATACAAGTAATGTGGTGGTGGAAAAACAGATTACACCACGGCGTGGAGACGATATTCCGTACGTACGCACGCGCGATGATTTCGTTTTCCGTAGGATGGATAGAAGGTGAAATGGGGTGGTTTCATATTTATAATAACATATAAATATATCATTTATACTGATGTTATTAATTTATCATGAAACAACTAAAGAAGAAGAAGTTTAATAAGAAAGAAACTTGAACGAATCGGTAGAAGAGATTACCTCTTCTTCGACGCACCTCTTTTATGCTTCCTCTAAAGGCAATAGAGTTGGTCTTTTTAGAAGAAAAAAGCATCCATAATGTTTCTATGGAAGTAGAGAAGAGAAATGGGTAGGGTGTTTTCAATATTTACGGCTCAAGGTTGGGTAAATAGGAGAGGGAGGAGGTGCCCTTTTATAAGGGAGGAGAGGGGCACCTTTGGAAACCTAAGAAAAATTAATTTATAATAAATCAAACCCCACTTAAAAACAACCAAAATGACTCAAATCCTAAGTTCAGATGAGATAAAGTTTTAATATCATCATCCAATAAAATTTATACATGGTGGGAATTTATTTTAAACATTATCAATTTTATTTATCATTTTTTAGTTTATTTAATCTTATTTGTGGTAATAATAATCCAGATTTTAAATTGTTATAAATAATTAATTATGTGTTGTTAATTATCCATAATTGAAGACTTTATGAAATTTTAGACTATATAAATTTCAATTTAATTTTTTTAAATATTTATGTGATTTCTAATCAATTTAATAATATGTTATTTTTATAAAATAAGAATAGTGTTCATTTTGACACTATTCATTTATTTGAATTTAAATAAAATCCACACATAAGAAATATTAGAACCAAAATGTTTAATAGATTTATAACATGTCATATGCATATAGAAAAGTTTTTTAGAACATTAATTAGTTCATATAATGTTTACTTTAATATTTATAAAACCATTTATGTGATATTTCTCTTAATAAAACAATTACTACATCATTTTTGTATAATCATTTAATATACTTATTGGTTGCATAAAAATTAAAAATAAAATTCTATGATGAATATAAATATAATAAATTTCATAATAATATTTTTACTAGAATTTATCATCTTAAAATAACAACATTTAAATTGTTATATTTATTAAATTATGAAGGTGACATCTTTGACATCAATTAAAATAAAATCATGTAAATGTCATAATCGGTTTTATAAGGCTCCAAATGGTCCAAATACTGACCCTTGGATGATTAGGGTATAGTTATACTCTAAAAATAAATTTTGGTCAAGTTTCTTGTCCTTTTGATATATATTATTATTTTAATAAAAACTATATTATTGATTTTTCAATAAATAAATAATTTCTACATCATTAATGCATAAGATTTTATGGTAATAAAATATTTATTAAAAATGACAAATAAATTACCATGATAAATAAAAAAATTATCTTTCATATTATTATTTATAATAGAATTTATATTCTGTATAACTATACATTATGAATAATCTAATTATTAATGTTTGAGTGAGACATTTCACTTTCCTTTAAATAAACTAAATAAAAGGTCTTAATCAAATACAAGT
Organism: Viscum album; assembly: GCA_963277665.1. Classification (NCBI taxonomy): domain Eukaryota; kingdom Viridiplantae; phylum Streptophyta; class Magnoliopsida; order Santalales; family Viscaceae; genus Viscum; species Viscum album. The sequence goes on from OY728139.1 coordinate 854,696,983, forward strand.
GGGTTCCATTAGATTCCATTTCGACCCATGTATGATTTAGGGTAAAATCTCATCCTTGAATTATATTAGGAAAAGTGTTCAGATAATATTATATTTACCCTTAATTACCTCGATTTACCTTTAACAATGGTAAATAAAATTTACCGTAGTTACTATTTATAATTACTACAAATAAATAGTCTCTTATTAAAATAATTTGGACCTACTGATTCCAAATATGGAATGAATTTTTCCAAATTCAAATCATAGAAGTTTCATGAATTAATTTAAAATTAATCCCGTGGTTAAGAAAACACGTTTTAAAAGTTAAAACATTGCAAAATATTGAAATGATTTTATCTATGAATTCAATGTAAAATCAATGATAATGAAATAAATTATATTAAATGGTAAAAATATATTATATTTAAACTTTAAAACCATTCAATATTATAATTTATCCATATAAATTATTATGATGAAAAAGTTGTTTTTAATTAAAATATACCGTGTTTTTACTATTCATTAAAATATGAAAGTTATCAGAATAATATGAAAAAATTATCCAAAGTAAATTTTTATATCCTGATTTCAAAGAAGAATTTTATTTTTTCAAATTGAACTTATAAACATGTCAAAAAATAGATTTAAAGTGGGTGTGCCATCAAAAGGATGCAAAACTTCATTTTTTTTAAAATACTTATTTTACGCGAAAAAATTAATTTTGTTCTCATACCATGTTCTATAAAATGTTTAAGATAAATAATAAAGTTATTAAATTAAAAATTTAGTTAATAATATCCATAAGTTCTAGTTCATAATAATATTATAACCATATATCGTTTTGTTAGTGAAACCTAATATTGCGTACAACACACGCTATCGAGGAAGGTCGTGATTGCGTGTAATGCAAGACAAGGGTTGCGTGTAGTGAAAAACTCATTTTTTGTTGTGTGTTACAAAATCTAACCATATTTCATTTATACATTGAATATATATATACACTCAATGTTGCATAGAATAACTATTATCAAACAAACATGAAATTGTGTGTAACACGATCTAGGATTTGTGTTGTGTATACTGCAAACTAATACGGTGTTGCGTAAAGAACAAGCTAATTTTGGTGTGGGTACAACAAAATAAAATCTCGGGTTGTTACAAAAACCCGTTAAAAAAGTTTTTCCATGAAGGTACCCCTATGTAGTGTCATCACATAGGGTACCTTCACCTGAGCATACACGGAAGACCTACACCTCACCCCGTGAACCATACCTATGGGAGCGAACCCCTTAACCTAAAGTCCCATATTATCCTATAAATTGGATCACGAGGCTCTTCATTTATATGGATGAAATTCCAAAAAAAAATACTGATGCTCTAATCGCCCTAGTCCTTCACCCAGACCCCCAGAATCCTTCCAGGTAACCCTCCAAAACTTAAAAAGAAAGAATTAAAAAGGGTTAGTATAACGAAATTCATTCCAAGGTTTAAAACATATAGACACATGCACAATGCACCCTCTCCCCCATTATCAATGAGCACTAGTTAGAGGTCCCATTCCTTAACTAGGGACTTGAACGAGACACATCCTAGAACACTTTTAGATACCGTTGAAGACTTGAACAAAGACTCACTCATGTGTTGTCACGCACGTCATTCATTTCCCAAAGTACCTTCATCTAGAATAGTCTTTCAAATGTGGATAATACTCAGGATCTCCCATATTTTAACCTAAGTGAGTCCCCCAAGATCTTCTATCCTATACCCTAGGAGAGAACCCTATTCTTTCCTAGACTATAACCTATGTGAGACTCCCTCAACTCACCCTACCTCTACCCTATTTGAACAACTTCTCTGGCCCGATTTTCAAGACACCAATGGCAGGGACACTCTTCCTTTGGATCAATTTTTTGAAATGGAAATGGTTGAAACCACCATAGAAAAATTTGACCATGAAAACCCATATAAAGAGGCATAGCATTGTGTCTCCCATTTGGGTATGAATTCCTACAGTAAATGGTTTCTTGAACATTTCCTACGTGATACTTAAGGTCCTTAGGGGGTATGTGAGTATGAATTCCTATGGTTATGAGGTCCCTGACCCTAGTTTAGGTGTTAGGGAAATCATATTATTAAGATCTAAGGTTAAGACCATGTTATTCCGTAGTCATCTCTAATACCTGAAGCCTCTAAATTTAGGTGAGGAGGGAAAGGATCACACTAGCCTTTCCCTTCAACATGGAATGAGATCATCCTATCTTGCTACAAAACTAGTTTTAGGACACCCCTAGAGGAATCCCCTATAATTTATTGTAATACCTATCATACTTCATTACATAATCAACCTATCATGGTTACCAAAATAATATATAATATTGGAAAAAAGGTCCATTATCTCTCCCATTGAGTTCAAGACACGATGACAGTAAGGAAGTGTTGTCACCTTGGTAGCTTCCAAAAGCGAAAGAGGGATCACAAAATCGTCTATATCTTATATATCCAGTTATTTCTCTCATCAAATAAAGACTCATCTCCACTCATTTGGGCTTATTTGGTATCCATAATCATGAAATACACATAGTTGGAATCATGTTTTGGCAAAAAATTATTTTTTGATCTTCCTCTTACCTTCATTTAGAGTTCTTACAAAGGCATGGGTCCTCAATGCCATGTATCCAACCTCAGAAAAAATAAGATCATGTGGTTTCCCAGATCTTTTGTTTTATCTTTTTTCTCACACAGAGTATGAATCATGTAGGATTATATGTTGGTATTTTTCATGAAATCTACATGATCAGAAAATCTTTTGGGCAACTAATACATGATCCTCCTTCACAATACATACCCCAACCATTAAAAAACATGGCATCTTTCTCAGGTGTAATCCCAAAAATAAGCCTCCATATTACCATAAGTCAAGAAATCACTCATGGAAAAAACCAAAGGGCGTAGTTTTAGTAATAATCCCCAACTTAATCCTCTCAGAGGTTCAAACTCCCTAGTGAGATGTAACCTAAGATCCTATATAGGTAAGGGTCATCATAACCTAACTACGTGGGATTTTATTCCTATCTAAATGGGATATGTAAGAATCCACCTTGAGAAACAAAAATAGAACCCACAAATGAAAACTTCTCTCTTTAGAAAACATTTCTATTAGAGTCTTATTTAACATGTAAATTCACATCCCTTCCTAGTTTCATGGGTCACATATTCATAAGTCTTACACCAAACATTACCTAGTAACCTTTCACCTAGATGACCTTTCCATATGATGTTAATATAGGTGTTTAGGTCCATATAAAATGACCGTAAATGGTATGATGTTCCCCATTAAGTGAAACTGAACTATATGGGTTCTGAATCCATTCACAAGGATATAAAGGAATCCCATTCATGGGTCTGATCTAAACATTAAAACAACTCATATATCCTTGGATGATGATATACTCAGAGTATCCCATTGTGTGGTCGAAAACTATCATCATCATAATAACACAAAAATAGTATATAATCATTATATAAGAGGATATAATTTATTAAGGACCTTAGATACATATAGATGTATACATTAACGATGATATTTGGAAACATATATATGATTATCAATTCCCTACTCGATGATGATTGATTGTTAACTCAAGGGTTACTCATGTAATACTTGGGAATTATAGAAATAATTGTGAACATGTATTAAATATATAGGATTTTCCTAGAGTAAGAAACAATTCTCCCTAAAAGGGTGTGATGACATTGACCTCCCATCTTCTCTACCAATGTGAGTTCTTAAGAATAATTGGAGAATCTTCCCAATGTGCGCTTGTATTTTTAAAGAAGGATCATCATGGATGTAAAAATATTGTTTTTTTACTTTTCCTTGAATAAAACCATTGGAAAAAATTTAGAAATGGTGATCCCTACAAGAATTATTTGACACATTTCAATCTCTTTCAATAAAACATTATGTGAACCAATTCTATGTCAAAAAAATTGTGAACCTGACATGAAACCTTAACCAAGATGAAGGTTCTACCTAACTGCTAGGACCCTTTCACTATCAAAATGAAAGAGAGCCATACAAGATAATCAATCATGCATGTTTTTTAAAATGAGATGAATCTTTGATGGGGGTTTCTTTTTTGTGTTTGATATTCATGTAATTTTTCTCACAACTACATTCAATCCAACAGAATCCTTGAAAATTCTACAAATTCATGACTTGGTACTATTTAGGTTGGGGATTTTTCTGTGTAGAGGTAGATATAACCAAACCAACATCTTAAATGACTCATCTCAAACACACTAGTCTTGTAGTACCATTAATAGGGTACACTCCCAACCATGGAGGATTCTCGATAAGACCTCCAGCTCACGAAGCCCCCACCGATTATCTGATCAGTGACAACCTGTGGTCCAAAAGAAGATAGATCAATCCACTAACTTCAAAAATTTTGGGATATTAAACCCATAATAAATAAAATATAATTACCTTATATTAGCTAGTTATATCAAGAGGTCATATATGACCTCATCTAGAAGACATAGGGTTCTTTCCAAAGGTCTCATGCTAACAGTCACCACCATCAACACTGTGTGATAGTGAACACTCAACATGATGAAGTTGCCATCCTCATTTTTTTGTCCCATGTCCTTCATACCCAGGCATGAAATATGGAATAATGGTGGTATAAATTAGTCAACATGTAGTATTACTACACCTCTACTCCCCAAATAATCCCACCAACCGATTTTGGTAGCCAACTACGAGGAAACACATACACCCGCCTGCCCTAAAAAATCAAGATATCATAATTATTTAGAAGCTGATAACAAAGAAAACCATTTAAATATGATATAAAAATTAAATCATAAACATAAACTTATACATTTTAATCAAAAATGGTAGTAAACTCATATGACAGTACTAAAAGAATCTCACTAAACATGTTTGGAAACAAACTGCCGGTGGGTGTACACATCTATATGCATTCATCAAGCTTGCTAGCAGTTTCATCTAACAAAACCCAATAAAGTTATCCAAAATTTCATGGTGAAAAATAGGGGGAAAACCCAACTCTCTACCCCAAAATATGACTACCTTTAGAATCGACTGGCTGGAAAGGGGGGATATGATCATGAAAATACCCATACTCAAAATGAGGAATAAGAATATATCCCTATTACAGTAATAGAAGTCCCTAAGAATATCCCGAAAATTGTGAAAGATAAGTCACAAATCCTTGACCACATTCTGTATACCTTTCAGAACATCATAACTAGGACAATAGTAGTTCTAGAGGGACAGATACACAACGCTTTCCCCACAAATGAGGTGGCTCATTAGCATAGACCTCTAATAAGACACATTCCTATACTCCCATATAAGAGGGTCATGGGGCCAACTTCACCAGGATATATTGAAAACTTGATTTGTACTATAAAATCATTATAATCAACGGTAATGAACCTATCCCAATGGACACTCCAATGCAAGAACAATACCCAAACTATAAAACCCACTTCCCCCCAAAAGTGTCCCTAGTTTCTCAAAACAAGGGATAAAAATAAGCCTCATCATAAAAATAGCATATTGATGTTCTAATATATGATCCTTATGTACTTAATTTTGGAGTTCCTAAAGCCATAAAATTATTATATATGAAAAATCAAGATCCTACTCTCTTGTTACCAAATTAAAGGATCATTAGTAGTAATTATTAATGTCCTCCTCGAACAATTTAACAAGAAGGACTACTTCATGAACATAAAGTAAACAATCTCAAGATCCCATATCCTAATGTGAGTCACGATATCCCTCTGTGTGGACATGATATTAATGATAGAGATAATTATCCATAGTTGTAATCCACCATGGTAGTACACCCATGATGTAACTCCCTATGAATGTTCTCTATGAGGTAGTAATTCAATTGACCAAAATGTCCTCTTCTTGGTGATGTAGTGACAAGAAATTCCTCCTACCATGATGAACTTTAGAAAATGAGGCCAGTCATGTCTGATTCCTTGTCAATGGAATGAAAATCCTTTATCAATCAGAAGACATCCTAAGGTGATTGTCCTTCTCCAATATCCCTTGGACTCTTTTACCTTCTAATATAACAAAGGAAGTCCCCACCAATCTTGTTTATTAAGATAAAGTAATAGTAAAGTCTCCAATATAGTAAAATTAGGTAGAGAAGCCTCTATAAAAATACAAATATCACCTTGTAAACATGATAAATCAACTGGATAAAGATGAAATACCAGTCCTGTTCTAGCCTATGGCCACCACTCAATACAGGATTCTAGAGGCATGGTTAAAATATTTTGTTCCTGAAATCCACCATAACATATGGAAAAATATTCATAAATTTATATAACAAGTATTAACCTATAAAAAACTTCAAAGTCATTTGAATGTAATTGAAGGTTTGAAATGCCAAATTGATTTGGAATCTCTCATGGATGTATGACATCTAAAGCTCAAGAAATATTAATGATCCCTTCAACAAACATGCCTCATAATGTTAGAAATAACTTGATTGATGATCATAGATGCCCCATCTAATGTTCATACTAGAGTATGGGGTAAACATGAAGTGTAACATTTAATAACTCTCCCCAACCAGCAAATCCTACTGAATGTTGTATCACGCAATGTCATAGCTTCTAGATAGATTCAAAAAACAAAAATTCTTCAAAACTAAATATTTTCTCAATAAAAATAGGACCCGATTTATTCTAATCGATGTTGGTTCAGAAGAGTGTAGGATATTAGGAGACCATACCCTACGAATCCATGAATATTGGTCAAGACTATACTTTAGGAGAAGTCATATGTTAGATAGTGAAAATTTCATATATAGAACACTGATATTTAGAAGTGGGTGATCCAAGTGCATAAATAACGATGAACCCAAAACATCTTCTAAAAAAACTATATAAAATCATAAGGGTATCCATAGAAGTAGTAGACATGGTAGTTCAGTAGAAATCCCATCCCATAGGGATGGAATCTTCTTTAACCCAACCTTTGAGGTCGAAAACCTAGGCCTGAGGGATTTTGAAAGTGGAGAGTGAACATCCCAATCCCTCATATATGAGGGGGTTATCACCTCAACAACACCCTTGTAAATGGATACCAGTCTTGTCCAGATTAGGTGAAACTGTATAGAGTTAATACTCATAGTTCGTTCCATCCCATTACCTGATAACTTCATTGGGAATGTGCATGACTAAACTATTTGGAGATTTGATTCATATTACCATTAGTCAGACAGTTCATAAAAACCATAAAAGGAGCGGATGAGGCATCATGGAGGGTGTAGGAAAAGGAAATATCACAATGACACCATTATAATGTCTAAAATTCATTAAAAATCCATGAATGTCATTAATATTTTTGTGGAGACACTACATAACACGAGGCCAATTTAGAGGAGGAATTGGATGAGGAAGTTTCAGTTCAAAATGTAGTCCACACCAAAATAATTTAAAGAGGTGTTCATTCCAAAAACAAAAGTATATACCCAAATCTAGTAATCCCATAAAACAATAAAACATTACCTCCTTGAAAGGAATCCATCAAGGAAATGTTTATGGTTCAAATTATACTTCACTTACCTCATAGATTGGTTAATACCCTTTCATTGGGGGAAATACTTTCCACAAAGGAGGATGAGATGAAGTAATTGAGGAGGATAAATATAGAAAAACATTAAGGAAACCTCCTTACTGGATATTCTCTATAAGAAGATCCTAGACTCGCACTCCCAATAGATGTACCTCAACAAAGAGGGTTCATCACAGCAACTGAAGTGGATCTGGAACACCCGCTCAACGTGGGATACCAACCACTGATTTACTTGGATATTGAAATAGATGATTTGGAATTACCTCTATTTTATGAACAACTAGAACAGATCTAGGGACATCCTTATAGTCTTACCCATATGGGATACACATGAATGATACTAGAAGCACTTCCATAGATGGACCTACTATCCCCAACATGATCTCATTCTCTAGAACAACCAGATATTCCCTAAGGGATCATGAACACTCATGTGTTACTCATGGATTGATTGGAATCCATGGACAAACAATGAAGGATAACACAACTCGAAAAGTAACATTACCCTAAATTGGTAGATTTGAATAATCCCCTTATGAACCTTAGGAACCCAAAATTTACAATTTTTAATGACTCGATAGACCTAGAGAATCATTTGATTCATTCCAATTCTCACGGTGATCCCATGATGGGGACCCCTTAACCACCAGATATGGTGAAACTTAAATGATTTGGACAATCAATATAGGTACCTAACATAATATATGATATCTTGTGGTCTTGGTTAATTATGTGGTGGGAATACCTCCATCAAAATTTTATCTTCCAATTCATATTGGCATAGGATAATGAAAGAGTCTCTAATTTAATTACTCAATGGAAATAATTTAGATAAAACTTGAACCTACCTCCCCCTTAAGAAGACTTGTTTTCCATCTGCATAGAGAATCTTCTTGATGAGATAATCAACCCATTTATCCCTTTGAAATCCACATGAGGGTATTGGAACTTTACTGCAATCACTCAAATAGTGTAATACACTATCACAAAGACTAAAGCTAAGTCATGAGTTATTCTATCTAATCAAGGAACGAGATTGAGGAAAAAATAGGTTTCTACTATTACACTTAAGTCGGACTCTATACTTCCACCTGCTCTAAAGACTGAACCATATCGTGTGACTCCAACTCCTGAGCATTAGCAAAGATTCCCACCTTTACAGAATGATCAAAGAGACCAGAGGAAAAAATGGTTTGAGGAGATAAAAAGGGTCTATTCTTTCCAAAAAGACCATGTCCCTAGCTACATTAACTTGATATTGGAAAATAACTTGATCAAGTTTTCAAATATGAGGACTACCCATAAAGATGATGAGGAAGATATTCCAAACTATGTCACCATCCTTAAATTAATGGTTAATAACATCTCGGAATGTTCTTTTCAATGAAATACATAAAAATATGGTGGACTCCGGGAATGTGATGCTGGGTAGGCAACCTTCTCAAGTAGCATATGTCTCTTCCACTGATCTAGGGGAGAAAAATGAACGGAAAGAAGTTTATAGCAATGTTACGCAAAATTCCATTAATTGGATCATATTAAATATGATCTAGAGGACTCATGATATTATATGAGCATAGTTGAAATAAAAAATTGTTCTTACAAAAACTTCTTCTACAACATAAATAGATTCACCGACAACCCAATCCTCTAAAAGATAGTAGTTAAAAAAGAAACATGAACAAAAGAGAATGAAGAAAACATAAGGAGATGATAATATTACAAATAAGAAGTAGTGTTTGACTTTAGTGGACTTAATTTATACTGTCCAAGAAGTTCAGAGACCACCCTCGCCAAATGTTACGACAAGATTCAACCTTCCATATGGAATCCCTATTAGACAAGGAGTTGATCTTCGGTTCCATTAACATTATTCACGTAATGGACCCCTTATTAGATTATGATCATTATTATAAACCATAATTCCTTATAATATATTGGAGAACATATAGAATAGGACTTCAGAGTCAAGGATATAGGGGGATACATATTTGTTTTAAGAGTAACTACCCTAACCACATCCCTACTTGAATCGCCAACATGGTAAAAACTCGTGAGAGAGCTGTCTAGTGAGCTCATAAAGAGCAAGAAAGTTCCCCCACACATGATAGAGTTTGTAATAAAATTATAATACTATAATATCATTAAGATTCATCATCATTCACTAACCAACCTTGTTGTTTTGGAACACCTAGACAACTTAGTACACCAAAAGAACAAGCAACATCGGTTCCTATTTCAATGGAAAATTTCTCCACATCAAGTAGTTCATCTCCTAATGCACCTACCCAAGAGAATATATATGTCAGAAAAAAATATTTGGACCATAATTATGATTTTTTTCAAGTAATGTTCTATATTACCATCCATGTTTTCAACACTAGATACTATGAGTCTATCAAAACACCTTTGGAAAGCACTCATCATGGCATTTTCAAGACCTCATGAGTTTTAAGTCAAGGTCACTTCTACCAAAGTGTATTAAAAAGAGAATGATATTATGGAATTCTATATATTAATATCATTATTATACTAGGATTAGAATGAAATCATATAGGGACTGGTTATAACCTTTTATATATCCGGTAGGATAAATGACATTGATATCCAAAAGCTTTCATTGACAATGGATCAAGAGTTAGCCTCATTCCAATCTGATCAGTCCATTAATTGTGTATAAATTTATCTAAATTTTCACCCTACACATTAATGTTATATGGTTATGATAATAATGTGAATAATTCCCTTGAGAAAATGAATCTAAGTACTCTATTTGGGGATCTTGTTTCTGAATCAAAATTCATGCTTATAATGAAGGATATGACCTTCAACATTCTTTTGTGAAGCCATAGGCTACATGAGCATGAAAATATACCTTCATCATACCAAAAATGCATAAAATATATTTTCAATAAAAAATAGGACATTTCATGGTGGGAAATACCAATTTAAATTCTATGAATCATAGTACATCGATGCAGGATTCTACCAAAAGGAAGGGAAACCATCCATGGCTGATGATGTCACTCTGATAAATTCCTCCAAAGGCTTAGAGATGATTATATCTTACCATTTAAAATTGATTAGTGCAGAGTACATGATCCCCATGAAGAAATTGAAGTGTTGGGATCAAATTCAAGCACACATTTAGCAACTTCTGTGATGTCAATCATGACAATTAATCTTGGTTATACCAGAGATGTTGTCATCTCTATGAGCAGTAATGAAATACAACATGAAAACATCTTCACTTAATCCCCTGATATTAAAAAAATCCATGTTATATCATCTATTATGGAATAAGTTTTCATGACTATAGGATAAAATGACGATTCCCATTCTCATGCCACCATTTACCCTTCTGAAGTCTAAAGATTCCACATACCAGCAATCAATCATAAAATGGTTTCTTCAACTTCTGAATGTCAAAATACTAAATCCTCCCATAATTATGAAAGACATGATTCATCACCAACTTCCCATTCATAGGTATAAGATTTAAATAATGAGGAAGAGTAAGTGGAGGAAGACCTTAGTGATTCCACTCCATCTTTTGAGGAAGGTTTCTCCACCACTTTCGATGACCTATAATAAATAAATCTTGGTATGAATGATGATCCATGAAAAACTATGATCATTTCATCAATAAATTCTAAATAACATGAGGTATATATTTTCTTCCCGAAACAACACTGTGAAATGTTTTATTGGAACTAAAAAGAGATACTAGGCCTTGATTCTGAGGTGGCCACCCATCACATGGGTTTTCCAGAAGACCATCGAGGATACAAACAAGCATCCCAAAAAAACTCATGTCTCCAAAATTAAGGCTGAAGTGGGAAATCTCATCATGGATGAATTTATCTGAGAGGTAAAATATCTAAAATGGATAGAAAAAATTGTATTAATGAATAAGAGGAAATATAAAATGATATTTTTCATCGAATTAAAATATCTCATCCAATATAGTATAAAATATGACTTCCCAGTTCCAATCCCAAAAATCCAAATTGATTTTAATGATAGTTATTATGAATTCTCCTTCATGGAGGGCTATTGATAGTACAAAATAAATTAATATGGCCATAAAATATGAATAATCCATTGTATTCAGATCACCTCATCTAGTATTTTACTATCAGGTAATTCTCTTTGTCTTGAGGAATGCTTGTGCCGTATACCAATGTTCCAGGTATCACATCTTCAAGCCTCTCATGGGGATGTTTTTTTTAATGTTACATTGATGAATATGTGATTATGTATTGATATTTTCTTGATTACCTAACTGGCCTAGAGACCATATTCAACAAGCTACACCAACATAGCCTGAAGAATATCCCCTTAAAATGTGGTTTCGGGGTAACATTGAAAACACTTATCATATTTGTTGTATGACATTTCAGAATCAATTTTTATCATGAGAAAACTAATGATATCCTTAGAATTTCAATTACTCGAAACCTTAAATAGTTGAGTGGAATTCAAGGAAAACTTGACTACATATGATGCTTCAGAGCCAACCTTACATGAAAGTGTTTTCACTTCACCACACTGATGAAGAAGTGGGTCACGTATCAGTGGACCATTTATGGTTTGGAATCATTTAAATACTTAAACAAGTACCTCTTGCAACCCGTAGTAATAATTCCATATTTTTCTGGAAATCCACTCATCATATATATGACATCCTTAAAGAGATCACTATGAAACTTCCTTGTAAAAAAGAACAATTCTAGGAATGAAAACAACCTTTATTATCTCAATATAACTATTATTAATGGTGACACTCATTATTCATATATCGATAATATCTTTTAGGCATTAATCTTTTAAGTTTAGAAATGAGGAAATACCTACAACACCAAGAAATCTAATTGGTCTCTCATAATAACCCACTCAAATATATCGTCATCCTTCATATGTTGACATGGAGTCTGATATGGTGGGAAGTTATCCTATAGTAGTTTTATTTAAAATTCATGCCTCAGAAATTATTGAAAGGCCATGTCTTAGTAGATTTATATACAGAAAAACCATCTATAGAAAACAATCAATTACAATAGAGTTTCTTGATGAAGAAATATTTGCAATTTATAATTGTCCCTAAACCTTGGAGATGTATTTTTATGGTGTATCCAGGACCTCAAACTGGAAAAGAATGGAAGAACCTAAGATCAAAAAATTTGGGTTAGGGATCACTCCCATTTCCCTAGTAATGGTGTCTAACCTCACTCCATCATATTATTAGAAGGATTTACTAACAATGAAATAGGATATTAGGCTCTCATTGAAGTCCTATAATTTTTATTCCAAAAACTAGTTGACCACATTGAAAGGAATGATGACATAGAGTGGGTAATCAAACATATAAATGAGGATTATTCTATCATAATAGAAGACCTAATCCCCCTTCTTTACTATGTATGGAGGTTAAAGGAAGAGTTCCCCAGAGAGCCAAAATTGACTCACATACCACAACAATAGAACACCCAATTTGATGCATTATAAAATTTAGCTATACCTCTGGTAGATTCGAACCAGGAAGAAACTATTATTATCATGGTCTATATCCAAATGGTCTCAACTTTTGATCAAATTATAGTGGAAAATATTAATGAATCCATCCCTATCACTAAGACATATGGTATTTCCATTTGGAGGATGATTCTTATCATGGAAAATGTTCAAAATGGATTACTCCCACTGGACAAAGATGAAAAGGAGAAAATATAGTGGAATTCAACTAACATAACTATTTATGATGGATAAAATCACTAGAAATTTCTATATCAATAAGGATTTGATGGATTTATTCTCATATGTATTGATAGATAAGAGATTGTGGCTATTATTGAATAATTACATTCAAGATCCCATGTTTCCCATAGACCAGGTTACAATATTTCTGATCAATTCCAAAGGATTTGATACGTATAGCCGTCGATGATACATGATTGCATAGAATTCATGAAGAAATTTTATTCCTTCTAGGTTCATTCCTAATTAATCCATTACCCTTAGATTTTATAAATATAGATAAATAATATTATCCATTTCACATATGGGGAATGGATATTCTAGTTCCATACCCTCTAACTATTTCCAAGCATTTAAAACATATCTTAACTACTACTAATTTCTTATTTAAATGGGTTGAGGAAATACCATGTTGGGGAGAAAAGTCGTTCTAGATTCACTAAATATAACATAATAAATATAGTTGGTGACCCTCATACAATACTAATGGATAATAACATCACTTTATTTTTTATGAGGTATAGAAGCTGCATCAAGAGTATAATATCAAATCCAACCATTTATCCCACTATCATGAAATGAATAATGGATAGGTAGAGGCCTTTAACAAGTCCATATCAAACATACTCTAGAATATGGTGGATTAAGATAAAAATTAGTCTCCGGACAAGCTATTTAATGCCTTATGGTCTTACTATACAGTAACACATACTACTACATGGGTGACCCCATACTCTCTATTATAGAGAATAGATGCAGCCCTGCCCACTGAGTTGAAATTTCCCACTATCTGTATTGTCATTTTTTACTAGATATCCCTAGTTGATCAATACTAGAAATGAATAGATTAATTAGAGTTACGGGATGAATAAAATTTCACATCTTTCATCACTTGTTAGTATATCAAAATTGGATAGCATGATAATTTAACAAGAATCTCTACATCTACTCATTCCTCCATGGGAAACATGTATTGGTCCTTAGAGCTTCAATGATACTAGGAAATATGCCACCAAATCATAAAACAAAGTGGCATGGTCCTTAATTCATATACAAGGTCAAGTTGAATGGAGATTGTTCCTTAATCTCAATGGATTGAGAGATCATTAAGACCCCTACCAATGAAAGGTTCCTGATGAAATATTTTGTATAATCGCATGACCAATATATCAGATACAAGATGTTAAACCACATATCTGGTCTATGTTTCATGAACTTAAAAGGAACAAAATAGAATCTATTCTCTATGATGTTAAATTGTGTGGAATCATCATCCTTATCACATGAAAATAAATTGCATGACAAATGGTCCTAGTCATATAAACTAAAACTACAAGACACAATTCATTCTCAACGCATAAAATAAAACTATATGTTTAATGTCACTTTAATATGATTTTATTAAACCCAAAAAAATAACACAAGTTGAGATAATCCTCTTGGTCATTTATATAAGGTCCTCCATCTTAGATGTGAGTCCTAGTGACACCCCTCTAACCCCTCAGCAAGTTGAGATTCCATCTTAGCTAGACTTGAGGAATAAAGGAATAGAATATCCCCTGAACAAGATAAACATTACATAATTTCCACTCCATAGTGGAACTTGGGTACACTTTATAGGTATAATCCCCAACAAGATCACTTCCTTAATATATTCTATAAAATTACACGACCAATGTCTTAACTGTATGACATAAAACTACATGGCCAATTTCCTCACTACATGAAAATAAACTGCTTGATCTTTCTAGAACGATATGTGGCTTTTTTCTAAATCTAATGAGATATTTAGTGATTCCTAAACCTCATATCACTAGTCTATCCAATATAAAATAAAATAAGATCCCCCTTTCCTTATGTACAAATCAGATCTCCACATGGAACTTTTCTTGAAAATATGGCTTGATTTTCATTATAATGAGATATATATTGAGGCCTAGATCTCATGTCGTGTGCCCAACCATCATTATATAAAATATTAAAGTCACATTTCCCCATTTAAAATCCTTATTGAAGTGGGTACAATTTTTCAATAACTATATGTGGCTTGATTATTTTTACTGCAAGATACATAGTGATGCATGAATCCTATATCCTGGTCCAACAACAATATTTCTCTCATGTTAGAGAACCCAAAACATTTCCACAAGGTGTTAAACTACAAGGTCAGCATCATCATTTCATTATGACAAAAGTAATGATATATTTACAACTATGTATGGACTTATTATCATTTTAATGAGATACATAGGGAAACACAGATCCCCAATATTTGGTCCAAACACACAAAAAACCCAATCCTTGTGTAAATGTCATACCTACAAAGATAACCTTTTAAATAACTATGTTTTCCATGATTGTTTCTCTAAAAAGATATGTAGTGATTTCTGGCTCTTATCCCATGTTCAAATGAAAATTTTCCCCTATTTCATTTCATCTCATCTTTGTCCTCACCACATGACATTAAACTACAAGGGTTGCCAAGAGCTACATGTGGTTTGACTCTCATTCTGACAAGATATGTGGAGAATACAAGATCATACCTCCTATCCCAGCTACCAAAAATATTTATATTCCTAATTCCTTCCTATGAATTTCCTTTGTGTGTTCGAAGAAACCATTGCCACTCCTTGTTTGTCACACTGAGTATGCCTTGTATGGGATTATTATTTTTGGTAAAATATTTCATTTTATGAGAAAGGCATATTAATTTTCATCAATTTTATCATCATCCAAGCCACAATACCTTAAAAGGAACACCATATTTCCTCATTTCATGATAATAAATGACATAATTTATTCAAGAACTATTTGTGGCTTGATTCTACTTCGAATGATATACATAGTGATGTAATGATATTCAATCAGGGTAATAACCATAAAAAATATGGGAAATACCCTCATGCTCCCATGTATGATTAAAATCTATATGAGAGGATTAAATATGGTTCTTAAACCTATGCATGAGCCCATATTCATAACAAAAAAGCCCCAATTTGCTCCACACATGAATTCAATCAGTGTGGGGAATCATTACATTATGAACTACGTGTATCTTGATTCTTTCTCTAACAAGATATGTAGTGATTCTCGCATCCTATACCCTAGTCAAACCTCAATAACATAAAGTTACCTTTTCCTATTCCACATGGTATTAAACTACACGAATGAAGTCCCTACAATAATACTTTAAACTGGATGGCTAATGTCCTCACCACATGACTTTAAACTATAGGGTACCTTAATAACTACACATGGATTGGTTATCAACCTAGTAAGATATATTGTGACACCTAGGCCTCATTTCCTAATACCATTCGTGTGGAAAACAATTCCCATTATTCTATGTCCAAACAAGTATCTATGCATGAGATTTTAACTTGGGTCCCCTCATTAGGGTTCCACCAACAAAACAAAGAGGACCCCATTCTACATATGAGTCAGATCATTGAAAGGGACCCTACATTTCATAGAAAACATTTGTCCAAATACTACATTTTTCTAATAAATATCCATCCTGCACATCATATTACTAATATTGGACACATTTAGATCATAATAATCTTTCTCCAACTCTTGGTGATATAATTTTTGAAACCGTAGGACTCCTTTCCCTTACTATGTAGTAACCCAGCCTAGTTTTATCTGTATAGAGTCTCCATAAAATGGGTTTTTAGAAAAAGTACTCCAATATTTAATAATAAATTTAAATGAATTAATTAGATTTCTATAAATTATCTAAAAAATGGTTTATCAACAAGTTGTAAAATCACCCTAAATAGAAGAATCTTCCACCCCTTTAAGATTTTATGATATTATATTGGAACATGTGATTCAAATTCTGTCTATAGTCATATCTCTCATATTTTTCCCATATCCTATCTCTAGATTTAAAAACTCCCAAGACCATGGATTATAATTTTGTGTATGAAGTATCCCAGGATGACCTTGGTCTGGTAGGCCACATATCACATATAGTTTAAATAAATCCGAGGTCCTAGTCATATAACCAAAATTAAATACATCATATTTCCTATGTTTGGTTTGAACCTTAAAATGGAACAATTTTCCCCAATCTTGGGTAATTTTGACTTAAAATCCTCCTCTGATAATTAGGTACCTTCCTTCCACAAACAAAACTCCATGCCTAGGGAAATATAAATATGCACAAAAGTCATTAGATTTTATAAATAGAATGTTTAAATTTTTGATAACATATTTTATTTATTTTTCTATAACACACTACCAATGTCTTTGAATAATGTATCCCAAAAAATGGGATCATCATCAAAATAAAACTAGTTTTGAATATACTAAAACATTCCACTATTTTATTTTCATAATGTATCCCACAAAATAATTTTTTTTCAATCAGTAGTAACTTCATCCTCATGAGAGTCCTCCTATATCTCCATAAACCATTTTCCCCATACCACCATTCAATCCCAAAATCCCTATATTATAGATCATAAAAATTTCTTCCTCGTGCTTGAAATTGATGGAAAATTCTTATAAAAACTACCCTTAAGGGGGGAATTGTTAATATTTCATTAACTACTAAAGAACTTAAATTATTTCCCCCATAATGACCCTATCATGTGACTTTAAACTACATAGCACAATGTACTCAATGTATGACTTTAAACATAATAGAATAATGTCCAAGTAAAAATATGTTAAAATTCATGAAAACATCCTCATTGTGAGATATAAAACTACAAGGTCCTTGTCTTGGTCACACAACATTAAACTGCATGATTCTACAACCATTTTCAGAAAGAGGGATTCCCCCTGACATCAATAATTTGACCAAATGTAACCTCCTTCAAAAAATCCAAATTTATATAGGAACAATTTCCCATTAATGTCTAATGATAATAAATATTCCCGTTCAACTTCAGATATCTTACCCTAGAAAAAACACCCATGTGGTCATGAAAAATCCAAATCTTCATAATATTCCTTTGATTATTAAAAATAGAATGTCAAAATTTCTGAGAACTCCCATTACCAACTATACAATAACATGCCCCAGTTGGATATTCATAATATCTACCACAAAATTGGTTTGGGATCTAATGGATGATGTTATTTTATTATGCTATAACATGACCAGTGTATTTTCAAAACGTATCCCACAAAATAGGGGTTTCAATTAGTGGTAACTTTATACTTAGGAGAGACCTTCCTTAATCCTAAATATGGTTTGTATTTAAAAACCATAGAAACGTGGATCAAAATTCCCCATCAAGTATCTGAATAATCTAATAACATTATTTTAGGAAAATCTTTGTTCGGTTCATTAATTCAAAATTGTGGTCCAATATGTTTAATCTAAAACACTAGTTTCATTAGTCTAGTTTGGAAGAAATTAATCTTCCCACAAAAAGATACACAATTCTCACCAGGTTGAAAACTAATAAAGGGAACCCTATATAGAAGTCAAGATTAATATCTCAAGACCAACACTTTGTATAGTATAGGAAAAAGATGAAGTGATAAAAAGTAATAGGTATAAAACTTTTTATTATGAAAACCCACAATGGGAATCATAAGAAAAATCCATTTATGCCCGATAATACTTATTTATATGGGAATCAATAAAGAATTATTTTGATAACAAAAAATATGAAATTTTTCTAGGTTATCTATATAACCCTTCAAATAGTCGAACTATTCTTACTAGGCCCTTTGAATTAGGATAAAAGTAGAGCATCTACCAATCCCTATTACTGTGATAATGACTAACTAATGAACAGATGACTCACTATTAGAATAAGATTCCATGTTATATTATGATTGGAGATGAAAAAGAAAGATTAATATATGGATTATTAGAAACAAATTTCTTTTAATTTATGAGATTAAATACAATTGGAGGAGCATCAAAAAAAATGGATTCTCTTTATCAAATATTACAAAATACCATCAAAATAACAATTAATTTGTCAAAAGACTTCTTGACCCCACTTAGTAGCTTGTCGAAACCTAGAAAACTGAACAAACTTCAGTCTCCTAAGATCGGTGAAGTTTTTAAAACATGGTCATAAAAGTAGTTAACCCTTTAGTTGGGATACTTTAAGATAATTGTGAATTTTACATGCTCCCCCAAAGTAGCATCCTATTCTTACTGATGGCGTGTTATTTGAATGGTCTTTTCATTGATACACTATTTAAATTCCTCCAACATCTGAGCATGGTTGGACTCCTCCTAGGATAATATAGCTTGGAGATCATTGATGTTGATGAGTAGGTTCACATTTATGTGGTCCTATTAAAGCTCATGTTCTCACTCCAGTCTATATATAATCTTCTTTACATCATTCTGAATCAGGTGGTAATCAAACCATTCATATCCTCGTATACAAAACAAGATTAAAAAATTGGAAAATTTTAAAGGTAGATATTTGAAATATGTATGGGAGATTTTTTTAGACATCATAATAAGTCATATGACATGTGATGTGAAGTGAATTTAGAGAAATTATAACTAATTTAGAGCCAATTTTCAGGGGGAAATATATTTTTGGATCAAAGCGCAAAATGAGGAACCCTACCCCGCTCCCTCCAGGACAGTAATAACTTTTCATTCTGATTTAAGCTATGTTGGAATAGACACTCCACCCTTAGATCTAGGCATAAAAGTTAACAGCACTAGAAAGTGGATAATAATCCTTTTTATCCTAAGAAGGATAATATATTAAAGAAATATTTGATGATTAAGGCAGTTGGTAACAATCACCCAGAAATAGGTCAACTGCCTGGGTGGATTCTTCCTTTGCATCCATAGCCTCAGTAGTTTGGTCCATAACCTCTTGATGAGGTGTACTCTCTTAGTCCTATTCAAAACATACTAAAGGAGGTTCAGAGAGAATATCCATTTCAAGATCCACCTAATCCGACCCCCTCAATAATTGTTCCAGGATGGACTTCGGCACATTGATCATGCACCACTGCTGGAATATTTTTTGTAGATAGAGTAGAAAAATTCAACCACTCATGAATAAAACATTAGGAATTAAAATGGTCGCAAAAAATTAAAGATGCATGTCCATTCAATTACCTATTAAGTTCTCCAAACTTTTTTAATGTGGTTGGAAGAATACTATGTTTCAGAAGT
The DNA here is from genome assembly GCA_963277665.1 of Viscum album. Taxonomy (NCBI): domain Eukaryota; kingdom Viridiplantae; phylum Streptophyta; class Magnoliopsida; order Santalales; family Viscaceae; genus Viscum; species Viscum album. The sequence continues at coordinate 854,717,475 of OY728139.1, forward strand.
TTTTTAAAGTTCACGCCTTAATTTATAATGGCTTGTATTGAAATCACAAACCCCTTGGTAGTCTTACCTATGGGAACGCCCAAAATATTTCCCTCAAGACCCAATACGACACCCTTTTTGACGACATGAGACCCCAAATTATTTCATGGTGACAATATTATGGTTACAATCAGTCGTCATAGGGTCCCCTAGTGAATTAGATGAACCTAAAATATCACAAGTAATATAATTAATCTATCATAATATGATTCCTTATGGTGTACCATTCACATTTCTAGGATCCTCCACCCTCTCTTCAGTGACATAGGCTATTATAGGAGTATATGGTTTTCCATCAACCCTAAAAACTTCTTCTTTTGAGGGATCTAACCCAAAAACAAGAATCCATGATTTTTTGGAGTGTCCTCCACAGTTATTGGAGGCTCATTTCCAATCAGCTTGAGAGAGGATATAGAAGGAGATTCTGCAACTACAAACTGGGTTAGACATTCTTCCTGGATAAAGTTCAGATTAGTGGTACCATGAGGACTTACCATCATTAATGAGGTAGTTACTCTAATATTTTATTCTTTTTCATTATTTATTTTATGATGGAGGATGGATAAAACTATCATCATTAAAGAAAGGTATTATAGGTGGTAGTGGAAATTATCTCACCATCTTGACCTTCGTTTTCTGTTGGCTCGGGGAAAATTCTTCCGGGTTGGGAGATGATTCATCTGTTTTGAGTGGGGTACCAATCAAGCCATATTTTGGTGAAGAAATTTCATATAAATTCCTAATGAGCTATTGAAAATTACTACGTACTTTCGTCATTAAAATATTAATTTGTTCGTGATTAAGTAAATGAATAATAAAATAATAGACAAGAAAAGGAGAAATTTTAACCTCATGGTCGACATATTAAATCAATTCCTTGAGAAACAGGTGATCAACACCTTGAGAAAAACCTGGTATTGGAATGTCCTCCACCAGCCTCATGGTAGGGATCCATTTTTCATTCACATAAATAAGCATATCTATTTCATGGATATAAATCCCCACTTTAGTGGTATTGTCCACAAAATGAAGATTAGATGGGGCTCGAGCATCCCCTATCTCAGGAATCCTCAACCCAACCAAACGAATTGACCATTAAACATCAGCATCAGAATTCAGGTCCTTCAAAAAGGTAACTACCTTCCATCACATGTCTTTTAAGGTTATCCCGACTTATCGTAAATAAAAATTTGATAATATTTCATTTCAAGATATTTTTGAATCTATATGTCATAGATGAAGGATGGGAAATCATAACCCAAGTATCTTCTTGAGGGAGATGAATGGCCCATATTTGATCAACTTCAGATGGAATAGCCATTTTGATTCTGGATAGTGGACTGAACTGTGCATGAGTTCATTTGGGTAAAATTGGGACCTCTCTATCTTCACTCTATAAAGGGGATGAAGAAAACTTCAAGGGAGGAGGAGAACCTTATTCAGGAGGAGGATCCTTTCTATATCACATTCCATGCTTGGTAGTTATTCAAGTCCATAATCAAGAGTCGAATTCTTCAAACGCCCCCTTGGAATATTATTCAATCTAAGCAGTGAACTATTAATAGGAAAATCCAATAGACACATCAATTAGAGTCAGGTTGATTACAACTTGAGTCATATCCATCAATATAAGAATATATATTTTTAGGGATAACATCATTTGTTCTATCAGAAATGCAAGGGAGGAGATACAATTGTTTTTTGAAAGAACTTGAATTTGTGTGAAAAAACATGTGGAGCATAGGGCTCACATACAACTCCTACATGTTCATGGGTAACTAGCACAACTTTTCTAATATAAATCATGCATGATCTTTACATGTCACCATCCTTTCTATCATCAGTAAATCCACCTGTAGTTAGGTCCTTCTATAAGAAGAAATTGAAATCTATGAATAGATTCAGCATCATCACGGTCTCACTAGGAGTAAGGGACAAAGGATGAATATCATAAATGACATGAACAAAAGGTGTAACCTTGATACTTAGAATTTTTACCCCACTCAACATGGTTTAAGATCTGAAGTAGGCTGTGACCCATCATTATAGTACCTAGAAAAATCCAATAATTATTAAAGGGGTATTGCCTATGTGAATATTCAGTAGGCATTAGTGGATTTTTACTATATTAGGATCTTCCATCCCCACATTCTTAATCTCTTCTAGCTTGGATTCTATGAAAAATTTCCCTGGCCTCATATCATCATTGGAATCATTCATAGGAAGAAAGTAGTTTCTCAACTACATGAATGAAAAAAATGTTAGACATGTCTTTATAGGTATATTAGATTTGGACCTGTAACCCCGCTAGTTTTACCCCTCCTTATCCAAATTTGTCCAAAATTCACTAGGAGTGCTTCTCTTTTCTATATTGGGGTACCAAATTGGAATTTTTCAGGTAGGGACTTTCCACTTACACTCTAAGAAGGTACTCATCCGTGCCTCAGGATGGAAATTCCTTATCATGTGGGAGTCTTCTTTCTTAATATCATGAGATATATTCAGTATATCATTCTCCGGGGTTGGAATAATTTTGTCATCATCCAACATCACCCTCATAGGGATAAAATCGTCATACATATCTCCATGTATCAAAGCCTTGGAGTTATTTTGGATGTCCTACAATCTAATACCAACCTCTCTGTGCATCAGCTGTAAATAGTTCATTTGCGAACTCCTTAAGCTCAACAGCTCTGGGATGAACTTTATGTCATATATACATATGTCTAGGCCACCTCGATGGATTTATAAATATACACTATTTTTATCTTGGTTGTATGGTTAGGAAAAATTCAGTGCACCCACTACACCCATATCCACTCAGACCTAACACCCCCTTCTGTGTGGGGGTCCTTGTCCACCTTTCTCCCCGTTGACTGGTCTGTCTAGGAATCATGGAAGACAAAAGGATAATAGTGTGACATTTATTCAGGTGTGTACATCTCCAAATAAAGGCACATTGAATATAATTCCTGATGCATGTTATGGATGATGTCCCAACATTAATATATAAACCCATGCTTGAAATGTTGTTTGTAGTGAAGCTCCTAGAGTCATTAAAAAAAGAGGGAGGAGTGTAATTATTTTAATTTGGAATGTGGATCTCCTTCAGATGACCATGTATATAAATCTCTCGATAATTACTCTCACGGTATTCATAATGCTACTTTTTAGACCACCCACCAAATATGGTAGAGAAGTATCACGAGCATCATAATATTAATTCCCAATAGATTTACCATATCATCAATGTAATTATCATCTTATTTATTAGAAAATATAGTTTTAAAGGTGGCTATTAAAATAAAAATGATTTGAAAATATTTTCATTAAAAACAACCTCATTTTAAAAAAGATAGATAAATGAAGTAATTTGGAGAAGGTATGATCCTGAATAGGGTACCCACGCAAGTGATTTTCCTAGGTCCCTCACCTAAGAGGCCCTACAAAAGTAACTCACAGATACATAATTATCACACATGAAGGTAAATTTATTATATACACAAAAGTTTTATTAGAAAATGTTATTTACCATAAGGTATGCAAGTAACACTAGCTCAGTGAGACTAAAAATAGCGAGGTTTGATGTTTTTCTATTGAAACTGTGACCCGATTTGTAGATTTTAGATCCCCTATGAACATCCTACCTATGAAAACTACCTAGGTGGATGACCTATGTAGATCACTGTTATAGAATAACACTGCAATCCAACCACCCTATTCATACCTTTACCTCAGGATCAAACCCCCTTCTTTCAATTAGATCTGATCCTAAGGGGGGTCTTTTGTTTACACTCAAATTTTTCGCATGGATGAAATGGTGTAAAAAGAAAATATATCTAGGAGAATGCGATAATACATGTAAAGAAGACCCAAAGTCCAAACCCCTTTGGAAAATTCCTTCAATGAAGGTACCCCTAAGTATCATCTTCACATTGGGTACCTACACATCAGCCTACGTGATAGACTTACACATCACCCTACGCAACACAACTGTGTGAGAGACCCCCTTAACCCAAGGTCCCATATTAACCTATAAATAGGACCTTGGGGATCATAATTTGTAGATATGAAATTCCTAAAGAATTCATGACACTCTTATAACCTTATTCCTAATCCTAATCCCTCTGAAACCATCCACGTTGCCCTTCAAAACATGATGAAGAGGGAATTAAAGGGGGATAGAAGAAAAAAGTCATCCCTGGGTTTATAAGAGACAGACACCTATGCAAGGAACCCTTTCACCCATAGTCAATGAGAAATAGTCTAAGGTCCCCTTCCCTAACTGGGGACCTCTATGAGACACTTTTAGAAACACTTGCATAGACCCTTGGTATCTTGAGAAAATCCACACCCAAGTGTTGTTTCCTAGATGGTATGTTGCCAAAAGAACCTTCATCCCGCATTGTCCTACCCCTGAAAAGAACCCCCCAAGCTTGGCCTGACAATAACCCATAAAATACCCCTAGGATCACCTTACCTATACCCTGCATGAGACGTACAATCTCTCCCAGTCTAAATTCTCTGTGTGACTTCGTTCGCTCACCCAGCCTTTACCCTGCACAAATCACTTCTTATTCCCCCTTTTCAAGAAACCAATTGTAGGGACCCTATTACAATGGAACCACTATTTGAAATATATGAGATTGAAAACTCTCCTTAGTCCTTTATTCTTGAAAAATAATGGAAATAGGAACTCCAGCATGTCTCTTATTTGGGTATGCATTCATACGGTTATAATATTTATACATTTGTCCTACTAGATGGTTAGGATCCTCAGGGGTGCATGTGAGTGTGAATTCCTATGGTCACAAAGACCCTTAACCTAAGGTATGTTTCAAGGAACTCCTAGTATTTGTTACTAGGGATAGGAACATGTCCTTACATACTTGTCTCTAAAACTTTGATCCATTGGTTCTTGGAGGAGAGGGTGAGGATCATGGCAACCTTTCCATTCAAAAAGGAATGATATATTCCTCTCCAACTGAGGAACTAATTTTAGGGCACCCCATATTGGGTAACCCTATATCATTTCTTCCAGGACCTCAACTACTTCATTCCATCATCCATTTATTATGGTTACTAAAATAAGATGGAATATGGGAATTTTATGGCCCTTTATCTCTCCCTTTGGGTCTAGTATACAATGACAATAAGGGAGTGTTGTCACCCCATACTCATCCACCAACCAAAGAGGGATCATATGGTTTGTTGGATCTTTAACTTCTTCTTATTTATCAAATTAAAAAATTGATCATTATGACTCATGTGGTCTTATATGATAGCCATGATTGTGATATACAACTGGTTTAATGTATGTTTGGCAGAGAATATTTTTCCAGATATTCATTTTACCTTTCTTGAGAATGCCTCTATAGGTGTGGGTCCTCATGGCCTTGTATCCAGCCTCTGGGAAAATAAGATCATGTGGTTTTACAAATCCTCTATTTCCACTTATTTCACAAACTGGTCATGAATTATATGGCCTTAAGGAATTCGAGTGGTCATTACATCAACATGATACCCAAAAATATTAAGAATCATTCAAAGTGTATGACCTAAAAATCCATGGGACTCATGCTTCATATAATCCCCAACATTTCAAAAACATGGAAGCCTCCTCGTGTATATTTCCAAAACCAAGTCTCTAGATCACCATGAGTCAAGAAACCCCTCATGTACCCTTTTATAGGGCATCCTTTTCTTGAATAATCCCCAACTTAATCCTTGCAAAGGTCCATTCATCCATGTGAGACATAAACAGATAGCCTCTAGAGACATGGTTCCTCATAACCAAACTATGTGGTATTTTATTAACATCCAAATAGGATATATAGAAAGCCTCGTTGAGGTCTAAACCCAGCACCCCCAAATCAACCCTACTAACTTTGGGCCACATTCCTAGTAGAATCTTAATCAATATGGGGATTCATATCCCTTCCAAGTTCCCTGGACCACTTTTACATATGTCGCACACCAAACTTTGACTAGAAACCTTTCACATATACATCCTCTTCAAATGATGTTACACTATATGGTTAAGTCCTTATCACATGACCTTAAAAGGTATGGAATTACCCATTATTAGGCACTAAACTATGTTGGTTTAGATTCCTTTCACAAGGATTCATTTGAATCTCATTCATGAGTTTGATCCCAACATCCCAAAAACTCTCGTCTCTCTCGATGATGATACTCTCCAGAGCACCCCACTATGTGGATGAAAACCATCATAATCATAATAATGACCAAAGATTTTCTAAAAAGTATATAATAGGATACCAATAATAGATGAACTCAGATACATACATATGATCCCATTAATAAAGAACCATAGACCCATACATATGGTTCTAAATTCTCTAAATGTCGATGATTGATCGTTAATTGAAGGGTGAAGCATTTTGTAATTGGGAATTGATGAATGATTAATGACCATATCTTAAATCTATAAGAGAGTCTTGGAGTATCAAAATATTCCCCCCAAAAGGGTGTTATGAGCTTAACCTATCATCCACTAATCCAATGTGAGCTCTTAAGCATCATTGGCCAAAATTACCAACCAGGTCCATACTTTGGAAAGGAGGTCCCTCATGCATATAGAACCATTGGGTGTTTCTGGTTCCATGAAGAAACAAGTTGAAAACTATTTAGAAATGGTGAAATTGATGTTAATGATTTCAAAAAATTCAACCCCTAGCAATCAACTATCAGGAGAACCAATTATCTATAAAAAAATAATTTAATGTGATAATGTCCAAGAGTGTTTGTAGCATTGATATGGTCTTAGTAGTAACCCACTATGTTGAGAACCTTTGAATCATATGAAGATATTATTAAATTCAATTATATAGCTGGATAATATACTATGATGGGACACATAGAATTCTAAATTTTATGTACGAGTATTATTAAGAATATGTGGATTCTTTTCATGAAGATTACACTTAGAAATATATATGTTGAGAGATTTTGAGAAAAGAACTTTAGGAATTCTACAAGTTTATGTGTAGTAAAATATTTCTATCTTAGAGTGTATTTAATGGTCCTTTGAGTATATGATTATTATTTTTATATGATATAACTAACACACTTATATGTATATAATAAACCTTGATGATATATTTCATGGTGAAGTTTTATACATTGGGTTCATCACAAGTGATATGTCATTAATTAATAAGTTGGGGAAGTATTTTTTCATTCAATATTTATGGAATATGATATCTATGTCCTTTGAAATGGAATCATCTCATTAAATTCCATTTCTATGGTGTAACAATGAGTTTATTTTCTATAGAAAAAAGAAATATGTATCAAGAAAAAGAGGTTTACGGTATAAATGTGAAATATTATTGATGAGATATTATGATAAAGGGATTATATTATGTAGTAAGTATTCATGTGTTGTTTTAGACATTAAAACATTGAATTATTTCTTTTGAATGACTTGAATCATTTATAGATTGTGATATTAGACTTTAGGAATGATTTCCTAATGCTAATTAGAAAGAAGCCCATAGGGGCACACACAAACTGTTTCTATTTATATTTATTAAATTCTATTCGAATTTTATTTTTACAATCAATATTTTTCTCATAACAGAGGAATAATTTTATTCACGTTTTATTGATCACAAATATTTATTAAATTTTTATTCTCGAGGCTATGAATAGAATATTTATTTTATTTGTTGAAGATTATATTTTTTTATCCATACTTTGAATAGTATATTTATTTATGAATATGTATTTAATTAAATATCTATTCTAATATTTGATAAATGTCAAGGAGCATGATTGGATCAAGATCATGTTCAGTGATAAATATCAAGTTTTAATATGGTAATATAATATTTATCATTTTTCAAGTTAGAACATGAAATAAAAATATAAAAATTATAATAATATTTTATAACATAGGGTTAGATGAGGATTATTATATTATTTAAGTTAAGTTTAGAAATTAAATAATATTTTAACCAAAACCCTAACTAATTAAAAATTGAGAGCCATTGCACATAATAGATTTATTCCTCTAGATGTCTCATGCTCACTTCCTCTCCAGAACGAAATGAATAAGTGAGTAACCTTCATTACACAATGAACATGTAGTGATCAAATGAAAAATGCGTCACAGTCAATCCACTATGCATGAACATGACATTCATTTTGTGTTGTTCAGAGATCAATAGAGTGTGTGTGGATCACTGTTAGAGTGATTTACACTTAGATCCTACAATAACAATGATGTAAATCCAAAAAGAGTATTTTGGATGATAAATAACATCATCAATGCTATATTTTACAAGATTAATGTTTTCTTTCGATCTATTTAAATTAATTATAAATTTGACATGAAATATATATTCTCTTGATTTTTGGATTTCTATGTCAATATTCGATGGAAACATTTCCTTGGTCATGATGTTCACATATAGAAAAATTAGTGAATGATCCATAAAATTTAAAAAAACCTCCATATTTATTTTCCCACCAAGCACCTCCTCCACATCCAGACCTTCCAAAACAGTGTCCATAAACAAAATAATTCAAAATTTTCGTTAAGGGTGAATGATATTTCCTAAATGAGTTAGAAATTTTTTTCACCATTTTTGTTCAATTTAAATACTATAAAATGTCCTAAATTTTATAATTCATAAGAATTATTTACATAATTTTAGGTCTTTTATCATTACAATATATCAAATTCATTCATTTATTAAAGAAAAATATATTCAAAAATTTTGGATTATTAAACTTTTTATGGATCAAATACCAAATTAGGAAATTAGTATGAATTTCTCTAACAAGATTTACTCATTGGTTTAAAAATGATTCATAATGTGGGTTTAATGATCTCTTTAATGGGTGTATCAGAGGGTGGCGCGAATATAATGTTTTTTACATCACCACACTTACTAGTTAACAAGATTATCTATAGTAGGATGCTTAAATTATGTTGACTTTAGTAAGGTCTTAGTGCTTAGATCTGGATGCACTAGTTGGTCAGTGCAGTGAAATTATATAGTTCACAACATTCAAAAAGAATGAACTCCATATGAATGAGACATTGATTGAATTTTACACCAAGATGACAGAAATTTGAAATATGTGACAAATTTATTAAAATAAAAATCCTTTGGACTTGAATAAAATTTGATAGATAAAACCACTAATCCAAAGTAACTAGAAATCACACTACACCAAGCTCAAGCCAGATGGATATCCCAAAATTTGATGGAAAATGGAGAAATGGATCCAATGAAAACACAGAGGTAGTTAAAGTGTAAATAATTTGGGGAATTTTTATCTCCACCACCACATTAGTAACAATCCAACATACAATGCGGTGTAGATAAAATTTTAATAAAATATACAAAACCCTAGCCTATAGGGATGATGTAATTTTTAACTCCTTCTATTACAAGAATGTTGGTATTCTCTAGGTTTGGAGTATCTCAACAAAAAGTTACCACTTGATTAAATAAAATAGTATTTCATGAATCATCTCCTACATAGAGAATATATTCTGAGATAATTTATTTGAGATTCATACCGAATCACCATCCATGAAAAATTTTCTACATCATCTAAATATATGTTCTAAGGGAGGGATTTAAGCCTTAATGAGGTTACAAGTCTAATAAAAATTCCAAAATGTAAAAATAAAACAAATATTTAGATTTACCCCATGATGAATACTAATAAGACAACAATACCCCTTACTATTTCGAAGTTGATGGGGGTTTTATTCTAGATTCATGGTTCATGTCACTAAATGTTGTCGATAAAAATGTCGTAGAACATATAGAGCACAAAATTGATGTAGATGAACATCATAAATAGTCAAACATTTATAATATGGACAAAAAAATTATGATATAATGGTTTAGTTACATAGAATAAAAGGTTGGTTTATTAATTGGGGGATCCTCCCAACATCCCATTGTCACCGATTCAGTGAGCTTCAACTAAGGAAAATGGATAGTGTAGGACTATATAACAGCCAAAACATTATGAAATTATTTTTTTTCAATTTAATTAAATATTATTTTTGGTTTTCATTACAAAAAACAATGAATTTAGTTTATGCTACATGAAACACTGAGTTTAGTTTGTGTTGTATGTAACACCGAGTTGAACTTGTGAGACACACTACATTGAGTTTAAATGAAACATAACATAATATTAAAATATAAATATTTAATATTATAGTTATAACCTAACTATTATAATAGAAGATATGAATAATATTAACTAAAATTTTAAAATATATTTTCTAAACATGTATATAAAATGAATTTTTGGTGTCCAAATAATTATAAATGAAAATAAAAAACTATTTTGAAATAAAGTAAATAATTTTTATCAAAAACTATTTTTATTCACACAAACATGTTTTACCTCACTAAAAGAAACAAATAAATTTCAGAGAATTATTTTTTTATGTTTTAAATATTATATATTAAATAAAATGTTTAACAGTCATGTTATGTTTTTTCTAGACACGGGAGAGTAATAAATCAAATTTTATTGTTAAAAATAGTATTTTCTTAAAACCAAATTTGTTCCATTTTTTTTGAAGTTCATTAAACATTAAATTTTGAAACTTTTATAAAAATTGTTTAAAAAAATAAATTTCTTTCTTGAAATCATAATTTCAAAATTATATTAAGAAGATTTTTTGATAATTTTTTGAAAATAATAATTTTTTGATGAATAATGAAAAATACTAAATTTGAATTGAAAAAAATATTTTCATTTAAATTATTTATGAAGTTAAATTATATTTAAAATTATATTTAAATTAAAATCATTAAAATTATATATATTATTACATTTTAGGTCAGGTTAATCATTGTAATATTGATTTTTTATATAAAACCACTGTAAACCATTGAACATTTTCTCTTTGAAAACCCACTTTCGCGTCGCATTTACAAGATTAATTTGAAATTACATATCACCACTTATGTGAATGTTATTTAAAATAAATGGATTAAATATTTTGGATTAACCTAATTTATATAATATAATAAGTTACAATTATTTTTTTACCCTAATTAACAGTGAAATCATTAAGGAAAATGTATCACGATTATAGTTAAAATGGGTTTACCAGAGGGTTAAACTAAAAATAAAAGTGCTAAAATACCCTAAAAATGATATAAAAAATATTTTATGATCATATTTAGACCCTATAATTTATACGTATTTATAATAATCTATTTCAAGTAATTTTAGCTAGTGAAAAAAGTTAGAAACCCATTTTATTTTCAAAAATTACAAGTGTGCCACTCACTACACATATAAAAGGACACACCATATCTACTATTCACACCTTAAACCCCTTTTGGTTACAAATTTAAATGAAACATTAACCTACTAATTTCCCTTATATCATCATTTATTCATTATTTTAGGAAAAATTCTAAACTAGGATGGATTTTTGTGCAGACCTAAGGATGTTACATCTACAAGAGGAAACATTCTTCAACAAGTGTTTTTATTTTATTTCTTCCTCCACCTCCTTAAATTATTATTTAAAATTTAAGATATAATAAAATAATTATATTAAATATTATGATATTTTTCTTGTTAATTTCATAAACTACAACCATCGCCACTTCTATCAAGTTGGTTATAAAATCATTATTCGTGTGTGCAGAGGACTACTGCCTCACGAACCGATGTCATCTGTTTTTCCATTACAAACTATCATTGTTAATAATAGATATAAAGTATATATAAAATATTTATAACATAATTATATCAAATTATTCATTATATTAATTATAAATTTTTAACTTTCCATTTCATAGGAGATATGAGTATGTATTTCAAATGTACGATGCACAACCACCTCACAAGGAGATGTGATTCATTTTTCACAAATGATTTACATAGAAGATAAAATGGATATCTTTAATGAATATATGTGATATAAATTACATAATTTTTATATTAATTATATATTAAATATTATTAAAATATAATACATCATATTATTTCTTACCTTTTCAACCATTTAAAGATGATAATATCGCTCGTGTATGTGTAGACTACTGCCTTCACAAAGAAATGTGACTTTCTATTTTCATAAAAATACCACATGGATGACATGTATAATTATATTTAAATAAAAAATATTTTATTTAAGATATTATTATAATTATTTAAATATAAAACATTACTTACCTATTTTCAATAATTATCATAGAAAAATGGAAACGTTACTCATGCGGACGTATGACCTACCATCTCTATGATTGTATCATACTTCATTTCTCAAAACCATATTTCATGATTGCTATTAAATGTATAATTTGTTAACAAATTATGATAATTATTTCATTATTATTATTATTATGGAGATTATGGAACCATGATCTATGTAAGAGAACCAAAAATAACAAATGAAAACAAATAACAGAGTAGTTATTACCCAGAACATGTTTTTAAGAGGGATTGGTAATAAATGGGTAATTAATGGTCATAATTTAATGATATATGGAATAATATATATAATAAAAGATATATAACAGATTTATAATAAACTTATATTAATTATACATGATTTTTTAACATGTATGAAAGATGTCAATACTTAAGGTAAAGGATTTCTGGTCTCTCTTTTGTTTCTGTGATACTGATGTTATTTTCACCACTCATTTAATCTATGTGGTGTATATAATGACCCATTAACATTTTATATAATTAATATTATTATTATAATGAGATATAATGTTTAATTTTTTTGATATTTTAATGGGTCTTACAATTCAAGAGATTATCAAAATAGTAAGGGATTTCTGTCTCAGTTTTACATATTCGAGGCACATTCTATATTCACTACCTATTTATTTCACGTGGTGTATATAATAAAAATGAAAGTATTTTATGAATTTTATCATGGAAATTATTGGTATTAAATATCAATTTTGTGATCTATTTTTCAAGGGGATTATGTTTCAAATGATACTAAATTTGTAATGGATTTGTGTTACAATCTCATCATTTATCGTGATTGTTTATGATTAAGTATCCAAAGTTGATGGACTATGAAATAAATCTAAATAATTCAAATTCTGTTTCTTATACTACTGTTATTCATGATATTTTCATGTAATAGTACTATTTTCCAAATCATTAATACTTAAAAAAATTAAAAATAACTTTTCAAAAAACATCATATTTATTTCTATCTCCTACCAAAAACCCTTTATCTTAAAAAACCATGTATTATTGAAATGATTTAATAAATGTTATTAAAATTATTAAAATTATATATTAAATACAAATTTTTCCATTTGGAATTTTTCATAATATTTTTTGAAAGTAATATTCATATAATTTTCTAAATAATGAAAATTTTTATTTTACTGAAAATGTGAATGGAATATTTATTTTAATATGTACAGAATAAATAGAATTTCACTAAATCATTAAAATTATTTTATTTAAATATTACATTATAAATTTTAAAGGATATTTCAAAATAAATGAATTTGGAAATTTTTTAATTAATTTTATGTTTTAAAAACTAATTTTCAATGAAAGATTATTTTTATCAAGAAGTGTTTCATGTGATATTTTAATACCATTATCCATATAAGTTGAAATCCTTTGATGTAACATATCAATTTAAGGGGATATAAAAGAAAGGATACATTTTATATTATTTGTCTGAATTTTTTATCAAGAAACACTTTTTTTGAAACCCAATTCTCTTCCATGGGTTATACCATGATAACATTCTTATGAAACCCACTTCTTTTTTCAATGGGATATTATATGATAAATTATAATATATTTATAAAACCTATATATTTTAAACAAGTTATGATATTATGAAGTATTTATGAAACCCATTTCATTTCATATTTAACAATATGATGAATGTTTCAGGTTATTTTGGCGTACATAAATTTTTTATTAATTCTATAATGGGTGGGTCCTATATCTCCCTATAATGTATTGGGTGAAGATTAATGTTATATGAGATAAAAATGCTACACGAGAGGTCATCCCAATCTCAAAATAGGTTACACATGAGGTCATCCTAAACCCTATGTTGGTACACATGTGTTTTTCCCAATCCTAAAATTTTATGAATGTCTTGGTGAATAGCCTTGACATAATATTTACCTTTCTTATGTGTATTCCTCAATTATAGGTTTTTTGACACTGTTATTCTCACATGGATCATATTATTTTATTTCCACATGAAAACCGAAATTATTTCTCACAATGTTTTATACTATCAGGGGATATTATTTGGAAAATCAAAAACTTATTACAAATCATAATGAATAATTTAGTTGATGATTACTTTGAATAACCTATGATAATCCTAAGGTGTAATAAATTTAAAATAATGTGTCATGATTTAGACATCATATAAGTGATTTTTCATGATTATGTGGTTCCATAGTAGGATTATTATTTCTCACACTATGATATTTGGTTTTAGTCAATAGTGGGAATCAAAAGTAACTCGGTTAACATTTGAATATGAAAATCAATTTTCTGATGAGCAGTGAAATGATATGAAGAATGGAGTGAAGGATATTATGATTATTCTTAATTAGTTATTACGGTACATGATTTATAATATTCACCTTAACAAACTCTTTGAATAACTAAATAAGATAATGACAGTGTTCACTAAGAATTTTGATTGTTAATACCATCGAGTAATGAATATTAAGTTTTTTATATGTTGAGAATGTTCGAAAAAACACTCAAAGGAATGTCTCAAAGGGATGATAAGATGACTTGGGTGTAGAAATATAGGACACAAAAAAATAACTATGAAAGAAAAATGAAAAGTTTTGTTAAGAAAATTGAAGGGAAAATTGGTAACCCTAAGGAATTATCAATGGATAAATGTTTTAAATGTGGAATGTATGTTAATTATTAAAATCAATGTCTTAAGGGGAAATCCTATGAAGAGAATAAGAATTTTTTATGAATAATGGTTTTCCTCTTGATAATCAAGTGACAAAGAATGAAATATGAAAGTAAAGAGTTACTAAAGAACACGATAATGAATCTTATCCCATAGTTTAATAATCAAGTATAATGATTAATGTTTTGATGTATTGGAACTTAACAATTATGAAATATATATGTTTTTTAATATAAATTTTTCGTTAATTATTTTCAATAATATATTAAATGGTACTGATGACCTAGAAATTTGATTTAATGGAAAGGTGATATTCATGGAAAACACATTTATAAGGGAAATATAACTCTTAATATGTTCCTGATTTTTAGATAATGACGTTTGGATAATGAGATGATTGACATGGATAATGTAAATTGGACAATACATATATCCTTGTAACAAATTAACAATTTATTTTCAAAGTGGTTTATGCTATCATTGATGGAGTTTATAACATTTTTTATTTAAGGATTATATCCAATAATTTATTTTTTAAGAATGGAATGAGGAATCATTTATATTTTCAATAACATTTTATGGTAATTCATGTTATTACCATGTTTTAATATAATACATGATGGAGGTATTCACATGTATGGTATGTGACATTCAAGAGCCACATTAGGTTATATGGTGGAATACTATTAAGTTAATTTCGAGAAATTTAGTGACCTTATTTATATATTTTTAATATTTTAAGGCTTATAAGATCAACTATTTATATAGTTGTTAAAGATGATCTTTGGATGCAGTTAAAATGATTAACGTATAACATCAACATAAAAATATTTAACCAAATTGATTAACCAGTTTATTTTTTAACTATAGATAAAAGGAATGAATTATCATTTTTTATGGATATTGTGATATGTTAGTGATTTGGGTATAAAAAATTCATCTGTGTCTATTAGAGTAAGATATGATGATGAAATTGATTGTATTAAAACAAAATAATGAAATTAGGCTTATGATATAAAGGAAAGATAATCCCTAGGTATATCAATCCCTTTGAAATTATTGATTGTATCAAGAAGGAATACTATTGATTAAGACATCAAAAAAATCTCTATCTGGTTCAAGATTTATTTTTTGTATCTATGATGTTGAATTAAACACTATATCTATCACTTGTACTAAACTCATAGGTTGTACCATTTGAGCATGATATTCCTTATGAGGAACAAACAATACATATTCTAGATCGAATAGAGAATATTATAAGCAATAAGAGCACTTACCTATTCAATGTTTTATAGTGAAACCACCATATTGGGGAAAGATAAATGGGAGTATAATGATGTAATGAGGTATAAGTATCTTCATTTATTAGAACCTAATTGATGAATTTTGTGTGTGAAATTCATTTTAAGGGGGGTATAATGTAACACCACGATATTTAATGAAAAGTTTTCTTTTAAATTAAAATTAGACTTTATAAATATTGAAAATACATGAAACATTTAATTTAGTTTGTATTTTAAACAACACTAAATTTATCTTTCATTACATATAACACTAAGTGTATCTTGTGATACACTCTTCACTGAGTTTAAATGAAACAAAAAAACTATTAAACTATTATTATTTATTTTGATAGTTATCACTTAACGATTGGAATAGTGGGTATGTATAATATTAATTAAATTATTAAAATATATTTTCTTGCATATTTATATGGAATTAATTTTTTTTACCAAATTACTTAGAAATGAAAATAAAAAAATATTTCGAATTAAAGGAACCATTTTTATGAAAAATGTTTTTATGCACACAAATGTGTTTTGTATAAATACATAAAAAAATAAATTTGGGTGAATGATGTTAATGAAATTTATATTTATTTATTCCATAAAATGATTATAATCCATCTGATGTGTTTTCAAGACAATATATAAAAATAAAACCAATTTAATTTTTAATGTTTTTTAAAAATCTGTTTTTCTACCTTTTTGTGCACATACTTTTAAAATAATTTTTGAAACATTTATAAAATTTATTTGAAAAAAAATCATTTAAAAAAAATCATGTAAATATTATTTTTTGTGAATATTTTATAATTTTTTGATAAATAGTGAAGAGTGTTGAATTTTAATTAGAAATTACATTTCTATTTAAATTATTCATAATGAAAAAATAAATTTTAATATTTTTTTAAAAAAAATTATTAAAATTATATATATATTTCTAATTTAGTTCATGGGAATAATTTTTATATATAATTTTTATCTAAAACCCTTATAACCTTTTGAACATTTTCTCCTTAAAAAACCAATTTCTTGCCACATCTTCAAAAAAAATTTTAAATAAACATTTTCCAATTTTGTGCATATAATATTGAAAAATGGATTCCATATATTTAATCAAAATAATATCTATAATATTTTATGTTCAGCGTAATTTTTTTACCACAATTAATTTTTGAAAAAATATAAATTATTTACTAAGGTTAAGCTAAAAATGGGATTACCATGGGTTAATCCAAATATAGAAGTATTAAAGTAACCTAAAAACATGTCTAAAATATATTTTATGGAAAAATTTAGAATCTATAATTTATAACCATTTATATTTATATATTTTGGAACCTTTTTTCATTTTTTAAAACAAGGGTACACCTTTTTCTTTTCTAAAATTACAAGTGTGATACTCACCTCAATTATCAATGGCCACCCCTCTATTCTCCTATTAACACATAAAAACCATTTTTTTCAGTTAATACATAACCATATCACTTAAAAACATCCATAATATCATCCTATAAGCCTAATTTTTTATATAAATGTATCCTAGGTAGGATTTTGGTGCAAACCAAAGGAGGTTACCTGGAAAAGTGGTTGTGTTCTGCAATAAGATTTTTTATTTTTTTCTTCCTCCAAATCCTTAAACATTCATTTAAACATGATTATATAATATCAAAAACATGTTACATAATATTATATTTTTTTTATGCTATGGTAATGAACTACAACCATCCCAACTTCCATCAAATGGGTTATGAATTCATCTTTAGTGTGTACGGCATACTACTGCCTTGTGTATCGATGTCATTCATTTCTCCATTACCAAATCTAATAGTTCGGTATGATCTTATATATAAAGAATAAATAAGATATTTATAACACAATTATACAAATTTATTAATAATATTATGTATACCTTTTGTACCGTCCATTCTTTAGGTGATACAATAATGTCATTCGTGCGTACGACGGACTACCGCCTCACGAAGTGATGCGATTCTTTTTTCCATAATAATTTTCATTGAAGATAATAAGGATAAAATAAAAAAATATTTGAGAGATAAATGACATTATTATTATATTAATTACATATTTATCATTATTATAATAAAATATATTGGTTTATTTTATACGTTTTCACTCACCAAAAGATAAAAATGTTGTTCGTGTACGTGTGGACTAGAACCTTCAAAAAGTGACTAGACTCTATCTTTTCATAAACTCGCCCCATATATGATATTTAAATATATATTTAAAGAAAAAATATGTTATTTATGATATTATTATCATTATTTAAATATAAAAATATTACTCACCTCTTTTCCATAATGATCGGTGAAAAATGGAAATGTTACTCATGCGTACGTACGCCCTACTTTCTCTATGATCATAACATAATTTATTTCTCAAAAACAACTTTATGGGTTTATTTTAAAATTATAATAAATGTTAAAATAATATAATTGTGTAAAGATTATTACTCTGGATATGTTGGATCCATGATCAATGTTACATATCCAAACATAAAAAATTAAAACATATAAAAAAACAAAGTTGTTATTACATGCAATGTGATTTTAACAATAAATTTGTGATAAAAATGAAATTAATTGTCATAAGTATAATATATATTTTATAATATATATAATTATGGTTTTATTATATATTTATAAATACTTATATTTATTATATTGGAGTTTCAAATGTGTATGAAGGAAGTTGAGAATTAATGTAAGATATTTCTAGTCTTTGTTTTATTTATGGGAGACTTATTCCATATCCCCAACTTGTTTATTTTTTATGGTGTATATATTAACCCATTTTGGAATGTTTATTTCCAAAAAAAATTAATTTGTAATTGGAATAAAGGTTTTGGTTTGCTTTCATGTTTGAAATGTTATGCAAGGAAGCACCACCATCAAAGTACTATTTGTGATGGACTATAAGAGGAATTACCACTCACAAAGTGGGTCACCAAGTAATGACTTGGTGAATGTATGAATTACCACCCATGAATCTAAGGAGGTTTAAATCGTGGATGTCTGTGAACATGGTTAGTTTATTCCATGTGTTAAAGAATTATAATGCTATTTGATTTTATATTTTCACTATGAGACCTATCTTATAGCTTTTATTAAATGTTCACATAATTCTAAAATATTTTTATAAAATTTAATAAATCATTATTATCCAAGTGGTGTGTTTTGGGACATTTTTTAGGATCATCTATTGAGTGTTCTGATCACCCAATTCTTATGAAATATGGTGTGATTATGGATGTTGTTTACCTAGATTCGGGGAAGGGAGGGTTTCTCACATCTGTAGTGGAATTCATTTATATTCTAACCATTTTTAGTGAAGTTAATGCTTGGGATTGTCTATATTGTGGTCTTATAGGGTACCAACTGTGTGCCTGAGTCTTCATATCGTGGAATCTTCTTGATATACCACTGTATTTTATTTTATTTTTTACTCCAATATAGTTTTTTATTGGTATTTTAATAATTTGTATGGTTAATCTTCATGAAACATATAGCTTGTTTTTATTGATATTCTTTATTAATGTAAAATTAGTTTGTTCTTCAAGGAAAAAATCCCTCAACATTTTACCAATCCCTGAGAATTAATTGATAGTCTTTACTATCCTAGAGACACTACTTAAGGTAATTATCACTTCTGTCTCTCTCAATTTAAAGAGTTAGGGTGAGATATTACACAGGACTAAACCAAACTGGCTTAGCAATTTTTTTGGTTTTCTCATAAAATACATTCCTACCCAATTATTTCATTATCTTAGAACAGTTTACCAAAAAATAGATTAAAATTCTAGGATCGCATAATTGGTTTGTAACTACCCTTGGAAATATCAATTACCCAATCAAAAAATGAATGAGATATAGAATTAGTAATTAGGAAAATGAATGGGGAATATACCATCCATAATGAAGAATTGGTACCCCTAAGTTAACTATGTATTAGAGTTTATGTCTTAGTTACCTTTATAACCAATGCTATCCCATATTAGGAATTCATAGAATTCATAATTTAATGCATTAGAAAATGAATATTCCAAATTGAAATACATAGATTAATAAAATATATTGATTTATATTGAAAACCATATAGATTTATCTCTAATTATCAATACAAATATTAAGAAGATTAATGAAGTAAATTCTACCCCAAGTAAAAAAAAGATCTCTAATTTATCTGACATAAAAATTGGTCAGATATATCCTAAAATGAATTATTTTTAAAATGGATCTCTTCAAAATGATAAATATAAGGATTATAATGTATGATTATTAGTATATAATTTCACCATTTATGATGGTCTAAATTATTATAAAATCATTTATAAATGAGGTTTTAAAGGGTTCCATCTTAGATTCATTGAAGTAGGATGTGTAACAACCTTGGACCGATGGTTTGAACACAATCATTTGGGGTTTTCAAAACACCTAAAACACTCCTCCCAATCTCAATATGTTAAAATAAACACTGATGGTTAGGTAATAATAATGCGGGAGGTACTTTTCCTCTAGGAAAACAAAATATAACAAATAATGATTCATCCCAAAAAAATCTGCATGACCGTTGAGGTTGATGGGCATGAAATCCCAAACTGTATAAGGTTTCACCAGGACTATATATTCATATAAACATAAAAACAAAAATATAGGAAAAATCTACATAAAAATTAATATATATATATATATATATATATATATTTATTCAATCAAGGTATAAAAAGTCCACAATAATATATAATATGAGGGGAAAAAACTTTACATAATGGCCCACACAAATGAGGCCAAAGTGAAAAAGTGAAAAATTGTGGTATACCTAATGTTTCCAACCTAAAAAAGGCATAACCATATAAAAAGATATGATATCAGGGGAAATATCAAAAATTTAAAGCTAATAAAATACCCTATGCACAAGGTCTATATACCCTCAAGGAAAACACACAAAGAGGTACATGTGTCCCAAGGTCCATAAGGTACTATCTCTAATTCTATGATGCCTTTAACTTACCTGAATTATATAAAATAAGGACTCCAAAAATCCCATAGGAAAATTAATAGGTCTTTATTATGGAAACTCAATAAGTTTTCTCCACCCTACCCCTACTATAATTTCATAAACATGAGTGCATGTAGAATACAATATATTACTATTGAATAAGAAATAAAAGTATGAAAAATAAATTAACATTCCTAACATGTTATAAAGTATACTATTTGTAACTAAATTATGTAAATCTATATACTAGTAGTGATCTTATATAGTGAACCTCCCTCTTCATATATTAACATTACATCACGTTTACAGAATAATTAATACATTACAAAAAGACATGGCTGGAGAATTTATTAGTCTAGAGCCTTTAGAAACCTGGAATCATAAAAACTAGAACATAAGTGAATGATATTATATCCCACTAGTTTCTTCATGACTATCCCCCTTCTTAGACACATTATACATAATACATATCTTCATCACCTAGGAAATGAAAACATAAAATAGGGTGAGACCAGATGCTCACTAAGGGTAAAAAAGGAGATATTTAAGCATAAACATCAGAATAAGGGAATAAGAAAGTGATCATGACATTATAAGATCATAACCTATATATAGAAGAGCATACACATGAATCATGGAATAAATATTGGCAGTTCATAATACATGAACCATGAGGGAATCAAGATAATAATCTATGAAAACATAATTGAAGAATAAGACATAGAATTTTTGTGATTATGATACAACCTGTGTACAATTTGTTTTTTGGGATAGGAATAATAGCCCATGTACCCTCTTATTTTTTTCTTGTGACATAACATGTGTTCACTTTTATTTTTGGGCTTGGTCTATAACCCTTGTACAGTCTTTTTTCGGGTTTGGGATAATAACCCATGTACCCTATGAGATCATAAACCTTTTATCATTACCCAATTCTTTGCATGGAGATTTTGGTACCACCCATCCCATAATGAAATCATATATACATGTTCCAAAAAATCATAAAAAATGGTATGAAGGCCAATTAATTGAGATGGGTGTCATAAACATGTAGTCATATCTTACCATGTGAAAAAATACAGGTTTTATAATAATTTCATCAAATAATGAAGCATTAATGAGAAATGAGTTTGATAACAATAATTACATCAAAACATAATCCATTCATAGAATTAATATGAATGGAACCTTTAGATCATTTCTTGGTATGGAATAAGTAACACCAATGGACTCCATCTTACATGGAAAATAATTCGGAAAAATCCTTTAAAAAGTTTTATTGGGTAAAATATCCTTTATTCTTTCAAAAATGAATTTAAAATATAAATCATTTGGAAAATATTTTTATTTTAAATCATAAATGTAATATTGAAAACATTTTTAAAACTATTTTCCTTGAAAAAAATATATAATAATATTGAAAAAGTTTTGAAAATCATTTTGTTGGAAATGATGATAAACATTTGAATTTTTTTTTAAAAACAAATTAAAAAATTACAATGGTATATTTAAAACCATAGAAAATTTTAAAACTCCTTTTTCATTGGAAATTATCTTAAATTATAATTTTTTAATAATTTTCTGAAAACATGGTTTTTAAAGTTCACTACATGTGTCTCAAAGAAGGAAAATTGAGACAAAACTACATTTCTATTTTGGTAACTCTTGAATCATAAAACCCATGAAATAAAGAAAAAAATGGATATGTATATTACCATAAATTTGAGAATAAAAACTACTCTCTCACACTTTTAATTGGTTTCTGGCCAATCCATTATATGGAAAAAATATTATAATTTCTTTGGAAAAAACATCCCCCCCAAGAGGAAATGTAACATCGTCAATGACATCGATCTAAAATAAGAAACAATCCCTTTAAATTATCTTGGTGTTCATATCTTTTGGGGAATTCTTAAGTCCTATCAATTTTCTCCTATTGTTGACCAAATTGTAAATCAGCTTTCCTCTTGGAAGGGCAACGCACTTTCCATGGCAGTTAGGAATTGTCTTGTTAAATCTACTATTTTTTCACAGATAGATTACTCTATGATGGTCTACAAATGGCATGTTGGTCTTATTAAAAAGATGAACATTTAATATTAATAACTTCATCTATATGGTAATTACTTTGGAAAGAAAACTTGTGACTATTCCCTAATCAACCTGTTGCAAGCCCATTGAGAATTGTGGTATTGGTATAAAAAATTAATTTTTTTTAATGAGGCCCTTCAGGATAAACTCACTTAGAACCTTCTTGGTAACACCTCTGATTCTATACCTTTTATCAAAAATAGATTCCTTAACAATCATAAAGATGGTAACTGGAATTAAATTAGTTCTTCAATTTGGTCTGCCATCAAACAATCCTTCATCAATATTATGAATAATTCCAGATACATGTCTTATAGAAACTCTTCCATGAAATTATGGTTGGATAACTTGAAGGGAACACCATTAATTTCTATGGAATATTTTGATCAAACTCGAAAAAATATCAACAGCACCATCAGAGACATATTAAGCTCTAATCGTGACCACCTCCCTAATATTATTCTAAATGTAATTGACAACTACTCTTTAACTTACACTGATGAATTCCTAATTTGGGAACCAGCTCACAATGGTATTCTTAAATCTAAAAATTTCTATTATAATTATATCTGTAACCCTGAGAATGATTACATGTGGCTAATGTTTTTTAAAAAATGTGGATAAAACTTTCAGGATTTACCCTCATCTAGCATCTCACTCACAACAGAGTTCCCACTAATATTTTCCTACAATATTTTGGAATCTATCTTTTCTCTAAGTGTAAAATGTTTAACCAAAACATATAAGATTATAAAAACATATTCCTTTCTTATGTAACTACTTCTTATATTTGGAACTATATTCTGGACATTTTTAATTGCAGATGGTGGTTTTTGGACTCTGTCAAAATTCAACTAATAAACTGTGAAGATATGGAAGGCTCTCACAAATTAAGATCATTTTCCTAGATATAGTTATTGAATTCCACCATGTATTCTGGTATGACCGAAAATCTATTATTCATAAAAATTACTCAATTAATCTAAATGCAGGTCAGATGCAGATTCTTATTTCCATACATGATGCTGCATTGTTGTAAAAGGGAAATTGCCACAATACCGTGCATGACTTTGGAATCATGAATAGGCTATGGATTAATGGAAATTTTTGTCCACCAAATCTTACTCTATAGGGGTTATAGATATCCCCTATCTTTGGATTGATCAAAATCAATATTGACAGCACCTCCAAGGGCAACCCGAGCCTTGTTGTGTGTGGTGCTGTCTTCAGAAATAACTTCAGTTATATTCTTGGATGTTTTATGGGTAGTCATGGAATCACCATATCCTTTGAAGATGAGATGCTAAGTTTGATACATGCAATTTATTTTTCCAATATATTTTGATTGAACAACCTCTGGATTTAAAGAGACTGGATGACCATCATTCAAGTGATCTGGAATAGAGTAATTCATCTTTCTTGGCTGATTAATATGTGTTGGATGGAATGAAATATTTCGCTAATCAATATTAAATATATCATCACTCATGTTGATCAATAATCAAACACAGTTTCTGGCTGATTTTCCAACATGGGAGTAGATCAAGACATTTCCTGGTTTGCAAACCTCCCCAATGAGCTCATTTCCTTTCCTGAAAAAGATTGTAAAATGATCCCTTATTTTCGAATCTTTTAATTTTTCTTTTAATAATATGTAGGATTCAGTCATTCTGGGACAGGGCATAAACTTTTATAAAAATATAATAAAAACAGAATATATTCATGAGCATTATATGCACCACACAAAATAATATAATTTTTAATAAAGTGAAAATATCACAAAAACAAAATTGAGATTATAAATTACCTTACCTTATGTCTTGAATCTCTTCGTATTCATTCAAAAATAATGTATAATAAATATAATTTTATTATAAATCTAACAAAAAACCATAATATTATATATAATATGATATATGGATTCATATTACAAACTTATAAACACTTCTATGTTAAGTTTATGTTTTTTTTAATACCTACATTGTTTTCCACATGTGTTATAATTTGTTATATTTTTTGTCTTATAACATATATAATGATTTATATAATGTAAAACATAATACACACATAATACACATTCATTATATATGTATTTATAATAATCAATTAAAGATATATATATGAAATGAAAGACATCGTTCAAGGAGACTGTAGGTCGTATGTACACATGAACATTTTTTCCATTTAATTATCTTACTTAAAGAAAGAATGTAAATAAAATATATGTATATATTTATAAATATTAATTATATTATAATTATAATTTCACATATATCATATAAATTTACTGAACTCATCCTTAATACATTCCATATAGAGTGTGAAGAAATCACATTGCATTGAGTAGCTCGTAATCCACATTTCCCCAAACAAAATTATCATATTTACAAAAAATGGAAAGCATAAAGGTATGTGTTATATAATAATTATAAAATATTAAATATATAATAAATATAAAATTTATTATATATAAATATATTATCCATCATTATTCCCAACCATAAGAGGTGGCAAGGGAAAAATGATCAACATAGTTCTGTGAGGCAGTAGTTCACAATAGACAAGAATGGTAAGTTCATTAATCATTACATGGAGGTGTATTTAAGTGTAGATAAAAACCTTATAATAAAAAAATATAAGAATAATGAGGATATTGAGTTTTTTATATAAGCATATAATGATTATAATTAAGGCAGTGGAGAATGAAAATAAAACAATGGAGTTGGAGGAAGGATGTTACCTCTTCTCTGTGTAACTCCTTTAGTTTTCACCAAAGGGCATCAATGGATTGCATTAATCCAAAATGGTAGATTTCATGAAGAGGGGAGGGATTTAGGGAATTTAATTGGGAATATATTGTCCAAACCTATGTGGTTTTAGAGGTGTGAACTAGTGGGAGCGATGGTGGCCTTTTATTATGGAGGGGGCATTCTTCGTATTTTTGAAAAAAAGGTTTGGTGTAACAATGTTTTTACCTGTAAAAATTCATAAAAAATTAACTAAAATAAAAAATATATTTTTTATTTAAGAAATATGTCCAAAAAAGGGGTGTTGTAATGGTTTTTAGGTCATTTGTCTCCCGTGTTTATGGGTTAGTTCATTGTAAAGATTAATTTTACCTTAATCATTATAATTAATTTTAATCACTTTCATAAATATTTTTGGTCAAAAATTTAAGTTCATATTATTAGACTAAAAATATTATACTTATTCCATACACATAGGTCTATTTTTCAAATTTCAATTCATAGAAGTGACAAAATTATGTTTAATGTTCATCCTATAGACGTGGTGAGAAAGAGGGGTTTTAAAGTGAGAATGTTCAAAATTTCACTATGGTTTTATATATATATTCAATATGAAAATGATTATTATGACCTAAATTGGATTAATAAATTTATAAAATATCAATTTTTACTTAAAAAAACATAAAATATAGTTTAACTATGTAAATAATTTTGATGAAAAATAAATTTTGAATTTAAATTCTGTATTTTTTTACTATTCACCCAAAAATGAAGTTTATCAGAAAATTGCCAAAAAATAAACCAAAGATAATTTGGACATTATAAATTAAAAAAATATTATTATTTTATAAAATTAAAAATATATGAGGGTCTAAAATTAATTTTGTTTATTGTTCATAGAATGGTATAAAAAGATGTTCATTGGAGAAAATAGAATTTTCAAACATAAAAAGAATTTATGAAAAATTATATTAATATTTTTTATTTATATGAATATATTATAAATAATATTTGAAAATTATTTATTATTATTCAGATTACTTGGTTTAAGAGCTATTTCATAGATATCGTTTTTATGTAATTATAGTAATAAAGTGATATTTCATAGAAACTATGTGATGCATGTAGTGGAAGACAAAAAAATGTTGCGTGTAGTGAAATATTACCTTGATGTAGCATATAAGGAAAGTCTGAATTAGTGTACAATGAAATTAAGACATCAATTAATATTAATTTATTAAAAAATGGTTCATAAAAAATTGGGGTGTTACATTCTACCTCTTAAAATTAATTTCTCTATCAAAATTCATCATTCTCATACAAATAAATTAAATTATTTTTGCCTAATAATTTCCCCATTTACCCACATATATTCCACTAATATGTGATTACCCCCTAAAAATTTTAATAGGCGAGTGTAATGTTTTCACAGAACGTTCTCTGTATGATACATAATTTCAACTAGATTTTCCTCATAAAAAGAATTCTTCTCCAGAGGTATTACTCTTGAGTTTAGTACATGTGAAGGGTCATGTATATACACACTCAGAATAAATACATGGAAAACATCATGTACATGAGTGAGATTTTGAGAAAGTTCCATGTGTAGACTACCATTATGATATGATCAAGAATCTCAAAGGTACCAGTATACCCGGGGCATAGTTCCCATTTCTCAATGAACCTCATAAAGTTCTTAAAAGGATAGATTCATTTTAATAACTTCTCACCAACATTAAAATCTAGGTTAACCCAATGGTTATCAGAATAAATATTCTTCTAGCTTTGATCTACCTTGATATGCTACTGAATGGTTCTAACCTCCTCTTACATTTCAGTATCTTTCTCAACTCCCAATAACTTTCTGTCTCCTATTTCATCCTAGAAAGTTGGAGCTCTATATTTCTTCCAAAAAAGTGAGTCATAAGGATCCATATGAATGCTTGAGTGAAATTTATTGTTGTAAGAAAACTCAACTAAAGAATGAAATTTTTCCTAACCACCTTTTAAATCCAAAGAGAAAGATCTCAAAATATCTTATAGGGTTTGAATTATTCTTTCAAAATTACTATCCATATGAGCATGATAATCTGTGCTGAAACTCAATTATGTATCGTGTTCTTACTAACGACTTCAGAACAACATTGAGCTAAACATAAGACCCCAATTAGATACAACAGAAAGTGTTACTCCATTAAACCTTACCACTTCCTTAATGTATATCCAGGAAAGCTAATCGAGGAAGATTCCTTCTCTGATGGAAATGAAGTTCACTAACTTAGTAAGGAAATCAAAAATCATACATATAGAAGTAAAACCTTTAGAGGTTTTTAGGATTCCAATGATAAAATCCATAGTGATTTTATCCTTTTTCCATTTTGGTTTAGGTAATGGATGCATCATCGCCTCAAAATTTTTTATTTCTCCCCTAACTTGCTGGCACACCAAGAACTGAGATAATAACTCCATGATATCCCTCTTCATGCCATCCCACAAGAATCATTCATTCCAATATCTAAAAATCTTCATACTTTCATGATTAATAGGAATTTAAGAACAAATATTCCCCTAATAACTCCTTCATCAAATCCGGTTTGTAAGAAACCCATAAACGGTTCCTAAATTTTTTCATTTCATCCTCATCAAGGTTAAACTCATTAAAATTTCTAAACATTCTCTATAGCTCTCTGTATTCATTCAATGACTCTTTAATATTTACTTGGATATATGGTTAAATATTCAATTGAAAAAGATAATATTTTTCCCTTCCATTATTATTTCATGATCCATCCTTTAAAAATATAGAAATATTGGATCTTATTTGATCCTGATCAAGGACAAGCTAGCATGGTTCTTTTGGCTCAAATCATTAACAACAATGTTTTCTTTCCCATGGTGGTAATATATTGATAATTCATAGTCCTTTATCATCTCTAACCGTATTCTTTTGCGCATGTTCAAATACTTTTGTTTGAATATATATATTTCAGACATTTATGATCCTTATATATATGACACTTTTCTCTATAAAGATAATGAATCTATTAATTTAATGCAATAATTTCCACAACGAACTCAAAATCTTGAGTTGGGTAATTTTTCTCGTGAATATTTAACCATTAGGAGGCATAAAATAAACCCATGTTATTCTATATAAGAATATATGTGAATCCCTTCTTGGATTCATCACTACAGATTACAAACCCTTCTCTTCTATAGGGTAATGTAAGAACTTGTTCACTAAACAACCTTCCCTTCAGTTCCTCGAAATTTTTCACACATTCATCTATCTATATGAACGTGACACCATTTTGAGTTAACATGGATATAAGATTAGATATTCGTGATAAATACTGCACAAAATATTGATAATAACTAGTTAAACAATGAAAACTATGAATCTCAGTAATTGTGGTTGGTCTAGGACAACATTCAATGCCCTTTTTATTTAATGGATCTACTACTATTCCATCTATTGAGATCATGTGACCATAAAATGAAATCTTTTTTTTTCAAAAATTCATACTTAATAAAAATTCCATACATTTCCCCCTTCCCCCGGGTCTTTAGAACAATTATAAAGTTGTTTCATTCCCTTCCTTTATCTTTAAATATTTAATAATATCATCTATAATGACTACCCTAAACTAATCTAGGTAATTTCTAAAGACACTATTCATCAAATCCATGTATATAGGTGGGACATTAGTAAGAAAAAAAGGCGACACTATATATTTATATTGTCCATAACTTATACATAATTCCATCTGGGGTATATCATTTTTATTAACCCTCAATTGGTTATTTCCAGAACTAAGGTCAATCTTGGAAAAGTGATGAGCTCTACAATGTTGATCAAACAAGTCATCAATACACGGAAGAGGATACTTGTTCTTGATCGTGATCATATTCAAATCAAAATAATCACCGTAGAGTCACATTGATTTGTATTTATTTTACACCAAAATAAAAGGTTCATCCCAGGGTGATACATTTGGAAAAATTAATACCTTCTCAAGGATTTATTGAAGTTTCTTATTCAATTCCTACAAATATATTGGGGCCATTATATATGGATTTGTTTTGAAATTGTTGTGGAATTAGGTATGATATATAAGAGTAAGTAAAATTTTAGATTTTGGAAGAAGGAAAGGAGAAAATTCCTGAAATACATCCACAATGTCTTGAAAAAAGGCATATCATCGATGTCATGTTTATCCTCAATCATATTCTACAAACACACCTCTTGAATGGGAATTAAGACCCATACACTAGATGTAATCACCACAGTAAGTTCATACATATCATCACACTAATATATGATCATAGTTTGGTTTCATATAACAATTATAACTTAATTTAATCAACAATTTATGTAGTATTTATATAGAGAAATCCCATCCTTGACTAATAAGACATCAAATTCAACCAGGGGAAGAATGAAAATGTTTTTAGGTAGTATATTCCAACAAACATCAGTCAAAGAGGAATCATACACTTGAGATTTAGTCATCATACTGTTATGGGGTTTTTACTTCTAATTCCACATATAATTATTTTGGTGGAATATTAATACCCTTGTGAATTTATTTATTTATGAAGGAATGGGTAGATCCATAATCAAATAAGACATTTGTAGCTCTAGATTTGATGGTAAGTGTACCTTTCATCAGGTCATTGTCACACCCCTCATCAGAAATATTGATCGCATTTGATTTCCCCTTACATGTTTGAATAAGAGTATTTTGACACCAATCGTCATAAAAAACTCTTGGGTTTGGGAATTGGTTATCAAAATTCCCATACTCTACACACTTGAATCGTTGATTCTTGGGAGGTAACTTTTGTGGAGATATTTCTCTATTTACATCATTATCCAACTTCATCCCATTAGTGTGGTAATAAATTACCTGATGTACTTCCCTTACACAATTAAAAAACTTATTAGACCCCATTAGAAAATTTCCTCCATGAATATTTCCACACATTGAGCATAAAGGAAGGGTCATTTTCTTCACCTCATTGTTTTTATACTTACTTATGAACTCCATGTTCCTTTTCCCATTAAAACTATAAAATTGATACCTAAATCAAAACTCTATTTCAACTTTGATTTCAAAATGAACAATATCTTCATCGATACTAATGTCTCTTTTTTCCAATTCCCTTCTAAGAATTGGATTTAATCCCTTGAAGAACCTATCAACTTTACATTAGGGTTGGATGATAATTCTAGAAGTGTACCTTCAAAGTCTTGTGAAATTAGCCTCATAAGTACTGAAGGTTTCGTCATCATTTTGATTCAAATCAATAAAATATTTTTCCATATTCTTATGAAGAAAATGAAGAAATAGTTATTGAATAATATGTTCCTAGAATCATCCCAATCAATTCATTCAATTTCATATTTCTTATTCATATTATTTATTACAGTCTGCCATTGGTCTGCTTCTCCTTCTAACCATAAAACAACCATCATTATATTATCATGATCTGAACACAAGATAATATAGAATATATTTTTATTTCTTCTGATGAAGTAATAAGTGGATCATAAGACCTACATAAATATTTTGAAATTTCCTCAAGAAGGACTGAATAGAACACTATACCCTCTTTTTCTTGTTCGGAATATCATAATGATTAACATCTTAAGAATGATGTGTTAGCATAACAATGAATTTTTATATTTCATCTCCCATAGAATTTGTATTCTCCGGAGAATAATAAATTCATTATCTATAACTATCACCATTAATGGAGTTCCTTAATGTTCAAACCATTGACTAAAATCATAAAGCCTAAATTAAGAAACATTTTTCATAGTGAGGAACTAAATAATCATTAAAACCCACACTAAATAATTCTAAAATATGATACCTTCATTAATTCATTACACCCTAGGTTTATCCTAGTATATTTATGGAGAAATTATTTTTAATTTCATTATGATGGTTTGTGAACAGTTTGTGAATTCTAAAAGAATATCCCATAAGAATGAGAGTATGCGCTCACCACCCATGGTCACCAGAGAGTATGCTCCATTGGGGTAAACCTTGTGTACTATATAGGGTCCTTCCCATTTTGGATTTAACTTGGGTGGTTTCTTACTGAGGATCATTGGCGTCCGGAGGGCTAGTACGAGGTTGACTTGAATGAAAGAGTGGAGGCGCACCTTCTTGTTGAAGGATCTAGTTATCTTATTCTGATGCCATACCAGATTGTGCAGGGCACATAAACTATTCTTGTCAAGAGCTTCCAATTCGGTCAGGAAAATTTCAGCTACTTTATCTGGCGCCTGCTGGTCATAGACCACTGTGCGTAATGAGGGAAGCTGGATC
Source organism: Viscum album (assembly GCA_963277665.1). Lineage (NCBI taxonomy): Eukaryota > Viridiplantae > Streptophyta > Magnoliopsida > Santalales > Viscaceae > Viscum > Viscum album. The sequence continues at coordinate 854,749,915 of OY728139.1, forward strand.
TTGATGGGCAGGATGGGCTCAACTGCGTACACCAGGGAATATGGGTTCATCTGGGTGGAATTACGAGTCATTGTCTGATACGCCCAGAGGGCATTGGGGAGCTTGTCCGGTCAAATCTTCTTGTTTTGGCCAACCATTTTATACAAAATGTTAGAAAGGGTTTTGTTGAATGCCTCGATCTGCCCATTATTCTACGCATGATAGTGTTCGGTATGGCTCGAACAGATGATGTACTTGGCATCAACTTCTTCAACTCAGCCGCATGGAAGTTGGTGTCGTTATCAGTGAGGACATCATGAGGGACCCCAAATTGGTAGATGATGTTAGAGCTCACCATTTCAATGATAGAATGGGCCTTGACCGCTTTGAGAAGAACTGCCTCTGCCCACTTGGAAATGAAATCCATAGTGGTAGGATGAACCAACACTAGCGAGCTGTCGCCGGTGGGTATGGTCCTACGACATTGAGTCCCCACACCGCAAACAGCCAGGTATACCTGGTAGTGTAGAGTGGCTCTGGCGGCCGATGCATGAAGTTATCATGGATTTGGCACACGTGACATCTCTTGGCGAACATGATGCAGTTGTGGATCAGGGAGGGCTAGAAGTACCCCAGGCTCTGGATCTGGTGAGATAATTTCGGCCCAGCCTGGTGGGAACCGCAGGAACCAGTGTGAACCTCCTGCATGACCTAGGAAATCTCTTCTCCTGGGATGAATCAGAGTAAAATACCATCAAATCAATGCTTATAGAGGATCCTCTCAAGGTTGGGACCACTCTGGAGGGTAAACTACAGCGCGCAGCGTCGAATTTGCTCACGCTCAGCCCGATTAGCCAGGGGCACCCATTTTGGAGATACTCAACAAAAGGTGCTCTCCAATCGAGAATCATTTCGACCATTGCATCTGAGGAACCTGGGGATCCTGACATGGAGGCGTCGGCGGTAGGATGGCTTACTCACAGGCCATCATAATCTTCTTGGGTAACGGGGGAAATGAACCTTCTGTGTGCCAAATGTATAATCAGATCATCCTACTCAGGTTCTGCATGTGATGCATCCATGCTGGTCAGGGCATCGGCCCGACTGTTCTAGGATTGAGGGACATGAGTAACCTCTGACGGAGATAGGAACTGGGCCATTAGCTGGAGGGTGCGCTCCAACAGTGGAGTGAGCTCTGGCTTTCTGACGACATAGTAATCATTTAATTTCTTGATGACTAGTTCGGAATCCCATTTCACATGAAAATGGGGTACATCGATCTCGAGGGCCAGCTCAAGGAGAGTGATAAGATCCTGATACTCTGCCTCATTGCTGTTGAATCCTTCTGATAGCAGGAAATAATATGGAAGAATGGATTGCAATGAGGTAATAAAGACAATACCTTGGCTTATCCTGTTGAGTCTGGGATCGTTAAGCCTCCTATTGGTGGGTCGCCGTGAAGCACCATCTAAGCGCATCTGCCAGCATTGGATCATAGGATCTACAGAGAGGATCGCCTCTTCGAGAAAATCCAAGTCCTGGGATTGGTCTGCAGAGGTCGGATGGGCAGCAAGGATGTCTTCCAATTCCTGTCCCTTGATATCTTTTTGAGGGATGAACCTGATGTCAAAATATTGGAGGATTACGACCCACTGTGCTAGGATACCTACCAATATGGGGTGGTTCAGAATGTAATTTAGTAGGTCTACCTGAGACACTAGTTGTACCTTGTTGTGCTATAGGTAGTGTTGAAATTTTTGTACTGTGAATACCAGTGCAATTCAGCTCTTCTCGATGGAGGAGTACCTCATCTCCGTATCGAGGATCATGCATATGAGGTAGAAGAGTATGTTTTCTATCCCATCATTGTTCTTTTGGGTTAGGAGGGTGTCGAGAGATCTTTCCAGAGTGGTAACATAGAGGGTCAGCGGCTTTCTGGGGATGGGTGGCATCAATACTGGATGCTAGAGTAGATACCTCTTGATTTCCTCAAACGCAGTCTATCACTCTTCATCCCATTTGTAGGTAGAGACTTTCTTCATGAGATGGAAAAAGGGATTACACACACCGTCCAGATTCGAAATGAATCGGAGTATATAGGCTATGTGGCCTTGAAAGCCTCGAAGCTCCCGAATGTTGCTCGGGGGAGGCATCTGGCTGATGGACTTGATTTTCTCGGGGTCGATCTTGATGCCTCAATACCTGAAAACAAAGCCAAGAAACTTCTTGGAGGTGACCCCGAAGGCACATTTCAGTGAGTTCAGCTTCAAATGGTGGGAGTGGAGGAATCCGAACACCTTCTCAAGATCCTTGAGATGGTCCTTGAGCTGGCGGGACTTGACCACCAGATCATCCACATTGCACTCCACCAATGTCCTGAGGATTGGATTGAATATGCAGTGCATGACCCGTTGATAGGTGGCACCTGCATTCTTCAGGCCGAAGGGCATAACTTGGTAATAGAAAGTACCTTGGGGAACCCTGAAATCGGTGGACTCTTCGTCCTCTGGAGCCATCCGGATTTGATTATACCCAAAGTAACCATCCATAAAGGAGAGGGCTTGGAACCCAGCCGTAGTGTCTATCAACAATTCTGTCACTAAAAGGGGAAAATCATTCATTGGATAGTGACAGTTGAGATCGTAGAAGTCGATATAGATTATGATATGTATGTTCTTCTTTCGGACTAGCACAATGTTGGCTAGCCACTTGGGGTACTGGACCTCCTTAATGAAATTGGCTCTGATGAGCTTTTCAACTTCAGCCTCGACCATGGCACTATGAGAAGGGTGCATATTCATGGGAGGCATCTTGAACAAGCAATGATTTTTCGGGAGAATGAGGCAGTGGACAGCTACCTGAGGATCTAGTCTTGGAATATCATCTTACCTCCAGGAAAACACATCACGGTGTTGTTTAAGGAATTCAATGTACCGTTGATGTTCTTTGAGGGACATAATGTAAGTAATCAATGTGGGTATCAGATCTGTCTCACTACCAAGGTTCACCTGTACCAATTCATCGACTGTGGTGGAAACACCTTCTTTAAAGGTGGGGGAGCATCCTTCAGATCCTCTTCTTCTCTTGTGGAGGATGGATTCATAGTGGGAGAAGCTTCATATGGGTTGGAAGAACCTGAAGAGAGGTTGGTACCAGCATGAACAGCAGAGGATAGAGCATCAGGAGATTCACGCACCGCCGAGACCATGGTGTTGAAGGAGGTTGATCCAATCCATCGGGTCTTCAGCCCAAGGGTCCATGCTTGATGATATCAGAGCAATGGTGGCGCATTGGCTTGAGCCAGTTAATCCCAGACCAGTGGAATAGGCACGTGTGATGTACTGTCCTTGCAATTAGGTGGACATCCTGATACCATATGGGGGTAGGAGGCTCCGTGATCACCTGAGCCTGGTCTGTGTAAGAGTACGAGGTGATTTTCCACCGATTCTTGGACTTGGGAATTTTCCTTCCTCTTTTACCATAGACAAAATATAATTTCCCTATGTTGGGGGTCATGGCCTCCAATCGATGGATTGGGAAGATGTAGGCGTCATCCAGACCTTCCCAGCGGTCAGTCATGACCGGGGTGGGATCATCCTCGCTTTCCAGAATCTGCTTATCCATGCTCTTGTAATAGTCAAAATCTAGCTAATGGGATTAAAAAGTGGGAAAAGGAGATGCATCACCTTGGAGTATGACCACTAGACCATTTAGGGAGTAATTGAGGCACTGATGATATGACGAGGGGACCGCCGCGTGCAGGTGGAGCCACGGTCTGCCCGTCAATGTGATGTACGCAGTGTCCTCAGAGACAACCTTGAACTCAGTGCTGGAAACTAGGCTACCGAATTAGGTCATCAGACAGATCTTTCCAATAGGGGTCTGCTCTGTCTGGTCATATCCCTAGATTCTTAAATCGGATGGAGTTAGGTCACCTTCGTATATCCCCAGCTTTCGCAGCATCTGTTTTGGAATAAGGTTGATAGAGCCAGTGTCAACGAGAGAACGGAAAATCTCTATCCCATTGAATTGGATGGTGATATACATTGGGAAGATGTGCCCATGTATGGGAGAACCTTCATCCTCTCTAGAGAATGAAATGAGGGCCTCGACACTCCCAACTGTTTTAGCATGAAAGGCTTCCACGGCTGCTACCTTCGTCTCAAACTGGAGGGGGCTTCCTAAAGCTTCGATGAGTTCTTTACGCATATCTGGTGATAGGAGAAGGGCTTCAAGGATGGAAATACTCAATGGGATACAAGAGAGGTGCTTGAGGACATCATACATCCATGCCTAGTGCAAACGTATGCTTACAGGAGGTCTCTCTATGTTTTAATACACAACGGGCTCCGCTGGCTGGACCGGCAGCTGGCTGATACTGGGCACATCTCACGGCTCCGAAGTTGAAGCTCAAAATGTAGCTACTGAGTGAGGACCGAATGACTGGTATCAACATATAACTGGTCCCGGTTGGTCAAAGCATGGCCGAGGAAGTTCTGCCTGATCCAGTAGCACAAACGGTGGTGGAGGTGGGCCTACCGACACCGGATGCAGAGGCTACACGTGATGGGTTCTGCGTTGGGCCTGATGTCTGGTCTCTGTAGCATGAACGGACCGGCTGGAGGTGCCAAATAATGTGAGATGATGACCAATGTGGTCATAGATTTTCTGACATTGGCGCCTACTAGGGATGTTGGGGAGGTTCTTCGAGCGCTCCCCCTCGTTGGGAGTCATATAGGGGTTTACCAACTCTATGGTGTTAACCGAAGCATACCCTGGCCTGTCATATGAAGAGTCATACACTAATGGAAAAACTATGTGAGGGATCCCCATCTCAGGGGGGGCATGAGGCCACCGAGAGTACGGGATGACAACGACATTGGTGGGTCACATTGCTTCTTCTTACGTCGCCGATGCTTTCTCTTCTAGGAAGAGGCCGGCTGAGATGATGATGCAGAAGTGGTAGCCACAACTTCTGAAGGTTCTGGCCATTTCAAGCATGCTCGAATGATTCCATGGGTTCATGCAACCATTTTTTGAGTCATCCAATTGTCGTAATTCGGGGACCCACGATTAGGAACCTTCTACCACTCACCTTCGCTGTCTTTACAGCTGTCTGGACATACAAAAACACCTGCCACCTATTCTCGGGCCGGGCCTAACCTGAATATGTTGTTGTCAATATGGTCTTGGAGCTAGTCCTTGAACACATAGCATTTCCTGATGGTATGATCCGAGATCTGATGATAAGGGCAGTAGTTCGGGAGATTTATAAGATTCGCCTCCTCTAGCATTCTGCACTCAGGTAATTGTACAATTCCCTACTCTAAGGTGCTTCAGATGTAACTGGGGACCTAGGACTTGTTAAATGAGTGGTTCTAGTTTATTTTGTCTGGGAAGGGGGCTTTGGGAACCTGTCCCTAAAGTTGGGCTAGAGGAGCCTTCTGTGGAGGCGGACCCTGATTGTCCCGCCTAGGCAGAGGAGGTGCATTCCGCGGGGGTGCCTGCTGATTGTAAGGTGAGTGCTGCTGAGCCGGAGGATGAGCCTAAGGTAGAGGGCCTCTACAAGGATGTGGGGTCGGTGCTACTAGTATAAATTTTAGTTGCGGGGGGATTCTATTTGGGCCACCGTGGCAGGCTTGGCTCTGGGAGCTGTCCTCACAGGAATCACATGAGGCAATGGGCGTACCTTACTGGCCTGTTGGAGTGCTTCTTCAAGGCACTGGGCCTTATCAGAAAAGTATAGGAACCATCTGGGATAGTTTTGAGTGTTCAGAGAAGGAACCTGTTCCGTCTTGACTTTCCCTACTCACATCGTCAGTAATTGCTCCTCAGTCAGTGGCATGTTAAGGGAGTACGTGAGTCCCTTCCTCCGGGCGATAAAATCTAGGACTTGATCATCAGGCCTTTGCTTCCACATGAAGAGGTATATGATGTTCATTTTCCGGGTTGTGGAACTGAACTGGTAGAGGAATTTCCTTTGAAGGTCCTCCCAGCTGGTCACAGATCCGACGGGGAGCTGGTTGTACCAGACGAATGCCAGCCCCTCCAACGTCTGAACAAAACAGTGGAGTTTCACAGCTTCATGCTACGCTGGCATCCCTAAAATAGGCCCGCACATTATGTTCGAAGTGGTATAGGTGTTGCGGTGGGTCACATGTCCCGTTAAACTGGGATAAGGTGGGATTCCCGAAACCCGGAGGTGCTGGCATATCATCTACCCATACTGGGTATGGCTTGCCATCTGGTGAGATAGCCACCTGTCACATTTCTAATGCCTCCAGGCGAGCTATGAGCACCACCATAGGATCTTTTGGGTGGGGTTCCCTGTCTTGATGGGGATCCCTAACCACGAGTGTGTTTCCGGGCTCTTCGATATGGTAGACGGGTTCAACGGCTCATGGAGCAACTGATGGAGCACCCTATGGGGTAGCTGGGGGAACCCGGGCTGGATTCCTCGGATTGTCGCGCCAATCGAGAGGGTTTAGTGATACGTACGATGCCTAATTTCCGTGAGCTCTGGCTTCAATCCGGTCCATAGGAGTGGTGTGATCAGAGTTTCTCAGAGGCATCTTTCCAAGGTGTAGTTGTTCCTGCCCCTGTTGCCCCGGCCTATGATCACCATAGTCGAGTTGTCGCTCTACAATGCATTCATCAAGGAGTTCCTCGAATAGTTTCTTCTGCTCAGTGAGTTTCTGGTGAAACTTGGCCTTCTTGGGGTCCTACTCCGTCTTCTGCACTGAGGCCGACGGGTCCGAATACTTGGTAGCCCCGACATGCTCTTTGCCCTTATCGGAATTTCGGCTGAGTACCAATGCCTCAGTGGGCACAGTGAGACCTAGTATGTTCGTCTGCTGATGAGTAATCCTTCCCGATGGATCCAGTAGTTGTAGCATTCCCTATGGGGGAAAGTTCCCCTCGAAAAGCTCCAACTAATCCTCCTTGTCCACCACATCGGCCATGTTGACCGCAACTCTTCCCTGGGGCATGTCTTTGATGTTGTCAGGTGAGTCGGGCTGCCGCCGGATAGAACTGAAGAGGAGGGCCGCATACTACCCCATCCATAGAATTTCACGTGGGGGTTAGTCTCCCAAATAATTTTTCTGAGTACCTTGATACTCTGGACGCATTGCTGCTGGAGAGCTTCTCGACGACCTGGTGACTTGGGTCATTGGGCCACAGGAAGTGCGGCCAGATCAACTAGGCAACACTGCTCACTAATGTCTTCGAAATGCATTTGGATCTTTGGATAAACAATGTGATGATGAAGAATATTGAAGTGTGTCACCCAGATGGTGTATCAGAAGCACTCATATTCTTCTAGAGTGAGGGATTCTCGTACGCAGAAATCCCATGCTGCCACAGTCTAGAACATCTCAGGGAAGTTATTCACTGCCAGGATGCACTAGAAAATCCTCAGCTCAGATTCAGGGTCTAGGCCTTGATTAACCAATTCATGAATAAGTGGTGGCTGAGGAACTAGCAGCAGTACTAAGGCAGACTGTTGGGATGACAAGTTGGCTGATGGAGAGTACATCGAACGGGCTGACTGGCTGCCGATTCTCAGGATGTCCTCCGAGGAGTATAGCGACTTGGATGCTATGTTGTAATAAGAGGGGATGATGACCGTCATTCCCAGTTGAGGAGACAGGGCTGTAGGTGATAGGTGGTGATGCTGCTTGCCTTCCATTGGTCACCAGAATAGCTCTATGTGATCTCTTGTGGAGGTAGAAAGTGCTTCCGACGACGATGGTGGCGATTGAAAGACCATACATTGTGGGGTCACCAGATCTTCTTCCTCTTGGATATACATATGGAGGGAGGTGGTGATCCTATGGATCTTGCATTCTGGGAGTACTAGGCTGATGCACCTTGTCCCTGCCCCGACCCTGACTCGGGCGAGCGAGGGGAGGGCTCCCGAGCTGAGTTGCACTCTGCCTCAAAGTCTGAGAAGCGAACCCTTTGGATCTCCATCCGGGACATCCCAAGATTCCTCTTTTGGTGGCAACGGCCCGCCATCTTGCCCCTCATTGGATCCTTGGGGCAGGGCTGATTCTGGATGGGTCGTAGTGCTTAGTAGCCCCAACGTGCTCTTTACCTTTACCTGAATTCCGGATGAGTACCAATGCCTCGGTGGGAACAAGGAGACTTAGTAGGTTCCTCTGCTGACGATTAATCCTTCCTGATGGATCCAGTAGTGACAGCATTCCCTCAGGGGAAGTCCCCCTTGAAAATATCCAACTCATCCTCCTTGTCAACCATGTCGGCCATGTTGACCACGACTCTTCCCGGGGGCATGTCCTCGATGTCTCCAGGTGATTCGGGCTGCCACCGGATAGAACAGAAGAAAAGGGCTTCATACTGCCCCCATCCATGGATTCTCACGTTGGGGGTTGCCTCCTTGATTATTTTGAGGAGTACCTTCATACTCGGGACGCAATGCTGTTGTAGAGCTTCTCGGCGACCTGGTGACTCAGGGCGCTGGGCCAGAGGAAGTGCGGCCAGATCGACTAGGCAGCACAAATCACTTATGTCTTCGAAATGTGTTTGGATATTTGGATAAACCACACAATGATGACGAATATTGAAGTGTGTCACCCAGAAGGTGTATGAGAAACACTCAACATCATCTAGAGTGAGGGATTTCAGTACGTGGAAATCTCGTGCTGCCATGGGCCAGAACTTCTCTGGGAAGCGATTCACTGCCAAGATGCACTAAAAACTCTTCGACTCAGATTCAGGTTCTGGCCCTTGATTGCCCCATTCATCAATAGGGGTTGGATAAGGAACTGACAGTGGTACTGAGGTAGACCACTATGATGAAAATTTGGCTAGTGGAGAGTAAGGCGAACGGGCTGACTGGCTGCCGATTCTCAAGCTGTCCTTCGAGGAATGTAGTGACCTGGCCGCTATGTTGCAATAAGAGGGGTTGACGACCACCATTCCTGGCTCAGGGGCTAGGGTTTCTATTGATAGGTGGTGATACTTCTCGCCTTCCATTGTTACCTAGAATATCTCTATGTGATCTTTTGTAGACGTAGAAAGTGCTTCCAGTGACGATGAGGGTGATTGCACGACCGTAACTTGCTGGGTCGCCAGATTTTCTTCCTCCTGGATATACCTATGGAGGGAGGTGGGGATCCTATGGTCCTCGCATTCTGGGAGTACCAGGCTAATGCGCCTCATCTCTGCCCTGACCCTTGACTCGGGCGAGGGAGGGGAGGGCTCACGAGCTGAGTCGTACTTCACATCAGAGTCTGAGAAGCGGACCGGTTTGATCTCCATCCAGGCCTTTCCAGTATTTTTCTTGTGGCGGTGACCACCCGCCTTCATTCCCTTGATTGGCTGCTCAGAGAAAGATTGATTCCTGACATGAGGTCCTTCGACCTTACTGGTGTTGGGGCAGAGAGGGCTTCCGCCTGAGAAAGATAGGGTGTGAGGAGCACCAGGAAAAATGTAGAAGGGCACATGGGGATGACCTCTATAGATAGCACTAGAGCAGGAAAAGCCTCCGCTGGGATTGAGAGGAGAACTCAGACGACCTCTGTTCTTGGTGCTGGTGGAGTGAGGTTGGCCCACACACTTCTGGTTTCTAGAGCGAGGAGGACCTTCACTGGATGCCGAAAGGATATGGGGATGGTCCCAACGTGGAAGAGAGAACAGATGTGCAACGTACCCATACCGATGGTCGGGTGCAGGAAAAATTACTCCATACCCAGTGTAATGGGCATGAGAGAGGCTTCTGTGCTGAGTGTCACTACCGTGGGGAAAACCTTCATTCGAATAGGGGACGGTGCAGGGCACACCTCCATACTGAGCCTCAAAATGGGGCAGGACCACGCTTTCTATGGTAGTGGTATGGGGAGGACCTCCGTACTGGGAGAAATCATTGCGGGTTGGTTCGTGTCTACTACTACCCATGTTGGCGACCAAGAGAGTCGACCCAGCCTACCCGTGGGGTGGTTGGGGCCTCAACCTTGGCTAGGCATAAAAGTTCCCCGGCTCAGTGCATGACGGGAATTGAGGATACGTGTCGGAGGTGGCTAGGGAAACATTGGACGTTGACGTCAATGCCCCATGGAGGGCATTTTCCTCATCGTGCGACCGACGCTGGCGTCGGGTCAGGTGAACTGGAGCTGGTGGTCCAGGCACGTGGCGTACCAGCTCCACTTCTAGAAAGACAAGGCAGCGGTGCTAACATAGCTGGGTGGGAGTCCTTGCTGGGAGACCCTAAATCAGGACTCTAACCAGGCTTGGCCGGGCATCACCTACCTCATCAGCGTAAGGCAGGGAGTCATCACAGTGCTACGGGGATAGGCTCCCGAAATGATTGTTGGTTGGGTTGGGGAGAAGCGGATTCCTGTGAGGCCCTCGGGGGCGGTGTTGACGTCGAGGCGCAGCTGCCTCCATGTCTAGGTGAGCCATATCCCGTGTCAAAATCATGCCCTCCTTCTCGTAGCGATGCACGAGGTTGTTGAACTCCCTCCTTTGGATGAACTTAGATGGGGAGAGGGGGAGTAGGTTCCCCATAGCCATGGATGTAGAGTCAATTGTGGAAGAGGTAAAACCATGTGGTGCTTCCGTGATGGCGCTGCCCCTGCCCCTGCGTAGGCGGGTCGGTGGTGATCGCGTCCCTAAAGCAGCAACTTGGTTCCTGAGAAGCAGAGAGATTAAATGATCAGTTATAAAAAGAAAAGGAATCAGAGAACAATTCCCCCGCACTATATCGTCTTCCATGGTTGGCAAGAGGGATCCATGTCGACAACGTTGCAGATAAGTATGTCCAACGTTCTATAGCCCCAACGTCTGGTGAGTCTCATGCCAGGCCCGCTATTTTCCTGGTGGAACCTGGTGCCGGATAGCTGGATCTGTTGAAATTTTAATCTATTGATGTCATGAGCACTACTAATCTCCATATTGAGGAGAAGCACTTTCACATCAGGTTCACCATTTCTGTTTCCGACGCTTTTGACAGGGCGTACGCGCCCGTCTTCTTGAGTATGATAGGCACAACTTTTGTTACCCCGCATTCTCTCTTTCCAAAGGCAGGTGACATCCTCTCCTTATTCAGGGACGTTTGCTACTTGATCGAAATGGGATGATGGGATGTTGATTCTTCATTCTTTGGATTCCTCCTCGGAACTCTTCACCTAGTCCGGGTCTCTCTTATCGATTAAGTCATTGTTCGTGAAACTCTTTCAGGTGCCATATCTTCATGGACGCCAGTTAATTATGTTGGTTCTGTCGAGACATTCCATGTGGTCTTTAAATAACGGCAACCTTCGGTTAGGGGAGTAGTCACGCTGGGGGAATCATTGACGTGTCTGGGTGCTGGGGAATCGGTGTATCTGTGTTTCATTTCTTATTGTAGGGATTCTAGAGGGCATGGAAGCCCGAGGCATCCCACATCGAACATAGGGAATTTTATTCTATAGGCATGTAACTGAGGTTTTCCTCAGCTTCCCATGTTTAACACAGGGTATGCCGTGAGTTTAACGTCCTGCAGAGATGGATCAGACAAATCGGAACACTGATTAGAGTCAATCAGATGGAACCCCTAGAGGGAACACCAATATTGGGTCCAACGCGTTGGCAACTTCCCAAATCCTATTGATGAGAATAGAGTATAATGTGGCAGGATCCCACCGGGATGTGGCATCCCGGGTGAGAATCATGATGGTTGATGGGGGTTTTGGGCTTGAGCCTCATAGAGGTTTCCTACGTATCACCGTGGCAGGGAATCAAAGTCTGTGTAGTTTAATGAGACGGTGGGACACCTGAGGAGGTGACCTGTGATAATGGACGCACGAGTGATGGGATTGAACCACGTGGAGGCTTCCTATGTATCCCCGTGGTATGGAATCAAAGACCTCGTAGTTCGGGTGGCGAATACAGTTTAACGTCATGCGGGACGGGGGGGGGGGGAACCAGACATGGAGGAACTACTGGGTGGTTGTATTTAACCTTGTGGATGCTTTTTACGTACCATGCCTTGACTGGATCAATGTCCTCGTAGTTTGGGATGGAATGGGGCTTACACTCTGAGGCGGCCCAAGATGGTTGGTTTTGGGGCATGAACCTCGTGGAGGCTTCCTACGTACCATTCCTTGACATGGATCAAAGTCCCAGTAGTTTGAATGGTATGGGGCTTATACTCTGAGGTGGCCCAAGGTGGCATGGTTCTTACGTTTTGAGGCTTCCCAAGGTGGCATGGGGCTTAATTTTTGAGGTGGCCCAAGGTGGCATGGGGCTTACGTTTTGAGGCAGCCCATTGTGGCTTAGGGCTTATGCTATGAGGTGGCCCATGGTGGTGAACCGACGTGAAAGTGGTAGGAATGACTAGGTGGTGGGCTTGAACCTTGTGGAGGCTTCCTACGTATCCCCGTGGTGGGGAATCAATGTCCACATAGTTCATGAATATAGTTTAATGTCATGTAGGAAGAAGGATCAAGGATTACACTCTGAGGTGGCCCATAGTGTTGTTGAACCGACGTGAAGGGGTTAGAACAACCAGATGGTGGGCTTGAACCTCCTAGAGGCTTCCTACGTATCCTTATGGCAGGGAATCAAAATCCACATAGTTCGGTGGGAGGAAGTCGGCAAAACGACATGAATAAGAAGAAGGGTTCCAAATGGGTCGTGGGCTTGAACCTCAAGGATTCTTCCTACATACCATGCCTTGACTTAGATCAAAGTCCTCATAGTTCACAGAAAATGAATACAGTTTAACGTCATGTGGGATAAGAGTTTTCATGGTCGATGCTTGTTCTATGCCCACGTGAGTCATGGTCAGTTTAAAAAAACAAGAGGTAGTAGGGACTTGACGATCACGTCACGAAAGGTGCATCCGGGGAAGCAGAATGGGGCTTACATGTGGCTAGCAGCCCAGGGAGATGAAGATTGGGACTTACTGCAGGATGGAGGCCCGATTGTGAAAAACCCCAATGGGAGAGAGATTCTGCACGGAATAAGAGAAGAGAAGTGCTGAAGCCCATCCCTGCTTTCCTTGGCCTTTAACCCTAAGGAAGTATGGAGGTGCATGGGTGCTACCTCCTATGGGCCAGGCTAGGGGCAAGGTCACAGTTTAATGTCATGTGCTAAGGACGATGGTTCTTGGTAGTTTAATGTCCTACATCTCGGATGAGGTGGGATCACTACACACCCCTAGGACTTACATAACCGGTCCCCCATACTCTTTGGTGTAGAGAGGGGACGATCAAGTCCGTGGCTGGGGGTGTTGTAGAGTGATCCATTTGGGAGTCCAAGTTAGCGTTGCTATGCGAAGAAGCAATAGCCATTAGCATGCCTATGCAAAGAAATCATGAGGCGAAGCAACGCAACGAGTGGTGGTGTCCAAGGGACTTTGAAATCACATCGTACAAACTTAGAGGGACGCACATGAAGAGAAATTGCAAAGTAGATTGGTTCATAGGCAAGGTCCTTGTAAAGCTATGCTTCTCCGCGTGGTAGAGGGAACTCGCGAAGGGGTGTGCTTCGTGAAGTGGGATGCCATAGCCTTAGCAAGTGGTGAAGGTGCATAAGTTAGGTGCTTTGCGAAGTGTAAAGGGCTTCACGGAGCACCATCTAGCGGAGAAAAGGTGCCACGCGAAGCAGGTGGTCGTGAGGTAATGTGCTTTATGATGTACAGTGACCCTACCTTGACATGTGGATCATGTGTACATGAAGGGTGCTTCACGAAGCATAAACGCTTCGTGATGACCCGAGTCCCCTTGGGGATCCCCTTCCTCCACGAAGGCCCTTAGGCTTTGCTAAAGGCATCCATCTCAGATGAGGGGAGAAAAATTCAACAAGGGGGAGGCACTTCGCGGAACAGAAGTACCTCACGTAGCTCATGGTTCGCAGAGAAAAGGATGCTTCACGATTTGGGATCTAGGAAGTTGAAAGGTCGGATTCTTCGTCCCTCGGGCTCGGGGGGATCCTGGTATTTATAGGAAAGAGGCGCCGTGGAGCAGGGCTGACGTGGTGTGAAGTGGGAGGTTGGGTGCTTCGTGGTGGGCTCGCGAATGTCAAACCGGTTCATAGGGCGTCCCGCCTCCTTCCTTCACGGCGGGCTCACGAATGTCAAACCAGTTCACAGGGCGTCCTGCATCCTTCCTTAGTGGTGTGCTCACCAACATCACACCGGTTCGCAGGGCATCCCACCTCCTTCCTTCGCGGAGGGCTCGCGAACATCAAACCGGTTCAAAGGGCGTCCCGCCTCCTTCTATAGCAGTGGGTGAGGTGCTGATGGATCTTCATGAAGGGTCTTCGCAAGGCAGTTCTTTGGAGTCTGCTTTGGGCCTCTTCTTTGTCCTGAATTTTGGTGCCAACAGTCTTGGTGAATACCCTTGACATTATATTTCCTTTTCTTATGTTTATTCCACAATTACATGTTTTTTGAAAATGTTATTCTCTCATGAATCATACTATTCTATTTCCTTATGATTAATGTATTATGAAACACCAATAGTTATTTCATGAATCAATACTGTGATATATGATACGCTGGGTATGGTTTTGAAATGTTGTGATCATGTTAATATACAGTAATGCACATGTTTTTATTACGTATATTCCTTTTAACCCTTATAAAGAATATAAAATCACCCTTTATTATGTTTCATGTCCCTATATTATGAATAATGGTTTTAAGTCAGGCATTTTCAATAATGTTAATAAAGGGTAAGATCTTTATTGGAGATGTTGAAGATATTTCACCAAATTAGAATATTATGTATGCATTATCCTAAGACACATAAATATTATGGTCATCTGGTGTGTTCTTGTGTAATTTATTGAATATTAATATAAGAAAGCAAAAGTCCATGTATGAAAATCCAAGATATATATAGTTGGTATCAGAGGAATGTTTCAGTTAACCGTTAGAAACTAGGATGAGATAAATTTAGTGCGATACCTAAGGTTATTTATAAGGATATTTCTAAATATGTCTATAAGGATAAGTCTATGGATGAGTCAGGGTATATGAATATTTTCTATAATAATGGTAAAGGATAGATTAAGTGGTTTCAAAGAAATTACATCCATGACTTGATACTACAAGTGGATGTGTATTTGGCATAGAGGTACCTATTGAAAATGAATCTAAAAAGGGTGCATTGAGCCAGACTTGATCATCACCTAGTGTATGAAAACTGACCTTATTTCTCACATTGTTTTATACTATTAGGGGATATTATTTGGAAAATCACAAACTTATTACAAATCATAATGAATAATTTATTTGATGATTACTTTGAATAACCTTTGATAATCCTAATGTGTAATAAATTGAAAAGAATGTGTTATGATTTAGACATCCTATAAGTGATTTTTCATGATTATGTGGTTCAATAATAGGATTTTTATTTCTCACACTATGATATTTGGTTTTAGTCAATAGTGGGAATCAAAAGTAACTGGGTTATCATTGAATGTGAAATTCAATTTTCTGATTAGCAGTGAAATGAGATGAAGAATAGAGTGAAGGATATTATTATTATTCCTAATTAGTTATTATGGTACATGATTTATAATATTCACCTTAACAAAATATTTTAATCACTAAATAAGAGAATGATAGAGTTCACTAAGAATTTGGATAGTGAATTCCATTGGGTAATGAATATTACCTTTTTTATATGTTGAGAATGTGTGAAAAAACACTCATAGGAATGTCTCAGATGGATGAGAAGATGACTTGGGTGTAGAAATATAGGACACAAAAAATAACTATACAAGAAAAATGAAAAGTTCTATTAAGAAAATTGAATGGAAAATTGGTATCCCTAAGTAATTATCAATGGATAAATGTTTTAAATGTGGAATGTATGTTAATTATTAAAATCAATGTCCTAAGGGGAAATATTATGAAGAGAATACGAAAGTTTTTATGAATAATGGTTTTTCTCTTGATAATGAAGTTACAATGAATGAAATATAGAAGTAAAGAAGTACTAAATAACAAGATAATGAATTTTATCCCACAGTTTAATAATGAAGTATAATGATTAAAGTGTTGATGTATTGAAACTTAACAATTATGAAATATATATGTTTTTTAATATATGTTTTTCATTAATGATTTTCAATAATATATTAAATGGTAATGATGACCTAGAAATGTGATTTAATGGAAAGGTGATATTCATGGAAAAACATTTCTAAGGGAAATATAACTCTTAATATGTTCACGATTTTTAGATAACGATGTTTGGATAATGACATGATTGACATGGGTAATTTAAATTGGACAGCACATATATCCTTGGAACTAATTAATGATTTATTTTCAAATTGGTTTATGCTATCATTGATGGAGTTTATAACATTTTTTTATTTAAGGATAATATCCAATAATTTATTTTTTATGTATGGAATGAGGAATCATGTATGTTTTCAATAACTTTTTATGCTAATTCATGTTATTACCATGTTTTAATAAAATACATGATGGAGGTATTCACATGTATGTTATGTGACAGCCAAGAGCCACATTAGGTTATATGGTGGAATACTGTTAAGTTAATTTTGAGAAATTTAGTGAACTTATTTATATATTTTTAATTTTTAAGGGTTATAAGATTAACTATTTATATAATTGTTTAAGTTGATATTTGGATGTAGTTAAAAATATTAATATATTACATCATCATAAAAATATTTAACAAAATTGAATAACTAGTGTATTTTTTAACTATAGATAAAAGGAATGAATTATCATTTTTTATTTATCTTGTGATCTGTTAGTGATTTGGGTTTAAAAAAATTCCTCTATATCTATTGGAGTAAGATATGATGCTGAAATTGATTGAATTAAAACCAAAGGATGAAATTAGGCTTAAGATATAAAGGGAAGCTAATCCTTAGGTATATCAATCCCTTTGAAATGATTGTATCAAGATGGAAGCCTATTGATTAAAACATAAAAAAACCCTATCTGGTTCAAGATTTTTTTATGGATCTATCTTAATGAAGTAAAAACTAGATCTATCACTTATACTGCACTCATAGGCCATACCATTTGAGCATGATATTCCTTATGAGGAACACATAATACAGATTCTGGATCGAATAGAGAATATTCTAAGAAATAAGAGAACTTACATATTCAACATTTTTTGGTGAAACCAACATATTGAGGAAAGATAAATTGGAGTATAATGATGTAATGTGGTATCAGTATCCTCATTTATTATAACCTAATTGATGAATTTTGTGATGAAATTCATTTTAAGGGGGGTATAATGGAACACCACGAAATTTAATGAAATATTTTCTTTTGAATTAAAATTAGACTTTATAAATATTGAAAATACATGAAACATTTAGTTTAGTTTGTGTTTGAAAAACCACTAATTTTATCTTGCATTACATACAACATTGATTGTATCTTGTGATATGCTCTTCACCGAGTTTAAATGAAACATAAAAAATTATTAAAAATTATTATTTATTATGATAGTTATCACTTAATGATTGGAATGGTGGGTATGTATAATATTAATTAAATTATTAAAATATATTTTCTACATATTTATATGGAATTAATTATTTTTTGACAAATTAATTAGAAATAAAAAAAACTATTTCGTATTAAAGGAAACATTTTTGTGAAAACTGTTTTTATACACACAAATGTGTTTTATATAAATACATAAAAAAATAAATTTGGGTGAATGATTATAATTAAATTTATATTTATTTATTCAATAAAATTATTATAATCCATCTTATTTGTTTTCTAGACAAGATATAAGAATAAATCCAATTTAATGTTTAAAAAAAATTTCTTAAAAAGCAGTTTTGCTACCTTTTTGTGCAATTACTTTTAAAATAATTTTTGAAACATTTATAAAATTTATTTGAAAAAAATTAATTTTAAAAAAATCATGTAAATATTATTTTTGGGAATATTTTATAAATTTTTGATAAATAGTGAAAAGTGTTGAATTTTAATTGGAATTTACTTTTTTATTTAAATTATTCATAACGAAAAAATATATTTTAAATTTGTTTTAAAAAAATTTATTAAAAATATATATATATTTCTAATTTAGTTGATGGGAATAATTTTCATATATAATTTTTATCTAAAACCCTTATAACCTTTTGAACATTTTCTCTTTCAAAAACCAATATCTTGCCACTTCTTCAGAAAAACATTTAAATTTATTTTCCAGTTTTGTCAATATAATATAGAAAAAAGGATTCCATATTTTTAATAAAAATAATATCTATAATATATTATATTCAACTGATGTTTTTACCCTAATCAATTATAGAAATAATATAAATTATTTACTACGGTTAAGCTAAAAATGGGAAGACCAAGTGTTAATCTATATAAAAAAGTATTAATGTAACCTAAAAACATGTCTAAAACATATTTTATGGAAAACTTCATAATCTATAATTTATAAACATTTATATTAATTTATTTTTAACATATTTTAATTTTTTAAAACATGGGTACACCTTTTTCTTTTTTAAAATTACAGGTGTGATACTCACATCAATTATCAATGGCCACCCATCTATTATCCTATTATCACATGAAAACTAATTTTTGTACAGTTAATACCTAACCATATCACTTAAAAACATCCATAACCTCATCATATAAGCCTTATTTTTTATTTAAATGTAACCTAGGTAGGATTTTTGTGCAAACCTAAGGAGGTTACCCGGAAAAGAGGCTGCATTCTAAAATAAGAATGTTTATTTTATTTATTCCTAAAAATCCTTAAATTTTCATTTAAAATAGATGATATAATAAACAAAAACATGTTACATAATATTATATGTTTTTATTCTATGGTAATGACCTACAACCATCCCAATTTCTGTCAAATGGGTTACTAAATCATCTTTAGTGTGTACGAAATACTACTGCCTTGTGAATCGATGTCATTAGTTTTTCCATTACCAAATCTAACAGTTGGGGATGATCTTATATATAAAGAATATATAAGATACTTATAGCATAATTATACCTATTTATTAATTATATTATGTATAACTTTTTTACCTTCCATTCTGTAGGGGATACAATAATGTCGTTAGTGTGTACGACGGACTATCACCTCACGAAGTGATGTGATTCATTTTTCCCTAATGATTTTAATGGAAGATAATATGGATAAAATTAAAAAATATTTGTGAGATAAATGACATAATTATATAATAATTACATATTTATTATTATTAAAATATAATATATTGGTTTATTTCATACATTTTCACTCACCGAAAGATGAAAATGTTGTTCGTGTACGTGTGGACTAGAACCTTCACAAAGTGACTAGACTCTATATTTTCATAAACTCGCCACATATATGATATTTAAATATATATTTAAAGGAATAATATGTTATTTATGGTATTATTATCATTATTTAAATATAAAAATATTACTCACCTCTTTTTCATAATGATCGGCGAAAAATGGAAATGTTACTCATGCATACATACAACCTAATTTATCTATGATTATAACATAATTTATTTCTCAAAACTATCTTTTTAGATTTATTTTAAAAGTATAATAAATGTAAAAATAATATAATTGTATAATTATTATTACTCGGGATATTATGGATCCATGATCAATGTTACATATCCAAAAATAAAAAATAAAAAAAATATAAAAAACGTATTTTTTATTACATGCAATGTGATTTTAACAAGATATTTGTGATAAAAATGAAATTAATTGTCATAAGTATAATATATATAGTATAATATATATAATTATGGTTTCATTATATATTTAAAAAATTTATATTTATTGTATTAGAGTTTCAAATGTGTATGAAGGAAGTTGAGAATTAAGGTAAGATATTTCTAGTCTCTGTTTTATTTATGGGAGACTTATGCCATATTCACCACTTATTTATTTTTTAGGGTGTATATATTAAAACATTTTGGAATGTTTATTTCCAAAAAAATTAATTTGTAATTGGAATAATGTTTTTGGTTTGTTTTCATGTTCATGTTTGAAAAATTATGTGAGGAAGTAGCACTATCAAATTACTATTTGGGATGGACTATAGGAGGAATTATCACTATCAAAGTGGGTAATTAAGTAATGAATATGTGAATGTATGAATCACCACCCATGAATATAAGGAGGTTTAGATCATGGATGTGTGTGAACATGTTTATTTTAATCCATGTGTTAAATAATTATAATTCTATTTAAATTACTATTTTCCCTATGAGACCTATGTTATAGCTATTATAAAATGTTCACATAATTATAAAATATTTGTATCAAATTTACTAACTCATTATTATCTTAGTGGTGTGTTTTGGGACATTTTTTGGGATTATATATTGAGTGTTTTGCCCACCAAATTCTTATGAAATTTGGTGTGATTATGGATGTTGTTTACCTAGATTTGGGGAAGGGAGGGTTTCTTACTTCTGAAGTGGAATTCATTTATATAATAATAATTTTTAGTGGAGTTAAAGCTTGGGATTTTGTATATCTTGGTCTTATAGGGTACCACTGGTGTGGCTGAGTCTTCATATCGTGGAGTATTCTTGTTATACCACTTTATTTTATTTTATTTTTTACTCCAATATTGTTTTTTATTGGTATTTTATTAAGGTGTATGGTTATTCTTCATGAAACATATATCTTGTTTTTATTGATATTCTTTATTTATGTAAAATTAGTTTGTTCTTCAGGGAAAAAATCCCTCAAAGTTTTACCAATCCCTGAGAATTAATTGACAGTCTTTACTATCCTAGGGACACCACATAAGGTAATTATCACTTCTTTCTCTCTCAATTTGAATAGTTAGGGTGAGATATTACACGAGAGTAAACTAGACTGGCATAGTGATTTTTTGTTTGTTTACTCAAAAAATACATTCCTACCCAATTATTTAATTATCTTAGAAGATTTTACCAAAAAAGGGATTAAAATTCTAGGCCCGCATAATTGTTTTGTAACTACCTTTAAAAAATTTTATTACCCAATTAAACAATGAATGAGATTTAAACTTAGTAATTAGGAAAAACAATGGGTAATATACCATCCATAATGAAGAATTGGTACCCCTATGTTAACTATGTATAAGATTTGATGTCATAATTATCTTTATAACCAATGTTATCTCATATTAGGAATTCAAAAAATTCATAATTTAATGTGTTGGATAATGAATATTCCAACTTGGAATACCGAAATTAATAAAATATATTGATTTACATTGAAAAGCATATAGAGGTAAATCTATTTATAAATACAAATATTAAGGAGATTAATGAAGTTAATTCTACCTCAAGTCAATAAAAATCTTTCTCTAATTTATCCAACATAATAATTGGTCAGATATATCCTAAAATTAAGTATTTTTGTAAAATGGATCTCTTCAAAATGGTCAATATAAGGTGGATAATGTATGATTATTAGAAGAAAATTTCACCATTTATAATGGTCTAAATTATCAAAAAATCATTTATAAATGAGGTTTTAAAGGGTTCCATCTTAGATTCATTGAATTAGGATATGTAATAGCCTTGGACCGATGGATTGAACACAATCATGTGGGGTTTTAAAAACACCTAAAACACTCCTCCTGATCACAATAGGTTAAAATAAACACTGGTGGTTAGGTAATAATAACTTGGGAGGTAATTTTACTCCATTAAAAAAATATAACAAATAATTATTCATCCCAAAAAAATCTGCATGACCGTTGTGGTTTATGGGCAACCAATCCCAAACCATATTGGGTTTCACCACAACTATATATTTATATAAATATACAAACAAAAATAGAGGAACAATCTTAATAAACATTAATATATATATAGATATATTCAATAAAGGTATAAAAATTCTACAAAATATGTAATATGAGGCAAAAAACACAAGGAAACTTTACATAATGGCCCACACAAATGAGGCCAAAGTGAAAAAGTGAAAACATTTTGTATACCTAATGTTTCCAAACTAAAAAGGCATCACCATATAAAAAGATATGATATCATGGGAAATATAAAAAATTTAAAGATATAAAATACCCTATGCACATAGTCTATATACCCTCAAGGAAAACCCAAAAATATGTACATGGGTCCCAAGGTCCATAAGGTACAATATCTTATTCTATGATGTCTTTACCATACCTGAATTATTAAAAATAAGGACTCCAAAAATCCCATAGGAAAATGTATAGGTCATTATTATGGAAAATCAATAAGTGTTCCCCACCCCACCCCAACTAAAATTTCATAAACATGAGTGCATGTAAGAAAAAATATATTACTATTGTATGAGAAATAAAAGTAAGAAAAATAAATTATCATGCCTAACATGTTATAAATTATATTATTTGTAACTAAATTATGTAACTCTATATACTAGGATGGACCTTATATAGTGACCCTCCCTTTTTATATATTAAAATTACACCAATTTTACAGAATAAATAATACATTACACAAAGACATGGCCGAATAATGTATTAGTCTAGTGCCTTTGGAAACCTGGAATCATAAACACTAGAACATAAGTGTGCGATATTATCTCCCACTAGGTTCTTCATGACTAGCCCCCCTTTTAGAAACATCATACGTAATACATATCTTCATCACCTAGTAAATTAAAACATAAAATATAGTGAGACCAAATGCTCACTAAGGGTAAAAACAGAAGATATTTAAGCATAAACATCAGAATAAGGAAATTAGAACGTGATAATGACATTATAAGATCATACCCTATATATAAAAGATAATACACATGAATAATAGAATAAATATTGGCAGTTCATAAGACATGAACCATGAGGTAATCAAGATAATAATCTATGAAAACATATTTGAGGAATAAGACATAGAATTTTTGGGATTGTGATACAACCTGTGTAACATCTGTTTTCCGGGATAGGGATAACAGCCCATGTACCCTCTTATTTTTGGTCTTGTGAAATAACCTGTGTTAACTTTTATTTTTGGGCTTGGTCTATAACCCTTGTACTGCCTTTTTTAGGCTTGGGATAATAACCCATGTCCCCTATGAGATCATGAACCTTTTATCATTACCCAATTCATTGCATGGAGATTTTGGTTCCACCCATCCCATAATGAAATCATATATACATGTTCCACAAAATCATAAAAAATGGTATCATGGCCTATTAAATGAGATGGGTGTCATAAACATATATTCATATATTAATATGTTAAAAAATACAGGTTTTATATTCATTTCATCAAAGAATGAACCATTAATGAGAAATGAGTTTTATAAAGATAATTACATAAAAACATAATCAATTCAGAGAATGAATATGAATGGAACCATAGGATAATTTCCCATGAAGACATGAGTAACACCAATGGATGCCATCTTATATTGAAAATAATTTAGAAAAATCCTTATAAAATTTTTTATCGAGTGGAATATCCTTTATTCTTTAAAAAATGAATTTAAAATATAAATAATTTTGAATTTTTTTATTTTGAATCATAAATGGAATGTTTAAAACATTTTGAAAACTATTATCCTTGAAAACATTATAAAATATGCTTGAAAAAATTCTGAAAATCAACTTGTTGGAAATGAAGATAAACATTTTTAATTTAAAAAAAATAAACTAAAAAATTATTAAGAAAGTTTTAAAACCATAGAACATTTTAAAACTCCTTTTTCATTGAACATTATCTTAAATTATCATTTTTAAAAAATTTATGAAAACATGGGTTTTAAAGGTCACTACATGTGTCTTAATGAAGGAAAATTGAGACAAAAATAATTTTCTATTTTTGTAACTCTTGAAACATATAACCCATGAAAGAAAGATAAAAAAATGGATATCTATACTACCATAAATTGGAGGATAAAAACTATGCTCTCACACTATGAAGTGGTTTCTATCCAATCTATTAGATGGAAAAAATATTGTATTTTTTTTGGGAAGAACATTCCATCAACAAGAAATGTAACATCATCAATGACCTCGGTCTAAAATAATAAACACTACCTTTCACTTATCTTGGTGATCCTATCTTTTGGGGAAGTCCTAAGTCCTGTCACTTTGCTCCTATGACCGACCAAATTTTAAATCAACTTTCCTCTTAGAAGGGCAATTCACTTTTCATGGAAGGTAGGAATTGTATTGTTAAATCTAAAATTTTTTTGAAGATGGTTTACTCCATAATGGTCTAAAAATGGCCTGCTGGTATTATTAAAAATATGAATATTTGCTATTAAGAACTTCATCTTGATGGGAAGTACTTTAGAAAGAAAACTTGTGACTATTCCCTAGTCAACCTGTTGCAAGCCCAATGAGAATTATGGTATTGGTATAAAAAATATAAATTTTTTTAATGAGGCCCTTAAGGATAAGATCATTTGGAACCTTCTTGATAACACCATATATTCTATAACTTTTATCAAAAATAGATTCATTAACAAACATGAAGAGGAAAACTCAAACTACATTATTTCTTCCATTTGGTCTGCCATCAAAAACTCCTTCATCAATATTATGAATAATTATAGATACATGTCCTATAGAAACTCTTCCATGAAATTATTGTTGGATAACTTGAAGGGAACACCTATAATTTCTATTGAATGTTTTGATCAAACTCCATAAAATATCAATAGCACCATCAGAGACATCTTAATCTCTCATTGTGACCACCTCCCTAATATTATTCTAAAAGTCATTCACAACTACTCTTTCACTTACATTGATGACTTACTAATTTGTTAACCATCTCACAATGGTATGCTTAACTCTAAACATTTCTATTATCATTATTTCTATAACCTGAGAATGATTACAACTGGCTAAATATTTTTTACAAACTATGGATAAAACCTTCGAGATTTACCGTCATCTGGAGTCTCACTCACAACAGAGTTCCCACTGATATTTGCCTACTATATTTTGGAATCTATCTTTGCTCTAAGTGTAAAATATATAACCAACATAGAGAAGATTCTAATCACGTCTTCCTTTCCTGTGAAACTGCTTATTCTATTTGGAACTATATTCTAGACATTTTTAATTGTAGATGGTGGTTTTTGGACTCTGTCAAACATCAACTGAAGAACTATATAGATATGGAAGGCTCTCAAGAAATCATGAACCATTTCATAGATATAGTTTTTGAATTCCACCATGTCATCTCGTATGACCTGAATGCTATTATTCATAACAATTACTCACTTAATCTAAATTCAGGTCGGATGTATATTCTTATTGCCATACATGATGCTGCTTTGTGGTAAAAGGGACATTTCCACAATACCGTGCATGAATTGGGAATCGTGAATAGGTTAAGAATTAATGGAAATTTCCATCCACTACATCTTACTCTAGAGGTTTTTTAGAGATCCCCTCTCCCTGGATTGATCAAAATCAATATTGACAGCACCTCAAAGGGAAACCTGGGCCCTGCAGGGTGTGGTGTTGTCTTTATGAATCACATCAGTTATATTCTTGGCTGTTTTATGGGTAGTTGTGGCATCGCCACATCCCTTCAAGATGAGATGCTAAGTTTGATACATGCCATTTCTTTTTCCAAGATCTTTGGATTGAACAACCTATGGATTGAAAGTGAATGGATCACCATCTTTCAAGTGATTTGGAATGGAGTAGTTCATCTTTCTTGGCCAATTACTATGTGTTGGATGGAATGAAATCTTTCGATAATCGATATTAACTATATCATCACACATGTTTATTGAGAATCAAACACAGTTTCAAAGCGATTTTCCAACACGGGAGTAGATCAACACATTTCCTGGTTTGCAAACCACCCCACTGAGCTCATTTCCTTTCCTGTAAAAGATTGTAAAATGATCCCGTATTTTCGAATATTTTAATTTTTCTTTTAATAATATTTAATCTTTGGTAATTATGGGAAAGGGAATAACCTTTTATAAAAATTTAACAATAACAGAATATATTCATGAGCATTATATACACCACACAAAGTAAATGAGTTTTTAAGAAAGTTAAAATCTCACAAAAACAAAATTGAGATTACAAATTACCTTACATTATGTCTTTAATATCTTCTTATTCATTCAAAAATCATGTATAATAAATATAAGTTTATTATAAATCTAACAAAAAACCATATTATTATATATAATATGATATGTGGATTGATATTACAATCTTATAAACACTTCTATGTTAAGGTTTGTTTTTGGTAATACCTGCATTGTTTTCCACATATGTCTTAATTTGTTATATTATTGGTCCTCTTACATATATAATGATTTATATAATGTAAAATATAATAAAAATATAATACATATTCCTTATATATGTATTTATAAAAGTCTATGAATGATATATAAATGAAATGAAAGACATTGTTCATGGAGACTATAGGTCTTACGTATACATGAATATTTTTTCCATTAAAATATCTTATTTAAGTAAAGAAAGTAAATGATATATATGTATATATTTATATATATTAATTTTATTATAATTATAAATTCAAATATATCATATAAATTTACTGAACTCATCCTTAATACATTCCATGTAGAGTGTGAACAAATCACATTGCATTGAGTTGGTCATAATCCACATTTCCTCAAATGAAATTATCATGTTTACAAAAAATGGAAAGCATAAAAGTATGTGTTATATAATATTTAAAAAATAATAAATATATAATAAATATAAAATATATTAAATAAAAATAGAGTATCCATTATAATTCCCAACCATAAGAGGTGGAAGGGGAAAAATGATCAACAACATTTTGTGAGGCGGTAGTTCACTATAGACAAGAATGGTAAGTTCATTACCCATTATATGGAGGTGTATTTAAGTGTATATAAAAATATTATAATAAAAAAATATAAGAATAATAAGGATACTGAGTTCTTTATATAAGCATATAATGATTATAATTGCGGCAGTGGAGAATGAAAATAAAACAAAGGAGCTTGAGGAAGGATGTTACCTCTTCTGTGGGTAACTCCATTAGTTTTCACCAAAGGGAATCAATGGATTTCATTAATCTAGAATTTAGGATTTCATGAAGATTTGAGGGATTTTGGGAAGTGAATTGTGATGATATTTTCCAAACCTAAGTGTTTTTTAGATGTGTGAAATAGGGGGAGCAGTGGTGGCCTTTTATTATAGAGGAGGAAATTCTTCACATTTTTGAAACAAAGTTAGGTGTAACCATGTTTTTACATGTAAAATGTCATAAAAAATGAACTAAAATAAATAATATATTTTCTATTTAAAAAATATGTCCACAAAAGTGGTGTTGTAAAGGTTTCTAGGTCATTTTGTCCCTCGTGTTTAGGGGTTAGTTCATTGTAATGCTTAATTTTACCATAATCATTGTAATTAAATTTAATCACTTTCATAAATATTATTGGTCAAAAATTTAAGTTCATATTATTAGAAAATAAATATTATTAGGATTACATACACAGAGGTCTATTTTTCAAATTTCAATTCACAGAAGCAAAAAAATTATGTTTAATGTTCATCCTACCGACGTGGCGAGAAATAAGGGTTTTAATGTGAGAATGTTTAAAATATCACTATGGTTATATATATATATATTCAATATGAAAATGATTATTATGAACTAAATTGGATTAATAGATTTATAAAATATCAATTTTTACTTTGAAAAAACATAAAATATAGTTTAACTATGTAAATAAATTTGATGAAAAATAAATTTTGAATTTAAATTCGGTATTTTTTTACTATTCACCCAAAAATGAAGTTTCTCAGAAAAATCCGAAAAAATAAACCAAAGATAATTTGGACTTTATAAATTCAAAAACAACATTTTTATTTTATGAAATTAAAAATATATGAGGGTCTAAAATTAATTTTTTAATTTTTCATAGAATGGTATAAAAAGATGTTCATTGGAGAAAATAGTATTTTAAAACATAAAACGAATTTATGAAAAATAATCTTAATATTTTTTATTTATATAAATATATTATAAATAATATTTGAAAATTATTTATTACTATTCATATTACTTGGTTTAAGAGGTATTTTATATATTTATTTTTTATGTAATTATAATAATAAAGTGTTATTTCATAGAAACTATATAATGAATGTAGCGCAAGACAAAAAAATGTTGCGTGTAGTGAAATATTACCTTAATGTAGCATATATGGAAAGACTGAATTAGTGTATAATGAAATTAAGACATCAAAGAATATTAATTTATTGATAAAAGGTTCGTAAAAAACAGGGGTGTTACATTCTACCCTCTTAAAATCAATTTCTCCTTCAAAATTCATCATTCTCATAAAAATAAATTAAGTTATTTTTTCCTAATCATATCCCCATGCACCCAAATATATTCCTATAATAGGTGATTACCTCAAAAAAATTTAGAGTGTAATTTTTTCATAGAACATTCTCTGTATGATCCATAATTTTAACTAGATTTTCCTCATAAAAAAGATCCTTCTCAAGTTGTATTACTTCTAAGTTTAGTACTTGTGAAGGGTCATGTATGTACACACTCAGGATAGATACGGGGAAAAAATCATGTACATGATTGTTATTTAGAAGAAGTTCCATGTGTAGACTAGCATTATGATATGATCAAGAATTTCAAAGCGACCGGTATACCCAGGGCTTAGTTCCCCTTTCTTAATGAACCTCATAAAGTTCTTAAAATGATAAATTCATTGTAACAAATTCTCAACAACATTAAAATCTAGGTTACCCTAATGGTTATAGGCATAAATTTTCTTTCTAGCATTGATCTACCTTGATATTCTACTAAATGGTTCTAATCTCCTCTTACATTTCATTAGCTATGTAAACTCCCAATAGCTTTCTGTCTCCTATTTCATCCTACAAAGTTGGAGCTCTTTATTTCTTCCAAAAAATGGAGTCATAAGGATCCATATGAATGATTGAGTGAAATTTATTGTTTTAAGACAACTCAACTAAAGAAAGTAATTTTTCCTAACCACCTTTTAAATCCAAAGAGAAAGATCTCAAAATATCCTACAGGGTTTGAATTATTATTTCAGACTTACCATCCATATGAGGATGATAATAAGTGATGAAAATCAATTATGTATCATGTTCTTATTAAATACATCAGAAAAAAATTGAGCTAAAAATATGACCCCAATTAGATACAATGGAATGTGTCACTCCATTAAACCTTACCACTTCCTTAATGTATATCCAATAAAGCTAATCAAGGGATATGCCTTCTATTATGGCAATGAGGTGCGCTAACTTAGTAAGGCAATCAAAAATCACACATATATAATTAAAAATATATAGAGTTTTCTAGGAGTCAAATGATAAAATACATAGTGATTTTCTACTTTTTCCATTTTGGTTTAGGTAATGGATGCCACATCACCTCAGAATTTTTTATTTCTCCCTTAACATGCTGGTACACCAAGAACTGAGATAAAAACTATATGATGTCTCTCTTCATGCCATTCCACAAGAATCATTCCTTAAAATATCTAAAAATCTTCATAATTCCAAGATTAATAGGCATTGAAGAACAATGATCTTACCCTAATAAATCCTTCATCAAATCTGGTATGTAAGGAACCCATAAACGGTTCCTAAAATTTATCATTTCAACCTGATCAACTTTAAACTCATGGTAATTTCTAAACTTCCTTTGCAGCACTTTGTATTCCTGAAATGAATCTTTAATATTTACTTGGATATATGGTTGAATATTCAATTGAGAAAGATAATATTTTTCCCTTCCATTAATATTTCATGATCCATCCTTTAAAAATATAGAAATATTGGATCTTATTTGATCCTGATCATGGATAAGCTAGCATGGTTATTTTGGCTCAAATCATTAATAAGAATGTTTTCTTTCCCAGGGTGGTAATATATTGAGAAGTCATAGTCCTTTATCATCTCTAACCATATTCTTTTGTGCATGTTCAAATACTTTTGTTTGAATATATATTTCATACATTTATGATCCTTATATACATCACAATTTTCTCTATAAAGATAATGCCTCCACAACTTTATGAAATAATTTCCACTACCAACTCAAAATCTTGAGTTGGGTAATTTTTCTTGTGAATATTTAACCATTGTGAGGCATAACATAAACCAATGTTATTCTATATATGAATAGTTGTGAATCCCTTCTTGGATTCTTCACTACAGATTACAAACCATTCTCCTCTATAGGGTAATGTAAGAACTTGTTCACTGACCAACCATCCCTACGGTTCCTAGAAATTTTCCACACATTCATCTATCTAGATGAACTTGGCACCATTTTGAGTTAACATGGTTAGAGGATTAGATAGTCATGATAAATACTACACAAAATATTGATAATATCTAGTTAAACCATGAAAAATTCGAATCTCAATAATCGTGGTTGGTCTAGGACAACATTAAATATCCTTTTTATTTAATGGATCTACTACTATACCATCTATTGAGATTATGTAACCAGAAAATGTAGGATTTGTTTTTGCAAAAATTCATACTTAATAAAATTTTCGTACATTTCCCCCTTCCCCTAGGAGTTTAGAACAATTATTAAGTGGTTTAATTCCCTTCCATTCTATTTAAATATATAATAATATCATCTATAAGACTACTATAAACTAATCTAGGTAATTTCTAAAGACACTATTCATAAAATCTTTATATATAGTTGGGCCATTAGTAAGACAAAAAGGAAACACTATATATTCATATTTTCCATAGCTTATACTTAATTCCATCTTGGGTATATCCTTCTTATTAACCCTCAATTGATTCTTTCCATAACAAATTCCAATCTTGGAAAAGTGACTAGCTCTACAATGTTGAGCAAACAATTCATCAATACATGGAAGAGGATACTTGTTCTTGGATGTAATCTTATTCAACTCAAAATAATCATTGTATATTCACATTGATTTGTATTTATTATACACCAAAATAAAATTTTCACCCCAGGGTGATACAATTAGAGAAATTAATACCTTCTCAAGGTTTTCTTGAAGTTTCTTATTCAATTCATGAAAATCTATTGGGGACATTCTATAGGTATTTTTTTGAAATTGGTGTCAAACCAAGTAGAGATATATGAGGAACTCAACTTTGAGATTTTTGTATAAGGAAAGGAAAAAATTCCCAAAATACTTCCACAATGTCTCGAAAAAAAGGCATATCATCGATGTCATGTTTCTCCTCAATAAATGATAAAAACACACCTTATGAATGGGAATTAAGAAAAATACAGTATATGTAATCACCATAAGAAGTTCATAATTAACATCACACTTGTAGATGATCATATTTTGGTTTCAAATAAAAAATATAACTTTATTTAATCAACAATTTATGTAGTATTTATATAGAGAAATCCCATACTTGACTAATAAGACATCAAATTCAACCAGGGGATGAATGAATTTTTTATTCAGGAAGTATATTCCCACAAACTTCAGTCAAAGAGGAATAATATACTTGAAATTTAGTCATCATACCATTATGTGGTTTTTACTTCTAATTCCAAATATAATTATTTTGGTGGAATATTAATACCCTTTTGAAATTATTTATTTATGAAGGAATGGGTATATCCAGTATCAAATAAGACATTTACATTTCTAGATTTGATGGTAAGTGTACCTTTCACCATGTTGTTGTCAAACCCCTTATCAGAAATATTGATCAAATTAGATTTCCCCTTATACCTTTGAATAAGTGGATTATGACACCAATCATCATCCACAACTCTTGGGTTTGGTCACTGGTTATTAAATTTCCCATCCTCTACACACTTGAAGCATTGATGTTTGGGAGGTGAATTCTGTGTAGATATTTCTCTATTTACATCATTATCCAACTTCATCCCATTAGTACGGTAATAAACTATCTGATGTAGTTCTCTTACACAATTAGAAAACTTATTAGAACCCATTAGAAAATTTCCTCTAGGAATATTTCCACACATTGAGCATAAAGGAAGGGTCATTTTCTTCTCCACATTGTTTTTATACTTTCCTATGAATTCGATATTCATTTTCTTATTACAACTATAATATTGATACCTAAATCAATACTCTATTTAAACTTTTATTTCAAAATGAACAATATCTTCATAGATACTAATGTCCCTTTTTTCCAATTCCCTTCTATGACTTAGATTTAACCCAATGAATAACCTATCATCATTATATTAGGGTTGGATGATAATTCCAGAAGCATACCTTCAAAGTCTTGTGAAATTAGCCGCATAGGTACTGAAGGTTTTGTCATCATTTTGATTTAAATCAATAAAATATTTTTCCATATTCATCTAAAGAAAATGAAGAAATACTTATTGAATGATATGTTCCTAGAATCATCTCAATCAATGTATTCAATTTCATTTTGCTTCCTCGTATTATTTATTAGAGTCTACAATAGGTCTTCTTCACTTTCATAATATAAAACAACCAGATTTATTTTCTCATAATATGAACACTAGATAATATAGAATATATTTTTATTGGTTCTGATAAAGTAATAAGTGGATCAGAAGACCTACTTAAATAATTTGGAAATTTCCTCATGAAGGACTGAATAGAACATTGTTCCCTCTTTTTCTCGTTTGGAAGATCATAATAATTAATATCTTAAGAATGATGTGTGATAATAACAATGAATTTTTATATTTCATCTCCAATAGAATTTATATTCTCCAGAGAATAATAAATTCATTATCTATAACTATCACCATTAATGGGGTTCCTTCATGTTCAAACCATTGACTAAAACCAGAAAGCCAAAAGTAAGATACATTTTTCATAGTGGGGAACCAAATAATTATGAAAACCCACTCAAAATAATTCTAAATTATGATACCTTCATTAATTTATTACACCCTAGGTTTATCCTAGGTTATTCATGGTGAACTTATTTTTAATTCCTTTATGATGGTTTGTGAATAGTTTGTGAATTCTAAAATCATATCCCCTAGGAATGACCAACCAGCTGTATAGTAAGGACCATTATCACGTACTAGGTTACACGCATGTTCATCTAAACACACCTTGTAAGAGTTGTTTCTCCTTAGTACATATATTACAAAACTAAATCAACTTATAGTATCTGAAAAAGTATGTATTACAAGGAATCCACTTTCTCTAACTTTAACCAAAATTCTAGGACATTTTCTTATACTTATTCTTACCCTTGGAATTATCCTTATACATGTGCATAGAGTTTTCACTATGGTTTTCTCATCCTAGTTTCCAAATTAAAACTAAAATTTTATCTAATTCTAACTATAGGGACCCTATATTTTCATTCATTAATATTACATCACTTTTACAGAATACATAATACATTAAACAAATAGATTCCCAAAGTGTGTATTATTCTAATGCATTTTGAAAAATTGAAACATACACACTAGTACATAATTGAGCTACATTATCTCCCATTAGGTTCTTCATGACTATCCCCCTTATTACACACATTATACATAACACATATCTTCCTAACCGGGAGAATGGAAAAATAAAAAATGGTGAGATCAGATTCTTAGTAAGGGTAAACAAGGGATATATTTAAGCATAAACATGATTAAAGGTGTACAAGAATATGATAATGAAATTATAAGATAATTATCTACATATCATAGATCATAAACATGAATCATAGCATAAATTTTGGTAATTCATAAGACATGAATCATAAGATAATCAAGAGTATAATCCATGAAATAAGAACTATGGAATAAGAAATAGAACTTGTGGCATACATATAAGAATTAAAAAAATGTCAAATATACCAACTAAGATTCCATATCAATTTAGTCATGGGATACAACCCATGTTCCTACATTGGGATTGGGATAACAAACCGTGTACCCTATTATTTTTGGGAATGGGATACAAACCATATACCCTCTTCTTTTTGAGCTTGGGATAACAACCCATGTGCCCTATTATTTTTGGGCATGGGCTACAACCTGTGTACCCTCTTATTTTTGGGCTTAGGATACAACCGGTGCACCGTCTTGTTTTTTGACTTCGGATAACAACCTGCGTACCCTTTGATCTCATATTCCACTTATCATTACCAAATTTATTGAAGGAAGATATATGTATAACCCATATAATAATTAAATAATATATACATGTGAAAGAAAATCATAACCAATTTTATTATAACCCTTGAACTGAAATGGGTGTCATAAACATGTAATCATATCTTAACCAGTGGAAAAATAAATATTTCATAATCATTTCGTCAAAGCATAACTTTGGAAAATAATTTTTTTCATAAGCCTATAACATGTTACAGAGAAACAAGTTTCATAAAAATCATTCTTTCTAAACATAATCTATTGAGTGAAAGATTATTAATGTAACCTTTGTTTGATTTCCTTGAAAGCTGTGAGTAACACCAATAGTTGTAATTTTAGATGAAAATAATTTTGAAAAATACTTTTAAAATTAGTTCTTGGGGTAAAATATCCTATCTTAATTTTTTAATATAGAATTGATTTTATAAATATTTTTATTTTAGAACATAAAATGTAATCTTGAAAAAAAAATTGAAATCCATTTTCCCAATAAACATATAAAATAAGCTTGAAAATATTTCGAAAACCATTTCATTGGAAATGATGATTGAATTTTTTTTGAAAAATATTTCATTAAAAAAAAGTGAACAAAATATAAATAAAGATTTAAAAATATAAAGAAAATTGAAATAAAATTTCCTTTAAAATTAGATTAAAATAATATTTCTAAAAATAGTTTTGAAACCATAGTTTTTGATGATAGTGGCACATGTCTCAAATAAAAAAAATTGAGACAAAACTATATTACAGATTTGGAAACATCTGTAACATAAAACCCATGAAAGAGAGATCATAAAATGGATATTTAAATAAACATAAATTTAAGGATAAAAATAATAGAATTTTTTTATTGGTACTACATACACCACACAAAATAAATTAGTGATGAATAAGGCATAAATCTCACAAAAATAAAAGTGAGATTAGAAATCCCCTTAACTTATGTCTTGAATCAATTCGTACTCGATAAAAAATCCTATATAATTAATATATTTTTATTATACATACACAAAAAAATCATATTCTGATATCTACACCATAAATTTCTTTATATCACCCATGTATTAACACTTCCATGTTAAGGTTACATTTTGGGTAATATCCGCTTAATTTTTTTTATTATGTATTAATTTGTTATATTTTTGGTCCTAATAAATATATAAGGATTTCCATAATGTAAAATTTGACGTCAATATCATTTATATTTAGTATATATGTATTTATAATAAATTAGTAAACCTCTAAATATGAAATGAAATACATCATTCATGGAGATGGTAGGCCATACGTATGCATGAATGCTATTGCCGTATAATTATAATATCGAAAGAAAGAAAATAAATTAAATATATTCATATATGTATATATAATAATTAAAATATCGTTATTATTTCATATATAGAATATAATTTTACTAAAACAATCCTTAATTAATTTAATGTATAGTGTGAATGAATTACATTGCTTTGAGGAGGCAGTAGTCCACACTTCCCGAAAAGAAATTTTCATATTTACACAAAATGGAAAGAATTAATGTATGTGTTATGAAATATTTAAAAAATATTAAATATATCATAAATAATATATATATATATATATAGATTTTATATCATAATTCCCAACCACGATAAGTGGTAAATGAAATATTAACAACGTCCTTTCGTTAGGCGGTAGTTCATCGCACATAACAATTGTAAGTTCATTTCACATTAGATTGATGTGTGTGTAAATGTAGGTTAATACTACAGAAAAATAATGAAATCATACTCATTATACTTATTGTTGGAGCCAAAATATGTGCAGAGGGAAATGAGGAAAAGGGGAAACCAATTCCAATGGGGGCGGCCTCATGAAGCCCATTCGTAGAGCCCTTCAGCACCGTAGCTTTCGCGGAGCCCCTCAACACCATGACCGACATGAATCAGAAGCCCCTCGGTGGTCGTAATTGAGTAAAATAGGCATGAGAAACCAAAGTTATAACACAATTCACTAGAATATTCATGCCATAAAAGGAACTAGATAGCCTCTGCAATCCCTTGGAACTTGATAAAACTCTTTGTGAGCACCGCAGAGGGAATTCAGGA
The DNA here is from genome assembly GCA_963277665.1 of Viscum album. NCBI lineage: Eukaryota > Viridiplantae > Streptophyta > Magnoliopsida > Santalales > Viscaceae > Viscum > Viscum album. The sequence continues at coordinate 854,786,055 of OY728139.1, forward strand.
GGGATCTTCATTGAGGAGGGGATGACGGTCGACTCCATGGTTACAAAAAAACTTGATATAGTCTATGGGTGATTGTAGAGTGCCACGTGGTATAAAAAAGAGCATTCAAATCTTCACGCCATCCCTCATCTATAAATACCTTTATTCCCTCAGACCGAAAACATGGATACCCAAACCTTTCTCCTTCTCAGATCTCAAATCGTGAAGCACCCTCTACACTGCGAGTCATTGAGAAAAATGAGATTTTAAAGGTACTTGATCATTATGACATTCCTTTCCCTTTGCTCAAATACAACCTCTCTTCATGCTTGGATTCCCTTCTTGGATCCCACAATCCATCTCAAAGGATGGGGATCTCTAATGGGATTCAGGTCTTCTCAAATAACTCATGCTTCACGAAGTACCCTCTATGCAAATGTTAACCACATTCTAAGGCAGGGTCACTATGCTTTGTGAAGTACATTTCTTTGCAATTCCATACTTTTCAAGGTATATGTTCTATGAAAAGTACTACCATGTGAAAGCACTTAAACTTCACAAAGCACCCTTCAAATGAATACTTTACGATTAGGGTAGGCCACTCTACTTCACGAATCATACCCCTTCGTGGAGTCCTTGCACTTGGTGGAGCACCAGAGCTTCCCAAGGCCCCTTCCAATGAGCCTCTCTACTTTTCAAACACTTATCATGTACAACCATCTAGGATCGTATGAAGTTATTTCAAGGTCCCTTTGATGGTTATTCATATTGTGTGGCATATCCTCGTTCTTTTTCGCATAGGAACGGTAACCGATATTTCTCTTTCTCATATCCATGCTAATATGATCCCCTCAATGGATCACTACATAGAATTGATTCACAATGACATTTCAGATGCATTCCCTTCCCCAAGTGTGTACGAGTATCAGTCATGTATGTCCAAGGGGTGCAGAGTGAACCCACCTCGTTCAAGCTGCAGAATTTTAAACTATCAAGCACCATCATCCTCTGCAAATGATGTTAAACTATTTTCTCACCCCATGTAATAAACACAGGGTTCCCTATCTCAAACATTCTCTACGCCTTCTTGTCTCCACAAGAGTGTGATCTTCCTCACATGGAAGGATAAACTCTTATTTGGAATGGGATCTGTCTGCGGGGAAGGTAAAATATCTCAGTGTAATCCCTTAGCCCTTCTTGTGGAAGGTATCATCCCTACTCCTCATCTCTTCTTATGATACAAAGACTAGAGGGGATATGTGAATGTGGAACTTTGTTAGCTAGTTTGTCTCCCTCTGGGATTTGTCTTCATCAGTCCACCATCCTGGAGTAAGACACAATATCCATCTCCATAGGCCTCTAACCATGAATAATCCCATGTTTCCTCTGTTGGCCACTAACAACGCGTTAGCCTCAATTCATTCCCGCGTACATAGCTTTCATGATGTGATCGTCATATCATTGAGCCTCTTGTTTCTCAGACATATCATGAATCATGTGAGATTAGAGTAATAAATGACAATGGAATCCTTTATGGGCATCCATAAGATAGGTACCAATCCCCCATTCCAAATTATGTAGACTTTGATCCTTGACCTTTCTAAGAAGGGTATGTAGGAAGCCTCCCTCAGGTTCAAGCACAACACCAATTGGTCCTGACCACTTCACGTCAGTCCACCATCATCCCTATTGAAGGATTTAATTTATCCCCCATCCTGAAATACATGGACATTTACCCTTTCCCTTTCCAAGCAAGGTACGTAGGAAGCCTCCCTAAGATTCAATCCCAACACCCATTGGTCCCAACCACATCCAGTCAGTCAACCATCATCCCGCATGATGTTAAACAGTAACCCTCATCTTGAACCACAAGGAATTTTATCCTTTTTCCTTCTAACCAATGTACATAGGAATGATCCCTGAGGTTCAAGCCCAAAACCCATTGTTCTTGACAACTTCATGTCAGTTCAGCCTTGTCCCACATGACATTTAATTGTATGCCGTTTTCATCTTCCATGACGCTAAATTGTACCTATTAGAAGAATGTGGGATTTGATCCCTATCTCCTTGACATGGTATATAGGAATCTTCCATGAGGTTCGATCCCCCAACCAGTGGAAATCCATTGTATCCCCCAACTAGAGGTAAGCCATTGTATCTACCAACCAGCGGTAATCCATTGTAGCCCCCAACCAGCGGTAAGCCTCTGTAGCCTCTATCAAGTGGTATGTGGTTGTAGTCCTTGACCAGTGGTAAGATGTTTTAGTCTGAAATAGATGTTAATCCATTTTATTCCCCTTTGCTAGGACCCACATCTATGGTCTTCCCCTTAGGCATCAGACCAACTCGGGCTTCTAACCACACGTAAGCCCCCAACATGTCATCGAGTTGATGTCCTCTACGCACAACCCGATTAAATGCCCCAATCCAGAGGTTCCACTTCCTCTTGGTCCCATAACACATGCCTTGTCCTATTCTCTCCCTTGATCCTATGTGTTTTGCAAAGACCATTCCATGGCCTAGAGGTTCCACTTCCTCTAGGTCCCATCCATGAATCCATTATCATGTGCCTCTTCCATAGGTGCCCCATCATCCCAGTAAACTATATAGATATTAATTCCCTACCATGAGGATGCATAGGAAGCCTCTATAAGGTTCTATCCCAACACCACTATTATATTCACTTCAGTTCCATCTCATTATCCATCAACTTTACTCAACCATACATCATCCATTATAATTCTTACATGGGCCACCATATCCCTATAAATTCATGCCATCTACTAGGAATCTAACCAAGCATAAACCCCACACAATCAATAACCAACCAACCAAGAGCTCTTCTATGGTAATAGGATTATAACCACACTTAAGACCCAACATATATCCAGGAAGATGTGCTATCATCACACCCTGATTCATCTTCCCTTTGAACTACATGGGTTTAATCCCTATCTATTGGGATAAGTTACGTTGGAAACATCCTTAAGGTTCAATCCTAGATAATGGAATATTCTGGAGTCCCCTTTATAAGGACCCAAGCATCCTTTGATCTGCCTATATTGGGCATCTTTATCTAATCATATAGTAAAAACCTCAGGTGAACCCTCTTGGGGATGTGTCCATCTGATTCACATCAATCAGTGTTCTGATCTGTCTGATCTATCTCTGCTAGATGTTAAACTCGTGGCATTCCCCCTATTAAACATGGGAATCTAATGAAAACCCTAGGGACATGACCATGGCATATAATTCCCCGAAATCTATGTGGGATGAATCCGGATTTTGTTCCCTTGATAAGACCTATCATAAGGGGAAGAAACCAAGATTTACCAATGTTCCAACTTTGAGAAATGCCACTGATGTTCGCTACCCTGATTTGACCCCTTGGAATGTCCTGACAGAAGCATTTTAAATAACTAGAATATATGAAGATATGGCACCAGGAAGTGTTTCAAGAATAATTTCTTAATCTTAAAGGGAGACCCAGACTAAGTGAAGAGTTCCGAGGAGGAATCCACAGAAGGGGGAACCAGAATCCCATCATCCTGTATCGATCAAGGATAAAACGTCCATGAATAAGTGACGGATGTCGGCCGCCTTTGGAAAGCGAGAATGTAGAGTAAAGGATCAGCACATCCTCCAACAATGGATGCATGCCTCGAAAAAAGCATCAAAAATTGAAATGGTGAACCCGATGTGAAGTAATTCTCCTCAATATGGAGATTAGTTGCATTCGAGACATCAATGGGTAAGTGTTTCATCAAATCCATCTATCCATCACTAGGTCCGACCATGAAAATAGTGGGTATAGTGTGTAAATCACCAGAGATTAGGGTAGTGAACATTGGACATCCCGGTCCATAACGTTATGAGTGTGGATCATTCGTACCAACCATGGAATATGGAATGGTGCTGTGGAACTAGACATCACTTTCCTTATTTCAGCACAAAGGATAGAATATCCCTACATTCCAGGACTCAAGATTTAATGATAGGAAACTGATCACCACCCATGCACTGACACAAGGGCTGGGGAAACATCAATGCAGCAATCCCGAGTCACCTCATCTATTCCACGACAGTACCCACATTCATATCTAATGGGATCCCATGCCCCATCTCCCTATATGAACTCATTTAGAGAAGAGTGAGTAACTACCTCATTCTATGATACGAGGAAGAAGGGATTATGCAGACCCGGGATATGGAATGGCATGACATAGAGGATTCTGCACCTCATTTACATTTCCTCCCTTGAGGGCCACGAAGGGATCCACTACTCCCCACTCTGACCTACCATCATTCTAGGAACTTCTCCCAAGAGCTCTTTTACAACACCCTCCCCTAAGACAATGAGCTGAGGGATGTCAAGGACATCCAAGTTGTGATTCCATCCTGGTGGACGCCCAGGAGGGCCCCCACCAGGTTGTGTTAATGCCGCCACCATTCCCCATAGGCTGAGGAGAAGGTGATTTATGCACCTGCACTACTAGAACTAGCTAGGTTAATGCGACGTCAATTCCGTACAGAAGCTAAGAAGGATGCACTATAGAGGGCATCATCACCATCAAGGGATACCATGGACCATGCCGCCACAGATATATACTAGCAAGGCCCCATTTATACTGAATAGGGGTGCCTACACACCTGACCCAGATTCAGGTCCCAACAACCCCATAGGTAGGTTAAGAAGACTCTTCTGGTCACCGACACAGGTGTCATCTGTCACGGGTCGACCCGCGATGATGATATCCATTACGGAGGTCCTCCCTATGCCACCACCAATTAGAGTGCTGGCCCTCCCTATTCCCAATATCGGTGTGGAAGTCCTCCCCATTCCAACATCAGTCTGATCAAAGGTCCTACCTGTAGAAATTATATCATCCATAGAGGATTCCCTCACACCTTTGGCCCTAGGTATGCAGCCATTCCTCCTGTTATAGTTCGCCAACGCGATGATCCTCTATGTATGGCCAACAATCATTTTGGGGGTCTTCCCAAAGTTTTTTCAATAGTCAAAGAACTTCCTCCTCATCCCGTCAATTAGGAATGTGGAGGTCTAGCTTGATTCATTGATACACAACATGGAGGTCCTCCCCGTGTTTAGTTTGATCGGTACGAAGGCACTCATCATATTGTCACTATTATAGGAAACAAGAATGGAGATATTTCCCATGCTACTATCTATTCTAGTGAGGTCCAAACTGCTCTAGAACTCCCTGTAGAGATTCCCCCTCTCATTATCCAATAGACATGGAGGTCCTCCCCATGTTCTCTTTGACATTTTTTCAGGTTTTTCTTGTGCCCCAGCTCACCTAGGCAGAATTCATCTCGGCCCTAGCATCGGTTTGGCCAAAGGTCCTCCTCGAGTCAAAAATGTACCTCGTCCCAAGGAACCATCCTGGGGTAGGAGGGAAGGTTGCAGCCACTATTAAAAAAATACTGATATGTTTCAAACTTTGATTAAAATCGTCTACTTCTCAGATTTCGAGGTGAAATGCGATTTGATAACGGATACCTCACTCCAATATTCTATGTAAAGGGATAGGGTAGGAATGAGTTACATAATCCTCATCCTTCCAGAATTTGAGGTCCATCGGATTCTTTCCTCCCTCCCAAGATACATCTTGGAGGAGGAGGATGTGGCCTATTTCTAGGGCTGGGTCGTTAAATTCTCCCTATCATCAACGGGGTCATTCTATACCTCATCCTGAGATCATGGGAGGTTATTTTGGGGACTAATAAAAGACAAACAACTACATATCCCACTCTCAGTAGATGCGGTACATTCACTGGAAACTGCAGTCGCTAGTGTGTCTTACCGAGATGTGGTTTCTCAGTCGTTGTAGTCTTTTCAAGACATCCCATGAAATGGGGGATTGTCAGCTATATCTTAGTATTCTCCACCGGCCGGTCAACCATCTCAGTGGTCTGATTATATGCAACTACCAGTTCCCAGCTGCCCCCAGTTTATGAATGTGGAAACCATGGGCCAGACCTTGAGTCTGAGTCGAGGAACTTGTGGGAATTCCTTTTGGAAGACCATTTCTGAGAGATGTTTTGTCCAGTTGCAACCACAAACTTCAATGTATCGGAATCACTGACCCATGAGAAAGTTGCATGTTTCTTCCAAACCATCTGGGCAACTCACTTCCATATTCGTTATCGACAAATGAAATACCCCAATAGTCAGTCAAACTTCAAAGATATTAGCCTATAATGTTGTATGGTCGACTTGGCCTTGCTCCCTATGGCCCAACATCCTTAGTGGCCTGGTTGCCATCAGACCCTCCAATAATGATGCATCCAAATAATTAATGTTCTCTATAGGATTATCAAGGAGGATTCCCCCACATCGAGGTCCATGGTTGGGGACAGTACACTACCCTTCATTTCAGTTCTATTCAACGCCAGCCCAACTTGCTAGGCGATATTGAGGATATTCTTTCAGGATGAGTCGTGTATAACATGGATAATCTACCAGAGGGAGATAATGGGATGGATCTCCATGAAGGGGAATTACCCCACAATGTAATTCCACACTTGTTGGATCCATTGGGAAGAATTACTCACCATAAAATAAATTTACTGGGTCTTCCCTTACCTACCAAGTCATTATCCCTCGGTTGGAATCCCAATAAGGGTAAAGATCATATTGGGTCATAAAGCCCTTAGACCCATCTAGATCAGTTCAGAATATAGAATTTGATCTCTAAAAGGCAGCGTTACTTCAATAGATCATGTAGCATAAAAATATGATCGATAACCTCTATGTTGAACATGCTTCGGATCAGCGACTACACTATGGTGATCCTCAACTACAGTAGCATGGGAAGGTACAACTTCCCCTGGGCGAGTTACCTCCAGGTGACCCTGGCCATCCTACCCACATAGATAGGATATATGCTAGAGATTATGGAAATGGAGTGTGGTATGCCTCACTAAATCCACCTGAAGTGCATGGTAACCCCCTTTGGGACCCAGTTCAGGCCTTCAGGTTGCTCTGTAGGTCATCCAACCAACCTCTCCCTGAGCCGCTGGGCTCGTTTATCATCTTTAAGAACCATAAAAAAAATATTGGTTGGGGATCTTCATCAAGACAAGAACCCACACGTATATGATCCAATGGCAGCGCTAATTGTCCACCTTGAGTATTTAGTAACTCGACATGTGGTAATTATGTCTGATGGCAAGCCATATATGTCATATGTTGATGATATTCCTTCACCCTTAGCTTTGGAAATCCAACTTTATCCTCATTTAATGGGACATGAGACATAATGCAGCATCTGGCCCACTTCATATAATGGTTTAGACCCATGCGGGGGAATCCTGCGCTCTAACAGGCCTCTAAACTCTAGTGTTTCAAACAAACATTAGAAGGGCCTTCATTTTTCTGGTACAAGAAGCTAGCCATTGGGTCAGTAGTTGGCAGGGAATATCTTCATAGGAAATGTATTTACCAGTTTAGCTCTACCACCCTAAATATGAGTATTGCAGACCTCTTCAAGTGCAAGAAGAGGTCTGACAAGTGTGTTGTAGACTTTGTCGCATGGGGGAAAAGACTCACCTACTAAGATGATGTGTCGCTGAGTCAGGAACAACTAGTCACAATGTGTGTGGGGAATGTCAAAATAGAACTGTTCCCATCTCTAATCACCTAGAATTTCCCCATTGGGTTTCAAGATATCTCTGATAAGACCTAGAGTCTAAAGGAAGCCTTGTTGCAGGCCAAGAAGGAATGTATCTTGCCTCCAATAGTTCCTACAAGAAGGGATGCTAATGATGAGCCAGTTGCGGTAGCACATATAGAGGTCCCATGGAAACTTGAGTTATTTCTAGTGGTGCCACCTCCATAGCTTTGTAGAGGCCCACTGCCTTAGTCATATCCTCTGGCCTAGCATTGACCACCCCATAACCGATTGGCGCCCCCGCGTAATGCGCCACCACCACCCAGGGGAGATAACTAGGTTCCACCTCCAATGAAGCCTTTTCTAGCCCTTGATAGGTCCACGCTCCTATATCCCCCTTACCAGATAGAAATAATCATACCTACTCGTTCAATGAGGTTCAGGTACCAACTTATATTCCAACCACCTTGGAATATGGTATTCTATGGTTTCCGAAATGTAGAAGGCCCGAAGAAGAAGATCTCACGGATCTCACGAATTATTACCCTTATAACCAGATCCTAGGGAACACCATCATGTAGTGTTATGGGTTCAATTACTATCTTCAAGACTAGGTTGATAACAACATAGTCAAATTAGTCCCAGCATCGGCACATGCGACATGTGTATTCAAACAACCTGATGGTGACAGCGGCAATAAAGGTGAGTGGGAGAAGGTTCCTAACCACGGATCTAAATAATATAATGGCTGGATGGATCATAAGGTAGTCTCCCATGCCCATGGAATTATTCATTCGTGTTTGAATCCTCCTGATCCTTCAAAAGTCACTACATCATCTGCAACTACTACTTTGGCATCGGCATCCCAACCATCCTCATCCCAAAAGGGCCAGTGTCGGTGACACAATAGGAAAACAAGTCCCACACAAATTCCATCAGTGTCCCATACTCTCAAAAACTTCATGCCTTTAGTGATGGAAATTACCCTCAGGGTCTGTCCAGTGGTGGAGGATTCTTCATGTGATGATCAAGGGTGCACTTCAGTTAATACCATGGAGCTGGTAAACCCATATATGGTTCCCAATGATGAGGAGCACCGGATAGATCGTCCTAAAATCCCCACTCGTCTCTAGTGTCAAATAATCCAGGGTTATGTGGGTCATCAGAATGCCTCAGTCAATACTTCCACCTAGGCTGTGTATGCCCTCGAAACCAGAAAACATGCCCAAAACAGATCTCAGCACGCACAACCTTTTCATCATGTTCCACTAGGTCCGTCTTCACCACCATTTGTTCTACTCGATCAGGCAGAGCCACCCCAACCATGCCATGATCAGTCATATTCTATTATATACCAGCCTCATTTATATATCCATATAACACTTGTTTCTCCATGAGTTTCGACTAGCGAGAAGTGGGACATTCCGAGCAATAGTCGGCCGTCAGTGCAGCCAGAAGGGCCCGTCATACCTCCTTCCACAGAACAACCTCCTATCAGTAGAAGCTCATTCTTGGAACATAAATTTGATATACTCAAGAATGTTTCTATAATTCATGTGAGGATCTCTATCCAATAGGACCTTCTCTTATTGGTGGATATGGAAAAGTCCCTTGATGAAGCTTTTATAAGCCCCCTTCAGCTTGAGGTAGAGGTAGTAGCCGCCTAATATTTCCATGTTGAGGAAGTCGAGCACATAGAATGGTAGGTCATTATATCTTTTTCTGGATAATATTAAGGTTCTCCCATATAGGTTCACATTCCCCCACTGAACAACACTGGCCATTTCCTTAGCGTGGAGGTTGTCGCTGTCTTCTCGACACAGGGTCAGGGATTGACCTTATCCTGACCTGGACACTCAGAAAAATGGGGTTTTCTGTGTAACACCCCAAGTTTTTTTAAAAATAAATGGAAATCCATGGATCTTTGTTTTAAGTAGATATTTTTAACTATCCTTTAAACATAATGTTTCCACTTATATGTTTTTAATTTAAAGAAACTTTCATCTACAATTATGTTCAGTAAGTTATTTGGAGTCTAATAAAACCAATTTGTTTTTTTGTGGGAACAGTAACATACTCTTATGAATATTAATATGAATATTAATATGACCCTAATTAATAGTAAATTATATTTTTATTTTATTTTTTTTACGGATTTATGATAATAACATAATGGTTAATTTTTATTGTGATGTAGAAGTAGTTATAGAATTAGAATTTTTAATTTCTAAATTAGTTATATTTTATTTAAAAATTCAATTAATAATATTTAGAAAATTATTTTTAAAAATTGATTTCATTTTTGAATTCCACAAGTAAAACAATGGTTTTGGTTAATTTTTGGGATTTCTCAAAAATTCTTGAATTGTCAATGAATTGTTAAATACGATAAAATGTCGTATAATCAAATTATCCAAGACATAACATCTTTATGACAACATAATTGCTTTAAGGAAACTTGGTTCTAACTCACATTCCATTATTACTATTTGAGGTCACATTAACTAAGACTATTCATAATCTTGGGAAAAATTATTATAATAATGATTAAAATAATGAAAAATACCCCCTCTCCTTTACTATAAATATCATTAACACTCCCATCTTCTTCCCACACATATCAAGCCTTGAGACATGCCTAGGTTTTGAACAATACTCCTCCCAAGGCTCTTACCCACGTCCTATAGATATTGGTCTAACCAAAAGACAAAACCAAAGACATTAATAAGGATCCCAAGGAGAAGAGATCAAGAGGTAAACATCCTCTTTTATATTCTTTCTTTTCTTTCATTTGACGTTATTCTCTTCCTTTACCTTTGGATTATTAAGAGATATTTCATTCCATATCCCCATTATTGTCCATATTTTGTAAGATTTATGAGATATCCCATTTCTCTCCTAAAACCATTTTTATGAAATTTTAAGAGATGCCATTAGGCTGTCGAATTTTCGTGAGAAATTTCTTAGGTTTTTTTTATTTCAAGATTCCTTTATTTTCTTATTATTTCTTAACCTCCTCTTACCCAATAGGAATGAAAACTCCAGAAATCATGTATATTCTGGATTTTATCATGTTCATGAAAAATTAATCATCATTATTCTTCTCCATTCCAACTTATTCAAGGTATAAAAACATTGTACATGATGTGTCGAATTACCGACATTGTGGATGATGTGATTTCAATTTGAATTAATTATTTAATGTCTAGTCATGAATAATTTTTTAAGGTTGAACAAGGTTATAATATATGTTTTATGTCTCATCCATGGTTTTGGAATTCTTTTGTACTCATTGTTTTAATTTATAAGACAAAATGAGTACATTATTATAAAAAAACCACTAAAATGATCTAAACGAACAACATTAATATTTTAACATATGAACCATCATCATTGTAAGAATTAAAAATGATAACTGGTATGAGTTATGTTATTGAAAATATTTAAATACAACTCCATTCCAATTATAGAGTTTCACATCCAATCAACAAGAACAATCCATCATGAATGAATCATGGAAAACATGAAAAGAACACACCCAAAACAATACAACGAACTCAATAATAACAATTAAAGAGTGAAATTATGTAATGAAATGATTATATAAAGATGGATATGATTTTTTAAGAAATTAATAACACTCTTTTAACCTTTATACAGGAGGTTTAAGCATATTTTATGTAATACAAACCCAAGGTAAGGGATTTCTTAACCTAATTTCCATTCTTTGGGTTAACCTTCTACTTCATTATTTTTGTGCTATTTAAATTGTTTGTGTAATGTTTTTGGTTTATATTATGATTAATTTTGTGTATTTAATGTGTATATACGTATTCCATCCACTCTATTAAGGTTCACTTCAATTATATGATATTTATAATGGACTTTTAAAACCCTCTTTTAAAATTATGGTTTACAAAGTTCAAAAGTAATGTATTTATTCTATCCATATTATTGTGTGATTATGTTTTGGTTCTTGGGAATTGTTTATGATTAAGGGTGGGACCTATATCTCCCTCAAATGCATTGGGTATGTGTAAGTTGGAGGTCAGCCGTATGGTTACTCCAAGTGTAATTACGATGTTTACACGAATTGTTAGGTAGCTGTGAGGGTTACAAATTATAATGTAGCCAAGAGGGTTACAATATTATGTATGTAATGCCCCAAAATACCTTTATGGTTCTACTTTTTTTGTTATGTATTATTGAAATCTCATGTTTCACAATGTAAATATATATATATCGGTGATGAGAATGTGTTTTAAAAATGATTTCATATGTTACAAGTATTCTTGGAATCATGTGTTCATTCCTTATTTTTATATCCCTTACTGAGCTTCTGTGCTCATCCCATGTTTTTAAATGTTTTTTATAGGTTTTAAGGATGTTTAGGAAAATTAAGGATGCCATGTTAATTTTTTTAAGAATTTTTAAAAAATCATGTTTCATGTTTTAATGTATTATATTTAAAAATAAATTGAAACTATTTTTATAGTATCTACTCTGTAACAATGTGTAATGTTATGAATGTGTTATGTACCAATTCTCTAAAGATATAAACTTGAAAAGATCCTGAATATAAAAGGAGGTATTTTACTGACTAAATTCAAGATTATGTATGTAACAAGGGTATCATAGAATGGTTTAGATAACTTTAGGGGTTTGGATGATGTTAAAAGAATACTGTAAATGATTATTAATCTATGGTTAATTTTAAATGTTATAGTATTTAAATATTTCCATGTTTCTTCGTGTAAAGTATGTTTCTTCAGAATCGTTGTCCGTAGAAGAAATAGGGAAGATGAAGGGGATAGGGACTGATAGAATGACATCTTTCCAAATATGTAGCCCGGAATGGTAGGGATTGAAACCAAGATGTTTGTGGTAGTAATGGCTCAGCTGACGTAGGAAATAAATAGTGGAAGAATCCATGAAAGAGAACAACTAGAGGTGCCACAAAGGAACATGAAAAATTTGGAACATTTTATGAGACAACACCCTCCTTCTTTAAATTGATATTATGACCTAGTAGCTTCTGAAGGATGGATTAAATCCCTTGAAAAGATATTTGATGTTATGGGATGTTCTGAGAATCAAAACATATGTCTTTCCATTTACCGTTTTGAAGGTAAGGTTGATCAGTGGTGGTCAATGTTAATGAATATTAGGGATAGAGATGATATTGATGCCTTTGAGTGGGTTGATTTTAAAATTATTTTCCGTGAAAAATATTTTCCATGAAATATATTTTCCTAAGGTGGTGAAGCTTGGGATGGAGAAAAAATCCCATTAATTGAAGCAAAAAATGGGGGATTCAGTGGCTGTGTATGAAGAAAACTTCACCAAACTGGATAGGTATGCTTCAAATCTTATTCTGGATCTTGATAGAAAAATAAACCACTTTTAAACAATATTGAAGCCATGTTATCGAAGGGTGTTGGCCTACCATGAATTCAAAAGTAATTAGAAACATGTTCGATGTGCTGGGAGGGCAGAGATGGAGTTTTATGATGATCATGTGAATTTTGGAGATAAGGAGAAGAATAGTTCTATGTGGAAAGATATGGGTAAGAATCAACCAAAGAAATCTGACGGTATAAAAATAAAATTTCCAGTTTGCAAAAAGTGTGGCAAGAAACACCCTAGGGAATGTCTTATCAAAACTAAAAAGTGTTTTAAATGTGGTATGTTTGGACATTTGGCATGATATTTCAATGAAAATGATCCTAATACTAATCTTGATAAGAAAATTATAAAGTGTTTTAAATGTGGTGAGATGGGTAATTATGAAAATTTCCGCCCAAAGAATGATCCAAATGATGAAAAGAAGCCATAATACAGGTAAAAAGATGTATTAAGATCCTTTTCCACTACATCTGTAGATGTCAGTCCATCTATTGAAGATTTATCAGGTAATTTGTTAATTCACTCATATTTTTCTAATGTTTTGTTTGATACAGGGTCTATAAATTTCTTTATCTCTAAGAAATGTTCTGGTAAATAGAAAATATCACTTCAAAAAACAAGACTAGAACTTGTTGTTAAAACACCAGGGAGAAATTTTATAGCAAAGTGGAATTATAAGAATCTTTCTATTCTGGTCTGTGGAAAGACTTTACCTGCAAACCTTATTGTTTTACCCTTAGTTTAGTTTGATGTTATTATGGGTATAGATTGGATTTCTTTTTATCATGAAAAGAATGACTATAGATCTAAATAAGTTTTTTTAGAAAGTGTTTCAATTTGTATACAAGAAGGAACCCATACAATTGACAACATTTTAGGAAGCTCAAAAACTATTGAATGATGGAAATGAATGTTATATTGCTCATATTTTTGAAAACAAGGGAACTGTTCGGATTAATGATGTGCTAGTGGTAAAAGAATTACTTGATGTTTTTTGATGAGTTACTCGATATCATACCTGATCGAGAATTCGAATTCACAATTGACTTATTTTCTGATGCTAAGCCAATTTCAAAAACCCCTTATCATATGGATCTAATAGAACATATTGAATTAAAAAATCATTTGAAAGATTTTCTTGATAAAGGCTTAATTTTTCCTATAACTTCACAATGGGGAGCTCCTATTTTTTTGTTAAAAAGAAAGATGGTTACCTGAGACTTTGCATTGATTATAGAGATTTTAATAACATCACTGTTAAAAAAAAGTATCAATTACCTCATATCAATGACTTGTTTGATCAGATCTAGGGATCTCAATACATTTCCCTGATTGAATTAAGATCTGGATACCATCAGCTGAAGGTGAAGAAAGATGAAATCCCAAAATAGCCTTTTGTACTAGATATGGGCATTATGAATTTGTTGTTATTCCCTTTGGGTAAACTAATGAACATTCTGTATTCATGAATCTTATAAATAGAGTATTTCATGAGTTCTTGGATAGGTGTGTGGTTGTGTTTATTGATGTCATTTTTGTATTTTCTAAAGATAAAGAGGATAATGAAAAACATCTAAGGGTTGTTATACAAACCTTAAAATAAAAGAAACTATATGGAAAATTCAAAAAGTCTAATTTTTTGGTTGCAACAGATTTCTTTTCTTGGGAACATTGTAAATAAGGATGGAATAAAAGTTCATCCTTCCAAAACCAAAGTAGTTGATGAATGGCCAAGACCCACAAATGTTACATATATTTTTAGTTTTATTTGGTTAGTAGTTTATTACTGACGATTAGTTAAGAACATTGCATGGTTATCTAGCCTGATAACTCAGTTATCAATTAAAGGGGTTAAATTTGTTTGGATAGAGGAATGTGATATATGCTTTCAGAAACTGAAGGAGAGATTGGTGAATGCTCTAGTTTTACCCTTACCTTCCCGAAATGGTGAGTTTTTAATCTACAATGATGCTTCTTTAAAGAAACTCAGTTGTGTTTTGATGAAGAATGATCAGGTAATTGCTTATTATTTGAGAAAACTTAATCCTCATGTTCTAAATTATCCCACAGAAGATATGGAATTGGAAGATATGGTTTTTTCTTTGAAAATTTGGAGGCATCATTTATACAGAGACAAATGTGAAATATATACTGACCATAAATGTCTTAAATATATATTCACTTAAAAGGAATTAATCATGAGGTAGAGAAGATGGCTAGAACTGATAAAGGATTATGACCGCATGATCAATTACCATCCTGGAAAAGCAAACAATGTGGTGGATTCCTTAAGTCAAAAACATCATGCATAATTAACAATGATATGTTTGGAACATGATCCCTTGATTAATGATTTGATGAATTTTGTATTAGAATCTTTTGGTAGAGGAAATAACTCGGTTTTGTTTCAGGTTTCAGTGCAATCATTATTGTTAGACAAAATTAAGCAAGCACATAAGGAAGAACATGAGGTAAAGAAAAAGTTAGAATTTATTAAAATGGCTATGTTGATTGAATTTAATCTTAATAAATATTGTGTTTTGAGATTTGGTAAAAGGTTGTGTGTGCCTTGTGATTTGCAGTTGAAGAATGAATTTTTGTGTGAAGCTCATAGTTCTCCATTTTCAGTTCATCCTGGTAGTACTAAGATGTACAGAGACCATCCAGAGTATTATTGGTGGGATGGAATGAAAAGAGACATTGCTACTTTTACCATGAAATGTTTGAAATGTCAACATGTTAATGCATAGCAGCAGTTACAGAAGGGTATGCTTCATCCTTTTCAATTTCTAGAGTTGAAATGGGAAAATGTATCTAGGGAGTTTGTGGTGGGACTACCAAAGACTTCTCGAGGCAACAATGTGATTTGTGTTATTGTTGATTGGCTGACAAAGTCTGCAAATCTTTTTTCTATTAGAGATACAATGTCTTTGCATCATTTTCTCGAATGTACCTCAAGGATATTTCCAAGTTACATGGAGTTCCTCTTTCCATTGTATTTGATCAGGATCCCAGGTTCACTTCTATATTTTGGAAGGGACATCAGAATTATTTGGGCACAGAATTAAATTTCAGTACAAATTTTCATCCTCAATCAGATGGGCAGTCAGAACGAATGATTCAGAATTTAGAAGATATTCTTCGAGCTTGTTCAATGGACAATCAGGGAAGTTGGGATAATTATCTTCCTTTAGTTTAGTTTTCTTATAATAATAGTTTTCATTACAATATTCAGATGGAACCTTTTGAGTCTTTTTATGGGAAGCGGTTTCAGACTCCAACATTTTGGGGTGATGTCAGTGATATAAAGTTTATGGGGCCAGAAATTGTAGAAGAAGTGGCTGAGAAAGTAAAGATGATCCAATAACACATGAGGATAGCTGAGAGCAGGCAGAAAAGTAATGCAGATGATTGAAGGAAAAAAAATTCTATTTCGAGGTAGGTGACCACATTTTCCTTAAAATCTCTCCCCGGAAAAGTGTGATGCATTTTGGTAAAAAAGGAAATCTAAGTCCATGGTTCATCAGTCCTTTTGAAATCTGGGAAAAGTTGGACCAGTTGCATACCGAGTAGCTCTGCCTCCAAGTTTGTCTATGGTACACAATATTTTTCATGTTTCGATGTTGGGAAAGTATGTGCTTGATTCATCACATGTTTTGAGCCCAGAAGCAGTTCAGCTGGAAGAGAACCTTTCTTATGAAGCGAAACCAGTTCAGATTCTTGATTGAAGTGAACAGGTATTACAGAATAAGTTAATCCAACAGGTAATCATTTTGTGGAGAAACCACATGGATGAAGAAGCAATATGGGAATCTAATAAAATCTATGAAGGAAAGGTACCCTCACTTGTTGGATAAGTAAATAAAATTTTGAGGATGAAATTTCCAGAAGGTGTGGATAATATAACACCCCATGTTTTTCCTAAAATAAATGGAAATGTATGGAACATTGTTTTAAGTAGATATTTTTAACTATCCTTTAAACATAATTTTTCCACTTCTATGTTTTGAATTTCAAGAAATCATTATATGTAATTGTGTTCGGTATATTATTTGGAGTCTGATGAGACCAACTTGTTTTTTTGGAAATAGTAACATACCCATATGAATAGTAATATGAATAGTAATATGACCCTAATGAATAGAAAATTTTAATATTATTTTATTTTTTAAGGCTTTAAGATAATAAAATCTTGGTTAATTTTTCATTGTGATATAGAAGTAGTTATACTATTAGAATTATTAATTTTTTAATTAAGTATTATTTTATATAAAAATTAAATTAATAATATTAAGAAAATTATTTTCGAAAATTGACTTCATTTTTGAATTCTACACATCAAAAAATGGTGAGGATGAATTTTTGGGATTTTTCTGAAATTCTATAATTTTCAATGAATAGTGTAATATGATAAAATACCATATAATACAATTATTAGTAAAATGCACTATTTATGACATCATAAGTGATGTAAAGCCACTTGGTTAGAACTCACATGCCATTATTACTATATTTGGTCACATGAACTATGAATATTCATAATCTTTTGCAAAAATATTATAATAATGATTAAAATAATGAAAAATACCCCCTCTCCTCCACTATAATACCACCCTCACTAACCTCTTCCTATCACACCTCTCAAGCATTGAGCCATTCGTATGTTCTAACCAATAATTCTCCCAAGTCACTTCCCCACGTCATAGAGCTTCTTGTCTCACCAAATAAGCAAAACCAAAGCCCTCAAGAAGGATCTCAAGGATAAGAGATCAAGAGATAAACATCCTCTTTTATTTTCTTTCATTTCTTTCATTTTATGTTATTATCTTACTTTAACATTGCATTATGTTGGAATATTGTATTACATACCCCCTTAATTTACATATTATTTAAGGGTGATGAGATATCTCATTTCTCTCATCAAACTATTTTTAGGAAATTTTAAGAGACGTCGTTAGGCTGCCAAAGTTTCATGAGAAATTTCTCAAGTTTTATTTTATTTCAAGATTCCATTATTTTTTAATTCATTCCTCACATAATCTTACCCAAGAGGAATGAAAACCCTAGAAATAATGCATATTATGGATTTCCTCATGTTCATGGAAAATTAATCATCATTCTACTTCTCCTCTCCCACTTATTCAAGGAATAAAAACATTGTTCGTGATGTGTCAAATTACAGACATCATGAACGATGTGATTTGAATTTGTATTAATTATTTAAATTTTGGTCTTGAAACCATTTTTATGGTTGAACCAGCTTATAATATATGTTTTATGTCTCATCCATTGTTCTGGAGTTATTGTGTACACATGTTTTTAATTTATAAGACAATATGAGGTCATTATTATAAAAAACAACTAAAATGATGTAAACGAACATCATTAATGTTT
Source organism: Viscum album (assembly GCA_963277665.1). NCBI lineage: Eukaryota > Viridiplantae > Streptophyta > Magnoliopsida > Santalales > Viscaceae > Viscum > Viscum album. Next base: position 854,804,468 of record OY728139.1, read on the forward strand.
AAACATATGAATCATCATCTTGTAATAATTCTAATTGATAAATGGTATGAGTTTCGGTACTAGAAATATGTAAATACTAATCCATTCCAATTATGGAGTTTCACATCCAATCGACAGGAACAATCCATCATGAACCAATCATGGAAAATTTGTAAAGAACACACCCAAAATAATGCAAGGAACAAAATAATAACAATTAAAGGGTGAAATGATGTAATGAAATGATCATATAAGGAAGGATATTATTCTTTATGATATTAATAACACTCTTTTAACCATTATTCAAGATGTTTGAACATGTTTTAAGTAATACAAACCTGAGGTAAGGGAATTCTTAAACCGATTTCCATTCATTGGGTTAACCTCTACTTTGTTATTTATTTGCTATTTATAATTTTTGTGTAATGGTTTTTGTTTATATTGTGTTGAATTATTTTTATTTATAGTTTATATACATATTCCATCCACTATATTATGTTTCTCTTCAATTATATGATATTTATAATGGACTTTCCTTTTGAAATACTCATTTAAAATTCCATTTCACAAAGTTCAAAATAATGTTTTTATGAAATTGTTCATGTTGTATGAATATGTTTTGGTTCATGCGCATTAATTATGATTATGGGTGCGACCTATATCTCCCTCTAAAGGATTGGGTTTGTGTATGTTGGAGGTCGGTTGTATGGTTACTCTCGGTGTAACTGTGATGATTACACAAATTGTATGGTAGCCGTGAGGGTTACAAATTATAAGGTAGCTGAGAGGGTTACAATATTATATAAGTAATTCCCCAATATAAAATTAGTTTTCTACTTATGTTCTTATTATTGTGGAAATATCATTTTTCACAAAGTAAGTATATATGTACATGTGATAAGTATGTCTTTTGAAAATTATTTCATATGTAACAAGTATTCTTGGACTAATGTGTCATTTCCTTATTTTTATATACCTTACTAAGATTTTGTGCTCATACAAAGTTTTTAAATGTTTTTTACAGGTTATAAGGAATTATAGGAAAATGAATGAATCTATGTTAATTTTTTTAATAATTATCAAAAAATCATGTTTTAAGTTTTAATGTTTTATATTTTGAAAAAAATGGAAACTATTTTTATGGTATCCACTTGTAAAGATGTGTAATGTTATGAATGTGTTATGTCCCAATTCTCTAAAGATATAAAGTTGAAAATATCCTAAATGTAAAATTAAGTTCTTTATTGAATACATTCAAGATTATGTAAGTAATAATGTTGGGTTCTTATATTTTGAGGATGATTTGAGTCTCTCTGACCTAAAGATTCAAGGTTATGATTGGAAGGAACATATGTTCGTTGGAAACATATGTCTAAATACCTATTTTTTTGCACTGGTATCCATCACCAAGTACATGGTTGTCTTTTATGACACCACCTATAATGAGTTGATTGGAAGGGAATGGTTCCACCTGCACGCGACAACCCCCTATTTATATCACAAATGCCTTAAGTACCCCCTTAATGGTAGAGTAGGAATAATACAAGGTGATGTGGCTCCCTTTTCCTCTTGTGAAGACTACTATCTAAATGACAAATATTATAAGAGAAAGGAAAAAAATATTAATGCTAGCGAGGTTGACCTCGCTATGACTGCGACCGACCCATAGACGAACCTAGATGATGCCTACATCTTCCCAATCCACTGAATAGAGGCCACAACTCTGGATTTTGGGAAATGAATTGTTGTCTATGTATTGAGGGAGAAGCACATTACCATGTATATGTTATGTTAGAATATCACCTCATATTCCTTTAAAAATTAGACATGGGTGATCCCGGAGACCCCTACTCTTATATGATATCAGGATGTCCTCCCCATGGCAACGACAATACGATATACTTGATTATTTTTCCAAGATGGGCTAAATCGGCTCAAGATGATGCACCAATATTGCTTTTACATCATCAAGCATGTCCCCTTGGGACGAAGGCCAGATATTATCAGGTCAATAGCTTTCGTTGTTATGGTTTCAGTAGTACCATAGTCCCCTGATGTAGTGGCCATCACCACTCAGGTCGGCACCAGTGTCCCATCAAGATCTATTGACTCAGGGTAATCACCTCCCGGTGGGGATCCATCCTCCATGAATGAAGAAGAGTATTTAGAGGATTATCCTCCCAGTTTCAAAGAATTTTTCTCCACCACGGTCGATGAATTGGTATAGGTGAACCTTGGTAGCAAGACGGATCCGAAACCCACATTGATCAGTGCAACTATTCCTGTCGAAGGGAAACATCAATACATGGAATTCTTGAAGCAACACTATGATGTGTTTTTTTGAGTTATGATGATATTTCAGGACTATATCCTCAGGTCACTATCCACTGCCTCTGTCTTCCAACAAATCATCAGGGGTTCTAGCATCCTCCAAGAAAGATGCACCATTATCACGGGGCCACGATCCAGTCCAAGTTTGATAATATAATCAGATAAAAGATCATCAATGAGGTTGAATACCCTAGAAGGATAGCCGACATTGTGCCTATCGGGAAGCATAATAGACAGATCAATGTCTTTATTGACTTTCAAGATCTCAACCACCACTTTCCGAAGGTTGATTCACCCCTTCCAGCAACGAAAATATTTATATATTCCATCGCTGGGTTCTGGGCTGCATTTTTTATTGATGGATATTTTGGTATAACCAAATTTGAATTTCCCATGATGATAAAGTTCCTATATCCTTAAGGCCACTGAAGTACGGTTTCTACCAGGTGATTCCCTTCAATCTAAAAAATTAATGTGCCACCTATCAGAATTCCGTACATCGTATATTTAAGATGATCCTCAGGATGTTGTTATAATGCTATGTGGATGACCTGGTGTTCAAATCTCTCCAGTTCCAGGACCTCTCAAAGTGCTTGAGAAAGTGTTTTGTTTCTCTGATCCCGCAATCTTAAATGAACCTGTTGAAATGTTCCTTTGAGGTCACCTAAAGAAAATTTCTTGGCTTCATTGTTAGATATAGAGGAATTGAGATCGATCCATAGAAAGTTAATGAAATCAGTTAGATGCCTCCTCCGAGCAGCATCTGGGCGCTTCGAGGTTTTCAGGGCCACTTAGCCTATATATGCCTATTCATGACAAATGTGGCTAGAAAGTGTAATCCATTTTTCTGGATCATGAAGAAAGGTGTAAATTATCAGTGTGATGAGGAGTTTTATACTTCCGTTGAGGAAATCAACCAGTACCTATTGCATCCTACGATACCGATACAACATGTTTCTGGAACACCTCTGATCCATTATGTTGCAACTATGGAGTGACATCTTGGTGCCCTTATTTCCCAAAAAACAAAAAAGGGACATATAATAGTTTTTACTATCTCATCTACAGTCTCCTTCAAAAAGAGACTGGATATTCCTCTATTGATAAGTGATTCCTTGTACTGGTATTCTTAGTGCATAAATTGTTACACTACTTGCAACATCACGAGATATATCTAGTTTCTCAAGTAGATCTGCTGAAGTACATTTTGAAATTCCCTATGTTGAGATGTCTTATAGCTCGGTGGGAAGTGTTCCTCAAGTATTTCAACATCAATTTTCCCCCTAGAAGTCCATTAATGGACATAAATTAGCAGAATTCCTTGATTACCATCAAGCTCTTACAAACTAGTCTATGAATCGTGATTTTCTCGACGAGGCAATCTTCTCCGTAGACCGAGCCATTTTGTTTTTGAAAATGCACATTGAAGGTGCTTACAAGAGTCCTACCAGAAGAATAATCAAGGATCCCAGAATCAATAGGGTGGTCCTATGTATCATCTTCATCATGCAAGCACATGATGTTCTTTTAAATTCATTCCTGTTGTCAGAAGGATGTACTGAAAATGATGCAGAGTACCAGGCTCTCATTACTAGCATCATGTAGGCCATAAAAAATGATGTTCCCTACTTACATGTCAAAGGGTAATCAGAAATAGTCATCAAAAATTTCAATGGTGACTATTTCTTTAGGAAGACAAATCTTGTACCACTCTGGGAACATACCTGCATGTTGATGGCCCAATTCTCATCTTGACTAGAAGTTACTCATGTCCCTCATTCACAGAATGGTCAAGCCAATGCCCTTGACAGCTTTTCCACATCTCTTGAAGAACCTGACCAGGATGATTTGATTATTCTTGTAGTGCATCAGAGTGTCATTACTCAAGTTATGTTGAACAACTAAGATATCACACAGGTAATCCACCTTACCACCGCAGACTCTATGTTAGAACCCAGGTTCACCTTCTGTAGTGATGGAGGCGACTCTAGACTAGATGACCCCATTTATCAAGTATCTCTAGAACAACAATCTCCAAACAGATCCAGATGAGTGTGAGTGAATTCAAAGCTGCGCATTACATTTTACCCTCCAGATTGGTCCCGGTATTGAGAATATCTTCTACAGATGCGGGTTTGATGGGGTTCTCATCCGTTTCATTTAGATAGGAGAAATTTTTCAATTTAGGTTGGAGGTTCATGCTAGTTCATGTAGGGCTCATTAAACTGGGATGAAATTGTCTAACAAGATCCAGAGATTGTGGTATTTGTGGAACTCCATGATCCATGACTCTATCGAGTTTTCTAGGAGGCTCCAGGCATGACAATTACATGATAACTTTGTGCATTGGCTTCCAGGGCCTCTCCACACTATCTAGTACTCTTGAGCCATTGTAGTTTGGGGAATCTATGTTGTGGGACCCTATCCACTGGTGACATCTCTCCAGTACAGTTTCATCCTAACCAATACAGATTTATTTTCCAAGTGGGTAGAGATAGTTTTTCTCAAGGAGTTCATGGAATGTTCTATCATTGAATTTGTGAGATCCAATATCATTTACTAATTTAAAACCCCTCATACCATTCTCACTAATAACAGAACCACATTTTAGGTAGCCAAGATGAAGAATTTTTTTACAATTACAAAATCTATTCTAACCATACCTCCCGCTATCACACACAGGAAAATGGGAAGATCATGGAATTTAACAAAACCCTCTCTAACAATCATCAAAATATGGTTGGTCAGAATAACGAAATTTGGAAGGATAATCTCCCCAACACACTCTGGTCCTATTGGAAAATGACTATCTATTCCACTAAAATGACCCCATATTCCATGATGTACAAAATGGAGGAAAACTTTCCCATATATATTCACTTTCCTTCATTGATAATAGTTGTCTATGATCAATAGACACCAGATAAGGTAGGAAAAATCCATTTGGATTAATTGGAAGCACTTGAAGAGAATAGGATTTGTGCCCTGCAAAAACAAGAGAGGCATGAGAACAAGAAAGCCAAAGATTTCAACAATAAACTTATCATTCACTCTTTATTTCAAGGTGACATGGTGTTGGATCTGATAACACTGATGATACCTTGTAGGAAACCACCAAAATTGGAAGTACCTTACATCACTCACAAGGTTCACCCCAATGATGCATAGTTGATAGTTACTATGGATGGTGAGCATTTTACTCCACCCACAAATGCAAATTCCTTAAGAAATACTTTTATCGAGTAAACCAGTCCCACATGACCATAAACTGTGACATATTTACTACATGATGTTAAAATGTGTGATTCGTCTGTGCTGAATGATGTTAAACTACATGAAACCTATCCCACATGACATTAAAATTGTATTTCATCCCACATGAAGCTAAAATGTATATGGTCTCATATGACCTTAAAATATCTCATCTTCTCTGCATGATGTTAAAATGTGTGATCTATCCGGGATGAAGGACATAAAACTACCCAACATTCATCTGAGATGATGATAAAGTGAAAAATGGTCCAAGATCTATGACTTTAACCTATGATCTACCTATATCTTCATCTTGCATGATGATAAACATAACAACATATCAATAACTACGTATGTCTTGATTCCCATCCGTATGGAATATGTAATAAATCTCAAACACTTCATGTTAGATTATATCCCTAAAATCCTTCTCAATGACTTCTCCCTTGGGTTTAGTTCTCTCATAGAACAATACACAGTGTATTATAGACTTCCTTAGCCCCATTTAGGCTGGTTTTACAAAGATCTCATGATGTTACTCTCCCATTATTCTATCCTCCTACGTCCTCATCAATTGACGTTAAACAACATGTCCCTTTTAGAACTATGTGTGGCTTGATTCCCATTATCACAGGATACGTAGGAACGCCTAGAAATTTCATATGTAGGCCCAGACCCAAATTTCAATATCTCCCCTTTGGTCCATCCCCTTGGCCAAGAAACATCATTAAATGTGTGTTGTGGAATGTGCTCATGTCCTCGTTCAAGTCAGGTTTATCACGACTTCACTATGTGTTACCCTCCATGGAGATCTCTACCTCTTCTATCCTTACTACTTGACATTAAAATGCACTGGAATATTCACGCTTCACATGTACCATCGTTTGGGTTTACATCATCATTCACATCCTAATAGACCCCCGAAAGACAAGTATTCTAGGCCCCATGGCTCTCATACTATTTCAGGACAACATCCCCAAGAATTTTTCATGCCAATTTAATACAAGTATCATGTTGCGAATATGTTTAATAGTCAACAATCATTTTTTCTTCCCATTGCAGGTCACATGATATGGATGCTGCATTTCGAATTTGGTCAACAACTATCTTCCACCATTGTCACCATACCTATATATCCAAAATTTTGGGTCTAATTGTTTATTTTTGTTCTGATACCCTATCAAACATCAACATGCCTCAGGCAGTGATGTTGGTGTGGTTGGGATCAGCATGCCCGATCTATTCCCTTCATTTTCATTCCATTGTATGCTGGGCAGAACTTGATCCCATTCCTTTTTTTCCGACACCGAACATTTCTCACATGGGATTAAATGATTTGGTAAGGTAATAACCACATAAAGGTCCACATAATCATCATCCCAAATGAATCAAAACTCTTCCTTCCTCACCGCACTACATTAAATTGTTTGATCCATCCTTTCTGAAGGATGCGAAACCACTCAGTACTCATCTGGCATGACGATAAACTACAAGCTGGATGGGAATTCCCGTACATGGTACAGACTTAGGTACCATGCCTTTCTATCCCCGTTCCCAGGTTCTCACTAGGTATTGTGCGGTGTGATATGGACTCTATGTCCTCATTCCCGTTGGGCTATTTTTTCTACACTACATATATCCCCTTCAGACACCCCTCCATTATCATCCTTTCCGTAAGACGTTAAACTGCATAGGTTCCCCCATGATTTATGCCTCTCATAAATTGGGATTTCATCATCTTTTACATCCAAAAGGACCCCTAAAATACATGTATGCTAGGACTCAGGTCTCTCTTAATTTCTTGAGACAACATCTTTAAGTATTTTTGTACAACAATTTGATATAAGTATCGTGTGCGAATATGGTCAATGGTTGATGCTCAATTGTTTTCCCTCATCCCTAGTCACTCAATACACATATTGTGTTGTGAACATGGTCAATAGTTATCCTCGATCATTATTTCCATTCTATGGTCTCTTAAATAGTAGGCACAATGATTCACCCTTTCCACCCATATGTCCCACACATAAGACACTAAACTAGGACTTTGAGGTCCGAGCTCTATGACCATAATCTAATATCTACCATGTACTTGTCATAGGATGTTAAACTACACAACATCTCTAGAAATACTTGTGGCTTGATTCCCCTCCTCATTGGATACATAGGAAAAACTAGACATTTTTTCATCGGGTCCAACCCAAGATCATTTTTTCTTTTCATGGCCTCTTGGCCTGTGTACTCTCTAGGGATTATTAATTGTGTGACATATGTGGTGTTATGTCCTTATTCATGTCGTGTTATTATCCATGATATGAAATTTCCTCAGCGATATTCCCACCACTTATCTTCATCCTTACCACATGACATTTAACTTCATGCCATCTCGAGAACTATGTGTGGATTGATTCCTACCATCATGGGATATGTAGGAATGCTCGGATGTTTGGTCTTCGGGTCTAACCCAATTTCTTACAAACCTCTGTATCTCTCTGGCCCCTTGGCCTGAGTCCTATAGGAGGGGGGGGTATGTGGTGTGTTATAGCCTTATGTCCCCATTCACTTCAGGATTGTAACAGCCACGCCACATACTTCTCCCTATTAAGATCTCTTCCTCCCTCTGTTATCCACCCATATTTTCTATTCGATTAATCTTAAATTTGGCCCCTCCACCCTATTTGGTAGTTCACTAATGCTCCTATGAGCACCCTAGTTAAGGACCTAAAGTGTTGGATTCTACCTAGATATGTTATCGCCCATTCTCATGCTTCATGTTCATATTCATTCATGCTTTCATCATCCTTCTCATTAGAAAGGACCCCTGGACATCATGGATGGTAGGATCCAGTGATCTCCTATCTTCTTAGTCCAAAGTGTCTAATAATTTCAAATGAAAAGTTGATACAATCCCCATGTTGCGAATATGGTTAGCGGTCAGCGCTCATTTTTTGTTCCCATTTCAGGTCAGTTGATATAGATACTATATTTCCAAAATGGTCAACAATTATCCTCCATCATCATGCCACCCCCATTAAGCCCTAAATTTCAGTTTCATGATTCACATCATTTCCCATTCCATCATGTTGAAGTGGAATTTCAACACTCCTAGTGCTATACCTCAGTGTACGTTTGTCTATTAAGAGTAGGAAGCCACAGTGACGCATTATTCGAGGCTCCACACAATTTCCTTCTTTATCTGTATACCACGTGTATTAATGACCATCACAACCCTTGTTTCCCACACTAATCTTAGCTGACATGGGCTTAGGGATTTGTACGATGTTTATTCCCACTTGGAGGAGTCCCACCTCTATGGCCCAAGATATATGACCATAAAATTAGATTCCCCAGTGTCATTACTACACGATGTTCAACTATATGGCCCCTTCATAACTACGTGCATCTTGATTCACATATTTATGGGATATGTAGGAATTCCTGGACATTGCATCCCTGGGTCTAGCTTAGGTTCCATTAATTATTTTTTATATACAGACTTTAGTTCATGGATTTTATAAGACCATGTGATGTGGTGTATATGATATTATGTTCTAATTCACATCAGGTTTTCAATACCCATACCACACAATACCCTTTTGGATCTAGTCTCTCCTACCTCTCATCCTATATGATGTTAAACTGTAGTATCATAACAACGTATGTCTTGATTCCCATCCTCATGGGATACATAAGAACACCTGAATGTTTCGACTTTGGGTTTAGCCTCATATTCATTGAACTTATCTGATCCCTTGGCTCAGGGTTTCTTCCCCAGAGTTTCGCGTGGCATGGTGTGGACCTCGTCCTCATTCATGTCAGGTATTCTCTACCAAATCATGTAAATTACATTCATGACCGCACTATTTTGTGTTAATCCAAGCCAAATGACATTAAACTATTGTGTATTTACTACGTGATGTTAAAATTCAGTGGTTTTTCCTATCATACGACCCTACTCTGTGACCTTATCTTCCTAGACGCATGCTGAAAAATGGAACTACATTGTGGAATCCTCACTTTAGGGGACATCATGTTTGTTATCGGCTCTCCACTATTCCATTTTTCAATGCCTACATGCGGCTTGATTCCTATAGAGATTCCTAGATTCTCCATCCTAGGTTTTTTTCTTCACAAAAAAACACATCCATCCTAGAGGAAAAACAAGATCTCTCAAATGTCGCTTTGTTTGGTGCTCGAGCCATACCTGTATGATAGTATTTCCCCTATCATTGGTAGCTTACCATGCCACTTATAGAACTACGTATGAAATGATCCCTGTCATAATGAGGTACATATGAATTCCTCATATCATTGCCATGGGCCTAACACAAATTTCACTTTTGTCACTTCAACCTAAAACCTCTCTTGGGAGCACATTGTGTGGTATGGGCTTATATCCACATTCACATCAGGTTTTTCAATAGTCGTACCTTGTGTCTCCTTCTCTCCTTTCCATCACAACCCAATCTCTAAATCATAAAAAAATCCAACTGTCCTTATTTCACGATATTAAACTAAATGACACTTTTAGAAATATTTCTATCTTGATTCCCATCCGGATGGGATACATAGGAATGCTTAGACATTTAATTTTTGGGTCAATCCCCAGGAATCACAAATACCATCCTCCTTCTGGTCCCTTGGCATGAACTCTTTCAGAATCATGTGGTATGGTGGGGGGTTTTATAGTCCTCATTTGCATCGGTATATGTGTTGAACCACACATTTCCTTCCTAGGTAATCATTCCCTCAATGCATGACTTTGAACTACAACACTACCCTAAAAAAGTTCATGATACCCCATGATAATTATGTGATTTTTCATCTTACTCGCCAGTGTGGGTCTTTGACAACATTTTGATCAAGAAGTATGTTTTCCTTGATTCTAATCCTTATTAGATATGTAGTGATGCCCATGAATTATTCCTTGTCCCATGACCTTGAAAATTAACATTCATGGTTCTTTAAACCTAATCATGGTACAAACACTATGACCTTAAACTAACATCCTATAGTTCGTAAAATATGAGTCTAAACTAGTTTTCTTGTTTTAAGAATTAAGACCTTAAAACTATGTGCACCGTCATTACCGTACGATGTTAAACTATGTTTCTATCATAATTCATGGAATGAATTGAAACTAGAAGGCATTATAAGTCTTCACCAGAGGGGTCCTGTCTGGATGTAGGTAAGATCTCTAATTAGACCTATGCACTCATATAATGTTTTTTCATCACACTGGAATAATTTTAAGAGTTTTGGACTCCATTATAACAACCCATCAGTCCACCTCTTACACTTTGTGTTCCCTATATTTGGATCCTCATCCTATATCACATCTGAAGGAACCCATTAATAGTACATATTACCAACCTATGGCTCACTTACTATCTTGGGATAATGTTCTAGCAGGCTAACGGATTAAATCTCGAGTCATGCCTCATGTTTCGAACATGGTCAGCGGTCGGACCTCATTTGTTATCCCAATTTTAGTCTAGTATAATAGGGATGCTGTGTTTCAAACATGTTCAAACTTTATCCATAATTTTCATGCCACCCCTATATCGTTCTGAAATTTGGGTATCACGATTCACACTTTTCACTGCCCTTAGTTTAGATTTATTCTAACGCCATGGGAATTACCCTGTTCGTGCACTAGAGAACATAGGGAAAATGGAAAATTGACTATTATGAGAGCTTCATTATCTAGTCAGCCCTCTCCCTCTTTCTTTCCTAAAATCCATTTCATTTTTTCAAACCCTGGATCCCCAAATCTTGGTTGGAATTCTCATATTCATATGGAATAATGAAGCGGTAATCCCTTGTTCCTCACATCTGGAATGACCCACTTGAGATTAGGGATTTGTGGATGGATATTTTTATGAATGTGACGGAAATGTAGAAAACCAAAGACAACTAATAGAACTCATGCACACTGTTAATGTAAATAGTCCACGAACGAATGTATGTTTATCATTTTATAGAAATTTCATATCTTAGGTATTGGACCCTCTCATAGATGGGGTAATCTATTCCATAAAGCATTCAAGCGCCCCACTCTCTAGTTGGTGGCATCTAGGGTCCACTGTCTCCTTATAAGCTCCCTCTACTCCTTAATGGAGATGGGACGTAGATCATTTTCCACGATCTGGGACTGCTCTTCGTTGGTGTGAATGATATCCATCTCTTCATGGTCTCTCTTCATCTATTTTTTTGGAATCTTGAAGATATTAATTCATGCATGATACGATCCATGATTTTGCGTCAAGGAAGGAAGAGTACTCATTTTCCTATGCCTGAAACCGCTGAATTTCATTTTCATACCCTCAAATCCTCTTGATGTTCACTGATTCTCTCCATGGTCAACCCAAACCAAGGCAATGATAATGGTACTCAATCATCTTTTCCATGAAGTCTCAAATGAGCATTTGAGGATTCTAGGCATCCACTCCTCCCGTGCATTGTTAACACATTCAGAAACAAAACCTCCCCATATGGTTTATTCATTGTTCCTGATGGGTCTCCATGATGAATTGATTAATCATATTCCATGAACAGTGATAGACAATCTTGTTGTCCTCTTCATTAGAAGTCGTCTCGTCCCGGTCCGCATGGTCAGTTGGTTTATATGTAGGGAATGCCTCCAGGACCTCATCAAAGAGATATTTATCCGGTGTCTAGTAGGGTAGGTCAGGACCCATGCCATCTAACTGATACTCATTATAAGATTCTACATCAATTATTTCAGGATCTGTCTTGTCGACGGCCCCACTTGTGGTAGGGAGCGTTGTAGTTTGGTCTGTTTGGAAATCCGCTTCCACGACCATCAGTGTTCCACTGGGAAAGGCAACACCAGGAGCTCCAAAAATCCTCACCAAGGGGGACTACACCATTGTAAGAACTGTACATGTGAAAAATACATAGTCACCAGTTGAATTGATTCAATGGACGACAATTATGGATTATGTGAAGAAGGCTTATATGGGTCAAATATTCGGTCTTTCCCCTGAGCTGTCACCATCGGGACACCGAAGTGTGGCCCTCCGTATATGGATGGTAAATATAAAGGCTCTGGGAGAACCACCTTGGGTGTCATGACCCCTCTAGGTGTAGTAATTGCTATTGTTAGGGGTATAGATCTTGAAGTTTTTGTAGCTGCATCTAATATTGAACGGGAGCGAGTCGTGCATATGAGGCCCTCTTGTATAGGTAAAATGTTATTTGAGAAGTCCTAAATGAACTATATGGGGACTATGGGAAATTATTTTAGGTTTTTTGCTCCAGATCCTCCAAAAACTCTTTCAGCTCAGGGTCTAAATTGCATACCTCACCCTCTTCCAGAGGGCTCCCTCCACGAGCCTCCTCCCCCAGGGGGACCCTTCTTATTCTTCTAGTAAAGGGATGTGCTCCCTCAATTCAGTAGTCTAAAACTTCATAGGTGCCATTTGATTGAGAAGAACCTCTAATATAGTCTTCAATGGATGCACAACACCATGAGAGTGCAAGAATTCCTCCAACTCGGCGATATACTACTCCCCCTCAACCTGAGATTCTGAAAAACTTGCACTCGCATGACCAATACCTACCTAATCCATCCAAAGATGGTTCAAATGGTTCCAAATCTGGGAATCATTGATGAATTTTCTTTTGAAATCCCAGATGTCACAGGCCTCTAGGGAGAACTGCATCCTCGGGCATATCTATATGGCGCAACCGCTTCTCTGGAGCCTGGGTGGGTATCCTATAGAAACATCTGGGTGGTCTCCCCTCTGGATAACTTTGATCCTCCAAGACCACCCGGTCCACTACTGCCACCTGCCTCTCAGCCAGTTCAGGTCTCTTCACTACTGAAGCCTCGCAACCATGTGATGTCCTCGCCGCTTTTTGGCCCCGACCTCGAGGTTGAAGAGGGACCGCACCACTATCATAGACGGTCTACCACTTCCACATATCTCTGGGGTAGGACACCTCTCAACTCTTGGCATACTTCTTTACCAATCCATAAATAGATGTGGAAGGAGGTAGATCATTCAACATCTTCCCATCCTCCTGTGTGAACATTAGACACATCTACTACATCACACATGGGTGGTTCTCGTGGCACACTCCCAAGTAGACCTCCAGGGTCATCCTTTTCATAAATTAGATTTTCCTCGTGAAATAGTGCGGGGTGTATGACTCATGGAGAGGTTTACGGTAAACTTGTGCCACCAATACTCCATCCCAAAAGTAGAAGAGGTAGGACCAATGGTCCTACATTCCTGGGCTATCATTATTGAACCCACATATTGGAAATGGGAACAGATGGATGTTGAACTCATCTGCCATCCAGACCCAGTTCAGCACCAGTTGTGGGGTCAACTTGGTCGTAAAACCCCCCACCGCGTTTTGAATTGCTGGTTAGAAGTCTGACCCTATAGGAGAAATGGGGTTCAAAAATTCATTGACGCCCCCAATATGTCCCACTATCCACCCATACAGAAGATGGAATGACCCACATAACTTATGTGGATTCTTCCCTTTGCTGATGTGACACATAGCCTTATACATCTTAGAGAGCATCAAGACCCCTTGGTTGACCCACTCTCCTGTCACCAACATGGACACCCTGATGAACGTGCTTGGCCACACCCCCATGTTTTTGTCTCACACTGGTAGAATGCAGTCATAGATTAGATTCGATATGAACGCATCCAACTAAACCACCAGTGGCTTCTCGACACTGATCCTGAACCCCCGCATCTTCCACTAGATATCCTCCAAGAGTCTTCAGTTGGAGTGATCCTTGTTGTGAAGAACCACCTTCAGGTAGGATTGAGACCTCACATAAAACATCCCATTTATAGGGGAATTCTGGAACTGATTGAACCATAGATTTAAGTGGACATCCCTCACCGACTTATTTTCCTCCCCCGACACCAGGTCCATCAATTACTTTTCCAGTGGCGGCATCTTCTCTGGGTCCTCCCATGTATTCACAGTAGTGAGGAACTCATCATAAATTTCCCCCAATATTGGAACCCATGAGATTTGTTGCAGGTTCTAGAGTCTGATACCGACATCCCCATTTTGAATATAGAAGGTATTGGTCTTCGATAACCACCTTGTCAGCAACTATGACATTAGTTTCTTCATCTGGTAAATGTAGAACTGGGAAGATGATGCCACCTCAAATATACCCAGTATCTTCAGCTCCACCCAAACACCTAGAACGAGGTGAAAACCCAGTAGGCCCAGGCCCAGTCGTCTATGAAATTTCCTCCCTGGTGTAGATCCCCCTCATCGGTCCACCCCTTCTGTAGTTTCCCCAAGGCCTCCTTTTGAATGGGGTGGTACTGCGGGGGGAGATACCTCTAGGTACAACACCATCCCATTAACATTGTTTACATGATTATACAAATAGTGAGCATTGACTCGTGTATAATCCTACCAAGTATGAGCGTCATCTTCCGTAAATCACCGACATTTTAATGAAGTGCTCCTGGTCTAGTAGGTCGACTCATCTCTACTAGATTCAGGAATGAAAAAATTATCCCTCAGACCGAAGCCATATAGAGGCAACCTTTTTCAAAGTGGGTAGTTCTTATGTCTCTCTGACAACTATTCCACTAGGGACTCGTGGTCCAAATTTCCCATTACATATTCCATGATACCTAGGTTATCTACCATTTCTTCCCTCTGAGTTGAATCCGTGGGGACCCCCCAACAGCTTCATGGTGAGACGTTTTGTCTCGATGATATTGAAATGTTTTGTTCTGGATCATTGATCTTGGTCACAGATCTCATTCACAGTGCTCAATCACAGAGACAGGTCATCGAGCCCTTCCATAGACCTCACAGATACGAGACGTGAAGTGCACACTTTCAGAGTCGGAAGACTCGATGTGTGCAACAGAGCATAAAGGACACGATTTGCAAAGAGAAGTCATAAAGAATGCAGATCTTCATGAATAGATATCATAGTAACAAGAATTTGAAGATAATAAAGGAAAAAATAGGGGTCATCGTCCCAATTTATTTGCGATGTGCCCCATAGATATGTGGCCTGCCTAGACACGATGAGCTTTGCGGTGTTCTCAACCTGCACATTTCCACCCCGCATCGCAACCCGACATCTCAATATATATTTGTGATTCACCTAAAAAATTTGTTGATCTACCCTTAGAACCTGAACTTCATTTTCCCCATGGATATAAGTCTTAGAGGGAATTTTTTGGAACCAAAATATGTATAGAGGAAAAGAAGGCAAAGAGGAAACCAATTATTAATGTTTCTGACTTGTCAAGCCCATTAGCAGAGCCCTTCAGTACCACAGATTTTGTTGATCCCCTCGGGACCACATTAGATGAGAAGAAAAATCCCCTCTACGATCACCATAGAGTAAAATAGTTGGGAGGCTCCATAGTTAGACGCAATTGATCGGAATCATTTCACCGTAGAGGGAACTAGATTTTCATTGCGATCCCTTGGAACTTGAAAGAAGACTCTTTTTGTGCCACAGAGGGAATTCAACAGGGTTCTGCACCAAAGAGGGGATGGCGGTTGACCCTGTGATTTTGAAAAACATGAAGAAATATGTGTATGATCTTAGAGAACCATGTGTCTTTGAAATGAGCTATTAGTGGTCCGTGCCATCCTTATCCTATATATACCAGGACTTCCTCAGACCCAAAGGATGGATACCCTGACCATTCACCTTTTCAGTTATTAAATCACAAAGCACCCTCTGCTCGGTGAGTCACATATAAAAATGAGCGCTTCAAGGTACTTAAGCATTGTGAATTACCCTTCTCATCACTCAAATAAAACCCCTATTCAAGCATGGATTCCCTTAATAGAGTCCACAAACCATTTAAAAGGAAGGATATCCCTAAGGGGACATAGGTCTTCACAATGACCTCATGATTTTCAAATTACCCTCCATGCACATGTGAATTACATGCTAAGGAAGGGTCACTGTGATCCATGAAGTACATTTCTAAGAAATGCCACACATTACAAGGAAACCATGCTCCATGAAGTCCTACTCTGTAAAATGACTTTCACTTCTTGAAGAACCCTTCAAATTGATGTATAATTGACTCTTAGTCTAGGCCACTCCACTTTGTGAAGAACACCTCTTTACACAGTCTCTCCACCCCGTGGAGCACCAGAGAATGGCAAGGCCCCTTCCTCTGAGCCTCTATTATTTTCAAACCCTTATCCCATATGACCATCCACATTTATAGAATGTGATTTCAATTTTAGTTGGGTGGTTCTTCATATTGTGTTTATAGCCTCATGATTATTCTCATAGACACACTAAGGACTATTTCTTCTTTACATATCCATGCTAAGATGATGCCCTGAATGGATCACTCCATAGCACCACCTTGCAATAGAATTCTTGATTCCCTCCCTTCCCCAAGGGTGGGTGGGTATCAGTCATGTATGTAATAGGGGTTTGTTGTGAACCCACCTCATCTGAGAAGCATGACCTTAAACTTCCAAGCACAATCATCCTCAACACATGCCATTAAATTTTTTCCTTGACCAGTGTAATATACATGGGGTTCCCCATCTCAGACATTCCCCATGCCCGCTCGTCTCCACAGGAGTGATATATTACTCACATGGAATGAGATCCTCTTTTATGGAACAACATCTATCCACGGGGAAGGGATCCATCTCGGTGTAATTCCCTAGAATATTTTGTGGGACGTAGCATCCCTAATCCTCCTCTCTTCTTCCGTGCATAAGACTAGAGGAGAGATGGGCATGTGGACTTTCATTACCCCATCCCTCTTTCTCTGGGATTTGACTCCATTTGGCCTCCATCCTAGAGTAAGTCCAAATATCCATCTTCTTGATTTCTAACCACGTGTAAGACACTATTTCCCTTGTGGACCACTAACCATGCGTAATCCCTACTTTATTTTCCTTATATGCTGCTTCCATGATGTGATCGTCAGGTCTTTTCTATCACTTATTTCACACACCGAGCATGAATTACATGATATTAAAGTACGAATTGCCCTTGTTCATCCATGGAGTATGTCGCAAGCCGCCATCCCAAACTATGCGGACTTCGATCCTTTCCATTTCCATGCAAGGCACTTAGGAAACCTCCATGAAGTTCAAACCCAACACCCATTAGACCCGACCCATTCACGTTGGTACACCTTCGTCCCTCATGAGGTTAAACTGTATCTCCCATCCCAAACTATGTGGACTATGATCCTTTTTATTTGAAATAATGAATGTCAGAAGCCTCCCTGAGGTTCAAGCCCAATAATAATTGGTCTCGACCACTTCATGTCGGTCGAACTTCATCCAGCATGATGTTAAATTGTATCCCCCATCCTAAAATATGTGGACATTGATCCTTGACCTTTCCAAGAAAGGTATGTCAAAAGCCTCCACGAGGTTCAATCTGCACACCAATCGGTCTTGACCACTTTACGTTGGTTCACCCTTATCCCACATGATGTTAAAATGTATTCCCTTTTCTTCTTTCATGATGCTAAATAGTACCCATTCGAACTACGTGGGATTTGATCCCTATCTCCTAGATATGGTATGTAGGATGACTATAAGAGGTTAAACCCCCAACCAATGGTAAGCCATTTTATCCCCCAACCAACGGTAATCCGTTTTAGCCCCCAACCAATGGTAATCCATTGTACCCCCAACCAACGATAATCCATTGTAACCCCTAGAAAGTGGTAAGACGTTGTAGTCACTGACCAGCGGTAAGCCATTGTTGTCCGCAATTGACTATAAGATGTTGTAGTCCCCCTTATTTGGACCCACAACTATGGTCCTCTCCTTTGGTATTAGACCAAACCAGGATGCTAGCCATGTGAAAGCCCCCAGCATGTCATCAGGTTGCTGTCTTCTATGCACACCCCGATTCAATGCCCCAACCTGGAGGTTCCACTTCCTCTAGGTCTAATCACACATTCCACATCTTGGTCTATCCCTTGATCCTTTGTGTTTTAGGAAGACCATTCCATGACCTGGAGGTTACACTTCCTCTGGGTCCCATCCATACGTCCATTATCATGTGCCTCCTCCTCAGGTGTCCCATCATTCCAGCGAACAATGTGGACTTTTATTCCCTATAAGATGGATATGTAGGAATCATATCTAAGGTTCAATCCCAACACCACCATCATCTTCACATTGTTTCCATGACATTCTCTATCCACATCACTCAACCATCCATCATCTATAGAGATTCTTACCCAAACCTCCACATCCCGATAAAACCATGCCATCCAATGGGTAGCTAACCATGCATAAGCCCCACAAGATTCGTAACCCACTAACCAAGATCACTTCTCATGTGACATGATGCTAACAACACTTAAGCCCCAACAAGTATCTGGGTTAATGTCCTCTGTGAACACCCCGATTCATCACCCCTTTGAACTATGTGGGTTTGATCCCTATCTCTCAGGATAGGGTATGTGGGAAACCTCCTCGAGGTTCAACTCTATCTAATGGAAAACTCTGGCATCCCCTTTATTAGGATCCAATCATTTTCAGATCCACCTTTATTGGGAATATTGATCCAATCATCAAGTAAACCTCTCAGGAGCTCCAAATTGAGGAGGCGCCTATCTGATCCACTTCTATCAGTGTTCTAATCAGTCTGATATGTCTCCTCTAGATGTTAAACTCGCAGCATGCCCTGTTTTAAACATGGGAAGCTAAGTAAAACCTCAGAGACATTATCGTGTCATATAATTCCCCGAAAAAGATGTGGGATGCCTTGGGCTACCACACCCTTGAAAACCCCTATTATAATGGGAAGAACCCCAAACTCATCAGTGTTCCAGTGTCCAGAAATTCCAGTGATGTCTAACGTAACAACCCCCCCTAATCGAAGTTTGCTGCCCTGATTCGAACCGTTGGAATTTCTTGATAGAAGTTGTGTAATTAACCGGAATCCATGAAGATATGGAACTATGAATAGCTTAAAAAACCATAATCTTTATGGGGGGACCCAAACAAGGTGACGAGTTTCAAGGAAGAATTCACAGGAGGAACTGGCATCCCATCATCCTGTTTCATTCAAGGACTAGAATAAGCGACGGATGCCGACCGCCATTGGAAAGTGGGAATGCAGGGCAATAGATCAGCATGTCCTCCAACAACAGATGTGTGCCCCAGTGAAATATTCTGAAACACTTATGTTAATATATAATCATGGAATATAAATAATTGAGTTGGTAAAGAATGAAAATGAAATAAAGGAGTTAGAGGAAGGATGTTACCTTTTTTTTGGGGACTACTTTGGTTTGCACCAATGGGAATCCATTGATGGATTTACACAAAATGTAAGGCTTATAAGAGTAAGGTGGGGATTTTAGTAAGTGATTTGGATAGATCATGGATGAAGTTATGTGGTTTTAGAGGTGTGAAGAAGGGGGAGATGTGGTGCCTTTTATAAGGGATTGAGGGGACAAACTTGGAATATCTGAAAACAAGTTTGGTTCTACAACGTGTTTACATAAAAAATTTATAATAAATCCATAAAAATAAATAATTATTAGTTTATGGAAAACATATGTCCATAATGTGGGTTTTGGAAAAGTGGATAGGCCCTTTTGGACTTTATGTTTTTGGTTCCATCCCATGTCATGTTTAATTTTACCTTAATTGATGTAATTAATTTTAATCACATTCAGTACAATTTTTGATAAAAAATTAAGTTTAACTAATTAGAATATAAATATTAAAATGATTAAAAAAATTTACATTGATTTTCTGAAATTAAATTTATAGATGTGTAAAAATTAATCTTAATACTAATCCCGTTGACCTGGAGAATCAATGGGTTTTTAATATGACAATGCTCAAAAGTAAATTATGATATTAAATGTAAATTCAATATAAAAATTATTAAAATGACCAAAATTGGATTAATAAATTTATAATTGATATATTTTCACTTTAAAAACATCTTTAAATGTAATTTTACTATATAAATAAATTAGAATAAAAAGTAATTTTTAATTAAAATTCTATATTTTTTTACAATTCACCAGAAAATGAATTTTCTCAGAAAAATATTAAACATTCACCATAAAATAATCTGGACATTGAGAATTAAAAAATGAATATTATTTTAACAAATTTAATTTATAATATTCTATAAAATTAATTTTATTATTCTTTATTGAAGGATTTAAAAAGCATTTCTTTTGAAAAAAATAATATTTTTGAACATAAAAAAAATTTACCAAAAATTATGTTAATATGTTTTACTTATATAAATAAATTATAAATAATATTTGAAAATTAGTTATTAATATTCATATTACTATGTCTAATATTCAGTTATAATATAAATCTCTCAGATTTTCAATGTAACATTTTTAAAAATTATATGGGATTCTTTTGAGAATAGGCACAGAGACGACATGTTATTTAGAGGCCTGGGGTTCTAGAATTGAATGTATGAGATATTTTTATGTTAATTAAAAATAGTGTGCATTATCAATTTTAGTATCATTTAAATAAGTGCTTAGATTTGAAATCTGAGTGCGCTAATGTGTTCAACACAGTGGGTCTTTCTTTGGCAGGATATAACATTGACCAGTGTGTGTTGACTATAGAAAATATTTTTTGGAATTTTTATAGGAAAATAAAATAACCATAGAAAAATATTATTTTAATATTAAATATAAATTCTGTGGCTCTACAAATCCACGACTAAGCAACTGTTTCCTATCATAATTGAAACAATGTGGAAATGTTGCAACTCCGTGAAATAGTTACAATGAAACACATTTCTTCAATTAATAGCTTGGTAGGGATATGAGATCAGATGCACAATCCCTAGAGGCTCTAGTAAATGTGAAAATGAATTGTAAAATCCTCTCACCGATGAACGATGAATGGTGGCATATTGGAAATCAGATTCAAAAGATGGGTCAAAAGATTGATGAAGGATAAACACAAGACTCACGCTTCGTCAGCGATCGATCCAATCCTTGAGGTAGTGGGTGTTTCTTTTTATTCACGATTTCTTTCCCTATTGTTGTTTCGAATGATTAATTCAGACCAACCCACCAACATGTTGATATATGGTTCAATCGTGTATGTAGGATGGGTAATCATTACTATATGATTGAAGGGAGATTAATCTATGTGATTATTGTTTCACTCCCTTTTTCTAAAGGGATGATTGAATGCCAAAAGTAACAAGGATGATATTAGTCTATCAAGTGTTCTATGATATTATACTATCACTATTCTTTGCGTTCTTCTATGATGGACCACATGGCTGCGACATGATTTATTAGTAGGTTCCAAATGCAGTCGGGCCCCCAAAGGGATGGAGAGAGAAAACAATTGCCAATACATTAATTAACATGATCCATGGAACGTTTAGATGGCCATGTTTTGAAAAAATAAGCACTTGAGTGAAACTGTTATCCCACAAAAGGAGGTTTGATGGTGGAAGCAGAGCTGGGCAATAAGGTCACCCAACAGCAGCTGGCCACTGGCTCGATGGAAGACATTAGAGGACCTCGCGACTCAGTGGTTGTGGGTGGAAAACAGGGTCCCTGGCTCGATGGATGCTGATGGGATCGACAAAATGTGACACAAAGACATGTCACATAGGTCAGGTCCACAATCCTATGGGACCATGGTAAGACCCCATGGAAACTGACACATGGCAGTTCATGCGGTGGTCGACCCTATTGAACGCGTAGGTTGGTCATGTTTACATGGTGGGGATGTGACACCCACCTTTTGCGGGCAGTCTAACTTTCTTACATTTGAGCATGCCGGGTCAGAGACAGTGGTTTTGGTCGGACTCGGTGGGTCAGGTCTGGCAAGCCCTGGGTCAGACCCAGCAGGCCGGGTCGACCCGGCAGGTCTGTCTAACTGGGTCAGACTAGACCCAGACCCAACAAACCCCTTTTAACTTAAATGCCCATAACTCTCAAACCATTTTCCCATTTGACAATATTCATGCAGTGTTGATATCCCTAATACAAGTTTGTCCTTTTGATGTACATTAATTGAGTTTCCATGGATGGTGTCATATGAACTTTTGGATTGAGGAGTAGGTGGTCATGGAATGAGGGTGATAAAGATGGAATCCTATGGCTAGTTGGGTCCTAGAAGCCATGTTATTACCAAGACTATGTGTCATACCTATAAAATGTGTCTTGTCTAGAATATGTTTCTTCTATAGATGTTTTTTCTTTCCAAGACTAAGTTGGTACTCCCCTATACCACTAGGGTACATGTCCTCTAGTCTTTGACGTGACTTCATGAGTTACCTACACTCCATGTGTTACCATCACTCCATGTGTCATATACACTCTATGTGTTACCTACACTCCATGTTTTACTGACACTCTGTGTTTACTTACACTCTGTGTATTACCAATGCTCTGCATGTTACTACTGAAGGGTATTGTGGATTCTTACGAAAATATTGTTTATGTAACATAGACATATACTTTCTGTGAGCTAAATCTAGTGACTGTCTTGATTATACATCTTAGAGGCTACAAATTGTGCACCTTTTTGGTATTCTACTTGGTGTATTTATTAGTTATCTTATTTTTGGTATATTTTTTTTGATTCCATGTGGATTACGTTTTTCAATTCCTTTGTTATTGGGTGTCCATATTTAGTATTGTTTCACTCAACCCGACATGAGCTTCACCGTCACATGTTGTCCCTTGTGTGGATGATCGATAGACTTGATGGAGTCCTTTATGTGAAAAAGGTAGGGGTGGATCAGGGTGACCCGACATGAGCTTCACCGTCACATGAGCTTCACCGTCACATGTTGTCCCTTGTATTCTGGACCCTTTTTATTGTAGTTTTGTACCTTACACTTAGTTGTATTTCTTAGCATTTTGAATCCATGTTTACTTAGTGTTTTCTATTTCATATTTATCTTAGATATGTGTGTGTGAGAAAACATACTTGGGAAAATTCCCCCCACATGTGGGATATGCATACTCGGTGCAAGTTACCATACCCAGGCCTATGGGTGTCATTTCTTGGGGTAGTAATGGAATGGGATTTTGGGTACATGTCATGATAGAGTGGTATCATAGGGTGGATGTATTTACCCTTGTTTTGGGGAAATAGTTTTATGTGTTTCGAGTTCGGATTGTAGGCCAAGGAATATAGTGTTAGTGCGGTAGCTGACGTATCCATACACTAGAAATATGTATGTTTGTTTATGACATGGTACATGAAAACAATAGTTACATCGGTAATTATTGTTTCTTTTATCATATATAAATTTAGTGTGTTCTCATGTCCTTTTTAATTCATAGTTAGCTCACGAGGTATACTCTATTGACCATGGTACATCTTGATTTGTTTCAGGATGCATCCATGTAGACAGCCTATTAGGATTCTGTGGTGTGACCACAAGGATGGTCCTCCGAGCGACGAGGAATCAGCGTAGGGACCATTGCTGGAGATAGAACCTCTCGGTGGTGTACCAACTATCCCACCACCCGAAGAGTAACTGTTCCTACCAACATTACCAGTAGAGGATGCACACAGGATTAGTAATTTTCACGAGTTTTAGAGGCTATGAAATCCAAGATTCTGAGGGGAGACAGATCCCAAAATAGTTGAGGATTGGAATGAAGAAGTTACGTGAGTCTTACAATTAGTGAGGACACATCCCGAATAGATAGAAGTATTAGTTGTGAGCCTTATTCTAGGCTTGAATAGGAGATGGTGGGGCCTGATTAATCAGATTCATGAGTAGGTGAAACTATCCTGGGAAGACTTTGAGTTCCTCTTTAGCGAGGAGCTCTTTCCAGTGACATTACGCTCTATTCATATAAAGAAGCTACTACACATGTAGTAGGGAATCAAGTCAGTAGTAGAGTACTTAGTGAGATTTGAAGATCTATCTCGATACTCTACCAACATAGTTTGGGACCCATATTCATGGCCCATAACATAGAGTAAGTAGTAAATTTAGAGATAAGGGAGCTGATGATATCTGTTTTCACCATTATAAATTCTAGGGTGATGTAGAGAGCTCTAATGGTAGAGAGATTTATTTCATATTATCCATCAGTAGTGGGAGATACCACTAGGTGACAGGTAGCAGAGTCTTCAGCAGCGGGTAGATGACAGATGATGTAGGGACCCAATTTGGTCAAGCACTCTAGGGGACTACCCCAGGATATATGATCTGTGGTTCGAGCCTCACATGGAAGAGAAAGATAGCTAAAGGATAGGTTATGATACTCGTACAATGTTTGGGGGACTCTGGTTAGAGATTGTCTGACATGATGTACGACCAACCATGAGACAGTCAAGGGACCCCCAATATAGAGGAAGAGGTAGAAATATGGAGTTCTTCTAGTTAGAGAAAGTTGAAGAAGAACTGGACGAGTGACAGGAGGTGGATGGATGTTTTAGGCCCTACCACCACCTTCCCAGGTGGTCCACTCTGAAGTCACTAGGCTAGGGGATAAGGGTGATACCATCTCAAGAAAATTGAGGCTTATGATCAAGAAATTACTAGGATGATTAGAGGTACAATCTTTGTCTTTTCTACCATAAATATAGTATTGATAGACAGGGGTGAAAATCAATATTTTCTCTCAATAATCCTTGTTCGAGACACGCAGATTCTAGTGGAACCATTGACTTGATCCCTATGCAGAGAGACTCCTACAATAAGAGATTCAACAATCAGACACTAGTACCGATAATGTTCCCTTACTCTTGGTTGTATGAGTATCAATTAGGAGATCTTGTTGGAAGCTTGGAGTCCATACGATGTCATTCTAGGTATGGAATGGTCATCCACAGTTCATGTTTAGATTGACTATTTTAGGTGCATAATGCAGTGTTTCCGTAGATATGGGACTTTGTTTTCCATTGTTGGAGAAAGGGAGACACTAGCAGTGTAGTATGGACTCATACATAGGGGGTGCAGCCGATAACACATCAGTTGGATAGAATATCTTTTATTGAATTGGATGAGATGAGTCCTAAGTTCCCTAATGTTGTCGATGAATATGAGGAAATATTTCCATAATATATTCCAGGACTACCTCCTAGAAGGGAGGTAGTCTTCTACATTTACCGACACCCGTAGAAGACATAGATATATTCACTGGAATATTGTATGGCTCCCACAGAGCTTCTTGAATTTAGGGTACAATTGGAGGACTTCTAGAGAAAGGGCTTCATGAGACGCAATGTTTCACCATGGATTGCCATAGTATTTTTCAAGAAGGATGATGATATATTGGGGTTATGTGTGGACTTACAACTCCTGGATTCGGTGATCGTGAAGATTAATTATCCACTTTCTAGAATTGATGACCTCTTCGATCAGTTGAAGGCATAGAGATGGTTCTCAAAGATAAATCTCAGATTATGCTATCATCAGCTTGGGGTGTGGGATGAGGAAATCCTAAAGACAACATTGAGATTTCACTAGGACCACTATGACTACTTAGTGATTCTATTTGTTTTGATGAATTCTCCAACCACGTTAATGGAACTCATGAACAAGATCTTCCAGCCCTACATAGAGTAGTTTTTAGCGGTCTTTATTGATGACATCCTGGTGTACTCAACACCCAAGGAAGAGAATGTGATATGCTAAAGGATGGTTCTAGACATACTCTGTGAGCACTATCTTTACATTAATCTCTTGAAGTGTTAGTTTTTGATATGATATGTCCACTTTATTAAAGACTTCATTTCAGAGTCTGGATTTTTAGTTGATAAAATGAAGATAGAGGTGGTGATTTCTTGGGAGCCACCCAATAATGTTAGAAAGGTGTGGAGTTTCCTTGGTTTTTTTGGGTACTATCAGAGGTCCATAGCTGACTTTTATAGTGTATCAACATCAATGAAAACCTTATCAAAAAATGGGAAACATTTTATATGGATGGATAAGTTCCAAGAGAGCTTTCATCAGCTACTATAGAGTGGGATGAGCCCTTCCATTTTGATATTTATCAAGGAGGGTGTTGAGTACGTGTTGTTATGTGACGCTTCAGGGATCAGGCATGGTTATTTCCTAATGCTAGTTAAATTAGTGATTGCCTAATTTTCATGGAAGTTGAGACCACATTAGAAGATCTACACGACCCATGATATAGAGTGTGTGGCAGTAGTCATCACAATGAATATGTGGCAACACAACATTATGGGAGAGTAGTTTATTGTCTTTCAAACCATAAGAGTCTTAGTTATATCTTTTATCGAATGTAAATGACCCTATGACAATAATATTGGATAGATATTCTCTAGGTTTATGACTTTGAAATATTATATACTCTTAATAAGGGGAACGTTGTGGCATATGCTCTCTGTCATAGATCAAGTTCATAGTTACTAAGTGAGGCCTCAGATTAGTTGGCCTCAATTAAGATATCCTTCATGGATGGTGATTAAGAAAATAATCTTAAGACTATGGTAGTTACCCCTCCACTCTTACAACCCATTCGTTAGGAACAACATGGAGATTTCAGTTGTAAAACTAAATATTCTCAAATTTCCAAAGGTTATTCCATTGATGGATAATCAAAAGGTGGGGAGCACATCATCCTTTTTAGGGGACACATAGTTTTACTAGTGAAGTTATTGGAGGAGGTGTTGGGGAAGTTTCATACATCCCTTTTAGTAGTACATACAAGTGTGGTAAATATGTACCAGGACCTCTAATGTTAGTTTTGGTTGTATGGGATGAATAAGGGTGTGGAAAAGTTTATTTATACTTGCACCACTTTTTAACAAGTGAAGGCCGAGATCCAAGTTCCAGAGGGTTTGACTCAACCCCTTGAGGTGCCAGAGAGGATGTGGGATAAAATATAGATGGACTTCATGACCTAACTATCATGTACATCCATAGGGAATGATAAAATCTGGGTGATTTTTGACCGACTCACTATGTCAGCCCACATCCTAGCTATTTGGGAACAGGGTTCCGTGGAGAGCTTGGGGCACCTTTACATACCGAAGATTGTCTAAATCCATAGAGTCCCATCGATGCAATTCTTAGATCAAGATGGATGCTTTACATCTAGGTTGTGGAAGGGATTGATGGAGGAATTTGGTACTTATCTATGCATGATAATAACTTTGTATCCACAGACGAACAATCAGACGTAGCAGACAATTTAGGTCTTAGC
Organism: Viscum album; assembly: GCA_963277665.1. Taxonomy (NCBI): domain Eukaryota; kingdom Viridiplantae; phylum Streptophyta; class Magnoliopsida; order Santalales; family Viscaceae; genus Viscum; species Viscum album. Next base: position 854,832,178 of record OY728139.1, read on the forward strand.
GGATATACTACATGCTTGCATCCCTAATTTTGGATGTAGCAGGGAGGATCACCTACCCATGGTAGAGTTCATGTACACACTAGATACCACTCCACCACCAGTATGACACTATTTTAGGCCTTCTACGGGTGACCCTACAGGTTTACACTTTGTGGGGCTAGCCCTAGAGAGCCAACACTCAGGGGCTCGAAGTTGGTATAGGCCACGATGGATAAAGTGCATGTCATACAGGAGCTAATGAAGACTACACAGAGCAGTTATAAGTCCTACGATGATAGGTTATGAAGAAACTTGGAGTTCGATGAGGGATACAATGTGTTCATTGAGTTCTCTCCTTGATGTGGGATATAGAGATTTGACTGGGGTGGCAAGTTATCTTCAAGGTTCATTAGGCATTTTCAGATACTTCCAAGAGTGGACAAGGTGTCATACCACTTGTCTCTAACTTCTTAGTTGAAGTGGGTTCATTTTGTCTTTTACATATCCTAGCTATGGAAATATGTACATGAACCATGAAATGCCATTGAATGGGGTGAGCTAGATGTTGACGACCAGTTGTCTTTCCTGGAGTACCTGACAAAGATTGAGGATCGACAGGAGAGGATCATTTGGGGATGTTAGATTCCTCTGGAGCACGTTTGGTGGCTGCACATGAATCTATATGATAGAAATTGAGAGCGGGAGTCTCAGATTCATTCTTAGTGTCCCCATTTGTTTATTTATCCCTTGTTTTGTCTTTCTAGGACGTAAATACCTAATATGTAGAGAATTTAGTGAACAAAATTTTCCATGAATGTTTTTTTGAAAATTAAATCGGATTATTTAGAGACCAAGAGCTAAGAAGAAATTTGATTTTGGGGATCAGGTTTCCCAGAATAAATTATCAAAATATTTTTATGTTTATTAAAAAAAATCTTCATGCTCTGTTTTAATAACTTTTAAACGAGTTCTCATATTATAATTCTGAGGGAACCATTGTGTTTCGAGCATCATGTTTTTCTTAAAGGGGACATAACATCGACCGATGGGTGAGGACTTCAGAAAATATTTTATGGAGGTATTAAAGGAAAATAAAATAAAATTATAATTTTTTTAATTTTTAACAGCGATGCAACGACACTACGATGCTACAAATATGAGGTTGTTTCCTTTCATAAATGAAATAGTGCGGCAACATTGAAACTTAATTAAACCAAAATTTTGAAATACATTTATTCAATTAATATATTTTTTGGGATATGAGATCAGAATCATGATCCCTGCAGGCTCTGGAAAAATGATAACATCTTAGAAAATCCTCTCATAGACGAATGATGAATAGTGGCAGATCGACGATCAGATTCAGAATAAGCGTCGGTGGATTAAAAAATTATGATTCTTGGACACACGCTTTTTCAACGATCGATACAATAACTGAGTTATGAGGGTTTTATCTTTATTCGTGATTTATTTCCCCATTCTTATTTCCAAAAATGAATGTGGACCAACCCACAAACGTGTTGATCCGTGGTTCTATTGTTCATACGGGATACGTAATACTTTCTGTGGGATAGAATGGAGATTGATTTCTGTGATTGTTGTTTCAAAATATTTTTATAATAGAAAGATCGAAGGCTGAAACTAATAAGGACAATGTTCATCCTTTAGGAATTATTTGTGATTCTCATATCCCTATTATTGGTGTCTTCACTGGAAGAACCCCATGGCCGTGACAAGATTTTATGAGAGGTTCAAAAAGATATCAGACCCTTAGAGGGATAGAGAGAAGAAACGAATTCCGATGAAGTGAGGAAAATGATTTGGGATCATGTAGATTGCTCTGTTTTGAAAAAATGGAGCACTGGAGTGAAACTGGCGACTCATGAAGCAGATTCCTCGGCAGAGTGTTGTAGTGCTAGCGGTGGTGCACGGTAGTGTGACCTTCTAGCATCAGACGGTTGTAGGCTCGACGGATGGTGGTAGAGGATCCCGTGGATCAGGGGCCGCAACTTGTAGATAGAGTTGCTGGATCAATGTATAGTGGAAGGCTCGATCAGACATGGCACAAAGTCGGATCATGCAGTGTAGGGCCACAGTCCAGTGAGACCGCAGAGTGATTCCCGTAGTGGCCGATGACATTGAACGCGGAGGTCAACCATATTGACTAGGTGGGGATGTGGATCTCTCCATATTTGTGAAAATAAACTAACCCATGTCTGAGTCGGCCAGACCGACACTCGGTCGGGTCAATAATGGGATGAGCCCATATGGGGCGGGCATGACCTAGCATTCCAGTTCGGCCCTGTGGGTTGGGTCGGACTCCGTGGGTTGTTTCAAACCCAGCAGTTCTGGTCAGGTCAGACCTAGGGTGGGTCGGTCAGACCAAACCCATACCCAACAAACCCCCTTTTAATTTAATACCCATAACTATCAAACTATGCATCCATTGACAAGTTTTTTGGGGCGTTGGGACCCTTTAGATTAGGCGGTCCTTTTCGGGTAATCTATGTGAACATCTATAGAAGTTGTAAAATATAATTTTGGATTGAGGCATAGGTTCTCCTAGAAAGACCATGTTAAGTATGGAATCATGGGGCTGGCAGCAACCTAGAAGATAGGTGCTTACTTAAACTACATGTCATATATAGACTTTTTCTTTTATCTAGACTTTGATTCTTAACACAACTATATCTATACTCCCATATCCCACTAGGGTTAGAGTCCTCTAGTCATTGATGATACTCAATGTGTTACCTACACTTTGTGTGTTACCAATAATCAGTGTGTTACGTATAGTCTTTGTGTTACCTACACTCCCTATGTTACTTACACTATGTGTTACATACACTCCCTATGATACCAATACTCTGTGTGTTACCCACACTCTGTGTGTTGTTACATTAGGGTATTGTGGATTCTTACGACAATCCTATTTTTTTACCACAGACCTATACTTGGTGTGGAATGACTACAATGACTCTCATTATTATACTTCTTAGAGGATGAACTTTTTGTACCTATTTGGAAGTCTAATTGGTGTATTTATTAGTGATCTCTTTTGTGGAATACATAGTGTGATTCATTATGGTTTAATTTGAGTAATTTATTTTTGTTTTGGGTTCCCTAATGATTATTATTACTCACCCATGCCTGTGATTCTCCCGCATGTGTCATGTCTTGTGTTGAATAACGATAGATATGATGGAGTCCTTAGTGGGTCGAAGATAGGGGTGATTTAGGGTGACCTTACAGATGTGGTATGCTTCAGTGAAATTTAGACAACTTATTATACCTACCCTTCATGTAGGATTTTCTACAGATTATATCTAGTAGCTTGTACTATTAGATTTTAGTTGGTATTTTATTCTAGCTATGTTTTTATTCAGTTTTGTACCTTACTTTGAGTGGGTTTTCTCAGTGGTTTGCATCCATGTTTAAGTAGTGTTTTCAGTTTCATATCTTTCTTGGAGATGGGTGCGTTCATACATGTAAGAGAGAAAAGGCCTCCCAATTGTGGGATATGCCTACTCAGCGCTAGTCGCTAGCCCTTGGCCTATGGGATGTGGGTGTTGGGTAGTCATAGCACGAGCCTCGGGGGATGGGTCATGACAATAACTATCTCCATTAAGTAATTATAATAATAATGTATTGTTTCACAGAAACTCAGTTTTTCATATAAGACAATCAAATTCAGTGTTTCATATAGTGAAAGATTACCTTGGTTTAGGGTATAAAAAATTCCCTCATAGTGTATCATTTAATGGAAGACATCAAAATAAAATAATTCAATCAAACAAATGTTCAAAAAAACATGGAGAGTTACACCTTATCATTATTTAACAACACAAAGAGAGCTCAATATAGATTTCATGATAGAGGTATTTTAATATTGTAGCCCATACCATCTAGGTATATTACAAAAAATGTTAGGGAATAAGCCCATCCCACGGACTGGGTAAGGTATATACATAGTTAAGGCCTTCTCCTAAACTATGGAACAAGGGAACTGGTATGCACAGTTTGGGTGCTGCAATCCCATCCTAACCATCATATTCCATTCAATATACACCGGATTTATATACCAATACATAGAAACCAAAAATTCTTTCAAACATATATGTTATCCATCATGTAGCACATCAAAAATTCTCTTTATAATTCAGTTAAAATGATTTTTAAGGACATGTTCACGACACTTTAAAAACATATATAATGCTTATGTTAACCATTTATATAATTAACAGAAGTAATATAGAATTAAATTCTATGCACAAGTATAATTGAACTAACATGTGAATGAAATGAAAAAAATTTCAAGAGTATTCTCATAAATAATTATGAAGTGAAGTTAAACTCATCCAACATCAAAAAATCATATCAGATAAATTATGAATTCAATTATTATCTAAAAATAATTTTTAAATAAATACACTCATCCGTAAATCAGTTCCATCCTAAACCATAATTACTATGAGAGGTAAGATAAGTATGACTTAAAAATTATTATAGTGAAACTCGTATGCTCTAAATAAGGAATACCGAGCCACTACTAAATTCTAATACCAAATGTACAAAAAAATTAATAAATGAACTAGAATTGACAAGGGAAAAGAAATTGATGGAATAAATCAATGTTCTATATTAAAATTATCCAATATAACCTATCAACACCCTTATATTAAAAAAATATCCAAATGAAATAAATAAATAAAGAATCCCTAGAATTATGGAAAAATAATTTACACCTTCTACTACAGAGAGAAAGAAAGTTATATAAATACTATGGAATATGAAGTCTTACTTCTTTGAATTCAACACTTTATGATCAATAAAACCCATAAAAATGAAAAATTTAGATTAAATTGGGATGCAGTATGAGATATGTTGAATCCCAAGGAATAATATATAGACTAGGTTTAGAATGAATTTATGATACCCCTAGGTTTTATAATTAATATTATGGGTAAAATGACTATAATATACCTTATAGGAATTTTAAACAATAATCTACTGGGTAACTGCTAGAATAAATTGTGTACCTAGTAGTTCACATAGAACCACCTACATATTATAGATGTTAATTGAGTACTCAGTTTCGGGACACTAGGTAGTTGTTAGTCCCTAGACTTAGAGGAGGTCTGCCATTTTCTCTTCCATTTTCTTTGAATTTTTCACTTATTATCCAGGATCCATTTTATCTAAAGATACACCCCAATATAACCTTAAAAACTAAAATTAAATTAGAATACATGGTTAAATAGGTTGAGATGTTATATCTGACCAACAATTAGTTTTATCATCCTCAAGAAGCCTCAACCAACATCACGAAGAAAAGGGTCTAGCCACTGGCTCTTCATTTCTACCTCCATCTCCCATGTATCATCTTGGACCATATACTTTTTTCACTTAAATTGATCAATATGGATCAATTTACCTCATAACACTTTAAGATACCATACAATGATGAATATAAGGCACTCAATATATGACACATTATAATCCAGCTCAATAAATTCATATCAGATCATGTGTGATGGGTTAATCACATATATTATCAATTGAGAAACATGGAATGTGTTAATCATGTAATTGAAATTAAAAGGTAATTAAATAGGATAATACAATTTTATAACTCTTATATGAATTTTGAAGGGCGCAGCATACCTAAAGGTCAACATATTTTTCTTACCCATCCTTTGGATACCTAATATAGATGATAAATAAAGAAATACATGGTCACTGATCTAAAATATGAACATTAATATCCAAAGGAAACATTCTATTTTTTTAGATATAAGAAGTCTCAAGAGGTTTTTGAATCAATTTTAACTACTCTATAAAATCCTAGATAAGACTAGTAACAATAATAGATGACTAACCTATCTCTATCAAATAGAGGAAAGACCATCCTATTCTTCCGAATAATTTTTCATGTGGATATATTTTTATGAAATATTAAAAACTTTTTCTGTAGGATAATTCCACCAAAAAAAATAATGATCCTCCAATAAGACAATAAATTTACCAATATAATCATAGAGTATATATTCAAATATCTAGATAGTACACTCAAAATATCCATCAGTGTTAGGATGAGAAGCAACACTCAATTTCACCTAAGACCCCAATACTCACAAATGACCTTTTCGAAAATGATAAATTAACTATATATATTTTTCATGAATGATAATATCTTTTAAAATATGATGTTTAACCAACTATCTTACATATAACTTCCCATGTGTTATCTGTCATGGTCAGGTAATCCAATATAACCAAAATCACATCTTTACCCTTAGAGGATCTTGAAAGGCTAATCACAAATCACATCATTTTTTATTCACAATTTAATATAGTGAGAGGGATGGATTTGAAAGTACAAACATAATTATAATTCTTTTATTTTATTGGTTGATAGATATAAAACATGATGACTGATTTTACAATGTCTTTATTCATACCATGCCATAAAAACCAGTGGATCATATCATGATACATCTTTGTGATACTATTTTGAATCACCCATCAAGAAGAATGGTACTCCCCCATCACCACCTACTTTATAAATATAAGAACCATGAGATTAAATCATATATATAGTAAATCATAATAATATTAGAACCAAATATCATGGATCACCCAACCATTGAGTCTCTCCCAAATAATGTTAAAATCTATACATGAAATCAGGGAGTTTTGGAAATACTCCATGATAAACAAATAGAGATCAAGTTAGTGTATAAGTTCCCCTCTTCGATCCTATACCATATCCAGTAGAATATAATAACTATATTAAATTAGTCACACTTCACCCATAGACTCTTTTACCTTATAAGGAAATAATTGTTTGCTATGAGAGACAATAATGACATTTCTATTACCTGATATATACTAGTAATTAAAATCAAATGACTGATGGTATTCCACCCATTTTTGTTGCTGAGGATTTATTTATCATCGTGATATGATTTATTTTAGTCTACTGTGGTTTTTGAACACAAAAAATTGTTAACCAAAATGATAATGAATACATAATGTTAGATCATGCACGATGATGTCCAAATCCAAGTCATGGGTCGGATAATTTTATTCCGGAAGAAATAGAATCATGGAACCATATTCTACCACCCTATGATCCGATATGAGAGAAAAATTGAGGGTAATATAGGAATTATCACAATACTCTTCAAAACAATGATTTTAATGATTTAAGATAAGCACCACAACTAAAGTAAATCACTTATTAATTTCATTGAATGATTCTTCGCATTGATTTGACCATACATAATTAATCCCTTTCTTCACTACAACAGATAAAGGATGAACCATCCTATAAAAGTATTGAATAATGCGATGATAACACCATGTGAGTCTAAGAAAGGTTTCTCTCTCAAATATATTGTATGTATCCTTATAATATATAACAAACTATACATTTTTAGGGTCCATATAAATTTCCAATTCAAAAATTACATATCCTTGGAATATATATTCGTTGATCTTGAATAAAAGTTTATATATTTAGTCCTATAAAGAATGATTCCACAAAGTCTCAAGGAATATGTATAAATGTCAGGCATGTTCTTCACCGTATTTAGAATATACTAAGATATCATTTACAAAGACCACAAAAAATAAATCTAGGAAGGGTGAAATATCTCATTCATCAAGGTTATGAACATAACAAGAGAATTAATATGCCTGAAAAACCTGACTATATACTCATAATACCCATAATAACTTTGAAAATTGATCAGTAGAATGTATTATGGTCTATACAAGAGTTGATGATATCTCAAATGTGGGTAAATATTATAGAACCACCTTCCCCATTCAATTCAATCAACTAGACCATCAATCAACATCAAAGTATAATTTTTCTTAATTATTACATGATTAAGGTTTTTACAATCTATAAAAGCTGCTGAATCTCAACATCGTTTTTTGAAAAAATAGATTAGGGAACCCTAAGGAAAAGTTATCAAACTAATAAATCATTTTCCCTTTAGATCAACTAACTTATCATCAATTCCATCAATTAAATTATATCCCAATAATATGGAGGGACCAAAAAAGGCTTTGTACTAGGTAGAATATCAATAGTGAAATCTACCTCACACTTAAAGGAAACCATAAAAAGTCATATGACAAAGCATTGGGGTAAATATTAACTACGAGTGAAAAAATATACTTCCATTTAGCTTCCACTTCACTAGGTCTAGGATAACCATTTTAATAGTGATTATACCAACACATAAATGATCGGGTCCTTCTAAGATTCCTTCTATTCCCAACTCACCTAGATATATATCTTAGAAAACTAATTGAGATGAGAATGATGATTTCATATCATAATAATATATATTTTCATTGAATTGGGTTAACCAATCAATTCACAAAATTAAAACATTGTGTTCATGTTGAGAAGCATAATATCCATGATATATACATATGAGGATACCACAAAGTAACATTATGGAAACTTACAAAAAATATCAATTTTATTCCCAAGAGGCATACCAAGACTCATATAGTCTAGTGGTTCCCACAATTTCAACTAATGAAGATAATCCAATTTCTAAATAATGAATGAATTTTTGGAACCTCTATAAAATAGAGAATAAAACAAAGCAGATTACACAAGGATTATACCTATATTAATATAAGGTATATATTAACCTTCTATATAGAACTTATCTTTGGTATAGATTGTCAAAACTAGACCCAACTTAGGGATTGAGCCGTAACTACCCCAAGCCCACCACCATAGGACATGGGGTGGCGATAATCACCAAAGGAATAAATAACTTGAGGAGGACATTACATAAAAACATGTACACATGCACACAACAAACTCAATGATAATTTCCAAAGTTAAAGAAGAAAATATTCTACATGTTAATAAAGTAATCAAATAATACATGAACCTCTTTATAGAACAAAATTAGAGTAGTGTAAAATGAAAAGTAAAATGGGGAAAATACATGCCAACTTAGAAATATGTCCCAAACTAACATAAAAGTGAAATAATAGTTGAGAGATCCTTGCTTTAAAATACAAATATAATACCAACATATGTATCCCAAGAACCTAGTATCCCCAATAACCTCTATATTCATGGTAAAAATGTATGTTCTCTGCATAAGAAATGACATATATGGGAAAATCTCATACAAAAGTGAGTATATACATATGCAGCAGAACACCTATAAAGATGAAGGAGGAGCAATAAGAGATACAATAGAAGATTAAAATATTATATTGAATAAGTTACAATGAAAGAGTTTAGCTCAATGCAAACCAAAAGTTAATGTATGCTCATCTAAACACAATGGGATAAACATGATGATAAATGAACTACCTATCAATTATTTTCCACATATTGTAGGAGAGTAGACGCATCCATACCTGAGAATACAAACACGTAAATCACATAGAATACCCCACACATATTTTAAACACATAGATGGACAGTATTCAAATCCAAGGTGTAGATATAGAAGAATGTTATATATATGTTCTCAGTAAAAGGAATCCCAAAGGAGAGATTAAGGGAATATCAATCTCATGGATAAACCTAGGAAGAAGAGTGACCAACAGTTCCAAAAGTAAAAAAATGTTTCCCAACATCTCACAAATCTAACCATAATGCAAAAGTCTTGGGAACATGGTCACCACACTTTGACATAATTGACTTTGGGTGGAACTTTCTCACCCACATGATTTGGTTTTGTCACAAAAACACGTCTCTGATGGGGAAATAATCCCCTATCCTCATGGTTCCAATGCTACATCAATACACTACTAATCACTATAAAGCATAGTCAATGGTTAAAAATTTATAGTTAGAGGACCAATGAATTGTTATGATAGGAGGATTGCACTCTGGTGGGTCGAGGACCCATTCCCAACCCGGCTGGAGTGTTCCACTCTAGATCATCGAGTTCCCATGCCCTACACTACAGGAGGGTTGCACTCATAAAGATGAGGACCCATGGATTGCCTGGATGGATGTTTCCACTCTAGTTCTTCAAGGAACCATGATATTCCCTAGAGTAGGGTTCCACTCAAAAAGTCGAGGACCCATTCCCAACCAGGCTAGAGGGTTCCACTCATGGTCTTTGAGGACCCATGCCCTGCCCCATAGGAGGGTTCCACATGGAATGTTAAGGACACATTCCTAGCATAACAGGGGGTTCTAATCTAGGTCTTTGAGAACCCATGCCCTTCCCCATAGGAGGGATACAATTGGAATGTTGAAGAATAATATGTAGCCCGGGAGGGGGGTTCCATTCTAGGTCATCGAGGACCCATGCCCTTCCCAATAGGAGGGTTCCACTCAGAAAGAAACCTCTGGTGATCTCCCCAAATCACTTCCACCATAGTTCATATACTCATAGGGTTCCATTATCTAAATATTCCAAATCATATCTTGAAATCCCCATCCAAGGGAACCATCCTGTTTTATGGTGAAAAAACAAAGGATATGCTACCCACAAACAAAAATATGTGTTCAAATGAAGCACATATAGGTGATCGATGTTTTCTAAAAAGATATAAAGGGGAACACGATGTTTGTGGGTACCCACATGATATATAGTCCAACTCCACCATTTTTACATGTACTTGGATGAAACATAGCTACATACCCTCTAGTATTACACTCCATGTAAGTGTACTACATGGCATTTCCTAGAAAACCGGGACTGGGGCCATGAGCTGCTCGTAGTGTTCATGTACTTGTGTACATGACTGTGTATCTTACCTCATGTACATCCACCCAATTTCATATCCATGTGACCAGTCACACATGTTTCACAACTGGGGAAGGGTTACACAGTGTCTGAGGGGGGCCTACACACCATGTCCTCCTTATGATTTCTCAAACCCTATCCACTGCCGCGGAAGAGGCTACACAGTGTGTGTTCCTCCTAGAACATGGTGTCTCACTCAAATAATCCCAAACCACAATATATATTTCCTTAATTTAGGAAAAAACTCAGGGGTTTGAAAAAAAATCATGGTCTTCAACCACCGTTCATTGAAAAAAGGTCATTGTTCATCGTGATTGTTTCACTACACATTCTACATAAAATCGAAACCATTTTAAGCACGTTATAGATCTTTAATCACTAAAAATCATCCTAATATCATAATGATTCCATATCTATGATTTTTTCATCAAAACCATTCATGTTTCGTCAATCCACCATGAACCTAGTGGTCTAATCGAGCTTGGTGTCTCCCGGAAAAGTTGTATTATGACCACATGGATCCAACTTGTGAAGAACATGAAGCATATTAGTGATAAAGGAACCAAAAAATGTTTTGAATGATTGTTGGAGAATATTTTTTTCAAATGATAGAAAACTATGATCTGGGGTTACATAATCAATATCAATTAATTTAGATTTAGATAGCCATGAGCATGCAATGTCTAAAATTAGCGTAGATCCAAAAAAGATGATGGATCTACTAAAACAGTAATAAAAATGGAATAAAAATAGAATTGATGAATAATACCTAGATTTTGGATCAATAATTGAAGAAGATCACATCCATCAACATTCCTAGAGGATCTTCTGTTTTGTTGCATCTTAATATGACCCCATCTGGCATTATGTCGTCGTATGAGATGAAATTCTAGAGGAAGGAGGAAGGAGATCTTTTCCGATAATTTCATAATTATGAGGATATCCATGGATATTATTCCATAATGATATATTATAAAATATATCAATTACTTTTTAATGAAAGTAATTAACTATTTTCAAAATCAATTAATACACATAATGTACCACTACAAAGTGAAGGGTCTGAATTCCCCACACCGACTCATTTTATGTTGCACCTAGGATAAAACCACGTTCTAGACTAAACTATGATATAAGATGTCAGATCCACGATACTATTTAAGAGTTGTACTATTTTCTTTGAAAATATTCATGTGTAATTTATAAAATAAATTTAATATTTTTATTAAATTATTTCTAGGCACACTAGGCCTCAGAATCAGATGTTGTATTAGTACCTATATCTAAAAATATTTATAGAAATATTTGAATGTATTACCAGGATAAAAATGGGTCTCCATATCATTATATAATTCAGGTTTTTCATCCTCAAAAAGAAAGAAAATGAAAAACAACTCAGGTTACGGATCCTACACATTGATCTCCCACTCCCTAGAACTCTCTTACATGTTTCCATGATGCCACAACACATGAACCAAAGGGATAGTCCATCCACGCATAGTACACTCAGGTCAGTTTTCAATCGTTGTTGAGTGATCCATAATGGTGGATCCATCCTTGATTTCAAGCATGCCCTAGTCTATGATATGCATATGGTCATGGACATATCTCCTCAGCTGTGACACCTGGAAGAAGTCATGCACCCACTCTAGGAGTGGGGTTAGAGAGAGGCGGTAAGCATCCTCACCAACACTCTACAGGGTATGAAATGGACTAATTAACCTCAAGGATATCTTTCCTCCCAGACCAAACCAAAACAATCCTCATCATGTAGAGTCTCATAAAAAAATTGTCTCCTTGGTCAAACTCAAAGGGCCTACGATGAAGATTTGCATAATATTTCTATCTACTTTGGGCCATCGCCATCCTTCATGGAAGAACTGGACCATATCCAATGTAACCTACACCATCTCTCATCAGACCAGGAATTTCTCACTATTTTCTATATAGAAAAATGGTGACCTTCAAGGTCTCATGTATAGGGGTGAAAAAGGTTACATGCTAATGGTAGAGTGGAAGATGTTGTTGTATGTAAATTCTACCAAGGGAAGGTGATCCGACCATCTTCAGTCAAATTCCAATATACAAGCCCTAAGTATCCTACACCTAGATAGTGTACACAGTCTTCTCTTCAGTATGGGGGGAAAGGATATACACATCCGCATGTGGAACCTGAATGCCTCATGCAGTCCTCTCCACTATCATGACATAAACCATGCATCACGGTTAAATAAAATTGTTGAGGTCTCCCCATGAAGGTTAATGATATCTTATAAGTAAGTATTCACCAATATACGTGTAAAACTCCACTCCATGACAACAAAGAAGTGAACCAACTTCATGAGATAGTCCATTATTATCAAGATGGTGTCATGGATATTCGTTGTGCACATAATCCCTGTGAAAAAGTCCATGGATATGCTATCCCACACTATAAAAAGTGATAGTTAGTGGTAGTTATTTATTGTTCAAGCAGAAGTTTAAACCACTACCGAATTTATTTGTGGTGGTTCTTAAAACTGCCATATATTTCATAGTCTATATTCAATTTGCGGCGGTTTATTTTATTTAAAGGTGGGTTTTAAAATAGAATATTAAGACATTTTAGCATCAGTTTGATGTTTAACTAGTGGTAGTTTATTAATAAATAAAATATTATGGGAATATAAATAAAAATAAATTAAGAGCTGACAATAATTTTTTGGATATTATTTTTAAGGGGGGTTATATTAATAGGAACTAAGTACATTAAATAATATATGTTTTGTAGTAGATACAAAAAACTTCCACTAAATTTGTTTTGATTTTTTAAAAAAATATTTTTAAAAAAAACTATAAGTATTCAAAAAATGACATTCTATAAACTCGAACATAAATATATGTTTACCCATTATTTGTACATCACACATCCTCAATCATAAAAACAACCCCAATATTCATAAAATATGTCTCATTCACCCCATACATAAACCAATAACACAGTCATCGATTCATACATATAAAATTGGAAAAAAATAACCCATTCCCAATATACATCCATATCATGACCTTCATTACATCTTTCTACCTCCATATCATCTCATTAACTGAAACTAACCACATATTGTCATCAAATTTAACAAAAAATGTAACAAAAAATAAAACTAAACATAATAAATTAGAATTGAAGTATAATAATTGATAAAATTTTACCGTACACAAAACAAATATGAACCGTCAAGGGTGCCTTCTAAATAATTTTTTGGATAGAAATGGTTAAGCTCTTGCCAACCACCAACATCTACATCCTACAATGAAAACAAAAACATTTATGAAATGAAATATGAATGATAAAAGACATAGAATATACGTATACTATTGAACATATATTTTTCAAATTTTTTTAATAAAAAAGTACAAAATGTAACATAATAAAAAGAATATATAATGAAAAAAAATTGAAAATAGAAACATACCTATTTAAGATAATATTGAACACATGAAACTAAAAATGGATTATTAAATATTCTAATTTATTTTTAAAGCGATGTGCGATGTGATTAAAATTTATTTTATAATTATTTTTAAATAATTTGATATCAAAATAGGTATAATACTTTTAAAACAACTCAGTGGTGTTTTTCCAAGGATTTCAAATAAACCTGAGGTTGTTTTCTATGATTTTGTCCGTTCACTGCACATTTTAGTGTTTTAGGAAACTAAAAATTCATTAATGGACATAATGGGAAATATTTTATCCAGAGTGATGTGTCATCCATTCCTACATTTAAAATATAAATATATAGTCATTTTCCATGGATTTCAGTACATTATGACTTCATTTTCTAGGTTTGGTTAATTCAACACATATTTTCATTTTTTAAAACACTAAAAATACGTTTACATCCATAACGGGAAAAAATTCACTTGGAATGATGTGTCATAAGTTCATAAATTTTAAAAATAAATCTACGCTGTGTTTCACTATATTTCAGAAATATTTGACATAATTTTCCTATTTTTGACCATTCTACACTTGTTTTCGTGTTTTAAACCACTAAAAATGCGTTTACGACCTTAATGGAAGAACTGTCACTCAAAATGACATGTGATCAGTTTTTAAATTTCAAAGTTATACTTATGGTCATTTTCTTTTGAATTATAGACAATATCATGCCATTTCCCCAGTTCTGATAGTTCCATGCATGTTTTAGTGTTTTAAACCCTTAAAATTTTTTTACGTCCATAATAGAAAAAATGTCACTTGGAATGAAATAATGTATGTTCTTAAATTTCATAATTAAACATATAGTAATTTTACCATGATTTTAGGAAAATTTGACACTATTTATATGGTCTTACCATTCCTTGCATATTTTAGTGTTCTAAAACACTAAAAAATAAATTTTCGCAAGAATGGGAAAACTATAAATTAGAATGACATGTTTTCAGTTCCTATATTTTACAATTAAATATTCTATATTTTACACTTGATTTACTAAAAATATAATTTTTTCCTAGTTTGGACTATTTAATGCATATTTTAGTGTTTTAAAATACTAATTTTTTTACATAAGTAGAAGAAAAACCATCACTTAGAATTATGTTTCTTTAGATCCTATATTTCACAGTCAAATATATATCCATTTACCCATATTTGAAGATAATATGACATCATTTTCCCGGTTTTTACCATTCCAAACAGGCTTTAGTGTTTTATAACACTAAAAATCCATTTATGGTCATAACAAGCCCAAGATCATTTAGAATTATGTGTCTACATTTACTACATTTTACAATTAAATCTATGGTCATTTTAACATGATTTTAAGACAATTTGATGCCATTTCCTTTGATTTTACTTCTCGACAAAAATTTTTAGAGGCTTATATACCTTTCATAAGTGTTTACCAAGTAAATCCGATCACATTGCATGTTGGATTGGTGTGTTGTATTTTCATTCATGTTAAAATAATTAATCAATGGTTTTACATTGATTTAATGATAATCTGATATCGTTTTCATGGTTTGGACCATTTCACGCATGTTTTTGTGTTTTAAAACACTAAAAACATGTTTAATCCATAACGGTGAAATTGTAATTCTAAATGGGGTGTTGTTGGTTCCTACGTTTGATAATTAATTATATAAATACAATGTCTTTTGTCTATTGTTGATAATTCCACAAATGTTTTAGAGTTTTCAAACACTAAATATGTGTTTATATCCATAACGGGAAAACCATCATTCGGAATGACGTGCCATCGGTTCTTACATTACAAAATTAAATCTAATGTCATTTTTCCAAGATTTTAGTAAAATAAGATGTTTTTTTTCCTATTTTGACCACCCGACAATTGCTTTTAAAGGATGTTTCACCTTTCATAAGTGTTCACCAAGTCAAAACTGAGCAAAAAAGCTCATATGTTTTTCAAATTTTTATATAGTGATTTATAATAGATTTTAGATGTGTAAGAATAAACTACAAATCAATACAACAAAATATGTATTCAGTATAACTTGAAATGAATGTTTTCTATATAGAATTGTCATTTTTTATTGATGTTGTATGTGTTCGTTAAAAATTCCATGGGCGTGAAACAGAGTGAGGGACACAAAAATGAAAAACATCTAGAAATAAAAAACCAAAAACAATATATTTATATTAAAAAAATTCTCATGTTTTTTAAATTATTTATCAAGGAATTGTAAAATTATATTACCATTACTTGAGTATCAAATACCTCATTTTTCTTAGTTGTAGGAATATGACTCTAATAATTATAATTAATGCAAAATCTCACTATCTCACAAGAAATATTTCCCAGAATCTAACCATATTTTTTTCAGCATCACTGGTAGGCACCCTGAACTCTTTAAATATAACCATAATCTTAAAATAATTATGGTACCATACATTTGTTATGTTCAAATTTGTATCCTCGCTATGATTTTCATTATCTGTTTGAAAAATTCATTAAAAAATTCATAAAATATAATATATTTTTTTGAAAAATGAAATACATACCTGTAATAGTAACCCGCTAATATCCCCTAGATGGAGGGGTGACCAATTTCCCCATCACTGGAGGTTAAATAGGCGGTGGGATACCAATGAAATCTTGTTAAATGTCTGGCTCACTATAAATATCAGGTATAAAAAATAACTATAATCCATAGAATATTACAGTAGCAGAGGTGTGATGTGAGATGATGATTGACTAGAATCTTGATCTTTTTTTAGCATTCCTACATTTCAAGTGTTTAAGGTATATTAATTATATAAATAATGCAAAACTAGAATATTTTTATAATAAAAAGAAAAACTAAAAAAATGTATATATCTATGAAACACTTATCAACGTGAACCTATAAAATAATTTCATTACTAATTTATACAATAGATTATATATATCTTCATTATATTCATTATTTGAAACCTTCATTGAAATGATTCCTTCATTTTCACCGTCTCTTGGAAGTTGTTTAATTTTCTAACTTTTGGGAAATAATTGGCCAATATATTGTTGTTAATGAGGTTGTCTATCATGAAGCACCAACCGATCTTCGTCGCCCATACCATATAAGTCAATATTAATTATGTTTACCATAACACTCCAACCATCATGTATTTCATCATTCACATAATAAAAAATATTCTCTTTTAAAGACATTATTAATGTATAATGCTCTGCACTCTCACGAGTACCCATACAATGAGAGAAGATGAAATAAGTAAAATGTAACAAATCCATCAATATACCATTATCAATGTCGAACAACTTTCATTTGAATAAGTCAATTTAAAAATTACCATGATATTTTACATCAATTAAATCAACCACCTTCCCATTGTTTTCCACCTTTGAAAATGTAAATACACCACTATTCTGAGTTTTCAATCCTTTTCATGATAAATTATATGAAACATAAATCCATTAAAATTTTAGGCATCGAATCTCTTAGGATACCTTAGAATAAATTGAGCCGAAATATTCAAATCATTTGATATTTTAGCTCAATTTTCTAAATTCATTATCAATAAAAATATTTAAAAGATATTACTTTTAAAAATGAAAAAATAACTACACATAAAATATATGAATATGTGAATATACCTACATGATGGGAGAACCATTCGACAAGCTTTTTATTATTATATTTTGTTATTTCCAACTCATATTGAGCTCTACCACATGGTGGCCACTCTATTTAAATTGATAATTCTTAAATAAATGGATATAATAAAATACTATTGAGTAGCACATATCTATGAGCATGTACCAACTCCAATTCAGTCAGTGTAAAATTCGACCACTTTCCAATTGGTTGTCCAATATTTGGAAATAAAGATGACTATTTTTCAGAACTAGAATTAGATGATATGTTATCAACACATCCATAATGATTAATTTAGTCCCAATCCCATCTAAATACCTTGAATCGATGGTGAAGCATTGTTTAACTATGTAACCATCTACAAGAGAGCGTTCTATTTGAGTTTATTCCTCAAATATGATTTCATATGCACTAGGTAGCTGATAAAAAAGATATATATTAATAAAATTTACGCAATGATTTTATAAAATTGAATTCACCAATGAAAATAAACGAATATCAATTATCCTCTCAATTGGATACATCCATTGATTATGTATCGGTCTTCTAAGTTTATCTTCTTCAACCAAATGAATAGTCAAATGAATTATGATTTTGAATAATTAAGGGGGAAATGACATCTTAAAATGGAATATGTCAAAATAATACTTTCTTGAAGTTTATCATGATCATTTGGATTTAATTTTATTCCACAGAGATCTCTAAAAAGATGTAAAACACAACTAGAACTGTAGTTAATTTTTCAAGTAAAACATTACATAAAGCAAATGGAATCAGATGCTCCATAAAAATATGTGATTCATGAATTTTTAAGCCACTTGAACATCGATGTTTCATGTTAAAGAAGCTTGATATGTTACTTGAAGATCCACCTAGCACTTTTATATTCTTTAAACTTTGAAGGAATATGTCATTCTCATGATTTTTCATTGTAAAAATAGCCAATGGATTCTTGAAATTCTCATTTTCATTCAAATTATTATTTATATACAATTTTTCCAAATCCTTATTACCATTAATGTTGTACAATGTTTTAAATTACCCATTAAGCACAAAAGAATTTTCATTATCTATGATTTTCTTTTCAATATTCATTATGTCAATACTATGACATATCAAATTAAAATCCCAGTAATGATGTTTAAGAAATATACTATTTTATTCCATTTTTATTATCTAGATTCTTAATATATTGTACCTTGTACCATTCCCCCTTCTTTAACCTAATATTTTTTTTCCAAATTATTTAATGACATTCATTAATTGTCCTATGATTTATGAACTTGATATCACCTTCACTAACTTTATCATTTCAATATCTCTATTTGATTATATCATATTAAATATAAATTTATGTGAGGAATCAAGAAATAAATGATGATTCATAAAACACCATTTCAACTCGAAGTTAATCCTATAGGTCTATAATTAAAATTAAGAACTATAAAATCCAAACTAGTATGATTGTTTCAACCAGATAAATCTCATAGTCTATGAAAGTCACTAATTTCCAACATAAAAGTAGTATGTACTTTGAATACCTATCTTAATTAAGCATCACATGTTTCCACACCATCATCCTATAATTATCTCAATTATTTTATTAGATGTTGAAGGTATACATCAATTTCATTTCAGGAATTTTATTTGTACGCACAATCATTGAAATAATGAATTAAATATTCTTTATACACATCCATGTAGGTAGATTATAAGTGATCAAAATAGCTGGCCAAATGCTATAATTATTAGATAAAGTACCAAAAGGGTTAAAACCATAAGTAAATTCCTATGATCTAAAGAAAAATATAGATATAGTCAATCAAATATATTCCATGATTTTGAATCTTTTGGATGTCCTATCAATCCATTATTAGTATCCTACACATGACACTTCTGGTCATTTGCAGTATTATATAACATGAATAAAATTGGTAAGCATGGTTTTAGAGGAATGTGGCACAATATCTTCGCAAGTGTTTTCTTATTCTGTTTATTCCTTGGGTTTCATTGATTTATACTCTCACCATTGTTCATTTAATTAAATCTTCTTGTATGACATCTTTCACATTATTCTTTATCAGACTCTTCTCCCCAGTAAATCATGAAATCATTAGGGCATGCATGTATCCTTGTGTAATCAAGTCCATGTTTGTTTATGAATTTTGGTCATCTCATTGAATGATTTCGGGATCTTAGCTTCACTAAATGGATCATGAAGAAACTCTAAAATAATGGACATTACTTATTTAGTAATTTCACAAAGACACTTGATATTATATAACTTAAGTATAAAAGATAACTTTGAATACATGGAACTCCCTTCATATAGTTCATCTTGTTCGTCTTCAACAAATTCATAAAAAATCATTTCTTTTCTCACAAATGTTATGAGTGAGATTAACCCGATTAGGATAAAATGATTGTTCTATTGTTCTATTGAAATTATGTACATTATATTTTCCAAAACCAAATGCTTCATTTAACAAATTTAGAACAGAATTATCCTCTTCCAATTCACATTGTATTTCATAGACATTATTTTCATATCATTGAATTTCTAAAAAATTTGATTCCCCATGACAAATACAACATACATATTGCGTAGAAAACTCTTTCAATATGAAATTCTCATATACATAACTTTTATTCATACATAAATTTAATTTTAAAATCAGTAAAGAAAATTATTATACTATCCCCTAATCTGTTTGTAATTTCATAATCAAAACATTATTCCAATCCCTTGAAATACTGATGTGTGTGTCAATTTAAATTAATCCAAATTTTATACATAGGTATTGGATTTTATTCTCTATGTACATTCAAATACAATGATATAAATTTTTAATCAAATAAGTATAATCAAAATTAAAGAATAATCTATATGGGTTAGAATAAGACTCAAAATCATGGTATTTGATATTGGATACATGCTTGAAATAATTAATATTTAATGATGAATGTGTGGAAAGAAAAATATACATTAATGATGATAAAGACATGTTAATTTTTAATATAATATATATAGATGATATTGTTTTTGTCAGTGAAATAGAAAATTCTGTATTCTAACTTAGTATTGTAACTAAGGAGGGTTCATTCCATTAAAAAATTATCTACACTGATCAATTTCTGAATCATTTCCCATAGAGTAACTAATAAAATGAAAACCCATTAAAAATTATAATTCAATAAATAATTTATTTGGATGTCACATAGTATTGGATAGTTGAAACCAGTAAAAACATAAGTTTTAGTTTGTTATATGTGCTTATACTTTATTATACCATTTAAGGTCATTTTATATGTTCCCCTAAATTGCCTGTAAAAATTACTAAGGAAGGGAAAATATTACTAGACACGTACAACACTATATTGGTTAGTGATTTAGAAGAAAATTATTTAAAATTATAAAATTTATTCAATTTTATAACTAATGATTCTTGATGATTAGTCATGTTTTTTGAACAGTTACTAGGTATCTAGTGAATGTAAGGGAAAATTATGTTTGATAGATTAATACATGTATTTTTCTCACCCCATTTTTTTTTCATTTTAACTCTTTGGTATTGGTGTTTTCATAATGCAAATTTCTTGTTATAAATTTTTGTTCTATGAATATTCTAATCAGGATAATGTTATTAAATCAAGGAAAAAAATTCAACTACAATCTTGAAATTAATAATTTATTATGGAAGGAAAATGAATGAAGTCTAAATGAATAGATTTGATCAATATATTAGATTAGAATATGTCGTTAAATGGGGGAAACTAATGAAAACAACACTTCTGGTGTTCTATTTATATTAGTGTATTTTGGTATAACCATGTGTCCTTATACAACCAATTATTGTGAAAAAATTCAAGGTAAATATATAGATTCCAATTATGAATATTATTACCAATAAAATACATTTTAGGGACAGAGGATATAAGGGAATACACTTTAATAAACATATTTTTAATATTTCCTTTGAAAAATCAAATACTTATTCTTCATAAAGTCACTACATTAATGGTAACCCAACACTGGTTCATAAACATCCATGAACACCTTTTGAAGTCATGAGTTTCAATTAAAAATTATTTTAATTACCCAAAAAACCATTTTCTGTTATGAAATCAAGTAATAAAATAAATTCTATTATTTTATCAAATTTTAGTTGTGAATGGTAGTTTCAAAATAAATTTAAAATACATTTTTTCATTTAAAAGCAATTTTCACTAAATGGGAAAAAGAAAAACATGGTTTCTAGTTAAAATAGATTTATATAAACATATAATAATTTAATTTGGAATATAAAACCTAGATTAATGATGCAATATAGCTTTGTTTATTAATTTATTGAACTATGCAATAGATAAGACCAACCAATAATCTGCCACTTCAACAATGTGGGACACTAAATCACCACAAAAGGCCAATAAAGTGTTAATAGGATAGGAGGAGGGGAACCGAACCTGAGAGAGGGAGGTTGGAGGGGGGGAGGGGGGTCCATGTCACATCTGGGGAGGAGAACCACTAGGGAGAGGGAGGTCAGGGGGGGGGGGGTCATGGGGTTGGGGTTTGGTGGGATGTGGTAGACTATAGGGGTCTAGGTTGGGTTTCATGGATGGAATTGTGAAGGGGGATATGATAGGGTTTTTTTAAACATTTTTCTGTAGTTTAATGGAAAGTTCCACTAATTAATAAAATAAAACAATAGTGGTGGTTTGAAAATATAACACAATATTATTATTTTTAAAATGAATTTATTAAGTTGAATTTAATTTTACTTCCACTAATAAACCTCCCCTAACACATGTTTTTTATAGTTCCACTTTCTCTTTGGGATCTTAAGGGGCTACAACAATCCCACTAAAACATGGTGATCAGCATTCACCTGTTGAAAAGTGAGGCACTAAGAGAATAATAAATTTTACATTGTGTTTCATTATAGAACCCCAAAATTTATACTAAGGTCTATGTACAACTTATCAATAGTGGGGTGTACCACTTAGGTTGAAGTATGAACGCACACATCACCTCCTCTCATAATGTGACATGAACCACTATTCTCCCTTTAAAAAATATGACATGATTACCTCCCTCAAAATACCCATATGATGTGTCACTTATGGGTATATAATCATGTAATACCTCATAGTTAATTTACTCCCGCTGATACTCTATCACATTACCAGGAAGCGATGGATTGAAAACCATAGACTATAGAAAATCTATACCTTTCTACTCTACCAACAGTAGCTGCAAGGATGAAAACTGCTCTAAATCCTCCTACACTAAGAGAGCCTAATAATTCCTACTAAGTGAATATTATACAATATTGGACATCCTTGTAGTATAGATTATCTAAATGTTATAGTCCTTCTAGAACTCAAAACAACATCATTGTCTCAGTTTTAGGTCTGTTTATATAAAGATATACTTGAGACTTTGGTGGTCTAAGTAAACCACAATGCTCTCTCCCAAATGGTAGTGTGTCCACATAATCATAGATAATACTAATGATGCTAGTTCTAGTTCACGTGTTACATATTTATTCTTGTAGGATGTCAACTACCTCAACCTATAAGAGATAAGTTCTTGTCACAGCAAGAAAACACAACTGTGACTAGCTACCGAGGTACCACAATACAATACAAACTCTACGCCCACCTCTGGTATCCTCAACACTAGATCACTCATTAGCCTATTCCTCAACTCCTCAAAGGCGCTCTATAATTTCTCAGACTTGGTAAACAGATTCCATTTCCATGTTATAGTGGTCAAAGGGGTTGTGATCCTAGAGAATTATGCTAAAAACAATCTATATAACCCCACAAATCCAAGAAATCTTTGCACCCCTAAAACATTCATGGGTTGATCCCAATAAATCACTACATCAATCTTTATTTTATCCATTGATAAAAAATTCTCTCTAATAACATTCCCCCAAAAGTTAATATAATTCATCCATAACTGGTACTTCGAGATATTTTCATAAATATGGTGTTCTCAAAGAAAGTCTAAGACCATTCTAAATTTCTATCCGCGATCCTCCTCTAATGCAGAGTAGACGAGTTTTTTGTTGATCAATACATCAACAAATTTGTCCAAGTACAGTTGAAAGACATGGATCATCAAATCCATAAGCACAGATGGGGCATTCATCATAGTAAATGGAATCAATTGGAAATCATAGTCTCTGTAGTGATATTGGGATGAAAAAAATAGAATATCAGCCTCGCGTAACATCAACTGGTGGTATCTAGACTTCTGATCAATATTTCAGAACCATCCCTCACCTCATAAATAGACAACGAGGTCATCAATCCTCAAAAGGGGTACTTGTTAATTATCATGGCCATGTTTAGGAGACAAAAATTCATGAAAAACCATATTATCCCATCCACCATTTCCATGAACAAGAATAGAGATTCCTAGGAGACACACTAGGTTTGGAGAAACCTTTCTCACGAAGGTCCACCAACTACAACTGGATCTATTGAATCTCGGTAGGTGCCATGTGATATGAACCAGATGATATCAGATGTGTCCCAGGATGAAATTCAATGAAAAACTCCATATCCCACATAATATGTTGTCCTAGAACATCCTCAGTGAACGTTTCCATATACTTATCCATAAATAAATGAACCCACATACCTTAATAAACTAAAATACCAAGGGCTATACTCACTAACTTATGAGTGATGGGTTATAATATCCTTCTTAGAGAACCCACATGTTCTGTCATGTGATTTATCTCACCAGAAAAGGATAATCTCATCCCATCAGCATGTATGTATCCATATTGTGTGAAATGATATTTAGTTTGGTCTTGGACCTTGGAAGGACAATCCTTTGACAACATGATTTCATAGGTTTCTGTCACGGTGACCAAAATGTCTTCTGTAAAACTCTCTCAACTAAGTGATAAATCACACTGCTGGTAGATGAAACATGAAGAAGAATCATTCCCTGTAGGACTCTCAAGATGAAGTTATTGTGCTATCACCTCAACTAGGAGGTCCAGCACTAGAATATAGATTATTAACATAAAGTAATTATTGGAACTTGTGTCTAATAGTACTGAATAAATAGTAAAATAAACATAGATCATACCTCTTAACATCTCATGCACTGCAGGATCATATAAATCCAAATCTTGTAGTTGTCCATTACCCCAGCTACAAAATTCATGTGCTAGATTTGGGATTTCTAATGATGTTGGTGGAAGGCTCTCACAACAATATCCTCCACCTAAAGATACTCATGTTCATCTTCTAGCTCCACCTCCCTATGGACCACCCTATCAACTCTTGGGAGATCCATGATCATGATACTGCATATATCATGGTGGTACATCAGTAAAATATCAATGATTATCATCATGTTTAGTAAATAATCCATGCACCATGTGCGATGACCTTTAAAATTTAAAGAACAATCCATCTCTATGATTATTTTTTCATCTTCACTACCTCTGATCATGGTCCAACGTCTAATCATGGAAGGATCTCCTACACTAAGGTATTGGGGCCTGTTGTCTGCTATATACTACAGATGACTCAGCTATATGGTGCCCACCATCAACTATAGATGTCTAGTGTCCCTCTAACAGAAATATTTCTTTCACCAGTTCCCACTCCAACTCCAAAACATAGGTTGGGATTCTTAAGGGTACAACACTAGCTTGAATATTTATGTAGATCCCATGTTTAAACTTTTGTGCTCTGAAGTATCCATCTCAAATAATGTAAATAGAGTAATTCATATGTTTTTTTTGAATTCACTACTTAATATAAAACTATCATAACTCTTTGGTGTATCTCAAGAGTAACCTGTATATAGAATGATAGAAAGGAATATGGGTTTTACTCCTCATAAAAAAGATGATGGATTCAGTCCATGAGAGTTTCTAATCACCGTCAATGTTTGTAACACGGCTCCACAAGCACCTAACTCTTCTATAGAAGATGATAGGTTATAGTGAAACCACTTGATCCTTCGAGTTCCAAACAATCCAAAAGAGAGGGTCCATTAACACTATCTAATCCTCTTCTTCCTGATGATCTTGATTACTATGAATCCTTAAAGGTCTCTGAAGTTGGAACTCCCAGAGTGTGCTAAGACTGTGTGAATATTTATCCTACTTTGACAAGATGAGCTGAAAGTCAATAGGAGTAGGTCCTAGTACCTTCCCACCAAGATTAAGGGGTCATGGTATGGACCCTTAATTGAGGCCCCATCACTCATTGAATCATCTTTACAAAACAGAGACAGTATCCTAGCAAGCTGTTTTCATATAGGCATCTGAGAAGTTATCATAGAGTACATTAGTTAGATGAGTATATATATACATATATGTCAAAAAATAGAGAGGTTACTCATGAAGTAAAATTAAACACTCAATCCTATATAAGGAATGTACCATTAATCCATTTGACAAATGTATTGGCATGCCGATTCGATGAATAGGTAGTCAGAGTCCTGGTGAATGGATGCATTAGACACCACATCATCATTGGACTCCTTCTAATGAGACCGACACTCGAGAAACATTGACACTATTTCCCTAATACTAATTAAACCATCTTAATGGGTTACATGTAAACAACATCTCAATGGAAGAACTTTCTCTGATACCAATCTTTTATTACCTGAATCAATCCAATGCTTGAGCCTCAACTACCCCAAAACTACCTCTATAGGACATGTGGTCGATACATGTGATAAAGGAATAACTAACTTGGGGAGTTATTTTCTTACAAATCTATATAAACTCAAATAGTCAAATCAATGAAAAAGTTAAGAGGGAAAGAAGAAAATATGAAACACTACTATAAAATAAACCAATCATGCATGAATCTCTAGATAATGAAAAAGTACGATAGTGTAAAATAATAAGTAAAAGTGGAAAAATAAATTCCCACCTAGAATTATGTCCCAACCTGACATAAAACTATAAAATTAAACAATTAAGAGAGCCCAACTATTTAATATCACTCTATGACCACTGTATGTGATCCAAGCACCGAGTACCCCTAATATCCTCTATATTCATGGTCAAACGGTTCATCATCTACATAAGAAACGACAAGTATGAGTAAATCTATTTTAGGGGTGAGTATATATATACACAGTGGAACACCCTAAAAATCAAAGGAGGATAATTAAAAGATACAATGGAAGAGGAAAATAGTATATAAAACAAGGTACAATGATAGAGTACAACTCAACCCAAACCCAGAGTGAATGTAAGATCATCCAAACAAAAGGGGATAAAAATAGTTAGTAGATGAAAAATTCATTGTGCCTTTTCCACTTATATAAGGAGAGTAGAATCATCCAAAAATGAGAAGCAAAACATAAAAATCTTGTGGCATACCCCACACATCTTCTCATCTCCTGGAAGGAGAGTATTAAAATTCAAGATGTGGATAAAAATGAAAGGTGTATATATATTCTCAACCAACGTAATACCAAAGAAGAGAGTAAGGGGACATCCATATAATTGATCAATCATAAAAGAAGAGTGACCAATAGTTCTAAAAGTCTAACACAGATTCATTACATCTCACAGTCCAGGGTTCACAAGTTCTTGGTAGAAGATCCATGGCTATGTACGATAGGATGGTTCCACTCTAGTGGGTTGATGACCCATGCCCAACATAGTTGGAGGGTTCCACTATAGATGGATGAGGACCCATGCCCTTCCATGTAAGAGGGTTCCACTCGGAATGTTGAGGACCCATGCCGAGCCTGGTTAGAGGGTTACCTTCATGGTCAATGAGGACCCATGTCTTTCCCAACATGAGGGTTCCAATCAAAATTTCAAGGACCCATGCCTAGACTGGATAGAGGATTCTAGTTTAAGAAATTTATGACCAATTCCCTATGCCATGGTAGGGTTCCACTTGGAAAGAATCCATAGGTGATCTCTTCTAATCACTACCTCTATCAAGCATCACCTAAAATGGTATCATGACTATAAAATTCCACATAATATCTCAAAATCCACAGTTGAGGGAACCATCAAATTCTATATGGACAACAATCAGGATATGCAGCTTGCGGGACAATATCTATGTTCAAACAAAGGAGATATGGGTGATATAATTTTCTCATAAGAGATTAAGGGGTACACAGTGTGTGAGGGGAAACACTTGGAGTTTATTCCCACTCCAAAACTAGTCTATTTACCTAGTCCACACACAAATCCATACCATTCAGTAGTACATAATATATAGGTGGACCGCACGGTGTGTCATAGCTAACTGGGACTAGGGCTATGTGTTTCTCACTATGTCCTTATACTAGAGTACACGGTTGTGTACTAGAAATCATGTACATCCACATGGATTACCATCATTATGACCCATCACACATGTTGTAGGACCTGGGATGGGGTATGTGGAATGCGAGTGGGGTATACATGCCATTTAATCCTTGAGATTTCTCAAACACTAGGCACTACCGGAAAAGGGGATACATGTCATGTGTTCATCCTGGAATATAGATTTTAGTATGAATTTTTTAAAAAATCCCATATCTGGTCCTTATGATTGATTATAGTCAAAATATCATGGATATCACAATAAATCAACCCTAAACATGAAAATGTGACTGAAAATCATTCTCGTTTACCATGATTTTCTAGAAAATGGAAACTGCTCATCCTGAGGGTTTCACCGCCCATTCTACATTCATCTGCATCCTTGTTCATTGATTTATTTATATTTAATCTCCAAAATGATCATCCTAGTCTCACAAAGATCCCACATATATTATTGGTTTGTAAAACCGGGTTTGTTTCTTTTAATTCATTATGAATATAGGGGTCTAATCAAGGTCATTAAATCCTAAAAATGTCAAACATAAACCACATAGATCCAACTAGTAATGAATGAGAATAATATTAGGGATAAAGGAACCAAAAAAATGTTTTGAATGGTTTTTTCCATGAGTTCTTGTACAATGATCATGAATTGTGATCTAGGGTTTTGTAAACAATTTGAATTTATTTAGATTTTAATACCGAGGCGTATGTTAGTTCTTCAATTGGTTTATATCAAAAAACAAGGATCATTATACTCAACCATTTAATAAATAGGGTGTAAAGACAGTAATTTTTGAGTCCTTCCTCGATGTTGGATTGATAATTGAATAATAATACAACCTTCAACAAAATGAGAGGAGATACATGGTTTGTTGCATCTGTATTTGATTAGATCTAGAATTCTGTCATCCTATCAGATAATCTTCTAGAGGAAAGAGGAAGGTGAGATTCACCTATGATTTCAGAATTATGAGGCTAACCATGAAGATTCATCCATAATTAAATATTTATCTTAGATAATTTAGGTCCAAAAGGAAATAATTAACTCAATTAATAATCAATTAATCCAATAAATGTATTTCTATCGAGTTAAGGGCCCAAATTCCCTACGACAACTCATTTTATGTCATGCCAAGGGTAAAAATCATTTTTTGACTCATCTGTGGTATAAAATTTCTGATATGATAAATAATTTATGATTAATCCCATTTTCTTTATTAAGATGTTTGAACACAATATAAAATATATTTAATACCATTATAAAACTAATGTTGGGAACACCGGGCCTTATAATTGCATGTCATCTAAGCACCTATATCTTGAAATATATGTACAAATATTTCAAATTATTATAATTAAAAAACAAGGTCTCTACATAGATATTTCCAAAACCCTTGTACTGTCCCTATGTGTCATATCCCTAATGCGCTGATGGTGCGTGGCGCGTCGGGGTTGTTCGCCGGCGGTGCTGTCTGATGCACTGATGGTGCATGGCTCGAGGTGGCGGCCTGTTCGAGACGGCCCGATAATCAAGACTCTTTATGGTATTCTGGTTGGAATTTGAAATTTGAATTTGCGGATTGTGGTTTGTGGTTGTAAGCCTGGTTACCGGTTTTCCTTAAACCGGCTTTGGAAAATATAAAAAAAATGATTTGCAGTGTCATATCCCTGTATAAATTACCAGATGACTACTAACCTTCCCTAACATCCTTGGATGTATCTTAAACATACTCACCATGATGGTCGATAGATAAAACTAATTGAATATGTATCTAACTAATATTTTGTTACCTAAGATGAAAAATTTCACTGCTCAATGATCTCTAATACCTTATAGTGGTAGAACATTTAGAGATAATAAATCTATCCATATGAGTTAAACTATCTCAACTCAATGGTTTAGTTTTTTATCCCCTGTACATCCGTAATAATAATATTACACAATAGGTATCCCTAAAATATGTAATGAGGGTACCCTTATTACCTGGAATCCCTATCAGAAAGCAACCATAGTCACCTCTTCTCACTTGGTCACTGGAGGAGGAATTGCCTAAATCCTAGTCTGGCAATGAGATACTTAATTTTATAACTCCTTTGGATCCTCTCTGTGTAAAGGTAACCGTAGTTTATATATCATATATTATATTTAGGATTAATATAATAACCTAGGTTAGTAATGGATCTTAAAATCCAATCTCAAATCACATAACCTTGGACTTCTGATCTCCACTTAAATATGGATCAAAGAATAGGATATTAGTAAACATGGAAATATAATCAATAATGATAATTTATCTGAGATTAATATACCTAAATTAATATCCCTTCACTGAAAATATTTTATTTAGATATAATTTCTTAAATAAGAGCTCCTGAAAGTTCATCCATGAGAGGCCTTGATCCATATTTTCCTCAAGAATAATTTACTAATTCAAATTGTAGCCCTTTCAAGCATTAATTTGGATAATATTACCTAGTGATGGTTCATTTACATGATGTTATAGAATATATGGTGGATACAAATGATATAATCATCAAATTCTTGTGTATAGGTTTCTCTTCCAAAGACTGATAGATGGTGGAAATGGAAGTCGTTTATAACATCAGATGTCATTGGTTCATTTTGGGGAACCCCTTGTCTAGAAACCTATAAATGGTGAGATACACCCTTAAATATTTTAGGGTCTATTATAGGTTAAATTTAATGAAAATGGTCATTAACCCTTTTTATATCACCATGTGGTAGTTGTATCAACAATGTAATTTGCAATAAGGTAGAGGATTACATCACCCCCTTTAATAGAAACCCATAGTCCAAAATACATTAAAAACACTAGGTTAGACCCATTCCCATAATCCGTTCAATATTTAATGAAAAAACACTATTATTATTATTATTTTTAAACACTTTTCATCAAAATTTAAATGTAATCATACATGCTTTAAAAAAATAAAAATAAATATAAGATGTTATTTTTACATTATTAAAAAAATTAAAACATGATTTAAATAACCACCAAAACTCATAAGAAATACTTGAACATAATCATGATGGAATAATAAATTATAATATCCATGTGATATGAAAATTATGTTAACCATGTTCAGCTATTAACATACTTGTTTAAAAAGGAAAACCCCATTTATTTATTGTTGATTTTTACATTAATATGAGACTCTGATTAACAGCAACTGTATCATAGTAAATAACATCCATGCATGATAAATAGTATTAAATCCTTCCATTTCCTTACTAGAGAGACCTAGAATGATTAATGAGACTCATTTACCTTTGGTAGAATTTAGGTGATGAAAATAAATAGGAATTCTCAGACCACCTCTACTAACTTAGTCTTAAACCATAATATACTAACAAAATGTATTCATTGGTTACTTACTAAAACATAATAATATTATCTCCTAGATACTCTCAAGTACCATAACCAAGATCAATTTATGTGGCCACTGATACCATTCTATAATGAACATTACTTGATTCCATGAATGACATTGGTCCAATCATCACAGTACCTCAGTTACACGTCAATGTTTCTAAAGTCCATCATAAATGAAAGGGTTTGGATAACAATTTTGTCTGAGGAAAATTCCCCCCATTGAAACTTAATATAACAATGTGTTATTCATTATGAAATTATTTATGACATGTGGGGTTGAAGAATAGTCAAAACCAAACCATATTGGGTCCTCCATGAGTACATATTAATCCAAACATACTAATATAAATTAGGAAATTTCATCCTAAATAAACAAATATATTGAATCCGAGCCTAAAACATCAAAGAGATATACACTATTCTCTAAAAAAAAGAGAAATATTCATAATGGAACATAAAAACATGTACTAATGGTAATAAGTGACAACAAATGTGTTATACACCATGAAGCCAAACCAAACAAGTTCTAATGGTCCAAAAAGGTGTTCTTTCATGTGAAAAACTTCAATAATTGAAACACAATGATAATAAGAACTCACAAACTCTATAAATCCTCAATTAAATTGTGAAAAGAGGTTAATTTTCTCTATAAACCATAAGGTACATTCCCCCAAACATCGACACATTTCCATTTCCTAGATAACAAAAAAGAAGGTATGATCACATCCCATAGCGTCACATGCATAGTGTAAGTATGGAAGATTATTGTGTGGTCACTAACAAAAACCCACTTACCTATCATAATCCTATGTTCATTCCAACAACCATATCTTGATATTGGGAGAGCAAGAAATGTAAAGAGAATCGGCTAACTTACCTATCAGGCTACAAAGATGAACATTACAAAACATGTAAATCCCTAAGCTAGGTGGGTGGGGGGGGTTCTTACCTTAATTTACCTACATTGGGAAATATTAATATTGATGTTAGGACATATTTCGGGTAATCTTTCACCCTATCCCATCCTTGTATAAATACAATTGAAGGTATTAATTCAATCTATATAAAGTGAAATGTGTATACATAATTGGCGCCTTAACCTATATTGTGGAATATGGGAGGAGTATATATAATCATAGTGTTGTAATATCATTCCAACTATCTTATTATATTTATGTTTTACCTGCATAACATATGAATAAATAGAAACCAAACACCCCTTATTGTATATATTACAACCATCCATTATAACATCATAATTTTTCATTTCCATCTAGAGAAAATAATATATAAGGTCACGCTTATAAACATAACGAACCACATATATCATTCTCTAGTTCAAATTTTAGATATTAAATGAAAATAATAAAATATTATATGGTAAAAACATTTTTAATGGATCCAACATGGAAAAGAAACAAAATATTTATCAGGGGCATGCTCATAAAAAAATATGAACTCAAGATACACTCTACCAAACATAAAAAATCATAATAAATAAATTAATAATTAATTTATTATCAAAATAATTTTTTTTATTTATATCTATATAGACCTAAATTGATACCACTTATCCCCTTAAAGTGTATCATAGGGAAGAGGGTTATTCCCACTAAAACTATTACATTCTAGCTTCTTGGGTCTCGAGAAGGAAGATCAATCCACTACATGAATTCTAGGACTAGACCAAGACTAAAAGCATATTAAGTAATTAACTTATATTTAATGGGAAAATAAATTCATAGAATAAATAATGGTTTTACCTTGAAATTATATAATAAAACCTTCCTCCAAACATATGATGAAAAAATATCAAAAGGAAACAAATAAATATAGAAGCTATAGATTTATACAAGAATTTATATTTATTTCCATGGAGAGTGGAAGAGAGTGTGATGTAGAAGGGAATATGGATGATAATATATTTAAATGTAACCATTTGTGATTAATCATATCCATTAAAATTAGGTTAGAAGTTATATTCAATTGGGATGGAGGAAGAGATGCATGAAATTCCAAGGAAGAATATGGAGACTATGTTTAGAAGGAATGATTAGTACCCTGAGGTATTTAAGATAAATATCATGGGTAAAATATTTGAATACCCTTTCTTTAATGGAATTTTCCTATGAATCTATCTGGTATTTTTTGGGTTTGGAAACAACTAAAAAAGAAGAAACCTATAAATCATCTAAGTTACAAAAAATACAAAAACTATTTAATTAGAAGAAACCATGAAATTATTTATCTTAATGTTAGAAGAAAATACACCCCAATTTGTAATCATGACAAAACATACTATAGATAAGAACTTCTTTATGATAACAATATAATAATAATGAAAGCAAAAACACAAAAGGATTTACATTATTTATACTTAGTCCAACTCCATTAGGGGAACATGAAAATTTTTATAATTTATAGGAACAGAAGAATATTTCAGCTCATAAAATTACAATTAATGTGATCTAACCCCAACATTTATAGTATATCCCATATTGTGATACTATTTACACCACCTTCTAATGTTATCAAATCAATGTCGCTTCAACCATTTCATTCGACTGGATTCTACAATAGTATCTGACTCTTTTAATAAATAGTTAATTCATCAATACCACATTTTTTTCTATTACATATACCTTTGAATTATCTTACACAACCTTTGAAATCCGTTAGTTACATTGATTTATCGACAGAGTTAATCCTATGTATAATATACTCTTGTATTATCATTATCTAGACTTGATCATCATTTTGGATATTTTAGCTTTAATAACTTTAACAGCTCAAAAATGTATTTCACACTTGAAAAGCCTTACAATTTTCTTTTTAAGAATCATTTTATAGAATTCAAAAATCCCTCAATCTATATCTTTAAATCCCATATATTCTTAATCATACATTACATGTTCATTGTTCCCCCAATCATTCATCAGGATATCACATCACGAGTAAAGCATAATATCACCCCACCCTAAAGCAGAGTAACAAACCATTGAAATATTTGAGATACTAGATTATCAAATTTATGAATGTTTAGTTTTAACTTTCTAGATTATCCATGAACCCACTATATATTACTACTACATACAAAATTATCAT
Source organism: Viscum album (assembly GCA_963277665.1). Lineage (NCBI taxonomy): Eukaryota > Viridiplantae > Streptophyta > Magnoliopsida > Santalales > Viscaceae > Viscum > Viscum album. Next base: position 854,866,837 of record OY728139.1, read on the forward strand.
ACTTATAAAAACCATAGATACATCTGGATTATATATAATAGATCCACAAAAAATCTTTTCCATGTACGTGTCCTCTTATCCATTTTTGGTGCCTTATATTTTCTCATCTTGAAGTGTATGATAATATGATTTTCTATAAGAATTACTGAACTCATATAGAAATGTTACACTATATTCTAAATATCTTTGAACTAAGTTTGGAACAATGTTATTTAATTTAAGACCCATAAAATATGTATCCCCAATATACATGTTTCAAGACTTAAGTTATTCATCTTTAAACCTTTGAAAAATTCATCCTTTAACTCCCCATGATGATCCGTAATCAGCAGGACTAAATTATTTCATCTATATACAAAATATGAATAATTATACTCCCATCATAATACTCATTCTAGTAGTAAAAATGATTCACATTAATCAAGATGAAATCTGTTTCTTCCATAATGTTATTAAAATTAAACTTATAGTTCCACAGTTCGAGTTTTATTCCATAAAAACATCATTTGAGAAATAAAATAGATGATAATTTTGATTCATTATAAAATAATTTGGATGATTCTTGTAAATATGTACCAATATACCTCCATAAAGGAATGTCGTTTTAACATAAAAATATTTAATATGTAATACTTCGATGGAAATGATTCCTAGTACAATATGAATCATCTAATTCCTTTAAAATAGATAAAATATTTTGAGAAAATATTCACCTTATTTTTTTCAAAACCTTTCACAATGGGAAATTAATTTTATATTTTTGTAACATATAATTATTCCTTCATCTAATAAAATGACTTATTTTTAATCACACTCCATAGAAATTTATTTATTTTAGTTCCCATGTCATGGAAACACATAAATAATTCATTCCATACCCCATGGATATCTCCCACTATGTTCAGTCACTCAAAATTCCGTTATCCTATGAAGTTTTAGGGTCTTAATTGTTTTTTAGAAGCAATTAGTGAAATTAAATTTCATACCTCAACACTTGGTGATGAAATTTACTATATGGTTCAACTATTTCTGGAACCACTACTTCTATAACTTTTCTTTTCGGAGCTCTACCCTAAGATTCCATAGTCCTTGATCTTATTTATATATCTATATTAGATAATAAAAAGGGAATAATAATTCCATGTAATACTTATTTCTGGATATTTTGTGTTTCAAAAAAAATCATTCTCTTTAAAATGTCTATAACATGCAGACTTTCATTTAGAGGAACCTTGATTTTGATGATTATTTATCCTCATCATTCAATTTATCTTGGTTGTAATTTTTCTATATGATCTCCTCATTAAAGTGAACATAATGAAATTTGATAAACATACATAAGTATATTTAATAAAGTTAAAATCCTAATCCTTAGTCCCCAAACCTGATAAATAATATTTATTTGCGCTTAGCCTCTAAAATTTACCTTCGCATAGAATCAATGTAGTTGTAAGTGAGCACTTAGAAAACAATGATATAGGAAATCATAACCTTCTTTATGGTATAACATCATTATATTGGTTAATTAAAAAATAGAGTGTAGGGACTTCTATTCACTATATAGTAATTACAATCACGATCCTCTACCCAAAAATCATTAGGAAAAAAATTCATACAAATTATCCTTGCTTTCTCTACTAAAGCATATTTCATTCTCTATGCTAATTTAATTTGGTAGAGTTACTAGTATGGTTTTTTTATATCATATGAATTTTCAATAATATAAACTCTAAAAGTACATGATTATATATTATCCACCACTACCTAACCTTAATCATTTTTTGTTACAACTAGTCCCATTTTACAACATGGATCTCCATTGAATGTATATTCTGAAACATTTAGACATGTCCTTGAGAAAGAACACACAAAAATTCCATATATCATTATTTACCAAGGAAACATAGTATAGTTTTCCTCTATGAAATTGTATATGATAATTCCCAATACATATATATCAACTAGATATATCTTTTGATCCTTAGTCCCCTTTACTTCTATTCCAAAAGGCACCTTCAACTGCATCCCAAGAATACAATCTTGGTACATTCCTTACTCAATGTTTCAAATTTTTACTATTCATTTTAAAAATTATATATTCATCCCTTTCTCATTTAAATGAACAATATGTTCATGACACTACTTCTCGGTTCCTTAAGTAATTTTATCAACATAAATTTCTCTTCCAAGATTTTCATCTAGTGTAACTTTCCATGTTTCACTACATTGGACACCACCTTAGAAATAAAGAAAACATTCCATAGTCCACTCAAAAATAATATAATGAAACATTTTAATCAAGTCATCATACAAGAACCAAATTATTACTTATACAGGATATGTTCCATACTCCATATAATTATATAAAGCGTCAATTTAGTTTGAATAATAACAACACCCATAGCCACTATCATGACTGTTTCACCATCTCCATGATGCACTTTACTGAATAGTTCAGATTTATAATTCCTCCTAATACAACTCTTAGATGAAGAGTGATAAAGAAGATGCATAATATACGACCGAAGACTCAAGTGGACTAGATAATATCAGAAAAATAAAACTTTTATCTTCTGAAAAGGTATTTGAAGATTAGCTTATGGAAATAAATCTTATATCACCAACTCTTCAGCCATTTCAATCTATCATTGTACGTACCTTTTTCCCACGATTATAGTATATATAACTTCTATCATCCAAAATACTCTAACTCCAAATTCCTTTTTTCTTTCACTTTCTAATGAATTTTCCAGGTAATAGACCACCCACATATCCCACACTGACATAAATTCTAGATGAATGATGAGAATCCTTCCTTTGAATATCCTCAATCAAAATCAAATTCGATCATATGAAAAAAAGTATTTCTAATATAGTAGTTACTCAAAATTTTATATAGGATCAAAATATGAGATTTATATACTCAATTAAAAGAGGGGGTGAATTGTAGGTTTAAAATTATTCCCTTTTAATCTTTAGGAAAATTTATTTAACAAAGTTAAACAAACAAGATTCACAAAACCCTCTACGATATTTAACAATGAGATCAGAAGGGACTAAGGTTCATAATTTAAATAAATAAGATCACATTTATACTAAAGTAACATTCTATGTTAAATTTTATAGAATCTTATATTAGAGTTATAAAAAACGAGAACGTTTAATAAATTTACACTTAATATTTATAAAAAATAAAGTGGAATTTAAGGAACATGTAATTAAAACTATAGTAAAAGTAAGGAAATATTTTAAACCAATGATAAGCGTATCCAAAAACCATGGATAATGTTACCTTGATTTATACTTTCCAGAATCTATTTCATGCCCACACCAGGATAATTCAACTTTATGAAGATCAGTATCTCTGTTTCTATCCCCAAAAGCCCTCGATTTATAAGGCGATCAACACCTATGACTTCCATCAACTTATAAGACCACGATTAATAATTTAAGCATCACAACTATCTTCCTTCATATTTTAATCCCTCAATTTTATACTATATCAATTTGAATTGCACAAGGAACAAAAAATATTTTTGAAGATTTAAGTATGTGGAACAAGTTGTTCACAACTTAATCTCCTCAAGGATTTTTCACGAAAAAAAAACAGAAAAGATCTCACATGTATCAATTATCACAAAATTTCATATCATCAATCATGTTAAAATAATTGTGTATTTATAAGTGAGATCTTAGATGGTTGAATTACCCTCCAACAGTTATATTTTTCCAAAAAACTCAGAGGGACTTGGATATGTTGAATTTGAAATTATCATATTGTAAATTAAACAAAGACACTATTTAGATAAACAAAATGCGACTAGTAACATTATCATTTCAATAATATACAAGAATATTAATGTAAGAAACATTATATTACAAAAAATAAAGAAACATTATGAAGACTAAGAAATCGTAACTTTAATGAAAATAAACAATCATTAAGAAATAAATAATATGATAACATTAAGGAAATATAAAATCATAAAAATTGATATAAAATAATAATATTAAATAAATATATAATCTTTAAGAAATATATAAACCCACAACATTAAAGAAATATAGAAACACCAAAAAAGATATTAAATAATATTGTTATGAAAAAATTAAATGCAAGGAACTATAAGAATTTGATCTGAAAAATACTTTGAATCAGAATTATGAAAGATAAATTTAGATTCAAAGTTTTTTCCGTTTCAGAATTTAAGAAATTGAGCAGATCCAAATTTCTGGGCTATTCAGAATTCATGAACCAGTAGGAATTGGAATCGATTTTCTGGGTGATTTTTAATCAATGAAATAATAATTCTGATTATAAGCACAAGTATCATATTTCTCATTTGAATACAGAATATAATTGGTCTTGATAAAAACTTTGTAATAATTAGCTTTAAATTTAACAAAATATATTTTTAAAAACAAGTCTAACAAAAATTAATTTTCTTAAATAAAGAAATATCATTATGGAAAAGGTGGTTATGATTTCCAAAACATAAGGGTATGAAAATTCATAAGGAAAATTTTGAATGAAAAATCCCCCCATTTTATAATGAATTTTTTTTAGAAAATGAATATTTAGAACTAGAATTTATATTAAAACATAAAATAAATTATTATCTCACATTGAGTTTATGACTTATAGTGAATATGACTAACTCCTCCATTAGGTTATGTCTCCCTAAGTATTGTATACCCATATTTTTAAAATTTTAATCATTTCTTAAGGAAACAACTTCCCCTTTTCATAAGTATTCCTTATTAAATAAATATACCCTCACATAAATATTATCTTACTTATATTAATTCATTTTATAACATCTTCTATATTCTCCCCCTAGTGATTTTCAAAATGTAATGAAGAGAAGTATAAGGTATGTGAAAAATTTAGGAAACATAAAATTTGAATCAATGGATAATATCATTTTAATATTGAAATGTTTTCTATAAAACAACAGATCATGTTACAATAATAAACAATCCTTCTTTGGAAAATTTTTCTTGACTATGGATTTCATCTTCTTTAACTTCTTATGATCATCTTGGAACTTTTCAACATAATCTTCAAGATTCTTGATCTTATTATCATGTTACTTAATATTTTATTGATAATACATAAGAATTTTTCATGAGACTTATGATTCTCATGCACTTCATCTCTGTAACCCTTCAGTATTTTCACTTCTTGAGAAATTTAGTTCAGTTTTCAATTCATATCTTTAACTTCTTGAAATCAAATGCCTTTCTATTTTTTCAACTTATTTGAGAAGATGTTAAAAAGATATTTAATATTTTCCTCATATTCTCTGAATTCACCATTGATTATTGCAATCTAGTCATCATAAAACATAATATCATTTTTTTACTTTCTTTGACCACTTTGGGATTTCATTGAATGATTTCCTATGAAAATCATAGTTGTGAAAAAAGGCTCTGAATTCATCTTGATGCGTTACTAGCTTCTCTATGAAAATAGTTAATGTGTCCTACTGATGGTTTGATGATTCTTGAATAAGCTGTAATATCGACTCAAGGTTTAGAAAGTATGGTATATAGTTCACCATATTCTTTAAAAATTGAACAAAAAAGTATTCTCTTATTGATGAGGAATACTATTTTGATTCTGATGAAACTTCCTTAGATGTCCCAGCATTTACTTTCTTTCCATTATCTTTCTTGGATTCCAATATCTCTAACTTCTGAGATACTTATCTTTTAATTGAAAATTCAATGATCTTATCATCACCATAATAATAATAATAATAATCATCATCATTATATTATTATTATTAATTTTAATCATTTTCACACTCATCATCTTGACCTTCATCACCATCATCATCAAAAGTAATTTATAGGACTTCACATTAAACATCATTATCTTTCTAAACTGGGTATTTATGATCTAATTTTCTATATGAGGAAGGATTTGAAAAGGAGACCTGAGAGGTTATTAAAGATAACTAGTCAGAATGAATCTACCTCTTTGTTCCTTCAGTTTGATGAATCTAAAAATCATTATATTTCTATTGAATAATAACTTATTCTTCATCTTATTCTTCTTCATATTCATGAATCTGTTCATGAATACTTAGAACTGAACTTAGACCAACTTGCTTTCCTTTAAATATAGTAGGATTTACTTTAACCAAATCTTGTGACTATTGAGGGGGATCTTATTCATTAAAGAAATAATCAAGAACATTATATTTTCCAGAATCCTTTTCCTTATCTCTTTAAAATTACTTGGTGATTTTGGATTTTGACATCTTTTTCTTAGGATCCTTTTACTTATATTATATCTCAAGTCCTTTATATTATCTAATTATTAATGCTTTAGCTTCTTGCAAGACCAAATCCAAATACAGTATCTACCTATTTCTTTTGTTCTTTGTCTTGCATCCACATAGCTACAACTTCATCTTGATATTTTTTTATTTTCATCAAATTTGGTAGATCGGCAGTAGGGTATGTTTCTACAATTTTACATCTTGCTGCTTCCTTTTCTAAAAATATCTGTCTGTTTCTTGGAACTTTCTCCAGCATCCCCTGATTTTTTGGGTATGTCATCAAATTCACTTGTCTTATCATAGAAGGAAAAATTCATTCTATTATGTGTGTAATCACATAAAAGGTGTATCTTGATATTCATTTGCATTTACTTTCAATAAAAGTTTCAAATTCATAAAAAATTTACAATGACCATGGACAAGATTTTTGGGTATATAAGGATTTGAGACTTGACCATCACATACTTTATAATACTGATGGTGAGAAAGATATAATTAATGAGGTTAATATTACTTCTATTTACAGGTAAATACATAATGAAAATTTATGTAATATTTAAATATTCATGGTCTTCTTTACATGGTATTAATAAACCCTGCATCCACAAAGCTACAATTCTGAGGTTTTCTGAAATATTATAAGAATTAGGATTCTTCACTTCTTTATGGACTGAGAAATCAATAGAATTATCTTTATCAAAATATAATTTAGTGTCAGGAAAATATTATATAAATATTAAGATTCCTTATCATAGGGAATCTCAATAACATTTGTGACTTTCTTATAAGATAATGAAAATGTTCTCCTGTAGCTATTAAACTGAAACATATATTTTCCTCCATTGAAATATTCAATTTATTGATAGAATTAATTAACTATGTATGCATAAATAGAATGTTGTTAAAAAAAATTTAGAAATGAAAATACTTTACCAACATTGAAACATTATGATCTTCCTTTATAGAGAATCATAACTTGGAAATAAATCTTTGTCAACTAACCATTCTCTAAAGGTCATCCAATCTTTATGTCCATTACTCGCAAGAATTGATCTGTAGGAAGAAATCTACAAAGTCATTCGAAATGTAAAGTTAGATAAATGAAAGAGGAAGGGGAGCTTTGAAGAGAATATACACTTTGGCAAGAAAAAATTTGGAAACCGATGTGGGATATGGGGGGGGTCCGTCCTTTATATAGGTGTTGGGGATGATAGTTCATCATACAAATTGATCAAATGGTTGGTATTAATATGATCTGATTTGATTCTTGAAAGTGTTCTCAATAATATTTATAGATTAAGATCTTTAGAGTTTTTAAGAAAATAAAATAGATTTAATTAAGTTAAATCTACTGAGAGTTTTCTGAAAACTGCTTTGAAATACAAACAAAAAAAAATGAAATTAAGAAGAAAAAAGGATAGAAAATGTACCATTCAGGGTTCTTAGAATGTTTTTTAGTGTTTGGTAATATTCTTCTTAGAAATATTATATTCTAAAAAGTTATATTATGTTTTGGAAAACTTTTATTAGGTTTGGAAAAACTTTTTTTAGGTTCTGAAAAACATTATTTGGTTCCGAAAAACATTACTATCCTCTGAAAGTTTTTATTAGGTTCCAAGAAACATTACTAGGTTCTGAATAACATTATTATGGATATCAAGTGTAATCCCCCCATGAAAAGGAGTATATTAATGTCAGAAGATGGATTTAGAAAAGTGGATATGAATGATTACCTTATGTTTATCATTCCTAAATTTTTGAAACATATTCAAATTTATTAGAGGGTAATGATTTTGTACAAATATCACCAAGTTCATATTTCATTCTAGTGAAATGTATGAAAATATATCCTTTAAGTGTATGATCCCTAAGAAAATGATTACTACTATCTTTGTGCTTTGTACGTGAGTGATGTGAAAGGTTTTTTCTTATGTCTATGGATCTGGTGTTATCACATAGTATCTGAGTTTTAGTAAAACTCATTCCATAACTTGTGAGTGTTTGTTGCACCCATAAAACTTGAGCACAACAACTTCTAGCTGTCACATAATCATATTTTTTAGAGTAAATTGAAACAAAATTTTGTTTCTTACATGAAAAAGAAACTAATCAATATCATAAGAAATTAAAGGTTTTAGATGTAATTTTCAAATCCATTATATAACCTACTAGGTGAGTATATGAAATTTTTTTAAAATAAAATCATTTGAATAATAATAATAAAGCCATAATTCCATAGTTACCTTTAAATTGTGAAAAATAATTTTCACTACTTTTAAATGGGATTCTTTTGGATTAGATTGATATATTGCACATAAATATAACGAAAAAAAATATGTCTGGATGACTAGCTATTAAGTATAATAAGCATCATATCAAACCACTAAAAGATTTCTGATGTAATGGTTTCCCAAATTCATCAAGATCAAGGGTATTCAATGTACCAATTAGAATAATTATAAATTTAGTGTTATCATACCCATACTATTTAAGAAGATATTTAATATATTTATGTTTAGGAGTATAAGTTTCTTTTGATTTTTGAGAATTTTGAAAACCAAGTAAAAATGCTAACTCATCAATCATTGTGATTTGAAACTCATATTTCATAAGATCGAAAAAGGAATTAGTTAAGGATAGCTAAGTTGATATGAATATTATCTCATCAACATAAAGTTTAAAAAATAAAACATTTTTGTTTTATTTATTTATAAAAAGTGTTGGATGCACAGTTCCATTAGCATAATTATTTTGTAACAAAAAACATGTAAGTCTATCATACTAGGCACTAAAGGTCTGTTTAAGACCATATAAATAGTTTCGAAGTTTAAAAACATGTTTAGGATGTTTTGTGTCTTCAAAAATAGGACGTTGTTCAACATAAACTTCCTCTTGAACAAATATGTAAAGGAAAACACACTTCACATCCACTTTAGAATGTTTCAATTTAAATAATACAGCAAAGGGAAAGATAATACGAATAGATTCAAATCTAGCTACTAGAGCATAGGATTTTTTACAGCCTATTCCTTCTTGTTAATTGTAGAATATAACTAAAATATTTCATGATTTTTTACTTTTACTCCATTTTCATCACATTTTTTCTGAAAACACGTTTTACTCCAATTTCAGAATATTCTTTAGGTCTTTCAACCAAGGTCTAGACTGTATTACTTTCAAATTCAATTATTTCATCTTATATAGCCTTAATCTAATCTTTATCACTTAAATATTCATTAGTACTTTTAGATTATAATTGGGAAATAAACACTAGATGTTATACTTCATTTCTTAAATATCATATAGTCCATACATATTGGTGTACATCACCAACAATACTATCACTGGGATGATTCTTTAGAAACAACTAACTTGGGTATTGTAAAACTTGTTCATCAACATAAGGTAGAAAATCTGATGGAGGGAATACTTCATAAATATTTTCTTTATTATTCTCCTGATTAGAAGAATATTCCATTAATGGATGACAATGAGTTTTTGAAAACACAACTGTAAATGCATGTTGGGGTTATATAATAATAGAAGCATCAGTCTTATAAAATTTAACACGTGTTATTTCCTCAACAGTACAATATTTTTATGTAAAAATCTATAAGCCTTTGAGGTTTTGGAATTTCCTAATAATCTTTCTTCATCGGATTAGGGTGAGAATTTTTTTAAGTTATATTTTGTATTCAAAATAAACACTTTGAATCCAAAAACTCTAATGTATGAAAAATTTGTGTTTTTTCCAATCCATAACTCATAAGGTGTTTTTTTAGGAAATGACCTTATTATAACTTGATTTATTCTATAACTATAAGTACTTACAACTTCAGCCCAATAGTGATTACAATTGAGTATTCACTCAACATGGTTCCTACTGTCTCTTGATGAATTCAATTTCTTCTTTCATGAAAAACATTTTGGTGAGGAGTTTTATGGGATAATAATATATAAGTAATTTCTTTCTTACTACAAAGAGTTTCAAAATATGAATTTTTAACTTCTCCACCATGATCACTATGAATAGTTATCAATGGAAGGGTTTTCTCATTTTTAATTTTGGCTGAAAATATTTGAAATACGAAATATTTTCATATTTTATTTCTATAAAATAGACCAATGTAAGACTAGATTCATCATTAAGTAAAAAAATACATATTACATTCCTACAATACTCCCAATTTGCGTAGGACCAAACAAGTCCAAGTTCACATGCTATAATGCATCAGAAGTTGAGAGTTCAAATATAGATTTAGAGCATGAACTATGTTTATTTACATATTAACAAGGATCACAGACTATCAAAGATTAAAATATAAGATCTAATAGATCCTTAACAAGTCATTTCATAGCTAGTTTACATAATTTCACAAGGTTATAATGTCCTAGTATTCTATGCCACAACCAAGATTTATCTTCCATTTCACTAAGGAAAGGTATGTATTGGCTCCTATGGTCTTCTAATTTAAGTGTATAAACATTTTCATGCCTGTGGATAGAAAGCATGAACTTATCCTTGTAATTGTGTACGAGGAATTTATTATTCCCAAAAACTACAAGTTAACCTTTATCACAAAATTGGATTATGCTTATAAGGTTGTGCTTAAGACCTTTAAGAATCAAAACATTTGAAAATAAGGATTTTCTATGAAGAATTATATCACCAATACCAACATGTTCACCATGATAATGGTATCCTAAAGTTAATCTTCCACCTTTCATCTTAATAATATTTTCAAAGAAGTTTTTTTTACCATTCATGTTCTAGGAACATCCAATATCCACGTACCATGTATTATTGTTGGTACTTCCTTTATTTTCTATAAAAATAAAACAATTAAAATTTTAAAATCCAAAATTTCTTAGATCTAATACTATAATAACTTAAAATATTAGACATACACATTTTCTTAGAAAATTAAGATTTATTAAATCCTATGGATTGAGTTTTATTGAATGAAATTTTTTTCTCCCAAAGTCCACCGCTTCGAATCTTAGTGAAAAAAGGGGAAATTTTAGGAACAAAATAATTATGACTGAAAATTGGTTTAGAGTGAGAATAACCATATCCAGAACTATTCCCAAGAAGATGAATTTGTGAATACATCTTTTCAAAATTTTCCTTACTAGAAGTAATGTTTGACAAAAGATTATTTGTAGAAATTATTTCAGATTTCTGTCTAATAACTAAATTTTTATCCTCATAATTACTGGTCTTAAAATTAGAGTTTGTCTCTAAAACATGTTTTATTAGAAATAACATTTTCGAAACTCTTAGAAAATTTATCCTTTTAAAAATTAACATCCTCATGGTTTTTTGAAACAGAAATAATTTCAAAATATTTTTATTCATATAGATCTTTTGAAAGATTTGATACTTCTTTTTCATAAATATTAATTCCATAGTTTTTCTTATCAATTATCTATGTGATATTACTATTTTCATTTTCATGTAACATGGAAAATCAGGATAATTCTTCAAAAGAAGATAAGATATCATCTGCTAAGGATTATTCTTCATCTGAATAAATATAGACTTCATTAGTATTGTTAGAAGTTAATGATATATTGGTTAAAGATTGAGCAGTGTGTTCCTTAGCCTTGAAACATGGGTGTCCAATAGGTATTCTGGCATTAAGACCATACTCTTCTATCTAGAAGATTCCTTATCCAAATATTCATCATACCATTCTGCACCAATTTTACTCCAAGAATAATTTTTCTTTAAGTCTTTTCCCCTTAGTATTGTAATTTCTTTTTCCAATTCCTTTAGAATATCTATCTTTCCTATAAATTCTTATAAACTTATGAGAATCAGGTCTAATATTTCCACATTAATTGCATTAATAATGTTTGATATCAAAATACTTCTTATCTTTCATGTCCTTTTCATATATCTATATTGAAAATACTTTTTACTAAATATATTTTTCATACTTCTAGAATTATTGGCTAACTCATCCCTTCAGTTTTTAGATTCAATTGAGTATGATTGAAAAAAAACTATATTAGACTATGTTTTCTTGAAAAACATATTAAGAGTCATGTATTTTATCTGATTCAAAGTAGTTATAAAAGAAAAACCCCCCATTTTTCATCTTTATATTCTTAGTATCTCCCTCTAATCTATTCTCATATTGTAATAAATTTCTGAATAACTCACCATGAGAAGCAATTTTTAATTTCCATTACTCATATATATTAGTTCTCTTAGATTCCCATTCATTAGGCTTGACATCAATAATATTTAATGTAATTATATCACTATATAGCCATTTTTATCCCATTGAATGCAAACTATTCATAATAATAATGAGTCTTTGTTGAACTTTTACTATTGGGTCTCCATAAGGAAAAATAAAACCATGATAGTTTTATCAAATCATAGCTCATCTAGTTTCTATTACTTTTGATGTACCACAATGTGTAACTTTAAGTTTCATCTAAATGTCGTTATCTTCTTCAGAAGAATATATTCAGCTATATATATTCATGGTCATAGAACAAAGAAAAGTAATGTGTACCATATAGTTCAGCAGATCTTATTGATTTTATTGATTGGTAAAAGTTATAAATTTCTTTGTATAAAATATTATAATCTCTAGTAAGCATAACAAAGTTGTAAACACCAGTATTTATAAAAAATTATTCATTTTATATGTCCAATATTTGTAATCATTCCCATCAGAAATAGGTGGTCTTTTTGGATTGAGATTATCTAAGGATCTGATATTAATTCCAACCATCTTACAAATATTCTTTTTTAACAACACAAATTAGTGTAGCATGTATTTATAATTTTTTTAAAAAATTAAAACCATTACAGAAGAAAATAATGTCTATGTTAAACATAGGCAGTGCGAATCTGAATTTTATACTAAGTATAAGTATCAGTATCTTAAACACCTCCTTTGATAGCAATTGTAGGATTAAAATATGTTATGTATATACCTAATTAAAAGAGGTGGGGGTGAATTGTAGGTTTAAAAATGTTTTTCTTGTAACCTGAAAGAATTTTTTTAACAATGTTAAACAAGTAAGATTCACAAAACCATCTACTATATTTAACTAATAGATAGAAGGGCGTACGGTCTAGATATAAAAATAATGTAATGAAATAATAACACATGTATACTTATGTAAGATTATACCTTAAAGGGAATATAATATTTTATCATAGTTATAATAAATGAGAAAGTGGAATAATGTTACACATTCTATTTATAACAAAATGCAGCAGAATTTAAAGGAAAAATAATTAAACAAGTAGTACATGTAATGAAATCTTTTAACCCAAACAGAAGGGAATCTAAAAACCTTGGATAAATGTTACTTTATTTAAAATTTCAATAATGTTTTTATTACAAACTCAAGGAAAATCCCTTGATACGTTGATCAGTATCCATCTTGTTATCACTACAAGCCCATTATCTTTAAGCTGATCGACACCTCTACTTTATTTCAACTTGGAATCTATTGATTAAAAAGGTAATCGAAACCTCTATCTTCATTAAACTTGGAATAACTTGATTCTATACATTAATAATCATAATTTCACAAGGAACAAAAATTATTATTAAGGATTTAAGAATTTGGAAAATGCTACTAAAAATTTAAACACGTTGAGGATTTCACACAAAGAAAATCTGGTTGAGCTCTCGTAGAGTATCAATTCTCCAAAATGTTTATAACATCGATCACGTTTAAATGATTGGTTATTTATTTGAAAGATCTGCAGTGGTCTAATTCTCCTCCAGTGTTCATATTTTTTCTAAAATATATGAAGGAATTGGATTGGTAGAATTTTTAATTGTCATATTATAACTGAATCAACGACACAGTTTAGATAACAAAAAATTTCATAAGTAACATTAGCATTGTAATAATATGTATGGATATGAATATAAGAAACAAGAAATTAAGTAAATAGAGAAACTTTATAAGAGTTATGAAATCAAAACATTAAATAAAATATAAAATCATTAAGAAGGATATAAAATCATAACATTATGGAAATATATAATGTTAAAGAACGATATGAAATAAAAATAGTAAGGAAATATAAAATATTTAAGAAATATTAAAAATAATAACATTAAATAAACTAGTACTTTGCCCATCATTCACATAAAACTATAAAAAATTCATATTATCAATAATAGAATACAAGTTCTATAGATAATAATTAATATTAATATTGGTAATGTTTAAAAAACATGAGTGGTATATATAATTTAATAGAAGGTAAAAAATTTGGGCAAGTATGAATTCATTTATTGAGATATAAATATAAATGTAATAGAAAACATGTGGAAAACAAAATGGAAAAATTAAAATTATAAAGAACATAAAGTCGCCCAAATTTTGAATCAAACAACCCAATTATAGACCTAAAAAAGATAAGAAATCACCTTAGAAACATAAAAAAATAGGAATGAACCAGAGAAATACAGAATGATCTGCTTAACCATTGCATTCTACAAGACAACATGGGAGAATCCAAAAATGGTCTGTGTGAGGACGAATTTAGGTAGGAGATGGCATGGAGTCCTATAGAGGGTGAACAAGAATTATTAGGATTAGTTTTATAGATTTATTCATCATTATAAATGAATCAATCCATTGGCCATCATGGTTGGTGATGGATAAAAAAAAGATGAAAAAACATATTCTCATATAAAGAACACAATTTTATATAAAACTCTTAATTATGAATGAAACAAATGTATAGGTGACACTTGAACACATAAACATTCTTCCTCTATTAAAATTGACAATACATGATAATTCTTTGTACATACCCGACCTTTCTCCAATTGCAGTCTCATAGTTGCAGACCCTATTTGGGTAACGTACTGCAACCTATTAGAAAAAATTCTAATAGATTAGACAAGGTACTACATCTCAATATAATATAAATAGATAATAATATATTATAATATAAAAAAAATTTGAATTTGACTCTTCTACTGAATAAGTGACCTTACAGTATGTTTTTTGTAAGGTACTACAACTCACTTTAATACAAAATAGATTATAACAAAAATAATGATTGAAAACATGAGCATCCATTTCTTTCTAAAATAAATAAATCATGTAAATAAAAACATAATGAATGTTTTCCAATAAAACCATTTAGAGGGATTTAACCATACCTTCTAGAAGGAATCAAATACTTTGGAAAAAATAATTACTAATTGTTGATGTCACACCTCATTAAAAACAAAATTATTTAATGTCACATACCTAATTAAGCTTCATAAGTGACAATATGTACTATGAAACTAATACAAGTAAAATATATTAGCCAAGGGTGTCCAAGGGAGTGTATTGATTTAGTTTAAGGATAAATATCACCACAAGCATATACAAACATTATATTCTGAGGTAAACTGAACTGAAAATATATCACCATACTACATGACCCTCCAAAAATGTTACCCACATTATCAGAGATAGTTTTTAAGTTTTACAATATTGCGTGTGGATTTATATGGGTGGGATCAATTTTGGGGTTGTGATTCTTTTTGGAACACTGCTAATAGCTTCAATAGATTATAATTACCAAACAAAAAATATAAAGAGAGGTAAAAATCACATTTCTTGGTTGGATGTGGGAAATAAAAATTACCCTCATGTGGGGGAAATGTTGATTTTTTCCACCACAATATGAGTGGATTTTCTCTTTTGTACATGAATCTAAAACATCCACACAAAGGTGGTGTCTTTATGTGCCACTGCATATTTACATTATAAAATAAGGTGATAGGTTTTCAATAAATGTCTATAGGAATCAGCATTAATGGACCCTCCATGCTTGTCTTATTATCTCAGGTCAAGTGGTCTCCCATTGATTAAATAATTTCATTAAACTATCTAGACTACCATTAAATTCAATATACATTTTAAAACTAACAATATACTTTACCTGGAGCATGCGCAAGGGGAGGCCTTGCTAAGGCCCATCATGTGGGGAATTAAAATAAAAATTAGTGCCTTGAAACCATGTAATTCTCAATGAATCGGCCATCTCCATCATCATATTCACCTTCATTCCTTCAGCCCAATACACGAGTAGTGAATATTAAACTACATCCACACCCAACATGAAATTTGAAATTGAGAAAACACATTTCTCAAGATCACCAGTTTGTAAAATGACTTCAATCTAAATGATTTAGCTATAAACATATAGGAGTATTCCATAACATTTCATTTATTAAAAAACAAAAAAAGCATATGATTGTTCACCATTGAGACACAAACCATAAATAACTGCTTTATAACAATAATAGTTGACATGAAGCCCTCTAAACCTAAAATCCCTAATAAGATCCAAGTAAATCTTAGTATGTCCAACACTGTAAATCCCATATATATAAATACTATATGTTAATATAGTAGGTTTTATCCAACTGATTTCCAATGTTTTTAAAATATTAGAATCATGTGAAAGATCAATTTCACACTACCCTCGATGCGGATTATAATTAATGTTCATTATAATGTTGTAGGTGTAATCATTTGGTGATGGTCCAAACCTCTTTAATTCATCAAAACAATATTCGATGAATAAATATAAGACAGAATATTCAATATAATAAATAAGAAATATAATTCATAATATTTAAGTTTAATTTTGTAGTTTGTTACTAAATATGAAGTAGTGTGAAAAAAATAAATAAATCTGATCCAATTTTATGAAAACATCAACCTGTGTGATTATCTTTGTTTAAACAAAATATAAAGGGGATAAAAAATAAAATCACATTGGAAAAATTTTAACCTATATATTAAATTTGAATAAATGATAAAAAATTCACTCTGAAAAATTTAAAAAATAGTTAAATGTAAACAAAATATATGAAAATGTTTAAAAAATAGACCGAATTGAAGAAAACATAAAAAAATGTTAAAAAAATACGAACATACTAAAAATTTTGAATCGATAAAAAACCAAACACACCATTCCATCATAACATACACACCTCCACCATGGGATACCCCACGGGTGTTTTGAAGCCAAGATAGACAACAGGATAATGGTTACAAATAATTTCATACTTTAGTAAAAATAAAATAGATCAGAATATAAATATAACCGAAGCTATAAATAAAAAATTTAAATATATTAAAAACCAAACTCACTATTCTAGCTGCACTTACACACCTCCACTATGGGATAGACCATGATAGTTTTGAATCTTAGAGAGTCAATTGAATCATGGTTAGAAATACTTTCATATTTTTTTAACAAAAAAAATAGGTATGAATTTAAATATAATAGTAGCTATTGAAAAACATTTTGAATCTATAAAAAAACTAAACTCACTATTCTAGTAGTACTTAAATACCCCCACCATGGGATACACCACTGGTGTTTTGAATCCAAGAGAGGTAACCGAAGCACGGTTAGAAGTACATTTATACTGTTGTAACAATAAAATATATAAGAATATAAACATAACATTATATATAAAAAATAAATGTTTCCATGTAATTTTAAATATGATCTTTCTATGGAAATTTAAAATTATAAGCTCATGTCGTTAGATTAAAATCTTAAGGTGTTTGATTATGTGAAAGGGGTGATATGGTTACAAATGAAAATAGTCCTAATTGTAAAATGACTTTTCCCCAAAATCCTCAATTATGTTCCTCGATTGAATATAATAATAAAAAAAACTTCAAAAATATCTTCAATTTCATTAAAATTCTTAAAAATAGGAAAATATGGGTATACCAAACATGTTCAGGTAGATCAATTTAAGCCATAGTAAAATAACAGTAGACCAAAGGAAATGTGAGCATTTAATTTTGAATATGATAAAGGAATCATTTCTCTCTGAAAAAAAACATTAGGAATTGGACATTATTGTACATTCCAAAACCACCAGAATAACTCATACCTACCCATTGAAGCCAAATTCAAGTGCTGTCAAATACAAATTATAAAGAAAAGGGAATAATTTAATAATATTGTAATATTAAAATTGATATTAATTTAAATATAACAGAATATATATATAAAAAAGTTGAATCTATAAAAAAACCAGACTCACCGTTCTGACATTACTTACATACCTCCACCATGGGATACACCATAGGTGTTTTAAATCCCAATGAGGTAACATAAGCATAGTTAGAAATACTTTTATACTATTATAATAATAAAATAAATAAGAATATAAATATGAAATATTATATATATCAAATCAATGTTTCCATGTAATTTTAAATCTAATATTTCACATCAAATTGAAACTTTTAAGCCTATGTCATTATATTGAAATATCCAAGTGTGTGATTATGTGAAAGGGGTGATATGGTTACAAATAATAATAGAACTAATTGTAAAATGACTTAATATTTTCAAAAATCTACAATTGAATATAACTATCCAAAAAACATCACAAATGTATGTAATTTCTTTCAAATGCTTAAAAACTGGAAAATCTGGGTATACCAAACATGTTCATATAGTTCAATTTAAGTGAGTGTAAAATAAAAAATGTCAAATGAAAATGCAAGCATTAAATTTTTATGAAGAAAAGGGAAACATTTATTACTAAAAACATAAGTAATTGAGCATTTATGTATAGAAAAAAACAACCAAAAAAACTCATACCTACCCATTGAAGCCAAATTCAAGTACTGTGATGAAAAACTCAAGAAGAACATGATTATCGATGTTCAAAATTCCTAAATGAATATGTAGAAATAATGGAGTGGAAAACTAAACCTATATAATGTGTAGAAGATCTCTTCAGATCTGTAATTGGGAAATGAGCATGTATGTGTGTCAAAGTTATACCAGAAATAGACAACAAATGAAGATGTTGTAGTGGCTCAGGGTGGAAGGAACTAGTGTAATGGTTACAGGATGTGGAGTTAGTAGCATATAAGATAATGTTTTTTATCATTAGAGTCGATATTAATCATGATCTGTAGTGTGTCTATGTTACTATAGTTTAAATGTATGGTTACCTCAAATACAAGCGACCCAATTTTCAATCTGAAGTTGTATCTAAGGAATGGATTGATCTTGCGTGAAATAATCGGTTGTTGAAATAAACTGTTCAGAGTAGAAACTGATAGTTTAATTCCATCCTTTTAAAGCAATAACCTCATGATAGTGTCATCCAAAATTATAGGAACACCGGCTAAACTGGAGGATTAAAATGGCAACAAAAATTCCGGAGGCACTTTGCTGGAGGAGGAGAAAATAGCAGGAAGCGTAGGTGTGTAATATTAGTACTTCATTTGTAGGAGATGAATTATACAGCAAAATCCCTAAGAGAGGAAGATTGGATGAAATATTACAAGGAAATCCTAATATCGAGGTAAGATCTGCGATAGCCTAGGTGTTTCAAGATGGGGGAGAGACAAGATGTAGATGAATAGATCTTGATACCTTTGAAGTGGGTTATGACAGCCTAATAGAAACTCTAAGATGGAGGGTAGTGGTGTAGAACCGGAAACCCTAACATAGAGGGTAGAGAAGAGGAACCGCGAGTGAACTTGGAATGTGGTTGGTGGATTTGTGTTTTTTTATCAAGTAATGTATTGTTTCAGGTTATGTGGATGAATATCCAAGTGACACATAAGCTAGAGGAAGCCAGATTTAGTATTGATAATATATATATATATATATACTTTAATAAATATATAAATAAAATATTCTTATGTAAAAATAAAATTCAACGAACTATAAGAATTAGATCAAATAAATATATTGAATCAGAATTAAGAAAGATAAATTCAGATTAGAAATATTTGGAAAATTTTGAATTTAAGAAACTTAGGGGATCCAAAAAGTTGAGAAAATTTTATTTTAATAAACTCAATAGATCCAAATTTTGAGTGATTTAGAATCCAAGAACCATCATGATTCAGAATTGATTTTCTGGGTGATTCATAATCTAAGAAACAGTGATTCTGATTATATTCACATGTATTATATATTTAATTTGAATAAAAAATATAATCATTCTTAATGAAAAATATGTTAGTATTATCTAGAAAGTATAACAAAATATATTTCTTAATATAATTCTGAAAAACATAATATTTCTTAAAGAAAGAAATATTGTTAAGGAAACAGTGTTTGAGATTTTCAAAATATAAAGGTATGAATAAGTCATAAGGAAACTTTTGACATGAAATTGTAACCATTTAATCCCATGATAATGGTAGTGATAAAATAAAAATTACTTCATATTATATATTCATTAATATTACCATTAATAGCACCAAATAACATTAAATTTTGTTTATGTAATTGATGTGATCATCCGTCAAATTTCACTTAAACATTATGATACTGAGTAACCTCAATAACAGAAATGATTTATTCATTGAAATTATGTTTTGATTCATTCATATATTGCAAATCCACCATCATAGAATTGATGTTATTGGACATGTTATGGGATAATGAAATCCATATCAGACCAAGTGCTTTCTTATTTAAAATTCATGTTATTTTTTAATCATATTTTTTTAACAGCCATCAAAAATATATATAGACCCTTCTTTAGAAAAAAATACACTATCTATATTTTTTAAAATAAAAAATTTATTCCATTGAACTACCCAATCTAGAAATTACCCTTATCCAATGTCATCCTTCCAAAATCAATGGAATCTCATTAAATTTGAAAAAGAGGTTCTAGGAATTTCATACAAAAATTATACTATAGGGACTAGGGGAATATTATTTTATTGAGCAATGTTATGGAACACTCAATAATTGTATATAAGAAACAAACTCATCAATGAATATCTGATACCAATTATTTTTTTTAAAAATTCTGTAAATAGAATCCTCCCTCTATATATTTCATAGTCCGAAACAACTAATTTAGAATAAGAACACATAATGATATATACAAAAAAGTGAATGCAATTAACCCCATCTATGCACGAGAACACAAAAAACTCCATATAATAATTATAATAGACAATTAATGAAGAATAAATAAAATAAATATTTAAAAGGAATGGTGTGTTTTATATACATTCATACTCCATAGGAAAAATATTAAAAAATTTATAACTAAGAAAAAATTAAGAATATTGAAAAATAAAAAATATTAATTCACGTAACCCCACCCCTCTATTTATAATTGGGAATAGTCTTTGAAACTAGTTCCACTATCTTATAATGAGTTTATATGACTACGATTATGGAAACATAACATTTGTACTTATATACAACAATATTTTTTTAAATGAAATTATTTTTCATCAATTTATTTAAAAAAAGTCAATTTATTTTTAACTTTTTATTATATTTTTAATCCATGTTTTATGTTTTATTTAGATTAGTATTATAGATTATATTCTATAGGCTTTAAAAGTCACCTACATAAAACACTATTATGTTTCATGTAGGTGACTTCTAAATGACTGAAACGCCTGACATGTAGGTGAAATCTAAAACATGTAATATATAAACAATAAGTATAATATAAATAAAATTTCAAAAATTTATTAAAACTAAAAAAATTGTTGAAAACAAATAGAATTTCACTAATATAACCAATAAAAAATTATTTTTATCATACTATATTTTTTGATCAAAACCATAAATTTCACCCTTTAAAAGTTTTGTACACATAAAACATTGTATAAAAATATATATATATACATATTAAATTTAAAACAATAACTGTATAAGTAAAAATAAATTCAAAATAAAAGGTATGTTAAATCATAATAAAAAACAATTTTAATTTACAAAAAGAATGTTTGATAAAAAATTCAAAAGTAGAACTATTTTATTTTGAAATAAACATATTTTATGCTATTGAAATTATTTTTCATTAACTATTTTTATAAAAAATATTTTTATTTTTTATTTTTATTTTTAATTTTAATCATTGGTTCAAATTTAATTTATATTTAATTTATAATTTATAATTAATAAGCTTTAACTGTTGACTAATAAAAACATTATTACATTTCACGTAGGTGACATTGAAATTATATAAAATATAAACTATAAGTATAAGTAAATGAAAAATAAAACATATATTAAACACATAAAAAATAACTGAAATGTAAAATACAGTAATAGATATAGAAAACAAAAAACAAATTTACATGGCACGAACCTTATTGATTAAAAATATAATATTTACACAATCATTATTATAGCATGTGTGTGTCACATGATATAGTTCCAAGACTATATATATATATATATATTAAAATATCATTCCATTTTTACTAATATAGAAATATATATTATAATAATCAGTTAATTTATTATTATAAATGTAATTTAATGAGGAATATGATTAAAAAAATTGAATAATATATAACAAATATATCATTTTATTATAATTAATATATCCATTATTTAATTTATAAATAATATATATTATCTGTTAATTAATTATTAATTATATAATAAATATATTATTTAATTGGTAAATAAATATATTAATTTACAATATCTAGGGTATTTGGAGTGGGACAAAATTATTATCCATTTTGAATTTTTGGAGTTGTTGGGTATGCAAAATTCTTCCTTGTTTTTAACAAAACAAAATTTTGAGTGTTCCCTTAACCGAATACCATGTTTTCAGATGGGTTTAGTGGTTTTGAAAGTGTCTCTAGAGTTTATATGGGTTTTGGGTGCATTAAAGGCCTAGCTTTAGAGATGTGCAGGTTGAGGCACATGATTATATTTTACCGCGAGACCTCTTTGTTAAAATAGTAAACCCTCTTTCTACATTGAGAAGATTTTGTTAAACCATTCAATTGTAGGAACATGGCCATATGTGAACCACTACAGTTGTGTAGAGGTAAGTCACACATCTTGAAAATAGTTTGGGAAACACATTTGTAAGTTTCCTGAATATTTCCATTTGGGTTGTAACGTTGCACTGTATCATGCATATTTAGTGCACGGTTAGGCCTGGCTGTGAAGGCAAGCCTTGAATGGTTAGGCTCCTAGGTGTCAAGATCCTCACATTTACTACACGGTTTGGAAAACTGTGTGATCTAACCATGTATCCCATTAAATAAATGAAATTGTGTTTTCTACCACCATTATATTTAGGATATTTTTTTCTTATTCTTCCTTTGTTGATTGCATGGAACAAGGAGGAACCATCACTTTACTCATCTCATTGGATTTAATTTTAATCCTATTTAAGAAATCCATTCTTAAAACCATTTGTGGTATTAGATCCATCTTGGTAAGGATCTCCTCTCCCTTACTCTTATTTTACTTTATCTTCATCTCATAGACTGCTAAATCCATTTGATTCGTTTTCCCCTATTTCCAAGAAATTCATCAGAAACGTCTATTTCATTAAAATCGGTTGAAGTTAGAGGTTGATATCAGTTGTGACTATTTTTATTACAATAAGGTAGGTAGTTCATACTTTTTCTGTGTTTTCATGTGTGTTTCAGGGGTGCCGCTTGAGCGTGTCATTCTATTGACAGTTTAATACCATTGTGATTTAATGGTTTCTTTTAATTAATTAAATATAACCTTTTGAGATTCCAATGTGAATTCCCACATGGGAATAAAATTATTTGGGATCATTTTAGAGGCTTTGTACCATGAGAGGTTAGGCCAGAGAGAGTTTCGTTTCATAAAATTGATTTTGTTATATTACTAAACTTTTCCAATTTAATTAAATTGAATTTACTAGTGAATTTGAATGGAATTATTTTTATGTAAAATGCCTATGATTCTATACTCAGATCCATTGTATTGTGATAGTCTCATCCTGGGGATTTAGATAGTGATGAATATCTATTTTGAGGTGATGTGATCCTCAGGATGGGTGTGGCCTATTATATATATATTATTTGAGTGATGTTGATTACTAGTTGGATTACTTAGTTATTGTTTGATGAAAGAAGTTCTTTAGGTTTGGGAATGGATCATGTGATGTTGGATGGAATGATCATAGGTTTGAGAGACATGTTTTTATGGGTATGTGGTGCTGGAATTGAAGTGAATTAGGTTATTATTGGTTATTTCCACTCACACGTATTGTCCAAAGTGTTGTTTAGAGTGTCCAAATCGTTGTTTAGAGTCATGTTTACATAGTATGACTTAGTAATGAGGTGGTTTGTCTAATTATTTGTATTGAGTCCCCCATTAGTTGTGGATTAGGTAAAATATTGCAGGTGTTTGTGGTAGAAAGGCACTAGGGTGGCGAGGAGCCATCAGATGATAGCGTTGAGGCTATCGGTTGAGGATGAGGCTGTCTATGCTTGAGGCCATATGATAGGATAATTTTGGAGGATAGGTATCCCCATTCCTTGGGATATTAGTTGTTTAACCTATGATAGTTATTATTTGGGGATAAAAATCATTATACCTCTAGACTTTAGGAATCAAACCGATATATTCTTTAAATTAGGTGTGGGGGGGAATAGAATATTTTGACTGGGCATGCCTTTGGGAGGTCAGACACTTGGTTGATGGAATGAGGTATTGGGTGACAATTTGAGGTGGAACCTGAGGGTTCACCGTGGATTATTTTACTTTAGGGATTATTTGGTCCATGAGATAAGGATCCACTCATCCTTAGTTATTCTGGCATTGGATGAGGCATTTGATCATTTCCTGGTGACTATTGAGCACCAATGAAGCTTGAGTTTACCCGATTTATGTGTTGTTTCTTTATTTAAATTTGGTACACACCTCTTTAATCACAAATATAATTTATCCACATATTGGTGGTGGCCTACTAAGACTCATTCTCACACCATACATGGGTCCTTAATGAAATGTGTAGATTTTATACATTTTAATTCCAGTAAAGGTATTAGCTTAAGATCTATATCTTTATCGATGTTTAACATGGATGGATGGAATGTGAACTTGAAGTTCCAACCTGAGTTGTGTTTTTCTATTTTTTTAATTTTTGTACTACTATGATTATATGAATATATGTACTATGGTTAGCCATTGGAGACCCCTATGCTTATCGATACGTTTGAATTATTTTGATAGAAATTATGAGCCTCAAATAGTATGTTTGTCTTATTTGTTTTTTTGATGATGTTGTATGGATATGATTCATTTATTTTCTATTATCTCTTGTGAATCCTCCATGGGAAGGTCACTGGTTTGAGTGTTTCATTCATTCCTTTTCTCTAAATATTATACATTTACTTTTACCATTAACATATCATCATGGGATTGTATAATCTCCCAACTATCTTTTATTTACATCCTCACTACTGGTCATCAGCTTTTGACATATCAGGATGTGCAACAAAGGCTAGTGGAACTCATCTAGAATGAACTGTTTGTGTGGATAATCAGGTCAGGACACTACAAGTGGTTTCAAATGTTTATCATTTCATATTTCTTAGTCTTACTATTTAAGTTATGGTATTCTAGAGATTATGATGTTTTTATAACTGGGTTTAAAACTCGAGTTTGGGGGGTTGTAGCCCCATGCGTGGGGGATAGACCATGTTTATATGGGATATAATTTCTATTCTATTTTTTTATCATTTTATAGTTGATTTTATATACACCTTTAGTGGTATACTTGGAATGTGATTGTTACCTATTTTGACTAGTGTCCTTGTCCTGGTATGCCAAGGAATGAGATATGGACCCTTGTGGGAAGGGGTGTTGTTATGCATGTTTATTCTTTTCATTAGGCACATAGGATATTTTAAATTATAATTTGATACCTATGATTTAAATTTCATGGTTATATGTGATCTTTGATACATATATATATGGTATTGAATCTTATAATAGTAGGCATCTATGATGGTATTGGGTGAGGTTAGTCAATAGGTGGGATGATGTGGTTGTTTGTTTATGGTGATGTAGTTCATTAGGATGGGTATGACCAATGAAATATTTTATACATGGCTCTATTAATGGTTGGTAAGGAGGAAATGAGGTTAGGATGTATTGTGACATGGTTACTGTGGGTAAGGGTATATGTAGTGAGGCCATTCTTCCTATTAGTACTTTTCATCTCTGTGATATTTATATATGTAACGTGGATTGTCTAACCATATAATCATATTCATTTAGTTAGCACCTAGAAGAATCTAATATAGCTTCATGCAATAAATGAAATGGTTCATCGATGAAAGGTTCATGATAATACACCTGATAGTTATAAAGTGTATGAGCTACAGGTACAAGCTTAGGTACAGTCCCCAGTATATGAGGGGAGACTAGAAGATTTTATCTCTTTTGAGATGTGTCCTAACAAGAATATTAGAGCGAGTCAGTTATGTGTTATTTAGGGGAATGAAAAAGGATCTTAGATAGCATAGCCTTCCATGGAATACATGACTTGAGATTTCCAGTCATAGAACCCACCATTGTTCCATGGTGAGGGTGGACTGCATGTTCCTAAGAAATGTATAGAGTCTATGTAGATGATTTTATAGTAGTTTTAGATCCCTCCAAGTGGAGGGCGAAGAAGGAAATATACATGCTTTGAGTACCAGAAAAGCACTGGTGGGGCATGCATGTTTAAGCTGTTAGAGATGAGGGACTAGATTGGAATTACATTGAGGATAGGTTCTTCAATAACTTATTCCAAAATATGTATATGGTTGAGAGATCTTAGGAGGTCTTGAGCCTACATATGGGTGACATGTCCATCACAGACTATGATGTGACATTCATCAAGTTTTCGCTCTTGACATCTAATATGGTGAGCGATGAAACCTCAAGGGTAATGCATTTTGAGGATGGTTTATTGCATGAAATTCGGATTCTAATAAACATATTTATGTTGGATTCATTCTCAAAGGTGGTGAATCAGGTTCTCATAGCATAGGGAATCTTGATGGATAGGTCTTACTCGAGTCAGGTGAGGGAATCTAGTGATTTTAGTGGTGACACATAAAATATTAGAAAGAGAGTCTGAGAAGAGTTCCATAATGAAATTATGGCCAAGGACTCATCGAGAACACCTTGGAGTGTATAGTTAGTGGTATTATTCTAGTTTGGGAATCTAGGACATGTAAAAACTTATTGTGAGTAGTCTACATAGAAGTTACAAGCATGTGGATAGGTCATACACATGAAGTGGTTCAGTATGATTCCTTATGATAGAGGGACACCACACTGGGGTTAGTGGTCGGTGGCTAGAGCAGTATCATCGGGAGGTTAGGCTTTAGTCAATTAGGCTTATGTCTAGGCGGATTTTTTAACACCCTAATATTGCATAGTACATTATCTCTTTATAGTAATTCAATAGCTTACGCCACACACTACACCTAGTTCAAGCGCACCACCACTTACCAATCTAGTCGTTGAAGAAGAGGTTATAAATAGTATGAAATAAATTTTGAATTTTATATACTCCATAAAATTTTAACAACAATATTATTTGTTTCTTAGACATAATATAAGAACAAATTCAATTTTTCAGATAAAAGAAGTATTTTACAAAAAAATGCAATTTTACCACGTTTTAATGGAAAACCCTTTAAAATCCAATATTTTACACATCTATGAATTCAATTTGACAAAATAAATTTCTTCTTTAGAAGAGGGACATAAAAATTTAGTTTGGATTAATTTTCTATGTTTTTCTGATAACTTTCATATTTTAATGAATAGTGAAAAATACTAAATTTTAATTGATTTTTTTTATATAAATAATTTATAGAGGTAAATTATAAATTATAATGGGTTTTATTTATAATTATATTATATTTTGATCATGTATTCTAATTTTATTCATTTTAAGTAATTTTACATTGAAATTGGTTATAAATACGTATCAATCTTTTGCTAGTTTTTAATTCTCAAAAAACCATTTTTTGATTTTCACAATAGGAAATAACATTAAATTAATTAATAAAACATCTATGTTTTGAATTTGGTAAAATAGACATCATTTTTAGATTCAGAATATCAAAATTTTATTAGGGTGAATTTTTTATATTTTTTTGAAAATATTTAATATTTTGATGAATAGTGAAAAACATTGCGTTATTGTTTAAAACTGAATTTTTATTTAAATAACTATTAATTATATTTAAATTTATTTTAAGTAATAATAGATAAATAATAACTATATAAGTCAAATGTAATTCATTGTATTCATTTTATAATAAAATTTTATGTATAAAATTTTATTGATCTTTTTAACGTCTTTTACCCACCTTCAAGGAACATTTGAAAATTTTCATAAAACATAATTTTACCATTTCTAGGAATTGAATTTTCAAAAATTTGAGAGACACAGTTTAAATCAATAAGTAAAATTTTGTTCAATAATATGAAAATAATTTTTGGTTAATAGTAACTTTTGAATTTTAATTACCACAATTAAAAGTAAATAGGGTAATTAAAGGTAAAAATGATATTATAATTACCCTAACACATGTCTTAATTCTATTGTATAAGTGTATTTCGACCAAAATCAAACTTATTAATAAAATATGATCATCTTTGATCTACTTGGATTATATTAGGACATTTATTATTATTTTATTTAAAGAAGAGTTAAAAGTGTTAAATTCAGCTTTAAATAACTAAAATATTTTTAATATAGGGTTATACATAAGATAATTTAGACTAAAAATATTAATTAAAAATATAAAAATATTTAATAAATAATGGTATTTTATTTATTATTTTTATTCATTAAATAATTAAATTTATTTATGACACAATGATGATGCATTAATTACCTTATAAATTAACGATTAAAATAATTGATATTATAAATATTAAATTAATTGTAAATTGATACTTTTGAGGAATTAAAAGAATTTTATAGGTTCATATGAAATGTTAGGGTTGATTAAATATTTTTTTGAAGTGATAAAGTTGTTATGACTTTCGCAAAAATCAAATACTAGAGTATCAAAATTGAAATAAATGAGTTTGTAAAACCAATACTATTTTATTAAATGATCTAATATTTTTAAAAATATATGGTTCAGCCAATGGACATAGATATGTTAATATATTTCAATAATGAACCACTTGGGGTTATCTTTGTAGTATATATTATGTTTATTTACCATTTTATATAAAAATACAAGGAAACATGGTAAATGTCAAACTATTTAACTAATATTTAAATCTAAAAGATAAGTTTTCTATGGTGACCTAAACTTGTATAAATCCTATTTATTTGAGAATATTTAGACCCATAACCATTTTATCTTTTGCATAATTCCATTTTGAGACATTATATACCAAATATGATTGTATAATAAAATAATATTTCAATCTTTTCCTAATGTGACCCTCACCTCTCTTATAAAAGAGCACTTCCCCTTATCTTCATTTCACAGCTACAAAGCCATTTGAACCGGCCAAAATCAACTAACATATCCTCCCAACTACCCTAAATTCATAATAGAATCCTTTTTTTGATCAGAAAGCCTCCCTATGGATCAATTTTGATCAAATCAAAAGGAAGCAGCCGAAGAAGAGGTAATTATTTCATCGCCTCTTTCAAAGTTCTTTTCTTATTCCACTTACTATTTCATTGTTGTTTCCATACCAAAATTATAATTATAGTACCTTATAAATAATTTGATGTTATAATATATATGTTACAACCATATTCAGTATTATATCTATCCTATGAATGACAAAGTCACCATACGTGTTTACATACGGCTTACCATCTCCACATAGTGGTGTAGTTTATTATTCAACACCTAGTTCATTATATGGGTATAATAATGAGTATAATTGATGTAAATAATAAATATGACATGTTAATGATTCTTTATATATTATATACCATCCAATTATAGATGGTTTCACCAACAATATAATGATATTTTCGCTCGTACATACGTTTGGATTACCATCTCCACAAACACGAGGCTATTAATTCCCCATCATAACCATTCAAGTATATTTTTCATTTTATGATAAAAAATAATGTTTAAGATCTTTATATAATTCTGTATGTGAATAAAATACATCATATCCATAAAAAACATGACTTACGTAATAAAACATATAAAGGAAAATGAATCAGTTAACACCCAAAACAATGATACTACTGAAATATTATTAACAAAGAAATATTAGAAGATCATATATGATATCTTATTTGTGTATATGGCTCTTTTAAAATTTAAAAACAATGATTTAACTATTATAAAAGAGGTAAACATACCATCAATTAAGGAAAGGTATAGGGTAAGGGGTTTTCATCTCACTTTTTATTCCTGTGATATTCATGCTATATTGGCCACAATTTCCTTTTGTGTTGTGTATGTGCTGCCCATGAATGTATTCTTGGTGTAATATACTTTTATTTATGGGTATTTACATCTTTACTATATGATACTTATTTCATGGGTTTTATGTTTCGTATTTTACCAAATCATTAATGGAATTTCAAATTTCAATATCCACTCATTGTGCTTTACGCATACTTCATCGATATTTTTACTCCAAGATTATGTGTGGTGTTACTATTTATTATTTATATAGTAATTTAAAATCCCCTTTTTGTGGATATACTTTTGATACCCATAATCACTCCATTTATAAATTCTCATTCCATTGATATGAAATTGTTATAGGTAATCTTAACTTAGTTTCCATTCATTGGGTTAACATCCAAGTCATTTTTTTACAAGAATATCTGTGAATGACCACTGATTGATTTACATTAAATATCAAAATATATTGAGTGTATTTATATTTTTCACACATAATTATTTCATTTATTTATCCTTAATCTATGTATACAGTCTTTATAAGTTATTTCATCTCAATTTATATTCCATTGAGACCTCTTTGTCGTTATGCACCAATTCACCTGTATTCAAGTATTTCCCATTTGGTTAGCAGCCCTTTAATGAAAATCTCATTTTAAATGTTTTAATATTTATTATTAGAATTATTTATCATTAATTACCATTATTTAAAAATATTTTTAATGATTTATTTATATGGACATTAATGTTTTAAAATTAAAATTCTTTTCAAAAGATTCAATGTGGTGTAGGAAACTTTGATTCAAAAATATATTTTAAACAACTTATTTGATAAATATTGTGCCTTCTAAATGTTTTCAAGAAAAATGGATATTTCTCTCAAATAATATTACTGATTATTTTTATCTAAGTCATTATCCATCATTGTATTTTATTCCTTATTGTGGATGATTTATTATAATACAATCTTCCATATTTTATTGTATGAGTTATGTTTGACTGTGGATGTGCTATTTTCATTCCATTCATAGTTTGTAGTTAATTTATTGAAATTTTTTATTCTAGTTTTAATACTAATGTTTAGATTATTAATCACCAATTTCTTATGAGGAATTCATAGGACTTATTAAGTAGCACGTGGAGCCCACTATAGCTCATTGATGCATCGGTATGTTTTCGGAGACAAACTAGTGTCTTGGCACAAGGCCTAGACCAAACCATTATTTGCAGTCCTGGCATGAGTCCATGAATATGTGTTTATGATGTCTGGCATTATGCATTCCATCATTATGAAATTATCTGTTGATATTACAGGTTATTGTTCAACTAGTGGAACATCCATGTGAATATGAAAATGGAATTATTTGATTTATATTTTCCATATTATACTAAAGCTTAAGTTTAAAAGGCATGTATTTTATTATTATACATTTCCTTAAATGTTTATGCTTATTTAAGAAATTTTCTTCTATATTGTTATCCTTACTGAGATTTTGAGTTCACACCTATCTTATGTTTTCATTTTCCCAGGATGTGAAGAAGTATATTATGTTTGACCTATAGGGATAGGATAAAGGATATGAGTGTGTTTATAGGGGAAATAATGTTGTTTTTATTATTTCACGGTGTAATGTAAAACTTATGTATGTATCTAGTAATTACAGGGCTACTATACAAATCAGTATTTCAGGATTTTATCCCTTGTGATCATGCCAATGTTATGTAATAATGGACAGACTATTGGTAACTTGGGTCGGGGTGTTACAGTTGGAATCATAGGAATTTTAGTACAATCCATAGAATATAGATTTAGAAAAACTCTTATTAGATAACAATACCCTAATATAGACATTGAGGATGAGTATATAATATCTTCCTAGAATTTTGGTAATGTATATATTTTTTCTATTTTCCAAGAAATACATCCCTATTTGGATACGAGCAGGTAGAGATGCCTCTAGCATAGATGTAACTAGGAGAAAAAACTCCGACAAAGAGTTTTGGGCCTCACCTAAGGTATCCTGGTATACGACAACGGGCATTGCTTCACATTAGGTTTGGACACTCCCGAGGGATATGCTTAGGATAATTCATATTTTTTTAGAAATCGATTTGAAGGATTTTAATATAAGATGAGAATAAATAACCATAGTTAATCCTAAGGTGTTTTAGATTTAAAATAAGGTGTCATGATATTCTCTAAATGATTTTATGACTATTATTACTCACACTTTGCTTTCTGGTTGTAGTCAATGGCTGGATTTCAAGGAAGTATTAGTAACATTGAACATGATGTAGAAGGTGGGAACGATGGTAGAAATGAGAAACTAAATTGAATGATGATAGGTGAAAAAGAAATCATTTTCATGCCGAAGTAGGTTTCTAAAAATATGATACAAAATATATACATTAAAAAACTACCAAACTCAACAAAGAAGATAAAGGTGGAGAATGATAAGATCTTTAGTAGGAGAGAACATGGAGAAAAAGAACCTCAATTTCCATCATGCGAGAAATGTGGAAGGAGACACCTAGGAAGGTGTCTCAATAGAACAAAGAAATAATTTATGTGTGGGATATAAGGATGTAAATAATGAATTTATGAGGAAAAATGAAGAGTACTATGGAAGAAAATAAAAGTTATCCTAAGAATCCACTTACATTCATTGGACAAAAATGTAGGGGACCCAGGAATTACTCAATTCAATGACCTATTCTATAAGAAAACCTCTAGGTCAAGGGAGAACCAATGTTGAAATAAATGGATAGAGAAATATTTAAAAGTATTAATGATATTTGTTGATGGGATTACTTTGGAATACTTTTCTCTTGTATGTGTAACATTGTAGTTTGTTATGTGAAAAATCTATTTGAGGATGAATTATAAATTATGTAGTGGATATGGTTATAAAGAATTATTTCGGTTTATATAATCCTTGAATTGGAGGAAAATACAAATTATTACTTTTTGGGATGAAAATGCGAGGTATGAGATAAAATTAGTGGTTAAAATATGTTATGGTTGTTTTTGATGGATTTTTGTCATTTTTTGGAATGTTATAAAATAATATAGTTTTTGAAAAAGGAAAACATGCAGACCGTGTAACAACCCATCTCATCAGAAAAAGCTGCATGAATCGGATCCAAAACCAAAGTGTAACTGATATTTATCGCCTCCCACTGGACTATGCAAAGTCCCTGGTTAGTATGAATAATTTTTTTTAGTTAAATGTTTTTATGGATCAAAAATATGTTGAATTTTTGGAACTTATGATTTATCAAATGGATATCATTAATATAGGAAAATGATTTGGTGATTAAGTGATATATTTTCATTTGGAAGATGTTCACTCTTTTGGGAACACTATATGCCTAAGGAAAATAGAATACTATGGGATTTCATTTGGGGAGTAATTGTGGACTTTTATTTTTGAATAATATATGTTTTTATTTTAAGATTATAGCAATTTGGGTTATTTATGAAAACATTTTACCATTCATAGAGAATAAGTGATTATGTTAACTACTTTGAAGTATGAGACATTAAGAGTAGTTGATGTTATTTGGAGATAAATATTAAAATTTATTGTAGAATAATATGTAATCATATACATATGAATATTGGGTTTCAAACATTGATTGGATTATTTTGAATAATTTTAAAGACAACTATTTATCTAATGGTCCTTATTGAACTTTGGGTATTGTTTGTTTAATTTTGGAGATTAAAAGTAGTAATTATCTCAATAAAGGAGTATCCTTTTTGGTGATCATATGAACATGTACTAACCATTTTTATTTTTTATAAAGTCTAAAGAATATAGAAATATGTTGTTCATCTTTTCTAGATTATGTGATTCTCTAGATGTTTATTTTAGAGCTTCAAGTGTGACCAAGTAATCTTGAATACTCATTGTTTGTAGAAAATATGAGTTTGTGGAAGAAATTTATTAAAGGATGACACTATACTTGAAGATTATGTCTATCTCTTTATGTTCTTAGTAAATATCATAAATAAATTACATAACTTTATGAAAAGGAACTTAAAATAAAAACATTGTCTGTTTACTCTTCCAACTGGGTAATCAAAGACCGTTTAACCCATCATAAGTTTATAGCTTTCAGATTTGATAACTTTCTCTAAATAATATTCTATATCTCTCTCCATTTGAACATGATGGTTAGTTTTCTCTTTAATATCTTCTTTTTCCTACATGTAACGCTGGTATGTGTTATTTCTGGTAACATTCATACCTACCTTTCTTTATATTAGAATAGAGGCCTCATTAATAAATTTTTTTGATGTGGGATTTCATCTAAGATGTTTTCAAATATAAAATCCCTAGTTTTCAATATTGAGCTTAAATTTCGAGGACACAATTTTTTGAATGAGGGGAGAATGTAACACCCCAATATTTCAAAGTACATTATCTCTATAATGTATTTCAATAGCTTGTTCCACTTGCTTCACCGAGTTCGTGCACACCAATACTTACAAAACTAGACGTTCAAAAATTGGTTATGAATAGTATTAACTGAATTTTTAATTTTTTATACTCCATATAATTTTAACATCCTTATTATTTGTTTCTTAGACATAATATAAGAACAAATTAAATTTTTCAGATAAAAGAACTATTTTCCATAAAATTCAATTCTACCACCTTTTAATGGAGAACCCTTTTCAAATACAATATTTTAATATTTTAAGTATTCAATTTGACAAAATAAATTTCTTATTTAGATGAGTGACATAAAAAGTTACTTTGGACAAATTTATGAGGCTTTTCTAATAACTTTCATGTTTTAATGAATAGTAAAAAATACTAAATTTTAATATAAAACAACTATTTTAATAAAAATAATTTTTAATGTTAAATTATAAATTTTAATGGTTTTGATGTACAATTAAATTATATTTTTATCATTTAGCCAAATTTTAGTCATTGGATGTAATTTTACATTTACATTAGACAAAAATACATATCAATCATATGCTGGTTTTTTATTCTCAAAAACCCATTTTTGGTTTTAACAATGGGAATTAATTTTCAAAAAATTAATGAAACTTATATGTTTTGAATTTGGTAAAATTAAAATCATTTTTGGATTTGGAATATTCAAATTATATTGGGGTGAATTTTTTGTATTATCTAAAAAATTTCCAATTTTTAATGAATAGTGAAAAAGCACTGCGTTATTATTTAAAACAAAATTTTTATTTAATTAAATATTTATTTTATTTAAGTTTATTTGAGGTAAAAATAGATACATAATAATTATATAAGTTCAGTGTAATTCACTGGAGTCATTTGATAATAAAATTATATGTATCAAAGTTTATTGAACTTTTTAACGTCTTTTACCCACCTTATAGGAACATTTGAAAATTTGAATAAAAAATAATTTTAAAACTTATGTGAATTGAATTTCAAAAATATTAGAGACACAGTTGAAATAAGTAAGTAAAAATTTGGATCAATAAGATGAAAATAAGTTTTGGGTATTAGTAACTTTTGAATTTTATTTACCATAGTTAAAAGTAAATAGGGTAATTAAAGGTAACAATGATATTATAATTACCCTAAAAAATGTCCTAATTAAATTGAATAAGTGTATTTCGACCAAAATAAACCTTATTAATAAAATATTATCTTCTTTGATTTACTTGGATTATATATGGACATTTATTATTATAATATTTAAAGAAGAGCTAAAAGTGTTTAATTCAACGTTAAATCACTAAAATATTTTTAATATAATGTTATACATAAGATAATTTAGACTATAAATATTCATTATAAGGATAAAAATATTTCCTATGTCATGGTATTTTAATTATAATTTTTAGACATTAAATAATTAAATTTATTTTTGATACAATGATGATGCATTAATCACCTTATTAATGAATGATAAAAATAATTGATATTATAAATATTAAAATAAATGTAAATTGAGACTTTTTATGAATTAAAAGAATTTTTTTCATTAATATGACATGTTATATTTTATTAATTTTTTTATCTAAGTGATAAAGTTGTTACGACTTTCACAATAATCAAATACTAAATAGTATCAAAATTGACATAAATGAGTTTTTAAAACAAATACTAATTTATTAAATGTTATAATATTCCTAAAAATATAAATATTGTCCAAAAGACTTAGATAAGGTTATATATGTCAAAAACTAACCACTTGGGGTTCTCTTGGATGTTTTTTGTATGTTTATTAACCATATAATATAAAAATACCTGGAAACATGGTAAATGTCAAACTATTTAACTAAGAGTAAAATATAAAATATGAGGTTAATATGGTGACCTCAAATTGTCTAAAACCTATTAGTTGAGAATATTTATACCCATACTCACCTTATCCTATAAATTATTCCATTTGGAGCCATTATATCCTGAAAATTATTGTATAATAAAATAATATTTCAATATTTTCCTAAAGTGACCCTCACCACTCTTATAAAAGCAAACTTCTAGTTCTCTTAATTTCACAACTCCAAATCCATTTATCTCGTCCAAACACTACCCAAATATACTCCCAACTACCATAATTTCATCATAGAAGCATTAATTTGATCATAAAGTTAACCCAAGGATCCATTTTGATCAAATAAAAATGAATTACCCGAAAAAGATGTAATTATGTCATCACATCTTTCAAAGTTCTTTTCTTCTTCCACTTCTTCTTTCATTGATGTTTCTATAAAAAAAATGATAACTCAAGTACCATTTACATACTATAATATAATTATAAATATGGTATAACCATATTCATTATTCTATCCATCATATGATTGACACAGTCACCATACATGCGTACGTACGGCTAACCGTCTCCACGTCGTGGTTTAGTTGTTATTCAACACCACATTCATTGGATGGGTATAATAATGAGTATAATTGATATAAATAATAAATATAACATGCTAATAATTATTTATATATGATATACCATCCAATTAAATATGGTTTTACCATTAATATAATGATATTGTTGCTAATGCGTATGTACGGATTACCATCTCCATGAACGCGGTGTGATTCTTTCCCCATCGTAACCATTCAGGAATAATTTTCATTTTTTGAATAACAATTATGTTTAAGAACACAATATAATTCTGGATATGAATCAAATACATCATATCCATAACAAACATGACATACATAATAAAACATTTAATGGAAAATGAATCAATTAACACCCAAAACAATGATACTACTGAAATATTATTTACAAAGAAATATCATAAGATCATATATGATATAATATTTGTGTATTTGGTTCTAGTATAATTTAATAAAAATTATTTAAAAATTATAATAGAGGTTAAAATACCCTTAACCATGGAAAATTACAAGGTAAGCGGTTTTAATCACACATTTTATTCCCGTGAGATTCATGTTATTTTGCCCACTATTTCCTTTTGTGTGGTGTATGTACTGACCATGATTGAATTATTGGTATAATATAATTTAATTTATGGGTAATTAAATCATAATTATATGATCCTTATCACATGTGGTGTATGTTTCGTTTGTCACCAAATCGCTAAGGGAATTTTAAATATCAATTTCCACTCATTGGGCTTTATGCATACTTTATTGATTATTTTACTCCAAGATTATGTGTGGAATCACTATTAATTATTTATATAGTAATTTACACTCCCCACTTTGTGTATATACTTTTAAAACACTTAATAAATCTATTGTTAAATTCTCAAGCCATTGATATGAACTTGTTAAGGATAATCTTAACTCAATTTCGATTCATCGAGTTAAACATCCAATTCATTGGTTTTATTTTTACAATAATATGTGTGAATGACCTATGATTTATTTACACTTAATATCCAATTATATTGAGTGTATTTATATTTTTCAATTGTAATTATTTCATTAATTTTTCTTTAATCAAATTATACTATATTTATAAGGTATTTCATCTCAATTTACATTACATTGATACCTCTTCATTGTTATGCACTAATTCACTTTATTATGGTGTATATACTGTCCATTGAAATATTATATCATGAATTAATTTCTTCTCATGATATTATAGATTTTTTATTTATGTTATTCCTCAATTACTTGTCTTTAAGCATCTCTCATTTGGTTACGAAGTCTTTAACTAAAATATCGTTTTAAATTTATTAACAATTTATTCTTCTAAATAGTTATCATTAATGCCCTTGATTTAAAAATGGTTTTAAGGATTTATTTATATGGATATGAATGTTTTAAAATTAAAATTCCTTTCAAAATTTTCAAATTGGTATGGGACACTTTGATTCAAAATCCTATTTCAAAACAACTTTTTGATTAATAGTTCGAATTTTAAATGTTTTCAAGAAAAATGGGATATTTCTCTCAAATAGTTTTATGGATTATTTTAATCTGTCTCAATATCCTTTATTGTATTCTATTCTTTATTGAGGTTTATTTATTAAAATAAAATCTTCCATATTATATTGAATGAGTTATGTTTGACTGTGGATGTGCTATTTTCATTCCATTCATGGTTTGTAGGTAAAGTATTGACATTTGGTATGCTCATTTTAATATTATTGTTTATATTATGTTTCACACATTTCATATGAGGAATGAATTGGACTAAGTAAGTAATGGGTGGAGCCTGCTATAGCTGCTCGAGGAATCTGTAGGTCTCATGAGAGAAACTAGTGTCTTGGAACATGTACTTGACAAAATCATTATTTTTAGTCATGGCACGGGGCCTTTAATATGAAGTTATGATGTTCAGCATTATGAATTCCATCGTTATGAAATTAGCTATTGACATTAAATATGATTATTTTACTAATAGAATAGCCATGTGAATAAGTAAATGGAATTATTTTATTTATATTTTCCATATTATGATGAATATTATGTTTAAAATGATTCTGTTTTAGTCATATACATTGTCTTAAAGGTTTATGATTATTTATAAAAGTTTGCCATATATTCTTATCCTTACTGAGCATCTGCGATCACAACTTTATTATGTTATGTTTTTTCCAAGATGTGTAGAAGTATATTATGTTTGACCTGTAGGGATAGGCTAAGGGATATGAGTGTGTTCAAAGGGGACACAATGTTGTTTTTATTATTTCATGGTGTAATGTAAATTTTATGTATGTATCTAGTACTTACAAGGCCTATAAAATAATATATCTTTTAGGATTTGACCCCTTTTTATCATGCCAATGTTACGTAATAATAAAATGATTCTGGATAACTAGGGTTGGGGCACTGCAGATGTCATAGAGCTGCTAGGGTTATACAAGGCCATTGATCTGACAAGAGTTAAAGGTATATCGTGGGCGTAATCTTGATGTTCAATTTTATTTTGTATTGGAATTATTAGTCATATCAGTTTTGGGTTCATGGGGTGAAAAACATATGTATGTGGAAAAACTATTCATTTGTTGGTAGGTTGTAACCAAATTAGATGCATTAATATATATATATATATATATGGTGTGTGGGAAACAGGATTTGTATGTGAGAATCATTGGTTGCATGACTTATGAGGTTTTTCGACATCAAGGAATCAAGGATATGCATGTTACTTAAGGTGTGTTGGCATCTTGACATCATTTTACTTTGTTGAGGCACGAGGCACCAAGATCTATTATTAGCATCTGTTGAGATACAAGACCTCATATGTTTCCTATGAGGCATGGTCATGAGGCGAGTATCGATGTGGTACATGATTCTTTTTGGTGTTGGGAATGAATTAGGAGAACATGATGAGGTGCATGAGTGATGATTCATCATAGAAAGACCTTTTAAAATGGGGAAGGCTATGAAATTTTTTTTTATTTGTGTTTTGAATTAGGATGTGACTGGTGTTGGTAAATCCTAAGGGGGGAGGCCCCTAGATGTAGTTTACCCATGCCCTTGTGAATGGGGTAGTCTGGGTTAAATTTTAATGTTTTTGGTTTGATTGGTATCACCTAAAATGTTTGTTCCATTTATACGTGGAAAGCTATTTTAATATGGGGAGATTTTTACATCCCTAGTATTTGGATCTGGCTGAAATCCTCAACCATTTTTATTTTTTTTGGAGTTTTTGGTTAAGTCAACATATTCCTTGTTTATCAAAACATAATTATGATAGTTCAATTAACCCAATACCATATTTTACGGGATTAGTGGTTTGTGAAGTTCCTTAGGTGTTAGGATGGGTTTTAGGTGCATCGGATGCCCGAAGGACCTGTTTTGGTGAGGTACAGGCTGGGGTACATGGTTTTATTTTACAATCAAGCCACTGATTACAAACATGCATTCTATTTCTGCACAGAACAAGGTTTGGTAAACTGTGTAATAGGAGATGAATGTTCATTCCTGAACCTCTACATTTTTTCATAGGTAATTCACATTACTTTCACCATGTTAAGGAAAATTGTGTGCAATATAAATGGTTACTGATATTTGAGAAGCACCCCTACACTGTAAAATGCATGGTTAGTGCACGGTTAGGCCTAACCATGCTGGGTAACTATGAGGGGTTTGGATCCTAAGAAGCATGAGCCGCATGGTTTGGGAAACCATGTGAGCTAACC
Organism: Viscum album; assembly: GCA_963277665.1. Lineage (NCBI taxonomy): Eukaryota > Viridiplantae > Streptophyta > Magnoliopsida > Santalales > Viscaceae > Viscum > Viscum album. The sequence continues at coordinate 854,907,892 of OY728139.1, forward strand.
TTGTGGTACATTAAAGTGGCAAAGTTACCATTTCATCCTCCATTATTTTTCAGTATCTTTTATCTTTTTATCCTTTTGTGGGTCGCGTATGGTAAGGATAAACACTTCTTTTTCTATTTTATTTTGATTTGATCCAAATACTTCATCTGAACTCTATTCTTCAAGACATATTTGGTGTCAGATCTATATTGGTAAGGCTCACCACTCCATTGCTTCAATTTTACTTTTTCTTTAACACATGGACCTCTATATCTATTTGAGTATTTTCCCATATTTTCATGGATGTTGTTGGAAACATTGATTTCTTCCAAATTGGGTTGAGTTAAATGTTGATATGCGACATGCCTAGGTCTACGATTACGAGGTAGGTGGTCCATACATTTCATTTTGTTTTCTCAGGTTTTTCAGGGATGCCTCTTGAGCATACCATTGTGTTGAAAGATAGAGACCCTTGTAATTTAATTGTTTCTTTTAATTAATTAAATTGAACCTTGTGAGATGAAAATGGGTATGATTGCATTATACTAAATTTGTTTTGGTCTATGTGAGAGGATCTGGACCTTGGGTATTTATACCGGGATGAGTTTCTTTAATTAAATTGATTTTTTTATTTAATTCGAGTTGTTCAATTAAATTATACTAAATTTCATAGTTAATCTGAATAGAATTGTATGCATGTTAAATGATTATGACACTCTATTTAGATTCATTAGATCATTAAGGTATCGACCTGAGGATTGAGATGGTTATTGCTACCGATTTTGAGGTGATGTGATCATCAAGGATGGAATGGTCCATTCCATATATATAATCTAATTAATAATTATCACTAGTTGGGTGACTCAGACATCATTTTAGGTGAAAAGGTGGTCATATTTTAGTATGGATCTTGTGATGTTTTATGGAATGGCCATTAGATTGATTGACATGGTCAATGGGGCACAAGGGGATGGAATCGATGCATATTAGGTTATTACTGGTTATTATCACTAAATAATCTTGTAAAATGTATTTTTTGATGTCATGTGCACATAGGCTGACTCATTGATGAGGTGGTTTGACCACTTGTGTGATTATAGGCCCTCGATATCTACAGCTTAGGTAAAAGGATGGGGTTTCATGCTACAAAAACCCAAAGGGAGGGAAAGAAGACATCAGATGATAGTGTTGTGTCTATCAGATGGGCGATGAGGCCTACTATTCTTGAGTCTACTGGGACATGTTCATTTTGGAGGATCAATATCACTATTAATTGGGATGTTGGCTATTCAGTTTATGGTGGTTACTATTTGGGGACATACATCGATGTACCTCCAAATTTTGGGCCTCAAGATGATTGTTTATTTTGAGAAGGGGACTAAGGGATCATATACGTTTGACTGGGCATGCCTTTGGTAAATTAGTTACATGGTTGGTGGAAGGAGGTGCTGGGTGAAAATTGGAGGTGGATCCTGAGGGTTCACCTGGGAATATTTTACATTAGCAGATTATTTGGGCCATGGGATAAATATACTATCTTTTTTATTAATTCTGACATTCAATGGGGAAGCTGATAACATCCTAGTGGATGTTGAGCACCAGTGAAGGTTTTGTTTAGTTGATTCATGAGGATTAACTTTACATACATTATATACACACCTACTTAATCACAAATTTAAGGTAAAAACATGATGGTGATGGCCTATTGAGACACATTATCTCACCCTACAAGGGCTCTTCATGATGTATGTAGATGTTTTGACTATTCATTCAGGTAAAGGTTAGAGTTCAAGAGCTGGATCATAGTAGCCATTTGGAATGGATAAAAGTAATGGGACCTTAAGAATACCCCTCAATTAGGGTTCTCTATTTTTTTTACTTTTTGTATTGGCATTCTTATACGTATGTATGTACTATGGTCATCCATTGAAGACCCCTCTGCTTATTGATATGTATAAAATGTTTTTATATAAACAATTTTCTAAAAATTGTATGTTTGAGTTTATTATTTATTTAATCCATTTTTGTTTGGATATTCTTCCATTGTGGTATATAATTTCTTTTCTTTCTCCATGGCTGTTTTGGTAGTTCTAGTTAGTAATTATTTCCTTTCGGTTGTTCATTATATATTTACTTGGACCATTATTACATGATCACTATAGTGTATTGTCTCCCCACTATTTCACAATTACACCCTCACTAGTAGTTGTCAGCCTTTCGTGTATGGGGACACGTACCAAAGGACAATGGTGCTCTTCTCGAACATAATATTTTTTGAGAAGAAATTTTAAATTTAAATTTTGATTTAATTTAAATATTAATTAGTAATTTTTTTATTTTTATTTAACCCCCATTTCTACTAATATATATTTAAATATATAATAATATATATATATATATTAAAATTAGTATGAAAATATATTATAACACTTAGATAAACATATTTTATATTTAAAATATTAACATGTTATAAAATTTTATTAATAAATTTCATTTTTAAAACACAAAATTTTTATAATATATATTATTCCCTATAGGACTATCTTAGTGGAAAAGTGCCCTATGGGGGTGTTAGGGAGGTCATAGGTTTCAGTCTCAGAGTATTCATACATGTGTATGTTTACAGGTTTATATGAAGATTTTTATTTCCCCTTCCCTAACAGTTTGTGATTATAATATATATTAGGATATATTATATTAATGTATGTATTATATTACAAAAAATATATTCTTATAAATAAAATTTATTAAAATATATATACTAATATATATTCACATATGTTATAACAAAATATATGATAATATTGAAAAATATAAAAAGGATTATGAAAGAGTACAGTTAAAAAAATCTCTACAAGGTGCGATATTTATAGAATAGTACCTTATTCAAAATAGTTTATAACAAGCCACTTTGTCAAAAAGATCCTACCAAAATTCCAATTTTTGTGAAGGTGCTTGAATATTATGTACCTTGTGAATATATCCAAACGTGAAGGTGCTTCTTACAAAATCATCTAACTGTGCTCAGTATCCTAAAGAAACCTACGCCTATAGTTACTGTAGTGTGGGAAATTGTTTTTAGATAACCCTATATTGGGAATTTGTTTTTTATATTTAGTTATATTAGAAAATTTTCACAAACTCATATATAGTGAAGCATTGAATTCACTATTAGCTATCTGATTTGTTTTAGGTGATTTAGGACATGAAACCCAAACCAATATCAATATTAGATCAACAATCAAACATCGATATAAAATCTATAACTCAGGTTTCTTCATTCTATAATTTCCATCAATGAGCAGTTCAAAATTGATTAGCTCAGGAGACCCTCGTTTTTTATTCTTCATTAAAGCCTGTTTAAAAAGCTATATATTTGATTCATTTTATGATTTGGTCTCTTCCATTCATTCAATTCATTTTTGGTCACCATGGTATCTTGGGGCTTCACATTTAGTTAAAGATGACGTGGTCAATCCACCACCACTGGTCGGATCTTCAAAATAGGTTCTAGTGTATTTTTGGTCGAACATAGCCTACTCTAAAGTAGTTTGAGTGTTCAAAAAACATGTGAATGTTTAACATTCAAAAAATTCACAATTCTAATTTTAATTAAAATTCCTCATAAATCAAGTAAACAAATTTTTATTAAATGATATAAAAATTACACAAAGAACCATTGTATATTAAGCATCCAAAGAGACATTTTTATTAAAATACTCAATGAATTGTGGATTTTCCATAGAATAATAAAATGTTTAAAAAAAATCCATTTATTATAAATTTCTTCCATAATAACATAATTTAAACCCACATAGGATGATGAAAAAACATTAAAATAATGTAACATGAAATTTCTCAATGATTAATCAAATACACTCTTTCATAAAAAAATTAATTAATTAAAAATTTACGCTTACCTATAATCAAGTACTTAAATGGATGAGGAATAAAATCACTGGATCCTAATTTATTAGATTATCATTTATTATATAAAAATAAAACTCACTATCACAATTAAATCCAATAAGAGTTCCAAGACAAGATGTAATGTGAATAAATCAAAGAGGAATTAAAATCATAATAAATGAAACTTCTATTTATCCCTCTCTCCTAAGCTCCATGAACCAAAGATCTAGTTTCCACTTCATTGATTTTACTCAAATTATATTTTTCTATATCAATTCAACCCTTAATCATTTGGGTTGAAGATTACCGTCACATTAATGCTATTATTTTTAAAAATTATAAAAATTATTATTATTATTATTATATTTTTTTGACTCGATGAATTTTTAAAGAACATATTGGTTTTACACATTGCATTTGATTTGATTTTTATTGCATAAAGTCTCAAAAATTCATCATGGGATCCCAATTACGTATTTTAGAATAGTTTCAAAGGAAATATATATATAATCTATTGAGTCTGATCCATAAAGTTTTAGATTTTACAAAGGACATGTTTTATTAAATTAAGTTGAAAACATGAGTGTGTCTCAAGTTATAAATATAATTCCACAATCCTTTTTTCACTCAATCAACATTTCCATGTTCTTAAACCACATATCCATGAACCCAATGATTATATTCATACAAAAATAATTTAATTAAATCCATTCACAAGCTAATAAAATCCTCCCTCATTAAAATTGTAAATTATCTTTGAAATATAACAATAAATGTTTGGATACCAAAACAAACTGGGGGAAACATGATGTCCATAGTTGCACTATCACAAATAAATCATCACCTCCACATGAGTCCTTCACTTATTCACTGTTACTATTTTCATGAAAATAACTTTTTTCTTATTGATCACTCAAAGACACTTTAGTTTTAACATATGGATCGAACCCTACTCAACACTATACTAGTCATAAGTAGGGTTATAAATAATTAATCTAACTATGTCCTAGTTAACATCAATGGTTTAGGGTATTCATATTTTGTAATTTTTTCTAAGGAACTCATGTGTGACTAAGAGTAAAATAATATATTTTTTAAAATAGATAAAAAAAATACAATAGGAAAATTCATATAAAAGAAAATAAATATGTAAAAAAACATGGAGGAAAAAAATAAATTAATAAGTTAGAAAAATTATTATAAAATAATATGAGAAATAGAAATTAAAAAATGAAGAAAATATAAAATGTGAACCACACAGAAATAAAAAAGAACAAAAAATAAAAATAAGTTTAAAAAATAATAAAAAAGTAAGAAAAATTTGATTTTATATAATATTGAAAAAAACCCCATATTAAAGTTCCCCCACCCCCTAATTAAAACTCAACATTGTCCCAAATTTTAATTCTCATGGTGAGAAAACATTTTTGTTAATTGTTTTTTGAAATTAAATTATTTAAAAATTATTATTAGGGTTACCTAAATTTAAAAACAACACATTTTAAATATCTCCACTTCTATTTTAATTTTTTTAGTTCATGCTTTTGATTTATATAGAGACACAATATCTCTAATTTATTCTCATAAAAGAAACTTTAAGATTAGTTATGTATTGTAACACATGTCATTTTAATTTTGATTTGATTTTTTAAAATTCGAATCAACTTTATTTTCAAATCCCTAGTAATCAGAACGCCAAACACAAATCAAAGAAAATAGGATCATAGTTTTCAAAACATGAAGTGGAATTCCACAACATCTTGTCCCCTAAATCATTAAGTAATAAATAAGAATAATTGGTACTAAAAAACCCCTGATGGAGAAACTTCTATCATTAAATTCCATCAAAATGTGTTATCTATTAAATCCTTGATAAATGTTACCATGTTTCATAGTTGCGTTGAAAAAACAATAAAAAACAAGTTAAATGTAGATATAAAATATGCTCATCTCCTATAAAATGGATACCAATGTTATAGTTAGGTAGTTTGATCTTCATGATATAGGGTGTAACTACTTTTTCCCATGATTCAATTCTATTTGGAATTAACTACACCTTTATTTTCCCATAAAATAAAGAAAAAACGACTATTACAAATATTAGGTAGTTTAAAAGGATGAATCTAAACAAAATAATATAATATTAGTATAACCCTGAGTTGTACTATATTTTTATTGTCTAAAAATATACAACCATTGTGTAAAACACTCTATGAAAGGGATTGTGATTTCTTGTCAACGAACCACCAGAAATAATCTCTTCCAATTTTGTTGAACATGTACAAATAATGGAGTATCCTCAGATAATATTTTTTTAATTACCTCTCATTGGCATTAAAATTATTGAAGAATCATAGAGACAAGACAAAAATGTATAGTTTTCCACCCCACTTGTTCATCTTGATAGTTGGTGGGCATTGGATGTGAAAACTACACTCTTGGATGTGACATGTATTCTGTTTCAGTCTAAAATATTCTTTACTCATTGACAATTAAAAATGTATCAAACTTTTCTTTAACACCCATGCACAATTAAAAAAACTCATCTTCTACATCAATTTTCCCCATATATAAACTTCCAGTAAATAATGGGACCTCTAAAAGATCAACAAAAGTTGAAATCTCAAGTGCCTCTTGACTATCCAAAAAATCCCAATAATGATATGTGTCATTTATATCTATAATGGGAGTATAAAAATAAATATCATACACAATATAATCAAAATAAAGTTTTTACAAATCTAGCTTCATGAAATTTTCAACATCCCAAATTAGTCTATCATGTTCTTATTCGCGATGGAGAAGTTCTCCTGAAGGTATGTTTGGGGAAGGAGTGTGGTAGTTTTCCATCACTTTAATCTCTCCAAAATATAACACATCATTTATAGAGTGTTAAATATAAATTAATTGGATTTTCCCAAATTATTAATTCAATTTGGCCATTCAGAAGGCATTAGTCTGTTGAGAACACAAAAGATCATCAAATAATGTACTAGAAAAATTGGTTATCCAAAATTTTCCAAAATCTCTCAAAACGGATTTACCCAAATCCTAGAACCCATTGAAATTGACCTCAACATGTGGATCTTATATTTCTATCCATTGAAATAATGTTAGTTTAGTTTTAAATGTGAGATGTTCGAGCTCTTCTCTATAATACTATGTGAAAAAAGTATGAAAACTATTTATGTTTTTAATAACGTATTCCAAAAGTTATTATTTCTAGTCTTCTATAAATTCATAAACGAGTTAATAAAAATATTTTTATCTGAAAATAATTAAATTTTCCATAATTTTATATGAAATGTATCATATCAATTCTTCCGAGGATCATGAGGTTTCATTATTTGTTTTATAATTGGAAATCGAAAATAGTAATGAAAACAAATATGAATGACTAAAACAAATGTTTTTCCCATTAAATTATTCCAATTGTTTGATACATCCATGTTTCAAAGATTATCATAAATACATTTATAGTATCTGTATATTTATCACGGTGGATAAACCAGGGGTATGTATCAATGAATAAATACCACTTGTCTTAGTAATCTTACAAAAATAATTTAGTTCTTTAATATTATTTAAAAAAATAAACATAAAAAATAAAAACATTGTGTTGGAATATATATCTAATAGTGGGTGTAATAAAGATATATAAATAGATAGACAGAGAATCATGAACAAAGACATGAAAATAAGACAGAATAGAGGATATGGTGGTTAATAAGAAATAGGACCAGATCCATATTGATAACATCTGTGCTTCCTTTCATATATGTAATGAAGAAGAAAACAATTAAATTATAAAATCAGGAATTTAATGGTTCATTAAATATATAAAACATACCTTTAACCCAAAACATTTAGTATTCATGAATATAATGACTTCTAGAACATGAGAATTCCACCTAGAGTGCAAGAATCACCCAATAAGTCCACATAATCCATGAATTTATACATAGATGTGGTGATCTTACAAAGATAAAAAATCATAAATCATCATCTAGTAACTTATTATTGTATACTAATATACTTATGGGATATGAATCATGGGATAGGGAGTAGTAAATTTATATTTCTCAGGAGTACGATATTGCAACACCCAAAATCATTATCACAATATGATAAAAGTAAAGAAGAAGAAGAATTATCAGAATAAATATTGGACCTCCATGTAGCATTGGGGATTCTCCCCCAAGTCCCATTCATAAAAATTATCTCTCTAGTTATGGAGTTTTTATATAGAAACCCTTAAATAAAGTAGAAAAAACACATATATTTATAATGGTGAACTATACTTATAGCATTAGAAACAAGGAAGAATAAAATAGAATTATCAATTATTGACAACAATGGAGAATGTATTCAAATGTATTATAATAGGAATGTTTTTAGATAAATCCCTCTACATATTTGAAAAATTAAAATATAAAAGCAATCACATAGAAGTAATTTTGATAGATAGCTTTATCAACAAGAAAAACTCCTAGGTGCTCTTCTACTTCTTAGTGTAAAATCCATGGCCACTGAAGATCGATTATCATAATGAAATAAAAACATCTATAAATTCATTTTGGGAATATATAATCTATATCAAAATATTATTAGCTCTTATTTAAATCTACATAATCTCACAACATCCCTGAGATGTAAGATCAAATATTCATCTTCAAATTCCTATTTACGAATTATGGTTCCCTTATTTGAATTTAATTATCACATGATCTACATGGACAATTAAATTTCAATGAATATTTACTTTAAGGAATCCTAAAATGAATTATTAATCTTTATACATAGTGATAATGGACCAAAATAACACAGCAAGATCATCCCATCCATACATGAAAATTATTCCAACTTCGACCTTGAATCCAACAGATACTGGTTTAGTGATACTCCCATATTCTTCAATATTACATTGACATGTTCAACTTATTCAAGGGTTAAAATTAGGAACTTAGTATATACATATATATTTAATTAATCCCCATCAAGAATCAGATCATTTTCATTAATGACATGTTTTCGCTTGAATATCAGTAGTTTAGTATCATCCTAGATTCGATGTCTCAGTACATCACACTATGGATATTTAAAGCATATATGATCCTCCGAAGTGTGGTTTGGAACCAACTTTAGGATTCATCCATGTATTTAAGAACTTTATTGAGATATTGGAACAAGTATATGGGATTAATTTAACTACAACCACTTAACCATAACATTTGGAATCAACAAAACTCCACATCAACTTGAACAACCCCTACAATAGAAAAAAATGTTGGATCATAAATCTTTATATTCAATCATACATGGATTCTCATGATTCATACTCTATAAATATATAGTCTATTCATTAATTTTAAAAACTAATACCCACATTTACATCTCAATAACATATAACTAGTAATTGAGGTGAATTAGTTGAGAATGAGTAATGGCCTCAACACCAAGTTTTTTTCCTCATTGAATTCTTGTCCAAATTTGGATGGATCACAAAGGTTTGGTTGTAGTCAAGACGAGAAATCAACATCCACTCTCATTGTGGTGAGATCTGATAATGGGTTTTCAAAACTAATAACTTGGCTATGGTAAAGTGTCGACTTAACTCTCAACATTTTGATAAAATTTAGGCGACTTTGGTTGTAGAAATCATCCAAATATTGATATTAGATCAAGAATTACTCCTCAATTTCAATGATATACCTTAGGTTTATTTAATATTAGTTTGAATTAATCAACTATTTCAAAACAAAATATCATTAGAGACCCTATGTCTTTAATAAAAAATCAATATTCTTTTAGGATCTACAAATTCAATTGTCTCACTAGTCCACTCAACCTCCATTTATTTAGTTTAAGATTTTTAACATGGTATAATAAGGATTATCAGTCAATTGGTGGTGATATGTTTTATATACCATGGATTATCATTGATTTATAGTAGGTTTTAGTCAGATTACAATCAACCATGACCTTTCATGAGGTAGGTTATGCATTGATATTTTGGTCACATGATATGATCCCTCAATGTTTCTTGATATTTAATCATGGTAGGTCTATATTCATAAGACCGTGATATTTATCCCTTAATTGATAACAATGGATTGTGAATGGTCAGTCAAAAATGGCATCGTAACTTTAGGACATGATATAATTTCTTCTTCTCATGATATCATAGCATTTTTTATTGTTCCCTTTATAGGGCAAATTAGGGACATTTCCATTATTATGGGAATTATCGGTTAATGTTTTGTTATTTCACTCACATAACTGACTATGCGTTATTTATGGGATAAGTTGATTATGGTATGTACTATAACCATACCTCCATATGGTAGGTTTCCATTGATTTATTATTCTTCAGTACCTAAAACATATAAATAATAATTTAGTTCAAATAATAAATTCGAAATACAAAAAAAAATAAACTTCGACATGGATGTAATAATATAGATTTTAAATAAAACAATTATGAAGAAAATATTGAAAACAAAATCATGGAATTTAAGTTAATTAGTTTTAAATATTTAAAACTACAAAATCACCTAGAAATATATTATCAATGAATATTTTAAAAAATGTATATCTTTAAATAAATGAGATATTATAGAAATAATATTTTAACATTTAACACTCAAAATCATTAACAATTTATTTTCAATTAAAAATCACAAATATACAAGAAAACAATCATATATTAATTGATATAAAAATCACACAGTGAAATATTATCAGATAATCACCCTAAACATCAATTTTTATAAAAATAATCAATGAAATGTAGATTCAACATTTAATGGTAAATAGTAAATAATTCACTATTTAAAAAACATTTGAACTTTATAAAATAAATTTTATCCTAATAAATATTTGGAAAAAATAATTAAAATAATTCCACATCATGTCTCCTAGGTAATATAGTCTCTTCTACATAATAGTCCCATTTTCAAGGAATTCGAAACTGTATCACTTCCAAAATACAAGGACCGTGTCAAATTCATTCAAAATCATGTATCATATAAATCTGGGGACCATGTACAAGGTATCTAAAACAATTCCCATATGAAACCTAGGAGGTTCGCATCCCCTAACATGATTCCAAGTAACTCATCAAAAGAAATCCAATCTCATCCCAAAACTCATGGGGTTTACCTATTGAGAATCTAGTTTCATTGTAGAACATTTAGATCCATGGAGTGTCTCAATGGAATACCAAACCATTCATAACTACAATTTCTGGGAGTTCTTCCTAGGAAATCCAATATCATATAGAAACATAGGATAATTCTCCTCAAGGAATAAATTAGAAAAATACGACATCTTGATCTAAGGAGTGTCTCCATGGAATCCCAAACCATTATCAACATTCGGTTCCTAAGAGCACATCCTAGCTAATCTAATCCCATCTAAAAACACAGGGGATTGTCCTACGATATATCTAGTCACACAGTTTAATATTTGGATCCAAGGAGTGTCAAAAAGGTATCATGAATCATGGTTCACTAATAATTCCTAATAGAATACCCTAGGAAATTTAATATTGTCCAAAAACTAATAGGATTTCCTTTCTAGGAATCCGTTCAAACAGTAGGACATCTAGAACCATGGAGAATATCTACGGAATCCCAAATCATAATCAATGGGTGATTCTTATGAGAGTGACATAAGAAATCCAATCTCATGATGAAACTTAGGGGATTACTCATATGGAAATCTAGTCACATAGTACAAGACATGAAATCTATATCCAAGGAGAATATCTAATTTTTACCATATATCTAATGAATATCTTGGTTGGTAGTGTGTCTCACATTAAATATCTCATTAGTAACCATATCCTCACCAAACACAAATCATCGATATGGTTTATATGTTGAAAACTGTGATCATCCCTACCAGTTTCCCATATGCACCCTCTTAAGTCAATATCTCAATAGGGTATCCACTATCCCCTTAGGTCTCATCTTAGAATAATGAACCCATAAGGGGTTCCCAAGTCTGAAACACATCTCTTAGGTCAACCCCTATCACATGGAGGGAATGACATACCTAGGTATCATTAAATTCTCATTGAAGCATCAATATCATAATAAGAATGCAATACAAGCATCAGTCAAAAGATATGACTCAAAACTTATCTCACATAGTAGGTCATCTTAGGTTGGTGTTCACAACCAACCTATTTAAACCATTCCCAAGGCACCCCGACCTAGATATCATATCTTTTTGGGGAATAAACATACACCCCATTCTCATTTTCAATCCCAATAAATCTATGGTATCTCATGGTTCTATCATGACCTATTCAAACCACTTACTAAAAATATAACACTCTCATATTCAAATAGCTATCCAGAGCACCTAAAATAATGAAATCTATTTTTATTTAACATATTAATATCCCACACCTCAATATCCATTCATAACATGGTATACAATTATAATCAAGTCATCTACCATCAGTAACCAAGGAACTCAAACAAGTTCAAAACGGTCAAACATAGACTTTTACACTTTATTCCATCCATCGAGGCATTTTATTTAACTAAACAAATTAACTTAATTTAAACTAGTCGATCAACCTCATTAAAGATACCACATATATCATATTGATATAAACAAAATACATAATATGAAATTTTGTAAAATAGAGACCGCATAACATTATCAAGAAGATATTATCTTTTTAAATCACATCCCGACAACTATACCTAATATCATTGAAGTATATTTTTCCACCACTCATCATTTTGAGTCCCTAAATCACATCAATAATTTTTTTTATACAAATATTGATATTAATTGGTCACCCAAATAATACCCCTAAAAAATTTAAAATCATATCAATAATTGAAAAAAAAAATTATTATAAAAAATTATTATTAAATAAATAATTTAATACAATTTACTCTAAAACAACATAATGCTCAAAAACACACAGGGAACTCATGTTTCACTTAAAACACAACCAAATCAACATAGAAGGACCATAACACACTACTGAAACAATATTGGTAAAAATCCTTATCATGTAATGTTGATTTAGTATTGAAAACATTTTAATTTAGGAAAAACCGCAAAATAAATTCATATACTGATGTGCCTTCTCTGAAGTAGAGTGTGATTACATGAAGACATCATCTCAAGATTCCCAATAAATAAAAAAATAAAATACTCATAAAAGTAGTAAAATTATACCATGATAAAGTTCTAATAGAATAAGAATCCTAAATTGGATAATTGGAAATGATAGGGAAGAATAGGGTCTCCAATAATAAATGGTCAAAATTCAAGAAACTTGATCATATCATTGCAGAAATGAACTATGATCCATCCCAATTTAAGAGGATTCAAAAGAGAGGCAAGGGGAGAGGATGAAAAACCAAAATGGATTTTCCCAAAACTAAACCACCTAAAAACAAAAGTCACCTAACATGGAAAAATATCAAATGTGACCTATCTAAATAAAACCCAACCACTGAAATTTCATAGTATAAACTTGTTGTTTACAATGTGAAACTTATAGTAGATGCCATATCACTAGTCCAAGCCCCATTTCATGGCTTGGAGGCCCTCCTATAAACCCTTTCATCGTTTGAATTCTAATTCATTTAATGAAATTAGTTTTTCTATTTTTTAGTACCCATACCACTTCGAACATTCCTTGATATCCACTCAATCACACTTGGAATTCATCGAATGTCACACTATATCCAAATAAAACATTTATAGACATTAACATTTGTAGATTTACAATATGATTATGAGTTTCCAAGTCAAATACACCACCAATTAGATAATTTAAATTAAACTATAATTTCACACTGTAAAAATGTATATTGTTTTTAACATCCCAAATGTAGTACTTTACATCCCCAAGAAGTCTCATCACACTTTAGACCGTAATAAAAATATCATAATAGTCATCATAACATTCTCAATTCACCATATTGTATCATTTTAGACTGAATGAGATCCCACTAAGAAGGTCCCAATATGAGGCTCATTAATCATTGATGGACAATCCATTTCAAATCACTATCACCAAAACACGTAGATGGAACTCCACGATAGCCATATACACTATGATAGAATGGTGTCATTGATTCAATAACCATTATATTATGGTGATTAACACTATAATAATCATCTCCCATGATTGAATTATAATCCATGATTCTCCCCATTGTTATAATTTACTATAGTAAGACATTTATAGTGGTTCAATTAACTTCCTGGTATGATATTCACATCACCACACCTCTATAAGAAAACACCATTTAGTAACCAATACCCCCTCTCATTTATAATTTTTAACCATGTAAGATGAGTCTCTAAAACCTATTTTCTTGTCCAAATATTGGAAATTTTTCTAAAAATGCCCCAGATGATCCCTAAACACATTCTTCAGGCCTTATTCAACATGTATGATCTGGTTTTCAGCTAATCACATCAAATTATACTTAAAAAATTTGTTGGTCCTCCTCAGGAAAATCAACCTCGAAGATGACCAACCATTTCCACTAACATGCTATGTAATCACCCAATCCTAACTCCCTAATCCTTGAAGGAATATTGATATTATTTTAACACACACACATAAGTATAAACTTAAATTTTATATGAAATTATATGGTTGTATCCTAAATAAAACAAATATATTGTCATACCCTCACCTGAAAAAAAAATAAAAGGATAATTTGACTCCTATTTAGATCACATCACAATTATCCTAAGCCATGTGACAGCACATATACTCTATCAAACATTGTGTTTAAATCTTAAGTCTGGTGTATACCACCAAACCCAATACATATATATTTCATTTCTCACTGGCATTCCATTTCCATCTCGACCATTCATGAACAGGTCACATCACATCCCCAACCCCACCAACATGATGTTGTTACGTCATTACCCATGATCCATACATTACCAAATATTATGGATATACATGACTGTATTTATCTTATCTAACATCCATCATAACGATTTCAACAATTATCAATTCCCAATTCATCGGGATTACACCCATGACATCCATCTAATTCTATATGAAATGAGGGTTACACATTCTACAACCAATAGTGTTCTCCCCCCCCCCCCATATTAATTACCTTATACTACTCTATGAGCGCATCCTCAATTGGTCCCATAAATCAAAAACACTTCACACCTCTTAATCAATGCTCATTCATGATGTCTATACTGAAACAATCTGCCCATGGCGTCACTATCATCACAGTGGAGACACTAATCATTCTGACTAAATCATCAGGCCACCATGCTGGTGAAAATTTCATCAAATCCATCATCCCCCTGATAAAACCCAGTTACTCATATATTCATATTCCAAATGAAATAGAAAATATAAGACACACACTACCTCAATATAAGTCAAATCAAATAGGAATATTCTCCCATACTACCCTGTCACCCAACCTAACTCATACTCTCATATGTCACATATCATCACACCTAGGATTGAACACCTAAATTTCTAACCATTCACCTTGGTATACTAAAATAATTAAAACAAATCACCCCTATTCTAATTTCAAACCAACACTATATTCTACAAATGTAGATGAAAATCACATAATCACCCACTATCCTAATGTTGTATCAAAATCACTATCCCCACCGACCCTCTCACCATGCTCTTAATAGTGCATCCAGAATCGACTGGTTCATTAATCCTACAAGTCATTCCCTAAAACATCGAACATTTATATGAAATTAATATCTCTGAATGCGATTCTAGTAGTAAAAAATAGTTACTTTTTAACCTATTTCACATACTAAGTAGCACCTCACAACACTTTCAAAGCATCTATCATATATATTGCATCTAAGGTACTCACATTCCATTGATAAATATTCACTTTGGTAACCCTCAAATATATAACATGGACCATCTCAACAATATTACCTAACTAATTAATATCCTGATCCCCATATCAATGGTATAGGGCTCTCCCACTTAAATCCTAGGTATCATTTCAAATAATTCAATCACTTGTAATACCTCTGTATCACCATCTAAGAATTCACATGACTATCCACATGCCAAAATACCAACATTAGTGTTTATAAATATCCATTTAAACATGGAATACCATTATAAAATCATTATAACTCTAGGGATATTATTCTCACTGGTAATACTCATATTTGAATACCCCATCAAGAATATAAAAATATCTTGATAATCCCCAATATGCCTCTATGTATTGGAATCCCCCCTTTAATATAACAGTATGACCAATGTACACATGTAAATGATGGAATCCCCTTAATAAAATCTATGATGAGTAACCAAAATCATATGGTTTATTTAAGTAGAGTGAACAACACCAAGATATATAGACAATATCTATATAAGTTGTTAATAACACTTATTAACATAACATATTTTTCTAAACACCCCAAATGGGTTCCATACAAGGAATAAAATACCTTTACTAACCTACTAGGGTATCCTTAATTCCCATACATTGATGGAATCCATAGAATTATTCAAGGATAATCTTAATATATATACATATAACCTTCCATCAAAATAAAATTATATTGTGGTTCAACTATTTACAATTCCACGACAACGTTATATGGGAATATAGCATATAAGTTATTTCTAAAACGTTAAAAAACATAATCCCATTGTTAGTGATATTGATCATAAAAATGAATATATATATATATATATATATATATCATGTGAATCCTATGTAAAAAATATTATACATGATCATTGGACTCTTTCCAATAGATCAAGATCCTAATATACAATAACTCATAAGTCAGAAATATAAAAACCCATGTCTATCATGCTAAAAATGAATTTAAAAATAATAATCCCATAGCCATTGTAACCTTGAATTCCTATCGAAAAAGGTGTTCAGGATTCAACAGTCCAATATCTATCACAAGATCTAGCACATTTATATATCACATGTCAATCCCATCCCCAAATAGTATGACCAAATAAAACTCTGATACATTCCATGAAATTAGACACATAAATTCGCTGATACCACTTTATAACACCTAACCCTGATCTATGGACACTAATTAATACCTAGACTAGAGGTGTAACCACATGACCTTAGTCATGCCTCCCTATATGCCAGTGGTCACCGACTAGAAGCAGGGGACTTTGGTAGTACCATGGGGATACTATAATACCATATCGGAGTTCATAATATCAACATAAAGTACAAAACATCATAAAATAGTAAATAATCATATCATACATGAGAAATAAACATATCCATGAATAATAAATAATGAATGTGAAATAATACAATCATACAGACTCACAGTCACAAATGAATACTGATCACCCACTTGGATTACCACATATAAAAAATTAATAAATGAATTAAATTACATTGATGCTCTACTAACATCCCTGAGTATCTCCGCATCTAGTCTCTAAATCTCATATAGGCTATCCCGCTAAATAATACTATAACATGTATTTTCCCAATATGAACATGAAATCGGTGAAGTTTTATTGGGTATCCATGTTCCATGGCGTCCCAAGTAGGGTGTGAATTCCAATCAATATTAAACCACTAACATAGTGATATAAAGATATTTAAATAATTTTACATGTGTGTTAGGATAAAAATAAATAAAATATAAGAGAAGGATAAATAAATAACCACTAACAGTCCCCGAGTTCTTCTATTGAACTAGGGATCACCCTAAACTATCATCAACTAGTGCTTTTGTGTTATTGAGAACATCACACAACAATACCAACTGATATTTGTACCAAGAACAATTATTGTGAGAAATTACTAGGAAATATATTATATATTGATAAATATTTGATTCTTCGCAATATTTCCTAGGATATGTTGTCTCATCTGAATCTAAGGGAAATTACTAAGGAATTATTTATCATATCATGGCCAAATAGAAAGGGCTGACTTCATGGAATTTTAATGTATATCTCATATGTATCCAAGGAACATGTCCTTGTAATTACAAACTATATAACATCTTAATTCTAGGTCCATATCCAAGGAATTTAAAATAGTGTCTCATCTAAATCCAAGGACCATTTCCATGAAATCCCAAACCACGCCTGTAGGTTACCTTTAAGGGTTGCATCCCCTACCTCGATTCTAAAGAACTCATCTAGGTAAACATTTGATCATCTAAAAACTTAGGGTATTTCACTTTCTCTCTAATCCAATCACAAAGTATAAAATCCAAAACCAAGGGGTATCATCAAGTTATCTAAAAACATAGTCAACTTCTGATTCCAATGAGTATATCCTACGAAATATAATCTCATACAAGAATATAGGGTATTTCTTTCATGGTAATATAGTCTCATATTAGAACATATTGATCTATGTATTTACTAAAAGAAATCCCAAATCCATTCTAAACTATCGTTTCTCAGGATCATATCCAAGGAAATCCATTCTCTTTTTTAAAATTGCAGGATTAGCTATAACGACACATACCAAAGTGTCCCTTTATGTGACTTCCCAAGTCTCCCTCCAATAGGAAAATTTTTAGTGACTAGCATCGTATAGGCATATTAATAACATGGTATGCCAAAATCTAAATTACATGGTTATATAAACAAAACTCCAAGCCTATACAATGTTGAAATTTATAACAAATGAAAGAAACCATACATGAATACATATAAACATATGATTGTAGTATAAAAATAAGTAATGGGATGTATAAAAGGAAAAATATAATCCCAACAAAAATAATTTTCGAAAAATTCGAACCTGAATGCAATTATGGTGACTACAGTAAAGATAAACACAAGAACTAACCTCGTTATGATTCTCTCACTAAGAACTACCCAATCCTTATCCCTCTAGAACTCCATAAAAAAGGACTATCTTCTACCAAAGACATGAAACATGATGAAAAATATAGTGTAGGGGATAGTATATAATTCCATGTAGGGAACCTGTAAACCAAAAATCATATCACAAACAAATTGTAGTCAAATCTACACTGGTATGTTTCTACAACACATATAATCATAATATCTAGATATACTCAACAAATACAACCATTCTTATGGTAAATTCAAAATCCTAATTTCCTACTCAGTTTTCTACTTGAAGGATCCACATAACACCCATATAGGATAACACACTCCAAGAGTCCAATAACATTGATGAAGTCCATCTGAGAGGTTTTTTTCATTGTGTCTTGTCAGAGAAAGTATACACAAAAATTCTGAAGAGATATGATAAATTGACGAATATAACACCAAATCTCATTCTGTATACCAAAAAAATAATATTGAATAAATAACAAGTATATTATTTTCACCCATTTAGTTTTGGTCCCAATTACACCGACAAATCCACCTAGTGAAATAAGATGATAGAGGTTATCACTTCTGGCCTCACAGATGGATTCTAACAACTATAGATGTGAAGTCATTTCAATGGATCCCTATCCCATCTATATGATATGATTACATACCAACCATCATGTAAAGGATATTGGAAACCCACCATGTTGACAATTTTCTATTATATAGAGGAAAATGGATCTAATCCTACTTTGGAGGAGTACATGACATGTAGTAGTAGTATATGATGTGTAATAGTAATACATGACATGTCCCTATAGAACTGGGTCCTAATCGTGTAAAATGGAACTTGCCTATGTTCATGTGAAATTAAATTGCCTTTCCATTCCAATGTGCTTCTTCCCATGTATATGTACATAGCTCTTCCTATGTACACATAATCTGGAAGTGGCTGTGTGGGAGTATATGGTGTGTCTATGGATGTGTACACCAAGATGTGTATGCGTAACCATAGAAGAATACCCTAAGAAAAATGTAAAAGGGTCACATTCCATATGTCATGGGTCACACATCATGTGATTCTTAACTTCATCTTGAAAACCTAGCTACTATTAAGAGGGCCCTACATAGCATGTAGTTCCACTGTACACGCTATGTAATATGTGATTTATCAATAATTCCAAAAATAGAATCTTGTTTCTTCTATATCCTTCTAGAAAACAATATGGATAAACCCCATGTAAGAAACAAAGGAATACCATTTCCTGAGCATTGTCATCATAGAACACTAGGATACGACTTTTGAATCCATTCTAAAAATAGTCTTGCACACCATCCATCATGGGGCATCGAAGAATAGAATTTGGTTATACAAAACTATCAGATAAACTACATATTCTTCCTTCACATGATCCCCTCATCAAAATGATGGAACATTTATATTGAATTTTTTTGACAAAAAATGAGTGATAAACTCTTGATTCCGCAATATTTTTCGAATCATGGACTGTGGTATTTTCCTATTATGAATGAAGAAAATAGGGTAGAAATTGAAAATTATAACCACAAGGAATGAACCTCATCCAATATTCATATTTCCATTAAAATATTTCTATTAGAATAATTAAGTAAGCAAAAAAAATTCAATACGAAGAAATTCCACTAAAAATGTCTCTATAGATCCATCCTACCAAATGACCAATCCACAGATCAATCTATTGATTTATTGATTATCCTTCATATTAAAAATATATAACGGTGAAAGAATCTATTCAAAAAATATTCTTACCTTGTTTTGGATCAATTATTGATGAATAATGGATCCACATATTTATTGATGGAGTTATCCTAGGAAACCATTATACATCAATTATGGAGCCTCGATCCGGTTGTCATTTCCCAATGGATCTTCCTCAACACTATCTAAGGACTCTCCTTGATTTGAAGGTTTAGTAATCCAACCCTCTAAATCTACAATAAGTGCATTTAAAAATAAATTAAATTTGGTCACTTCATTAATAAATAAATAAAATAAATAAAATAAATAAAATAAATTTTTTTATTCAATTAATGCTCACGTTTAATTTTAAAAAATATCACTATGTCGATAAATGTTATGTCATGCCTAATGGAAACCCAAATTCTAAACACAATGGTCCCATCATATTTTTTTTATCGAAGCCTCCATTAATATATTATTCCACTTTTTTACAAAACAATGCACAAGCATGCTATTTAATATATTAAATATATTACAAATATTTATTTTGGATACAACAGGTCTCAGAATCTCACACCATCAAAGTTCATGATCTTAAAAATTATATATAAAGTAACCAACAAATAATTCATAGAAAATCAATGTCATTAAATTCACCTCACCTTACGGCTTTACATACCATATATTTGAAACAAGTGGGTACATAAAAAATTTATGGGTAATAAGAACATAACTAAAGCTCCCGCTCCCAAGTGATTTCTTGGATATTTTAGTACTGCAACCAGACATGCACTAAACAAAACACTTTCCTATGAAGGATTATCTCCCAATGATTATAAATCTCTACTTAGTACTCATCTAAGGTAGATCCATCCTTGATGTTCATCTCTCCCATGTTGATAGCATAAGATGGGTCATGTATGTACCTCCTTAGTTATAACACATGGAAGACATCATGAACCTTTTCTAACTGTGAAATTATAGATCAGAAGTACACCACCTTTCCAACTCTAAAAAATATATGAAAAGTTATGAGGAATATTTTATATGGATTTTCACCTCAACAAAATCTCCATAATCGACATCGAAGTGAAACCCATAAGAATGCATGGTCTCTCTCCTCGAACTCAAATGAGAATCATAATTGGTCAACACAAGAGTTATGGAAACTATGTGTTGTCATCTCCTACTCTTGGATGATTTTAAACATCTTTGTAGTGGCTCACACCAACTTTGGGACAATGAGTGATAACTATCCTTGGGTAGTCTTGCCGAGTGGGGACCTATATGGTTTCCCGTGAAAGTCCTCGAATGGTTCCATACCAATGGTAGAATGATAGATTTTGTTGTATGAAAATGCCACTAATGGTAGATGATCCTACCAAATACAGAAAAAATATAACATGTATGCTTGTAAAGTGTTCTCCACAACATTAATGGTCTACTCAGTCTGGCCATCAATATGGGGGTGAAAAGCTATGCTCAAATGAAACCAATTCCCAAATGCCTCGAACAATCCATTCCATAATCGAGATGTTATGTTATCATCACTATCAGAAAAAATAATTAAGGTAACTAAATGGATTGAGAATATATCCTACACATAGAGGCATCCCATGCTCTATATTGAACTATACTATCTAAAATCTAGGCAGTGTCTTGACTTGGTGAGTTAGTCTACGATCACCAATATGGAAACATGTCCCTTGGACGTATGTGGTTACCCATTTATAATGTCCATGGATATACTCTCTCACATACACTATGGAATCTCAAGGGGTTGAGATAAATCCATTATACCTAGTTCTTTAGCCTTCTTGTTCTAACAATTAACCGATAGATAAACAAACTCTGTAACTCCCTTATTCATCCCTTACCCAAAAAACAAATTTTAGTTGTCCTTTAACATCTTTTCCACACCCAGATGTAATAACAAATGAGACATTTGAAACTCTATTAAAAACTCATTCCAAAACATCATAGGTTCCATCATGAATCCCCTAAAAATATTTAAAATCTATCCAACTATATAAAATCCTTCAAGAGCATGTACAATGGATTTCTGAGTACGCAGGGTCCCACAGTCGGCATCCCCAAGTTATGTATCCTTGAATCTCTATAAAAGTGAATTGGTATTAACCATCAAATTGAGGCGACCTACTCTATCTCCTTCCTTAAAGAATAACTACACTTTGTCCAACTGCTCTAAAGTATCATTCAGTAACAACGAACAAGACCTATTGCTGAGAGAATCTTATATCACGTTCTCCTTCCTAGGAGTATAGAAAAGATTGAAGTCATAATCCTAGAGGAACTATATCCATATCTATTATCTAATTTTAATATCCATCAGATAGAAGATATAATTTAGACTCTTTTTGTAAGAATAGATGATAAACAACTTTCCAATTAGGAAGTTTTTTCACATATTTAGTTTGAATAATACTACCGCTAACTGAATATCATATGTCATGTAGTTCTTCTCATGTGGTATCAACGGGCATGAACCATAGGTAATCACCACCTACCACTGAATTAGACAAAAACAAATACTGGTTCCATATGAATTATATAAAAATACATACATGAAAACAAATTCTAGTAATCTCATCATGGGAGCGCTCATTAAGCTCTACCTTAACTCATGAACAACCAGTAGGAACCTCTCTATACACAAAAGAGGACCCCCCTTTGAGGTCAAAGTTATTGTGGGAGATGATATGATGGAGAAATAAGGTATGAATATTTTGTAATATACTACTAACCCATGGAATCTCTAAACCTCGATCACGCTCTTGGGTGTCTCCCAATATAACACTGCCTCAACCTTCCCCAGGTCAACTACCACACCATCTATTGAGATATCATTTCCCAAAAAGTGGTCCTCCTAAATCAAAAACTTGCACATGGAGAGATTCTTGTAAATCCAGTGATCTATAATTATGTCTAAAACCATCCTCAGGTGTTTCACATGGTCAACCTCATACACTGTGTAAACAAAGATATCATCGATGGAGAGTAACAATAATTAATCTAAGATGGGATGGGATATTACGACCATGATTCCCCTAAACACTACTGGGGTGTTCATAATGTAAATGGGAATCTCAAAGTACTCATATTCATTATAGAGATAATTGAATTATATTATCATTATATTCTTATCTCATACTCAAAACTGATGATTACCTGATATAAGCTCAACCTTGAAGAACCGTAATTCCCCTCTCAACTGACCAAAGAGAACAATGAACCTTGATAGTGGATACATACTGTTCATGTTCTCTTTGTTCAATAATCTACAATCAATAAATAATCTTATGATTACGTTATCCTTTTTGGAGAACAAAACCAGGATTTCTCAGGGTGAACCACTGGGTCTAACAATGTCCTTCCTCTTTAATTACTCAAAATACACCCTCATCATGTGAAACTCTATGGGAGATATATGATATTTTTGTGCAAATATCGAGGCCATAACCAGGTGTTGATCACTGCAAAAGTCTATCTTTTTATGGGGAGGTAATGTGATAACTTCCTTGGGAAAATGTACACATACTCCACCAACACATTATGGAACTAAAAACTCATAACATCCACTAATATAAGAGTCATGCTAGCCAAATAATCATTGATCAACTACAATCTTCTATACATGATTCCATCATTCACTCAATGCCTTTATTTTTCAACTAAAAAGGAAAACCTAGTACCATTTCTATGGAAACAATTCAACCTTCACCTAAAATAGTCTATATGGGCATAAACATTGGATAACCAGTCCATACCTAAGATGACATAAAAAGGCCCCATAACGTATACAAAGACATGCCAACAGTAACTTGTTCCTTTGAGATCTAGTTGACACTATCAACAGAAGTGTTTGATAACTAAGTCTTCTTTAACAGGATTCTCCAATTTCAAGGGTTTTTCCAGGGGCTCAACATGAATCTCCAATTCATGATCATGATTGTTGGAAATAATGGAATGACTAAAACCCATGTCTATTAGTACTACATTTAAGGTTAAAAAAGTCATAGATCACACAAAGTATCATCCCTAGAGCCTCTGGTTCATATGTCTCAACTACCTGCATATTTCCCTACCAGATCCTCTATCCCCCAATGCCTAGTTTGGACCACCAAGGGGTAGTGGTGGTAAAAGGATGAAGCACCTACCACTACTAGTTTCTCTCTTAACACGTCTTCCACTTCCACCACCCTGTGGAAATGTATTTTCTAAAAACTATCGCTTCCTCATTGGCCCATCCACTATATCTCTGTCAGTCGTTATCTGGGTGGGAAAATCATGAGATGAATTACCTATGATATCAAAAGATTATCACCATATCTCCTAAAGCATATTGGACCCATCCTGTGAACCCTAAAACATAGAACCTCAATCATGGGACCGCATCATGAAATGATTTGCATGTATAGGTCCCTGATACTGAGGTCAGCTCCTTGGTACTAATGTCTCTACTCCTTCATACCCACTACCAGCAACCACTTATTGTTTCCACTCTTCCAAGAAACACTCAACCACTAAAGCTCTCTCCAACACCCCAGAAAAGGTAGGAATGAATAGAGGTGTAACCCTGGCCAACATGTCTCTATGAAATCCTTATTCTAATATTTTATAATGGAAGTAATGATCATGAATCATATCCAATGAGTATATATAGAGGTTGGTGAAACTTGGTGAATAGTTAGATACTATTGTGCAACCCTTATGAGGTTGTAAAAGCTCTTATATGCATACACCTCTTAGTTTAGGTAGATAGAAAACCTCTCTTTAATAGTTATCATTCAATGACCATGCTAATATCACATCATCATAAGAAAGAATTAATAAATCCAAAAATCATTCTACTAAGTTGTAGTAAAATATCACTTCCAAAACCACCATATGATCAACCCATATATCAGGAATACAACAAATTCGTGTTGCAACCTCATGCCTCCCCTTATCTACCTATGATTTAGGGTAACCATTGTACCTTAGGAGAAACTACAAGTGAAACTTGTGATGTGTGATCATCCTGCATACCACATCTTCTGGTACATTGGGAATCATATACTATGTAAAACCCCAACTTTTTGTGGACAATTTTTTTCACAAAAAGTTACTTTTTCATTTATATCTTGCAATGCACTAAGTTAAACATTCATTTCACACTAAACCATCATGTCGTATGTTTAACGCAACATTGAGTTGGCGTACTATACATGCAAAAATGAGTATAGATTGTTTTTCAATGAATAAAAGAACAATGTTTTTATTTTGTTTTACGTAACACCAAATGTTTCTTTCACTACAAAAAAAAGTTCCTTGGATTGTGTTACACACAAGAGCAGCCTTCCTTGATAGCTTGTGGTGTACGCAATACCATGTTTCCCAAAACCATGATATATTATTAAAATAGTATATAAAATAGGTATTATGAATAGTATTAACCACATTTTTAATTTTATATGACATTTATATTCATCTTATGTATTTTATAGAACATTATATTTGAACAAATTCAATTATTCAGATAAAATAACTATTTTCATAGAAAAATGCAGTTTTACTGCCTTTTTATGGCGCATGAATTTTTAATATATTTTTTTATCACATTAATATATTTTTCATAAAAAAATCTTAATTGGAAGAGGTACATCATAATTTAACTTGTTTGAAATTTTCGTATGTTTTTGATGAAATTTATATTTTTAAAAATAGTGAAAAATACTTCAATTTAATTAAAAACCCTTCTTTTGATTTAATTTATTTATATAGTTTGATTATTTTTGAATTGGTTTAAAAGGGTAATTGTATTATGTTTTTATTGTTGAATAAAATTTTGGTAATTTTAAGTAATTTCATAATTAAATAGGATATAAAAACATGAAAATATTTTGATTGGTTTTTACTTCTTAATAAACCTATTTCTGGTTATGAAAATGGGAATTAATTTTAGATTAATTTCTACCAATTATATTTTTTGAAATATGAAAAACAGATTCAATATTTGGAATGTGTGAGTCCAAATTATCTTACTAGGTTAATTTTATTTTATTTTGGATATTATTAATAATAACTGCGACAATATTTATTTACCAATGTTAAAGGTAAATCAGGTAAATTAGGGTAACTAACAATATGGTAAAGATAATAAAACTACCATTACACCTACCAAAATCCTATTGAATTATTAAAGTCAGAAAAATTAAACTATGGGTTATAATTGATATATTTCAAGGACATTTTTTTAATGAAATTTATGTCATTATAATTATAACAAAAGAAGGTGACAACCTGTCACTCTCATATATCTTATAAGTATAATAATTTTAATACAGATATAAACATGATAAAACATAGAACATAAATACTATACAGAAATATAATGAAATTATCTACATTTTTTAAATCTATTTATAATTTTTATAGATTTAATATTTACCATTAATGGTGTCACCATAGTGATGTAGAAATTATTTTATTGATAAAAATATCAAATAAATGTTTTTAAAAATATTTGAATAAATATCATACAAACTAGTATATGTGATACAAGAATTATATTGTTGAATATGAAATGTTAGTATTGTATTAAATAATTTTGTTTGAATTTATCTTCTTTTTGGATTTTATTTAAATTCAAATAAATGAATTGTTTCAAAATTAAAACTGTTGATATATTATAAAAATAATATAGGATTAAATTATTTAAAAATCAAAAAGATATTTAAAAATTTCAAAGTGAAAATTATATGATCTAAAATTTCATTAATTATCCAACTATGGATAATTGACAACACATATGTAAATATTTATAGCAATTTAATATTTAGAATATTATTACCACGTATAAAATTAAATAAATTAAATAAGGATGCATCCAAATGATATGGTTTAAAATAAAAAAATAAAATATATAAATTTTATTGGTTGAGCGTATTTCGACTCATACTCATATTAACATCAAAATAAAAGATTTATGGATTATTATAAACCAAAAATAAATTTATATAAATTAATATTTCCAGACTTTCCTAAAGTGCCCCTCCACCCTCTTATACATGGTCACCACCTCTACCCACATACTCACACATTTAAATCCCTTTAGGTCATCAAACCTCTGCTAATATAATCTCAAAATATCCATACCTTCCTCCTAGATTCCTCACATTGGGAATAAATCCATCCTAGGGAGACCTTTTGTGAAAATCAAAAGGCGATACTCGAAAAAGAGGTGATTTTTTTATCACCTCTTTCAAAATTGTTTTGTTCTTATACTACCTATTATAATTTTTTTACATACTATGTAATAAATCCATTATATTATAAATTATGAGATTTTATTATAATTATTGTACAACCTTATACCTCATTTTATCTATCATACGAATAACAATATCACCCTGCATGAATACGTATGACTTACCGTCTCTACACCATGGTGTAATTGTTATTCAAAAATACTTAATTTGGATTAGTATATTCATGAGTAAAATGGATTTAAATAATGAATATAAAACAATAATTATTCTTTAAAATTATTATACCATCCAATTCGATACTATTTAGCCATGAAGGGAATGATATAATCACCCGTGCGTACGTACAACTAGCCGTCTCCACGATATGAAGAGATTCATTATCCATGTTAACCATTAAAGAATGATAATAAGGTATATATAATAAATAATAATGAAATATATGACATAATAATTCTACTATATATATATATATATTTCATTTAATTTCTTTCATTCGATTCAATAAGGAAACAGAAATAGCGTTCATGCGTACGTAGGACCTACCGTCTCCATAAAATGTATATTACATTTCATTTATCTATATATTATATATATTTATATACTGAATATATATGATATATAAATCATATTTTACATTATGAAAGTAATTATATCATGATCTATGTAATAATATCGAGAATAAAAAGTCAAACCCATACGATAAATAAAACGATTATTAACCAAAAGTTTCATTATCATGTAATTGATAAATGAAAGGGTAATATAAAGTCATAAGTGAATCATATATGATTTCATAAATATTATTATTATTCTATTAGAAGTTAATAATCTGTTTAAACCCACTATGTAAGAGGTTCAAAGATATATGGAAGAAATCAAACATACAGTAAGGGATAATTTTACAATTTCATTTTAATCTGAGATTGTTTATATATATGTATTTACTTGGGACATATTTATCATGCATGTCCATGTTTTATAAAAATGGTTTCTTAAAATGTTTACTATTATTATATGTGTGATTAAATTTATTTTTACCCATTTTTGACTTTTACTACAAGGTATGGAAGGAAAATTTATTTTGTTTACTATAAGAAGTTCTTTTTTCATTTTTCAGAAAAAAGTATAATGAGAATGTTTTTTAACTTATATAGCATGAATGTATTTTTTACTGTTTCATTACGACTTATTTCCATGAATCTTCTTCTAAACTATTTGATGTTTATGTTTAATTAAATTAAATTATTTTAAAATTTCATGCCATTTCAAGAAAATAATCCATTTTTTAAGAAGAAAGGATATTTTCCACAAGAATTAAGTTCAAGTGTTTTATCCAAATTATTATCTACATAAGATAATGCTCTTATATGGGGTTCAGTTTCTATCCCTATTATAACATCATTGTGTAAATTACGTAATGATATATTATATTGACTATGTTATGATGGAATGATGTTTAAGAAAACCATTTTATTTCTTGGGTTATACTACGATGAATGAATTATATTTTTGTGGAACATGGAAGAATGATTTCATTATTTGATGGGTGGGACCAATATCTCCCTCTAATGCATTAAGTAATTATTTACATCTCATGAGATAGACATGATTAGAATGGAAAGTAAATCTGGTTTAGTAATACAGGGAAATAATGGAATGTAAATCTGGTTCAGAAATACATGGCTCGAATGGCTTGTAAACCTAGTTCAGTAGTGGACATTTTCCACCATGATGGTCTTAAAAACAATTATGTTGATACTATGGAAATCATATTATGTGCCTATTTTTTTCCAAAATTCCATGTTTTATTATAATGCAATTTTATCATAGTTAATGTTTTTTTATGATCTATTCCTTATGCATTACCAGGATTTATTGCATGACTCATGATTTTGGTATGTTTTTTCAAAATTTATTTTCATGTTACTAAATTATTAGTTTTATGTTTTGTAAGATATTTTCCATGCTTAACCTTACTGGGAATTTGAGCTCACACATTTTCATGTTTATTTCCCCCGAATATTTGAAAATGATATTAAGTAGGATGTATCAAAAATGTGTTCTAGTTATAAAGGACAAAGAAAGAGATGATGTAAACATTTTATAAACCAGTTGTTTATGTTTTCTTGTTTCAAAAGGCACTAAAATAATATGGTATTTGGGAGTCTAATGTGTTATGTTTTACTTTTTCCACAAATGTAGTGCAATTTTCATGTACATCAAGCTCGGGCCTTTAAATTTGGTATCAGAGAAATGGTTTAGTTAACATTTGGAAACTAGGATTCACAAACATTAGTGAAATCCCTTGATATATTACTAAGGGATGTCTAAGGATGTCCTTAAGGGTATATTTAACTATATTTTATAGTCCTATAATTATGGTAATGATCATGAATAACCTAGGAATAAACCTATGATATCAGATATTGAATGTAATCCCCATTGATTATATTATTTTCCTAGTATGATTTTTTCCTATCACACTATTGTTATGGATTTTGAAAATGGATGGAAATAAGAGGATTCATGTTAATGGAGAATATGATGGACAATAGAATGATATTTTTCATGATAAACCAAATTAAATGGGAGTTGGATGGTGAAAAATCCTTATTATGCCTAATTAGAAATCTCATAATATGATCTATAATCTCAACTATAATGATTCTCCTAACATAACTAATAAGAGAAAGATGGAGTTTCATGTTGATCATAGAGGAAATAAAATTCAATTTTACTCATGTAAATCATGTGGGAAGAGGCATCAAGGGGAATGTTTCAAAAAAACTGGAAATGGTTTGGGTGTGTATAATAAGGACACAAAGATATTAATTGTAAAGGAAAACGTTCAGTTGACATAATGGATAAGGATAATGGTATTTTGAAGACATCAAAAAAATTTAAATGTTTAAAATTTTGAATGTATGTGAATTATGAAAATTGATTCCCCAAGGGAAAATCTCAAGAAGGGAATCAACATGGTCTTATTATTATAATTTATGTTTTTGAATATGAAGAGAACAAAAATGATATATGAGATGAAAGAAGTGTTAGAGAACAAAATGATGAAGCTCGATCAATGGTTTATGAAGATAATTGAATGATTAGATGATTATCAAGAATAATGTTTTATAGGAAATTTTATGGTATTATGGAATTAAGAAACATCTATATATTGTTACACTATTTTTTGTCCTTATGAATTTAAATTTATATGTTGAGTGATACCGGTAACCATTAAAAGAAATTAAGATATTTTTTGGAAGACGTGTTATATTTGAATAATTTTGGGATAAGAAGATAATGAAATGTGTCATAGTATTTCTCACCTCATGAATGATATAAGTAAAATGTGGTATCATGTTTTGATTATATAGAATTTTTGTTATTTTTGGTATATAGAAAGAGTTAATTTTGAAATAATATATTTTTTCACCATGTTTCTATGATAATTCAGGTTATTATCTTTTTTCAAGACAATACACATTTAAGGTATTCACATTTTGGAACTTGACAACCATGAACTACCTAGTGAGATATGGGAGAAAAATTTTATGTAGATTTAGTTATCCTATTTATAATGCATTCTATTTTTAGTCTTTGGGATGATTATAATGTTATCCATTTCTGTATAGTATAAATTATTTTCTAGTTGTTTTTTTAGATTCATGTATTATCTAACTATATGTGGAATTATTTATATTTGAATATATGTGATAAATTTTTTTTGAGATAGATGGAATGACCTATAATCCAATCCTATGATCTTCTAACATTTAAATAATGAAAAATTCAACTTCATTTCATTAAAAAAGAGACGAAGTGGAAATTGTCCAAGGAATGACCAATAATGAGATTGTACTGAAATCATGTAAGTATTTATTTTCATATTCTTTAACATTAGGGAAAGGATATTGAAAACCAAAAATGATATATTAGTACCTTCTTTCTAATGAATCAGATGGTCCCTTAAATCATCCCAGATTTATGGATTTCTGGTTGTTAACATTTTTCAACCTTGTTCTCTATCACTATCCATCAGAACATGATGGTTAGATTTATCTTCCATATCCATGTTTTCACTTACCGCTTATGTTTACCTATGTGTAATCCCAGTGATGAGTTACATTGGGTAACTGATATATTTAACTTTCTTTTTTAAAACTAAGTTTTAGTATTCCTTTTTATGATGTGGGTTTCCATGAAAGAAACATTCAAGAAGAAAACCTTTTATAACCCTAAAAAATTTCGAGGGTGAAATTAATTTTAAAGGGGGTATAATGTAACACCAAGAGTTTTTATGGAAATTTTTTTAGAATGAATTAAAATTTTCATATATATATTGCAATCCACTATGTAAAACATTCCATTCACACTAAACTGACTTATCGTATGTTACACACAACACCAAGTTGGCGTACAATACATGCAACCAAGAGTATATAATTTATTCAATGTATAAATGAACTATTTTTGGATTCTGTTATACATCCAACCAAAGTAATATTTTAATATTCTCAAAACAAACTTGTCTTGTGTTACCCACACAAGTGACCATCCATGATAGCTTGCGTTGTACACAATACCGTTGTTGATGATCCTTTTTCTTCATAGATTCCAAAGGAATGTAAAGGGAAATGAATTAGCACAAATTGATTCATCCTTTGAATAAAATATCAAAAATAGACAATGGGATGGACATGGAGAAGATTTCCCATAAGTCACGCAAGTCCACTTGCACGACGCCTAGTGGTCGCACAAGTGACTTGTGCGACCTAAGTGATAACCGCCCGGGGTCTTCTCCTACCTATAAATATACCATGTGGGCCCCCCATTCAGGGAGGATTTTTTTTTCAGAAACTCATATTTGAGCTCCCGACACCCTAGTCTCTTCTCAAAACTTCAGAAATACTTCAAAGGTAATTTATTACCTAGAACGGATGATATAAAGAGGGGGAGGAAGGCCTAAGTGATGAAACTCATCAACACTTGCGCGCCTGAGTGGCCATCCCTTAAGAGAAACAAACACACTTGCACGCTGCCTTACTCCTTCAATAGAACTTGTGCGCCCCTCTTCTGGAAGAACCTCAAGAGGATTCTAAAGGCTTTAATCACAAGTCGCTCAAGTATTACTTTGTTGGTTAACCGTCGCGCAAGTACCCCATGTGTCGCGCAGGTATACCTGCGTGACCAGGACTTGTGCGCCCACGCAGTACCTTTGCGCCTACCAAGACTTGTGTGCCCCTGCTTTTTTGGGTGCCCTTCTTGCCCATTTTACTCCTCTTAAGCCATTCCACCTCTCCTATTCAAGATTCAATCTTCATCACACTCTTCAAAGCCATTTATGGCATGATTTCTTGATTTGGATTCCTTATCTGAAAGGAACTCTGTGGAATATCTCTCAAAACCTAGTGATTTTTTACATCTTTATGTCACTAAAAAATTGAGATTTCATTCATTCAACCTCATCCTTTAAGATGAGAGAACCCCTTAACCTGGGCCTCCTTTTCAGGAATAAGCCCAGTCATAATTCTCAAATCTGGGCGTCCCCCTTAGGAGTAAGCCCCAACCATAATTCTTTTATCATGGGCTCTCTTTTCAGGATTAATCCCCAGTATCAAACATGGGCATCCTCCTTAGGAGTAAGCACCAAGTTAGAGTATTTAAAATCTCCATGAAGCACATATACCTTTATGGACCCTGCTCCTGGATTTCTTCCCTAAAGTAAATCCTAACCTTCATTTATCTGGGCAGTCATACATACATAAGCCCCACATTATTTCTTATGATTGCATCTTTCATGGCACAATTGTCTAATTTTTACCA
Source organism: Viscum album (assembly GCA_963277665.1). NCBI lineage: Eukaryota > Viridiplantae > Streptophyta > Magnoliopsida > Santalales > Viscaceae > Viscum > Viscum album. The sequence continues at coordinate 854,941,415 of OY728139.1, forward strand.
ATACATCTTGTTTCTCACATCGAGCATGACTCACATGATCTTAGAGTGTAAAAGTAATTATCACATCCTTCTATGAGCCATCAATCATAAACATCATACCCCCTTACTATAACTACGTGGGTTCTGATTCCTTTTCTAAACAAAGGATACGTAGGTAGCCCGTCTGCAGGTTCGATCCCAACTCTGAAATGATCCATGTACTTCTGAATGAAAATAAACTCCAAGTGCCCCACTGAGTGGCTTTGAAACCAGCATGGTCATCATAATGACCAAGATACTTCTATCTAAATGTGTCTAAGGGTACCATTGACCAAGAATCCCTAATAAATATAGATGATTCTCTATCGATGAAGAACCTCAAATACATATAAAAGATTCTCTAAATTTCCTACATATCGACCATTGATTGTCAGATCTAAAGGAAAAATCATTTTGTATTTGGTAATGTAATAAGGATTCACGAACATAACTTAAATCTATAAAGAGAGTCCCGAAGTAGACAATAATTCCCCTAAAAAGGTGTGATGAGTGAAAACTCCCATCCTCTCGACCAATGCAAATTCCTAAGCCTCATCAGTCCATAAACTAATGAGCACCTACCTTTGGGAAGTAGGTCCGAATGGATGTGGAATCATTAGATGTTTTCGGTTCTATGAACAAACCCGTTAGAAACCGATCGGAATGTTTGATCCTCCCATAAAAAAGAGGTCATCCCCGGAATCCGAGGGAAACAAAAATGGTGAACCTGACGTGAATCCTTAACCAAGTTAAAATAATGTTTTACCCATTTGTTAGGCCCCTATTTAAAACTCAATGAGAGGGCCAACAAAAAAAATCATTGACAAATGTGCTTATCCAAAAGATGTAGTGGCTGAATTTATCATGATTACGTCTGTTATATCAAATAGGCACTCTTTTCCAAGATCTTCTGCATTTCTAGAATGGCTACTCTCAAGTTCACACCTGTGAATACTGCTGCTGCAAATGCCACTACTGCTACTATAGCTGGATCATCGTCTGCTCTAAGGACGATATCACCTACTCAGCGTCTTCAACGCTGGGTATCAAACGTGCTGGTTAAGGAGTACCATCAACACGGTACCATCCCAACTCTGGAGGCTTCCCGACAAGCCCTACAAGTAAACAACTCACATCGGTCGTCCGGACAACGACGACCAGTGATCAAGAAGAAGGCGGTGCTGACTACCGTCTCCAACCATTTCGGGTTGTTATCCCCTTAACATAATCACCATTTTAATCATTATTCTAGGGAGGTGAATGAGCAGGTCCCTCATGGCCTTAATTAACACAGAAAGGAGTCCTTCCTGGGGGATCCCACCAATAATCGCCACCAGACTCGTGCGGCAGTGCGCCCTCAACATGATGAGGGTACCGACTCCAGGCTTTCGGCTCAGGTTCCTCGAACCCGAGCAAGCAAGACGAACCCCCAGAGGCGGAATCCGGTCAACAGTGAGCAGGTTCTCATCTCTTCCATCTTCGGAGAAGTCCACCAACCTAACTTGGTGACAAGCAACGAGCAAGCACATACACCTGCCCGTTTTAATTTCGCTATCCAGCAGACTCGTCTGGCAGCATCACGCCAATCCCACCAAGAAATTCTGGCGGAGTACTATAGGCAGGAACATACACCTGTTTATACATCATCAGCTAGTCAGCAGGATCGTCTGACTACATATGATGGATCTTGTCAACCACGTTTGGTGAAGTGCAATCAGCAGGCACATACACCTGCTAGTATTTATCAATACTATCAACAGCCTCGCTTGGTAGCATTCAGAGAAGTTAGTCAGAAAGCCCCAACAAAAAATAGGAGGCAGACTCAACTCTCTTCCCCCACACTTGAGTAATGTTAGGATTCACTGACAGGAAAAGGAGGACAGGAGCAGGCACATATGCCTGCTCCAAGCCCGGAATGGACGTATATTCCCATTCCGGTAGCTGAAGTCACCAAGTATATTCTATCAATGCTTAAAGAGCAGAAGAAAATCCCTATTCATATTATGGATTCCTGCCAGGATATTATAACAACTCCAGTGGCATCTCAGGGAAAGACACATAAATCTATCCCTACCAGTGGAGTGATACATCAACAATTCACACTAAAACAGACACACACATCTCTTCCAATTTAAGAGGGTTGTGGGGCATACTCCCCCATATCATACGGACAACCATGTCAGGAATATACACCTGATTTGAGTACTGATCATCAGCCTAACCTAGCCATATTTCCTGATCAGGCATATACACCTTCTTAGAGCAGCCACATTCGTCAACAAGTGGTATCCAAGGTGAGTAAGAAGGCATCTAAGAAAAAGACCCACCCAACACAGTCAGGAGATCAAGAGCCAATCTGTAACAAGGCCTTGCTCGATGATGGAGTTCTTGAAGCCCTCAGACAATTATCTGTTGAAATTCAATATTCTAATCCCTCATTTCCCAATAGTGGGAACATTAATTCTGAAGGTCTTCAACAGAAACTTCCTCATGAAGGCTTGCTTCAGGACAATTCGGTCGATCTCGAAGTTTCATCTTCAGATTAGAGCCATAGGAACCCTCTGTGTGGTCAGAAGACCAAGGAGCAAGAGATATCATCTTTTGCTATAACCCATTAGGATTTTCCTCCCCATGATGATGAATATCACTGCGAAAGTCCTCTCCGCAGTAGTGTTGTACATTGCCCAGAAAATGCATCAGTGGACAATGTAGTTCCGATAAATCTCTCTTACTTGAGACACATGTAAATGCGAAACCAGTCATGTCTGAAGCTTCATCGCTAGAAGGTGAAATACTTTCTCAATCAGAAGATATCCCAGGGTGTAGGTCATTCTCCGAACCACCCCTAAGGATTGAATCTTCTAGTTTGATCAATGATTTCTCTACCAATCCTATTTAATCCAATGAAGAAACAAGGAAACACCAACTCTGGTCAAATCAGGTAGAATAATCTTCTTCAAATGATAAAGAGGAAATGCTAAACATAAGAAAACAACTTGCGAAAGGTGAAGTGCCAGTCATGTTTTGGTATTTGGCTGACTCTCAGTATAATATTCCAGAAATGTTGATAGAAGATGAAATTCATGATATTAGTCTCAACATATGGAAAACACTTTGTCAGTTGAAAAAGAAATTATTATCTTATGATGAATATGAAAATCATCTTAAGATAATAGAAGGGTTATAATGTCAGATTGATTTGGCGTCTCTATCAGTCTCTCGATATCCGAAGGCTGAAAAGCAGCAGAGAGCCCTTCAATGTTCATGCCTTGTCGTACTAAGAAGATTGCGTCAGTTAATTGCCAATTCCCCATCTGGTAGTCATGTCAGAGGATGGGGTGTTCATGGAGTATTGCATTTCATGGTTCTCTCCAATCAGCAAAGCCACCGAAAATGGTCTCACGCAATTTTATTTCCCATGATCGGCCATAGTCAATGGGATTTATTTGTAATCAAAATCTTTCCCAAAAACAGGCTTCAACTAGTTCCTCTCGAAATCAAGAATACAGAGAACAAGTTGTCAAATTACCCTTGAATCAAGAAAATGAGAATATTAAACAGGCTTCTCGTTTGGAGCAGAGCACATCACCAAGTGACAGAAGTGTCAAAAATTATCCAACGGTCTTTTAAACCGGGTGATAAAAGTGGATACAGGTTAATGCATCCAGCTAATTTCCAGACTAAGGTTCGCAAGATCAAGAGGACATTCAATAATGTCTTAGACATAGCATGTCAAGAACCACCCTAGCTCGCCAGACTGGGGACTCTTTTAAACCAACCCTCAGAATCAACAAAAAGGATTCAGAGAGTTGAGCGAGAACAGCAGGGAAAACCGCAATCCACTGTACTGAGGACTTTTTCAAATCAACAATCCCCTCCTCAGATAAAGTTGTTCTTTTATTGATTGGGGAAGAAACCTCAAGAGGAACGAAGAGCCAGATTATTAGGAGATTCCCTCCAAATTACGGTTCGTCAATAAGTTCCTGAGGGATCGAATCAAAAAAGGCAATGTCTCATCAAAGACATGGAAGGAGACAATATCACAGAAATGCTGATAGAAGGGATGCGATGAGTTATACATCAATCAATGTCATCAATGTCGTTGTTGCTGATCCACCAGATGAGGCTCACTCAGGGGACACAGATGAAGAGGTTCTTGCTCAAGAAGATGTATGCACTAACACAAATCAAGAAGGTGTGTGTACACGAAGTCAAAAGATTACTCAGAACCTAGTTAGTCCTTCGAGTAACCCACTTCCTCCTCTCCGAAATGGATCCAACAAAGGGAAGGGAAAGAACCAAGTTACATATCCTTCCTCTGGAGAAGGTCAATCGCTCTTACAAGAGAAAAGGTTTGCACAACAGGAGGAAGAAATGAAGGAATTAAGTAGTTTGAATGCAGAACTACTTCAGAGTAGTCTTCTTCTTAAGCATGTAGGAGTCAGTCAGCCAAAGGAATTTGTTACAGCTACTGAGATGGATCAAGAATATCATCCTCTATAAGTACACACTCACAGGTCTAATCCTACGGGTCAAGTGCAACAACAGTTGGTAGTTCTACCATCTGTTGCAGCACCAATCGCCACATCTTTCCAAGCTCCAGTCATTACAACTACCTAAGTCCAAGTTCAACCAGATGTTTCTCAAAAGTTAATAACTACTATTGAGTCATTAACAGCTCGGTTAGAAACTATGGAAGGGAAACGTGCGCATGTTCAACCAGAAAAGAAAGTTTACCCTAAATGGGTAGATTCAATTTCTCCTCAATCCAGTTTTAGGAACCCTTTATTCCCTATTTTAATGGATCAGGAGATCCTGAACATCATTTGATGCATTACGTGTCTTGTTGTGATCCTACGATGGAAACTCTGGAGTAGCAAGAAGCAGTGAAACTCAGATTCTTCATACAAACCTTACAAGGACCAGCTTTTGTTTTGAATACAAGCTTGCAATCCAGGTCAATTACCGGATGGGAAGATCTTCACCAAAAATTCCTCCGTCAGTTCAGCTCAACTTTGCCAAAGACAACCGTTTTCGATCTTACAAACTGTAGGAAAAGGGAGAATGAAAGGGTCTCTGATTTCATTACTCAATGTAAGGGATTAACATATTCCTTGAGTTTAGCACTCCCTGAAGAATAATTGTTGCCAATTGGTGTGGAAAATCTACCTAACGAATTACGCATGCAGTTAATCCCTGTGAAATACACAGGAGGGTTTTGAGACCTTAATTCAATCGCTCTGCAGATTGAAGATTCCCTTATACAGGCTAAGGCTAAATCTCTTGTAATTCCATTAGCTCCAGGAAGGAGAATAGGTAAAGTAGAAACTGCTATAGTTATGCTTAAACAAGCACATGTACCTGTTTCTACCTCAAAACCTTCATCTTCTCGAAGGGATCCACCTTCTAAGCACCAACAACAAAGGCCTTTTCATCCAAACGATCAAAGAGATCAAAGACGAAAACAATTTGAGGATCTGAAGAGCGAAACATACTCTTTCCAAAATGAAAAAGTTCCTTGTTATTTCATTTCGGCTCTGGAAAACAATTTGGTTCAATTTCCAATGCCCAAGAGGAAAACAATAAAGGAGATGAAGACCGTCCCAATTATTGCCCTTTTCATCAAATGTTGGGGCATCCCATCCAGGATTGTTTTGTCTTTAAAGACCTCCTGCAAAAGATGGTCGACTCGGGAAAAGTCACATTGAAAGGCTCCTCAGCCCAGGTAGCATGTGTCACTACTACAGTTCTAGAGGAGGAAGGTGAATGGCAAGAAGTAAAAAAGAAAAAATGCACAGAAGTATGATGATTGGATGGTCAGAAAGACAATCAATCAAACTCATGAAATTTTGCGAACACAATTAAAGAAACCAATTGTGTCTTCTGCCATGAATTTTACGGCAAAACCCTCTTCGTCAGAGGGAAAGACCTCAAAGAAACAGCATGATTCAAATAAAGAATAAGAATCAGAAGAAGATGAGTATGTGTCAAAGCCTATATTGTCTTTGACTTTGGAGGACTTCATGCCATCTACTTCAAAGCCATGGGAACTGACCCACCAAATGGTACATCCTAAACAGGCTAATCAGGAAGAGTCTTCATCAGATGAAGAGTAAATCTTTGGTTCTGTTAATATGATTCAATTAACAGATCCATATGCCAGTCACAGTTTCGATTTCAATGAGCCTGAATTCCCTGTATCAAACATAGGAATCAGAGGAAATTACAGGGGCTCAGGATACAGGGGAAGACGTCAAGCTTTCAGAAGCCACTATTCCAATTCTACCCCTGCTAGAACTATATAAGCAGCAGAAACTTGTGGTAGAGCCCTTCAGTGAGCTCAACAAAAACAAGAAAGTTCTTCTACTAATAGCAAATTTAGTCCTGGCATAGTTATTTGGGAAGACCGGTTGAAGGTTCTATCTTCTTCCTCTCAGCAAGTAAATGGATCTAATCGGTCTAATCATCCAAAACCATGAATATTTCTAAATCCTATCCCAATACAAGATGCATCAACTTCCAAAGAATCTTCTTACAAGGTACCTGCTAAACCATATATTCCTATTGGGAAACGCAGACCTCTGGATCAAAATTATGATATATTGAAACACTTGTCCCATGTACTAGCCAAGTTATCAATTCTGGATGCTCTGAATCTGTCAAAAGATCTTCAGGAAGCACTCATCGAGGCTTTGTCAAGTCCTCAAGAGTTTGAAACTGAAATTGTTGAAGCTGAAGTCTATCACATAGAGAATAATCCATCAGAATGCCATGCAATAATATCTTTTATTGATGAAGATGAATATTATTTTGCGCATGGTCATATTAGACCATTTTAGTTGTCTAGAAAGTTCAATAACATAGATGTTCAAAAATCTTTCATTGACAATGGTTCAAGAGTCAACCTCATGCCCATTCGTACACTTCGTCGATTGGGCCTCACGGAATCTGATTTATCTCCTTCTACCATGATGCTACAGGGATATGATAAAAATGAACAAGAACCAATGGGTGATGTTACACTTAGAAATCAGTTTGGAGATCTTGTATCCAATTCAGATTTCATGGTTGTTGATCAAGACTCAGCCTTCAACATCTTGCTTGGAAGACCCTAGCTACATCAACACGTGGCTATCCCTTCATCATACCATCAATGCCTCAAATATTGTTTTGATGGTCATGTTGGTACATTGTATGGGGATAAGGCCCCATTCAAGACATGTGAGTCTCAATACTTTGAGGTGGAATTCTATCACATGAAGCAAAGGGAGAAATCCATAACAAAGGAGATTACCAAAGTTAATGCTCCATATGGTTTGGAAAAACTTCCATTAAATCCATTTACAGATGTGAGTACAGATTATGTGTTGCCTATCAGTCAAATTGACAAGATAGACCCAAATCAAAATACTCTTATGGAAAGATCCATAATGTCAATTACGGAAATCGAGCCAGACAACATGGGAGAAATTGGTAATCTACCAAGAAATTATGAAAGAAAAAATGGTGACGTCTTCATTTCATCTGCTGAAATACAATAAGTCTATGCTTCGCCAAATAGGCCAGAAGAAGCTATAGAAACATCGGAGGTGAACAGTGATGTCAATTCTCAATCCAACATCTCCACTTTATTACCCAAAGAAGACCCTTCATCATCAATCAAGTCGGAAATGGAAGCTTCTTCTTCAAGATATGAAAATTTTGACATCTCTTCGGATCATGAGAATTCTACTTTATCATCTACTATGCAAGTAGAAATGGAAGAAATAACACCTGATGAAGAAGAAGAGGACGATCTCAAAAATGCTTCTCCAGCATTTGAAGAGGGTATCTCTACCACTGTGGATGAACTCAAAGAAATAAATCTGGGTACAAAAGGATATCCATGCCCCACTTTAATCAGTGCGGCCATGACTCTTGAAGAGAAAGAGATGTATATTTCTTTTCTAAACAAAAATAGAGATATATTTGACTAGAACTATACAGTAATGCCCGGGCTTGATCCTAATGTTGCAACTCATTATTTGGGATTACCAGAAGAACATCGAGGATTTAAGCAAGCCGTGAGAAGAACACACCCATCTTAAGCTTCCAAAATTGAAGTTGAAGTGGATAAACTTATCAATGCTAACTTCGTCAGAGAATTTCAATATCCCAAATGGTTGGATAATATTGTCCATGTAAAGAAAAAGAACGGAAAAATTATTGTTTGGATTGATTTCAGAGATCTTAATCAGCATTGTCCTAAGGATGATTTCCCAGTTCCGATTACAGAACTTCTAATTGATGCAACAGCTAGATATGAAGCACTTTCCATCCTGGATGGATATTCCAGATATAATCAGATCTGAATGGCCCCATAAGACAAGGAATCTATATCCTTCATGTCCCCTCAGGGTGTGTTTTGCTACCGGGTAATGCCCTTTGGCTTAAAGAATGCAGGTGGAATGTATCTGCCTGCCATGCATCATAACTTCAAACCCTTCTTAGGGAAGTTTGTTGAATGCTATGTAGACGATTTGGTAGTTAAATCCAAACAACTTTCTAATCACGTGGCTGATTTGGAAGTCATATTCTGCAAGATTCGACAACATTATTTAAAGATGAACCCCTTAAAATGTGCTTTTGGGGTAACCTCAGGAAAATATATCGGCTTTGTTGTACGCCATCGTGGTATTGAAGTCGATCCTAAGAAGACCAAGTCAATCCTTGGTAAGTCACCTCCCCAAAATTTGATAGAATTAAAAAGACATCGAGGACACTTAGCCTATATTCGGCGTTTCATCTCCAATTTAGCAAGCAAAATTTTACCCTTCACCAAATTGATGAAGAAGGAAGTCACTTACCAGTGGACAGAAGAATGTCAAGAAGCATTCGATATTCTCAAGAAATACCTCGTGAGTCCACCGGTACTCATTCCACCTATTGAAGGAAGACCACTTATCCTCTACGTGACAGCTCTAGAGCGATCATTGGGTGCCTTTCTTTCTCAAAATAATGATGTTGGGAATGAAAACAGTCTCTACTATCTCAGTCGAACCATGCTTGAAGCAGATACCCGGTATTCAAGTATTGAGAAGTGCTGCCTAGCATTAATCTTTGCAGTTCAGAAGTTGAGACACTACCTGCAACATCACGAGGTCCAATTGGTATCTCTCAATAACCCACTCAAATTTATACTTAGTCGTCCAATGCTTACAGGACGTCTGGAAAGGTGGGCAGTTATTTTGCAGCAATTCGACATTCAGTATGTGTCTCAAAAGGCGATAAAGGGCCATGATCCGGCTGATTGCCTAGCTGAACACCCTTCAGTGGAAGACACATCTTCAAATATTGAACTCCCTAATGAGGAAGTATTCTCTATTCATGAAAATCCTCAGGCATGGGAAATGTATTTTGATGGTGCTTCCAGAAGTCCAACAGGGAGGAAAATGGAAAATCCTAAATTCAACAAAGTTGGCTTAGGAATTGTGCTCATTTCTCCAGAAAAGGCAGTGTTACCTTATTCCTTCTTATTGTGGGAAGGTGGTACCAATAATGAATCAGAATACCAAGCTCTCATCATATGATTGGAATTAGCACATCAAGAACAAGTGAATAACTTAAAGGTGAAAGGTGATTCAGACCTGGTAATCAAACAAGTCAATGGGGATTATGCCCTCAGAAAAGAAGAAGTAATCCCTTTGTATGATTACGTAAGAGAGTTAATGCGGAATTCTCTTTGGAACTTACATTTTCTTATGTCCCAAGATCACAAAATGCTCAAGCTGATGCATTGGCTAATATAGCCACAGCTCTGGCAGATCCAAATCGGGACGAGACAACTATCAGTATTACCCACTATCATGCAATTTTACTTTATGTTTGAATCAGAACAGAGGAAATTAATGAAATTTGTCCCATTCCTGAATCTTATAGTCATACTACAGGATGGATGTCACCTATCAGGGAATACCTTCAAAATGGAACACTTCCACCCGATAGAGCTAAGAAAGAACAAATCTGGCGACGTGTGGTTAATTTTACTCTTTATGATAGCCCAGATCACCTAGAGAAAATTCTCTACAAACATGGTTTTGATTGAGTTCTCTTCAGATGCATTGATGTTGAAGAGACAATGGTTTTCATGAAAGAAATGTATGCAAGAGTTTGTGGTGCCAACCATTCTGGACATAGATTGTCTGATCATATTCGAAGGCTTGGATACTTTTGGCCTTCAATGATACGAGATTGTGTCGATTTCACAAAGAAGTGTCATTCGTGCCAAGTACATTCAAACTTCATTCATCAACCTCCAGAGTTGCTTCATACAGCTAAATACTCATGGCCATTTTCCACATGGGGAATGGATGTGGTGGGACCTTACCCTTCGGCTACGGCCAAGCAGTTTAAGTACATTCTTACTGCTACTGACTTCTTTTCCAAATGGGCAGAGGCAATACCTCTTAAGGAAGTCAGTTCGAAATGTACTATTACCTTCATCAAGTCTAACATCATTACCAGATTCGGTGTCCCTCATACCATATTGACAGACAATGGCACCAATTTCTGTTCATCCGAGGTGAAGAAGTTGTATCAAGAATACAACATCAAATCCAACCATTCATCTCGGTATCATGCAGCGGCCAATGGCCAGATAGAAGCCTTTAACAAGACTCTTTAAAATATACTGCAAAAGATGGTGGATAAAGATAAGAGGTTGTGGCCTGATAAACACTTTCATGCTTTATGGGCTTATTGGACTACCACCCGCACTACAACTCGGTCAACTCCATATTCATTGGTATATGGAACAGAATCTGTCTTGTCCATTGTAGTTCAACTACCCTCGCTCATAGTTTCCATTTCTGATCAATCATCTACAGATGAACAATCTAAAAAGTGATTGAATGAATTGGAATGGTTAGATGAGAAATAATTGTGCACTTTGCACCACATGGAAGTCTATCAGAATCAAATAGCACAAACTTTTAACAAAAAAAATCATCTTTGTTCATTCACTCAGGGAGAATTGGTATTAGTTCTCAGAACTCCAATGATACCAGGAAAGAAACCTCCCAAGCTTGAGCCAAAATCGGAAGGACCTTATTCAATATATAGGGTCTACTCCAATGGAACTTATTCATTAATCTCGATGGATGGAGAACTCTTCACTACTCCAACCAATGCAAGATTTTTGAAGATGTATTTTGTATAAACTGCAAAGTACCTCTTTTTTCCTTGCTATATGACGTTAAACTATATAGAAATGGTCCAATATGACCTCAAACTGCAACTTGGTCCAACATGACGTTAAACTGTGTCTCCAAAATGCTCTAGTATGACCCTAAACTACAACTAGGTCCTGTATGACCTTAAACTGCATCATCAACAGTCCATGCATATGACCCTAAACTATTTGAAAGTCCCTTATGTACAGCAAGAGGTTAAACTGTGACATCCTAACTACAAGACGCTAAACTGTACAGAAAGTCCGTGATACGTCCTACATGACATTAAACTGTATTTTTTCCCAGCTACATGACACTAAACTATGCATCACCAATATTCCTAACTACAAGACTTTAAACTACATAGTACCTTTATATGTCCTATATGACATTAAAATATGCATCGTTAAGTTTTTTTACCTCTTTTTTCTCACACCGAGTATGTATCACATGAGCTTAGAGAAAAACTCAACCATAACACTCTCTTTGGGCCTCTAACCATGTGTAAGTCCCAACAAAATCATTTTTTAGGTCATTGTCCCCAAGAACAACTTGATCATTAATTCAATATTTAATTAAACTACACAGACTTTGATCCTTGCCTTCTAGGCTGGGTATGTAGGCAACCTCCCAAGGTTCAATCCCAAAACCAATCTATTCACATCGATTCATCTCCATCTCATACGATGTTGATTCGTGAAACCGCCCCTAGAATCAATATCTTTACATTGGTTGACTTTCGTCCTTGTTATACGATGTCAAACTATACAACACTTTTCTCCAGTATAACAATAAACTACAATATTCTTTGATACCCTCACCTGAGAGGGAACCATTATTTACATTGATTTTTTTCAATCATGTTTCATTTCAAAGACTACGTGCATACATGGAAATGCCCAAACCTTTTATCTTGGGTTAAACCATCATTGTACTAAAGTCCCCTTTCACCCTTCACATGTACGAACCAAATTTGTACAAAGGGTATTTCTAGAACTACGTGGGCTTGATTCCCATCCTTATGGGATAAGTAGGAACGTTCGAGTGTCCCTCGAATCCAGGCCCAAGTCTTTGGGACTAACCCTAAATTCCACTTTCAGTCCCTTGGCTGAAAAGTCCCCATGAAAACACACACTGTTTATTTCTTACCATGGTCCATACTCTATGAAACTAAACTAATATCTCTAATCCTTTTGTCCCACACGACGTTAAACTATAGTTTAAGAACTATGTATGGCTTGATTATCATCTTTATGGGATACATAGTGAAGTCCAACATGTCAATTCAGAACCCAGCCACAACATGATTATGGTTAGCATTGATCTGTGTATCTCTGTATACATTGAACAATACCCATCTTTATGTGTCATAATCCTAACCTTAAATATTTTCAGACCCTTATAAACCTTTTCATAACTTCTAGTCACAAAAATGTCAAACTTATGAGAGTTGTTTTGCCTGACTATGCAACACGTGCCCATAGGCGGCCTTGCATAAACAGTCTACATAACATACATGTTAGCCAAAAGATACTATTATTTTACTTTGCATCCAATGCCCTTAGGCGGCCCTGCATAATTCAACCCCCTAACGGGTTTGTCAGATAGTGGTAACTTCATTATTGGGAAGAATGCCTCCTTTTTCCTTATTTGTCTTAAATGACAGTATGTAGGGATCCGCAAAAATAGCCATCCATAACATATTTGTCTCATATCCTTGTTCATGATCTGAGAGTATTCAAGTCTATGGTTTGTATTCTCCTTCCCTACGTTTGGGTCAGACCTTCGTATGAGTGATATTCATCCAGTTCTTCGATAATCTTGTTTGGAAATATCTTCTCCATTTTCAAGTACCTCTTTCCATACAGAAAACTCTATACTTTGGAAGATTTGAATCACCATAAACTTTCATTGGATTTTAGCACTAGGAAAGTAAATTTCTAAGAGTTCTTTTGCCTGACTATGCAGCACGTTCCCATAGGAGGCCTTGCATAAATAGTCTACATAACAAACTTGTTAGCCAAAAGATACTATTTTATTTAACTATGCAACCAATGCCCTTAGGTGGCCCTGCATAATTCAACCCCCTAACGGGTTTGTTAAATAATGGTAACTTCATTCATGGAAACTACTTCTTCTTATGCCTTTTATCTCTTTTTCATATCATTTCTCATATTCAAATATTCTTAAGTCATAGCCTACGTATTTTCCCTCATAATTGAGTATGGTAATATGTTTTCAGATGAATTTTCAAGGAATTGAGTCAATTATAATCCATTTCACTCAAAGCTATTTCGACCTTAAACATTAGCCTTTTTATGTCTGACGTGCATAACATTAAACTTCCCACAAAAGACAAGGAAACATTGAATAAAAGTCAAGTTCCCATCTCACTAAACATACATTTTGTACTATTTTGGTAACATTGAGCAATTAAAAGGTTCAAAGATTGTAGGTTTATTTACATTAATCCTAGTAAAAATCAAACTATGCTTACTAGGCCCATTGGCTTAGGTAAAATCTAAATCATGTAGAAAAAGAGAATGTAGGTACAAATGAATGAAGGTGAAAGTGTTTTTCATTGATGCACAAGAGTTAGAAGGACATCCACAGATTGGAGTCTCTTCTCTTTTCCAAGGAGATTAAAAAAAACTATCAACATAAGTCTTCATTTGATGTACAACATCCCAAGCTTCATCAGCAACTACTTGAAGCTCGTGCAATCGATCAACTTCACTCTTCTCAGCTTGATAGAGTGCCTTATTGGCATCTACAATGGCTTTCATACCATTCGTTTGAGCTCTCTCCAATGAATTATTGAGCTGATCAAGTTCCCCACTAACAATATCTTACTGTTGCTGGAGCTGCACCTGCTGGACGACTTTTTCTTTGATTTTATACTCCAGCTCCTTCATCTTGGCACCATAATTAGCCTCAGCTCAGGATACCGCAGCCTCAAATTCACTGATGTTAACTGACAATTTCCCCCTAGTCATATCTTCGCGGCACTATTTCTCCTGGTCCCTCCTGAAGATGATCTCTTTCACTGCGGTATATATCTTTTCATATCCAAAACCACCATGTCCTAGTATGATAAATTGAGATGTCAAACGAGGAATTTTCGATGATAGATCTTCTAAAGGCGCCTCATATATGATTTTCCATATGTTGTTCCATGCCTTGCGTTGTGAAAAGATGAACGATTTAAGCATCTCTGGGTCTGATTCAACATCATCATCACAGGGGGCAGGTAATCTGGGATTAATGCACTTAAGGAAGTTCCATGTTCTACTCTTTCCCCCTATCTTGTGCTTCTTCACTTTCAATTCCCTTGGGGGCAGAGGCTGAGGCCCCACCTCCAGACCTAGCCACTGCAGTTGACATCCCTGCATGATTAATTGTAAGCTTTGGTTGGCTTCAAAGGATAACAAAGGAATCGATTGTCTTGAAAATTAAGTACAATCACAAATATTGTTTTCCCTTACCCGGTGGTGGGTCAGCAACCTGAGAAGACTCCTCCACATATTTCCTAGTCTCAACAAGATCTTCAAGATGGGTCTCAGGAGGGTTTACTGGGTTTAGCTCGACATGAGAAAATTTTTCTGCAATGATAGGGTTGACATCATTGTCCAAACCCTCTTCAGGCATTGGCAGTTCAGCAGTTTCTATGGATGGAACTGCGTATCATTTTCAATCATGATTAAAAGTGTAAATTATAAGAAAATTTACTGGGCGAAGGATAACACTCATGCCCAAGGTATTCTAAATCACATGAAAACTTAGTATGATCATAAAATTCTTCGAAAGACATGCCATGATTCATCATTTCATCCAATGATATTTCAGAATCCTGGTTAGTCTCACTAGTGGGAGCGTTTGGTGTGTCTTCTTGACGACTTACGTCCTGTAGCCCCTGACCCTGAACAGTATCTTTGGGTAAAATCACAACATCAGTTTCATCAGTTGCAAGAGTCACCAGAAGTTCTAATGTAGGAGTTGAACCTGAAGTATCACAGAATGTAAATCAGTCAGTGTTTCATTCAACATTTTTATGAAGCATTGTTGACTTACCGAAAACAGGTTCTTCTCTTCTTGCAATAGCAGCAAGAGAGATACTGTGAATAGATACTAGCTCTTCTCCAAGAGTATCCAAGTCAGCTTGGATATGTGATTGTTCCACATCACCCTCCGTGGTCTTCGAAGGAGGATCAGTCATTTCCCTCAGGGGGGAAATTGAAGAGGCCCCAGCAATCCCCAGAAATATGAGTAACAATGTGGTCATGGGTATAAACTCATGATTACTCGAAAGACTTACCGCTGCTAATGTAGCATTTAGTTGTGGACTTCCTCCTTCGTTGCCTTTTCTTCTTTGTTTTTTTGGGAGTATCGATAGTCTCCCTTATTGGAACTTGGATTGGAGAATGGAAGGCTATGTCCAGTGCCTCATTCATGGCCTGCTGTCCTGGAGATATCTCGCCTAGTTTTCAAGGAGAATCAGCAGTAGCCCTGATGGCAGTACCACCAGGGCTTTACTGTGGCAAAGGAACCCCAGTTCCATTCTTTTCAAGCTTCAAGATAAATAAAATAACATCCTTAAGTAACAATGCTTCGACTGAAATCAAGTTGCAAAGCAAATAAAAAAACTTACATCTTCAAGAGCCATATACTCATGCCACTCCTCATCTCCAGAACCACCAGCCCCCACAGTGGCGCCACGATCAATCATTTCCTTCAGCCGCCTGGTGACAGGAACAGACTCATTAGTGCCATATATGAGCATTTCCAGCTCTCTCATGTAAGCCCACACTTCATTGGGCTCATCCTCGTATTGAAGATTTTTAGAAGCCATAAGATTCCCTATTCCAGGAAGTTGTAGGCCCTCACACAAATCCAGCCAAGCGGTCTCAGTACACATTATAAACTCTGCCATAGCTGGACAGCCTCTGGTCTTAGATATGAAGGCTGCGAGGAAGGTCCTACAATTTTTGACTTCAATTTCTTCCCATCTTCTGCAACTACCGATAGAGAATAAGAAAGTAGGACTTATTTATTTATAAAGTAGCAGTGATTAAATTACTACAATGAAGTAACTCACCAGGAGTTGATGGAGTGGGTCTTTTAATTATGACCGGAGTATTATATCGGGCACGAAACCACTTTGCCGCTGGTTGTGCCTCATTATCCCCATCATGGGAATCCGGTGAATCAGTTCAAGAGGAGGAGTCCATCGAATAAACTTCCAGTGGGGAAGCATCACCTTCATGGGAAAGGGTTTCTTTCTCTACAGTCCTTTTCCTTTTCCCCACCTGATAATCTGGGTGATTCAATATCCCTTTGGGGTATGATGTTATCCAGTGTTCGGCATAA
Source organism: Viscum album (assembly GCA_963277665.1). Taxonomy (NCBI): domain Eukaryota; kingdom Viridiplantae; phylum Streptophyta; class Magnoliopsida; order Santalales; family Viscaceae; genus Viscum; species Viscum album. The sequence goes on from OY728139.1 coordinate 854,958,010, forward strand.
TATGTAGTAAAATTATTTGCTGCTTTTTCAACTAGTGGATCAAATACTTCCCCAGTCTTCTCCCTTGACATCAGAAGCCATAATTGCTGAGCAACCATTGGTTGTTACTCTAACCTGACATGTACTGGAGGAGATACAGAAATCTGTTGCAGACATTTGAATTGACGTGCAAATATATATGGAGCATAGGCCTCACATATGATTTCCCTATCAATTCTGGAAACTAGCACACCATCCCCGCAAGCTAGCATGTATGCCCTCAAATCCAAATGGGTTGTTCCATCATCAAGAAACCTCCCGGTTGGCGGAATTCCATAGGGAAAGATGTTGAATTCCTTAAACATGCCCAGCCTCACTTTCAGGTAATAGGCATTAACATATAATAGAGCAACTCCAGAGAATTATTGCACTGATGGCCTGAAATAACTTCCAGGAATTTGTAATCCATTCTGTACATTGTAAGTCCTGAAGTGAGTGGCGACCCATCCCCAAAAAACATGGAATGGTCCCACTATTCTTAAATAAGATTTACCTATGAAGACAGGAAGTAAAATCATGTGAATCTTTGCTAAAATGGGGGCAGCCAACCCAACAATGTTTCCCTCGGCCAACTTTGCTGCAATGAAGAAGGTCCCTGGCCTGACGCCTCCCTTCGAATCCCTGACTGGAAAGAGATAAACACTGAACCACATTTCCAAGAAGCCCTCCAGATGAGTCTTCTTTGGGATTCTTTGATTCACCTCATATCCCCACTTCTCGAACTCTCCTACTTCTAGAGTTGGCCAGAATGTGCCAGGAACACCCCTCTTCTCAGGTTTTGGGCAGGTGGTAGGACGTTTGGGCCTCTTATCCTGGGATTTAATTTTCTTGGATCCTTTTTCTTTTAGCTCCTTTCTCTTTTGTCTCCCTCTCTTTCTTCTCAATAATAAATATATTCATCCATTCCTCCGGATGAATATCCTTTCTAGAATGAGTTAATGAGGTCTCTGAACTCTTTAGCATGTGGAAGATCTTAAATAATTCCCGAGCTAAAGCAGGAGTTTTATCTAAATCATTCCATGTCACCTTGGGAGGAATGAATTCATCATACATATCACCCAAAATTGGAGCCCCTGAGATCTTGTAGACATCCCATAGACCGATGCCTACTTCTCCATGAGTCAGATGGAAATAATTAGTTACTGGGCTCCAGTGGCTGAGTATCTCCAGCATGAAGTTATCATGTATGTAAACATATGTTTTCCCAACCCAGACATCTTCGTATATTGCAGATCCCTTAAAAACCTCGACAAACTCTGCACAGGTTTGTCGCACCCAGTATACCCACATCCAAGTTGGCTTCACTCCTCCCCCAGGACGGAAGTCCCAACTTTTCTTCCATACTTTGGATTGATCCATCTGAGCATTTCAAAAGATTGAAGGATGGAAATGTGGTTGCAACTCAGGTGTATGTTATTTCAGATCTGGTGTGCAAGGGATATGATGCATCATGTAGGCCTTCTCCACTGTTCCAGCACTTAGAAATAATCCTCCACCTGAGATATTTGCTGAAGCATAGTTGGTGAAATTCTGAAACCACGAAAATGGAAGATTGTTCTTTACTTCTGGAATGGTGACTTCTCGCAGATGACCATAGCCATACAAAGGTAGATAAGTGCTCTGTGGGAAGTCACGATGATATTTCATCAGATACATATCCAAATCCGGAAGAGTGTTATCTTTTACAGTATAATAATCATTGTCAATGATGTTCATCATATCATCTATCTGCTTGGTTGCCAGTTCTTCAACTATCCCAGGTCTAAGATCCATTGATTATGCACAAGAGTTGAATAAATTAACTCTTAAATGGATTTATGTTTCAAAAACATTGTGAAGAAATTCGAAAAAATGGATAAGGCATTAAGGCACGCAAGTATGGATGTGTCGCGCAAGTGTTAATTGAGCCGCTCATGTTTTTGTCGTGCATGTTTTCACCACGCAAGCCCTATTACCTTGACAGCAGCGCGGTGGCGAGGAAATAGCGGAAAGAAGATGACCTGCGCGGTGAGAGTTCGAGAATTCAGAATTAGATTTTATGTGCGGCCAATGACCGTGTATTTATAGGCAAGGCGGCCTATTTGCGCTCCTACAACCAGTGCGCTCAAGCCCTGCGCGAATCGAACTTGCGCGGAAAGTGTTGCGCACTGAACACTTGCGCGCCACCTTTCCTTTGGATGTCTCCTTTTTCCTCAGAGTCACATCCTCATTTCATTCGGATCCAACTCTGAGGGGGGACTTTTATTGATTCTCATTTTTCATCACAGAGTCCAAAGGAATGTAAAGGGAAATGACTTAGCACAAATTGATTCATCCTTTGAAGAAAATATCAAAAAATGACAAAGGGATGGACAAGGAGAACATTGCCCATAAGTCGCGCAAGTTTCCTTATAGTCATGCAAGTCCACTTGCGCGACACCTAGTGGTCACACAAGTGACTTGCGCGGCCTAAGTGATAACTTCCCAGGGTCTTCACCTGCCTATAAATAGGCCCTTAGTGCCCCCCATTCGGGGAGGATTTTTCCCAGAAACTCAAATTTGAGCTCCCGACGCCCTAGTCTCTTATCAAAGCTTCCAAAACACTTATAAGGTAATTTCTTACCTAGAACGGAATATCTAAAGAGGGGGAGGAAGGCCTATGTGTTGAAACTCGTCAACACTTGCGCGCCTGAGTGGCCAGCCCTTAAGAGAAAAGGCCACACTTGCGCGCCGCCTTACTCCTTCAATAGAAGTTGTGTTCCCCTCTTTTGGAAGAACCTCAAGAGGATTCTAAAGGCTTTAATCAAAATTCACTCAAGTATTACCCTGTTGGTTAACCATTGTGCAAGTACCCCATGTGTCGCATAGGCATACCTGCGCGACCAGGACTTGCATGCCCACGCAGTACCTGTGCGCCTACCAGGACTTGTGCGCCCCTACCTTTTTTGGGTGCCCTTCTTTCCCATTTCACCCCTCTTAATCCATTCCACCTCTCTTATTCAAGATACAATCTTCAAGACACTCCTCAAATCCATTTATGGCATGATTTATTGATTTGGATTCCTTATCTGAAAGGAACTCTATGGAATATCTCTCAAAACCTAGTGATTTTTTTACATATTTATGTCACTAAAAAATTGAGATTTCATTCATTAAACCTCATCCTTTAAGATGAGAGAAACCCATAACCTGGGCCTCCTTTTTAGGAATAATCCCCAGTCATAATTCTGAAATCTGGGAATCCTTCTTTAGGAGTAAGCCCCAACCATAATTCTCTTAACCTGGGCTTCCTTTTCAGGAGTAAGCCCCAGTCTCAAACATGGGCATCCTCCTTAAGAGTATGCCCCAAGTTAGAGTATTTAAAATCTCCATGAAGCACATATACCTTTATGGACCCTGCTCTTGGATTTCTTCCCTAAAGTAAATCGTAACCTTCATTTATCTGGGCAGTCATACATACATAAGCCCCACATTGTTTCTTATGATTGCATCTTTTATGGCACAATTGTCTAATTTTTACCAATACCTCTTGTTTCTCACATCGAACATGACTCACGTGATCTTAGAGTGTAAAAGTAATTATGACATCCTTCTTTGAGCCATCAATCAGAAACATCATACTCCCTTACTCAAACTACGTGGGTTCTGATTCCTTTGCTAAAAAAAGGATACGTAGGTAGCCCGTCCTCGGGTTCGATCCCAACTCTGAAATAATCCATATCCTTCTGAATGACAATAAACATCAAGTGCCACACTGAGTGGCTTTAAAACCAGCATGGTCATCATAATGACCAAGAGACTTCTAAATAAATGTGTCGAAGGGTACCATTGACCAAGAATATCTAATAAATACCGATGATTCTCTATCGATGAAGAACCTCGAATACATATAGAAGATTCTCTCAATTTCCTACATATCGACCATTGATTGTATGATCTAAAGGAAAACTCATTTTATATTTGGTAATGTAATAAGGATTCACAAACATAACATAAATCTATAAAGAGAGCCCCAGAGTAGACAATAATTTCCCTCAAAATGGTGTGATGAGTCTGACCTCCCATCCTCTCGACCAATGCAAATTCATAAGCCTCATCATTCCATAAACTAATGAGCACCTACATTTGGAAATTAGGTCCGAATGGATGTGGAATCATTGGATATTTCCAGTTCTACGAACAAACCCGTTAGAAACTGATCGGAATGTTTGAACCTCCCATCAAAGGGAGGTCATCACCGGAATCCGAGGGAAACAACCGTATACCGATAAAGAATGATATATTATTAAAATATTATATAAACTAGAAATTATTAATAGTATTAACTATATTTTGATTTCTATATAACATTAACATTAATATTATGTATTTTATAGAATATGATAAAATAAAAAATTCTATTTTTTTGGTTAAAAGAATTATTTTTTAAAAAATGTAGTGTTGCTACATTTTAATGGCACAATAATTTTTAATCTAATTTTAAAAACATTTATATATTATATTTAAAAAATTAAACATCCCCTTTGGAGGATAGATATAAAAATATAACTTGGTTGAAATTTTTGTATTTTTCTAATAAAATACTTATTTTGATAAATAGTGAAAAATATCCCATTTAAATTCAAAAATATATTTTTGTATAATTTATTAATATAGTAATATAATAATTTTAATTGGGTTTAAAGTGTAATTTTATTTTGTTTTTGTCATTTAATACAATTTTGCTCATTTGAAGTAATTTAAAATTTAAAATGGACATAAACAGATAATAATATTTTGATAGGATTTTAGTTCTTAAAACTCTAATCTTTGGTTTCAATAATGGAAATTAATTTAATATTAATTTCTTCCAATTATGTGTTTTGAATTATGAAAAATGGATTTCATATTTGTAATCAGGGATTTAAAATTATTTTAATAGGGTACTTTTATTTTTTTGGATATTATAAATAGTAACTACGATAATTATTATATATCGTTGTCAAAGGTAAATTTGGTAAATTTGGATAACGAACAATATGATAAAGATAATAAAATTACCAAAACACCTACCAATATCTTATTGGATAAATTATAGTCAACCAATATCACATATGGGTAAGGATTGATTCATTTAATAGACTCTTTTCTATGAAAGTTATCTAATTATAATTATGAAAAGAAGGTGGTAGCATGTCACTCTCATATATCTTATATGTATAATAATTTTAATATAGTGATAAACAAGATAAAACATCTAAAAAAATTCCTCATAAATTTAATAAATTTTCTACATTATGTGAATTTATATAGAATTTGGAGAAATTATATAACTTCCATTAATGATGACACAATAGTGATGTAGAAATTATTTCATTGATAGAGATATAAAATAAATGGTTTTAAAAATATTAAAATAATTATTATATGAAATATTTAATGTTCCACGAAAATTTTATAGGTTCCTTTGATATTTTAAGAGTGTATAATTGTTTTTTGAATTTATATTCTGTTTGGATTTTATTTTAACTCAAATAAATGAATAGTGTCAAAATTAACAGTATTTTTATTTTATAAAGATAAAATCTGATTAAATTTTTAAAAATTAAAAATAAATATTTAAAAATTATAATGATATAATTATATTTTCTAAAATTTGATAATTTATCCAATTATGGACAATTTAAAACACACAAGTAATTTTTTATTACCATTTAATATTTTGAATATTATTACAAAAAATAAAATTAAATAGATTAAAAGGGATAAATAAAAAATATAGGATTAAAATAAAATAAAAACATATATAAATTTTATTTGTTGATATGACTTCATCCCATATGCATCTTACCATAGAAATAAATGAGTTTGGGACCCATATAAAACAAAAATAAATTTATAATAAATTAAAATTTCAAGACTTTCCTAAAGTGTACCTCAACCCTCTCATAAAAAGAAACCACCTCTACCCACTTACCCACACAATTAACGAAATTTGGTGTAAAGACCTGGAATTTCCATGTAATTGGTTTTAAATATATGGGAATTTTATGATTCCATGAAAAATGACGGCGTGTGAATCCAAGGGCCGAAGTTCCCAGAATGAATTTCTGAACTTTTGTTCAGGTACGTTCAGTAAATATGTGAGTGAGTTTTTTATAACTTTTTAACCAATGCTCGGAATTGAAATATGAGGGCACCATTGAACTCACACTAACAGTATTCACTTAAGGAGACTTTCAACTCAAGAGAAGTTGGTTGAGGGTGAAAGATAATTTATTTTTGGGTTTTTTCATGGAAATAATAAAATAAAATAAGAACATATTTTATTTTATTTTGTAGTAACCACCCTCTTGTGGATATTATTGTGGTGGGGACCACAGAAGTTTTATTATCCAAATTGAATGCTTGGTGGTGGGCACCACCCTAGGCTAACTCCCTTGTGGATATTATGGTGGTGGGTACCACCCGTAGAATGAAACATCTTGAACTCCAAAATTAAGTGGGGAGAAACCTCTTGAGCTCCACACTTAATTATGCCAACCCTCCCCCACTTAAATATTCCAATGCACCACATTAATTTACCAATTTTTAATTTCTTCCAACAATCATAATAGAGGGGATAATCTATTATTTTTGGCACCACATTACATATGGGTGGAATTCGGAGAAAGCTTCTCCAACGAAGAACGCTTCCTCCATGAAGAACGCTGACAAGGAATGTCTTTAACTACGATGAACTGATGCAAGATCCTGTGATTGGAGGTGTGTGGTGGACGAGATGAACGTCGACAACTTCTCCTTCTTCCTCATGCCAACGTCATCAAGCTAATGAGGTAGGGTTTTATTGATTATCACTTCCCATGTTCACCCCTTCTAATTCTTTTGCAGGATTTGGAAATAGAGATTGATGAGGTGTGTGGGAAATGATGTTTTAAAATATCTTCCATACACGTTAATGCTTTATTCTTTGGGAACCACTTGCTATCGCTCTAAACACGGAGGGTTCGGTCAAAACAAACATGGCCTAACCCCTCCCCTGTTCTTCTTTGGAGTACTCTTCGAAATGGAGGAAGGCGGAAAAGGTGATGAAGGTAATTAGGGTGATGGCACTGCCACCCAAGACCTCCACGACCCGCACTGCCCCCACGGCATTCTGGCCTCTCAGCCAAACTGACATCGTGCCCCGGTCGAGCCGCCCCCACTAAAGCCCTTTGAGCCGCCCCATCTCATGACGCATGCTGGACCTCCGAGCCACCCTACAGCCTCACGCCCTCACGGCCACCCATGACCCTCCAATTCCCCTTGGAGCCTGTCGGACAGGACCCTGGGAGTCGGGCCGGGTCAGACCGGACTCGGTCCCACTAGGACCCCTTTAATTTCTTTGTCCATAACATTGTCACCAGACATCTGTTTGAAGAACCGTCAGCGGAATTGGGAACCATAGAGTGAGATGGTACGTTTTAGTGATACCCCACTAAGATTTGGAATGAGATGGGGAACGGTCAGTTTGGATCCAGCACGAATCCAACCGGCCCCCCTTGGATAAAAAGGCTAATATCTCACAGACTGGGTGTCTGTTTGATGCACTTACTATTGCGTTGAGACCCCTATGATTTGGAAGACATTTGAGATACATCTTACTAGGACTTTGTGATAGCTGGAGTATTGACCAGTAGCTTGTGGAGTGGATCCTCTCAGAGAAGAGTGAGCATTGTTTGGAGACCTAGTAGCTAGATGAGACCAAATGAATACTGACCGATTCCTCTTCAGCTCGTGCCTTGGTGGAGGTTTCGTTTCCATCTCCATTCTACACCCGTTAGAGCTCCAACTGTCGTCGTTTCTCTTTTTATTTCCTCGTTTGATGGAAAGACCCCGATGGTGGCCTTTGTGATGGTTTGTTCCATGGATCGTCCTCAGTGGTATTATCTTGGCTCAGTTTTGTTGCTTCATGCCAAAGTGATAAGGTATTGCCTCCCCTCCGCTGTGGATTTCAGGCATTCCTTCGGGTGTTCAATGCGGTGGTGGGTGTGGTTCTTTCATTTGCAGTATCAAGGTTCGTCGAGGGTTCGTGGGCTTCGTCCTTTCATGGAGGCTCGGTGTGGAATTTCTTCCTTCTGTAGTTTCTTGGGTTACCTCATCCGTCTATGTCTGCTGGATTGATTTGGGTGGATTGTAGATAACTTCTTGAGCGGGTTTGGTGGTAGCAACGGGTTCTGCAGGATTGGACTGGTTCGTTTTATGGTGGGGTATCATCCCGTCATCTTCTGGAGTCTGAGAATCCTATCTATGTGATGGTTTTCTTCCCCTGAATTGCTGACTTTGTGAATTGGATTGGTTTTTCATTGGTTGTTTTGGTATGGTGGTCGGTGTTTTCTTGAATGGTTTGGTTTTATAAGGTGGGAAGTTTGTGATCCAGACTCGACTTCATGATTTGACTTCAGAGGAGGTTTCAGAGCTGAAAATTCATCTTTGAAGTGTGTTTTGGATTTTTTTTTGAGAGGGTATAGCGCCAACCATCAGATCGGGCCTGATCTTTGACTCAGGACACTTGCTTTCCGAATTACCTTGCAAAGGTGAAGAGATTATTCATGTTCAAATTTTGGGGAGGAGTAGTTCAGTGATGTCATCCTCGTTTTAATATTTCTTCCTTCGGCGTGTGATTGTTCTACTTCAATTATGTCATTGGGTTTCCACCCCCTTCATCCCTTAAAAGAGGTTTTATCATAAAATAAAAAATTTGAAGGCCTTCGGGCCGTTGGATGGATAGGACCACCATGGTGATGTGAAAGACCCACAGTGGGGATCGCCTTGGTGACGCGACATACCCACATTACCTGATAGGAGGATTACCAAAACAGGCCATGAGGGGGAGCGCCTTGGTGACATGGAAGACCCATGGTGGGGAGCGCCTTGGTGACATAGAAGACCCACGGTACTCGACAGGAGGAGTATCTCAATAGTCCAACAATAGTGGGAAGTGCCTTGGTGTCACGGCAGGCCAACTGTACTCGATAGGGTAGGAGTTCTCCAGCACCCGAGGTTTCGACAATGTGATTGGGGATGTTACTTGATACTACCCATAGAATACATCCTTGTGTGAGCTGAGTTAGTACCTTTGTGTTTTTTCTCATGATTGAGATAGACTATTTGATAACTTAGTTATATATATGGGAATATACCTAGGTAGGGTTATCTATTGATTTCATACTTTTTGGATTATCCTTGGTTGATTTTGTGAGACCTTGAGGGTCTTGGGGTCCCTATTGAGTATTGTTATAGTCACACATACATGGGCTATGCATGCACCTTATTGTGTTTGATGCAAACGACAGACAACGCTGACTGAGGACATGAGTACCAAGACCGGACGGTGCCCGGAGGTGGACCATATGGCATGTCGATACAAGGGGGAGACGAACGGACATGGATTGCTAAGGAGGTGATCTCTACCTACCCTTCAGTTAGGATCCTCAGAGGACAATCCATTTGATGTTTATTCTCTTTATTTAGTTGTATTGTATTTCAGTTTCTTGTACTTTCCAGTTGGGCTTGTATTCTGGCCCCTTTTTACTTACTGTACTCACTTAGTTTTCTATTAACATTACTTGAGTTTGTTTCTTGCTATGTTAATTTTTTCTAGTGATTCTAGGTTATAAAGGCAATACCTTCCCAATTTTAGGTAACACGCCTTTGGTGCTATTCGCCATCCCCTGGCCTATGGAAGGAAGTCTTGGGGTAGTCACGACATCAGCCCCGAGGGATGGGTCGTGAAAATTGTATTAGAGGAGTCGGTTCTACCATAGAACTTAGGACTCTAAAATTTTCTATGAAGCAATAGTTTTAAGTGCAGTGAGTGTGGTTTTCATTTCAAGGAGTCCAGTGTTGGTGCAGCAGCCGATTTATCCATACACCAGGACCCTGACTTCTGATTTTTGACTCAGTGAATGAAAAATCTAATTGTGTGTGTGTTTTCAAGAGTCTTATTTGTGAACTCTTTGAGTCAGATCACGAGTTAATCTCACTAGTTATAACTTATTTAACTATGCACACCTATTTTTTTTGAGGATGACTCCATGCAGATAGCCAGCTAGTGTTTCGAGAGTTGTACGCTCTGATAGCCCACCAAGTGACGAGGGCTCGGTGCAGGGCCCTTTTTTATTATGGGCACCAGCGGTACCATTCCCCATTGGGACACCAATGCCACCAGACCCAAAATCAGACAGTGCACGCCGCTTGAGTGCATTACATGAGTTCCAGTGCTAGAGGCCGCCATGATTCAGGGGAGATACGGACCCACAGGCAGTTGAGGATTGGCTGGAGGCTGTAGTGAAAGTTTTCTAACTGGTAGGGACACCAGAAGACCTCATGGTGATCATTGCTACTAGAATTATACAGGCAGCAGTAGGCATATGGTGGAGCTTGATGCTTCATGTTCTCGACAAGACAACGCTTATCTTGGCAGACTTCGAGAGCCTGTTTGAGGCAGATTTTGTTCCAGCGACTCTTTGCGTAGTGTGCATTCAGGAGCTACTTCATCTACAGCAGGGCATCGTGACTATAGCTCAGTACTCAGTGAGGTTCACTGACCTCTCTCTCTACTCCACATATATGGTGTGGGACCCATTCATTAGGGATCGTACATATGATAAGGGGATCAGGTAGAAGACCAGTGCTTCTATGATCTCACTATGCATCCCGACGCTGTCAGGAGTGTTAGAGAGATCCATCTTAGTAGAGAGTTTCCTTGTTGTGCAGTCCCCAATAGCGAGACCCACTACCAGTTATCACATAGTAGAGTCTTCTGTAGTTGTCAGCAAACAGACTCCACAGATGTCCAAGAGGACCAGACCTATAGGTGGACGACCGCATGAGTCAGGGTCGGTTGTGCATGGCACCCAAGGCAGAGATATTTATGCCAGGAGCAGGCAATGTTTCACATCCGGCGGGCAGGGTCACCAGGCTCCTGACTACCCGAACCATTGTACGGATGATAGGAAGATGGTCGAGGGACTGCCCAGGCTGAGACATAGGTTCTATCGAGGTGGTCCGCAAGAAGCAGGTTGACATGGAAGAGGATATGGTCATGTAGCTTTCGGTGGGCGACAATTCTTGGTGTTACCACCACCACTACCAGGAGGTCCACCCCGACCGTAGGGAGAAGGTGTACATAGTAGATCTCAGCTCTAGGTAGCTGAGGCTTACTATCATGGCTCTCTAGAGATGATACGAGGTATGATCTATGTCTATTCCTGCATAGCTACAGTACTGAATAGACACAGGTTCCAGTAATTATTTTATTTTCACTACCATCATTCAGATCTCAGAGATTCCGATGAAGCCATTGGCTCGATCCATTCATCTAAGGTCTCTTACGAGTGCTGATTCAATGATCACACACTGGTGCGGGCAGTGTGATCTTTCTCTAGGAGTCAAGAGCTTCGGATGGGATCTCATAGTAGCGGTGTCGAGGCCATACGACGTCATCATGGGTATGAAATGGTTATTTATAGTCCATGATCATATTGACTGTATTAGGTGCAAAGTGTTGTGTTTTTGCATGTATGGGACATGTTTTACATTCAATGGTGAGAAGGGAGCCTTTGCAGAATAGGATGGAATTACTCGGAGGAGAGTACAACTGATCCCTCATCCGTTTTCTAGCCTTACCCTTATATCTGTTGATGTGCAGAGTCCGAATTTTCTTGTAGTAGTGGACCAATACGTGGATGTTTTCCATGATAATGTTCTGGGTCTACCTCCTTGCAGATAGGTGGAATTTTACATTTAATTGTACCCTAGGACGACACTGATATCTACACCAGCATATCGGATGGCTCTTGCAGAGCTTCGTGAGCTGCATGTACAACTAGAGGACTTGTCGGGGAAGGGATTCATTCATCCCAGGGTTTCTACATGGGTAGCCCTTATTTGTTTCACCAAGAAGGTGGATGTGAGCTTGAGACTTTGTGTTGACTGTCGGTGCCTGAACCAGGTGACTGTAAAAATCATATACCCACTCCCGATGATTGACGATGTCTTTGATCAGCTGAAGGGAGCACGGTGGTTATCGAAGATAGACCTCAGATCAGGCTATCACCAGCTAAGAGTACGAGATGATGATGTACAGAAAACAACATTCAGATGTTGGTATGGCCATTACGAGCTCTTGGTTATACCATTCGGTGTAACCAACACTCCAGCAGTGTTCATGGTACTTAAGAACAAGATCTTTCAGTCGTACCTTGATCGCTTCATAGTAGTCTTCATCGATGACTTTCTGATATACTCAGGTACTGAGGAGGAGCATGCCTATCATTTGTGGGTAGTACTAGACACACTCCGAGAGAACCATATTTATGGTACGCTCTCGATGATCCAGTTCTGGATCTAAGAGGTTCATATTCTGGTACATGTCATATTGAAGGCTGGAGTTGCATTAGATCCAGTGAGCATTGAGGGAGTAATTTCTTAGGAGCCACCCAGGAGTGTGACATAGGTACAGAGTTTCCTAGGTTTGGCATGATATTACCAGAGGATTGGGCCAGACTTCTCCAGAGTTATAGCACCACTTTTAGCGTTGACAAAGAAGGGGAAATCCTTTGTTCAGTCGGAGGAATTCCAGCAGAGTTTTCAGGAGCTGAGGTAGAGGCTGACTAGTGTCCCCATCTTGAGGCTTCCAGAGGAGGGCATAGGGTATGCAGTTTACTACGATGCATTAGGGAATATAATCAGATGTTTCATGATGCAGGAGTGAAAAGTGATCGCATATGGTTCTCAATAGCTGAGAAAAAATGAGAAGAAATACGCTTCCCATGACCTGGAGTTAGCAGCAGTGGTTTTCTCCATGAAGGTGTGGCAACACTATCTGATGGGAAAGTGGATTACCGTGTACTCTGATCACAAGAGTCTCAGGTATATCTTCTCTCAAAAAGACCTGAACATGAGACAATGAATTTTTCTTGAATTCCTCCAAGACAATGACTTTGATATAGTCTATATTCCTGGGATGGGGAACTTTGTTGCAGATGCACTCAGTAGGAGAGGTGGTATACAGCTGCTAGGAGAGGCGACAGAGTAGTTGGATGCTTTACAAATATCCTTTATGGATAGAGATAGAGTGTATTTTCATCAGTCTCTTACAGTCACTCCCCCACTTCTTCTGTGAGTGAGGGAGGCACAGTGTGGGGATGCTGACTGCGAGAAACGACAAGCTCAGATATCCACATGACAAGCACCTGGTGGATTTTCTGATGTTGGAGAGCACGTCATCCTCTACAGAGGACGTACAATGGTTTGAGTGTCACTTCAGGAGGAATTGTTGTGGGAGTTCCACACATCCCATCTATAGAATCATCCAGGAGTGGTGAATATATATCAAGATCTTTGACGACAGCACCGGTGGCTGGGAATGAATAAATCAATTGCATAGTTTGTTTCTCGGTGACTCACGTGTCAGCAAGTGAAGGTGGGGCATCAGGTATTAGCAGGCCTTGTTCAGCCTTTGGAGGTCCCAGAGTGGAAGTGGGATGGGATATCCATAGAATTCTTCATAGGACTTCCACGTAAATCCAGGGTTCATGAATCGATTTTTGTGAACTTCTACCGACTCACAAAGTTGTCCTACTTCCTACCAATCAGAGAACATGGTTCAGTAGAGGGCATGAGACACCTCTATGTGCAAGATATTGTGAGGCTATATGGAGTAACCTCGATGGCTATCTTCGATTGTGACACACGATTTACTTCCCAACTATGGAAGGGGTTTCAGGAGGCTTTCGGGATGCATCTTCGTTTAGGAACCACCTTCAATCCTCAGATGGATGGACAGACTAAGCGGACCATTCAGAACCTCGAGGACATGTTGCGTGCTTGTTTCCTTGATTTTTGTTATAGTTGGGTGGATCACTTAACATTGGTGGAGTTTTCATATAACAACATCTATTACTCCACCATTGGGATGACAAATTTTGATGAATTTTATGGGTGACCTTGCAGATCACCTTTGTGCTGGACTGACCCGTGGGAGTCAGAACTAGTGGGAATAGAGATGGTGCAAGCTACCACAGAGAAGGTGCATATCATCCAGGAGTGGATGAAGACTACACAGAGTAGGTATAAGTCATATTCCTATAGGATACGAAGACCTCTGGAGTTCGAGGATGTCAACCACGTCGTTCTACGGGTCTCACATCGATGAGGATTATAGAGGTTGGCCGAGGTGTAAAGTTATATCAGAGTTTCATCAGACCTTTTCAGGTCCACAAAAGAGTTGGAAAGATGGAATACCCCTTAGAAATTCCACCTAAGTTGCACTAGGTTCATGATGTCTTCCACGTATCCCAGCTGAGTAGATGTGTGCAGGACCCTTCTCACATCATCAACCATGGCGAGTTGGACATCGAAGATGAGGATACATTTATGGAGGTTCCAGTAGAAATTGAGGATCGATATGAGAGGGTCCTTCATGGATGGTTTATACTTATGGTGTGCATTCAATAGAAGCACGAGACCCTACAGAAGAGCACATGGGAGCGGGAGGCTCAGATGCATGCTCAGTACCCCCACTTGTTCCCTTAGTTTGAGTTGAGGCTTACAGGGACGTAGATCCCTGAGGTGGGGAGAATGTAAGGACACAGAATTTATATGATTTTTTTTAAAATATATGGGAATTTTATGAGTCTATGAAAATTGAGTGCATGTGAAACCAAGGCCTGGAGTGCTTGGAATGAATTTATAAACATTTTTTCAGGTACGTTCAGTAAACGTGTGAGCGAGCTTTTAAACTTTAGAACCAATGCTTTGAATTGAAATCCAAGGGAATCGTTGAATTCTCAGTGCTGATATTCGCTTAAGGAGACTTTCACCTCGACGAAAATTGGTCAATGGTGAAAGATAATATTTTTGGGTATTTCGTCGAAATAATAAAACAAAATAAGCACATATTTTATTTAATCTTATAGTTACCACCCTCTTGTGGATATTATGGTGGTGGGGACCACATATGTTTTATTCTCCAAATTGAATGCTCGGTGGTGGAGACCACCCGATCCTAACTCCATTGTGGATATTATGGTACTAGGGACAACCTGTAGAATGAAACCACTAGGACTCCATAATTAAGTGGGGAGAAACCTCTTGAGCTCCGCACATCATTCTGTCAACCCTCTCCCACATAATTATGCCAATGATCCACATTAATTTATCCATTTTGAATTTGTGTTAACAAACATAATAGATGGGATAATATATTTTTTGGGAACCACTTTACATTTGGGAGGAATTGGGAGAAATCCTATCCAAAAAAAATGCTTCTTCAGAGAAGAACATTCCTCCACAAAGAACGCCAACAAGGAACATCTTCTACTATGACCAACCAACACACGAGCATGGGATTGGAGGTCTGTGGCAGACGAGATGAACGTTGATGAATCCACCTTATTCCTCATGCCAATGTCATCAAGTGAATGAGGTAGGGGTTTATTTATTATTACTTCCACTGTTCTCTCCTTATAACTCTTTTTTAGGATTTGGGAATAGAGATTGACGAGGGTTGTGGGAAATGTAATTTTAAAATATCTTCCATACATGTTCATCCTTCGTTCTTTGTGAACCACTTTCTATCACTCTAAAAATAGAGGGTGTGGGCCAAACAAACATGGCCTGAACCCTCCTCCGTTCTTCTTTGGGGTACTCTTAGAAATAAAGGAAGGTGATGAAGGAGATGAAGGAGATGAAGGTGACGGCGCCGCCACTCGTGGCCTCCGCGACCCACGCCGACCCCACGGTGTTCTGGTCTCCTAGCCGCATGCCCTAGCTCTGCGTCCCGGACAAGCCACCCCATGTTGCTCTGGCCTCCCAACTAAACCAGTCCCATGCCCTATCCAAACAGCCCTCACTATGGCCCTCCGAGCCGCCCCGGCTCGCGCCGCTCGCTGGCCCTCTTAGCCACCCCGTGACCATGCACCCTCACGGCCACCCGCAGCCCTCCACGGACCCTTGTGGCCTATCAAGCCGGACCCAGCAGGCTGGGCAGAACTATGGGCCCAAATAGACCTAGCGGGTTAGGCTGAGTTGACCCAAACCATGTCAGCCAAGGTCGGGTCGGGTCGGGTCGGGTCGGGTCGGTCTGACTCGATCGAACCGGACCCGATCCTACTATGACCCCTTCACTTTCTTTAACCATAACTTTGGCACCGAACATCTGTTTGATGAACTGTCTATGGTTGTGGGAAACTTGTAGAGAGACAGTCCCACTGAGTGATACCCCCACTGAGATTTGGAATTATATGGGGAAAGTTCAGGTTGGATCGAGCACAAATCCAACTGGTCCAGTAGGACTAAAAGTCTAATAACTCACAGACCGGGTGTCCGTTTGACGCGCCACCTATTGCGTTGAGACCCATATGACTTGGCGGAACTTTGAGATACTTCTTCATGGGACTTCATGATAGTTGGAGAATTGACCAGTAGATTGTGGAGAAGATCCTCTTGGAGATGAACGAGCATAGTGTGGAGACCTAGTACCTGGCTGAAACCTAAAGATTACTGACCGATTCGACTCAGAGTGACTTGACATGCCTATTGGGGAGCGCCTTGGTAACGTGGAAGACCCACAATGGGGAGTGCCTTGGTGAAGAGACGGACCCACGATACTCAACAGGAGTACCTCAGCATTCCACGAGTGGGAGGGCCTTGTTGACGATGTAGACCCATGGTGTGGAGTTCCTTGGTGACACAAAAGACCCACAGTACTCGATAGGAGGAGTATCTCAACAGTTCATGGTTAGTGGGAAGTGCCTTGGTGTCGCGGAAGGCCCACTGTAATCGATAGATGAGGAGTTCTTCAATAACCTTGGTTGTGACAATGTAATTGGGGATGTTACTTGATACAACCACTAGAATAAATCCTGGTGTGAGCTGGGTTAGTACCTCTATGTTTTTCCTCCTCATTGAGATAGACTACTTAATAACTTAGGTATATTTATGGGAATATACCTAATTAGGGTTATCTATTGATTTCATGCGTTTTGGATTATCCATGGTAGATTTTTTGAGACCTTAAGGGTCTCGAAGTCCCTACTGAGTATCATTATACTCAACCCTACATGGGCTATGCCCGCACATTGTTGTGTTGGATGTAGATGACAGACACCGCTGACAGGGGATGTGAGTACCAAGACTGGACGGTGCCCAGAGGTGGAACATACAGCATGTAGATACGTGGAAAAGATGTATGGACATGGAGTGTTGAGGAGGCGATCTATACCTACCCTTTTAGTGGGAACCTTGGAGGATTATCTAGTTTCTATCTTGTCTCTTTCTTCATTTGTATTATATTTTAGTTTTTTGTACTTTCTAGTTTGGCTTGTATTCTAGCCCCTTTTTAGTTACTATAATCACTCTATTTATTATTATTTTAATTGAGTTCTTTTATTGTTTCGTGCTTGGTTGTGAGTTCTTAAAGGTTATAAAGTCAATTCCTCCCAAGTTTTAGGCAATACGCCATTGGTGCTAGTCGCCAGCCCTTGGCCTATGGAAGGCGGGCTTAGGGAAGTCATGGAACGGGCCCCAGGGGATGGGTTGTGACATTTGGATAATCCAAAATCATCTAAAATAATCTCAAAAAATCCCCCAATTCCTCTTAGAGTCCAATTTTTTTGAATAAATCCATCCTAGGTATACCTTTTGTACAAATCAAAAGGAGATACTCGAAAATGAGGTAATTGTTTTATCACCTCTTTCAAAAATTACATTATTCTTCTACTTCCTCTTCTTATTTTGTTTCCATAGTAGAGAAATAAATCGAGTATAATCTACATTTGGAGATGTTATTATAAATACGGTACAACCCTATACCTCATTTTATTCATCTAATGAATTATAATATCACTATTCATGCATACGTATGACTTACTGTCTCTACACTATGGTGTAATTGTTATTCAACAATACTTAATATTTATGGGAATATTGATGAGTATAATGTATTTAAATAATTAATATAACATAATAATTAATATGTAAAATTCATATACCATCTAATTCCATACTATTTAACCATCAAGGGAGTGATATCATTGCTTGTGCGTACGCATGTCTTACCATCTCCATGACGCAATGATACTCACTCTCCACGTTAACCATTAAAGAATGATTGTAAGGTATATATAATAAATAAGCATGAAATATATGAAATAATAATGATACTTGTTTTATGTTTATATATATATATATATATATACATATTTCATCCACTTTCTTCTATTCAACTCAATAAGGAAGTAAAAACAACGTTCATGTGTACATAAAGCCTACTGTCTCCATGAACGGTGTAGTCCATTTCATTTATGTATATATTATATATATTTATATACTAAAAATATATGACATATAAATCATGTTTTACATTCTAGAAGTAAGTATATAATGATATATGTAATAATATCATGAATAAGAAGTCAAAACAAATACGATAAATAAAACAATTATTACCGAAAATGATTAATTTACATGGAATTGATAAATGAGTAGGTAAATAAAGGAAAAAATGAATCATATAAGATTTCATAAATATTATTATTATTATTATATTAGAAGTTAATAATATGTTTAAACCCACTAGGTCGTGGTTTCAAACACATATGGAAGATATAAGACGTAAGTTAAGGGATAATGTTTCATTCTTTTTTATCCAAGATTGTTTATATATAAGTATTTAGTGAGGATATATTTATCATCCATCTGAATGTTTTATAAATTTTTTTAATAAAATGTTTAATATTATACTATGTAAGGTTCAAGTAATTTTTACCCATTTTGACTTTTACTACATCGTATGGAAGGAATATTTATTTTTTTTTCTATAAGATGTAATTTTCGAATTTTCCATAAAAAGTATAAGGAGACTGCTTTTAACTTATATGACATGAATGGATTTTTTTACAGTTTCATGATAACTTATTTCCATGAAGTTTCCTTGATAATATTTCCATCTAAGATTATACTCCTAAATAGTGTTATGTTTCTATCACTATTATGACATGATCTTTTTAATGATGGAATGATATATCATATGGATTATATAATTATGAAATTATGTATAAGACAGTAATTTTATTTCTTGGTTTATGCTAGGATTAATATTTTATATTTTTATGACACATGTAAGAATGATTTCCTTATTTGATGGGTGGGACGTATATCTACCTCTAATGAATTGGTTAAATATTTATATCTCATTAGATAGAAAATACTGGAGTGGAAAGTTTATCGGGTTTAGTAATATATGGATGGAATAGAAAGTAAATCTAGGTTAGTTATATATGGCTAGAACAACATGTAATCCCATTTTAGTAATGATCATTGTCCACTATGATGGACTTAGATACAATGATTTGGCTACTATGAAAATCATATTATGTGATTAATTATTTTACTTAGTTCTATGTATTAATACAATTATATTTTATCATGGTTAGTGTTTCTTCATGACCTATTCATTACATACTACCATGATTTATTTCTTCAATCATGATTTTGGTATTTTTTTTCTAAATCAATGTTCATGTTTTTAAATTCTTATGTTTAGTTTTTTTAAGATATTTTCAATGCTTACCCTTACTGAGTATTTGAGCTCACCCCTTTTTGTGTTTCTTTTCCCACAAGATTTGAAGAAGGCTATTATGTAAGATGTTTCAAAGGGGGTTATAGTTATTAAGGATAAAGTAGCAGACATTATAGATGTTTTATGAACTAGTTTTTTATGTTTTAAAGTTTTCAATGGTAGTAAACTAATACGATCTTGGTGAATCTGTTTGTGTAATGTATTAGGTATTCCAAAAAAGTAATGTAATATCCATATATGTTAATCTCATGTATTTACATTCTATTCAATAGGTGGTGGCATAACTGGTAAAATAAATGGAGGTAGATCCTCTGGAACTAGTCCCGATATCGATGCCTCATCACTAAGGGGATCACCCTCATGATCTTTATACCGAATACCAGCTTCAATATATTATATATACATCTTGAAATAATCAATATGTAACAAGATCTATGAGTATATCTAGAGAGATGATTCATGAAGTACATGTAAACCACCACCCATTACTATATGATGAATGTACCATTTTCCCCAAACCACATTCTTCATGTGCCCAGTCAAAAGGAAGGTGATCAGAGTCCTAGTGTATGGATACATCAAACATCGCACAATCATTAGAGTCTTTGGCCTGATAAATAAACTTGAAACACTTAACAATGATTCCCCAAACCAATCTCTCATATACTGGTCTTAAGGTAGAACTTAATCTTCTCTACTGAAACTCCCTAATGACCTATCCCAAAGGGGACCATGATATTAATCTTCAAGCCCACCACCTACATTATAGTGGCTAACAACTAGCATCAAGTAGGTATAGTACTAACATGGGAGGGATTATCCTAAAGTACACAC
This sequence comes from Viscum album, assembly GCA_963277665.1. NCBI lineage: Eukaryota > Viridiplantae > Streptophyta > Magnoliopsida > Santalales > Viscaceae > Viscum > Viscum album. The sequence continues at coordinate 854,978,468 of OY728139.1, forward strand.
ACACACACACACACATATCTAACCTCAAACAACGATAAAATGTAAAAAAACAAAAATAATACATTCATTTATACATATAACCCATGACCAGAGTCTAAATTAAATTAATGGAAAGTATACACGGCCAAATACAATCTGATAATAAAGTGTATGAGAATAATTCAAGCCTAAAAGTAAAGATGATGATTGTGGTCAAGATAAACATAGGAACACACCTTAGTCTATCTAACTCTCTAAGCACCTCCGGGTCCTAGTTTCTCTAGGACTCTATCAAAAGGTCAATTGTGTGAACAAGTAATCACACGTGGAGGAATGGATCATGCATGGGTGAGTAAAAAAATACCATGTACGACACCTTGAAACTACAATCTATATAATAAAGTAATAAAATTATTCTATAAAAAAGAATATGTATACTACACATATAACAATAATATTCATATATAATCAAAAAAGTCACACCGTCTCAAGGTAAAGTCACACCCATAATACCATCATAGTATTTTTAATCGATGGTTCCACATAGCACTCATCCAATAAAATACACTCTATGAGTGTGATAACAAAAATATAGTTTGTCCGAGAGGATTTTATAATCATGTTTCATCATAGGATGTATATGCTGGATGTTTGAAGAGACAGGATACACAAATGAAGATCACACTCAAGGCCATGGGCTATTCCAACAACTCAATCTGGATAAACTATGAAGTAAAGGATCAGTGCCTGCATGGGTTTGTTCATCAAAATACTATGAACATAACCTAAAGAAATAAGAAGATATAAATCTTACTCTGGTCATCAAAAAAGGATTCCAAATACTATATTCATGAAGTTATGATGAAGTAATCATTTTCTTCTATATAGGATGTAATTCCATAATAACCCTTGGGGAAAGGCTATAGAGAAAAATCCATAATGAAACTTTTCCAAGATATAGTGGATAGGGATATAAGATAACTCTAAATGAGTAGAAAAAATATCTCTTAATCACCTAGTACAACCTATGTAAAATAGCCTATTCCCATGTCAGTGTAAAATCAGATGGAATTTACATGCCTGTATACCTAAACTCATGTCTATTTACATGATTCTGCCCATGTAAAATGTGGCTGGTGGTGTCCATGTGGTAGTACACAATGTGTCTATTTCCCTGTACTACAGGACATGACCATGAAAACACTGACACACAAGCTGAGATAACCATAAAGGGGTCACATAATATGATATGCTTAACATCATCTCAAAAACCTAACTTCCACTGAGAGGATCCCACATGATTTGTAGCTCTGATGTACATGTTGTGTACTACAGTATTTTTCTGGAATTCAAGATTTAGAATTCAAAATATTATGGTATCTTATAGACTATGATTTAGCCAAGGCCTATTCTAAAAACCATTGAATACTCTCCATCGAGAATTTCAATCAATGAACACTAGTAATTGTGTTTTGAATACATTCGAAAAAAGGTTTCACATGCCATTGATCATCGTGCACAGAATAACACAAAATCAAGAATTCAAAACCATCTGATTGACTACCACTTCTATCATTGAATAACCCCTTATCACAATGAGTCCAGATCTATGACATAAAATAGTTTCAACTAGAAACATGTGAACAATTATCAATTCCATGGTAATTTCAGACTATGGGACATGTTATTTTCCTATAATGAACAAAGAAAATAGGGGAGAAATGCAGAATAAAAACCATGAGGAAAAAATATTTTACAATTTCTTTATTTTCCTTGATCTATTTCCCTTTGACCATAGAGTGAAGATTTAAACAAAAAAACATAAAGAAATTCCTCCAAAAATATCCCCGTAAATAACCCATCCCAAAAAATAATAGATTTATAGACCAATCTGTTGTTCGATTGATTCAAGTCAATCATTCAAATGGAGAACATGTAAAAAACCCTATAAAAAATCTATTACATTAATTTTTATAAAACTATGATGAAGAAAAATATAAGTCATTTTTTTGTGAGATCTTCTGATTCAGTTGCACGCTGATTGTGGATCCTAAATGTTGTAGTCGTTCATCACAAGATATTCATCCATACTCACCAATGGATATCTTTTATTTGTAGGGTTATTTGTAAAACCATGAAAATATGCCATAATGACATTTAATAATAAAAAAATTTGGCACTTCATCATTTTATAAATATAATACTTCATTTACATTATATTATTTATTTTACACTCTCAATGAAATTTTCACAAACATCCCACGCTGACAAAGGTTATGTCACACTATGGGTAAAACCCACATTATAAACTTAATGGTTACCTAAGATTTTTAATCCTGAACTATGTTGGGAGGTTAATCTAAGTTTTAGGATAAATAATTGTGTTTTTTATTTTAGAAATATAATACATTTATTTCAGGTAGTCCAAGACTAGGAATCTGGCTCTATCTCAATGACTAATCTAAAAAATAATCCATACATTATACAATGGAAAATTATAGAAAATTTGAGTTATTAAATTACCCTATTGAGAATATAATAAAATAGTAAAAAATCTAGATCTGAGGTGTATCACCAAGGTGTTAGAAATAATTCTCATTTAATGATTCCATGCATCATGTCTTATGAAATCCAATATCAGTTGGAAACTCAAGGGATTGACCATTTAAAAGTATACTCTACTACAAAACTATGTTTATCCTCTCCTAGGCAATTAACAATTATAGACGAAAGAATACTTAAATAACCCATTTTACAATGATAGAAATAGAACTGTTAAAGCTAATCTTTAATATATCATTTTTAGAGAAGTTAAAAGGGGCCTTTAGTTGGGATAAAAAAGCACAATTAAAGGGGGCATTTTATCAGTGCTTGTAAAAAATCAATAATAAAGACACCTAACAATGCTTGTATAAAAGAATTGATAGAGGTTATACATTATCAATGCTATTAAAAAATTTCTGATAAATAAGAGGATTTATTAATGCTAGTAAAAATTACTAATAAATGGTGGATCTTTATCATTGTTTTCTAGAAGCACTAATAAACAACCCCCTTTATCAATGATTTTTTACGAGTACTGATGAAGGGTATATTTAAAATGTATATATTTAATTAAAAATTATATATTAATATAAAAATATTTTTATATTGATATATATATATAATATGGTTTAAATTTGTTTTATATAATGCTAGAATGGAATTTACACTTAATATATTGAATAATGAGTGGAAATGGAATAAAGAATAATATAAAAAATATTTTTAATTGATAAATTTATAATGATAATTTAATAATAGAAATTTAATAACAAATCAATGAAAAAAACAAAATAAATAATATAAGATTTAAAATAAGTCAAAAACATAACACAAATTTTAAACGATCATAGCTTTTGATCCGGGTGTCTGTTTGGGTTCAACTAAAAATCAAATCAAAGCCTGCAATGAGATCTATGCTAGTTTGTCTCGGGTGACCCCATTAATTATTTCTTTCATGGAATAAATAGGCCTATAATGGCTCCAAAATTGTTTTTTAGTCAGATTACCCCATTTTTAACATTATATGGAATTGTAGACTCATTTTAAGGGAACTTTTTACATAGAAAGTGACATTTCTCAAAAATTTCCACAACACATCTGGATTTAAAATGGGGATTTTGGATTCTTATAAGAGGTTGTTTTTGGAAATCTATAATCCTATTGTAGTAAATGGAAAAAAAACTGGCCACCGCACAAAGGGATGTAGATTCAAACCTGATTATGAACTCCCCTTAAACATAAAACTATATTATGGGTAAAATAATGTGGAGCATAAAGGCAAGGAAGTTGTTTCCTCATGAAATTATAGGGTTTCTAAGGATACTGGATAGAATAATATTAGACCTTATACCTCTCATATTCCTTATGTTGTGTTTTCTAGCTTCGTGGATGTGGTTTATAATGTTGAACCTATAAATAGTGATAATAAAAATGCTCAAAATAATCAGTTTTCTAATTATACGATTTATAGAGATGATAAATCATCATAAGAGTAGAATACCAATTCTGAATCTTGATACTCCTCCCACAAGGCTGATGAGAGATCTTAGAAAATTGGGGATGCCTTCTTAAGAAAAATTTCTAGGAAAAGAAAAAACAAATGGTTGAATCATATGGTTTTATTACTCATAATCCATGTAAGTTTCAGAAATGTAGATATTACTACAACATTGAGTGAAAAATTGTGATGAGATCCCTTGAAGCCTCTAGAAAGGAACAATTAGTCATCCCCCCCCACAGGCCGTGGATGGTGAATCTTCATTCTCGGTTAATGACTCTTCGGTTGATGATAACAATTTTGGAGAATATTAATCTATAGTGATTGAATCATTTAAACTTAATAAATGTTTGGGAAAGGATCTTGACTATTATATGGATGAAAAATATAAAATTATATTCCAGAAATATAACGATGGTGAATTTTCTATGGAGGCTTACCTTCAAATGAGAAAGAGAATGTTCATTAAATTGGATGAATAATTTGATCCAAACCTTATTTTTAATATTAAATACATTCCATGGAAATTATTCCTTTTCTTTTTCATTATTGATAATATCCCTTTGTGTTTGAGTCTTATTTTGGGAATTTGTTTTGCTGATGCATCAATAACATTCTGACTTTATGATCTTGTTTCTTTTCTCCCACTTTTTCAATGAATGGGAGAATATTCATTTTGATAGAATCTAATTTTTGATATCATTGATTTATGGCTAGATATACTATACTTGGATTTAAATTGATTAATTTTTGACTCTTTTATTGTTGAGTCCTCACTATCTGGTGGTTTTATTCTTGGTAATGTTAAGCCTAGTTATATTTCTTATGAATGTTTTTTGGAATAGGTTTGTTTTTTTGAGTTGTTGGACTAAGAACTGGGATCTCTAGATTTGTTATATTCCCATGATAATTACTTTTTTGGCTAACTTAGTTTGGTTTTTTTAAATTTGTTTCATTACTTGTCATTCTTTATATGGACCTACAAAGCGTGATTTATTCTTGTTTGTCGGGTTTCTGGTGGAATTATGATTAAAATATCACCTGGATGTGTCATATATTCTCTCACAATTGTTTTGATGCTTTGAGGAGAAATAGGTATAGGTTATCTAGGTTTAAACCATGTTGGATTTTAGTTTGAATAGAATGGAGGCTATTATTTAAAACTAGTGCATATTGATTTTTCCTTGGTATTTCCTTCAAAGTTTCTGTAGGAAATTTGTGGGGACCAAGAAAAGGATATTTCAGGATTTTGATATCGTCAAAGTTTTTAATGGAAGGGTGTAGATCCCCTAAAAAATATTCCTTTTGTTTCCTCTCCATTAGTTAACATTTTTTATAATATTTTATGTAAACTTTTTCATTTTCTGTTTGGTGAAAAATCATTCCACCACATGTTTATCATTGTAACAGTCTTCTTTCTTAATATATTTTTAGGGGTATTATCTAGGTAATTAATTAATATCTCTATTTTTCTAAAAAAAATCAACACATTTATGTATTGATTTTATAATATTGAAAATAGATATTTATTTTTCATTTAATTTGATGTAGGAAATTATCTATTTTTTGTGCCCCATAAAAATTCATTCATATTTTTATATATACCTATAATGTTAATGTTTATATATAATCACATGTGTTTCAATAATTGAAAAAAATATGTGTATATGTAATTTCTAATATATTTAAATAAATAAATATTATAATAATTCATTTATAAAAATTTCTAACATTTTTTACATTATACAAATATATTAAATGGTTATATATACTTATGTGTGTGTAGTAATAACACATATATATTTATGTTGTATTATAGTATATTTAAATGAATATAATATATGATATAAATAAAAAATAAGTATATATATTTATTACTCATGCACACACACTTATATTTTATAAATATATTTAACAAACAATATATAAATATATAATTAAAAAATATATTTATATATTAAAAAATGGAAACAAATATCATTAAAAATATAAAAAAAACATAGTTATTGGTAAATGTGTTCCATATTCAAACAATAGGTGATGGGTTAGAATCCATGTGGGAAGAGGAGGCTTTAAATTCACAGAGAACTGATAAGGGCATGGTGGGGTGAAAAGCATTGATAGGGGCACTGCAAAAGATGTATTGGAAACAATGATAAAGGTGGCTAGGCTCATAGATACTTGAAAAAAGAGGATTTATCCCTGTAATAGTGCTAAAAAATAAATATTAAATAGGTCCTTTAACATAGATAAAAAACGAGCTTTTAAAAGGGTCCTTTTATTGTGATAAAAAGTTTTTATAAAGTAGTGTTTTATCAATGATTTTTTAGTTTTATTAAATGATCCCTTTATCAGTGTTTCTATAGAACTAATAATATCCTAGGGATTTTAACCGTGCTCCCATAGTAAGTGCATTTTTAGCACTGATAAAGGTCTATTATAGAACTATTAAAGGTCTAATATTTAGTATTTATAATCACAGAGTAGCACATCAACATCAAAGTAATGGATCCAAGGCATCCCAAACCATAATCAGCCACTAATTACTAGGATCATGTCTTAGGAAATCCATATTTTTTCCTGACACTCATGGGACTTTCATATTGAGAATCCAATCACGTAATAGTATGTATGATGGATAGATACTAGGAGAGAATTCAAGGTACCCCATATATCTCATGTATGTCTCATTGGGAAGTGCATGCCACCAGAACTATCTCATTAGTCATCACATCCACATTTTGGTCACATCAACTATCCAGTTTCTATGTTGACACATATGAAAATCACTACCCATTTCCAATATGCACCCTCCAAGGGTTTACATCTCATTGGGGTACCCACTCGGTCCCCTGGGACTTTTCATAACCTTATTCACCCTTCACTATTTCCCCAATCTCAAAAATTACTATTTGGTTGCCTCCTATCACTCAAATGACATAACATCCCTTGAAAGTTTCAATGTATAATCATATAATTATTATTTTAATAGGAAATTAATGTAGACATCAGTCTCAAGATGTGGATAAAATATCATATTGCTTACTTGGTAATTTTAGGACAATCCTCACACTAAACCTGTCAAAACGATAACCAAGTAACCCCTAACTAGTGCTCATATCTCAAGGGGAATAAATAACCACCCTATTCTCATTGTACTAGCTCAATATATCTAAATATCTTATAGTTCATTCACATCCTACATTTTCTACCCACTACCAATCCAATTCTCTATTATTAAATGAGGCATCCAAGGCATCTACACTAATGGACTCTATATCCATTTGACTTATTAATGACACACCCCTTACAGTTATTTAATCTCAGGGTATATAATTATAATCAATACTCAACCATCACTAAATGAATAAATCAAGATATTACTCAAGGTTCAAAAATATACCTTGGCACATTGTTTCCTCTATATAGGTATTTTATTTAATTTAAATAATTACATAATTTAAATAGGTTTATCTCCCTTATTGGTGAGACTACACATATCACATCCACATAAAACAAATGTGTAATGCCAATGGTTATGCACTAAAAATCACATACCCAAATTAAGATTCCATTCCTGTTTAATTTGTAACATCATAGCTCTTTCAAGGAACATCTAATTCCACTTCACCACCTCCCATCATAGAGAGGCCCTGAATTAGGTAAACTATTGAAAAAATAATTATTATAAAAATTTAAATTAATTAAACTATTTAATTATATTTACCCAAAACAATAATAGTGAGGAAAGATTCATGGGGTTCCTCCATTACACCCAAAATATAACCAAATTCATTCATAAGGTCTATATTGCACTATAAATACCATAAATGGGAAATTACATAAAATGAATGTTGATTTAATAGAAAAAATAGTTTAATTGATGATAAAACTATAAATAAATTCCTATAGAGATGTAAATTCACCTAAAGGGAATGTAGATATATATAGATGTCATATAAGGCGGCCCTCAATAAAAGATGATAAAAATAAAAGTTAATACCATTTGATTCAATAATGCTCTAGTTTAATTTTAATTGAAACCCTAAGACAAAAAAATTAAATATAGTGGAAAGTAAGGGGAACAAAGAACATAGATTTAAATAGAAGAACATACCTCATATCTCTATATAGGAACACCATAAACCACCCCTATTCATCATGGGTTGAAGGACAGAAAAATAAAGGAGGATAATGAATGAAATATCCCTCTGTTAATTCTATAACCCATAAAAATTGAAGGCCCCCAAAATGAAAAAATACAATGATACCCCCACCAAAATAATACACCAAACTAACTTTCCTGGAATAAACATAAGGAAAAACTAATTAAATTTCATGCAGTGTACCTCTCACTCAGATAAACCCCATTTTATGGCCTGAGAGACCCTAATGTGACTATTTTTTGGTGGCAATCCCCATTCACACATGAAAGGACTTCTAATATTATTTTCAGTAGAAAAACCAATATGATCCTTCTTTGACTTCGTTATGAGAATCTTATGTGTCTATCCAAACTCAAACCACTTCCAAATATATTAATTATGGAATTTGAAATTTTTAGATTTATAATATGAATCTTGGTTCTCAAAATGAACCTATCACAAAATCAAAAATAAATTCCCTGAAAAATTTAAACCATTAGAAGACATTTGGTTTTATACCAATCTTATATGCTCTAAGAGAATATTGAAGTTTCAAATTATATATTTTAAATTATTTAACTTCACATAAGATTTAATTGAGGAAAATTTCATTTGAAATATACTATTTCCAGGTTCTAATAGAATAGATATTTATAATCTTAAAATAATAATCCTCTCCCACCACATCAGAGTCGACAATTAGAAAATAATACTCTTCATGTAATAATTCAACCGCTAATCCTCACCATTTTGATGTGTAATTTGAAGAATAATTTTCTAATTATAAGGACCACCCACCTTCTAAAAGAGTGTCTATGAATAGAAATAAATTGTATTAGAACACAGTTGAAACCTTTGTATATCGTGATAAATACATCATCTTATTGGTTATTGAATTTATAAATGTAACCGCCATCATATGTATTAAACAAAACATCAAATCATTGATGAGGTCCAAGAGTTTTAATTGGAGTAATGAATAGGAATTTTTTTATTCCTAAGGGATTTTCTATTTAGATAATGGATCAAATATTGAAGTTTAAATTTGGAAAATTACTCAGAAAAGAAAAATATTATTCATAGGTAGAGTTCACTATATACCCCATAAAAAACCTTTGTTGAGAGGAAGAATTAAATTTTGATTGAGATGAACCAACACATATTAGTAGAAATTTGTACATATCATTTTATTCAGAGTCACATTTTTAGGAGATTTATATATATTTAAAGAATATTCATATATTGTTAAAATTATAATATGAATACTTATGAGATTTATTATAAAAAAACAAATATTTAATTATTAAAGGTTTTATGGTATCCATTGAAATATCTATTTTTAGTGTTTAAATATGTTAAAGATAGAGAATAGAATAGTATAATGGATTTTCTATATATATCCTCCAAATGAGAGAGTATATAAGTGGGAAATATTTAACGTTAAAAGGTGGTTGATGGATCAAATGTGAAGGTGTTTTGATTCTCATTTTATGAGTATGAACTTCAATAAACACCTTATGAATTCAATATAGAAGACAAATAATTTAAAACAATCATTAGAATTTGAAATCATGGATGATATAATTGATAGTCATGGAGAATTTTATAATTTAACCATTTTAGGTGATAAAGAAAAAATAAATTCAGTTCATATAAGGTTAAGGAAGAAAGTGAAATTCTAAAATATCATTAACTCTCTAGGATAATTTGTATAAACAAGGAATAAATTGCGGATAACATTACACATCTCATTGATTTCTCAAGGTGAACTATGGTTTATATATGACACATTAAGACATCAATATTTTAACCATGCCATGAATGAGGAATCAATTATATTGAGAAGAACCAAAATCAGATGTTTTTTCCAAATCATATGAACTAGAATATTATTAAAACAACAAGTGTGTTTTATAACATGTGGAATGAAAAGGGAGAAGTGATGATGAAAAAGGAAAAATATTTATTGGGTAAATAGATTTAGGATAATGGTATTAGATTCAATGAGATATTTTATATAGCTTATAATATCGGTACTGTGCATATTTGTTTCTCTATTACTACTAAATAAAAATATATATTTTCCAAATAGATGCTAAGAAAACCTTTATGAATAGTAAAAATGAATAGGAGTGAATGTTGAGTAACATGAAGGATTTCATCTTGGAGATAAGTAAATATGTGTTTAAAAGATGAATTATATTTTCTATACATTGAAACAAGCTTCTATAGAATATTTTATTAAACATTAATCCTGTTTGAAGTCTCTGGATTTATAGAAATGAATATTATAAAACAACCTCTTTATCATAACCATGGTCTTATTTCTCATTTTATCCTTTATATAGTGGATATGATCATTAATGAAAATGAATTAGATGTTTGTAAATAAATATCCACTCATATTAACAATATAATTAGTTTTCTAATGTTAGGAGAGATGAATTACTTCATTATTAATTAAATTTCAAAAGAGAAGGATAATAATATAATATACTATGTATGTTTCTACACTGATTTTATTGGGATCCAAACATTCAAAAAATTACTATAGAAATATGGTTTTTTAAAAGGGTTATATAAAACCTATTAATGGTTTCTTTATTTATAAAATTTGATGGATAATGTTTTCAATGCTATTAATTTGTGTCAAAGGTATCGATGTATAACAAATGAATCTAATTTCATTATAGTGGAAAGGATTTTAAAATATATCAGAGGTGCTGCAAAATATGATTCATACTATAAAAAAAAGATAAAATATCAATATATGTAGATATAAAAATATGGATATCTACATAAGTATTAATGATCATAATACCACATATACATGATTCCTATTCCTAAGAGAGAGGTGTTTTACATGGTGTATGAGAACCAAATCAATATAACTTAAGTATAGTAAAAAAGTAATATATTTATGGAACCAAAGTAAACACTAAATTAATGTGTATGAAGACACAATTAGAATATTTGAGTTTAATTTAAGTAACCAATGATGGAGGGCTATGATAATATGAGTTCAATAATTCATTTCTAAATTCCATTTTAATATTCTAGACTGAATCATCCTGATAAATGTGAAATTTTATCTTAGTGAAGTCATAATAATATCTTTTCATATAGGGAATATTCTTACAATGGAACAAGTAGTATATATTTTTACCAGACCATTTAATAAGGATTAATTTCAGAAAATGACTTTGAATATGTTAGTTTAAAGATGAAATTATTAAGGCTAAGGTGTCATGCCTTGTACCCTATCATACTTATTATTTGTATAGTGTTTTCAAATAGTCATGTTTTCATAAAGTGAAATTTTATGATTTCTACATACAAATGAGATGTGTGTGTATTAATAAAGATATGATTTTAGTAATTAATTGTTAATTACTTGGTTTTTGTACCATTCTATTTTTCTGAGTATGTGTATAAGATGTTTGATTAACATATATAAAAGGAATAGTGTTGAAAATATGAGATGAGTTTTTGAAATGGATGTGGTTATTTGAAAGGGAATGTAAGTTACCCAAATAAATAACGATTACATTATTATTCATTATTCTTTTTCAAAACATCAATTGTACTGTTATAAGCTTAGAATGATTAAATTATGTTTAATTTCTATGTTTAAGGGTGATTAATGTTGTATTATATTGGTCTAAGTATGATCGGGGGTGGGGGTGAATTTCCCTTTTAAAATTAAAACAAAATAAGGTGGTACAAATACTCAATTGAGCCCCTACTTAAACAGGGGTTTTCCCGGACACTTATATACTAACGGTTTTCTTAAAACGTTGGTATATAAGTGATTTACAAATGGTTTTCTTAAACCATTGGTAAAACTGGATAAATTCCCCCATTTACCAATGGTTCTAGTGAACCGTTGGTAAAGGGGTCTAAATTCACCCCCTTTACCAACGGTTCTTGCAAACTATTTGTAAAGGTTTACCCCAATATCCTTGTGCAGCCCTTCTCCTCTCCCCCCTTTAGATAAAACCCTAATTCACCTATCCACTACAATCCAACAACTCTCCCCCATTCAGATGACACATCTCCCCCACTATTAGAGCACCTCTCCCCCATTTGGACATCACCTCTCTCGGGTTCATCTTGATTCCTCCATCCGAACGGTTGGAATCTCAGCTTCCCCCATCCGACATGATGAATCTTCATCTGAACCATCCCAAATTAGGTATTTTATTAAGTGTTACCTTATTTTTATTATTATCTATCTAATATTTTATTTTCAAGGTTTTATTTTGATGAGTATATTTTTTTTCTATTTTTATTTGACCTAGAAAACCATTTTATATTTTTCCTCCAGAACCATAGAAAACCATTTTAGATTTTTTTGTTGTCACTTTTATTTATCATATAATTATATTAAAATGTTATATAAATAGACTAGATAGTTATAGATCTATCGGTGGTCACCTACATGAATTGTCTCTCACACATTGTTTGAGATGTCATTTTGTACCTAGATAAACTACATGATTATATGTTTAGATAAGGGGATTCACCATTTTACAGATGCACAACTACTCACATGACATATGATGGAGCATATAGCAGATGATTGGGTTGTAGCTCAAGAAGCAAGGTTAAATTTTAGAATTTATTGAGCCTCTTGTATAGTATTACTTCATACTAGTTGTAACTATGTTTTTATTCTTGATACATGACATACAATACCATCATTCGGTTTATGATTCTGTTATTAGTTGGTATTACTGATTTTTTTTATTTTCATCCATTTCCAATATTTTCCCATTGTTATCTTTCTTCTACTTTTTAACTGATATTATTAAAATTGTGCAACTTAGGTAATGAGGGAATAGTCTCCACCAGACACAACAAAGGCTCTCACTATTAGTCAATAAAATTTTGATTTTTGGTAGATGTGATTGAGGCCATGTGGTCGTCTGGGTTCGGGTTACTAATGAGTGGAATCCTAGTTTGGGACGTCGCAATTCATAGATATTCTTTTTATAGGTGTTTCTAATCAAATCCATACCTATAACTATTGAAGGTCCCTCTCCAAAATCAAATGGGACATGATTCAATGAATACACCCTACCAACCAATGATCTATGGCCCCAAACCTAGGATCCTTTAATCCATGGTTAAGGTGAAACTTGATGAGTCCATAACTACTTTTGATGTGATCATCATCCTACTCCTCATCCTGATCCCCCTGGAGAAGTTAAAGTATAAACCTCATGTACTCCCAATAAGACCCTTATGTATTATGTATTCCTTGATCCACTTCTAATATCTTCCTGGGAAATCCTTGAATATAGGCATTAGAAATTCTGTATCTTATTTTCTTATATACACTATATTTTTTTGTGTTTCTAAATATTATTCTGATAGAGTAATGTGTCAGATATGATTTTATATAAAGTAAAAAATTGTCATTTACCTAAATATATTTTTGACTAAACTTCAATATTATTTAATTGCTTTGAAATGACTTATTGCAATTTGATTATAGAATGGATAGAAGTTGGATGTAAGAAACTGATCAGAGTTCAATCGATTTTCAAAATAATTTGAACATATTTTTTGATTTTTTATTTGAAAAGGCTTCAAAAAGTGGCCACATACACTGCCCATGTTCTAACTGTGTTGGAAGACCTTGGTTGTGTCGTGAATCAGTTAGCTATCATATAACTGAATACGGTTTCCAAAAAAAACTATTATGTGTTGTATCACAATGGGGGGAAAATGAAATTTCAAAATGTTGATGATCCAAATGATAGCACCGAATTGGAGAGTTTGATATATGATCAGTTTCCATTTATTTGGCATCATGAAGAGGAAAGGATGTCCAATTAACATTATTTCGATATAAGCACACATGATGCGTCAAAAGAAAATGATGATGTTGATAGGGTGAAAAAATTGAATGATGTTGTGACGCCTCCAGTATATCGGCAACGTGGTAAAATGAAAAAGTTGGAATTTTTAATCTGGTTGTTTCATGGGAAAACTATATATGAGATTTCAAATACAGAAATCAATTACATTATTACATTCCTAAATGACTTACTTTCGGATGATGCAGATATTCCCTCAATCCATTTTATGGCATAGAAGATAGTTGATGAACATGGATTCTCAAAAAAAATTTATACTTGCCCGAAATATTTCAGCTTATTTTGGGAGGAAGCTACTGAAAGAAATGATTATATCAAATATGGAACCTTTCAATGTAATCCAAAAGATGATGGAAAACCTTCCCATGTTCCACAAAAAGTAATGTGGGACATTCCATTGATCCCCAGATTACAGAACCTTTTCATGTCTGATGAAATATCAGTAAAAATGCGACGACATGACATTGAAAGGAAAAAAGAATAATGAAGAGTTGGTTCACCCTACAAATAGATTTTCATGGAAGATATTTTATGCTCGATATCCTGAATTTGCAGCCGACGTGCATAATGTGTGACTGGGTCTTTCATGTGATGGTTTTAATCCATTTGGGCAGATTCTTACTTCGCACAACACATGGCTGGTTTTCATACACATTTATAACCTTCCCACATGGTTGTGTATGAAAAATACTTACACTTTCTTGAGTGTACTAATATCTAGCCCTTCATATCCCAGCAATGATATAGATGTATACATGGAACCTTTATTAAAAGATTTGATATTTCTTTGGGATGTGGGTGTGCCACATACGATGCATTTTCGAAAGACATATTTCATATGCGTGTTGCACTTATGTGGAAGGTCAATTATTTTCCTTCTTATTAAATGATTTATGGGTGGAGCACAAAAGGAAAATTTTCATGATCTGTTTGTATAAAGAATACTTTATTGTTAAGACTGAAATATCATCATAGTTTTAGTTTTATGGGACATCGATAATTCTTTCCAATGAACCATCCATATAGAAAAAATCGTTGAAGATTTGACAATACCATGGAGACTGATTATACACCTCATTGTATGTCTAGAACTGATGTTCTTAATGAATTGAATGATTTCAGTTATTCATTTGGGAAGGGTGTAATGAAATCTAGAAAGAGGAAAAATGTTTCCAATGATACTTGTTACAATTAGAAGAAGAAGTGTATATTCTTTGAGTTTTCATATTGGTCAACCAACTTGGTATGTCATTTCTTAGACGTAATGCACATTGAAAAGAACATATGTGAAATGTTGCTTTCAATTCTTCTAAATGTCAAGGGGAAGACAAAAGATGATTTACAATCTCGGTGTGGCTTGGTAGATTGGGGGATCAGACCAGAATTGCATCCTGTCTGTATCAGTGAAAATAAATGGGAAGATCCATGTGCTTCTTATGTGATGACACTTGCTAAAAAAAATCAATTTCTAGAAGTGCTAGAGACTATTAAAGTTCATTATGGCTATTCAAGAAAAATATCAGAAACGGGTCAGCAGAAAAGAGTTGAAGCTGAAATCTTTGAAGACTCATGATTATCACATCCTTTTGCATGAGTTGATTCCAATAGAAATCCATCATTTCATGTCCAATTATGTAAGAGTCTCAATTATTCAGTTTTTCTATATGTTTATAGATCTTTGTGATAATAATTTTTCCAAATACTTATTGCAAAAAATGTTGGCAGAGACACTATTAATTTTGTGTGAGATAGAGAAAATATTCCCTCCATCATTTTTAACATGCATGTTGCAACTGACTATACATATTCCGACCGAAATACTTCTTGGAGGACCTGTTGCTTTTTGTTGGATGTATCCAACTGAAAGAAACATGTACAAATTGAAATCATATGTTCAGAATAGTAATTATCCCGAGGGTTCTATTGTGAACGGTTACTTGGCTCAAGAATGTATAGATTTCTACTCAATGTATTTTTCTGATCTTACTATGAGAATAATAAGACCAATGTGAAATGATGAAGAGCAATATAAGAAAATTAAACCTAGTTTTCCATCACTTCCTCAGACAGGAGGAATTTCAGGATCATATACATTGACGACATTAATCCTTGAAGAGCGAGAGATGGCACATCGCATAGTGTTTTTCAATTGTGATTTTTTCGATGAGTATATCAAGTAAGTAAATTGTACATTTATTTCTTATCTTATCTGTTCTAATTTTAAATATTTGTTAAACTATTATTATTTTTATGTACACGAATCATATATAATTGATATATAGAAAGCATCGTTCATTATCTTTGGGAAGGAAAGAGACTTTTCAAAGCAAAGGGTTTTCTGTTTGTTTGAAATTGAAGGTAAAAATATTTTGGTAATAATTAAATAAATATAACATTTAATTAAGTTTACTATTTCTTTATATTTTAGGTATTGAGTTTGCCTTCAGACTCTATTTCTAAGGAAATAAGAGATTTGGATTTTCATCCAAATACCGTGGTTCATGCTTTTAAATCACTTGTTATTAATGGATAAAAATTTATTATCACTGAAATAGCAAGAAACATGAGAACACAGCATGATGTTGTTATGATAACTGCCACAATAGACTGTAATGGAAGTTCATCAGATAATAGAACATGTTTTAAAAATGTATCTTATTATGGAGTCATGGAGAAAATAATAATTTGGATTATTACTCGCATGGTAGAGTCACGATGATGAAATGTCAATGTTTTGATTTAATAACGAGGCAAGGAACCTTTATTGATGATTGTGGATTTGAATTTATTGACATGAATCACAATCTTGCCACCATTGAACCATATGTATTGGAATTAATTGTGAAACAAATTTTTTATGTCAAAGATCATCATAATTCTAAATTCCATGTAATTACTGAAGTAAATCCCAGACATGTTTGTTATGATAGTGATGATGAAGTTGACACTATCCCTACTACAATTGGAATCAATCTGTTTATTACTTATGATGATTCCAATAGCTCAGTTTTGAGAGTTGATGGTGAACCCAAATTTGTGGTGGGAAATATATAGAATCATAAAGTCGTGTTCTCACTAACATGTTTCACCTACATCATACAGAGTGTGTCTCATAGTACTTACCTATAAACAACATTAAATCTTCTATGTCTTTATGTTTTTTTATCATAATGGTTTTTCTATATTTTTTTTGGGTTACACATTAGTTATCTGTTTCTAATTACTTCCATATTTGTTTTCATTGTAGGAAATGACACCCATTGAAGAGAGGCGGCACAAAAAGTTGACATAAAATAATCATCGCATGATATAGATGGGAATTCCTCCACTCATCCATGTTGTCAGTATTTTATTTCAAATATATATATTTCAAAAAATTATAATATCATGTGTTTTCTTTTGTGTTAAATTTTTTTTCAGGATCCACCCCCTAGACGAGAGATATCTGACGAGGAGCCAGATATTGCTCCCAGAATAGAGGCTGGTGGTAGGAGGGGGGTGGTTTCAGATTTAGACGATCATCTAGTGGTCCCAGTACTGTGGCTGGTGGTATGAGGGCTTGTGGTGAAAGAGTTAGATGATCCACTGGTTATACCCAATTGGAATATGACCCTACCACATATGTATTTTCTACGCCGCATTTTGATCCTGGTGTGTCTTTAGGGACACACGAGATATTTAGGGCTCCGATGTTTACAATACCAGGTGGTCAGACATCTGTGCCATCATCTTTTGCTTCTAGTTCATTATCTCCAAGCTATTATATTCCACCTTCTATGACTCTTGCTCCGACATAGTATGTGGTTGAGGAGCATACACTGAGGGACACTCCACTTGTATAGGATATTCCTTCAGCTTCTGCACATCCAGTGACACCCATTGATCCGACAACCACAGTTATATTTATATAACTTTAACAATTTTTTATACCAAAACCTTTTTTTACTATAACTTATACTAATATTTTTTTTCTTTAATAACATATTCATCTACTGATAGGAGGCAGAGGAGGATGCGTACTCACTTGAATGTGGTATAGAACTGCCAACCACATTTGATGGTTGAATACAATGATGATGGACATATGATTGATGAATCTGGGCAGGAATATCGGGGTTTTTTGGATATTCTAGCCAAATACTCCAACATAATTCTGGTAAGCCCTCTCTCTTGGAGACATCTGCAACATGAAGACAAGGATAATGCTTGGGAAGAAATATGGGTAAAAATATATATTGGATTTAATGTAGTTTTTATTGTATTTATGGGAATTAATCTATTGGGTGTCAGCTTCGGTTTAACTTCCCTGATGGAAAAGGTGAACAACTTGAACATTTAAAGGAGCTAGGAGATATTTTGAGAGATTATAGGAATGAGCTGTATGTTGGCTGGTGTGGTAGAGTGGTCACAAATTTGGAGACAGTACCTATCAAGGATGACTTCCCGATAGAGGAATATCTCCAAATGATTACCCATTGGGTGACTGCCAAATTTAAGGTATTAATCCCATTTGAGGTATTTAAATGACCGTTTTGATATTTTTCATTAATATTAACTTATTTATTATTAAAAATTATTTAGGAATCTTATGAAAAAACAAAAAATCATTGATATGAAGAAATACATCCACACTTTGGGCCGCACTACTATATCAGATCAAGAGAGGAAACTGGTACGATATAGTTGTTTATAATTATTCTTTAGGACTTTCCCTTTTATTTATTTCCTACATAAATTAGGTGATTTATTGAATATTTAATATATTATTATATTTTCACATTATATTGGTTCAATTTCATTAAATAAGCACAAATTGATTATTGAAGGAAGTATCCCTCAAGATAAATTGTTTTGCTTGAGTAGAAGGAAAAAAGCTGGAACAACTGTTAACGAACCGACACAAGAAAAGATTGTAAGTTTTAATTTGTTTTTTTCAAAGTTAAATATATATTTTAAAATTTAATAATCTCTTAATATTTTTAACAGGCTGCTTTAGAGGTCCTTGATGCCCAGTAGCCTGACAATTTTGGTCCACACGATCATTTATATCAGGTTTTGGGAGATGAGCACTCTGGTCGAGTATGTTTCCGACCTGGTAAGAATATAGTCCCAATGAGGTATTGGTCCTCTTCAGGTAACCATTATAGTACCACCTAGTTGGAACAGGTCAAGGAGCATGCAAGACAGTCAGATAAAAGGGTCACAGAGTTGGAAGAACAGGTTCAAACGAGGGCGAAAGAATTTATGAAACTGATCAAAGCTTTATCTTCATCACATTCACCAGAGGCCAGCGCAGCATATCAAACATATATGTCGTTGATGGGTGCATTATCAAATGAACCAGCCAGCAGTTCTAGTGGCGGTTGAGATGATGACGTTCTTTGTGATGATGAGGATACTGAAGAGGACGAGGGAGAGGATGAGGATGTGGACGAGAGTGAGGATGGGGCCCAGGGTGAGGATGGGGCCGAGGGTGAGGATGGGGCCAAGTATGAGAATGGGGATGATGACGAGGATGATGAAGAGGATAGAAATGGCAGTGAGTATGATGTTGATGATGACAATGGTGATGGTGATGGGGATTAGGGGCATATTGATCCATTACATTTTTGAATTCTGTATAACTCTTTATTTTTGGACCTGGTTTTTCACTCTAGTATGAATATTTTTTAATTAAGTATAACTCTTTATTTTTGACAAAATAAGGAATCCTAATGATTTTATAATGGTTTATGGGGCTTATGGGGCTTGTTCGGAGCTAGGAACCCCGGTCCGCATAGAGAAACACTATGCCTAAAGGTTAGAAAATAACATGTTGGTTCTTTATAGAAGCCCCTGGAATAGGTCCCATAGAACACTGGACACTTTTTTACTTCCTTTTATTACCAAAATATGAACTTTGAATAATTATTTCATCCACTAATGCTCCTCCCAAGTCTATCCTTCCAAATATGTCTTCTTTAGCCAAATAAAAATTATCCAATAACTCCATGAAGTTTAGAAAGCTAAAAATAACTAGAATCAACCATACATCATCCCTTAGTCCCATCTCAAACCTACAAGATTTTATGTAATCCTTTTTGAAATAATACAGTGTAAGATTCACCAACTCAACAAAGTGATTAGGGAACTCTAGAAGAGTACGCTTCACTTTCTATAACTTCAGATAGCGAGGTGGTCAAAACTGACCGAACGACATCAGAATTCCATGAAATCAGACAACAATAATGGGTGGGTGAATTGTGAAATGGTCAGCTACAAGTCACGTCAATCAGAGGTTTCATGTGACTGCGGTGGCCAAAAACACACTTCCCGTGTCGTAAATGGCCAAAACATGCATTTAACGGTCAAATTCATGCCGAATGACATCATAATGACTTGAAATCACACAAAAACAAACTAATTGTTAATCGTAAGGTGTACGAAGAGATGACACGTCATTCAGATGCACGGTTTTCCCGACACGACTGAATATGTGTCATTAGGTGTTTGGTACGCTTGAAAAGCATGAGTGGGGTGGTCAAATCGGCCGAACGACCTCAGAATTCCATGAAATCAGATGACAATAAATGTTGGGTGAATTTTGAAATTTTTCACCATATGACATGTCAATCGGAGGAGTCGTGTGACTGCGGTGGCCAAAATCGCACTACGTGTGTCGTAAATGGCCCAAACATGCGTTTAACTGTCAAATTCATACTGAAAGACAATCAGATTGCCTTTTAATCACACGTAAACACCCTAATTATTATTCATGATATGCCCAAAAAGACGACACATCATTTGGATGCGCGGTTTGCATGGAATGACTAAATATGTGTTTTGAGGTGTTTGGCGTGCTTGAAAAACGTGTATGGGGTGGTCAAAACCGGCCGAATGACCTCAGAATGCAACGAAATTAGACGACAAGAAAGGGTGGCTGAATTGTGAAATGGTCGACTAGACGGAATGTCAATCAGTGGTGTCGTGTGACTGCAGTGGCCAAAAATACACTTCGCATGTCGTAAATGGCCAAAACATGTGTTCAACCATTAAATACATACCGAATGACATCGGAATGACTTGAAATCGCAAAAAACACCCTAATTTTTATTCTTGAGGTGTATGAGGAGATGACACATCATTCAGGCGCACGGTTTGCACGACATGATTGAATATGTGTTTTTTTAGGTGTTTGGCTCATTTGAAAAGCGTGTGTGGGTGGTCAAAATCAGCCGAACGACCTCATAATGCCATGAAATCAGACGAAAAGAAAGGGTGGGTGAATTGTGAAATTTTTGGCCATAAGAAACCTCAATCAGAGGTGTCATGTGACCGTAGTGGCCGAAAACGCACTCCACGGGTCGTAAATGGCCAAAACATTCATTTAACGATCAAATTCATATCGAACAACATCAGAATGATTTAAAATCTGATGAAAACACCCTAATTATTATTTGGGAGGTGTATGAGGATACGACACAACATTCTGATGCATGGTTTGTGTGGCATGGTAAAATAGGTGTTTTTTAGGAGTTTGGCACGCATGAAAAGAATGCGTGGGGTGGTCAAAATTGACAGAACGACCTCAGAATGCCATGAAATCAGATGAAAAAAGGGTGGGTTAATTGTGAAATGGTCGGCAAGATGACACATCAATCGGAGGTGATGTGTGACCGCAGTGGCCGCAAACGTACTCCGAACAACCCCTCCCCCCCCCACCATCCCGGACATCCCCCCTCACCACCGGATAGCCCCCCGCACCCCCAGAAACCCCCAGCCCAGATATCCCCCCACCAACCAAATAGCCCCCCTCCCACCAGACAGCACCCCCCAACCCAGACGACCCACACCCCCTAACAGCCCCCCAACCCCCCATACAACACCCCTTACTCAGGACAGCCGCCTACCCCTCAAACATCCCCCACCCCCCAAACAGCCCCCACTCACCCCCGACAATCCCCACCCCCCAGATAGCCCCCCGCACCTCCCAGATAGCCCTCCAGCCCCCCCATCCAGCCCCACGCACCACCCGGACAGCCCCCCACCACCCGGAGAGCCCCCCACTTAATTATTTAGTTATAATCTGTATTTCCTAATGTTATTCATCTATTTTTTTATTTTCTGTTTTGATTTGGTCTAAACTAGATCCCTCCCTCTTTACCCAGTCTGGGAACTCCTTCCTCCCTATAGATCCATATGAAGTCAATCAATATTTTAGTTCTACACTCCAAATCAGTAATTCTTAACATAGTTTTAGTATTTTCCATATATTAGGAATGAGTCTCGACATCCCATCATGAATTTCCACCAACACTCATGTTATAGTTCTCAATCACGGGTCGTTCAATCTATACAATAACATACAACAAATAAATATCATATAGTGATTTCATATGAAACCTATGAACACTCAAGCATACCATATAATAAATTGTTCAACAATGGTACACATAGATTCTCAAAAAATAAGATTCAAAGTCTCATATAAATTCCCCAATGGTGAGGAATAAATATGGTGACACCATAGTCCCATGGATAACCTCAATACCATCCTCAAATAGTGGGTTCTAGGACCAAACCAAAGACTATTTGGGATCCCAATAGCAAAGACTTAATTGAATATTCAAACCCACTAACCAAGATGGGGATTGATCCCACATCACACCCAGGAGAGAAAATTAGAGTTAGCCACATACCCCATTATTCTAATTGAAAACTTTATGAAAAACATGTAGGCTATTCCGGTAACCCATCTCATATGTCGAAATTGGCCAATGTTTCCCACTAACACATCTGGATCTATTTATACATGGATACATAATCATTAGAGGAATGTAAACATCCCATGTGCTTCCTATAACAAATCCTAGGTATAAGTACATGACCAATACCATTTTCTATCTTATGGGTATCATGATCATTTTCCACTCTACCCATGTTTTTCTATTGGTTTTATGATACTCAACCCAAGACCATGACTAAACATCCCATGTTCTTCCTATAACATGTATATTTTTTCTCTTGTGTGTATTGGTGTTGTGGTTTGAGTGAGGAATGAATTCTAAATTTTGAATAATCTTATGTGTGTGGGTGTTAGTTTTTGAGTGATGAATGAATTCTAAATTTGGAATACTCTTATGGGTGTTACCGAATTTCGTATAACATATAGGATTTTTCTCTTATGGGCCTTAATGCATTTGAATTTCTAAATTTATAATTTTTTAAATTCTGGAATGAATTCTAAATTTTGAATACTTTGGATGGGTAATTTTATTGGTGTTGTTGAAGGTCTGGAGAGGGGGTGGTGTGTTGTTGTGTTGCTGTGGAGTTGTGTTGTTGCAGGTCTGGATAGGGAAGAGGGGCCTGCTACTACTTTGGAGTTGAGAAAATGTATACCAACAGTTTTAAAACGTTGGTATAGATTCTATAATATAACTATACAAATGGTTTTGTTATAACTGTTGGTATAGGTTTATACCAACAGTTGTAACAGAACCATTGGTATAGCCTTAATGGATTTCCATATCCCCTCTATACCAACGGTTCTAACCGTTGGTATAAGTGTAACACAAATATACCAACGGTTTCATAAACCATTGGTATATGTTATACTTTAACACACATATGCCAAATATTTTTAGAAACCGTTGGCATACCTTCTATTTTGACAGTTATACCAACGGTTTTCACAGAACAGTCGGTATAGGCCTATTGTTACAACATACTTGGCCACAGTTGAGGGAACCATTGGTATACTATATACCAACGGTTTTGAACTGTTGGTAAAGTGTAAAATTCTAGAAGTGAGTATTAAATTAAAATAATCAATGTAAGCATGATCAAGTTGATAAGTGAATGGGAAATAAAAGGCATTAGAAAAGTAAAAAAATATACTAAAAAAGCAAGAGATTTATTTGAATAAAATATAATATTAATATTTTTCTATGATGGATAATTAATTTTTTAATTTAATGAAATTGATTAATATATAAAAGATTCATAAATTAAATAAAATATAAGGAGAACAATTTGTTAAAGAAGTTTGAAAACATCTCAATTATGATCCCCTATATCTCCGACCTCAATTGATGATGATTTGGGAAATAGATAAACCTACATTAGTGGTATCCATGAACCCAAAAGAATATAAACAGTTTATTTTGATCATAAGAATTCAAGAAATCGAATGAAACTTTCTTTTGAGTTGAAAAACAAATGAATCCAAAGGAACCTTGGCTTAAATGCTTAATTAAGTACACCTAAGGGAATAGGAAAAGGAGAAATATTTCTAGGTACAAGACCATTGAAGTACACACACTCTATCTTCAAAATATAAGAAAAGAAAGTAATATTGTTAATTAATAGAATATATGAGGCAAAAATGTGGTTTTACAATTAATCATAAGGGATGTCTTTAGAGTTTGATGGAGAATTAATGAAATTGAGTGCAAAGATTGATCAAATTTGACTACGTGAATAATTTTCACACCAACAATTCATGAATATCTTCCATGGGGGCCTATGCATATACTTTATATATCCCTTCATGGTCTACATGGTGTAAATGAGTCATATGGGATATTCTAGGATGAGTTAAGGAAATAATGACCATCATCAATAAAAGATTTTACCAATTACATTAATACCACTAGGTAGTCACTAACTTCTATGAGGTATAAGGTGGATAAAATATAGCTCTATAGGTAGATACAAACCTCATTACTTGGTTAGTGAGCTCCACAAAGGAGCTGATGCACATCCAGTAGCTCAAATATTCTTTCAACTGTCATTGGATTTCCGGAGACACTCTACTGGGTACCCAGTGGACCTTCTACTTCTAAGACACTACTAAATAATTCCAACAGATAGCTAGTGGTCTTCCTTTGGTCATCCAAAAGCAGCAGCTTGTTTTCCTTCCCAAAATTCCTTCCACAGTTGTTTTGAAAACATTGTTTTGACTATTGACAACATATATTTATTTTCACAAAACAAATTCTAATGTATCATGAAATATAATTTTTAAAACAAAAAATGATAGTTTTTATCATTAAAATACACCTAAGAGAGTGATACACAATATTATATACCTTTTTATGATAAAAACATTAAATAAGAATTTATATTCAGGACATTCAAATGAATAAATTTGAATTATTTTTAAAAAATATTTAATATTTCATTATGTAAATGAATGATTATGTTACTTAATCCCATAATCCCACCACTTTTTGAAATATAAAAATAACACATAACCAAAGAAAATTATCAAAAACTTTACCCCCAATTTAATTTTTTTAGAAAAATTATGATTAAAGATATCATAATGATACCTTAAATATTTCATAATGTTTCTACCTTTTGTGATTATAAAAAATAACTTTTGAAAAATGGTTAGTGAAATATGGGTTTATATAATGGGATATATTTATGTAAAAAATAAATAAATAAATATATTGTGTTGAAAACTATAGTTTTATCTTGAAAATAATCAAAAACCATTGGAAAAAATATTTTCAATAGACTCAAAATTTTAATAAAAAAAGTGTATCTCCTTTAAGAATATTATAGAATTATAAGAGGGTTGGAATCCCCTTAAATGATGATTTATAAAAAAGAAGAAAAATAATAATTAAACTCAATAGTTAAATGAAAAAACCTTAAAAAACATTAAAAAATGAATGCATTTGTAAAATAAATAATTTAAAAGGAAATACGAATTTCCAATCCATTGTTAATGTTAAGTATGATTAGGTGATTAATCCAAATTATATTACACGGGAGTGTTAGAATTGGTCTTTATTAAAGGACCACTACTAATTCCTGGTGTGAAGATTGGATTAAAAATCCATCAAAACCTTTTTGAGGTCAATACCTCAAGTTGAATACATGCTAAAAACCCATACACTTGTTTGTATCCAAATAAGAGTTTATTTTCATAAAATTTTATAAGAACATTTTTCTATATTTAATTGAATATTTTAAATAAATTAAATATTTTTAAATAAATTCTTAAATTCATATATTTTATATGAAATTCATCATTTAAAATATTTTGAAATATTTCAATAAATTCAAGTTGAAATTATAAAATTTTTATAAGTCATTTAAATTTTAGAAAATAATTCTAAGCATATGTTAAATGTCAATTATAATATAAATAACACCATTATAGAACACAAACATCCATTTTCACCCTATAGAGATACCAAAACATTGTGCCCATATCAAAAATAAACTCATGAAAAATGGTAGATAGATAAATAATATAGAATAAACATTTCAAAATCATCATAATTAAAAATTTATAGGAAATGATATCACTCTCAAAATAAATATAAAATATATAAAAAATAGATCCATGAATAAATCATACAAGATATATATTCAATGATATGAGAATTCGTAATAAAGAATTAATGAAGAGTCTAGTAACTTAACTATAAAAATAAATATATTTGGGAAAAAATATTTGTTAAAAAAATAAATAAATAAATTTTTATCTAGAATAAGAGACCAAGGGGAAGATAATAAAGAGAGATATAAATCATAATCTTAAATAAATATAGATCAAAAAATTAATCTAAAAAATCCCACATGATTCTAAATTGAATTAAATGTAAAGAGAAAATATAAAAATTCCATAAAATTCTTTTTATTTTATTTTCATGAAGAGAAACATAGATTAAATAATCTATAAAAAGTTATACAAGATATACTACTATCATGGTGATCCAAAAAATTGAAGACCAAGAGCCCCTTCTTCCAAAAACATAAGTCCCGCAATAGGGAATGAAAAATTCTAGAATAATTAATGAGTCTCTCATTTGGAGACACCTAAGAGGCCCGAAGCTCCACGAACATGTTCCCCTCACTCGATATGTGTGTGATCACCATGAGATTGTGCATGAGTTATTTGAACCTTCTAATTGGTTATGTAATTGTCCAGAGGATGTCGGCATGGCCTGTAAGATATTTTTAAAGGATCGATGAGTCAGTATCCACACCTTCAAAGGTGATGTTAAACTGTTTGCAGAGCTGAAAAACTCTAACCATTTCATGTTCCTCAGCTTGTAGATAATCTCCACCTCCATGGAAATATGTGAAAGCCATAATGACTGATCCCCACTTATCATTGACCACACCACCACCTCGCATGTTACCCATGTGGTAGGACCCATCCTTATTGAGTTTGAATCCCTAAATATGAGAATTCCAATAGAACCACCATACCTATATTGTTCAATTGTTGTTGTTGGCTGATCTAAGCACCAAAATGGAGCTAATAGAGGGGGGTTGTCTCAGAGCCTTTTAAAACATTGGGAAAAAAATAAATCTATAATTTTAAATAGAGAATGAAAAAATTTATCTAAAATGGTATTATAAAAATTTATGATTAAAAACCTATATCATATTAGAATAAAGTAAAATATTAATTTTAATATAGAAATTTTTTATTAAAAAAATAAAATGGTAAAACTAACGTTTTTCAATATTCACTTTGTAAAAAATATCAGTGACATGAAATAGATATACCTACCCCCCCCCCCTTAATAAATTAAATATATTGAAATGTGAGGAGTTCTAGGAGATAGAAAACATCATGATAATCAAACACATCTAAAAAATAAAAAATATCATTTGTAAAGGTAGATTCTAAAAAAACAATATGAATTTCAAAAATCATACTACTTGGTTTAAACTCAGAGTGGTTTTCACTCACGTGTCTTGATAACTCACTATACAAGTAAAATGTATATTTATAGAACTTTATCTTGTGAATAGTTTTGTAAAAAATAATTAAGAAACTAAAAATTTTGGATCACAAAATTAATGCCTATAAATTTTACATAAAAGATATTTTGGTATATATACTTTTTTAGGAAACTATTTTCCATAATAACTCATAAAAAATAATTAGAAGAAAGAATTATATATTTAAGACCATTATAATGGGAATGTTTACAATCACAATCATATATAATATGACCATATTTTATTTAATAATTTAAATATTTATCATCAGAGATTACTTTAAAAGAAGTTATTTTAGTTTTATTGGTGGTAGCTTGATTTGAAAAACCAGAATCATTTTTTTTGACATTTTGTTGAGAAGCCAAAAATTTTACTCAATTTTATTATTCATGGGTTAATCTATCTGGATGATTAATGAGATCCTTAATGGTTTATTTTAACTTTTAAATATTAGGTTTTACTTTAATTTTAATGATAACACATTATTTTTTATAATAATTTGATTCACTTTAAGTGAAACTTGATTATATTCATTTTTGAGATAAATAATCGAATGTTTAGAAAACCCCTCTAAGATTATTAATATTTATGATCTTTTCAGTTTTAATGGATATAAAAACACAAAGAGGTGGATGTATTAAATGTATACGAACTAACCTCATCAATTACCTCAATTTGATCATTGATTCATTTAAATATTCCATAACTTGATTTAGATGAAGAAGATGCAAGGTAATAATTAAATTCACTAAATTTTGAGTCTTTGAGATCAGTCCTTCCTTTATTATTTTATTTTTTATTTTTTTGAATGAGGGGAAATCCAATTTGATGTGATTTATTTTTCAAATGGTAACATGTTACCTTGGATTCATTTCCAGTAATATCCATTTTAAAATGATGAAAGGATTTTTTAATTTTCATTTATTTGTTCAATTTCTTGGCCATATTTAAAACTTCGGGGATTCTTATGGAAGAATAATAATTTATTTCTTTAATAGAAATTTTATACATAACACCAATGAATTCATTTTGTTCTTTTAGTATTGTTACTATAGGGAGATATCATAGGTCATGAAGGAACCAATAAGTTATTAACCTTTAGTGTTCTAGATATATTTATATTCTTGGATTGTCATTACCTTAGGATCCCAAGTACATGGAATAACATAAATTATTTTCTTCACAATATCTTCTATAGTAATAGTATCACCCAATTATTTTTCACCTATTTCATATGTTAATAAAGTTAGTAAAAATTATCAAAATATTTTCATTAGGGTGCATAATAAAATAATAAAAATCATTCATATACATATCATTTCTAGTATCATTAGATTTATTAATGCATCCATTAGTAACTAAAAGTAATTTATTAATTTAGTGGGTATTTTTGAAAATAAAAACATGATTAAATTAAATTTAATATAAATCATACTGAATAAAATTCATGGATTTTTAATCAATTTAAATAGAGAAAATATCATCTCAAGTCCATTATTCTAATGATTCTTTAGTAATTTTATAACCATGAATTAAATACACCAAAAAAGATAACCAATTATTACAATAAAAGTCGAGAAGAATGTTTTTCAACAAATATAGTCTATTATTTAGAATAAATAGGCATAAACCATTAAATATCGTTCAAAATAATTATGTGTTTGAAATGTATTATCCTTATTTTAATGATTTTTTTCTTGAAATTTATTATGAATTATAATTTTTTTTGAAACAAGGTCTATTTTTTTAAAAAAAATGTATTTATATAATACAAATTATTGACTAGATTAAAATGGAAGGGGTGGGGGGGTTAATTGTATTTAGAAATTAAAATTAAATATAGTTATACACATATTAAATTGATTGTAAAATTATAATATTCAAAGTTTGCATGATAAAATTGATATGTGAATGAGAAATCAAAATCATAAGTGTACTTATAATGATATATTATAAAAGTTAAAGATTTATTTTTGTAAATTAATATATTATTTGATTGATATGATCAATAATTATATTATTAATTGACCCAAATAGATTAATATGTAAAAGATACAAAATTTAAGTAAAATACATTACACTAATTAAGTAAAAAAAGATCGATAATAGCTCAATTATGAGCCTCTACATCTCCCACATCTATTACTTCAATACATATGAATCCTTTCAATTTAGTGGTATCAAAGAACATTAATGAATATTGAAACATGATTAGGAATAGAAGACAGAAAGACAATAAAAATCCCATTTTTTAATGGAACGATGGACAAAACTGAAGGAACATTAGTTTTAACAATTAAACAAAAACCCTTGAGATAATATGAAGAAGAGAATATTTCTTAGGCACAATACCATTTAAGTAATTGAGAACAATTATTTAAATGGTTTAAATTAATGTATTATAGCATATGATAGGAATATATGATAGATAAATGTGTTTTCACAATTAAGAACAAGTGATGTCTCGAGATAAGGAAGGTGTATTGAAGGAATTATGGTTGGAGAGTGGTCACAATTGATTTCCAAAAGAATAATGACATTACTGTTTATTTATAAACATATCTGAAGGTCTATTTATAGACTCCATATATCCCTTCATGGTACAATATGTGTAAATGAGTCATATGATCTATTAGAAGTAACATTAAGGAAAGAATGTCTTTAATTAGTGTAATATCTGACTTCTATATGGATGCCACCTGGTAGACATTATATTCCACCAGGTAGCTATTGGGATACATGTATTTATATAGCTAAATTTGAACCTCATCAGGTAGTCGGTGAACTTCTAGTAACTCTATAATTTTTTATAGTTCCATTGGATGGCTAGTTACACTCCATTGTGTGGAGCCCCTACTGCTAGGATTATTCTATCCAATTCAACTGACTAGTTGATGGTATCAATATATCAAGAAATTGGTAACAACTATTGTGCATTTTATACTTGTTTTATTCCTTCATTTGGTCCATTTATAACTTATCATCATATTAAAACATAAACACTGAAATCCCATGATATTGGATTTTTAGAACACCAAAAGTTGTTATGACCATTAAAAACATCTAAGAGAGTCATTTACAAAAGATATTTTTATAATAAAATATAAATTTGGATACTTTGGTAACCTAGAAGATGTTGGAGAGAGTAAAGATCCCAAATCTAAGTTTTATATGAAAGTGTTGTATTGTTTATTTATGATTAAATGAAGCATATGTGATCGAATTTATTTCTATCTTTTATTATCAATATATAAATAATATTAAAAATCATATGAATTAATGTATTTAAAATGAGGTAAAGGTCGTCTATGTAATATCCTAAGTTTAACTATTCATATTCTTCCACTCAGTTAATTATATTATTCATTATAATGAATATAAACATGGTAAAAAAATTTAATCAAATAGGAATTAATTTGTTCCCTCATAGTGTAATAACCAAACAAAATTACGTGAAACCATTTATTACATAACATTAATGATTATATCCTTTAATAGTATGTAAATTAAAATTTTACAATTACAACATAATAATATTTTTACAACTAGAAAATTAACATGATCATATTTACCTTGAAGAAACATTGTTAGTATAACTAAACCAACAATTATAGAAAACATCATGAATGAATAAACCATTTTTTACAATACTAAATTAAAACTATTGGAATGATATGTATAATTCATGAAGATAATTGAGAGGAATTTATAGAATGTAATGGGGATAATATATCCATTATTTACTTTTATAAAATGGTATATAACCATTGGGTATAAAATAGATAAACATGTTACTAGTTTAGTATTATTGGTTTCTAATTAGTGTATATGAAAAATTTATTTATATGATAAAAAGTTGCATTTTCAATATAAAAAATTTATTTTAAATAAAATAAATTATATTATCATAAAAATAAAAGATACTAATTCACTTGGGAAAATTCCATTGATTCTAAAGATATAATTTTTTTAGAATTATATATTTTGGTTTGATACCTTATTTTTAAAGAATGATATGAATAAAATATATTTATAATATTTAAGGAATAATTAGTAAAATAAATTAATAACAATTCAAAAATAATTAACTATAAGTAATATGAATTTAATTATATTTGGATAAAGAAAAATGTTTTTTTAAAACATTTTTTATTATATATTACATATGTTTATTTAAAAGTTATATTCCACATATTTAGAGTATAAAATTTATTTAAATTATTTTTTTACATAAAAAATTAATAAATTTTCATTCATTGATTATTAATTAGTTAGTAATAAATATGAAATTATTTAATGTTAAAAAGTCCAATTGTTCAAAGATTATATTTTTCTATATATTATGAACTATTATTTTTGAAAAATCACAATAATATGTACTATATAATTATTCCAATAATATTAATTATATATATTGAAATAAAATAATAACTATATAATGATTATTATCAGGAAAAGAATAACAATAAATCATTTTTCATGCTTAAAGATACATTTCCCAATAAAAATTTATATGATTTGAATTTTTTTAAAAAGTAAATATATTATTGTTTAAGGATTATTTTTTAATAATTTAATTTTAATAAGTATAAAAAATAGTTTATCACTAAATTTATTATTAGTAATTTATATAAACTAATAATAAAGCACTTAATGTTTAAAAAATTATTTTTTAAATAAAAAACATTTTTTCCATATACTTTAATATTTCACTTAAAAGTTACAATTGTTATATTTTTAAAATTTTATAACATATAAGGGGTAAAAAATTGAAATCAAAACATTGAAATAATGTTATATGGATCATGATATATTTTATGTAAAAATATAATCACTATCTTAAATAATTAAATAAGGTAAAGAGAGATAAATTGGTAAATTAAAATGGCTCAAATTTTGTGTGATTAATTGGATATATAAACATTATAGAGTTAATATTTTTTTTCATTCAACAAATCATGTATAATGAAAATATTAATACCTAAATGTCATAACTATCATGTGATTCCACCTTTACCCTTCACATAACTTAATTTTCTATTGAAATATCCATCATTTTCGCTTATAAAAGGATATCACATCCACCAAATCCAAAAAATTGACATCTATTAGTTATATATTGAATAAATACCAAATGAACTCACATAAATTCATTTCCATAAATTTTTATATATAAATAAAAAGGATGCAAATGTACTTCATTCAGAAGGAGGACATTGTGGGGAGTGATTTTGTGAGAGTAAGTAATAAGTTCTTTTTCATTAAGTTCATTTATTTTCTAATATACACCATTTATAAATATTATTATAATATATAATGATGTAATATTAACATCATCATTATACAAATAAAATTATATTTGCATAATAAAACTCTATATTCTAACTCATTCATTAGTTTGGACATGTCCTTATTATGGAAAATTTTACCACCTACATGGATCATATTATAAGCATTACATGATTAATGATAAATATTACCTAAATTATAGTAATATAATTAGAAATTATAACCATTAAATTTGTTTTTAATTATATAATGTTAATATATATAAATTATTTATTTAATAAAAATCATTTCATTTTAATGAATCGAAACTCACAAAAGAATAAAATGTTAACCACTCTTTACGAGCCATCATCCAAAATTATTGAAATGATAAAGATAGTCCATAAAAATATAAAATAATCTTAATAAATCATAATGATAAGTAATTTTTTGATGAAACCATGATCAAGGATTAATTATTGGAACTTCTATATTGATGATATTACAGATCTAATGGGATAATTAATTGTTAAATATTAATTTTTAAAAATATTGAAAAATAAATGGGTAATAAAAAATTTAAATGAATAGTATCAAGAGAAATAAATAAAAAAAATTATGATATTGATTAATAGTAAAACTAAATTAATTATACATGATATTAGAGTATGTTTGATTAAGAAGGAATCCAAGGTAAATATTTCTCGTATTTGTTTCCCTTAATTGAGATATGCTTCAAATTCAATAATTCTTTAATTTTTTTCATTTATATAATTCCTTAGGGATATATTTTATAAAAATTATAATTAAATTATAGTTATTTACAAATACTTATCAATTTATCTCTTTTAAGTACTTTTTATTCATAAATTAATAAATCCATAAGTGTTTCTTTTCCAATTACACTTAAAAATCGAGATTATCTATGTCCAAATTCATTTATGGGTAATTGTATGTTATTTCTCTATAAAACCCCATATATTTTCTTCTCCTATATTATTTTATTGGTTTTACATGTCTCCTAGCCATTTATACTTTATTTGGTACATATTTCAACCAAAAATATCAATTTTCAAATGGAGCTTACCATATCACTTATTTAAAGATGAGAAACATTCTACTCATTTTACATGTTTTGATATGTTTTTTTAGATGAAATTATCCCTTAATATATGAGTTATTAAGATACATTTTATTTAATTTTACTCCATTAATATATGTTTGAAATGAATGTATTTCAAAAAAATTCAATATATCTCTTTCTCACGGAATTTTATTCAGTTTTCACTATGAAGTGTCTATGATTTCAGGGTTTTCCAACGTAATTTTTTTACTCTCATTGTTTTATAAGTTACATCATTTTAAAATAAATATTTAAAAATTAAAATAATATTAATTATTAATTTTAAAATTAATTTTTTAATGATCTATATTGTTCTAAATCAATTTCAATACCCTTTAATATTTTAAACTCATCAGGGATGTGATCTAATGAATACATCCACATATTTTCTCTGGATGAATTATAATCATGTTTGGGGGAAATATTCCTAAAACCCATTTATTTTTCTTAGTTTAATTATTAAATAATGGAATTTTAATTTTTCTTGGTTTATGTGGAACATATATATATTTTTCATTGTGTGATGGTTTCATTAGGAGTTATATTACACTATTATACATTGGTTAAAGCCATAAACCATGTAAGATGACCTGTTTGGGAATAATTAGTTAACTTAATACACTATGATACATAAAACATTAAGTGATTATGGTCTCAATATGGATCCTTGGAATAATAAATGTTTTTTTTATGATTATGATATGCCACATTTCTATGTTGTATAATATTTTGATTTTCTATTTTTATAGATCATGATAATTAAGTCACGTTTTCACACCCCCAAAACTCATTTCAAATATTATCCAAAAATATTTATCTCATGAATCATGTTTTATGATCTATGTTTTATTAGGTATTAATTTATTATTCTATTTTTAAACACCATGATTGTTTTCTCCAACCGAAATGTTCATTTTTTAATGGCACATATTTTCATGAAATTTTCCTTTATTTATTCTTAGGTGATGAGAGATTTTAGGGAGTTCTTGGTGGTAGTATTTCTGTTTAGGTTTGAAACGATATTTGTGAGGTAATATCATCACTAGTAGAGTTTGATGATAGTATTATTGTATGTTTCACACTATTATTTGTGTTAGGGAAGATATTTTAAAGTGTGAGAGACTATCATTGCTTGTAGGAATAATCTATGAGAGTTTGGAGACACAATATTTTGGTTTGTAAGTCAAATCCTGAGGGGTACACTTTTGGTTATAATTTAGAGAGGTTTTGAGGATATTATTTGAAAGTGAAAAAGTTATGTTTTAGAAAATAATTTTATATATGGGTTACTACTCTTACATATTTCCCATATCATTTTCATAGTCATGATTTTTTTTATGATGTATTGAATCCATGGTGGTTGAGCTCCTTGATTTTTATATATCATATATCATTGAACCATGGGGATTGTGCTATGGTATGGGTTTTGTCTGGGTTCGAGTGGGTTGGGGGAGGAGGTTCGGGAATACGATTTGACTATTAGGTGTTTAAGATATTTATAATCACACCCTTAAATACACCATGAAACCCATTATATTTATAAAAATAATTACATTGAACATGAGAATAATGGGGATATGGATGGAGGAATTTCCCCACAATTCTCAGATCTTGGCTTTCATGGTATGAAAATCCCCTTTCAGGTAGTGATGTTGGGTTTTCTAAGCATATATTTAAATTTTAAGGTTTATCATGAATTGTACCTATTTCATGATTCTTATCGTGAACCATAGGAATCCGTAACGTATTTTTGGATGAACTTAGACATCATTCATGATTCTTTATTCCTTTATTTTCATGATTACTACATTCACAGCAAGCCATTATCTATCTTCATTTTCACCGTTGTCTCTTTTTCTTTCACATATGTTTGTTCTTTACAAGACATGGTAATTACATTTAACAATTTTATATGGGTTTTTTATTTTTTATTGATTAATAATTCAATATGGTATGATGTTGTTAATAATTATGGGATTATCATTAGGTTTTGAGTTGGTGTTTTCATATGTTAGTACTTTCTTTTTCAATGGACATTAAATCTATATATCAAGGTATAATACTATAAACATCTCCTTTTATCTTATATTTTAATTTTGGATTATATATATTAATTTTACTTTTTTTAAATAACATAATTAAATTAAAAAAGATAAAAATACATAATTATTAAATACGATGATTTTGAAAGGGTTCTATGTTTGATATGTGATTATTATTTTACTCATGATTATTTCCCCATGTGATTTTATATATAGTTTGAAGTATTTATAATATGATTATATTGGAATCATTTTAATATTTAACATGATTAAATTTTGTTTAATATTATAAAGATTTTAATATAAGTCCTTTTGATTAAAAATATATATATTCATTGAATATTATATTTTCCCTTGGAATTGTTTAAAATAAATAAGTATTTCTTTGAGTATGTTTATTGGAAGATTATTGATTCTATTAGGAAATAATTATTAGGATTCTTCTATTATAAACCTTCCCAAAATAAATTTATTTATTCAATATGGAGTATGAAAATAATATTGTATAGAATTAATTTTAGAGGCTGAATTTCGGCAGTCATTATTTTATATAAGTGTTAATGAAATACATGAAGTAGTGTTATTTTTGTAGAGTAATTAATTTTTAATTAAATTTTGATTCTACTCTAATAATATTTCTATAATATTTATTCTCACTTGTCATGTTTTAAAATGGAACCTTAAATGGTTGTATTATTTTGAATGGTTTTTGTTGTTTTGTTGTAGAAATGGTAGTGGTTTGATGAAGTTATATTTGGGATAATATAAATAGTGCTAAATGGTGTTGGGGACGATGATATAATGGTTTTATCAAGTTGGAATTCAATCATATTTATTTTTCTATTATTTATGAACCACCTTATTAATTTATTTTTTATTTCTTATTTTTTATTTCTTGCTAGGAGAATCTATTCCTTGGGATAAGACTATTTGTGTCATAGAATTTCTGTAAGTATGGAATGGTAATAAATTAACATAAATTATTAAATAGGGTAAAGATTAATTTACTTAATTATAATTTATAAATGTTGATATTGGGAACCATTGATCTACTTTGTTAAATTTTTAAAAGAGCACAGTTATGAATTTTCAATTAAAATGTGTCCTATAAATTGACCTTTCATTTTTTGGTTTATATATATTAAAATAGAATTTAAAATGGGTTGTTATTGAATGTTTTTTAATTTACTATTTTAAATGACTAAGTAATGTAATGGATCTTGTTTTTTTACACATGAAAAATTATCTTTCTAGTCATTCGAAATGTGATGTGGATTTTCTTGTAGGATTTTAGCTATAGTTTATATCCAGGTCTGGATAGTTTTCCATAGAATGGTTATGTGTTATTATAGTTATTACATTCTTCTGTGTCTTATGATCCACCACTATAGCCAGATAGGAAAACTAATGCCTATATTTGGACATAGGTTCAATGTATTATCCTAAAATATTGATTTTCAAGGATATAGATGGTTGAAATCTCCCTATACCATACTCTTTCTTCCAAATATACCAAGTAGTGTAGGCATATTAGGGATGTGGTGGTCTGGGGTATAGTTTATGTTATCATACCAATTGTAATGGATAATAGTTATTATATACATATATATTTAGATTGTGGTATTATAAGGTAATATAATATTCTTTTATAAGGCTATAATGGATTACAGTTCTTACACATGTGTTTGTGCATATACTAAAACTACTTAAGGTATAGTGTATACTAACACAAGCTGCAATAGATCACAATATTACAATGATATTATATGGGTGAAATATTTATGCAGTTGTGATATTATTAATTGGTTTTGTATCATGATAAGATGATGTGGATGTGATATGTTTTTATAGATATGTAATATGATTTATGAAGGGGATCCAAGAACTCAAATATAAGTCTTCAGTGTTCAATGTGACTAGTTAAAAGGAATTTGGTAGATGGGTACCTTTATTCTATATATGATTTTTGATATTATGATAAATATTTCTTTGAATTACATGGTTAGTAAACCTTGTAACTCAAAGAAATATAGTTTACCTAATTTAGGTGATGAATTAATTTCTCTATTTTTTCCTAAGTCTTTAGTGTTCTTCTTCCATATTTTCAAGAGAACATGTGGGGATGATCCTATTGAGACTACCTGTATAATACCCCACCCACACACATATATATATATACCTATGTGTGTGTGTGTGTATACTTTATTTTTATGCCTAAAATAGGGTGTTTTTATCGATCTAAGCATTACTTTCTCATAGATGTTTTTCATGAGTTACATGAGTTCATGGTAATTACTATAGAAGATGTTTGTGGGGTTTATATTTTTTCATTGCATTAAATTTTATGAATTATGATGTGATATTTATTGTTATGGATTTTATCGGTTATTCATTCTTTATACCAAGGATATTGAGGGTATTTCCTTCTATATGTCTTCATTTTATACCCTTAGTGGTAGTGTCCAACTTTTAGCCTATTAGAGGTGGTATTTGGGTGTAACCTCCATATTAACAAGCATCCATGGATGTGTACTAGTGTAGGTGGGTCATAAATAAGTGGTATTAAATCTATGTTCAGAGATAGGATGAATAATATGGATATAAAATTGTGAGGATTTATGTGGTTATTAGGTTAATAATATTAATTGATTATAGTTTTGATGTAAAGAATAGAACTAGAATTAACATGATATTTAAGGGAATTATGTGGTCTGATTCATGGAGATTATGTTTAGTAAATTTACAAGTTAATTTTATTCTTCTACGTGGTCAATTTGTAGGTAAGGATCATACAACATGATTTTCTGCACCAATTATTATATTAGGTAGATAATAGGAATTCAGATGAATCCTAATTAATTAATCCTAAGTATTTATATTAAAATTTTTAAAGCACCTAATTTTTTCCAAATTATAGTTATGGATAAAGGTTGAAACCCCCAATAAGATCATGCCAATTATGTGTAGTAGGATTCACTAGAAGATTACCATATTTTTAAAGTTGATAAATACGATGATTGGAGGAACATTCTTCAAGAGCTATGGTTCCTAGTCCTATATATGTATCTGTTATTTATAGCATCCCAATTAAATAACAAAAAATATATTTCCATATTTATTAATATTTGTGAATTAAATACTAATTTTACATTAATGTGGATTCTATGGTTGATGGAAAACCCAATTGTTGACCCTAGAAAATGAATCCCCAAAATTTTCCGAATTCTCTCATAAATGATCCAAGAACATAGCTCGTTTCTTAATCTTTGATTTGACAGGTCATAGGGGCTGAACAGAGTTATGGATTAGAAGTTATGGACATTTGAAGTTGGGCTGGAAAAATGGTTCGAGAACCCATTCACGAAGCTCCTTCCGCGATCGTTAAGGAAAGAGATGGGATGCTCCATGAGCCTCTTTGACATTCACGACCTGCCCTGAAGACCTATGGTGAAGCAAAGAGGCAGGATGCTTCGCGAACCCCATTCACATTTTTGAACGCACCACGGCTCAATCTATACCTTCGCTCCGAGCGAGCTCTACTTTGTGGAGTCTCTTACCTATAAATACCCAGCTCACCCCCTTCAGACGACGGTCACTCTGCCCCATGGGTGGCCGGTCTCCTGGTTCAAGAGCTCCGCTTTCCTTCGTGAAGAGGCTTCATGAACCCAGGCTCCGCGAACAGCTTCCTTCGCGTTTCTGCTCCGTGAGTCCATGCTTTGCGAGCACTATTTGCTCTGCCAGAGCCATTTTCTCCGTAAGAGACCTTTGCTCCACAAGATCCCCTTTGCTCCGTGAGAGACCATTGCTCCGCGAAGCTACTTCGCAAAGACCTATCCTTTGCGAGGATACCACCAACGAGCCCACTGGTCCATACCACGGAGGATACGCCCCCTCACCCCCACTTGGGTTCAGTGTCGTGCTGCAGTCTCGGCGCTTTGGGCCGGTCCCATCACTACCGTCACTCACCCCCATGAAAAATGGAGAGACACACAACAAACTTTTCAGGCCGGGACGTTGACATTTTCTATTATTTCCTTATGCGCACCCACCTACCACCTATGGAATACCATGATTTGAGATACTCCACCGCACACCATAGAACACCTTGAGTCGACATATTACTCTTTTTCTGTTTCCAATGTCGTGAGTTGAGATTCTCATCATCAATTCCCAGAGTACCTTGAGTCGAACCATTCCTCAAATCATCCAAACCCCATCACTTGGCTCATATTCCATGTTGAACTAGAAAGGTCCGCCATTGCGTAAGTCCCAATAATAACCATTTCTAGGCGCCTTATGCTTGATAGTCATATCTACATGACTTAAAACTTTAGTAATCCCTATATGATCAATATAGGAGGCCTCCTTCCGTATATGAGAGATTCCTTATGCTCCAAGCATGAGATGACAATAGTCCTCTCTAAATGACTCTAAACTGTAGTACACCCTATGTTGCAGACATTGGATGCCTCTTACTCTAAAGAAGAGATGCCTTATGCTCCAAGCATGAGATTCCAATAGTCCTCTCTACATGAATCGAAACTGCAGTGTACCCCATGTTCCAATCATAGGATGCCTCTTGATCCGAACAAGATATGCCTTATTCTCCAAGTATAAGATGAAAATGACATGATTATAGTCGCATAATTGCAAGAGTGTTGGAATCCATCCAAGCATTCCATCACTCCACTCAACGCTTTGCGTGTACTTCATTCGGATATTCATTCTCTTCTATGTCTAAAGGGACCCCCTAACGGCGTAGTCCCATGCCGCATCAGCTCACCTACTATCCTGGGCCAACGCCCTGTAAGACTTTGGACAACACTTCGAGTCAGGTCCTGTGTTTCGAACACTGTCAACAGTCGACCCTCATTTGTTTGTCCCCACTTCAGGATAACATGATATGGATGTTTAGTTTCAAACACGTTCAACAGTCATCCTCCATCGTCACGCCACCCTTACAACGTTTCGAATGCCAGGGATGTGATTCACACATTCCTTCTCCCCTTGTTCAGACTGATTCTAACCCCCTTGGTGTTATCCTGCTTGTGCACTAGAGCATAGGTAAATTCCTCAAACCCCCAGTGAGTTGGGATGCCCTCATAGCCATACATGAGGAAGACACCCGGACAACTTCCTTGTGTAAGCCCCATCCACGATTGTCGCTCCATAGTGGTACCCAAGTAGCTTCCTTATGTAAGCCCCATCCATGATTACCACTCTATAGCGGCACCCAGGTAGCTTCCATGCGTAATCCCCATACATGATTGTCACTCCATAGCGGCACCCGTGTAGCTTCCTTGCCTAAGCCCCATCCACGATTGCCGCTCAATAGGACCACCCGGGTAACTTCCTTGCATAAGCACCATCCATGATTGTCGTTCCATAGCGGCACATGGGCAACTTCCCTGCATAATCCCCAATCACTGTTGCCTCTCCACAACGGCACATGGGCCCGAATCCTAGAGTAAGTCCCAATCTGTCTCTCCATGGGCCGCTCCACGTGTAATCCCCACTCCACATCCCACAGATGCATCTTTTGTGACATGATCGTCAGGTCCCTACTGCCTCTTGTTTCTCACACCGTTCATGACTCATGTATGTTAGAGTAAGCATCAACCATGAAAACCCATTGGGAAGCCTAGAGTGTAAGACACACACTATTACGAACTAAGAGGCATTTGATCCTTTCCAAGGCAGGGTACGCAGGAAGCCTCCCTGAGGTTCAAGCCCAACAACCTAACAAGCCCGATCATTCATGTCGGTTCACCCCTATCCTGCACGACGTTAAACTGAATACCATAATCAGCAGTAAGTCATTGTTCCCTATCCAGTGTTAAGCCATTATGCCCCACCTGAACTACGAGGCATTTGATCCTTGCTAAGGCAAGGTATGTAGGAAGCCTCCATGAGGTTCAAGCTCGCCACCTGTTCGTTTCGACCCCCTTCACGTTGGTTCACCAACACTTTGGGTTGCCTAGAGTGTAAACCCCACACCATTATGAACTATGAGGTCTTTGATCCTTGCCAAGGCAAGGTACGTAGGAAGCCTCTCTGAGGTTCAAGCCCAACAGCCATCTGTTCCGACCCTCTTTAAGTCAGTTCCAATGCCCCTTCTTGAAATACAATGACTTTGATCTGTATCAAGGAATGGTATATAGGAATCCTTATGAGGTTCAAGCCCGACACCCATCAGACCCCCAGTCCATCTTCACATCGGTTCGCCGAATGCTCTTTCATGAAATACAAGGAGTTTGATCCATGTCAAGGAATGGTATGTAGGAATCCTCCCTGAGGTTCAAGCCCACCCCCACCCATTGGTCGCTCTAACCCACTTCACATCGGTTCCCATCATCTGAACTACGCAGATGTTAATTCCCTTCCATGGGGATACATAGGAAGCCTCTACGAGGTTCAAGCCCATCACCCAGTCGTTCCGACCACCTTTACGTCGGTTCGTCCCGATACCGCATGACGTTAAACTGTATTTTCCACATGAACTACATGGACTTTGATTCCCTACCACATTGATATGTAGGAAGCCTCCATGAGGGTCGAGCCCATCACTCATGTCTCATCCTGATCTCTCCCTCGAGCCTATGTGTCTCGGGAAGCTCATTCCCCAACCCAGAGGTTCCACTTTCTTCTAGGTCCCATCCATGCATCCATTCTGATAGGATGCCTCCTTAGGTGTCCCATTGTCACACCGAACTATGCGGACTTTGATTCCCTACCACGGGGATATGTAGGATGTCTCTTCGAGGATCAATCCCAAACTCATCGTCTCCATTGAGATGGTCCCATCTCATTTTCCCTCTACTCCATTCAAATATCCATCATCCATCCTGATTCTTACCTGGGCCGCCACATCCCTGTGGGATCATGTCATCCACCCTCCTCGCTGCTCCTAGAAGAACTTGGGTCGCTATCCACTCGTATGCCCCATCATGAATTTGGGTTGTTGTCCTCTGTGTACACCCTGATTCATCACCCCTTTGAACAACGTGGGTTTTGATCCCTGTATCCTAGACAACGTATGTTGGAAACCTCCCCGAGGTTCAATCCCAGCCAATGGTAAACCTTGGTGTCCCCCATTATGGGGTGCACTCTCTCTGATCCTCCCTTAGTGGTGTCTAGATCAGCCTTCATGGTGTGACATCTTCCCATTATGGGACACACCTCCTTCGATCCTTCCTCATTGGGCGTTCTGATACATCCACTGTGTAAAACTTCCAGGTGTCCCCTTCAATGGATGTACCAATATGACCCATCTCTATGGGACATTTTTATCACTCTTATACAATCTCTACAAGACGTTAAACTCGTGTCCTACCTCGTGTTAAACATGAGATGCCTGGGGAAAACCTCAGAAGATAGGACTTCGACGTAAACTTCTCTGCAAGATGTTAAACTTGTGGCCTACCTTTTGATAAACATCAGATGCTTGAGGAAAACCTCATAAGACACGCCCTTGGTGTAACCGTCTCCGCTAGACGTTAAAACCGTGGCATACCATATGTTAAACATGGGAAGCTGTGGAAATCATTATAGACATATCTCTGGCTTAAGAAAGCCCATGACCGACCTGGGATGCATCGGGTTCTGTACCCTTGTGATGCCCTCTTATGAAAAAGAATATAGGTCCCCCAATGTCCACGCACCCAGAGATGCCCCGACATGCATGATGTTGTCGTCTACTACGATTGAAGGTTTCTACCATGTCAAGACCCCATGGAATGTCCGGATGAAAGTAGTGTAATTAACCATTGTACAAAAAGATATGGCACCAGGAACGAGATTCACAAACCACGTATTAAATCTATGAGGGAGTCCCAGACTAGGTAATGAGTTTCGAGGAGGAATCCATGGAAGGAAGAACCGACATCCCATCATCTCGTTTCAATCAATGAGCAAACGTCCTTGAACATGGAACGGATGTCGCCCAAATTTGGAAAGCAGGAATGTAGGGCAACAGCTGCGTGTCCTCAAATATGGATGTGCGCACCCCAGTGAGAGCATCGGAAATATCAATACACAAAAATGAGTTTCTTTGAAATCTTACGTTGCATAGTAATAATATAATATTATTATTTTAATTGGTAGTTAACGCCTAGCCGTTGTAATGGAGGGAATAAATTGAAATAACTAAAATATTATTATACATGTTTTTCAATTTTTTTACATTTATCTAATAAAATTTAGAGGCTTATAATGTGAATTAATCTAATTTTATGTATAAATACTCTAATATTCATTAAAAGGACAATTTACAACCTTTTGATGGAGAACACTCTTAAATATAGTTTCAGTCACTTTTATCTATACTATTTGAACAAATAAAATTATTATTTATAATTGGGACATTAAAATTTACTTTGGTTAAAATATTGGTATTTTTATGATAAAATTCATTTT
The DNA here is from genome assembly GCA_963277665.1 of Viscum album. Classification (NCBI taxonomy): domain Eukaryota; kingdom Viridiplantae; phylum Streptophyta; class Magnoliopsida; order Santalales; family Viscaceae; genus Viscum; species Viscum album. Next base: position 855,023,101 of record OY728139.1, read on the forward strand.
TTGATGAATAGTGAAAAATATTGTATTTAAATTCAAAACTACTTTTTAATCTAATTTATTTATAAGGTAATATTATCTTTTTAATTTTTTTTAAAGTGAAATTAGATGGTATTTTTACCATTTAATCCAATGTTGGTCATTTTAAGTAATTTCACTTTGAAATTGGACATAAAAAGTGTCAATATTTTGATTGTTATTATTTCTTAAAAACACGCTTTCTGTTTTGATTGCGGGAATTAAGTTTAAATTTATTTATGACACTTATATGTTTTAAATTTGTAAAAATGGATTCCATATTCTGAATCAGAAGGTCCAAATTGTGTAAATAGGTATCTTTAATTTTTTTACATTATGTATATTTACATCAGTAAATATTTTATTTACCTTGGTTAGAGGGAAAATCTGGTAAATAAGGGTACAAAATAATTGTATAATAATAATAAATTAAACTAACATGTGTCCTAATCATATTGGTTGAAACATGTACTTCCCTTTTCATCCTTGGGTCCAATTTGGGACCCCATAGAGCCACATGGGCGTGATAATGACACATTATATTAATTATTTAATGGTAAAGACAAAAATGATATAAACATATATCTTTTAGTAAATCAATATTTTCAAGGGGTCATATAAGTTATATATTAGACTGTAAATATTAATTTGAAATCTAAAATGATTTAATACATCATGGTGGTTTTTTTATATTTTTTAGACATCATAATAATAAAACTATTCATGACACAATAATGGTGCACTACTTACATCATTAATAAATGATTTAAATAAATAATATTATAAAGATTTAAAAAATATACAAAACCTGTCAAATTCTTATTTGATGATTTTATTTCTAAAAATAATCATCTTATCTTCTGCTTTAATATGTTTTGGACCTTTATAAAATGAAAAAAATTATATAATAAGATAATATTTTCAAACTTTTTTAAAGATCCCCTCCTCCTCCTTATAAAAAGACCTCAACTCTATCCCATTACTCACACCTCTCAAACCCCTTGGATCATCCAAAATCTTCCCAAATAATCAATCCGCATACCTCTATTTTACCTAGAATCCTTACATTAGGCATAAGGAATTTCATGTAAACCTTTTAGTTCATACCAAAGAGAGTTACCCGATTTAATGGTAATGTTTCCACATAAGTTCATTTCTTTTATTTTACATCTCCAACCCACTAAAACCTTTTTATTAATTTCTATTATAACATAAAAATTATATCAAATATACTAGGTTGTTTTTATTATATGTATTTGAACTACACTTATATAAACCTTCATCTAATGGGTAAAGAACATACTGTTTTTGTGGAGGACGAACTACTACCTCCCGAAATGATGAATGTTCAAATATCTCCAACCACCTCTCATGGTGGAAATTATGATGACACTATATTTATATATGATATATATTATTTTTATTATTTCTATATGATTCTATATTTTCAATTTATAGAACACATTTATGGTTTCCATAATGGGTAAACACTATAATTTCATTTGAGCAAGTGCGGACTACCCCCCCTCTCAAAATGATATGACTCATTCATACCATATGTGGGATGTATAATGGATGTAGTTAATGAAATTTTATATTATATTATACAGTAATTATAATATACCTATATATAATTATGTTTTAATTCCATTAAAATATGAAATAGCAATGAAAGTAGCATTCATGTGTACTTACGGATTACCGTCTCCATGAACAGCGCATTTCATTTCTTATCTACAAATGCTATGTACTATTATATATATATATATATATATACTGGATATATATGATATATATGATATCTATATCATGAATATCATTTGGGATATAATGGAATTATGTCCACATGGACAACCTGTAATTATAAGAAGTTCATTTTTGATTCAAGTATCGATCATCGACAAAACGACCATTATTAACTTAAATGATTACATAACGTGTATAACATGGTAATAATTGATATAAATGGAATAATAAACTTGAAAAAGGTTCTTAAGAAAGTATAAATTTACATTAGTATATTATTAACGGGATTAAAGAACGAACGGGTCATGTCTGACACGAGGTAAGGGAACTTCTTAGACTAATATCCATTATTTGGGTTTATTTTATACTACATGATTATGTAATTATATGAATATATGAGAAATGAATTTTTATATCTTATCTTGTATTGATAATTTATTTATGTGTACTTATTGTGAATACACATTATCAATCTATTTTATTTACAAAATGATCTTTGTAAGGGACTTCGTCTCAATCTTCTTTCATTGAGGAATATTTTGATTTGTACAGAGCTTTCTTTTATATACTGTATAAACACCATTTAATTTCAGTTCATTCAAATAGAATCTATTTCAATGAAGTGTTTTACTAAATAGAAAATTAACGTTTCTTTTATCTTACACGGTGAAAAAGACATTTCCACCCTCATGATTATTATTTGATCGTTGGCTTCCTTAACCATCCATAGTGTTTTTTAAAAGGAAAATAAATAACATATACAATTTTTACATTTTTGGTATTGAAAATGGTTTTGATAAGGGATTTCTTATGTTAATATATTTAAATGTTATATCGTGATAGAAATTTGGTAATGTTACCATTACATTATTCTTGTGTTATGTGTTATGACTATGTTATAGTTATTGGGCATTGTTTACGTATACGGGTGGTTCGGTTATAAACCTAGGTTAGGTGAGCCTGTGACAACTCTCTAATACATTGGGTAACGTGATAGAGGTAAATGTTAACGTTTATCATAAGAGATTTAGGGAATATACAATGATGGGTATTCCAAACATAACTCCCTATGTATTTTTGATAGCTACAATGTAATTATGATATGGGTACCACAAGTTAGCTTTATGATTTATGATTTTTATGTGTTATTCATAAATCTTATGATTTAATGAGGTATGTTAAAGATCTTATGCTTGTTAAGTATTGGTGGAATAATGTTTTAGTTCTTTATATTATAACCCTTACTGAGCTTTTTATGCTCATCCAATTTTTTGAAATGTTTTTCACAGGACATAAAGATGAATAGGGTTAAGGATTGGATCAAGGAAAGACATGTTGTCTAAAATGTGGAACTAGACATGACTCTTTTTTTCAAGAGTATTTATTTTATGAAAAAAATGGTAACTGGGTAGAAGTGTCTACATTTTAATTTTTAAGATGTAATTTAATAGTTATGGCCTAATTCTATAAAAATATAAACCTGAAAAGACCCACATTGTTAATTATTCCTTTAATTCAAGATTATGTATTGTTTAAAGGATGGTTCCTAATAGTTGGTATTATAGGTCGGTTAAGAAAACATTAGTAGTTAGAATATTTTCATATTAATATCCATAAATTAATTTATGTTAATATTGAAATGATATAGAATTTACATATTACCATGTTGCTTCGCCTAAGATATTTCTGTTTTCAGAAAGGTTTTCTGAAGAGGACACAAGGCAAATATGATGGGATTACATCAGGAGGAAGACAACCTTCCAAATCAGCAACCTGATATGGTTCGAATCGGAACTGTATAGTTTTTTGCAATGATGTCACAATTGACTCAAGATATAAATGGTGGTGCTATCCATGCACAATATTAGCCAGATCAACCACAAAGTTTCATGTCAGTAGTGGATCATTTTATAAGGCAACATCCCCCATAATCCAAGGGATCATCTGACCCTATACTAGCTGAAGGGTTGATTATATCACTAGGGAATATTTTTGATGTCATGGGGTGTTCAGAATCAAATGTTTAGCCTTTTTATTTAACCTTTTGAAGGTGAATCTAATTAGTGGTGGTCGATGGTTAAACAAATTAGGGATAGTGAAGAGATTGATGCTCTTTATTAGGATGATTTAAAAGGTATGTTTCTTGAGAAATATTTTCCTAAGGAGGTTTTTCTTAGTATGGAAACAAAATTCTTTGAATTGAGGGAGGAGGATAATTCAGGGACTGCTTATGAAGAAAAATTCACTTGACTGGAAAGGTATGATCTGAATTTTATACAATATCTTGATAGTAAAATCAACTGTTATTACTCAGGACTAATGAAAAAGTATCTAAGTTCTTTATCTTATTGTGAGTTCAAAAGTTATGAAATACTTGTTCGATTTATGAAGAAGGTGGAAATGGAGTTTTCCAATGATCAAGTGTTCTTTGACAGACAACAGAATAAGTGGTCTAGGTGGAAGACAAAATGGTATAAGTCTTCAAAAAATATTATTGTTAAAAAAATTAAGTTTATATTTTGGGAAACTTGTGGTAAAATCATGATGGATAATTTATATTAATTCTTGTAAGTGGTTAATATGTGGTAAAATGGGATATAAGGATTATAATTACACTGAGAATGATCAGGGTAATCGTAAGAAAAAATTTGATTTACTCTCAGTAAATTACTTTAACTATAATGAAATGGGTCATTATGCAAATGAGTGTCCAAAAAAGAACTCAATTGAATAAAATCTTCTAGAATACAAGCAGAAAATGGTGGTTAAATCCTTTGAAACTACTTTAGTAGATGTTGGTCAATCAAATGAAGTAGTATGAGGCACACTTTTTGTTTGTTCAGATTATACTAATGTGTTGTTTGATTCAGGGTCTACACATTCATTCATTTCATTGATGTTTTCTATTAAATTTGGAATTCAATATCAAGATATGAATCATAAAATTATGGTAAAAACACCATGGGGAAATGTTGAGACAAAAGGAAATTATAAGCACCTTCATATCCTTGTGTACAGAATGAATCTACCTACAAACCTTATTGTTTTTCCTCTAATAGAGTTTGATGTTATTTTGGGTTTGGATTGGCTTCCCATTTATCATGCTAAGATTGACTGTAGAGCTAAAAATGTTTCTTTTTAGAAAGATTTTCAATATGTGTACAAGAATGAACCCTTACTTTTGATAACATATCATGAATCTGTGAAACTAGTAAAAGACGTAAATGAATGTTACCTTGCAGATATTGTTGAAAACAATAGAAATGTTCAGATTAATTATGTGCCAGTGGTAAATGAATACATTGATGATTTTATTGATGATTTTCCTAGTATAATACCTTATTGAAATGTTGAATTTACTGTTGACTTAGATCCTAATTCTAATCCAATTAAATAAACCCTTATTAAATGGATCAAATTTAACGTTTAGAGTTAAAGAAGCAATTACATGAGTTATTAAATAAAGGTTTAATTCAACATATCACATCACAATGGGTGTTCTCTAATCTTGTTTGATAAAAATAATGATGGTTCAATGAGACTTTGACTTGATTATAGAGCATTGAATAACATCACATTTCAGAACAAGTATCCTTGGCCTCATGTCGTTGATTTGTTTGATTATCTCCATGGATCTTAGAATTTTTTGAAGACAGACATGAGGTCGGGGTACCATCTGTTGAAATAAAAGGAAGCAGACATTCCAAAGACCGTGTTTCTTACTAGATATCTCTATTAAGAATTTTTAGTTATTCCATTTGGGTTAATCAATGTACCTAATGTATTCATGGATCATATCAATATAATTTTCTTTGAGTTCTTCGATAAGTTTGTGGTTTTGTTCACTGATGATATTTTGGTTTATTCTAAAAGTAAATAGGATCATGAATGTCATTTAAGTGTTTTCTTTCAGTCCATAAAAATCTATTTGGGAAATTCATAAAGTGTTTGTTTTTGTTAAAAAAATTTCTTTACATAGTCACATTGTTTCAAAAAAAATGGCATAACTATTGATCCTTATAAAAAAAGTTGTTGAAAAATGGAAAAGACCTATAAATATAACTGAGATCTATAGTTTTCATGGTTCTGAAGTTTATTACCTGAGGTTCGCTGAAAATATTTCACGGTTATCTATCCCACTGACTATGTTAACTCCAAAAGGTGATATGTTCATTTGGAAAAAATAATGTGATGATTTTTTTTAGGAATTTCATATAAGATTGGTGAATTCTCCTATTTTGGAATTACCTTCCAGAAATGGTGTGTTTTTTCTATAGTGATGCATCATTGAAATGACTTGGTTGTGTCCTTATTAAGAATTATTAGGTAATTTCTTATGTTTCACATTAGGGGAAACCTCATGAGTTAAATTACCCTACACATGATTTGGAATTCTCTTATGATGTTTTTCATTCAAAAATTTGGAGGCATCATCTGTATGAAGTAAAATGTTCAATATATATTGAACAAAAAAATTTAAAGTATATACTCACTAAGAAAGAACTAAATATGAGATTGGGGAGATAGTTGGAATTAATCAAGGATTATGATTGCACGATTCATTAACATCAAGGAATGGAAAATAAAGTGGCTGATGATTTGAGTTGGAAAATTAATGCTAAATTAACTATGTTATGTCTGAAATGAGATTCTTTGGTTTTTTATTTTATGAACATTGGAATAGAAGTTGTTGGTGTAGTAAATTCCTCTATTTTGTTTCAGGTTTTAGTGAAATTATCTCTATCAGATAGAATTAAGCAACATCATAATGAAGATAGTGAGTTACAGAAAAAGGTAGAGTTGGTTTAGAAGGGTATGTTACCTGATTTTACATTGATAATGATTGTGTTTTGAGGTTTGGGAAAATATTATCTGTGCCTTTTGATTCAATGTTTAAGAAAGAGTTATTATGTGAAGCTCATAGTTTTCTGTTTTCATTTATTCCTGGTTGTACTAAGATGTACATAGATCTTCGGGAGTGTTACTGGTCGGATGGAATGAAAAGAGATAGTGATGACTTTACTGTGAAGTGTTTGACTTCTGAACGGGTTAAAGTAGAGTGGAAGTTACCGAAATGGATGCTTGAATCTTTACTGGTTCCATAGTGCATATGGTAAAACATATACATGGACTTCTTTTTGGGATTAACAAAGACATCTCAAGGTAATAATGAAATCTGGGTTATTGTTGATTGATTGACTAAATCTGGTCATTTCTTTCTAATTCTAGATGCTTTATCTCTAGATCATATTCATCAATTTTATGTTACTAATGTAATCAGGTTTCATGGAGTTCCCCTATCCAATTTATCTAATCATAATACTTGGTTTACTTCTAATTTTTGGAAAGGCCTTCAGAAGTCGTTGGGTACAGAATTAAATTTTAGTACAAGTTTTCATCCTCATTTAGATGGGTAGTTAGAACGAACAACTCATACCTTTGAGGATATGTTACATTCTTGATTACTAGATTACCAGGGATGTCGCGACCAACATCATTATTATGTGGAATTTTTTATAATAAACATTTTCTTTCCAGTATATAGATGGCTCCATTTGAGGCATTATAAGGGAAGCAGTGTCTAAATCTAGATTTTTAGGATGAAGTAGGTAAGAGAAAACTGATGGGAGTAGAATTGGTAGAATAAATGGACGAAAAGGATTAGTTGATTCATAAGAATATGAGAATAGCTCAGAGTAGGCTGAAAAGTTATATAGATAACTAGAGGAAGGATCTCTAGGTGATCATGCCTTTCTCAAAGTTTCTCCATGGAAAAGTGTGATGTGTTTTGGTAAGAAGGGAAAGTTGATTCTGAGGTTCATTGGACCTTATGAAATCTGGGAGAAAGTTGGATCAGTTTCATACGGAGTGGCTTTACCTCAATTTATATCCCAGGTACTCAATTGTTTTCATGTTTCAATGTTGAGAATATATATACCAGATCCATCTCATGTTTTGAGCCCATCGGTAGTTCAGTTGGAAGAGAATCTCTCTTAGGAGGAATAACCACTCAAGATTCTTGACTGAAGAGAGAAAGTGTTTTGGAATAAGGCAATTCATCAATTAATGCTTTTTTGAAAGAAAACATATGGTTTAAGAGGAAATTTGGGAATCTGAAAATGTTATGAGGGATAAATACCCCCACTTATTTTATAAGTGAATTAAAAATGCAAGGACGCAATTCCGAAAAGGGGGGAAGGATGTAACAACCCAAGTAAATAAAAAATAATATATTTTCATATTTATTAATATTTTTGAATATAATATTAATTTTACTTTAAAGGGGATTCTATGTTCGATGGTGTACCTGATACGCAACAACGGATTTCTTTGAAATCTTACGTTGCACACTAATAATATATTATTATTATTTTAAATGATAGTTAATGCCTAGTCGTTGTAATGGAGAGAATAAATATAAATAAATAAAATATGATTATACATGTTTGTTAAAAGTTTTTATAAATATCCAATAATAGTTAGAGGTTTAAAATGTGAATTACTCTAATTTTAAGAAAAAATACACTAATATTAATTAAAAGGTCGATTTTCCACCTTTTGATGGAGAACCCTCTTTAAATATAGTTTGTGTCACATTAATATGATCTATTTGACCAAATAGAATTGTTATTTAGAATCAGGACATCATAATTTAATTTGGGTAAAATTTTGGTATTTTTCTGATAAAATTCATCTTTTGATGAATAGTGAAAAATACGTTATTTTAATTCAAAACTGCTTTTTAGTATAATTTTTTATAAGGATAGATTATCTTTTTAATTAGTTTTAAAGTTCAATTAGATTATATTAGTATCATTTAATCCAATTTGGGTCATTTTAAATAATTTCACTATGAAATTAGACATAAACAAGTGTCAATATTTTGATAGTTATTATTTCTTTAGAACACATTTTTTTTGGTTTGACAGTGGGAATTAATTTTAAATTAATTTTTGAAACTTCTGTGTTTTGGATTTGGAAAAATTGAATCCATATTTGGAATCAAGAGCTCAAAAATTTGTAAATTGTTAACTTTTCTTTTTAGACATTATGAATATTTACTTCTGTAAATATTTTATTTACCTTGGTTAATGGTTAATCCGGTAAATAAGGCTAAAAAATAATATTATAATAATCTTAAATTACACTAACATGTATTTTAATACTATTTTATGATACATGTCTGACCATGGGAATCCTTGGGTCGAATTTATGACCCCATGGAGCAACATGGGATTGATAATGACACTATATATTAATTAATTTAAGGTAAAGACAAAAAATACATAAACATATATCTTTTAGTAAATCTATTTTTACAGAAGTTTATATAATTTATATAATAAAATATAAATATTAATTTTAAATATAAAACTATTTACTATATCAATGTTTTTCTTAAAAAAATTAGTCATCAAATAAATGAACTTATTTATGACACAATATTGATGAAGTGTTTACCACATTAATAAATTTTTTAAATAAATAATATTATAAAGATTAAAAAAATATCCAAATCCTATCCAATTCATATTGGATGATTTTACATCGAATAATCATCCTCTTATCATAGACTGTAATACGTTTTTGAAATTTATAAATAGAAAATAATTATATAATAATATAATATTTTCAAACATTCCTAAAGAGCCCATCACCCCTTATAAAAATCCCTCAATTCTAACCCATTACTATCACCTCTTATTTCACTCTGGAATCGGGGATGACCTCATTTATTGAAGGTTAAAACATTCCAATCAGTTTGTAACGGGTTTGTTCATAGAACCAGAAACATCCAATGATTCCATATCCATTTGGACATACTTTTCAAAGGTAGGCGCTCATTAGTTGTGGACTGACGAGGCTTTGGAATTTGCATTGGTCGAGAGGATGGGAAGTCGGACGCATCACACCTTTTTTAGGGGAATTATTGTCTACTCTCTTTATATATTTAAGTTATGTTCGTAAATCCTTATTACATTACCAAGTATAAAATGAGCTTTCATTTAATCTGACAATCAATGATTGATATATAAGAAATTCAGAGAATCTTTTATATGTATTTGAGGTTCTTCATCGATGAAGAATCATCTGTATTTGTTAGAGATTCTTAGTTGATGGTATCCTTAAAATAAATAAAATTCTCTTGGTCATTATGATGACCATACTGGTTTTAAATCCACTTAGTGGGGAAATTGAAGTTTATTGTTATTCAGGAGGACATGGATTATTTCCGAATTGGGATCATACCCGTTGATGGGCTACCTACATATCCTTTGTTTCGGAAATGGAATCCAAACCCATGTAGTTTGAATAAGAGAGTATGATGTTTATGATTGATGGATCAAATAAAGATGTCATAATTACTTTTACACTCTAAGCTCACGTGATTCATGCTCGGTGTGAGAAACAAGAGGTATTGGTAAAACCAGAAAATTGTGCCATGAAAGGTGAAATCATAAGAAATAATGTGGCAATTAAGTATGTATGACTACCCAAAATAGATGAGGATTAAGATTACTTCATGGAAGAAATCTAGGAACAGGGTCCATAAAGGTATATGTACTTTATGGAGATTTGGATACTCTAATATTGGGACTTACTCCTAAGGAAGATTCCCAAGTTAGGAGGGGACTTATGATTGGGTTTTATTCTTGAGAAGGAATCCCAGATCAAAAGGAAATTAAGACTAGGGCTTACTCCTAAAAAGGAGGACCAGGTTAAAGGGATTTGAAAATTAAACGGATTTGGGGCTTACTCCTAAGTAGGAGGCCCATATTTGAGACTGGGGCTTACTCCTGAAAAGGAGGCCCAGGTTAAGGGAATTATGGTTGGGGCTTACTCTTGAGGAGGATTCCCATATTTGAGACTTTATGCCTTGGGATTACTCCTAAGGAGGATGCCCAGATTATGTAACGACCCGACCCCAGTTACCCAGAGTCTGTTCATTACATCATAACATTGGCATGATCACAAAAGATCATGTCTTGAAAAACCGATTAGTTTAGTATCCTTGGAAACACTGTATACATTCATAAATGTTACATTACAAAATAAAGTGAAAAATCCCAATAAAATAGTCTTCATAGTCCACACTTCTATCCCCTTCAGACTATCCCTGTAGGTCAGTCATCAAATATTTCTTCACATCATTGGAAAAATAAAACATTGAAAGGGGTGAGCTTAGATTCTTAGTAAGTATAACAATATAGCGGAAGATTTCATAAATAAACATAAACATTTAAGGAAATATATGACTAAAACAAAACCCTTTCAAACTTGAACTTCAACATAATATGGTAAAAGTAAAATGAGATAATTCCATTTACTTATTCACATGGATATTCTACTGGTCGAATAATCACATGCAATATCAATAACCACTTTCATAATGATGGAATGCATAATGCCAAACTATCATAACCATATATCCAAGGCCTCGTTCCAAGACAACAAATATGATTTTGTCAAGGCCTCGTGCCATGACACTAGTTTGTTTCATGAGACTTGTCGATGCATCGAGGAGTTATAGCGGGCTCCACCCGTCACTTAGTAAGTCCAATGTATTCCTTATATGAAAAGGTTTAAACATATCATAAACCATAACATAATAATACCACATAAAACATGCATAAAGGAAACATAACATTTCCACATTTCAATCACAAGACATCAATACAACACATTGATATAAAAAACACTTTTAAAACCATCTTCAATACCAAAATAAAACAAAATTAAAACTTTGTAATTATTTTTCATTTAAAAAAGTTATAGCTTGTAGAGGAAGTCGAAACTCAAATAATGGTCACGGTAGTGGAGAAGTCATTGTCACTGCATACATACGACAAGAAAAACATTTCTTTTTGTCGTTTAGTAAAACACTTCGTATAAAACGATTCCTTTTGAATAAACGTAAAAGTCAAAGGGGTTTATACACCATATAAAATAAATTTTTGTAAAAAACAAAATATGCCTTAATGAATTGAGATTGAGATGAAGTCCCTTACAAAGATCATTTTTTAAATAAAATAGATATATTCTGTTTATTCACAATAAGTACACATAAATAATGTACAAATACAAGATAGTACATAATAATATCATGACATAATTTGAAAGTAAGAGATTATCCCAAAGAAAAGAAATTGGGTTAAGAAGTTCCCTTACCCTGTGTCCGACTTGACTCGATCATTCTTTAACCTCCTGAATAATAAACTAGAGTTAATTTATATTTTCTTAAGAAACTTTTTCAAGTTCATTATTCCTTTTATATGATGTATTTCCATGTTATGAACCTTATGTAATTATTTATGTTAATAGCGGTCGTTTTGTCGATCTTTGGTACTTGAGTCAAAAATAAACTTCTTTTAATTACAAGTTGTTCATGTGGTAAAATATCCATTACATCCAGAATTATATTCCTGATGTAGATATCATATATATCATATATATCCAGTATATACTTGCTTTTATAATATTACATAACATTTAGAGGTAAGAAGTGAAATGCACCGTTCATCGAGATGGTAAGCCGTACGTACGCATGAACGCTACTTTCATTTCTATTTCATATTTTAATGGAATAAAACATAATGATATAAAGGTGTATTATAATTCCAGTATAATATCATATATAATATCATTTACTCCATCCTTTATACATCCCACATATGGAATTAACGATTCAAATCACTTTGAGGGGGTGGTAGTCTTCTCTTCCTAAAATGTAATTATCATTTTAACCCATAATTGAAATCCTAAAGGTATTCCATAAATGAAAAATAAATAAGAATAAGGAAAAAATTGAACATAATATATATAATATATATAAATAGTTTCATCATAATGTCCACCATGAGAGGTGTTAAAATAAGATTGAACAATCATCGTTTCGTGAGGCAGTAATTCACCACCCACAGAAACAGTATGTTCTTTAACCATTAGACGAAGGTGTGTGTAAGTGTAAATAAAATCCTTCTAATAAAAACATCCAAGTATATTGAGTATACTAGTTCTTTTAGAAAATAAAGTAATAAAAAGATTTTAGGGGGTTGGACTAGCAAAATTAAACAAAAGAACACAAGAGAAGACATTACCTTAAAATCTGGTAACTCTTTTTGATTTGAGCCGAAGGTTTACTTGGGAAGACTTCTGTACAAAGTGAGGCTTCTAGGATTAAGAGAGGAAAGATGAGAGAGTATTTTTTCAGAGTTTTTCCTAGACAAATGGCTTTGATGGTGTGAATAAGGTGGTAGAGGTGGGGGACTTTTATAAGAGGAGAGGAGGGGCACTCATGGAAGGATTGAAATGTTACTTTATTATGAAATGCTTTTCGAATTATAAAGGTCCAAAAATAAAATATTTTGAGGAAAAGGTGATAAGGGTTTTAAATCCACCGATACAATAGGCTTTGGACAATTGTAAGTCTTAGATTTTACATTATCCTTCCATTTTATTTAAATCGTTATTTAATGAGGTAATCGCTGCATCGTCATGGTGTCATAAAAATTTTAATTTATTTAATGTCTAAAAATTATAAAATAATTACCATGATATAGGAATTATTTTTATATTTCCAATGAAAATTTATAGTAAAAAAGTTAACTTATATAACCCCATGTAATAATTGTTTTAGTAAAACAACACATGTTTGTGACAATTTAATTTTTACTTTAAATAAAAAGTTATTAAAGTCATTTTCTTACCCAAGTGGCATCATGGGGTTCCCAAGTTGACCCATGAATTTTATTAATTTTCCATGACTCATCCAATAAGGTTAGGATAAGTGTAAATGTATTTTCATATTTTTATAATATCATTTTTACCTTAAATTTCACTAATTACCTTTAATCGCGATTAATTAAACTTAAAAGTTATTATTAAAAAAATTATTTTAATCCCATTGAACCACATTTTACTTCCTAATGACAACCATGTATGTCGGATTTTTGAAAATCAAATCAAAGAAGTGGTAATGTTTCATTTAAACAAAAAATCAGTTTTTTAACTACCACTTAGTTGTTTCACTATTCATCAAAAATTGAAGTTTTTCAGAACAATGCCAAAATTTCACCCTAAGCTATAATTGAAATTCCAAATTAAAAAATGATGTATATTTTACAAAATTCCAAAAATATAATTTGCATTAATTAATTTTATAATTAATTTCCGTTGTCACAACAAATAGCGTGTTATTAAGAAACAATACAAATCAAAAGATTGACAATTGTTTATGTCCAATTTCAATGTGAAATTAATTATAATGACCACCATTGGATAAAATGGTAAAAATATATTCTAATTATACTTTAAAACCACTCAATAGTATAATTTATCACTATTAATTATTTTGACTAAAAAAGTGGTTTTTAAGTATTTTTCACTATTAATAAAAAACCGGAAGTTCTCAGAAAATTACCAAAAATTCAACATAGGCTAATTTTGATATTATGAATCCACAAATGAAGTCCATTTTGAAATATAAAATATATATAATTTCAAAAAGTTGGTATTACTATTCATAATGGCTATTTTTATTGGTCGCGGTGCGTTAGAATCTTGAACTTGCGTACAATTCAGGCTATTGCATTATTGAAAGAGAGGCGTATTGTGGAAACTCGGGGTGTTACATTATCCCCTCCAATAAATTGCATCCTCGCAATTTGATATTTTTCTTTGAAAATAAAATGTTGAAAATATAAAATACCTTTGTGGAAAACCCACATCAGAAATAAGGTTAATAAAATTTAGCCTTAATAAGAGGGATAGGGAAATGAAAAAGTCACCACCAAATTATGATCTCAATAAAGAGAACATTGGCGGCTATTAGAGACATATAATTGGAGGAAAAATGTAAATATTTGTAGGGAGTGATTGGGGTCATCAATCTCAAACAAGTGTAAAATTGAGGGACTCAAAGCCTTCAATCTATGGTGATTTAAAATATTATCAGTTCAACAAGACATAAGGTATTAGGATAACACATTTTTTGTTTTAATATCCCTTTAATAAAGTTTAAGAACTAATTTATTCATAGAATAAGAGATAGTTATATATATATATTTATGCTTGACCAGTAGAGTTTCAACCTTTAACTAATTTCTACCACAAACTCATCATTCACTCAAAAAGATAATAGAACTCAAAAATATTATATTTAACCTAATCATACAAGGTTAAAAATATTAAAACATACCATTTAGATTAGGAAAACTATTTTGTAATAACCAGGGACTTTTTGTAGGCTAGTGGTAGGTAATAAAGGCCTCTTGCACTATGGTTGTGGGTTCAATTCCTACAGCTTTGTCCGACGCGACGGGTTATCCCCCAACTTGTAGGTTGTCCTTTTCCTAAAACTATAGTATTATAATATTCCAAAAATAATCTTCATAAATGTTTTAACCATATAAAATATTATCCAACGTTAAAATTAATCCATTCCAACCTTTATTGTTATCCAAAATAACTCTATCCAGACTTTTTATAAAAGGTCTCTAAATTCCAAAATCAATTGTAACATCAGATTCCCCAAACAAGGTAAAGTTTCTCTTATTGTCACATACTAAAAATATGATTACCTTCATCATATTAAAACCTTAATGAAAAAAACAAGTACTTTAGTACAATCCTTATATATATATCGAATTATCCTTATAACCTGAATATAATCCTTGAGTCCAAAAGCACCAATACATTAAGTATTCCATTTCAACTGTAGTAACAACATAAGATTGTCCTTGATACCTTGGCCTTTTCTGAGGTAAGTTTCTCTAATGCTTAGGACATTAATTTTCATAATGCCCCATAACCCTACAATTGTAGCATTCAACATTGATAGCCTCTTTCTTTCCCTTGCAATCACGAGCCTGGTGACTCTTTTCTCCAAAGTTATAACAAACTCCCATTCCTTTTAGGCATGTACCGGGGTGATTCTTCCCACAATTATCACATAATGGAAAATCCTTCATTCCCATTTTTTCCTTTATCTGTCTCTTGTTCCACCGTTCTCTTCTTCTCTTGCTTTACTTTATTGTCATAAGATTTAAGGAATTACTTTTCTATCTTGATAGAACATGAGAATATATCTTTGTATGATGAGAAAGATTTTGAGACTAAGGCTCGATGGAGAAATGATTTTAACACATCAAATAAATGATCAATATTACTTCTTGGGTTACGTATATAATCTGCAGCATACCTCGCTAACCTTGTAAAGTTGGCCTCATACTTTGCGACATTCTCATCCTCCTTTTGTCTCAGACTCAGAAATTGCCTTTCCATATCTGCTTGATGGTCACGAGGAAAGTATTTTTCTATGAAAATATCTTTTAACTATCTCCATTCCATACTTGATACTTCATCATCTTCCTTTGTATTTTTAATCAATGACCACCATTGATCAGCATATCCAGGGAGGCGGTAAACTGCCATGATAACCATTTCCCTTTCACTACTACCCAAGGCATGGAATATTTTCTCTAAGGAATTTATCCATTGCTCAGCTACTAAGGGATTTGTAATTCCATTTAATGTTGGTGGTTTTTGCCTCATGAAGCGGTCTAACATTGATCTTCCACGTTGCGGATCAGGGTGCTCCATATGAGTAAGGTTATTATTCATAGCCTGAGTGAGTTGTCCCAGTATGGTGATAAGATGATCAGCACTAGTTATATCACCAGCTCTATTATAATTATCTTGAGTAGGAGAGAAATCCCTACATGGAGTGCGGGAATTGATACAGTTTCCATTCCTTCCACTAGTCGCCATTTCTAAACAATGGCATAAACAAGATCAGTTTATGAATAAAAATACATAATTCCAGACTTGTAAAACACTTAACATAAATTGAACAGTTTATGGATATAATCCATATTAATAAAAAGAAATGTTTTCTTTGAGGGAGTATATAATCATAAACCCTTCATAATTATTTGTAAACAAAATGAGAATTATCCTAAGCATATCCCCTAGGAGTGTCTTAACCAAGAGTGCAGCAAGGCCCATTGTCGTGCACCAGTTCCTGTTCGAGTCTAGCTCAAAGCGGTGTTTTCGGATTTTACCCCTAGGTACATCGGTGCCAGAGCCGCCTCTACCTGCTCGTATCCAGACAGGGATTTATTGCTCGGAAAACTCACAAAATCATTATAATACCAAAATTCTAAGAAGTTCTTCTATACTAACCCTCAATGTATATCTTAGGGCTATGTGCTCTAATCAGAGTTTATCTAAATCTGGCTTCCAAGTTTAGTACTAAACTACCTCTGATACCAACTGTAACGCCTCGAACCTAGTTTCCCAGAGTCGGTGCATTACTTCATAACATTGGAATGATAAAAAAACATCAGGTCTCAAAAGACCGATTAGTTTAGTAGCCTTGGAAACACTAGATACATTCATAAATGTTACATTACATCATAAAATAAAAAATCACAATAACATAGTCTCCATAGTCCACACTTCTATCCCCTTCAGACTGTCCCTGTAGGTCAGTTATAGAATATTTCTTCACATCCTGGGAAAAATTAAACATTGAAAGGGGTGAGCTCAGATGCTTAGTAAGGATAACAATATAGTAGAAGCTTTCATAAATAAACATAAAAATTTAAGGCAATTTATGAATAAAACAAAAGCCTTTTAAACTTGAACTTCAACATAATATGGAAAAATTAAAATGAGATAATTCCATTTACTTATTCACATGGATATTCTACTGGTCTAATAATCACATGCAATATCAATCACCACTTTCATAATGATGGAATGCATAATGCCATACTATTATAAACTAGATCAGTTCCCTTACCATGTGTCCGACTTGACTCGATCATTCTTTGACCTCCTAAATAATTAACTAGAGTTAATTTCTACTTGCTTAAGAACCTTTTTCAAGGTCATTATTCCCTTTATATGACCTATTACCATGTTATGAACATTATGTAATTATTTAAGTTAATAACGGTCGTTTTGTCGATCTTTGGTGCTTGAGTGAAAAATAAACTTCTTATAATTACAAGTTGTTCATGTGGTAAAATATCCATTACATACAGAATTATATTCATGATTTAGATATCATATATATCATATTTATCAAGCATATACTTGCCTTTATAATATTACATAACATTTAGTGGTATGAAATGAAATGCACCGTTCATGGAGACGGTAAGCCGTACGTACACATGAATGCTACATTCATTTCTATTTCATATTTTAATGGAACGAAACATAATGATATAAAGGTGTATTATAATTCCAGTATAATATCATATATAATATCATTTACTCCATCGTTTATACATCCCGCATATGGCATTAACGATTCAAATCTCTTTGAGGGGGCGGTAGTCCGCACTTCCTAAAATGGAATTATCGTTTTAACCCATAATGGAAATCATTAGTTATTCCATAAATGAAAAATAAAGAAGAGTAAGGAAAACATAAACATAATATATATCATATATAAAAATATTTTCATCATAATGTCCACCATGAGAGGTGTTAAAATAAGATTGAACAATCATCGTTTCGTGAGGCAGTAATTCACCACCCACAGAAACAGTATATTTATTAACCATTAGACGTAGGTGTGTGTAAGTGTAAATAAAATCCTTCTTAGAAAAACATCCAATTATATTGAGGATACTGGTCTTGTTACAAAATAAATTAATAAAAAGATTTTAGGGGGTTGGAGAAGAAAAATAAAACAAAAGAACACAAGAGAAGACATTACCTTAAAATCAGGTAACTCTTTTTGATTTGAGCCAAAGGCTTCCTTGGGAAAAATTCTGACCAATGTGAGGCTTCTAGGAGTAATATAGGAAAGTTTAAAGAGTATTTTGGCAGAGTTTGGCCGAGACAAATGGCTTTTATGGTGGGAATAAGGTGGTAGAGTTGGGGGCCTTTTATAAGAGGAGAGGAGGGGCACTCATGGAAGGATTGAAATGTTACTTTATTATGAAATTATTTTCGAATTATAAAGGTCACACAATGATATATTTCGAGTATAAGGTGATAAGGTTTCGAAATACACCCATCAAATAGGATTTGGACAAGTGTATGTCTTAGATTTTACATTATCCTTTGATTTTATTAAAATCGTTAATTAATGAGGTAATCACTGCATCATCATGGTGTCATAAATATATAAATTTATTTAATGTCTAAAAATTATAAACAAATTACCATGATGTATAAAATCTTTTTATCTTTACAATGAATATTTATTGTAAAACATTTAACTTATATAACCCCATATAATAATTGTTTTAGTAAAACAACACATGTTTGTGACAATTTAATTTTTACTTTAAATAAAAAGTTATTAATGTCATTTGCTTACCCAAGTGGCTTCATGGAGTCCCAAAGTTGACCCATGGATTGTCTTGGTCGGCCATGACTCATCCAATAAGGTTAAGACAAGTGTAAATGTATTTTCATATTTTTATAATATCATTTTTACCTGAAATTTCACTAATTACCTTTAATCGCGATTAATTAAACTTAAAAGTTACTATTCCCCAACAAATTATTTTAAACCCATTAAAACACATTTTACTTCATAATGACAACCATGTATGTAGGATTTTTGAAAATCAAATCACATAAGTGGTAATGTTTCATTTAAACAAAAAATCAGTTTTTTAACTACCACATAGTGGTTTCACTATTCATCAAAAATTGATGTTTTTCAGAACAATGCCAAAATTTCACCCAAAGATATAATTGATATTCCAAATTCAAAAATGATTTATATTTTAAAAAATTAAAAAAATATAAGTTGCATTAATTAATTTTATAATTAATTCCTACTGTCACAACAAATAGCGTGTTTTTATGAAACAATACATATCAAAAGATTGACAATTGTTTATGTCCAATTTCAAAGTGAAATTAACTATAATGACCACCATTTGATAAAATGGTAAAAATATATTCTAATTATACTTTAAAACCACTCAATAGAATAATTAATCACTATTAATTATTTTGATTAAAAAAGTTGTTTTTAAGTATTTTTCACTATTCAAAAAAAAATTGGAAGTTCTTAGAAAAATAGAAAAAATTCAACATATGATAATTTCGATATTCTGAATCCACAAATGAAGTCCATTTTAAAATATTAAAAATATATATAATTTCAAAAAGTGGGTATTACTATTCATAATGGCTATTTTGATTGGTCGCGGTGTGTTAGAATATCGAACTTGCGTACAAAGCATGCTATTGCATTATTGAAAGAGAGGCGTGTCATGGAAACTCGGGGTGTTATAGATTAGGGGACTTGGTGCTTACTCCTAAAGAGGATTCCAACAATAATGAGAATTTGGACTAGGGCTTACTCCTGAAAAGGAGGCCCGAGTTAAATGAATTAAGGTTTGGGGCTTACTCCTAAGGAGGATGCCCATAATTGGGGGAATTATGACTGGGGCTTACTCCTGAAAAGGAAGCCCAGGTTAGGGGATCTGGGGCTTACTCCTGAAAAAGAGGCCCAGATTTGAGAATTATGACAGGGGCTTATTCCTGAAAAGGAGGCCCGTATTTGAGAATTATGACTAGGGCTTATTCCTGAAAAGGAGGCCCAGGTTAAGGATTCTCTCATCTTAAAGGATGAGGTTGAATGAATGAAATCTCAACCTCTAGTGACATAAAGATGTATAAATCACTAGATTTTGAGAGATGTGCCATGGGGTTCCTTTCAGATAAAGAATCCAAATCAAGAAATCATGCCATAAATGGCTTTGAAGAGTGTCTTGAAGACTGAATCTTGAATAGGAGATGTGGAATGACATAAGAGGGGTGAAATGGGTAGGAATGGCACCCAAAAAGGTAGGGTCGCGCAAGTCCTGGAAGGCGCGCAGGTACTACGTGGGCACGCAAGTCATGGTCGCGCAGGTATACCTGCACGGCACATGGGAACTTGCGCTATTTTCAGCCCTTAGAGAAATACTTGGGCGAGACTTGGCTCAAACCCATGGTATTATCCCTAGAGGCTTTCGAGAAGATGGCACGCAAGTTATTATGAAGAAGTAGGGCGGCGCGCAGGTGTGTTCATTTCCCTTACGGGTAAAACACTTAGGCGCTCAAGTGTTAGTGAATTCGAACACTTAGACCTTACTCATCCTGTTTAGACCTTCCATTCTAGGTAAATAATTACCTTTGAAGAGTTTGGAAGACCTGAAGAAGAGACTTGGGCGTTCAGAGCTTTGTCTGTGAATTCTGAAAAAATTCAACCCTGAAATGGTGGGCCCACAGGGTCTATTTATAGGCAGGAAAAGACCCCAGGCAGTTATCCTCTAGGGAGCGCAAGTCACTTGCGTGACCATTAGGTGGCTCCCAAGTATACTTGCGCGAAAGTGAGGGAACTTGCACGACCCTTATGCTTTTGAAGCCTTGTTCATGCCATTGTCTATATTTGATGATTTCTTCAAAGGATGAATCAATTTGTGCTAAGTCATTTCTCATTCCATTATTTAGATTCTGTGATGAAAGGAGCATCAACAAAAGTCCCCCCCTCAGAGTTGGATCCAAAATAAATGAGGATGTGACTCTGAGGAAAAGAAGAAAACTAAAGGAAAGGCATCGCACAAGTGTATGGCATGCAGGATGTGGCGTGCAAGGTATGGCACGCAACTTCCAGCTGGACAGACATTGGCACGTAGGGTACATCTGTGGCCTATAAATATGTGGCCTCATTTCTGTACAAAGCATCTGGATTTCATGCTTTCGAGCTCTGGCTGCGCAAGTGGCCTTCACCGCGCTGTTTTCTCTGTTTTCCTCTTTTTCTTTGCTGTCGCGCAGCTGTAGAGGTGTTTGGACTTGCACGGTTTATACTTGTGCATGAAAAACTAGCGCGGCACATTAACACTTCCACTCCAAGTTTAGACTTGCGCGTCTTAATGCCTTTTCCATTTTTCTGAATTCCTTCAAAAAAATTATGAAAAATAACCCCATTTAAGAGTTATTTTATTCAACTTTTTGCAGATTCAATGGCTCTCAGGAGAATTGGAATGGCTGATGAACTGGATAGAAAGCAGATTTATGACATGAAGAACATTTTTGCCCATGATTACTATGATATCTGTGACAAAACTCTCCCAGATTTGGCTAAGTACTTGAAGAAATATTGTCTTAATTTCCCACAGAGAATCTACCTGTCTCTGTATGGTCATGGTCATCTGCAAGGAGTCAATGTTCCAGATGTAAAGAACTATACACCATAGATGCAGCAGCACTACTACTCCTCTATTTCAGCTATTCTTTGCATTAAGAGCAACAACATTAGTGTTAACTTTCAAATTTTTCCTCCATGTCATTTCCTTGCAGATATGAAAATAAAAAACCCATGGGCTGAAATGTTTTCCGCTGCCAGTTGGTGAAGAGAAGACAAACATGGCATTAGAGAAATATCTGAAAATAGTACTCTCTCCAAATGGATCTTTACTTCCAATGCTCCATTCTCAAACCCATGTATCCACCTTCCAAGTCTCTTGGACAGAAACAGAGTCATTGTTTGATCAGCAGAAAATCTTCTCAAACCACACGCAAGAACATCCTTTTACAATTGTTCCAAGAAGAGTTGGTATCACTACATCTCTTATTGTATCCAGTTTAATGAATGAATTGTAGGTGGTTGCTGATGAAGGTCAGGATGTCGTAAATCAAATGAAAAGTTATGTTGAAAGCCTCTTGTAATTCTTGAAAAAGAGAAGAGACTCTAGTATTTGGATGTCCTTCTGTCTCTTATGTATCAATGAAAAACACTTTCATATTCAATAATTTGTACCTGCATTATTTTTCTATATGCTCTAAATTTTACCTAAGCCAATGGGCCTAGTAATCATAGTTTTATTTTTACTAGGATTATTATAAATAACCCTACAAACTTTGAATCATTTAATTTCTAAATATTACCTAAATCATACAAAATGTATGTTTAGTGAGCTGGAACTTGACTTTTATTCAGAGATCCTTTATCTTTTGTGGGTAGTTGAAAGTCATGCACGTCAGACATAAAGAGGCTAATGTTTAAGGTCTAAATATCTCGGATCGAATAAATTATAATTGACTCAATTCTTTGACAATTTATCTGAAAAATTATTACCATACTCAAGTATGAGGTAAAAAATATGTAAACAATGACTTAAGAATATTTGAATCTGAGGAATGATATGAAAAAGAGCTAAAAGGAATTAGAAGTAGTTTCCAAGAATGATTTTACCATTATTTAACAAACCCGTTAGGGGGTTGAATTATGCAGGGCCACCTAAGGGCATTGGCTGCATAGTCAAATAAATAGTTTCTTTTGGCTAACAAGTCTATTATGTAGATTGTTTATGCAAGGCCGCCTAAGGGAACGTGCTGCATAGTCAGGCAAAAGAACTCTCAGAATTTTACTTTCCTAGTGCTAAAAAGCCAGTGAATGTTTATGGAGATTCAAATTTTCCAAATTATAGAGTTTTCTGTATGGAAAGAGGTACTTGAATATGGAGAAGATATTTCCAAACAAGATTATCAAAGAACTGGATGGATATCACTCCTACGAAGGACTGACCCAAACGTAGGGAAGGAGAATATAAACCATATATTTGAACAATTTCAGATCATGAAAAAGGATATGGGAAAAATTTGTTAAGGATGGCTATTTTTTGCATATCCCTACATATTATCATTTAAGAACAATAAAGACAAAAGAGGCTTTTTTCCCAAGAATGAAGTTACCAGTATCCGACAAACCTGTTAGGGGGTTGAATTATGCAGGGCCACCAAAGGGTATTGGATACATAGTCAAATAATAGTGTGTTTTGGATGACAAATCTGTTATGGAGACTGTTTATGCAAGGCCGCCTAAGGGAACATACTGCATAGTCAGGTAAAAGAACACCCAGAAATTTGACATTTCTGTGATTAAAAGTCAAGAAAAGGGTTATGAAGATCTGAAAATATTTAAGGTTTGGATTATGACACATAAATATGGGTATTTTCCAATGTATATAAAGATACACAGATCAATGCTAACCATAATCATGTTGTGGCTAGGTCCTGAATTGAAATGTTGGACTTCACTACGTATCTCATAAGGATGGGAATCAAGACATACACAGTTCTTAAACTATAGTTTAACGTTGTGTGGGACAAAAGGATTAGAGATCTTTGTTTATGGCCATAGATCTTGGACCATTATAAGAAATACACAGTGTGTGTTTTCATGGGGACATTTCAGCGAAGGGACTGAATGTGGAATTTGTGGTTAGGCCCAAAGAGTTGGGGCTAGATTCGAGGGACACTCGAACGTTCCTACGTATCCCATAAGGATGGGAATCAAGCCCACATAGTTCTAGAACTACCCTATGTAAAAATATGGTTCGTACATTTGAAGGGTGAAAAGGGCACTTTAATGAAATGATGGTTTAACCCAAGATAAAAGGTTCGGGAATTGCCATGTATTCACGTAGTCTTTGGAATGAAACATGATTGAAAATAAATTTAAATAATGATTCCCTCTCAGGTGAGGGTATCAAAGAATGTAATATTTTATTGTCATACTTGACAAAATAGTGTTGTATAGTTTAACATCGTATAGCAAGGACGAAAGTGAACCAATATAAAGATATTGATTCTAGGGGCGGTTTCACGAATTAACATCGTATAAGATGGAGGTGAACCGATGTGAAGAGATAGATTTTGGTCTTGAACCTTGGGAGGTTGCCTACGTACACAGCATGGAAGGCAAGGATCAAAGTCTGCGTAGTTCAATTAAAGAATGAATTGATGATCAAGTTGTTCTTGGGGAAAACGACCTAAAAATGATGTTGTTGGGACTTACACATGGTTAGTAGCCTAGAGAGAGAGAGAGTTATGGTTGAAGCTTGCTCTAAGATCATGTGAGTCATACTCAGTGTGAGAAACAAGAGGTAGAAACAACCCTAACGATGGATAGTTTAATGTCATGTTGGACTTAGAAAGGGACTATGCAGTTTAAAGTCTTGCAGTTAGGACTATTGGGGTACATAGTTTAGTGTCATGTAGTAGGGACAAAGTACAGTTTAATGTCATGTAGGATGTATCAAAGGACTTTCTATACAGTTTAACTTCATGTAGTTAGGAAAATGGGGACAACACAGTTTAATGTCATGTTAGACAAAAAGAGGACAATGTAGTTTAATGTCATGAAGTAAGGAAAAAAGAGAACACATTTTAACGTCATGTTGGACGTATTAAGGACTTTTTTTTCATAGTTTAACATCATGTTTGATGAAAAAGGGACGATACAGTTTAGTGTCATGTTGGATAAAAGTGAGAATAGTTTAAGGTCATATGCATGGACCATGGATGGTGTAGTTTAACATCATGCTAGAAGGAAGGGGGACTGTGCAGATTAATGCCATGCAGTGAGGAAAAATTTGGGAATTTTTTTCCCACAGTTTAGCGTCGTGTGGGACGAAGTTAATTAAAATAGTTTAAGGTCATATGTATGGACCCTGGATGATGAAATCTAACATCTCGCTGGATGTAAGGGACTTGAAAATAGTTTAGATTCATATGCATCATGATGCAGTTTAACATCTTGCTGGACGAAAGGGACTTCTATATAGTTTAATTTCATATAGCAAGGACGATGAAGGGGGAAACAGTTTAACGTCATGTTGGACGTATTAGACTTTTTCACAGTTTAAAGTCGTGTGGGACGAAAGTAACACAAATATTTTAAGGTCATATGTATAGACTTTGGATGATGTAGTTTAACGTCTTACTGGACAGTGGTGCAGTTTAAGGTCATAACGGACCAGTGATGATATATTTTGTGTTTATACAAATGACTTTTCAAAAATCATACATTGGTTGGAGTAGTGATGAGTTCTCCATCCATCGCGATTAATGAATAAACTCCATTGGAGTAGACCCTGTGTATTGAGTAAGGTCCTTCCCATTTTGGCTCAAGCTTGGGAGGTTTCTTTCGTAGTATCATTGGAGTTCTGATAACTAATACCAATTCTCTGTGAGTGAATGAATGGAGACGAAATTTTTTGTTAAAAGCTCGTGCTATTCGATTCTAATAGACTTCCAAGTGGTGTAAAGTGCACAATCTTTTCTCATCTAACTATTCTAATTCATTCAATCTCTATTGAGCTTGTTCATCTTTAGATAACTAATCAAAAATGGCTACTCTGAGCAAAGGCAATTGAAATTCAATGGGAAAGATGGCTTCCGTTCCATATACCAGTGAATATGGATTTGGCCGCGTTGCAGTGCGGGTGGTAGTCTGATAACCTATAAAGGATGGAAGAGTTTATCAGGCCATGATTTCTTATCTTTATCCACCATATTTTGTGTATAGTTGAAAGAATATTATTGAAAGATTCTATCTAGCCATTGGCCACTGCATGATACCGAGATGAATGGATGGATTTGATCTTGTATTCTTGATACAACTTCTTCACCTGAGATGAACAGAAGTTGGTGCCATTGTCCGTCAATATGGTATGAGGGACACCAAATCTGGTAATTATGTTAGACTTGATGAAGCTAACAATGCATTTAACACTGACTTCCTTGAGAGGTATTACCTCTAATCATTTGGAAATGAAATCAGTAGTTGTATGAATATACTTAAACTGCTTGGCCTTAGCTGAAGGGTAAGGTCTCACCACGTCCATTCCCCATGTGGAAAATGGCCACGAGTATTTAGCTGTATGAAGCAAATCTGGAGGTTGATGAATGAAGTTGGCATGTACATGGAATGATTGACACTTCGTTGTGAAATCAACACAATCTTGTATCATTGAAGGCTAAAAGTATCCAAGCCTTCAAATCTGATCAGATAGTCTATGTCCAGACTGGTGGGAACCACAGACTCCTATATGCACTTCTTTCTTGACAGCCATTGTCTCCTCACCATAATTGCATCTGAAGAGAACTCTATAAAAACCACACTTGTATAGAATTTTTTCTAGGTGATCTGGGCGATCATAAAGAGTAAAATTGACCACATGTTGCCAGATTTTTTCTTTCTTAGCTCTATCTGGTGGAAGTGTTCCATTTTGAAGGTATTCCCTGATAGGTGACATCCATCCTGTAGTATGACCATACGTTCCAAGAATGGGACTAATTTCATTAATTTCCTCTGTTCTGATGTAAACATAAGGTGAAATTGCATGACGGTGGGCAATACTGATGGTTGTCTCGTCCCGATTTGGATCTTCCAGAGCTGTGGCTATATTATCCATTACATCATCTTGAGCATTTTGTGATCGCGGGACATAAGAAAATGTCAGTTCTGAAGGGAATTCCTCCATTAAATTTATAACGTAATCATATAAAGGGATTTGTTCTTCTTTTCTGATGGAAAAATCCCCATTGACTTGCTTGATTACCAGGTCTGAATCACCTTACACCTTTAAGTGATTCACTTGTGCTTGAAGCACCAATTCCATGCCTGCTATTAAATCTTGGTATTCTGCTTCATTATTGGTACCACCTTCCCACAATAAGAAGGAATAAGGTAATACTGCCTTTTCTGGAGAAATGAGCACAATTCCTAAGACATCTTTGATGAATTTAGGATTTTCCATTTTCCTCCCTATTGGACTTCTGGAAGCACCATCAAAATACATTTCCCATGCCTGAGGACTTTCATGAATAGAGAAGACTTCCTCATTAGGAAGTTCAATATATAAAGATGTGTCTTACACTAAAGGGCATTCATCCATGAAAGCAGCCCGATCTTTCCCCTTTATTGCCTTTTGAGACACATACTAAATGTCAAATTGCTGCAAAATAACTGCCCACCTTGCCAGACATCCTGTAAGTATTGGACGACTAAGGATGAATTTGAGCAGGTTAGTGTGAGATACCAATTGGACCTCGTGATGTTTTAGGTAGTGTCTCAATTTCTGAACTACAAATATTAATGCCAGGCTTCACTTCTCAATACTTGAATACTGGGTTTCTGCTTCAAGCATAGTCCGACTGAGGTAGTAGAGGATGTTTTCATTCCCAACATCATTCTTTTGAGCAAGAAAAGAACTCAATGATCACTCTAAAGTTGTCACTTTGAGGATAAGTGGTCTTCCTTCAATAGGTGGCATCAGTACCAGCGGACTCAAGAGGTATTTCTTGAGAATATCGAATGCTTCTTGACATTCTTCAGTCCACTGGTAAGTGACTCCCTTCTTTATCAATTTGGTGAAGGGTAAACTTTTTCCTGCCAAATTGGCGATGAAACACCGAATATAGGCTAAGTTTCCTTGAAGTCCTCTTAATTATTTCATATTTCGAGGAGGTGAAATACCAAGTATTGACTTTGTCTTCTCATGATCGACTTCAATACCACAATGGAATACAACAAAGCCAATAAAGTTTCCCGAGGTTACCCCAAAAGCACATTTTAAGGGGTTCATCTTCAAATTATGTTG
Source organism: Viscum album (assembly GCA_963277665.1). Lineage (NCBI taxonomy): Eukaryota > Viridiplantae > Streptophyta > Magnoliopsida > Santalales > Viscaceae > Viscum > Viscum album. The sequence continues at coordinate 855,051,276 of OY728139.1, forward strand.
TCGAAGCTTGCGGAATATGAATTCCAAATCATCCAAGTGATTAGAATGTTTGTTGGATTTAACCACCAAATCATCTATATAGCATTCAAAAACCTTCCCTAAAAAGGGTTTGAAGATACGATACATGGCACGCTGATATGTTGCACCTTCATTCTTTAAGCCAAAGGGAAGTACTTGGTAGAAAAACACACCATGAGGGGCTCTGAAGGCTGTGGATTCCTCTTCTTTTAGGGACATTCAGATTTGATTATATCTCGTATATCCATCCATTAAGGAAAGTGCTTCATATCCAGCTGTTGCATCAATTAAAATTTCTGTAATCGGAACTGGGAAACCATCCTTAGAACAATGCCGATTAAGATCTCTGAAATCAATACAAACTCTAATTTTTCCATTATTATTCTCTATAGGGACAATATTACCCAACCAATTGGGATATTGATCTTCTCTAATGAAGATAGCTTTGATATTATTATCCACTTCAACATCAATTTTGGAAGCATAAGTTCGGTGTGTTCTTCTTGCGGCTTTCTTAAATCCTTGATGTTCTTCTGGTAAACCCAAATAATGAGTAGCAACACCAGGATCAAGCCCGGGCATCTCTGTATATTTCCAAGAACATATGTCTCGATTTTCCTTTAAAAAGTAAATATACATCTCTTGTTCTTCAAGAGTCATGGATGCACTAATTAAAGTGGGGCGTGGATCTTCTTTTGTACCCAGATTTATTTCTCTGAGTTCATCCACGATGGTAGAGATACCCTCTTCAAATTCTGGAGGAGCATCTCTGAGATCATTCTCTTATTCTTCATCATGTGTTATTTCTTCTGTTTCTACTTGCATACTATCTGATAAAGAAGAATTTTCATGATCAGAAAAGATGTCAAAATTTGCACATCTTGAAGAAGAAGCGTCCATTTCCAACCCGATTGATGATGAAGGGTCTTCATTGGGTAATAAAGAGGAGATGATGGATTGAGAATCGACATCATTGTTCACCTCTGATGTTATTATAGCTTCTTCTGGCCTAATTGGTGAAGTATAGTCTTGTTGGATTTCAAAAAATGAAATGAAGATGTCACCATTTGGCCTTTCATCACTGCTTGGAGGATCACTAATTTCTCCCATGTTGTCTTGTTCGATTCCCATAATTGACATTATGGATCTTTCCATAAGAGTATTTTGATTTGGGTATATCTTGTCAATTTTACTGAGAGGAAACACATAATATTTACTCACATGTGCAAATGGATTTAATGGAATCTTTTCCAAACCATATGGAGCATTAATTTTGGTAATCTCCTTTGTTGTGGATTTCTCCCTTCCCTTCATGTGATAGAATTCAACCTCAATGTATTGAGACTCACATATCTTGAATGGGGCCTTATCACCATATAATGTCCAAACCTGGCCATTGAAACAATATTAGAGACATTGATGGAATGGTGAAGGGATAGCTGCATGTTGATGTAGCCAGGGTCTTCCAAGCAAGATGTTGAAGGCTGAGTCTTGATCAACAACCATGAAATATGAATTGGATACAAGACCTCCAAACTGAGTTCTGAGTGTAACATTGCACAGTGGTTCTTGTTCATTTTTATCATATCCTTGTAACATCATAGTCAAAGGAGATAAATCAGATTCTGTGAGGCCCAATCGTCAAAGCGTACGAATTGGCATGAGATTGAATCCTGAACCATTATCAATGAAAGCTATTTGGATGTCTACACCATTGACCTTGACAGATAAGTACAAAGGTCTAATATGTCCATGCACAACATCATATTCATCTTCATCAGTAAAAGATATTATTGCATGGAATTCTGCAGGATTATTCTCTATGTGATAGACTTCAACTGTAGCAATTTCAGTTTCAAACTCGTGAGGTCTTGACAAAGCCCCGATGAGTGCCTCCCAAAGTTCCTTTGATAGATTCAAAGAATCCAGAATTGATAACTTGGCTGGTACTTGGGCCAAGTGTTTCAATACATCATAATTTTGATCCAGAGGTCTGCATTTCCTAACAGGAACATGTGGTTTAGCATGTTCCTTGGATGCAGATGCTTTGGAAGTTGATGCATCTTGCATAGGGATAGGAGCTGGAAATATTCCTGGTTTTGGAAGATTAGACCGATTAGGTCTATTTACTTGCTGAGAGGAAGAAGATGGAACCTTGAACCAGTCTTCCAAAATAACTGTGCCAGGACAGAATTTTCTATTGGTGGAAGAACATGCTTGTTCTTCCGGAGCTCATTGAAGGGCTCTACCATGAGTGTCTGCTGGGTACACAGTTCTAGAAGGCGTACAATTGGAATAGTGGCTTCTGAAAGATCCCTGTCTTCCCATGTATCCTGATCCTCTAGAACATCCTCTGATTCTTCTATTTGATACAGGGAATTTAGGCTCATCGAAACCAAAACTGCGACTGGCATAGAGATCTGCTAATTGAATCATACTAACAGAATTGAAAATCAACTCTTCATCCGATGAAGACTCTGCCTGATTAGCCTATTTAGGCTGTACCGTTTGGTGGGACAGTGCCCGTTGATTCGAAGTAGATGGCATGAAGTCTGCTAGAGTCAAAGACAACTTAGGCTTTGACACATACTCATCTTCTTCTGATTCTTTTTCTTTATTTTAATCATCCTGTTTCTTGGAGGATTTTCCCTCTGATGAAGAGGGTTTTCCTTCAGCATTAATGTCAGAAAGTACAATTGGTTTCTTCAATTGCGGTCTCAAAATAGAATGAGTTCGGTTGATCATCTTTCTGACCATCCAATCATCATATTTTTGTTCATTTTTTATTTCCACTTCATGCCACTCGCTTTCCTCCTCTGGAACTGTAGCAGTGACACATGCTACCTAGGATGAAGAGCCTTTCAGTTTGACTTGTCCCGAGTCAACCATCTTTTGCAGGAGGTATTTGAAGACAAAACACTCCTGGATGGGATGCCCCAACATTTGATGAAAGGGGAAATAATTGGGACGGTCTTCATCTCCTTCCTTGTTCGGCCTCTTGGGCCTTGGCAGCTGAACCAAATTATTTTCCAGGGCCGAAATGAAGTAACCAGGAACTTGTTCATTTCGGAAAGAGTATGTGTTCCTCTTCAGATCCTCAAATTGTTTCTGTATTTGATCTCTTTGATCGTCTTGACGAAATAGCCTTTGTTGTTGATGCTCAGGAGGTGGAGCCCTTCGAGAAAATGAAGGTTTTGAGCTAGAAGTAGGTACAGGTTCTTGTTTAAGCATAACTGTAGAAGTTTCTGCTTCACCCATTCTCCTTCATGGAGTTAATGAAATTACACTAGATTTATCCTTAGTCTGTATAAGAGAATATTCAATATGTTGAGCGATTGAGGTAAGGTCTCGAAACCCTCCTGTGTATTTCACAGGGATCAACGGCGCGCGTAATTTGTCATGCAGATTTGCCACACATATTGGAAAATGTTCCTCTTGAGGGAGTTCTAAGCTCTGAGAAATATGTTAATCCCTTCCAGTAAGAAATGAAATCAGAGACTCCTTCATTCTCCCTTTGCTTACAGTTTGTAAGATGAAAAACTGTTGTCTTTGGAAAAGATGAGCTGAATTGAATAAGAAATCATTGACGGAGATCTTCCCATCTAGTAATTGACCGAGATTTCAAGCTTGTGTACCAAACAAAAGTTGGTCCTTGCAAGGTTCACACGAAGCATCTGAGTTTCGCTGCTTCTTTCTGATCTAGAGTTCCCATCATAGGATCGCAATAAGACACTTAAAGTGTCAAATACTGTTCAGGATCACCTAATACATTAAAAATAGGGAATACAGTATTCCCAAAATTTGATGGGGGAGAGATTGAATCTACCCATTTAGGGTAATCTTTTTTTCTGGTTGAACTTGGGCACTCTTTCCTTCCATAGTCTCTAACCGAGCTGTTAATGACTCAATGGTAGTTATTAACTTTTGGGAAACATCCAGTTGAACATGGAATTGGGCAAGTGCAATGATTGGAGTTTGGACAGGTATGGCAGCTGGTACTGAAACCGATGGAAATACTACCAGTTATTGTTGCACTTGACCTGTAGGATTAGACCTTTGAGGGTGTACTGATAAAGAAGGATATTCCTAATCCATCTCAGTAGCTGCAACAAACACACTTGGCTGACTGACTCCAGCACACTTAGGAGGAAGACTACTTTGAAGTAGTTCTGCATTCATCCTCCTCATTTCCTTCATTTCTTCCTCCTTCTGCGCAAATCTTTACTCAAGTGAGAGTGATTGGCCTTCTACAGGGGAAGGATATGTAACCTGAGTTTTTCCCTTCCCCTTGTTTGATCCCTTTCAGAGAGGGGGAAGTTGGTTATTTGAAGGAACACCCAGATTTTGGGTAAATCATTGATTTCGTGTACGCACACCTTCTTCATTTGTGTCTATGCGTACAACTTCCTGAGAAGGAACCTCTTCATCTGAGTCCCTTGAGTGAGCCTCATCTGGTGGATAAACAACAATGGAATTAATGACATTGATTGATGCATAATGCATCACATCCCTTCTATCAGAATTTCTGTGATATTGTCTTCTTCCATGTCTTTAATGAGACATTGCCTTTTGTTGATTCAATACCTTAGGAACTTCTTGACGAACCCTAATTTGGAGGGAATCTCTTGATAATTGGGCTCTTCGTTCCTCTTGAGGATTATTCCCCAATATAGAAAAGACCAACTTTTTCTGAGGAGGGGATTGATGATTTGAAAAAGTCCCCATTCCTGTGCACTGGGGATGTTCCTGTTGTTCCCGCTAAACTCCTCAAATTCTATTTGTTGACTCTAAGGGTTGGTTTAAATGAGTCCCTAGTCTGGAAAGCTGGGGTGGCTATTGACATGTTATGTCTGAGATTTTCTTAAAAGCTATCCTAATCTTGTGGACCTTAGTCTGAAAATTAGCTAGATGCATCAACCTATATCTACTTTTAACACTCGGCTCGAAAGACTGTTGGATGATTTCTGACACATCGGTCACTTGATGATGTGCTTGCTCCATATGAGCGGCCTCTTCAATATTCTGGTTTGCTTTATGTAGGAGTAATTCAACAAATATTTCTCTATATTCTTGATTTTGAGAAGAAATAGTTAAGGCATGTTCTTGGGAAAGCTTCTGATTACAAACAAAACCCATTGATGGTGGCCGGCCACGGGCAATAACATTTCTTGAGACCATTTTCAGCGAGTTTTTATGGCTGGAGAGCATGGTGAAATGTAGTGCTCCTTGAACACCCCATCCTCTAACATGAATACCAGATAGGGCATTGGCAATTAACTGGAGAAATCTTCTTAGTGTGCCAAGGCATGAACGCTGAAGGGCTCTCTACTACTTTTCCACCTTCGGATATCGAGAGACTGATAGAGATTCCATGTCAATTTGATGTTGTAACCCTTATATTATCTTAACATGATTTTTATATTCATCATAATATAATACTTTATTTTTCAACTGACAAAGAATTTCCCATATGTTGAGACGAATATCATGAATTCCATCTTCCATCAACATCTTTGGAATGTCATACTGAGAGTCAGCCAGAGGCCAAAACATTTCTAGAACTTCACCTTTCCTCAGTTGTTTTCTCATGATCATCATTTCCTCTTTATCATTTAATGAAGATTCTTATACTTTATTTGACCATAGCTGGTGCTTCCTTGTTGCTTTTTCAGATTCAATGATATTGGTAGAGAAACCACTGATCAAACTAGAATATGCATGACTTAGGGGTGGTTCAGAGAATGACCTACACCCTGGGCTATATTCTGATTGAGAAAGTATTTCACCTCATAGAGATGATGTATCAGACATGATTAGTTTTTCATTTTCAAGTGCCTCAAGAAAAGAGGGCTTTCTCGGCCCTACATTGTCCACTGGATCACTTTCCATGCAATGTGCATCACTACTGCAGAGAGAACTTTCATAGCAAAATTCATCATCATGGGGAGTACCTCCATGGTGGATTACTGCAAAATATGAGACACTACTACAAATCTGGGCTATAGCCATGGACCTATAGCCACGGTTTTATAGGTCTGTGGCTATATCTCTTCTACTGCCACGATTCATATCCCTCTCCATGGCTAAATCATAACCCGTTCTTTTTCCCAATTATCATTGGGCGCCTCCTCTGCCCTCTCGTCGCGCCCTCCTCCTCCCTGATGCCTCCTCGCCGCGCCCTCCTCCTTCCCGACGACTCCTCGCCGCGCCCTCCTCGCCGCGCCCTCCTCCCCGACGGCTCCTCGCCGCGACCCTCCTTCCCGACGGGACCCTCCCCCCTGACGCCTCCTCGCAACGACCCTCCTCCTCGACTCAGCTCTTCCGACGGCTCCTCGTCGCGACCCTCCTTCTCACCGCGACCCTCCTCCCGGACGCCTCCTCCCCGATGCCTCCTCCCTAACTCCTCTCTTCCGACGACGAGGCATGTTTTTATGTATGTAAGTATATGAATTATATAACATTCTTCCTATTTCACGGAGTTGTAGAAATTTTCTCTAACCTTGGGAGGTGATGAGCATTCTATGTATCATCGGTTTGAGTATGGGTTGATGTTAGACATACTTTCAAAGGTTTATCACATTTTCTTCCTAATTATGAAGGATATAAAATGTATCTTTTTATTTAAATTGAACTTGAGGTGAATAATTAGGAGATAACAGGATCATAATGATCTAGTAGAAGTAAGAATAGGAAAGGAGATTATTCTACAAGTTGTGGATGATGATCAATTGGTTAGGGAAAGACTTTATCATTCCCTTCTTCTAGAGTCAAAGGATTCATTTTTTATATGTGGAATAAATATACACACTCAGATGGTTTTCCATTTTGACCCTAGGAAGTATCACGCATGTAGATATGGGCCATCTTCTAATGATTTTTCATTATGGTTGGAGTGGCGATTATAATTTTACTTTTACAAAGGAATTGTAAGAACAGTTAGTGATTTCTAGTAGAGTAGGATATATAAATTTTCTAGGAGGTCAGTATGTGGTGGATTTAAAGGCAATAAATGGATGGTTTAATAGTTTTATATAAATCTAGGGAACCATATGTAATTTATGTAGGGTTATTGTTTTAGTTTTATGAGGTTTTTTATTTTATCAAGCATTGATGGATTCATCTCATTATTTTATGTCCGTTAGTATCATATATAATATATATTTTTCTATTGTGTTCCATTAATTAGTTTTATCATTTATAACGATTTAGGGATGAGGGAGGAGGTTATCATAAGGGATATTTCTTATAATGTTGAAATTTGTAGGATGTAGTGAAATGCAGTGATTCGCAACAGGTGTTTTCTCATATATTCGTTGAATTATTTGTAGTTCTATCCAAGAATTTGCATTTCCAGTTTCACTTGAGTTTGTTAAACATTTTTACACTACGTCTCAACAGGATGTAGTGCAATGCAGTGATTCTCAACTATTGCAGGAGGGCAGTGGGGGGTGTCTAGGGTCTGTCCAGGGGGATTTTATTTTCCCCTTTCATATAAATTAGTATAAATTGTATACAATTCCAAAAATAACTCCTCTAATTGGTAATGAAATCCATGCCACATATCCACCATAAAAACTGATGAAATGTTTTTCTATTGAGGAGAAGATATTATAATCCCATGCACCATTTTCTAGGGGGTGTCATAGGGCACAACAATGTGAGATTTTTTACTTTTACATCACTTCACACCAAGATTTCACTTATTTGCAGTTTACTGTGCTAGTTCTATTTTATCTTGTTTCACCCCCTAATGTGTAACGTGAATACGTAGATCGGAAGTGGTAAGACTTGCACAATGTTGGGAGAAATTGAGAGAGGTAGTAAAAGATACAATGTACTAGAAAAATTCTGGTCACAGTGTGCTAGTTCTATTTTCCTTTTCACCTCTTTTCCTTTGTCTCTAGTTTTGACCAAGTAAATTCTAGGAGGAAAAGTAGCATGGCGGGGAGTTTATGATAGCCCCTATGTCACTGCATAGTTCTTTTTTTGTTATTTGGTTAATTAGAGTTTTGGTTTTTATCTCCATGGAGTTCCAGGTCAGAACATGGAAATTTTTTAGGTTTCCATACTCTTCATGGTTAAGGTGCATGGTTTGAGGAAAATAGTATGACCTCCCTTCGTGAGGATAATTTTAAGTTCATTTTGAATTGCACACAATTTTTTAGCATGAGTTGCGCATAGCCAAGTCTAAACCATGTAGCCCCTTGGTGAAACAATGTAGGATCCCTGGGCCAGTGCAGGGGGGGCTGGGGAGGGGGACAGGTGCAGGTGGGCTGGGGTAGCAGGGGGCTGGGGGGGCTGGTGCAGCTGGGGGCTGGGGTTGGGGGCTGGTGCAGGTGGGCTGCGGGGGGGGGGGGGGACTGGTGTTGGTGGGCTGGGGGTGGCAGGGGGCTGGGGGGGGGGGGGGGCTGGTGCAACTAGGGGTTGGGGTTGGGGGCTAGTGTAGGTGGGCTGCGGGGGGGGGGGGGTGGAGGTGGGATGGGGGGGTGGCAGGGGGGCTGGGGGTAGCAGGTGGCTGGGGGGCTGGTGCAGGGGGCTGGGGAGGGTGGGGGAGACTGGTGCAGCTGAGCTGGGGGTGGACTAGTGCAGCTAGGGGCTGGGGGCTGGGGTTGGGGGCTGGTGCAGGTGGGCTGCGAGGGGGGGGTGGTGCAGGTGGGCTGGGGGGGGGGAGGGTGGGGGGACTGGCACAACAAGAGAGAAAATAAAAAATCTGAATGTGAGGAATTTCTGTGATAGTCAATGCTTTGCACAGGCACATTCAGGTTCACAAGCCCAAACTTCTTGGAATTTCTGAACCTAAAGCTTATTTTTCATTAGGCTTTGCTGGACTTAATAAATTTGGTTTTAATTTGGTTACTCCTAGTGGTTCCACTAGTTAGGGGGATCTTTTATGGGTTTTTTTCTCATTATTCATTCGGAAAGGTTGAAGTTATTGCCATTGATGAGCAGATTATCTCCTGAATGTATGTGATTCAATTTCCAGCGTTTCTCTTCTTAAATTTTCTTCAGATCACCATCCAATTCTAGTTAGTTTCAAGATTAAAGAGCAACAAATGCCTCTTCCTTTTTGATTCAATAATTCTTGGTCTTTTCAGACTGAATGTGACAATCTTATTAAAAGTTTCTAGTTCAGCATGAATTGTAGCTGGGGTGAATCGGCCTTCTCTTACAAGTTGAGGTTACTAGAGTCCCAACTAAGAATTTGGAGGAAGGCCAGAGTGGGTTGCATAAAGAGATCCTCACTCTCGAGTCGACTCTGCAACATATTCAAGATGAAGCTACTAATTCTTATTTTAGTCAGGACTTTTCAATAGAATTGGGTGTTATATCCAGGCTGAACTCTCTTATTACAAAGAGGGAAGGTGTTCAAAAGGAAACTTTCAGAATCAAATGGATACAGTATGGGGACAGGAACACAAAATTATTCAACTCTCTTCAATGAATTCTAAGGGCCAACTGGCCTTTATCTTTTCTTAGAACTGGATAATGCATCTTGCATAACAAGGAAGCAATCGCTGAACATGTTGTTGACTATTTCACTAAGATTTTCAATGGACCTGGAATGGAGGGGACCTTAATGTATGGTATTGTTCCTTCGATGGTTTTTGATGAGGATAATCATTATCTCATAAGCACCCCCCATGAATTTGAGATTAAGGATGCAGTCTTCAGTTTCAATGCTGGTAGTTTCCCTAGTCTGGATGGATTTGGCAATTCTTTTTATTTAAAGTATTGGGAGGATATTAAAGTGGAAGTTTGTAAGCTGGTCTCTTCTTTCTTCACCTCAGGGGTGCATCCCCATGGTTTCAATGCCCAATTTATCACTTTGATTCCTTATGTTTAGAATGCTTGTGAAATTCACCTCTTCAGGTGAAATAACAAGATTGAGTCGAGTGATATTTTTGAGATATTCGATCCAATGAGTAATAAACCTCTATGAGACATTCCATGTTCTTGATTAAAAAGTCTTGGAAGCAATTTTTGTGTCAGACTCAATCCATAAGCAGCTCTGTCATGCTGAGGTGAAAAATTAGTTCTTGATTATTGAACAACCTTGAATTTCTTGTAGTACACACAATAAAAAAAATGATTCCACTATTTCTAGAAGAAGATTCTATACCTGCTCACTGCATCTAGCCTTGGAGACCTGCTCAAGCAACTTGGGTACCTATAGGTGAGTGTTAAATGAAATTCCAAATAGAAATCCAGCATATTCCTATAGTTTCTGGTCAAAGTTATATCTCAAAAATAAGTATTGATCATTTTCCCTATCCTAGAAGTAAATATATCAACCAGAAACAATATGCGACCCTGATATTTTAAGCTAATCATGAGTTGCAATTTGATTTTTTCATATTTTATAGAGAATAAAAAATCTGGATAAATGTATGAATGGCGATCTAAAGTCTATAAGCTATTTTGGTGGTCTATTTGGGCTGTTTCATTCCATCCTGTAGTGAACTCTAGTATTAAACTGTCCAATCTGGTTTTTCTTCCATATGATGATGTCATAGTCTATGAAAGCATAACTCTAAATATTCAGATTATCCTGTGTACTCAGCAGACCATCATGACTTTGATATTGTGAAATAAATTCATCAATGATCACATGAGATAAATCTTGTGGTATGATAACAATGTCCTGCAGGGGGGGTGTTGTCCAGGCAGGGGGGAGGGGTGTCCAGTAGGGGGAGGGGTGTTCAGCAGGGGGGTGTTGTCCATGCAGGGGGGGCTGTCCAGGCAGGGGGGGCTGTCCAGGCATGGGGGAGGGGTGTCCAGGCAGGGGGGAGGTGTCCAGGAGGGGGGGGGGTTGTCCAGGCAGGGGGGGAGGTGTCCAGGGGGAGTCCAGTGTTCAGGGGGGTGTCCAGTGCCCAGGGGGAAGGGGGGCTATAGGGGGGACTGTCTAGGGGGGATTTACAGGGGTTGGGGGGCTGCAGGGGGGAGGGGTGTCCAATGTTCATTCCACTTTTTAGGTGATTTAGAGGACGAGGTTCAGGATTAAATGTATCCATTTATGAGAAGAGTAAGATAGGGAGGGTCAACTAGAAAGATAAAAGGGATTACTCATATTTTTCTCTACCAATGGGGACTAGGTCTATGAATATGTCAAAGGACAAATAGAAGGAATATAACCCACCTCTCCAAGGTGGTATTTTAGTAATGGGGATTAAGTGTTTATGCCTTTTTTTCTGTCCCTTTCTTCAATCATTCATGTATTATTCTAATATTTAGTTACGTATTGTCTAGTTATTAAGTAGTTTATGGTATTTCAGAAGTTAAGGGCTACACTGTTCATTGGTTTTATGAATGATCCAAATTGAGGATGGTCCCTATTATTTTTTCATGCAGAAAATCCTGCTTGGGAAGCTCTCTCAAAGTCTCTATAGTCAGGTATGTCTTGTAATTGAAGGTTGTTCAATCTATTAGCTTCAAGAATCCATTTTTCTTCATTTTTTAAGATGATTTAATCTTTGGAAAATTTGTATAATTACCTAAATCGTGTAAAATGTGTCCTTTTTTTCTGTCTATAGTTGACACACTGATCACATATATATAAGAAGTTGTTATATCTCATTTCTTTTCCCACTATTTTCTTATAGGTGGTTTCTTATGATAAGACAGGTTCTATCCACCACCATCGAAGACAATGAGTTCAAGATTTGGGTAAGTTTTATTCCATTTTTATTCTTTCAGCCACCTATGTTCAATATATGAGTAGTCATTCAATTTGACATTACTGTTTATCTGCTTATAGGGTGGTTCTTTTGGTGCAAGATCCCAAACAACTGACTCAGGTACTATATCAATGTCATCATTGTACCTAACGGTATGTAATAACTTATTCCATCATGATTTTTGTTTTATGTACTCTGAATTCTTTATTAAAATTACAAAATTGTAAATGTGCTTTTCAAAATATTCTCTTAATGAAAAATATAATTTTATCTTATGCAATTTAATTTCTCCATGCATCCAAATCTAACATATCATTCTTTATACATTGAACATCAACTATTCTCTATACATTCAAGGGAGTCATATGATTATTAGATGCTTTATTGTATTTATTACTCAGCTTGATTATATTATTTTCACATGATCATCAGTATTTGCATTTTTTTTGTGCTCCAACTCTTGTGTATGTAGATTCATATCATAGTCTTTCAACTTTTCTACTACCGGGTATGTTATACCTGAATCATCTGATCATAGGGTGTCTACTTATCGTATAATTTTATTGGACCATCCGATGATCCTCCATTGCATATTGTATTCTCACAGCGCATATTTTTTCCTCTGATTGCAGTGTACTCCATCCGATGATCAATCCGATATTCTCACTCTGCCCATTCGTGTCATTGCACGACCCCTTCATTTGGTTGTTTTACATTAAAATTCTCATACTGTGTCTGGTTATCTTGAACCATTTCACCTATGATTATAACCTTCTGATAGTTACTGCATGAGGAAGTATTTCTAGATCGCCTCTATCCGAGAAATCGAGCCTTGGTTTATCCGAGCATCTCGGTCGGTGTTTTTATGTCTGAACATCCCCCCTGCCCGCAACACCCACCCTACTGCCTTCGAATCAGCCAGCACCGTCCCGCCAACACCTGCAACCAGGCCCTTTCAACCAGCATTTTGCCTCCTCCCGCTCCCTTCACTCCTGGTCTGAAGATGTTGCCCCGCGGATGTCGCTAAATTGGGCCAACACGCTGCGGTCACGCCGCAGTCACGCCGAAGTCACGCCGCGATCATGCCGTGATTTGGCCCTGCTCCAGCCACATCTAGCCCACACCAGCCCCCTTCCACCTTCATTTCAGCCCGCTGCCACCAGCATTCCATCCCGCAACAGCCCCCCCCCCCCCACAACCTTCGAATCAGCTCGCACCATCCCCCCAACACCTAAAACCAGCCCCCTTCCACCCACATTCCAGCCTCCTCCCGCTCCCTTCGCGCCTGGCCGGAAGATGCTGCCCCGCGGATGTCGCTGGATCGGGCCAAAACGCTGCGGTCACGCCGTGGTCAGGTCGCGGTCACGCCGCGGTCACGCCGCGTTCACGCTGCGGTCACGCCGCGGTCACGCCGCGGTCACGCCGCGGTCACGCCGCGTTCACGCCGCGGTCACGCCGCGGTCACGCCGCGGTCACGCCGCGGTCATGCCGTGATTTGGCCCTGCTCCAGCCACATCCAGCCCACACCAGCCCCCTTCTACCTCCATTTCAGCCCGCTGCCACCAGCATTCCAGCCCGCAACATCCCCACCCCCCACCACCTTCGAATCAGACCGCACCATCCCCCTAACACCTACAACAAGCCACCTTCCACCCGCATTCCAGCCTCCTCCCACTGCCTTCGCTCCTGGCCGGAAGATGCTGCCCCGCGGATGTCGCTGGATCGGGCCAACACACTGCGGTCATGTTGCGGTCACGCCGCGGTCACGCCGCGGTCACACCGCAGTCACGCCGTGATTTTTCCCTGCTCCAACCACATCCAGCCCACACCAGCCCCCTTCCACCTTCATTTCAGCCCGCTTCCATCAGCATTCCAGCCCGCAACAGCCCCCCTGCCACCTTCGAATCTGCCCGCACCATCCCCCCAACACCTGCAACCAGCCCCCTTCCACCCGTATTCTAGCCTCCTCCCGCTCCCTTCGCTCCTGGACGGAAGATGTTGCCCCGCAGATGTCGCTGGATCGGGCCAACACGCTGCGGTCACACCGCGGTCACGCCGCGGTCACGCCGCAGTCACGCCGCGGTCAGGCCGCGGTCACGCCACAGTCACGCCGCAGTCACGTCGTAGTCATGTCGTGATTTGGCCCTGCTCCAGCCACATCCAGCCCACACCAACCCCCTTCCACCTTCATTTCAGCCCGCTGCCATCGGTATTCCAGCCTGTAACAGCCCTCCTTCCACCTTCGAATCTGTCCGCACCATTCCCCCAACACCTGAAACCAGCCCCCTTCCACCAGCATTCCAGCCTCCTCCCGCTTCCTTCGCTCCTAGCCAGAAGATGCTGCCCCGCGGATGTCACTGGATCGGGTCAACACGCTGTGGTCACGCCGCGGTCACGCTGCGGTCACACCGCGGTCACGCCGTGGTATTAATATTTTTCCCTTTCAGAGCATCTTTCAACAAAGTATTAATAAAGGATGGCTTGCATAATTTCTGTACAATTCTGCACTTATCAGTGGCCTGGCCTATCATCCTGCAATGCTCATTGTACTTTGGTAGGTTTTCTAATACAAAACATACCTCAATAAGATGATCATTTATATCAATAGAAACACATTCCAGGGGGTGTAGAAAGGGCTAGGGGGAGGGGTGTCCGGCAGGGGGGTGTCCAGCAGGGGGGGAGGGGTGTCCAGGGGGTGCCCAGTGGGGCTGTCCAGTTGGGGCATGGGGGCTGTCCAGTGGGGTGCAGGGGGCAGGGTGCAGTGGGCAGGGGTGTCCAGCAGGGGGAGGGGTGTCCATCAGGGGGAGGGGCTGTCCAAGTAGGGGGGAGGGGTGTCCGGAAGGGGGGGAGGGCTGTCCAGGGGGTGCAGGGGGTGTCCAGTGGGGCTATCCAGTGGGGCTGTCCAGTTGGGGCATGGGGGCTGTCCAGTGGGGGTGTAGGGGGGAGCATGGGGGACTAAGGGGGGCATGGGGGTGCAGGGGGGTGTTCAAGGGGGCTGTCCAGGGGGTTGCAAGGGGGTGCAAGAGGGCTATCCAAGAACCTAAGCCCATGTAGGTTATGAATGTCTCTATAGAGAAAATGCAGTGTTGTCCAGATCTGGAAAATATCATAAAACATCCCACAGATACTTCACAGGCACCAGGTATAACTATTTCACCACCTATAGATAGTGATCACGGTGCTATAAAATCTGGTAACTCTCTTTCAAATCATAATTATAATGTTTTGCTTAATGCAGTACTACATGAAATCTGATGATTTATGTTGATGACATGATTACAATTTGTAAGAACATGAGCCTCATAATTATTGTAAAATCACAAAATAATGGTAATTTTGAAGTGAAAGACTTAGGCATAGCTAATAAAACCTTAGGCATTGAAATTGTTAGAGATAGACCAAATAAATTTTCTTACTTATCTCAAAATGGTTAAATATTAAATATTAAAAATAGACACAGGTTTGAATCTCTCAAAATTTCCAATGTACTCCTAGTAAAACACTTTAAATTTTCTTCAACACAAAAACCCATTGCTGATGATGATATTCAATTTAGGTGTAAAATCCATTATAATAATATTTTTGGTAGAATTATGTACTCTGGTTTCCATGGGACCTGATATTGCCTATGAAACCTACAGTCATAGCAGATTTATGACCACACCTGGTGCAGGTGGGCTGCGGGGGGGGGGGGGTGACGGTGGGCTGGGGGGTGGCAGGGGAACTTGGTCTACCAATGTGGCTACCTGGATGCTAGGTCTGACCAGGTCAATAGCATGGATCTGTAATTTCACATTTGATCATAATCTCAATTGCTGCATGGGAACTGGAACAAGGGGGGTGTGTATTGGGACCTTGAGTAGGTTAGGCACAGAGGTTGGCTGGAATTTTGAGCTGGTCTGAAAAGGGGCATTTACTACATGGAAGTGGGCTTAGGTGGGTTGGTGTGGCGCTGCGGGTATATGTGCTTCCATGGATAGCTGATGACGACAAGCCAGGATCTTGCTGCCCAGATCTAAAAATGATATGCAGGTCTAGAACTGGCTTGGGTGATAAAATCTTCATAGGGGATGACTGCAAGGGCTTCCTGATATAAGCTAAAATACAAGGACTGGTAAAACATTCATATGGGATTCTACATCAGATTTGTTAGGGAATTTCTTGCTTTGGATGGAGAGAGTCTGGAACGCTGGAGTTTGCTATGACCTAGTGGTGTTGAAATGGGATATATTTGACAATGGTTTTACACTACTTCCTAAACCAGCTTGCAAATATGGCTGCTTTGTGTAATCCGGGCAATATGGCTAGGTGCAGCTTTGAAGTTGGGGTTTTGGTTATGTGTTTCACCTGGTGAAGATAAGGCGCAAGGCTGGCAGTTGGCTTCAAAGATGCATGTTGAGGGTGCTAAACTGGTGTGCATCGGGGATCTGGTTTGGGCGCAGTTGCTTGGTCTGAACAGCAATCTGGTCACTTGGCTTTCCCCTGTAAGTTCAGATTCTTCACCATGCTTGCACAACCAAAGCAATAGATCAGCGCCAAACAGACAGGAAGGGTGCGTGAATACTCTCAATACCGTGGATTGAGTAGACTCCATCCCTTGGACAGTCCCAAATCTGAACTTGATTGTCTCTACAGCTTTAGGTGTCAATCAATCCAATGGTGTGTGGGGAATAGATGAGTGATCTAACGGTTCTCAGCAGGGGGGGAGGGCTGTCCAGTAGGGGGGAGGGCTGTCCAGCAGGGGGAGCGGTGTCCGGCAGGGGGGAGGGGTGTCCGGTAGGGGGCGGGCTCTCCAGCAGGGGGGCGGGGCTGTCTAGCAGGGGGAGGGCTGTCCAGTAGGGGGGAGGGGTGTCCAGCAGGGGGGAGAGGTGTCCAGCAGGGGGAGGGGTTTCCAGCAGGGGGAGGGGTGTCCAGCAGGGGGCGGGGCTATCTGGCAGGGGGCGGGGCTGTCCGGCAGGGGGGCGGGCTGTCCGGCAGGGGGGTGGGGCTGTCCGGCAGGGGGAGGGCTGTCCAGCAGGGGGGAGGGCTGTCCAGCAGGGGGAGGGGTGTCTAGCAGGGGGAGGGGTGTCCAGGAAGGGGGAGGGGCTGTCTAGCAGGGGGGGCGGTCTGTCCGGCATGAGGGCGGGCTGTTAGGCAGGGGGGAGGGGGCTGTCCAGCAGGGGGAGGGCTGGATATAAGGCTGGGTGTAGGGGGAGGGGCTGTGCAGGCAGGGGGAGGGGCTGTCCAGCAGGGGGAGGGTTGTCCAGCAGGGGGTAGGGGTGTCCGGCAGGGGGGAGGGGTGTCCGGCAGGGGGGAGGGGTGTCCGGTAGGGGGGCTGTCTAGCAGGGGCGGGGCTATCCAGTAGGGGGGAGGTTTGTCCAGCAGGGGGAGGGTTGTCCAGCAGGGGGGAGGGGTGTCCAGCAGGGGGGAGTGGTGTCCAGTAGGGGGTGGGGTGTCCAGGCAGGGGGCGGGGCTGTCCAGCAGGGGGCGGGCTATCCGGCAGGGGGTGGGCTGTTAGGCAGGGGGCGAGCTATCCGACAGGGGGCGGGCTGTTAGGCAGGGGGCGAGCTATCCGACAGGGGGGAGGGGTGTCCGGCAGGGGGCGGGGCTGTTCAGAAATCTGTTTTGTTGTCTTTGATTTTGACACCACCTGCACACTAGAAGTAGTAGTCTGATCAGGAGAAGGCTCCCCTAGAAGTATACATACTTCTTCAGAACCAGGTGTAGCAGCTTTTGCATCAACAGAATGGTCAACAGAAGCAGGAATCCCACACTACACTTTCCCAGATTCAAAAAAATGAGAAACATAGGCAGGCTGGTTTTGTTTATTAACAATATCCGCCTCCTTCACTGTGTCTTGTCCATCTTCCTTCAGATTTATGTTTACCTGTTCACTAGAGGCATCACTAGAGGCAGCAGAAAGTAAATCTTATGCCATGAGACTTTCATTGGCCACACCAGACAAGGAGGAAACCTCCTTACTAGTGTCAATCTGAGCAGAATCAGATTGACACAGTGAAGGGGGCATGGGATCCTTGCTTTGAGAAACCACTTGAGCATAGGAATGGACAGTAGTAGTAACAGGGAGAACAGGTGCAGGATCCACAACTTCTTCCACAATGTCAGCCCATGTTTTATGGCTGGGCATACAGACCTTCTCATTATCATTCTTTGAGTCATAAACAACCATCCCTTGATTAACAGGCTCAGCAAACTGCCTATTAACAGGTTTGTCAGAACCAGAGGTGCATGCATTATTGCTTTGTATTGTTTTCCTCTCCAAATCAAGGTTGGAACATGATTTATGATCATGTCCTCGTTGAGAACAAAGGGTGCAAATAACAGTTCTTATGTAGTTTTTAACCTCATGATCAATGACCTTACAATCTGGGAAAAAATTTGGTATGTTCTCAAATTCCACTAAGTTCCAGCTCCTCTTCCTCAGTAGATAAACAAACTTTGTCTACTAATGTGGAGCAAGGTCAGGGGGGTGCAGGGGATGGGGGGTGTTGGGGGTGCAGGGGGGAAGGGGGCAGGGGTGCAGGGGGGTAGGGGTGCAGGGGGCATGGGGCAGGGGCAGGGGGGAGGGGGCAGGGGGAAGGGGGGGTGC
This sequence comes from Viscum album, assembly GCA_963277665.1. Taxonomy (NCBI): domain Eukaryota; kingdom Viridiplantae; phylum Streptophyta; class Magnoliopsida; order Santalales; family Viscaceae; genus Viscum; species Viscum album. The sequence continues at coordinate 855,069,558 of OY728139.1, forward strand.
TGGTGCAGGGGGTGCTGGGGGGAGGGGGGATTTCCAGTAGGGGGGAGGGTTGTCCAACAGGAGGGAGGTGTGGGGTGAGGGGTGTCCGGCAGGGGGGGCTGTCCGGCAGGGGGAGGGCTGTCCAGTAGGGGGGAGGGCTGTCCAGCAGGGGGGTAGGGCTGTCCAGCAGGGGGGAGGGGTGTCCAATAGGGGGGAGGGGTGTCCAACAGGGGGAGTGGGCAGGCTGAGGTTGGGGGGCATGCTGGTGTGCAAGGGTGCATGGGGGAGTGAAGTTGGGTGGGGGGTGTCCAGGGTCTGGGGGGGTCTGTCCTGGCTTGGGGGGGGATGGTAGTTGGGGGGGTGTCCAGGGTATGGGGGTCTGTCCTGGGGGGTTTGGGGGGGGGCAGGACTGGCAGGGGAGAGGGGGGAACTAGCAGGGGGAGGGGGGGAAAGTAGTAGGGGGGAGGGGACTGGGCAGGGGTAGGGGGTGTTGTGGTTTGATGTAGGGCTGAACAATAGCATTCACCCAGCCAGGTACCAATTAGTGAACAACAGCTCTATTGAATTTCCATGAAACTGCTAACCAAGGAAAAGAACCAGTCTGGAAACTTCTAAGGCACACTTCTGGAATGTTTACTGCAAATAAAAAATGTTTTCCTCGTCTGTCTCCATACTCAGCCTCTCAATCATCTCCTTTCCTTTGAAATATAGCACCAAAAATTTCTGAATCTTCAACACATGGTCTAGGCTCTAGTGATGACTTATTACTAGGCTCCAACCCCATCGAGAGAGTTCGTACAGCTTGGCCATCGAGAGCAGAAGGTAAGACAAACTTTCCCAATCTACGACAATCAATTGTACCTGGCAGCATGTTCTGAATTGTCACTTCATCATCAAGTGGAATCAATTGCAGGCCAGGGACATATTGTTCCTTCGCGTTAACCCTTCGCTGAAATTTCTTTTTCAGACCATGAAAAACTGGAATCATTCAGCTCTTTCCCTTACTATTGTTCTGTGGGGGTGCAAGGGGGCTGTCCGGGGGGGGCAGTCTAGTGAGGTGCAGGGGGTGTTCAAGGAGGCTGTCCAGGGGGGTGTAAGGTGGCTGTCCAGGGGGGGCATGGGGGTTCAAGGGGGCTGTCCAGGCAGTGCGGGGGGAGGGCTGTCCAGCAGGGGGGGAGGGCTGTCCAGCAGGGGGGTCTGCAAGGCAGTTGGGAGGAGGGTAGGGGGGGTCTGCAGGGCATAGGGGAGGGGTGCAGGAGGTGTCCAGGGGGTGTCCAGGGGGTGTCCAGGGGTGTCCAGGGGGTGTCCAGGGGTTGTCCAGGGGGTGTCCAGGGGGTGTCCAGGGGGTGTCCAGGGGGTGTCCAGGGGGTGTCCAGGGGGTGTCCAGGGGGTGTCCAGAAGGTGTCCAGGGGGTGTCCATGGGGTGTCCAGGGGGTGTCGTGGGGGTTGGGTGGGTATTTTTTTTATGGATTTGGAGACCCTATAGCCATGGTTTAAAACTGTGGATATTGGTTTATTGCCATGGTTTTTAACCGTGGATATAGACCTAATGCCACGGTTTTATACCATGGTAATAAAGCCTGTTCGGCCTTTAGTATAGCCATGGTTCAAACCGTGGCTCTAGGGCTGGACCTATAGCCACAGTTTCTCAAACCGTGGCTATTACCTATAGCCACGGTTTAGAACCGTGGCTATAGCCCAAATTTCCAGTAGTGAGACCTCTTTCTCCTTGGTCTTCTGACCACACAGAGGGTTCCTGTGGCTCTCATATGAAGATGATACTTTGAGATCGACTGAAATGTCATGAAGAAAGCCTTCATGAGGAAGTGTCTGTTGAAGACCTTTGGAATTAATGTACCCGCTATTGGGAAATGAGGGAGTAGAATCTTGAATTCTAACAAATAACTATCTGAGGGCTTCTAGAACTCCAGCATCGAGCAAGGCCTTGTTACAAATTGGCTCTTGATCTCCTGACTGTGTTGGGGGGTCTTCTTCTTAGATGCCTTCTTACTCACCTTGGAAACCACTTGTTGATGAAATTGGCTGCTCTGAGTAGGTGTTTGTGCCTGATCGAGAGAGGTGGTCAGGTTAGGCTGATGATATCTACTCAAATCATGTGTATGTGCCTGACAATTTTGTACGTATGATATGGGGGAGTATGCCCCCCAACCCTCTTGGACTGGAACATATGTGTGTGTCTGTTCCGGAGTGAACTGTTGATGTGTCACTCCACTGGTAGGGAAAGATTTATGTTTCTTTCCATGAGATGCCGCTGAAGCTCTTATAATATCCTGGAAAGCATCCAGAATATGAGCAGGGATTTGCTTATACTCTTTCACCATTGATAAAATATGCTTGGTGACTTCAGCTGCCAGAACGGGGATATACGTCTATTCCGTGCTTGGATTAGGTGTATGTGCTTGCTCTTGTCCTCTTTTTCCTGTCAGTGAATTCTGACAGTACTCAAGTGTTGGGGCAGAGAGTTGAGTTTGCCTCCTGTTTGTTTCTAGAGCTTTCCAACTAACTATTTCATGTGCTACCAAGCGATAATGTCGGTAGGTTTGATTAATACTAGTAGGTGTATGTACTTGCTGATTGCACTTTTCTGAACATGGTTGAAAAGCTCCAACATATGTAGTTAGAAGAGCCTGCTGACTAGCTGATGATGTATAAACAGGTGTATGTTTCTGCATATAGTACTCCACCAGAATTTCCTGACGGGATTGGTGTGATACTGCCAGACGAGTTTCATAGAAATCGGAATTAAAATGGGCAGGTGTGTGTGCCTGCTCGATGCTTGACACCAAGTAAGGTTGGTAGACTTCTCTGGAGATGACAGAGATGAGAACCTTCTCACTGTTGACCGGATTTTTCCTCTAGTGATTCTTCTTGCCTGCTCAGGTTCAAGGAACCTGAGCCGAAAACCTGGAGTAGACACCCTCATCATGTTGAGGGCGCACTGCCGCACGAGTCTGGCGATGATTGTTGATAAGAGCCCTCAGGAAGGATGCCTACTTCCTTGAATTAAGCCCCTTAAGGACATGATCATTCACCTCCCTGAAATATGGGAGTGAATGGTGATTGCGTTCTGGGGATAACGACCCGAAATGGTTGGAGACTGTGGTTAGCACCGCCTGCTTCTTGATCACTGGTCATCATTGTCCGGACGACCTGGGTGAATTGTTTACTTGGAGGGCTTGTCGGGTAGCCTCTAGAGTTGGAATAGTACCATTTTGATGGTACTACTTAACTAGAGCGTTTGATACCCAGCGTTGAAGACACTGAGTAAGTGATTTCATCCTCAGAGAAGATGACGATCCAGCAGGAGTAGAAGTAGTGGAATTCATAGCAGCAGTATTCACAGGTGTGAACTTGAGAGCAGCCATTTCCTAGAATTTAGAAAATCATGGAAAAGAGTGCATGTTTGATACAACAGATGTAATCAAGATAAATTCAGACACTACATCTTTTGGATGAGCACATATTTCAATGATTTTCTTTGTTGGCCCTCTCATTGAGTTTAAATAGGGGCCTAACAAATAATAAAAACGTCATTTTAACTTGGTTAAGGATTCACGTCAGGTTCACCATTTTTTTCCTCTGGAATTGGGTATTACCTCATTGGTTGAAGGTTAAAACATTCCAATTTGTTTCTAACGGGTTTGTCTGTAGAACCAGAAACATCTAATGATTCCATATCCATTTGGACCCACTTTCCAAAGGTAGGCGCTCATTAGTTGTGGACTGATGAGGCTTAGAAATTTGCATTGTTCGAGGGGATGGGAGGTCGGACTCATCACACCTTTTTAGGGGAATTATTGTCTACTCCAGGACTCTCTTTATAGATTTAAGTTATGTTCATGAATCCTTATTACATTACCTAGTATAAAATGAGCTTTCTTTTAGTCTGACAATCAATGATTGATATGTAAGAAATTCAGAGAATCTTTTATATGTATTATTGGTTCTTCATCAATGAAGAATCATCTGTATTTGTTAGAGATTCTTAGTTGATGGTATCCTTAAAATACATAAAAGTCTCTTGGTCATTATGATGACCATACTGGTTTTAAAGCCACTCAGTGGGGCACTTTAAGTTTATTTTCATTCAAGAGGACATGGATTATTTCAGAATTGGGATCGTACCCGATGATGGGCTACCAACATATACTTTGTTTTGGAAAAGGAATCAGAACCCTCTTAATTTGAATAAGGGAGTATGACGTTTATGATTGATGGCTCAAAGAAAGATGTCATTATTACTTTTACACTCTAAGCTCACATGAGTCATGCTCGGTGTGAGAAACAAGAGGTATTGGTAAAACCATACAATTCTTCCATGAAAGGTGCAATCGTAAGAAATGATGTGGGGCTTATGTATGTATGACTTCCCAAAATAGAAGAGGATTAAGATTTACATCAGGGAAGAAATCCAGGAACATGGTCTACAAAGGTATATGTACTTTATGGAGATTTGGATACTCTAATATTGGGACTTACTACTAAAGAAGATGCCCATGTTAGGAGGGTACTTATGATTGGGTTTTATTTCTGACAAGGAATCCCAGATCAAAAGGAAATTAAGACTGCGGCTTACTACGGAAAATGAGGCCCAGGTTAATGGGATTTGAAAATTAAAGGGATTTGGGGCTTACTTTTACGGAGGAGGTCCATATTCGAGACTAGGGCTTACTCCTGAAAAGGAGGCCCAGGTTAAGGGAATTATGGTTAGGGATTACTCCTGAGGAGGATTCCCATATTTGAGACTTTAAGACTGGGGATTACTCCTAAGTAGGATGCCCAAGTTAGGGAACTTGGGGCTTAAACCTAAAGAGGATGTCCATAGTAATGATAATTTGGACTGGGGATTACTCATGAAAAGGAGGACCAGGTTAAAGGAATTAAGGTTTGGGGATTACTCCTGAGGAGGATGCCCATAATTGGGGGAATTATGACTGGGGCTTACTCCTGAAAAGGAAGCCCAGGTTAGAGGATCTGGGACTTACTCCTGAGAAGGAAGCACAGATTTGAGAATTATGACTGGGGATTATTCCTGAAAAGGAGGCCCAGAATTGAGAATGATGAATGGGGATTATTCATAAAAAGGAGGCCCAGGTTAAGGATTCTCTCATCTTAAAGGATGAGGTTGAATGAATGAAATATAAATATTTAGTGACATAAATAAGTATAAATCACTATATTTTGAGAGATGTTCCACAAAGTTCCATTCATATAAGGAATCCAAATCAAGAAATCATGCCATAAATGGATTTGAATAGTGTCTTGAAGACTGAATCGTGAATATGAGAGGTGGAATAACATAATAGGGGTGAAATGGGCGAGAAAGGCACCCAAAAAGGTAGGGGCGTGCAAGTCCTGGTAGGCGTGCAGGTACTGTGTGGGCACGCAAGTCCTGGTAACGTAGGTATACCTACGTGATACATGGTTACTTGCGCGATTTTCAGACCTTAGAGAAATACTTGGGTGAGACTTGGCTCGAACCCTTGGTATTATCCCTAGAGGCTTTCCAGAAGATGGCGCATAAGTTCTGATGAAGAAGTAGGGCGGCTCACAAGTGTGTTCATTTCCCTTAAGGGTAAAACACTTAGGCGCGCAAGGGTTAGTGAATTCTAACACTTAGACCTTACTCCTCCTGTTTAGACCTTCAATTATAGGTAAATAATTAATGTAGAAGTGTTCGGAAGACCTGAATAAGAGACTTGGGCGTTTAGAGCTCTGTCTGGGAATTCTGGAAAAATTCCTCCCTAAAATTGGGGGCCCACTGGGTCTATTTATAGGCTGGAGAAGTCCTCGGACAGTTATCCTTTAAGGCACGTAAGTCACTTGCGTGACCATTAGGTGGCACGTGAGTATACTTGCGCGACTGTGAGGGAACTTGCGCAACCCTTGTGCTTTTGAAGCCTTGTTCATGCCTTTGTCGATTTTTGATGATTTCTTCAAAGGATGAATCATTTTGTGCTAATTCATTTCCCTTTCCATTCTTTAGATTCTGTGATGAAAGGAGAGTCAACACCTCTAAATCCCCTTGGATCATCTATCCATTGCCCAAATAATCTCTCCAGATACCTCTATTCCACCTAGAAGCCTTACCTAAGGCTGAACGAACTTCAAGTAAACCTTTTTGTTCAAACCAAAGGGAGTTACCCGATTTAAAGGTAATGTCTCCTCTTATGTTCTTATATTTTATTTAATTTTTCCAAAAACCTAAATTCTTTTTATTACTTTATTTTATAAAAATCTAGTATCCTCTATATTATAGGTTGTTTTAATGAGATGTATTCTAACCACACTTAAATAAACCACCATATAATGGTTAAATAAGATATTGTTACTCTAGAGGGTGAACTACGACCTCACGAAATGATGATTGTTCAAATATCTTCAACCGCCTATCATGGTGGCCATTATGGTGGAAATGTATTTATATATGATATATATTATGTTTATTTTTTCTATATGCTTCTATATTATCCATTTATAGCACACCTTTATGGTTTCTATAATGGGTAAACGTGATAATTCCATTTGAGGAAGTGCGAACCAGCGACCCCTCAAAGTGAAATGAATCGTTCATACCATATGTGGGATGTATAAAAGAAGTAGTTAATGAAATTATATATGATATCATACTTGAATTATAATATACATATATATCATTATGTTGTAATTCTATTGAAATAATAAATAGAAATTAAAGTAGCGTTCATGTGTACATATGACTTACCATGTCCATGAACTGTGCATTTAATTTTTTATCTCCAAATGTCATGTACTATTATAAATACATATATATTCCAGATATATATGATATATATGATACCTATATAATGAATATCATTCTTGAGATAATGTAATTATAACCACATGGATAACTTGTAATTATAAGATGTTTATTTTTTACTCAAGTACCAAGTATCGACAAAACGACCGTTATTAACTTAAATGATTAGATGATGTTTATAACACAGTAATAAGAGATATAAAAGGAATAATAAACTTGAAAAATCTTCTTAATAAAGTAGAAATTAATTTTAGTTTATTATTCAATATATTATAGAACGAACGGGTCCTATCGGACACGAGGTAAGGGGACTTCTTAACCCAATTTTCATTTTTTGGGTTAATTTTCTACTTCTTGATTATGTAATTCTATGACTATGTGTGAAATGAATTTTGATATCCAATCTTTTATTGATAAATTATTTATTTGTACTTATTGTGAATACACATCATCGATGTATTTTAATTAAAAAATAAACTTTGTAAGGGACTTCGTCTCAATCTTCTTTCATCGAGGAATATCTTGATTTGTACACAACATTCTTTTATACGGTGTATAAACTCATTTTTCATTTCATTTAAATCAACGAGAATCTGTTTCTATGATGTGTTTTACTAAACAAAAAAATAGTGATTCTTTTAACATACACAGTGACAATGACCTTTCCACCGCCATGATTATTATTTGATTTTTGGATTCCTTAACAATACGTAGTGTTTTTTAACGAAAATAAATACCTTATACTGTTTTTAGGTATTTTGGAATTGAAAATGGTTTTGAGAAGGAATTTATTATAAAAATATATTTAATGTTATATTGTTATTCAAATCTGGTAATGTTATATTATTTTATGCTTTTGTTATGTATTATGACTATGTTATGGTTCTTGGGAATTTTCTACATATACGGGTGGTTCCATGATAAACCTAGGGTGGGTGAGCTCGAGACAGCCCTCCAATGCATTGGGTAACATGATAGAGGTAAATATTAATGTTTCTATTATGAGATTTAGTGAATATACTATGATATGTTTTCCATATGTAACCTTTTATGTAGATGTGATATATAAAATTTAAGTATGATATGGATTCCACAAGTTACCTTTATGATTTATGAGTTCTATGTGTTATTCATACATCTTATGATTTCATGAGGTATGTTAAAGAACTTATGCTTGGTATGTATTAGTGGAATAATGTTTTTTTCTTTATTTTATAAACCTTACTGATCTTTTTATTCTCATCCCACGCTTTGAAATGTTTTTCACATGACTTAATGTGGAATAGGTTAAATGATGAGATCAAGGAAAGTCATGTTGTCTAAAACATGGAACTGGACATGAATCTTCTTTTTCAAGAGATTTTATTTTATGAAAAAAATGGAAACTAAGTAGAAGTGTCTACATTTTAACTTTTGAGATGTAATATAATAGTTATATCCTAATTCTCTAATACTATAAATCTAAAAAGATCCTCATGTGAATTATTCATTTAATTCAAGATTATGTAATGTTTTAAAGATGGGTCCTTATAGTATTAGTTTCAAATCAAGAGACCAAGTATTGGTTGGAGTAGGTGGGGATTTATTTTAGTTTGATTCATGCTCTAAAGGAGAACTATATTATATAGATTTATTATAATACATGGATATTTTCTTCTATAGTAGTTTTTCTTTCTTGGTGATCATTAAGAGTGACTTGTTTTATGAGATATGTTCCTTGTTCAGTTTCAGATCATGTTTCTTTCTTAAACTACTTAGGAAAAAAATCTTCATGATATATTTACTCTAATCTATGGGATATATAATTTGTTGGAATTTTTTATTTGATTTAATAATCTCTGCTTTTATGAAAGAAGTTATTTTTCTAGATACAGAGGCTGGATAATAGAATTTCAAGGAGGCATTTAATCTAGTGATCAATTTACATGTCTCCTAACTCATGTTTCAATGTATGTTGAGATTTTTAAAAAATTATGAGGTCATCTAGAAGATATTATCTACGATATGATCATCATGGGGGGGGTTAATTAATTATTACCCATTGAGGAGTTGAGCTATAATTAGTGGTTCTCAGTTTCTTGGTTAGCTAATGTTTTAAACAATAGAGAGTTGAATTTGGATTCTATAATATCGTTCCACCAGAGATGGTTGTTCTTATACCCATTCCATGAAACTGTAAATTGTTTTATTTTCACATGTAGGTTGTTTATTTTATAATAATGGATGTGAAACCTTCTTTGACAGTCAGTGTAGAGTTGGTTTCCCATTTTAGGATCATATGTTACAATATTATCCACTAAGGTAGTAATAGAATCAATATGGTGATATAGGATTTGATCATTAGAGAGGAAGAATTGTGGTTAGAGGAAAACCCCATTATTCAATTTATCCTCTAGGATAGAGCGAATACCATGTTCATGGAGTTGGTCAAAATTAGGGATAGATAATTCATAGAGGAAGATATATGAATACTTATTCAATAGAGTTTCCATCATTAGCAGATCCAGACGTTGTTCAAGGCATAATCTATCTATATTCCACTTGAGTGTATGATTTGTTTTATTTATGATCTATAAACATCTTCATTACACTCACCCTTTTCTATGCTCTAGGACTTGAGGTGGAGAGAATTACATTACTCTTAAAATTAACTATTCGGGTTAGAGGTGGTGATATATAATATGATGTAGGAAAATATTATGAGCTGATGTTAGAGTTGTATTGATCCTCAGGATATTTTCTATATTAATGAATATTAAAATACAAGATTATCCTTTTCATAGGAAGGATACATTTAGTGTATGATACCATCTATTTCTTTAGAAGGAGAGTTGTATTATTTGATGATGATGGTGAAAATATTGTTTTCATTGGGGAGCTAAACTATCATATTTATTATAAGAATATTGAGTACTTATCTTATGTTATGTCTAATTTGATGTTGAGTTTATAAGTGATTCAACTATTGGTCTTTCACGGGGTTGTATAAGAGTATCCTGATGTCTTTACTAAATACATTCTAATTCTACCCCATCAAGATGAGATTGATTTCTTGATAGAGTTGTAGCCGTGTATCTCACTAATTTAGATTCCACTATGTGGGATTTGACCTTCTGAGTTATGAGAGATATGGATTCAGTTTAATGATAATATATTTAGGGATCTTATTTTACATAGTGTATCAACTTGGGGAACTTTTATCTTGTTCTTAAAGGATTAAGACAATTATCTGTGACTATTTATCAATCTCAATTACATGAATAATGTGATATTGATTTTCGACTACCCTCTTTGATGGATTAATGATTTATTAGATTAACTAAAGGGGGATGGATTGTTATAAAAGATTAATATATAGTTAAGATTCCTTTATACATAGTTTAAGGATGATGATATTCTAAATTATATAATCTGATGTTGTTATGGCCACTATGAGTTCAGGGGAACATTCATTAGAGTCATGATTACATAAATTATTTTAATAGAACTGATGAATATTATGTTCCATTTGAATATTTTCCAGTTCATGGTTGTGTATTTTAATGAAATAATTTTATATTTTTAGTTTTAGGAGGATCATACAGAGTATCAATGATCCATTTTGAATGTTCTATTGTATTATGAGGTTTTTGGGAATATATCACATTGTAAGTTATGAGTATGTGAGGAGAATTTATTACATCATGTTATATAATAGTGGGGAGTATCTATGTATAATTTGTTCAATTAATTTTCCATTTAGTGGGTATCCCCTAAGAATATAGTTGAGATGTGAGGGTTCCTTGGTATTAATAGATATTACAAGAGGTTTGTGCCAGTTTTTCTCATATTGTAACTCCGTTCACATCCTTCATCCGAAAGTATTGGATTTTCATGTTGACTAACCAGTGTCATGATACCTTTTATTACATAATGTAGAATCTACCTAGTTATCTTATTATCATTTTTCCAAGGATTGTATTGTATTTTAGGTTTTTATGTCACTTTATTCCTTATAGTTTTTTTACATTCTACTGTAACTGAGAGAGGATATCTCCCATGGGTTCCAACAATTTTGAACACAGGAATGAAACAATGCTACCCATGATCTAAATCATTACACAATAATGTATTAAATAAATATATGTTGATACTATATAATTTATATAATATTTTTGGTCTTTATAGATTATGAGAGTTTGAGTTATATTTTATCCTAATTTGATTTAAAATTCTGTAAATAGTAGTGAATGAAACTATTACGAGATTCAAACATAAATATTTCCTATACACCATTAAAAGAGACCGTTTCTACATATATGATGATCAATAAGTCATATGAATATGTTATTCATATCTCAGGTGATTCATGGAGAGTGATGGGGGATATTTCAAGGATACTTTTTTATATGGTCAAAGTTAATGGTAAAGTGTGTCTTTATGAGATCACAGTGTATTCACCATTGGTAGAGTTAGTAGAGGAATCCTATTTTGGGGATTCTATGGTGTAATTTGATACAGATCATTTTGTTTTATGTGATTGCCATAAGGTATTATTTAATGGATATTATCATTGGGTATTATTATAGGGTAGTAGCATTACTTTCTCAGTGATGTCTGTGGTTGTTATTTATGATCATTAAATCTCTCCCTAGGAAGGGTATCTAGAAGTGGATAAGATGTATAGTTCCTTAATATGTTAGTTTTTATGGTGAGGAATAAAGAGGTTAGTTGAAATTTATTTTATCTCGATGATTAGTATGCTAGATGATAAAGTATAAGAATAATATTCCTATTTTTTGTTTTATCTACTTTACATCCCTTAATGTATGTGGGGGGATATATCGATGGACTACATAGCTTGTCAATTTCATGATCAGGGTGTATATGATTTTATATTTGTGATTTTTTATCTTTTATGAATACATATCACTTCATGGTGATTAAGGAGTCAATCCTGATAGATGTTCTATTGAGGTAGTATTTGGTGGAGAATGTGAGGCTTCATGGGGTTTTGAGGATGATCATATCTAATTATGATCCCAGTCATAATAATCGATTGTGGAGGGGAATCAAATAATATTTCATCTCTCATATATTCTTTAGAAAAACCATTCATCTACATAAATATATTTATATCATGTAGAACATCAATAAGTTGGAAGACAAGTTATGTCTATGGGTTTTGGATTTCAGAGTTTTCTGGGTGAATCAATTAACCATGGTTAAGTTTTTCATAATAAATACTACCAATCAACCATTGGAATGACTATCTTCAAAGATTCATATAAATAACCTTGTATATCTATATTTTTTTACTAATGTTAGAGTGTCTATGATTTGTAGACTAGAATTGGTGCAAATCATGGAAACGATAGTGCAAGTGATCAAGAATAGATAAAAGTATCTATGAATAATCAGAAGTTGTATTATGATAATTGGATTAGGTATCTAGAGTTTTATATTAGTTATCATGCGTTCTTAGAAGTATCTAATTGTCATTGGAGGAAGAGGTTAAATCATAAGATTATGCTCGATCTCCCTAATTTCTTATATTATTTTAAGTCCAGAAGAATATTGGGAAAGTTCAATATTTATTAGCGATTCCTCCATAAATGGATAAGGTCCATGAAATTTTCAATGTGTCATATCATCACTTGTATTTCATTATGAATCCCATGTTTTTGAATAGGGTGATATGTAAATTTATGTTGATGTTACCTTCAAGTAATGATCTATTGATATTAATAACCATCCGGAGAAATTATTACATAAGAATTTATTTCTTTTAGTTGGTGCTATATATTTGAAAGATGGTTTAAAAGAGTGTTTTTGGTAAAGTGAGTCATATATGCATGCTCAATATCTAAATACTTTTTATGAATGATTTATTTTATATGATATTTATGAAATTTCTATGATTTTTGAGATAGATGGCGATGTTATGTGACATTGTTCCATTTTCTTATGTCGGGGTTGTGTTTCTATTCATAGAATATAATGTTTTAGAGTAATCTTATAGGCTGGTTGTTTTTACCCATTTTAATTTACTATTCTAGGTTATATTTATTCTTTAGGTGGTTTTTCATTTTAGAGTCATCTCATATAAGGTCTTCGATTTTAATAAAACCACCCCTTTTCATTTTTCAAGTTTTGAGGTCATTCAAGGAGATATTAGTTGTAGTCCCCAGGTAGAGGGAAGGAAGGAGCTATTATTGGGTACATATCTACTAGAAGAGGCATATCATGTTTTTATGTTATGTTTCCGACCATGATATGTGGTTGGTAATAAATGTTATAGTGTAAGATATCGTTATATGTTGAAGGTGAAAAATGAGAGTTATGATCCATGCTATTTGTAGTTTAAATTCAGTTCATTGAATGAATTTATTTGTTCATGATATTGAGGTATTTTTAGTGGATTTTAGTAATGTGAAAACCATATTTTTTATAAAATAATATTATGTAAGGGTTAATACTCATATATATTTCATTTAACAGTTTCTTGATCATGACATGGAGAATAATTTTACAAAATGATTCAATGGAGTTTATTCTCCTTTGTTATGAAATATTGTAGATTTTTTATATAGTTCTTGATCTATTCCATGGGTTTTATTTTATATGAAAAGTATTTTCATAATATTTGGTGAATTTTATGTTTCCATAAATTATTTTAAATGTGGAATGGTTAGTTTCCTTAATAAAGTTGTATTTATATTTTAATAGTATTTCCATCCATAAACATCAAGAAAACTTAATGTTACTTATTCTATAGTAGGGAAATTTTTTATTGATACTATCCACCATATCTATTTGAATTCATAATTAACTCCTAGTAACCCATTTCATTTTATGTTTTAATCTATTTATGAAATAAATAATGTATTTCCCTATGATTTTTAAGATGAAATGAAAGCTACGTAAGATTTATCCATGTTATGCTTGTTGAATATTGTTTATGATTAGGGGTGGTTCTGTTAAATGCATGGATAACAGATAGTATTATATGTATCCATTTAATTTATTAAAGGTAATGATTTAAGTGATTAAGTTTATCTTTTGAGACAATTGGAATTTATTGTGATGGGTTTTCCAAGTATAAACGTGATGATTATTTCAAGCGTAACAATAGAAGTTAGACCATGTGTACCCATAATGGTTACTCCATGTGTAATAATTAATGTTATTCTATTTATAAGAGTAATATGAAAATAACTCCTCATGTTTGATATATGATTAATCTATTCTTGTTATAGGTTTATAATGATTCATTTAATCATGATTAACATGACATGGATTTTGATTATTGATTCTAATGACTATTTCATTTGATAATTATATATGCCATGATTCATGATTTATAAACCAAGTAATTAATGGGTGTAGATTATCTTATGTTACAATCATATACCTTGATTATATCATCATAAAATTGTGATTAAATCATTTTCACTAATTTCATACAATTTTAAAGGCTTATTTTTACCCTTACACAGAAATTGAAATCACCCTTATTATATTCATATTCATTAGTTTATGAGTAATGATGTCAATTTATTTAGTCTATAAATATTTTATATGTGAATAAATTTGTGGGATATATTGATAAAAAAATATGGAATATGCAAATCCATGTATAGTGGTAAACAATAATCCCTTGAAGTCATGAGTTTTGTTTATATAAGATTTTGTACGAGTTATGTAAAACTATAAACCTAAATGATCCTTGGGTATTTAATTCATCTAATATATCATTTTTTGTATAAAATGTTTGGATGGAAAAATTGGGTCACATTAATAGGTATCCAATCCATAAATGTAAATTTAATGTTTTTATCACCATATCTAGGAGTGCATATTCAAGGGCTTTACAAATTGTATTAGAGTAGGGATTGAATTTTTTTGAGGTTTATATGTTTTCAATAGATTAAATTTTATTATTTATGGATAACATCATAGGTTTATGATTTTAATTTTGATCATAAGTTTTATTTATGAGACACACATTTTTTCATTTTAGGTGAGGGAATTTTTAGGTGATTAATTATATTTTCAAAGGAATTTTACTAGGTTGATGTATATGTAACCCTTAGGATTAATATGAAATATTCTTTATGGAATAATGATTTTAGATTGTGTGTAAATAATTTTTATAGTTATTTATAACATTTATATATTATTTTATCTTTGTTATTAAGGTAAATATTGGTTATTATAAATTAAAGAAATATGTTTTATCATATAGATTACCATGGTATTGATGAGTGATTTCGTGATTATGTAAATGATGTTATTTTTTCTGAAGATCATAGTAATATTAGGGAAAATGTTGTGATATTATTGTATTTTGTTTCAGTAATATTGATTGAAATATATTTTTAATGAATATATTATTGAATTGATTAGCTAATTTTATAAGATTATATTATTATGCCTTATACATTTTTTGAATATGACTTTATCATTGAAAAATATAATTTGGAGATAAATGTTAAATTTATATTGGAAGAATGGGTGATTTAATCCTTTTAATTTTTGGGTTTCAGGCCTGATCAGGAATATTTTGAATAATGTAATGGATAATTATTTACCGAATTATTTAGTTTAGACTTTGTGTATTGTTGTTCCATTAGGAAGATTAATTTATTATTTCTTCATATGATGGTTTGTTTATTTGGTGAATTATCATACCTTATGCTAATCATTTTTAATTTTGTTATTGTCTAATGACTCGAGGAATGAATTGTCATCATTTTTTTGAATTATGTGATCCATTAAATGTTGATTATAGTAATCCATGCATTTAAAGTTCATCTTGATTACTAATCATTTGTAGAAAAAGATGAAATTATGGTAGAAATTGATAAAAAGATGAAATTTTAATTTTAATTATGTATATTTCCTTATATTATTCATCTATATGGTAAATGAATTCCCCAAATATAGTGAGAGGTGTCATGAATAAATACTTTTATCCTATTAACTTCATTCCTAATGAATTGAAGGCATATTAACCCATCATAGAATAATGATTTTGTGGTTGGTAATGTTATTATGACCATGTTATATATCACTCTCTATCAATCCTTAATAAATATTTTTCTTCTCCATGTGCATATTTCCACATACCACTAATATTATTGTTTTTTAGAACATAGTAATGTTTTATTATAGATGACCTTCATACTTCTGTTTCCCTTTTTTTGGAGAAAGTTTTATTAATTATTTTTACGATGTAGGATATCAACAAGGGTATTTTAATGAGTTTAACATTTGATTATCAATATTGAGTTAAAATTAAGAGGAAATAGTTATTATTGTATAGGAGAATCTAATATTCTGAAATTTTAAAATAAATACAATGTTTGACATTGTAAAAGATAACTAACACCGAACAAAAATGAAGCACAAATTATTATTTAAATATGTCTGTTATAACCAAACTATTGAATTAGAGGGTATACACATGATTAATTTTTTTAAAGAATATATAAAGATCATAGACAATTAAAAATTAATGATTTATTCTTATTAAAAAATTATTCAATTTTTATAAAATCCATTTTATTCATCAATAATTCATTTTCATCAATTTTATTTTGATTAATTCTTTTGGAAAATATTATGTTTTATTTTCTAAACTTTTAGAAAATTTTTCAAACAAAAGTAACTTCAGATAGGAAATTATAATATGAATGTTAAATTCATTTAAAATTTTGAGAATTTTCTAAAAATATTGATTTTCAAGGAGTAGTAAAAATTCTAATTTTTATTAAAAAATATATTTTATTTTTGATTATTTTTAAAGTAAATTTTTATTTTAGGATTAGTTTTAAAATTAAATCAATTAATTTATTTTTAATACAGTCCAGTTATGCGGTTTCAAATAGAATTTATACTTTAACAGAGCATAAAAACATTTAATACATAAAATATTTAAATTTTCAGAAAAAATGTTTTTATGTGTTTTTCCTGATTAATTTTAAATTAAATTATTCCACTGATATTATTTGAATTTTTAAGAATTTATTCCATATTTTTAATTAGGAGGGGAAAATATGGTAAATATGATTTTTTAATTCTTGGTCAATATAAATATTAACCTTAGTAATTTCGGTTACCATGTTAAATTGTTAATCTGGTAATTTGAGTTAACAATAATACGATAAGTAAAATAAAACGAACCTAAAACTTGAATTAATTTTGTTTTATGAGTCTATTTAATTCACAATAATATTGTGACATCCCAGACCCAATTCACTCAAAAGTAATCAAACATGGTTTTTCACATGACCTCATGTGTGCCTCCCTGTATGCTAGAGGCTATTTATTTGCAGTGAGGGTCGATGGTGGGGAGACTATACCCTTTGGATGAGTGTGTAGAAAAACAGAATAATCATCAAAATAAGTAGAATAATACTAAAAATAACTGATATAAATAACCATGTATCATAAACAAAAATTTCATATACAAAATTATGGCCATGGAATTCTATAAAAAATTGAGATACATGAAGGCATGGTAGAAGGAAAACATGCATACATGTATACCAAAAAAAACCAAAAATAATATCTTATAAAATTATAATAACTCATATCTCATACATTGTCTCTCTTACTCACATCCTATAATATATAAACCACTAGTAATTGGGAAATTTCTTCTATCCCTACCTATATCTATGAACTCTCTCTTGGTACCAAATAGGTGGACTGAGTAGGGTGTGAGATAAACTCACTAGACCACCAACAATAGTTTTTAATACCATCTAGCCTATGAATATATTATAAAATTGTAAAATTAATAATATAATATGTAAATAATTATGGTATATAAATAATCCACATAGGTCTAGTTTTGCATGGTATATCTGTCATCTACTACCTACTTTAACCATAGTCGAGATATCTCCTTGTAATAATTTAATCATGATTTAATTTATAATAAAGTCTCAAAACCTGGAAAATAGCCCAACTGTCCCCCGTGAACCATATCGGATATTGATATGTATAATAAGGACATCAATAAAGATATAAGGTTCAAACCGAATCCAAGCATGTGGTTTGTCATGGAAGATGGGTCATAATAATCAATTCATATTAATATTTCAATAGAACATGATCCCATCCTTGGAATTATCAATTTCAAACAGAGGTCTATTTATAGTAGTATGTGAACATATCACATTACAAGAAAATATTTCTCATTATTCATAGGAACCCTATTATTACATTGGGTGTGGTATAAAGTCACCAACATCTAATCCCATCCTTGGCAGTCCACAATTGAATCCCAAGTGGCAGTCATGGTGTATATAATGATCTTCTCCTCAAGTTTTCCCTTGGTAGTCCAAATAAGGAATATAAGATTCACTTGTTTCATATATTAGTCTACCATAAGAGTCCATCCTCAGCAGTACACATAAGGAGTACAATTATAACTCAAGCGTAAATAATACATCTACCAAATGAGTCCGTCCATTATGATTATATAATAACCCATGCATCACCCAAGTCAGATGATAAATTTATTTAATTTATATTAATTTAAATAATCTATATCGGTAATTTTATTTCATTCAATGTTGGAATCCATATCTCACTCTCAACATGGAAATAAGAATGGTCATGGGATCAAAGACAAACCATAGAATTAATGTTAACATTTTAATTCATTTTTTAATTACATTTATTATTAACTCACTCAACACATAGGGAGAATCAAAACATAGAATAGTCTTAAAAGTCCTAGACTCCCTTTAATTCTATCATTAATCTCAGTTATGATTTTAATTTTAAGAAAATCTCATACATAATCAAGAGGGATACATAATGGATCAGTCATAGGGACATGTTCTTAAATTCCATCTTCATTTAATTAAATTATACCAAATCATTTCATTTAATATCCCAATGAAAGTGGTAAATAACATACCTCTAAGGTGAATCAAATTCAAAGGCCACCCATAATGGTCTTATCCATTTTAGCAACACACCTAAAGGTGTGACTAAATTTAAGGTACCTAACCATTAATGATATATAAACAAGTATCATGGTTTATATAGGTCAAACCTACCCATTTAGTTAAAAAAACATTTAATAAGTGTCTATAAAAAAAGTAAATTTGACGAATTATGACATATATATAAACACCAATTATTTTAGATGAAGAAATGATACCACTTACGTTATTTAATTAGTTGAATCCTTGTTTGTTGTTGGCCTCTAATCTAGGATAGAGAAAAGGAGATCAAGAAAATATAAAAATTACCAAAAATTTTGCCTATTTTCTTGAAGAAAAATAACCCTATCAAAATTAAGATAAATAGAAAAAGATACAATTAAAATAGAGAATTGTTTAGTGGATATCCAATGAGACTGATGGTGGCTCAATCAGAGTCAAAATGGAGATGATCTTCTAAGGCCATGTTTTAGGTTTGAGGAGATCTCCCAAGGGCCAGGGTTGTTATGTGTGTGAGTAAAAATAAGAGGGGTGAGATCTTAAAGAAAAGGAGGTAAAACAACCGTTTCACGCAAACCATAAAATCGGCATGGTTTGGATGCACGGTTGGCCAAACAATTCCCTAAATATGCACCCAGATAGATCCCAAGGCATACCTCACAAGGCATGTAGTGCATAGTAAGAAAAACCATACGGATCCTGCTCACACCCTCTACCTCATCCCCTCATGGTCGTGTGGCCTAGTGTAATGATTTTATCAAACCTTATGACCCCCAATTCATACACTAGATCACCCCTAATGTTTTTACTAACTATAAAGACTTTTTGGAATGGATTCTACCAACTATGTAGTTAATTTGTTCATCAATAAGTTTAAGCCCCATGTTCTTGGTGATCCCAAACCCTTCCATAAAATATTGAGAAAAAATAGAAGATCACTATAATGTGTTCTAGGTAAAATTTAAATGATACATACCTTATAGAAAAATTTATTCTTAAAATATTCCCCCTTGAAGAAATTATTCCCCCAATTTTCCTTCCTAGGGAGGTGAAGAATTATCTCAAAATAACTCTAGACACTGGGAATGTAAATTGACCTCTCACACCCATGTATTATCCAAAAAATGGTTGTGTTTCCATAAAACCCACACTTGATAGACTGACCAGCCATGCATAACCTTCAGGCTTCAGACTACAATGTAGATAGGGTGCTCCTCAAAGGAAATATCACCCTCAAACGCAACCTCGGGATGATGAAGAATATGATATGGAAAAAATAGTTATCGGAAAATCTGAGATACACAGAAGATATTTTGCTTAGTCAAATTCCTCTAAGGTAACTAAAACCGATAGTATACCATCATAACTCTCTTGTTAATATTAAAGGGTTTGACATAATGGGGATATCACTTCCCATATATCTAACTATGTATACTACCCATTATAATTGAAACTCATAAAAAATACCATCTCCCCACCTCAAATTATAGTGGTCGATGATGATGAAAACCATATGTATTCCACTTAGACTAATATGTAGACATCCACTTCTAAATAATATTAATCTCCATTGAATTGTCCTTAATATGATGATCACTTAGTTGTGATTACACTCTTTCCTTTTTCTAGGATATGGTTGAATGGAAAAACCTATGGTGTAGGGCCTCATAAGGAACCATTTGTATGGTCACATGGAAGATGTTATTATAAGATAACTCTTTGAGAGATAATCATGTATCCTAGGAACCTCAAAAATCATGGAAACGTTATCATATCATGTCCTTTAAAACTTTTATTTTAATCATAGACTAATTATTAGTATGTGGGTGATAAAATGTTGTTAGAAGTAAATATGAACCTAGTTCCCTCTTCAACCCCTTATAGAACCATTCTATGAAACAAGAATCTCCATCTAATATGATAGAATGTGGAACCCGTGGAGGTTTATGATCTAAAGAATGTAGATCCTCCAATGATCATCCGTTAAAAAGACACCTTAATATGAAAGAAATTGGTGACCTTTCTCATCATTTCTATAATAAACCAGACAACATAAGTTTCCCAAGGGGACCTAGGAAATGAAATCATTAAATCAATGGTGAATTCATTCATTTTACAATCATGAATAGGTAATGACTTGAAAAATCCATACTGGTCACTGGTGTTATGCATTCACATACTGACCATTTGAACACCAATTAATAAACCCAGATATCTCTCTTTTCATTCCCACCCACCAGTTTTCACATAACAATTCATGATACATCTTGTTATGACTGGGATGAACTACCCATATATAGGAATGACACTCTCACATAAGTTCCTCTCACATATCTATAGGATCCCAGAAACATCCATTGATGCATAATATCTAATTCTCATCAACAGCCTAACCATGTGGTTGGTCATCACCTAAAAAACTCTCCTTTAGGACCAATCGATAATAAAAAATATATATCTCATCTTCACTCTCTATCCATAAGTGAAGAGGTCATTGATAATAATAAAATTAAATACTCTCCATGATAGTCCTACCCCCAATATGCATCTAAAAGAATAGGGCCATATAATACCTCCTACTACTAGCCGCTTAAACTACCTCTTTCAGAGTCCTCCTACTCAGATAATCAACAACAACATTTTTATTTCTGAGCATATAAAAAATCTTAACATTTAAGTCCTATAGGAAGACAACCTACCTTAATTTCTTATGACTCAAGGCATATTGTTTAAATATGTACTTTTGGCTTTTCTTGTTTCTATAAACCACAAAACACAATCCTAGCAAGTAATGGCTCAAAAAATCCAAGGAATGAACAAAATCACCTACCATGAGATTAGAAATCAGGTATTTCTTCTTCCATGGAATCAACTGACAAGACTCATACAACATTAATATGTCATCCAGCACTATATCTACTCATAGACCAATACCTGATGAATCACAATACATTTTGTAGCTTCTTCTAAAATATTGTAGAATGAGGTTTGGGGGTAATGTTAGTCAACCTTTCATCTCTAGGAAGGTTGACTCGTAGGATTTGGACTATATAAACATAAAAAAATATTTTTTGATCATATAATAGGGGTTGTTAGGTTTTATAAGTCATGTATAAATCACAAATGATCATCATATAACTTCAAGAGACACTATATATCAAAGAACTTCTTGGGATGCTCCCTGGAAACTACAACACTCCCCTTCTTTGGGTAAACTAATACTCTTATATCCGAGTTGATATAACCCCTTAAGTGAAAAATATCCATCCAAAAAATTAACTATTTTAGTTTAGTATATAACATACATTCTCTCATTATATTACATATGATCTCAAGATTTTTGTTATGGTCATGTTGTGTGTGAGAGTAAACCAAGATATTGTCCATGAATACCACTGTATAATAATACAGATATGGATGGAAAACATTATTAATCAATTCGATGAAAAAGGCTGGCATTTTCATGAGACTGAAAATCATGATCAAGTAAACCTAAAAGATACATAGACTAGGGAATTATATATGTGATATATATTATGTCCTAGAACACACATAATGATAACCCGATATCAGATCAACATTATAGAAAACCACATCTCCTTGGAGTTGGTCGAAGAAATATTTTTAGACAAGGTAATAAAAATTGGTTCCTAACCATAAGAATTATTAAATGATGGTAATCGATGAAATATTTGAGGGTACCATCCATCATCTTGGAGAAAAGGATTGGTGGAAACCACGATGAAGAACTAGGTTGTATAATACCCATTTTTTCCAAATCCTTCAGCTGCCTCTTGATCTCTTTCAAATCAATAGTAGTCATCCTGTATGGGGGAAAGGATTCCAGTGTATCTCCAGACACTAGCTCGATTGAAAAATATTCATATCTCATATTCCTTGAAATTCATAAAAAAAATGTTCCTGAAATGATAAACCACTATAGGAAAAACCTCCTACCAGTTTACCTAATCATCGAGATAAAATCTAGAAACTTGGGATGTCATCCTTCGAAACCAATGTTGCTGATGTCCAGTTCGTATTTCCTAGCCATCTGATTCACCCTTATAAAAACAACACACCATCTCGTGATGCAAAATTCACCCTTCAAAGATACAATTGAACATAATCATGATATAGAACCATCCATTCCATCCCAATAATGACTTCCATTCCTATTATCTTGATGAAAAATAGGTCCCATATGATGTGAAACCCACATAACATAAGTGTTCACTCATATAATTGGAATACACTCTCCGATATAATCCCCAAAAAGGTATCAAGTTTAATCATGCCAAAACTGAACATTGATCCCATGGATCTCCATAATACTAACAGAAATAAAGGAATGAGAAGCACCTGCATCACAAAGAGAAGATAATGAAATATAAGATACTCGAGTTGTACCACTCACCATAGAAGTTTTGGTACTTTAATCCTTATGTATTGGTTTTAGTGTACAAATATTACATGATCCATGACTTTAAGATATAGACTAGCTACCCTGAGTAATTATGCTCTACTGAAAATTTAATTCAATCGTCTGTCTACCTCATCCATAAACATTACCTCAACCTAATCGGCTGGCCGCACTTTGTATCCTTACTAGATGAGAATCTTCTAACCCCACTCCTGAATGTGGATTCAGTGAATACCTTCTCTCACTAGATACTAAAATAAAATATCTACAATATCCTTTAAGATCGGACATCTTTCCCCATGACCGTCAGTTTATTGGGTCCCTATTACAGTGGGATTTCATATTTCTCATTCTATTGTATTCATGAAACCTTACCTATATGCATGACTACAAACCATGGATACTGATATTACCACATGGAAACTCTAAATGTTACTTCCTTCTATTGGCAGTTTAGTTCTAGATCTATGAACCAAACCAGCCTAGGATTCACCCCCAGCCACTCTTTGGTTACGCTCAGTGATAAAACAATGATTCACTATCCCTGATACTATAGTAAGCCAAAAAATTTCACCTATGATCAAATTTAATTCCTAAGATCATCCTAAAATTCCCTAACCTTATATAACTCAACAAATAATAAACTTAGTGTAAAATGTCAGAGTCATGAAATAATAAGAATAGTCCATGGATGATATAATTCCCTACTCCAAGTTCATAAAATCAGTGGCTATATTAGACATCAATTTCTCAAGATATGAATAATAATATAAGACCATATAAAATCCTTCAAACCCATATCTTTTTGATGACCATATTTTGTTATAAAATCCCACCATATTTTGGTACAATCACATATCATGTGTGTAAATAGAATCAAGCTCCTCTTGAGAGGTTTCAGAAGATTATTGATAATAAATATAATTAACTCTATCCATGAATCTATAGTCTATGTCTCCACATACCCCGAAAATGTTGTCGAATGCTGCTGTTGAGACTCACATGTCAAATCATCCAAAGTCATGGTTGGTTATGGGGAATCCAAAATTGTCGATGTAAAGTATATGAAACCCACTTGAAAATATTAATTGATTCCCATATCATGTGTAAATAGTAGTGGCATATGAGGCTCTATTGGGGGTTTTATTAGTGACCCATGTCACACAAGATTTGGAGCATGGTCATATTTATCCTCTTAGTGCATGACTCGACACTATCATGATAGCATGTCTGTACAAATTCCAAATAGATCCTCAATGTAATCTTTAACAATCTATAGAAGTTTATATATAATAACTGGATAGGTATAAAGTTCCCTATATAAGAGTCACACCCATCTTCCTTCTCCAAATTCTAGGTGTGGTCGACATAAAGATAAAACAAAATTCATGAGTCACTACCTAAATCCCCCAACTAAGGTCAGGCCAGGGTCATGTTCTCTACTATGTGTGATGGTTTCAGTAACAGATTGTTAATTGAAATTTAGATAGGAAAAATCCCATAAAATATCAATCGAAATCCATATTTAGCATTTACCATTCATTTTAGAATTTATTTTCACTTTACATTCACACCCACATATAGAATTAATAACGTTAAATTTGTTGAATTATATGAATCAAAACTTTCATTTTTTAAAGGCCTATAAAAATTATAAATTTATGTGCGGAATATATTTAATCATAAAAACTATTTATCAAATCCGTGCATTAAATGTTCACAAAATTTCATTGAAATAGTAGTAAAGGTACCAAAACATGCTACAAGTAATACAAACCTTAAGATAACCAGGTAATGGAATATGCATGACATAAAAATCATGAAGTGACAATAATGAAGCATGATGAAATAATTCCTTACCAAATAAGAAAAAGATAAAAATAAATAGTCCTAAGTAAAATAAATCATAAATAGAAACATCCAATAGTTAAATCAAAGAAAATAAAGAAATCACATTCCATGACAATAATTCCTATATCAGGTAATTCATAATTTCATTGTATGTGTGTTAGTTACTCCCCAGTACAAGATTTTGATGAAATATCAATACATCTTGTTTCTTATTTAATCTATCCCAATTAACAATGTATGAAATAAAATGAAAAAAACTACACTAATACCATATTTTGACATCCCAGACATGGTTCACTCAAAAGTCAAAAACTCAGTTGGCCACATGACCTCAAGTGCGCCTCTGTGCATGTTAGAGGTTTCTAACTTGTAGAGAGGGTATATAGTGGAATAGTTTGGATACTCTACCCATATGATTATATTATATCAAAACTATATAATAATAAAAAACAATAGCAAAAGAATAAAGATAAATGAACAACTAAATAATCAACATCTGTTATATGGAAAACCAAGTAATCATATCCCCCAATTTAATATAAAAAATGACGATCATGTAATTATATACAAAAATAAATATAGGTAGACATGGAATCATGTAAAAATACATATAGGTATTCCAAAAGATCCAAAAATATGAAATATACTATCACTAGATATCATCAAAAGATATAGATCATTGTTGTTCTCTACTACTCCAATTCAATAACAATTAATGCATCGACAACTGGGCACTTTCCTCTATCCTTATCTATATCCATGAGGTCTGTGTAGGTATGAAATATAAGGCCTGATAAGGGTATTATAAAAAAATAGTATGCCACCACCAACTATGTTTAATACCCTCCAATATTTCAATATATAATAATAATGTGAATGTAAGAATAGAAGATGTAAATGAAGTGAGGAATATAAATAACCCACCTAGGTCTGGGTTCACATTGGACACCATCCTATATTATATGTTTATTTCTATGAAGTAATATCTTTGATTAATAAGTGAGTCACTATTTATTTTAAAATAATATCTTGGGACCTAGATCATAGCCCAAGAATCCCATGTGAACCACATTTTATTAGGATATTTATTATAAGCCCATCAATAAAGATATAATGGAATAACCAATTCTAATATTATGATTTTTCTTGGGATAAATATCATAATAATAAATTAATATTAATATTTAAAAAAATTGATCTTGTCCCTGGAATTATGAATTTTGAACCTAGTTATCATACTAAAATTATATGAACCCATCACCTTACATTCCCGTCATAGGGATTCCTCATAAGAACCCTAATAGCACTCTTGGTCTTGTATAAAGTCATCACCCCTGAAGTCCATACTTATCAATCCATAATGGATGTAAAAGCGTCACTTGTGTATTATATAATGATCTACCCTCCAAGTCCATCCTTATCATCCATATTGGGATTCCTTGTTTCACTCATGGTGTATAACTTTCAACCCTCTGATTTTGTGAACAACAGTCGACATAGAGAGTCCAAGTATCACTCAGGTTTAAATAATCCACTTACTCAATGATTCTATCCATTTTATTCGTATAAGAACCCATGTATCACTACAGTGAAAAGATAAATTCATTTTTGTTTAATTTATTTAAATAACACCAATCAGTCCATTTATGGTGTTCTGATTTGGAACCCATCACTTAATACCACCATGGAAATAAGAATGGTCATGGGTCCAAAGATTAACCATACCATTTATGTTCACATTTTAATTAATTTATCTATCACAATTATTATAAATTCACTCATGTCATAAGGTGTCTTGAAATACAACATATGGTTATAAGGCCTAGAAACTAATTAATTCTCTAATTCATCTCAATTAGGAATTTTAATTTTAAGAATATCTCAAGCCCATGTAATAGGGACAAATAATGGAAAAGGTATAGGGATATGGTATTCCATTTCCTCTTAATTAAAATCAATTATACATAATAATTTCATCTAATGTTCCAAATAAATGGGTAATTAACATACCTCTATGGTGAATCAAATTCATAAGCCACCCATGGTGGTTTTATCCATCTTAGAGAAGCATGAAAAGAGTTGGTCAAATTCATGGTCCTTAACCATTAATGATATACATAAAGGTGTCTCATGGGATGTATATGCCAAACCTACCCATTTAATTTAAGAATCAATCCTTTTAATAAGTGACACACCGAAAATATAGTGTATGACATAATGATATATAAATAAAATCCCTGAATTTAAGGGAAAATTGTGAGACCACATAACTCATATTGGTAGTGGATTCATTTTACATTTTGTCCCCTAATATGGTCTATAATGGTTGAAATTTTCCGAAAAGAAAAATTATCTAAAAATAGGGA
This sequence comes from Viscum album, assembly GCA_963277665.1. Classification (NCBI taxonomy): domain Eukaryota; kingdom Viridiplantae; phylum Streptophyta; class Magnoliopsida; order Santalales; family Viscaceae; genus Viscum; species Viscum album. Next base: position 855,096,921 of record OY728139.1, read on the forward strand.
AAATGTGGTTTCACCCAAAATTACCCAGTCAAGAGGATGATAAACAATAAATGGCATATGTGGAATATAGATATTACAGATGAATATAAAATGAGACTAAAGGTGGCTTGATTAGTACTTGTATAGATAATTACCTCCAAGAACAATATTTAGACACAAGGAGAGCTCCCAAGGGTGAGCTCTACTGTGCGTGGGAGTTAAAAATAAAGGAGGGTTGATATCTTAATGTGAAGGAGAAAAAAATGATCATTTCACAAAATATTTAAAAGCCGCTATGTTTGGCTCCATAGATTGCCAAATCGTGTTCAAATAGTATACCAAACATGATCCCAAGGCACCCGTAACATGGTTTTTAGTGCATAGTTATAAAAATCGTGCACAACCCATGCAAAACCTGTTCCTTAGCCCCACATGGTCGTCCAGTCTGGCTGTATGGTTTTATCAAACTGTACGACCCTTGATAGTGCATAGGAACACTATACAGCTTTTTTCCTAACCATGCATACATGAATGTATGGTTTCTAATAACTATTTGCCCTAGTTATTTCTTCCAAATTTTAGAGATATGGGCTCCGAAAAATCCCCACACATTTCTGAACCATTCCCTAAACTGTAAAGAACATTTATATGAATAAAATTAAGAGTTTAATCCAAAATTTAAAGGATACATATCTTATAAGAAATATGGGTAATTATGCATCCAATAAAATGTTATATGACCCTCTGTACATATTCTTGAAATTATGAACCCTAAAATATTTTACGGAAATAATTGTAAAAAATGAGACACTCTGGTTTTTGATAACTATAATATTTTTAAAATGAAGATAAATAGAAGATATGTTTGATTATAAATTTTATTTGAAAACATAAATTATTTATATTGGTCATGATAGTTTATTTTTATTTTTTCACAATTATATAATTTTCGTAACTACTTACAGAATTCTGAATAAATAATTATTAAATTAATGGGATATAAAATAAATGACAATTCAATTTAAAAATAGTATTATTTGAATTAATTTATTTGATCCATGAATTTTATAGTTAAAAATATGATGCTATGTACTTGTTAAAATATTTTATTCAATTTTCAATTTTTTTATTTATGTTATTAAATTCAATGTAAAATAATAGTTTTAAAATTGAAAATATTTATATTTTATAAACATAATGTTTTATTAAATGTAATAAAATTTAAAAAAATCATATATTAGACTGAGTTATTATTATATGATTTAAAATATCAACTATAGTAAAAATAAGTGTCATTTTTCCATTTATGGTCACTATCCTGGCCATTAAGTAGTAAAAAATCTTTTTATCATGGTATGTGTAGAAAGGGTTAATGGGAGTTAAAACCAAAAGTTAAAGACACAAATAAAGTAAAAAATTATCTAAATTTTATTATATTGAATTATTTACACTAATTAAACTATTATATATTATTCTTATCAATGTAGAAAAATTTTTACATCAAAATTAATTTATATTAAATTAAAATTTATTAAATTTCCATAGTTCCCCCCCATCACTTATAAAAGGGGATATCTTATTATAATTTCATCACAACTCAATAACCATTTGGTTCATCCAATACAAACCAAAATACCTTAATAACATCCCTAAAAACACTCTACAAGTCATCTATTGGTTTTAATATTATTCTTATAGGGATTAAGTTGAAAACAAAAGGGGGTCTTCCGACGAATTTGTATAGTCTATAACTATGATTTTTCATTTTATTTATTCTTATGCATCATTAAAATATTCTCCATCCATGGAGAGATAAAAAAATTAGTATCTGAAATATAATATTATTTTATTATTTTAATGGAAAATTCCATATCCATCTGCAACTCTCATCATATGGGAATTGAATCGACCATTTGTCTGAAAAATAGACTACCGCCTCACGAACCAATGTAATTTGTTTTTATAAAACCCTAAGATTTTATGAGAAATATTTTTTTATGTCTTATGTTATACGCAACACCAAAAGAATATTTCACTACACACAACATTGGCTTAGCGTGCGTTACACGCAAGAGAGACCTTTCTCGATAGCTTGCATCGTACACAATACCGAGTTTCACTAAAAATGATATATTATTATAATATTATGAACTAGACCTTATGAATAGTATTAAATGCATTTTAAATTTTATAACATTGTAATTAATTGTACACATTTTCTAGAATAGGGTTTGAAAGAAACCATAATTTCTTGAATAAAAGATGTATTTTTCAAAAAATGCAGTTTTACCGCCATTTGATGGAACACCTATTTTAAATCTAATTTTTGACAAGTTTATAAGTTAAATTTTACAAAATAAACTTCTTATTTTGAATCAAGATATAAAAATTTACATTGGATAAATTTTTGGAATATTTCTGATAAGTTTCTTATTTTTATGAATAGTAAAAATATGCTAAATTATAATTAAAAACAAATGTTTTCATCATGATAATTTATTTGGTTAAATTATAATATTTAATTGTTTTAAAGTTTAAATAGAATATATCATTACCATTTAATATAATTTATGTCATTTAAATTAATTTTACATTAAATTCATATGTAAAAACATTTCAATCGTTGGCAATGTTTTAACTTTTAAATCTCGTTTTCTTAATAACAGTATACATTTTAAATTAATTACTGAAACATCTATGTTTTGAATTTTGAAAAATGTATTAAGTATTTGGATTAATTGGGTATAAATAATTTTAATAGGTTACATTTATTTTTTTGATATTATAAATAATAACTACGGTAATTTTTATTTACTATAGTTAAAGGTAAATCGGGTAATTAAAAGTAAACCTAAGATTATAAAATTAACCTAACACATGAAAAAATTATATTGGATGAATAAAAGTAGACCCATACCACATAAGTGTATGAATAGATTAATTTAATGTACCTTTGACCATGAAAATGATGTAATTATTATTTTAACTAAAGAAAGTGACAACATGTCACTCTCTTATATCTTATAAGTGTAATAATTTTAATTCAGTGATAAACATCATAAAACATCGAATATATATAGTCTCCAGAAAGATAAAAAAATTATATACATAATTAGAATTTATTTATAATTTTTAGAGATTAAATAATTATCATTAATGATGACACAATAGTGATGTAGAAATTATTTTATTGATTGAAATATCAAATAAATGGATTTAATTTTTTTTAAAAAATATTATATGAACTATTTAATGCACTCCAAAAAATTTCTATATAAATATGACATGATATGAATCTATTAAATACTTTTTTTCAAATATATTCTCTGTTTTTATTTTATTTAAATTCAAATAATTGAATAGTGTCCAAAATTGACACTATTGTTATTTTGTAAAAATAATATATTATTAAATGGTTTAAAAATCACAAAATATTTTAAAATTATAAATTGAAATATATAGGGTCTAAAATTTCATAAAGTATCCAATTATGGACAATTAACAACACATAAGTAATTATTTATTACAATTTAAAATTTAGAATATTATTACCACAAATAAAATTAATTAGATTAAATAAGGATAAATCAAGTTGATAAGGTTTACAATAAATTCCCAACATGTCTATATTTTATTGGTTGATGATATCACAACCCTATATCATCTCATATTCAGATTTAAGTCATTTTTGAAGGTTTTTAATTGGGGTTCAAATTTATTATAAATGAATATTTCTTATGTTTCCAATGGTTCCCCTCTCCCCCCTTATAAATGGGAACCTCCTACCTCTCCTCCTCATACTATTTTGAGCTTTCAAGCTCAAAAAAACCCTACCAATTTGTATTATATACTTCCCTAGAAACATACAATAGGTTCTGGTTTTCTTCAAAGACCAACTTTAGAGCACTAAGAGGAGGTTAAGAAGAGGCGTGTTGAAGAAGAGGTAATATCGTTTACCGATTCTTTCAGAATTATTTCTTCTTCTAATTTCTCTATATGTGATGTTTAATTATTTATTAATATCATGTATAACATGTATACTTATATGTTATTATGAATATTAAACAACCATATTCTATCTTCTATCCATCCTATAAAAAAATGAAATCACCACGCGTGCGTACATATGGCTTACCGTCTCCACACTATGGTGTAATCTTTTATTTCATCACTATAAATGTTGGATGGGTATAATGATGGAAGAAATAAAAATATATTATTATTTTAAATTAATATTGATTCTGAAATATTATACACCAAACACATGAATACAATTCCACAATCATGGGAATGATATCATCGCTCGTGCGTACGTACGGCCTACCTTCTCCACGATGTGATGCGACTAATTCTACATGATCTTCATTGAATAATGATAATATAAATGAATTTAATGAATGAATATGATATATATTATATTAATACCATTCTTTAAATGATATATCTAGAACCTAAAAATATGAATAACAATTTATTTGACAAAACATGCATAAGAACATAAAGCAATGAACACCTGAATAACAAGTAGCAATGAAATATTACTAATAAAAAGATAAGAATATGAGCATATATGATATCATAAAAATTAAAATGATTCTTAAATAAGTTAATTACATTGTTTAAATCATTATATAGGAGGTTCAGATATGTAAAAAGCATATCAGATCTATGGTAAGGGATAACTTTTCCAATCTAACTTTTATCCGAGATTGTGTATTAGTAAGTATTTATTGTGGTTATATTTATCATCCACATTCATGTATTCTAAAAATCTTTTCATAAAATGTTTACAATTATTCCATGTATGTTTAAAGTCATTTTTACCATTTTTGACTTTTACCACAAGATATGGAAGGAATCTTTATTTTGTTTACAATACGAGGTACTTTTGGACTTTTCTGTAAAAAGTACAAGAAGAATGTTTTTGTAACATATCTGGAATGAACAGATTTTTATGGTTTCATAACGCCTTATTTTCATGAACCTTCCTCTACAATATTTCATGATTATTGTCAATAAAATAATTTTTCTGTAAAATTATGTGACATTTTGTGAAAAGAAAATGATTTTTTAGAAGAAATGATATTTTCCTCAAGAACTAAGTTCAAGTGTTTTATCAAAATTATTTTCCATATAACATAATATAGGGTTCTGTTTATATTCCTATTATTACTTTGATTTGATTATGTTATGCTGGAATTATTTTTTCGAATTCATTTTCTAGATTATGTTATGGTGTCATGATGTTTAAGAATCCCATTTTTAATACATGGGTTATACTATGATGAATTATTTATGAATTTGTGGAACACATAAGAATGGTTTCATTATGAGATGGGTGGGACCTATATCTCCCTCAAATGCATTGGGTAAATATTTATACTTCATGAGATAGACATGGCTGGAATGGAATGTTAATCTGGTTCAGTGTTACAGGACTGGAACGAGGAATGAACTCAGTTAAGTAATGGACTTTTTCCACTATGTTGGTCTTGGAAATGAGTCTTGACAAATATGAAATGATTTTCTATGATTATGTGTGTATTCCACAATGTTTCATGTTTTATGTTATGATTATTGGGATTACAAATCAGTACTATGATTTATCCCATGTCAGGATATTATGATCTCTTTTGCAAGTTAAGTTTTTCATAATGTTATGTTCCTATGAATATGATATGATTGATATTAACTTTTTTTACCCTCACTAAGCATTTCAGCTCACCCTTTTGTATGCTTTCTTTTCCCCAGGTCTGGAAGAAGGGTATTAAGTAGGATATTCCAAAAGGGACTCTAGATATGATGAAATAAACGGGAGACTATATAGATGATTTATGAACCTGTTGTTTATGTTTCCCAGTTTCTAAAGACACTATACCTATATGGTCCTATCATGGTTATGTTATATGTTGCAATAAATATTCTTCAATTCTGAAGTAAAAACAATGTATGAAAATTATGGGTTGTTATACTCTGTATGAGAGGAAAGGTATAGTTATCCTTTGGAAACTAGGATATGAAAGCCTTAGTAAGAACCCTAAGGATATGTCTAAGCATAGAAGACAATATTAGTGTTTTATAAATGGCCATGAATAAACAATGATAAGACCTAAAGTGTGAAATTTTATTCTTGATTATGTTGTCTTCATTTTATGATTACTTGATTCTCACATTATGCTTCTTGGTTTTGGTCAATGCCTGGAACCCGAAGGAACCATGTTAATGCTAAATGAAACGGGCAATGCAATGACTATCCCCATGAGCAACCAAACGTTATGGGAGCTGGAATGAAAATTATTATATCCATACTCACACAACTTTCTCAAGTTATTAATCATGCAGGACTTCCAAACGAGAAAAATAAGGAGCAACATTCTGTTGAATCCTTCATGAGGCAGCGCCCACCTTCATTCAGTGGGTCTTCTGATCCCTTAGTGGATTAATAATAGATCAATACCACTGAAAAGATATTTTCAGTTCTGCAATGTTCTTAACATGATAAAGCCATCATAGCAGTATATCGTTTGGAAGGTGAAGCTGATCAATGGTGGAATATTATCAAGATTACTAGGCAAAGAGATGAAATTGAGTCCATGGAATGGGACGAGTTCAAGAACTTATTTTTCAATAAGTACTTCCCTTTTATTCTTCTAACAAATATAGAGAAGGAGTTTTTCTAACTAAAGAAAAAAAGATGATGAATCTGTTGGATCCTATGAAGAAAAGTTTACATGACTTGCAAGGTATGCTTTCAGAATTATTATCCAACCTTAGAGTAAGATCGATCGATTATTTAGTGGCTTGAAACCAAGTCTTCGAAGGTCTTTAGGCATAATGTACTTCAATTGCTAGGAGTAAATTGTTCGATGTGATCTCAAGGTTGAGATAGAGATTGGAGTAACCCATCAGTCATATAGGTTTGATAAGAAAAGGAAAATGGAAGTCAAAGGAAAATATAAAGACCACACTTAAAATAAGATGAGTTTTTCTTTAAGCTAAAAGTGTGGAAAGAAACATGGAAGCAATTGTCTTAAATGGACAAGTAAATGTTTTTAGTGTGGAAAATAAGGTCATCGGGAAATTGAATGTCGAATTAATGGGAAGAAGATGTCTAATGATGAGAATAAAGAATGGGATACAGAGAATGCACCTCCTAAACTTCAATGTTTCAAGTGCAAGGAAATGGGGAATTATGATAATCAATCCCCTAATCCAATGGTTATGGATGATGATCAATTTCAATAAAATCTTTAGGCCAAAGATAAAGGAATCTCACATGCAATTACTACAGGCGATTTGGAGTATGATACCAAAGTGGTGAGAGGTACACTTACCGTCCAATCTAAAGTAACAAATGTTTTATTTGATTCTGGATCCACCCACTCATTTATTTCGGAAGAATATTCTAAGGGTATCGCCATATTATCTCAGAAATTAGATACTGAGTTAGCTGTAAAAACTCATAATGGTACAACTGTCACATCAAAAGATTACAATTCTTCTCCATTTATAGTTTGTGGGAAAGTACTTCTTGTAAATCTTGTGATCCTCCTATAGGGGAAATTGATGTGATTCTTGGTATGGATTGTCTTTCCTTATATGGAGCTCATTTCAATTGCCAAAGAAGTGAAGTCACATTTCATATCCCTGATCAATCTATGATCATTTATTGATGCAAGGATGAATATAACATTCAAGTGGAAATTTATTCCATATTATGGATCTTGATTCAAATAAATGAAGGTTAATTGTCTCAAATGGTTGGGGAGAAACCCACTGTTAAGAAAACACCCATTGTACGGGAGTTTGATGATGTCTTTCTAGAGTAATTTCCAGGTCTCCCACCAAATCGTGAAGTTGAGTTTTCAATAGAGCTCATACCGGGTTCTATACCTATTTCAAATACACCATATAGAATGGCCCCAATTGAGTTGCAGGAATTGAAGAAACTGATTAAAATCATTGTTTTCCCATTTTAAAAGTTGTTTTATGGGCTTACAAAAGAATCCTGATAAAGGAATCATATGTCCTAGTGCATCACCTTGGGAAGCACCTGTTCTGTTTGTTAAGAAAAAATATGGATCAATGAGACTTCACATTGATTATCGAGAACTTAACAAGATCACTATCAAGAACAAATATCCTCTCCCCGGAATTGATGGCTTCTTTGACCAACTATGTGGAGCTCAATACATTTCCATGATTGATCATCATTTAGGATACCATCAACTAAGGTTCAAAAATGAGGATATATCAAAAACATCATTCCGTGCGAGGTATGGATACTATGAATTTATAGTGATGCCTTTTGGTCTTACTAATGACCCAGTTATCTTCATGGATCTAATGAATAGAGTCTTTAGAGAGTATCATAATCAGTTTTTGGTAGTCTTTATAGACGATATTCTCTTCTATTCGAAGAGTAGGTAAGAACATGAAGATCACTTAATAATTGTATTAAATTCCCTAATAAAAGAGAATATATATTCAAAATTTAATAAAGTGTGAATTTTGGATTTAAAATGTTTCATTTTTCGGTCATGTAATCTCAAAAGAGGGGATATCTGTGGATCAAGAAAAAATGGAGGTTATTGAAAGATAGTCGAGAATAACAACAGTAACTGAAATCTGAATTTTTCTTTGTTTATATGGGTATTATCAACGTTTTGTGATATATTTTTCAAGATTCTCTAACCCACTCACTAAATTGAATCCGAAAGGAGTAAAGATTGTTTGGACGGAGGAATGTAAAGAGAATTTCAAAGAGCTAAAAAGAAGGTTAGCCAGTGCACCTATGCTCACACTACCTTGTAGTGGAGAAAGGATTGTGATCTATAGTGATGAATTCAAGAAGGGATTGGGGTGTGTTCTCATGAAAATTGATATGGTGATAGCTTATGCCTCCTGACAGTTGAAAATCCATGACCAAAATTTCCCAACTCAAGATTTGGAGTTAGTTGCGGTAATCTTTGCATTATAGATTTGGAGGCATTATATTTTTGGTGAAAGGTGTGATATCTATTATGATCATAATCATTTAATGTATATTTTCTCCCAAAAGAAGCTAAATATGTGCCAAAGAAGATGGTTGGATCTGATTAGGGATTACGACTGCTCATTTCATTACCACCCTGGGAAATCAAACAAGGTGGAAGACACATTAAGTCGACAAGACCACGCTAGCTTATCCATGATGAGGATCACAGAAGATTCAATATTTATGGATTTAAAATGGATGGATCTTGGAATTTTAATGAATGGGGAGATATATTATCTTTCTCAAATGAATGTTCAACAATCTATACAAGTGAAGATTAAAGAGGCGCAGAACGAGGATGTTGAGAAACAAAAGAAGGTGAGAAATGTTCCTAAATTCAACCTTGATTGTGAAGGGATAATAAGATTCCGAAACTGTGTTTGTATTCCTCCCATACAATAACTAAAGAACGAGATTCTGGATGAGGCTCATAGTTCATCATTATTTATTCATCCTATAAGTACAATGATGTATAGTGACCCAAAAGGGTACTTTTGGTGGGATCGCATGAAAAGAGATATCGCCGAATATGTATCTCGATGATTGGTTTGTCACCAAGTTAAAGCTGAGTGATAGAAGTATAAGGGGATGTCACAACCATTACCCATACAAAAATAGAAATGGGAGAACATCACTATGGACTTTGTCATTGGACTTCCCAAACCATCCAAAGGTAATAATGCTACTTGGGTTATAGTTGATCGTCTTACGATGTCAGCACACTTCATTCCTATTAGATAAGATTAATATCTGGACTAACTTTCCCGGATATATGTAAAGTAAGTGGTAAGATTTCATGGAGTACCACTTTTTAATATATCTGATCGGGATCATAGGTTTACCTCGATGTTTTGGCGAAGTCATCAGCATGCTCTAGATACAGAGTTGAGTTTCATCACTTCTTGTCATCCTCTGACAGACAGTCAGTCTGAGAGGACAATTCAAACTCTAGAAGACTTGTTGGGATCTTTACCTATAGATTTCAAAGGTGGTTGGGATCAATACCTACCTTTGGTGGAATTTTCTTGTAATAATAACTTTGACTCCAGTATTCAGATGGCTCCTTATGAATCTCTCTATGGATAGAAATGCAGAACTCTAACTTGCTGAGATGAAGTTGGGGAAAGAAAGCTATTATGACCAGATCTTGTTGATGTGATGTCAGAAAAGGTCAGATCTATTCAGCAAAACATAAGAGTAGCTTAGATTCTACAGAAAAGTTATGTTGACAACTGAAGAAAAGACCTAGAGTATGAAGTGGGTGATAATGTGTTCTTATGAATATCTCCTTGGAAGAGAGTAATGAGATTCGGAAAGAAGGGCAAGCTGAGCCCTAGGTATATCGGTCCTTTCAAAATACTAGATCATGTTGGGAAGGTAGCTTACCAATTGGCACTTCCACCGAATCTCTCTCAAGTTCATGATGAGTTCCATGTATCTCTCCTGAGAATGTACATACTCGATCCTTCACATGTACTAAGCTCAGGAGTTGTACCACTAGAGCAAGATCTTTCTTATGAAGAACAACCAATAGAGATTTTGGATTGTAACGAAGTCGTTCTACGAATGAAGACCACTTTCTTGGTTAATGTTTTATAGAAGAACCGTCAATTAGAAGAAGCTACATGGGAACTTGAGGATACGATGAGGGAGAGGTATCCTCATCTGTTTGTTATGAAGTGACGAATTTCAAGGGAGAACTTTATTTTAAGGGTGGTAGAATGTAACACCCTGAGATTTTATGAGAAATATTTTTTATATCTTATGTTATACGCAACACCAAAGGAATCTTTCACTACACACAACACTGTCTTAGCTTGCGTTACACGCAAGAGCGATCTTCCTCGATAGCTTGCGTTGTACGCAATACTGAGTTTCACTAAAAATGATATATTATTATATTATTATGAACTATCCATTACGAATAGTATTAACTCAATTATTAGTTTAATAACATTATAATTCATTGTACACATTTTCTATAATTAGGTATGAAAGCAAACTCAATTTTTTTGGTAAAAGATGTATTTTTCAAAAAATGCAGTTTTACAACCTTTTGATGGAGCACCCATTTTAAAACCAATTTTGACAAGTTTATAAGTTAAATTTTACAAAATAAACTTCTTCTTTTGAATCAGGATATAAAAATTTACATTGTATAAATTTTTGGTATTTTTTTAATAAGTTTCTTATTTTGATGAATAGTAAAAATACGATAAATTTAAATTAAAAACAACTTTTTTCATCAAGATAATTTATATTGTTAAATTATAATGTTGAATGGTTTTAAAGTATAAATAGAACATATTTTTACCATTTAATATAATTTATTTAATTTCCTGTAATTTTACATTAAATTCATAGATAAAAACATTTCAATCTTTGACAATGTTTTAACTTTTAAAACTCATTTTCTTAACAACGGGACACATTTTAAATTAATTACTACAACTTCTCTATTTCAAATTTTGAAAAATGGATTTAAAATTTGGATTCATTGAGTACAAATTATGTTAATAGGTTACTTTTATTTTTTTAATATTATGAATAATAACTACGATAATTTTTATTTACTACAGTTAAAAGTAAATCGTGTAATTAATAGTGAAACTAAGATTGTAAAATTACCTTAACACATGACAAAATTCTATTGGATGAATAAAAGTCTACCCATATCACCTAAGGGTCGTAATAGATTCCTTTCATGGACCTCTGACCATGAGAATGATGTTATTATTATTATAACTAAAGAAAGTGACAACATGTCACTCTCTTTTATCTTATAAGTGTAATAATTTTAATTAAGTGATAAAACTCATAAAACATCAAATATAAATAATATCAAGAAATATAATAAAATTATCTACATCATTAGAATTAATTTAGAATTTTTCGGGATTGAATAATTATTATTAATGATGACACAATAGTGATGTAGAAATTATTTTATTGATTGAAAAATCAAATAAATGGATTAAAAATATTAAATATATATTATATGAAATATTTAATATGATCCACGAATTTTATAGATAAATATGACATGTAATGAATCTATTATATATATTTTTTTGAATATATCCTCTGTGTTGATTTTATTTAAATTCAAATAAACTAATAGTGTCGAAATTGTCATTATTGTTATTTTATGAAAATAACATATTACTAAATGGTTTAAAAATCACAAAAATATTTAAAAATTATAAATTGAAATTTATATGGTCTAAAAAGTCATAAAGTATCCAAATATGGACAATTCACAACACAAAAGTAATTATTTATAACAATTTAAAATTTAGAATGTTATTACTACAAATAAAATTAAATAGACTAAATAAGGATAAATCAAGTTGACCAGGTTTAAAATAAATTCCCAAAATGTATAAATTTTATTGTTTGATGATATAAAAACCCTATCTCGTCTCATAGTCGAATTTATATCATATATGGAGGTTTTTAAGTGGGTTTTGAATTTATTATAAATTAATATTTCTTATATTTCTCAAGGTGGCCCTCTCCCCCTTATAAAAGGGCACTTGCTCCCTCTCCTCCTCACACCATTTTGATCCTTCAAGCTCAGAGAAACCCTTAATATTTCTCTTATAAAATTCCCTAGAAACATACTAGAGTTCCTGGTCTTCTTAAAAGACCAACTTTACTGCCATAAGAGGAGGTTAAGAAGAGGCGCATCAAAGAAGAGGTAATATCCTTTACCGATTCTTTCAAACTTATTTCTTCTTATACGTCATCTATATGAGTTTTTTGATTATTAAGTAATAACTCCATTATCAATTTTATACTGATATGTTATTATGATTATGAAACAACCATATTCTATCTTCTATCCATCCTATAAAAAAATTAAATCACCACGCGTGCGTACGTACGACTTACCGTCTCCACGCCGTGGTGTAATATTTTATTTCATCACGAACATACTTGGATGGGTATAATGATGGAGGAAATAACTATATATGATTATTGTAATGTAATATTGATTCTAAAATATTATACACCAAACACTTCAATACAATTACACAATCATTTTAATGATATCATCGCACGTGTGTATATACGGCATACCGTCTCCACGATGTGATGCGACTCATTCTACATGATCATCACTGAATAATGATTATATAAATGAATTTAATGAATAAATATAATATAGTTTATACTAATACCATTCTGTAAATGATTTATTTAGAACCTAAAAATAGTAATAATAATTTATTTGACAAAACATGCATAAGAACATAAAGCAATGAACACCATAATAACAAATAGAAATGAAATATTACTAATAAAAATATAATAATGTGACCATATATGATATCATAACAATTATTATGATTCTAAAATAAGTTAATGATATTATTTAAATCATTATACAGGAGTTTCAGATACGTACAAAGCATATCAGATCTAATGTATGGGATAACTTTTCCAATCTCATTTTTATATGAGATTGTGTATTCATATGTATTTACTCGAGTAATATTTATCATCCACATCAATGTATTCTAAAAATGTTTTCATAAAATGTTTATTATTATTCCATATATATTTAAATTCATTTTTACCCTTTTCTACTTTTACCACAAGGTATGGAAGGAATCTTTATTTTTTTACCATATGAGGTACATTTTAACTTGTCTGAAAAAAAGTACAAGATGAATGTATTTTTACTTATAAGGCATGAATGGATTTGTATGGTTTCATAACACCTTATTTTCATGAATCATACTCTACAATATTTCATGATTATTGTCAATAAAATCCCTTTCTTTTAATATTGTGTGGAATTTTTTGAAAAGAAAATGATTTTGAAGAAGAAAGGATATTTTCCTCAAGAACAAAGTTCAAATGTTTTATAAAAATTATTTTCCATCTAAGATAATATAGGGTTCAATTTATATCCCTATTATTACATTGATTTGATTATGTTATTATGGAATTATTTTTATGAATTCCTTTTCTGGATTATGCTATGGTGGTATGATGTTTAAGAATCCCATTTTTATTACATGGGTTATGCTATGATGTATGATTTATGATTTTCTGGCACACATAAGAATTGTTTCTTTATGAGATGGGTGGGACCTATATCTCCCTCCAATGCATTGGGTAAATGTTTATATCTCATGAGATAAACATGGATGGAATGGAAAGTTAATCCGTTTCAGTGTTACCGGACTGGAACGAGGAGTGAACTCGGTTCAGTAAAGGACTTTGTCCACTATGATGGTCTTGGCAATGAGTCCTGACTAATATGAAATTATTTTCTATGATTATGTGTGTATGCCCAAAAGTTTCATGTTTTGAGTTATGATTATTGGGATTAAAATTCACTACTATGATTTATCCCATGTCATGATATTATGATCTCTTTTGCAGGTTAAGATTTTCAAAATGTTATGTTCTTATGAATATGATATGATTCATATTACCTTTTATTACCCTTATTGAGAATTTGAGATCACCCTTTTGTATGTTTTATTTTCCCCAGGTCTGGAAGAAGGGTATTAAGTAGGATATTCCCATAGGGACTCTAGAAATGATGAAATAAATTGGAGACAATGTAGATGTTTTTTGGACCAGTTGTTTATGTTTTCCAGTTTCTAGAGAAACTATACTGATATGGACCTATCATGGTTTTGTTATATGGTGTAATAAATATGCTTCAATTATGAAGTTAAAACAAAGTATGTAAATATGTGTCCTTATAGTTTTCCATAACCACCTATAAAATCTCTTTATAATGATGTATTAAAGGTTTATATATGTTATTAATGGCATATTTATAATTATTAAACTATTATATATCTTTTAATTTATTTCTGTTCCATTTTCCGAATAATTATTACGTTATTTGTGTGTACATGTGGACTTCCACCTCCACTAACTGGTGTGATTAATCTTTAATAACCACTTCGCATGGATGATCTATATTAGTATTTTAAAATAAATAATATTTCATTTATGATATAAAAATTAGTTTTACAATATACAATAATACATATATTCTTTCCATAATTATCAATAAAAAATATAAACATTACTCATGCGTATGTACAACCTACCGTCCCCATGATTGTAACATAGTTTATTTTTCATAAACATAATTTATGATTAGTTTTAGAATTTATTATTTATTCATAATAATTAAAATTGTTTCATTATAATAATTATTTATTTGATGGAATAATGACCCCTTTGACCATGGTTAAAACACCAATGCTATTATGAAATTATTGACGGATGGTTCTCAAAGTACCTAACCAGGACTGAATTGATTATGTAATTAAATATGTAATTAATATGAATGAAATAAATGGTTTTAGGATAATTTATTATTCATGTTATATTTTTTTAATAAATAAAATAATTGATAGGATTTAAGTATATAGGTGATAAAGGACATACATGGAAGGTCTGGACTCAAGGTAAGGGGTTTCATCTAAACTTTTCATCATAGAGGCCTCTTTTCTTGTTACTAACCAAAATTCATTGATATAGTACATGTAATTCCATTTTAAATGTTATATAATTAATTATTAATTATTAATGATATTTTAATTTTAAATGTCAATTATTGTATCCATGATGATTTGATGTAAATGTTACCAAGAGGTAAAGGGTTTCTTAACTGAATTTCTTTATGTTGGGTTATAACTCTTTTTCATTGATTTTATTATGAAATTTTTATCTGTTTATTGATATATAAATGAATTTATTTTGTATTTATACTTGTTCTTTGGATTTACATTTTTTACACATAATATCTCCACTGATTAAATCTTAAACCAATGATATGATCTTTATAACGGGTATTGGTCTCTAATTATTTTTCTTTGGAACATACATTTATGATACAAACCTATCCTATTTTTGATGATGTGTATTCTAACCTTTTAAATTTTATATCATGAATATAATTATGTTCATTATATTTAATGTTTAATTTTATGTTATTATTTTATATGGCTTTCAATTGGGGATTTACTAAAGTATCAATGACTTTTTGTTACTTTATTTTTCTATTTTATGGATTGAATATGTTAATGGTTCTAGGGGGATTAATATACCATTATTTTATAGAAAAAGATTTAACTTATTCTCTTCTAGTTATTAATATGGTTTAATTTTTAAATTTTATATTTCATCCCTTATTGAATAAGGAAACATACATAAATTGTGTTTTAACTGATACTAATGTTATATATTCTTTTATATAGATTATATCTATTTCATAAAAATATTTTATATTTTCGAAAAAATTATTTTATAAAAAAATTAATGATTTCATAAATCTATTTTACATGGTCTTTATAAATAGTTTAAAAAGTCTTAAAATAGAATTATCTTGACGTTTTTCAAATGGGTCACTTGATAATCCCTTTTCAAAATGTCTGAAAATAATTTTTTTTTCATAACATTTAAAACAGTAAAAAAAATTTATTCCACCATTATCATTATTTTATTTGAATATTACTTTATAATTGACCAAATTTATTTTTGAAAAAATACTTTTCGAACTATTTTGTAATTTTCTAGTTTTTAAAATTTATTTTTAATATTATAAGGTTATTTTCATAAGGAATGTTTTTATGAACTTTTAATGGAAATTAAATTCATCAATGTTAACAAACCTTGATGATACTTATTGTCCACTAAGGATATTTTTTATGAATACCATCCTCATTATTTCTCTTGATGGATTAGAATTTTCATGGAATCCATTTGGTTTCCATGGGTTAATCATGTTATAAATTCAATAGGGAACATTACTATTATTTTTATGATGAAATTAAATATATATTTACATTATTTATTACATAGTTATGGAAGATTTTTATGATTATGGGTAGTTCCATTATAAATTGAGGATAGGTGATCCCATTACAGTACTCTAATTCCTAGGGTAAAGGTGGATAGTTACCCAACTAGGTTTATCCTAATATATTATGGGAATTTACGTTGGATGTTATTAAATGTAAAACTATGATGGTTATTTCATGTTTAACTATGGTAGTTACACCATGTTTAACCATGATGGATACTACATGTGTAACCATAATGGTTAATCTATATGAATGTGTGATAAGAAAATGATTCTTAAACATACCTGTATTATTTAGAAATTCATATTATGGGTTCGTAATGATTACATTGATAAATAATAACATCACCCAAATTATTGTTATTAATTCCATGTATAATTTAATATAATAATTCTTTATTCCCTGATTCATGTTTTTTAATATAGGTAATTATTGGGTAAAAATTATCTTCTAATATGATCATGAAGTTTGAATATGTCATCCTAACTTTATGCACGTCATATTCTAACTGATGATATCCAATTATTAATTATTATGTTTACCCTTATTGAGAATTTGATCGCACCCTAATTTTGTCTTATATTCCCTGAGTTATAAATAATTATTTTAAATGGGTTGTGTCTACAATTGTTTTATATTGGAATCAATTTTTAGGAGATGTTAAATACCTAATATGTAATATTAATGTATGGGTATAGTGGAAAATAATACTCCCATGAATTCACAAATGTTTTTTATATTAGATATTTTCCTAATTCTATAAAACTACAAACCTAAAAGGTCCTTGGGTATGTATGTTTTTCTATATTTCCTTTCTGTGTGGTAATGTTTGAATGAGAAAATTTGGTCACAATCGGGATAAAATCTAGTAATGTAATGTTTATATTTTTAATACTCGACAAGGGAGTGAGGATTTCATCTTTTTGAAATAGTATAGTTTCCTAGATAATGGTTGTGTGCTGTTATAATACTTATGTTATGTTATATCCCATTATCCACCACCGAATTTAGAAGGGGAAATTGATTTCATTATTCAGTATCTAATTTCAGGTGTTCTCTTAAAATCTATGTCATTGAGAATGGATAGGAATCATTATTCCCCTATGTTTCCATCAAATCTAGATGTAGTATGCTATATAGAAATATCTAGGATATAGTGTGTTAAGGTATTGGGCATGTGATTATATAGATTGTAATGTATCTCAATTATGAAATGCATGTACATTTTATCTATATTAACTTAAGGAAATATATATACTTGTATCTTGATATAATTTCATAGAGTTATGTCATGTGTATTTATGTATGGGATATAATGAATTAAGGTAGATTGTATACTTACATAGGTTATGATGGATACCAATTTTACAATGAGATTACAGGGATGTAGCAATGATGTGGGTGTGAAATTTTTTCTTGGATGTGTAGTATGAGATTATGACTTGACTATGATATGAATTCATGGATGTGAAACATTATTTATTTAGGTAATTGAAGCACTAAGACATATGAAATTTATGTTTATAGAGACTATTATTAAGGAAAACAGGTAACAGAGTAGCATTATTTTATATGTGATTTTGTTTTAATGATACCTTTTTTGTACATTATGTGAAGATAGAGGCTTTGGGATTAAGATATAGTAATCCTGATTTAGGTGACAAGTATATTTGTCTAATAATTCATGAGTATTTAGTATAATTATTCAATATTTAAAATAAATATTTTTAGGAGTATGATAATGAGTGTAACAATATAATATATATATATATATATAATTTTTTGGTCTATAAGAGGGTGTTGGGGAATGATTTGGTAAATACTAACTCTAACCAATTTTTCATAAGTTTTCAGAGTTCGTTGTCATCGTCATTGGAGTCACTTTTGGGGTTTTGTTTTTACATAATTTAAACATTTATGTATTGGGATGGTTTATTTATTATTACGGAGTTTAATAATGGTTATTTTATTATTCCAAGGATATTATACAATATTTGTGAGTTCTATACCCTCAGTTTTAGTCACCAACCCATGACCTATTTTTGGAGGGATTTGTGAGTCACTCTTTTCTTCACTGCAAGCCCAAAAGGGGTAACTATCAGGGTAGATCAGGATACATATTATGCTCAATTATGATATTAAATGCATATATCATAAGATTACCTCTTAATGGGCATATGAGATCAATTTTTTCTTATGTTTCCATTCCCTAGGTGATGGATAAAATTATAGTATAAGATATTTTTAAAAGATTATCATTGATAAGTTGAAAATGATGTTATAATGTATTAAAGGGGGGGTGAATATACCTTTATTAAAACTTTAACCATATAATATTATTATTATAGTTAATTATAACTATCAATTTACAATAGAAAATTGAAAATAAACAATTTTTATAGCAGTTTGATCCAAATTGGACCTACATTTAGTAGCATACCTCATTACTCCATGAGAGATATATTGTGCACTATTTGAATTATTAAATGGAAATAATATATCGCTTACAACATAATTTTTATATTGGATGTATAAAAAAGTCACATGAATTTTGTAATGGGATTCAAAACCGAATTACAACATCGTCTTTAGAAAGAAGGAGTCACAAACCGAATGGTCTTGAATTTAGAATATATGGGTTATAGTTATCACAAAAATAAATATTTATTTGAAAAAGAATAAAAATATTTAGAAATAACATATGATCAATGGTAATTAGTGTTATATAGATGAGAAATAATGATAAAATAGATTTATAAATAAAATAATCATAGATACTGGTTCTTGAGTATTGGATCTTCTCATCTCACTATGATAGTATTAGAATAAGTAGTTTAGGTAAATTCATTGATATATTGTTAGAAAAGGTATAAAATGTGTACAATAAAACTTGAAGATTCACAAAGTATTAATTATTTATTTCTCATTGTCTCGTATTTTTATATTTTTATATCAGTACTCAGGACGTCTATATATATTTTGAAGAGAAAATATAACTAAAGAGAAATCATGAAAATAAATAGAATATTGGAAAATAATAAAAAAAAAGTTTCAACTTATTTTTTTCAATGAAATAATAGATTCCATAAATATTTAAGTAATTCAAAATAATTTTAATATATCATTTGAACTAATTCAGACAAGTTAAATAGATTAAATAAATGAACTAAACTAATTACATAATACATAGTGAAATAATTACATGAAGGCCTTAAGAATATTTATTGTGTAAAATATACTTTCAAAATTCATTCATAAGTAAATTCACATAATTTAAATATGTATTTAAGATACCTAAAAAGGATTAACATGTTTATAAATAATTAATAATAATACTAAAATGATTAAATAAAATAGAACATGTAATTTTAATTATATTCAAAAATATTGTAATACATGCTGTGTATTTTAGAGAGAATAAAATTACAATTATTGTATCACTAAAACACTATAAAATAGTTTAATAAATTCATATAAATTCAACATAATTTATAATTAATTTAAAACCCAATAAAATATTAAAATCTTGATTTACAAATTGAAAGCATTTAATATATTAATGAAGAAATAAAAACAGCAGCACTTCAAATTTTTTGAATAAATAAACAAATTAACTTAATGAAAGAAGAAAATATATAACCAATATTGTGATAATGTGATTAAATTCCAAACCATATATTTTTAAATTCAAAGTCACACAATTTCATGCCTTACAGTCATAGATTTCACCCAAAGTAGTCACAACCCGAACTACAAATGCTGAACTGGATATTAATATGTTGAGTTTGATACCCCCAGCCTATCTACAATAGGCCAGGGGATATTTACCAACACTAAGAAGGCATATCTGATATATGGGAATTATTGGGTTGAGAATCTATATACAAACACACATATCTAAACCCATAAATATCTAATATTAATGAACAACTCATACTAAATTCATGAATAAAATCTCTCCCTCATCAGTGTATGAAAAAACATTAGAATCAGTTAATGATCCAAATACAATCCCACCAAACATAAGAAAAGAGTTCAACCTTCCAAGAATAATGGGAAGGATTTGAAATGAAAAAAATAGTATGAAACTAATTCTTTCTAGCCTAAACTATGCTCTGCCTAAACATGGTCCCCTTACGACATCATTAAAGGTCTTTCTATCTACATAATACATGACATGTATAGGCATAGCCCATGTAGGGCTCAATATAAAAATACTCTAGAGGTAACATTGAAATCAATAAACATAAAGATTCAATATTTTTCATCTCATCAATACATTATTGTGTTAATCATGATATGAGAAAATATGATAATGAAACCCTGGATATACGCATCGTAGACTCTAAGTCTCAAAGTGGTTGTAACCACGCTGCTTGACATGTGATTATGCTATAGGTTTCAAGGTTATTCTAATATGGAAGAATCAATTACACGAGCCATGCTGTCATTGAAAATTCTCATTTGAGAGCTCATTCTCATTTGGTATCACCAAATAATTACTCATTGGATATACAATTTTTTCAATACATAGATAATGGATCATAGGAAGAACCGTTGGGGGAAACCAAAAACCATATTGTATCAACCTTCTAAATAGTGCATCGATGAGTTATTTTTTTAAATAAGTTTTTTTAAGAAATATTTTTTTAAAAAAGGCTAGGTTAATTTTTTTTTGAAAATACACCACAAATGTGGCATCCACGATACCGCCTTTAGGCCTGGGTAAAAGGCGGCATCCTAGATGCCCCTTTTCCCCTAAAATAGGGAAAAATATTTTTTTAGAATTTTTTATTTTTATTTATCTTTTTTTGTTTTGTTTTGTTTATATATATATATAAACAAAACAAAACAAAAATAAAACAAAAATAAAATTTTCAGCAGAATTTATCCGCTATTTATTATCCAGCACTACTTCCATTACAGCAGTCTAGATTCTGACAGAAGCTCTCACCCAGGGCTCCTTTTTATAAGAGAGCTTACCCTGAAAATCATTCTGCATTTCCGATGTGGGATTCTGGTTCTCCATTTCCTTCACAAAATATTCTGCATTTCTAATGTGGGATTCTGTTTCAAGTACGTGACTTTGATAGACTATAAAATATAAACTATAGGGCCAATATAAATGAAACTTAAAACATTGATTAAATATATAAATAATAGTTGAAAACAAAAAGAAATGATGATAAAAAATAATTTATAAATTTTCAAAACCACTTACTTGAAACTTAAGAAGTCTCAAGTACGTGATTTTGAAAGCTTATAAAATATAAATTACAAGACCAATATAAATGAAACATAATACATGGATTAAACATAAAACAAATAGTTGAAAATAAAAATAATTTCGTAAAAAAATATTGATGAAAAATAATTTATAAGCTTTCCAAACGACCAACTTGAAACATAAAAATGTTTCAATCACGTGACTTGGAAAGCCTATAAAATATAAACTATAAGACCGATATAAATGAAACATAAAACACGGATTAAACATATAACAAATAGTCAAAAATAAAAAGAATTTTGTAAAAAAAGTTGATGAAAAATAATTTATAAGCTTTCAAATCCACCCACTTGAAACTTAAAAATGATTAAAGTATGCGGTTTTGAAAAACTGTAAAATATAAACTATAAGACTGATATAATTTAAAGTTAAAACATGGATTAAACATATAATAATTAATTTAATTATTAAATTAATATTATTAATAATTAATTATATAATAATTAATTAGTTAATTAAAAATTATTAATAATTAATTATATAATAATTAACCAATTAATTAATAATATAATTATTCAGTATATAATAGTTATTTAGTTTATTAGTAATATAATTATAAATTATATTTATCCATTATAATTAATAATTTGTAATTATTCAAAATTATTATATAATAATTAATTAGTTAATTGGTAATATAATTATTAATTATATAATAGTTAATTAGTTAATTAATAATATAATTATAAATTAAAATTATTCATTAAAATTATTCAATATAATTCTTCATTATAACTACTAATTATAATTATTAATTATTGATAATTAAATATTAATTTGATAATTAATAATATAATTATTAATTATAAAACTATTAATTGTATAATAATTAGTTAGTTAATTAGTAATTATTAATAATAAACTATATAATAAATAATTAGATAATTACTAATATAATTAGTAAATTAGTAATATAATTATTAATTATTTAATAATTAATTAGTTACTTAGAAATATAATTATTAATTATATAATAATTAATTAGTTGATTAGTAATATAATTATTAACTATATAATTAGTAATTTTTTAATTAGTGTTTATTAATCATTAACTATATACTAACTAATTAGTTAATTAGTAATATAATTATTAATTATATAATATTTAATTAGTTAATTTTTTGGGAAAGATAAATTCGAGGCCCTTTTAATAATTAGTTAATTAGTAATACAATTATAAATTATAATTATTCATTATAATTATTAATTAGTATTTATTTAAAAGTATTATATAATAATTAATTACTTAATTGGTAATTTCATTATTAATTATATAATAGTTAATTAGTTAATTAGTAATATAATTTGTTATTAAAAATAGTAATTAGTAATTATTAAAAATTATTATATAATAATTAAGTAGTTAATTATTAATATAATTATTCATTATAATTATTCATTATGATTATTCATTGTAACTATTAATTATAAATTATTAATTATTAATTATTAAATATATAATACTTAATTAGTAATATAATGATTAATTATATAATTATTAACTATATAATAAATAATTATATAATTTGTAATATCATTATTAATTATATAATAATTAGTTAGTTAATTATAAATATGATAATTAATTATAATAAGTAATTATAATAATTAATTAGTAATTATTAATAATTAATTATGTAAAAATTAATTACTTAATTAGTAATATTAATATTAATTATATAATAATTAATTAGTAAATTTCTAATATTGTTTTTAATTATAATTATTCATTATAATTATTAATTAGAAATTAGTAATATAATTATTAATTATAATTATTAATTAAAATTATGCATTATTAATTATTAATAATTAATTATATACATATTAGTTTGTTAATTTGTAATATTATTTTTAATTATATAATAATAAATTACTAAAATAGTAATAAAATTTTTATTTACATTTATTCCTTATAATTATTAATTATTAATTAATAATTAGTAATTAGAAATTGGTAATTATTAATTATCTAATTAATAATATAAATATTAATTATAATTATTCATTATGATTACTAATTAGTAATTATTAATAATTAATTATATAATAGTTAGTTAGTTCATTAGTTATATAATTATTAATTATATAACAATTAATTAGTAAATTAGTAATATAATTTTTAATTACATTTAATCATTATAATTATCAATTATTAATTAGTAATTAGTAATTATTAATTATTAATTATTAATTAGTAATATAAATATTAATTATAAATATTAGTTATAATTATTAATTATTAATTATTAATTATTAATTATTACTAATTAATTATTACTTATACAGTAATTATTTAGTTAATTATTAATATAACTATTAATTATATAATAATTAATTAGTTAATTAGTAATATAATTATTAATTATATAATAGTTAATTAGGTAATTAGTCATATTATTATTACATATAATTAATATAATTTTTATTTAGTAATTATTAATAATTAAATATGTCCTAATTAATTATTTAATTTGTAATATTATCATTAATTATATAATAATTAATTAGTAATATAATTATTACATATATAACAATTATTTTGTTAATTAGAAATATAATTAATAATTATAACCAATTAATTAGTAATTAGTAATTAGTAATTATTAATTATTAACTATTAATTATTCATCAGTCAATTAGTAATATAAATATTAATTATAATTACTCATTATAATTAGTAATTAGTAATTAATAATTATTAATAAGTAATTATTAATTATTAATTAGTTAATTAGTAATATAAATATTAATTATAACTATTCATTAAATTATTAATTATTAATTATTACTCATTAATTATTACTTATATAATAATTATTTAGTTAATTATTGATATAACAATTAATTATATAATAATTAATTAGTTAATTAGTAATATAATTATAATCTTTCAAAGTCACGTACTTAAATCATTTTTATGTTTCAAGTGGGTAGTTTTGAAAGCTTATAACTTATTTTTCATTAACATTTTTTTGGAAATTACTTTTGTTTTCAATTATTTCTTATATGGTTAATCAATGTTTAACGTTTCATTTATATTGGTCATCTATTTTATGTTTTATGGTCTTTCTAATTCACATACTTGAAAACTTTTTTGTTTCAAGTAGGCAGTTTTGAAATCTTATAAATTTCATTTCATCAACATTTTTTTGGAAATTCCTTTTGTTTTCAACTATTTATTTTATGTTCAATAAATGTTTAATGTTTCAATTATATTCATTTTATAGTTAATATTTTATAGTCATTAAAATTCACGTACTTGAAACATTTTTATGTTTCAAGTAGGCAATTTTGAATGGTTATCGATTATTTTTCATCAACATTTTTGAGGAAATTCTTTTTGTTTTAGACTATTTATTATATGTTTAATAAATGTTTAAAATTTCATTTATATTGGCCTTATAGTTTATATTTCATTGTATTTCAAATTCACGTACTTGAAACAGAATCCAACATTAGAAATGCAGAATGTACTGTGCAGGAAAGAGAGAACATGAATCCCACATCGAAAATATAGAATGATTTTCAGGGCAAACCCTCTTATAAAAGGGAGGCAAGTAAGGGTTCTGTCAGAATCCAGACTGTTGTAATGGTTGTAGCACTGGATCTTTAATATCAAAGAAATTCTGCTGAAATTTTTTGTTTTGTATATATATATATATATATAAACAAAACAAAACCAAATAAAAAAATAAAAATAAAAATTTAAAAAAAATAATTTAGTGGAATGGCGGCCTCGCGGATTCCACCTTTCAGGTGCATTTTTAAAAATATTTTTGCCCTAACTGTTTTCTGGAAAAAAAAATTTTAAATGTAAAAAAAATTACTCGTGCATCGATTCTTGCTGCATGGTGGTCAGATCGATACCATTGACCCTACAAATTATAACGATGAAATGGTAGAGGATCCGACCCTAGTTACATATTGGGATACACGGAACTCTATCAGAGACAAAACCCATAGAGGGGATCAAAAACCTATTATCAATAAATAATGACACACTCCTTTAGGGATGGACCAACTAAGAACCCTCAAATAAACCTAGTTTATAGAAGTGATCTTCACCATTATATAATAGTTTTATGTTTGAACATATCGCTATCATTACGCAAGATACAAGATCTTCCACCAAATTAGAATTATTTTATATTTCTAGCTAAAAAATTCATAATTTCCAAGATTTCAATATTAATTTCCATTAATGTAATATACATGAATAATTAATTTATCGGCCCCTATAGTTCATACATACTATGAAATAATCTTATCCACATATAATTTGGGGGATCAATGTCATGGTTTCATACCATCCAAGCATACTTAGGTAGTCTATGTTCATTATTAAAACTACACAAGTATTCTTAAAATCAGTTGAAGTTATAAGGGTAAAGGATATTAGGAAAAAGGATGCAATCAATTTCATAATGTCCAATATTTGAATATCTCTATATAACCTTGATGTATAATGGCATCAATTTATATGAATTCAGGATAAATAAACTATAAAAAGTGTAATTTTTTTTCTAATCACGAATACCATTATATTGAATCCAAAAATAGTTATACAGATGAATTTGAAAAAAATATATCCAATACCCTTCAAAAAATGGATAACAAGGACAACAATTCTTATCGTGATAAACACCTCCATGCTTTGTAGTCATATCACATGGAAACCCATAATTTTATACATGAGACCCTATTTTCACTAGTATATAAGACTTAAGTATGTTATCCAATTGATGTTAAGTTTCCTTATCTTTAAATTTCCATTTTAATTAATTGATTGATGTTGATCAATCTTAAATCCTTCCCTAGGGTATGAGTGTCATAATTAAAATAATTTACTCACACTGAATAACATGGATGTTTATCAAAACAATGTCTCATGAGGATTTAAAAATAAGTTATACCTCCCCTCATTCTTCTAAGGAGAAGTATTATTATCCCTAATCAAACTTATTATACCTTGGAATGAACCTATGATTTTAGAATTAAAATTTTATGGACCCTATGTTATACAAAATAACTCCTCAAATTGAGCATACTACATTTATAATAATGGAAATATATCACACTTTCCCCCAATGTGATGTTTCTCAAGAAATAATTAACATAACATCACATATATTTCATAAACTCATTAATCAATGAATTTACATTTTATAATATATGTTCATTTTAACATGGCATTAAACTACATGGAACTAGGTCCTAGTCATGTGACCTTAAACTACACAACACTAAAATAATTGTCACAAGACATTAAATATCATAAAAAATGGTTATCCTTGAAAGAACATTAAAATTATAATAATGATCTATTCTATATAACCCAATCTCCAAAAATAGGATATAGATTTATGGAAGAGTTATTAGTGAATAATATTCCCTATCTATATTGGTATTCCGTCTAGAATCATTCTCTAGGATAAATAAATTCACCTATATTTAGAAAATATATATGGATCAATTATTATTTTTATACTGTATATTATGATGCCTTGATCTCTTGTATTGGGTCCATCCCTAAATGCAATCCACTCAACCCCCCCCCCCCCCCATTGTATCCTAATGTTTAGGGTCATCATCTAATCATTTTGTGTACTCTAATTGCCCTGTAATTTATAAAACTATTTATTTTTTCTTAGGTATTGAGACCACATCAATTCAAAGTAGGTTTCATTCTCCATTATCTTACTAAGTAACACGTCTATTTCAACTTAGTTAACTTTCACACAATCCATATTAGTGTATAGAACATATTAATGAACTAGGCGTGGATTTATTATTAGTTTTTATAGGATACATTGTGATTCTTAGTAAAACTATCTTAGGTTTATCCAAAATCCCTCACTTTCACAAATTCCAATACCCTCCTAGTGTAGGGTCACCTCAGCTAAATTTTTTATCACCATCCAATACCAACATTTTATAGGTTCTCCTCATTAACATTAGTTATTTCAAAAACTACTCTATATTTGGACAAACATTTTCTTCACAAAACTATGCAAGGTCTGATTCTTGTTTTTCCAAAATATATTGTGATGTTGGAATCTCCTACCTTGTACCTATATAATAATAATCATCTGCTTCCACTACCATTTAAAATTATATAGAATCCTAATATTTTTTAGTCAAAATACATTTTATTCTAATTACCACATTATTATTTTATTACCACATTCCAAGCTTTGTAACTAAACCATTTGAATGAACATGAACCCTTCATGGATGAAGATAATGCGTATTTATGATATAGAGCTACCCCTTTGTTTAGCGATATAGAATATTACACAAATCCATCAAAACTATAACAAGCTAAGAGTATTTATTAGTCCTAGGGAGAGTATCCACTACCCCTATTTTATTTCAATTACATTATAATTGAACCTATTATTCGAATGTGGTTAGTGGTTATACTTGGTATTCATACTAAACATTACATTAACTAACCCATAATTAGAATATATTTGGGTTTTTCCTAACCTATCAACATTCATTTCGATATTCCCCGATTCAAAAAACTAAATTCTGAATTTATATATATCATATAAACTATTCAAAGATATTAGAATTCATTTGGAATCCAAATCCCTATTTGGATTGTTATGTTTCCTGAACTTGTTCGATCATTATAACCTATATCTAATAATTCATCAAGATTACATTCAACTGTGTCACATAAATTAATATATAGTTTATTATCACCCAAA
This sequence comes from Viscum album, assembly GCA_963277665.1. Classification (NCBI taxonomy): domain Eukaryota; kingdom Viridiplantae; phylum Streptophyta; class Magnoliopsida; order Santalales; family Viscaceae; genus Viscum; species Viscum album. The sequence continues at coordinate 855,125,787 of OY728139.1, forward strand.
TATTTAATATGAATCCCCTTGCTTTGTTATGAGTAATAAGACCTTAAACTACACACTCTTTCCCTTTGAGGTTGTTTATTTAATAATTGGGTTATTCATTCACAATGATATACCCTTTCCCTTATATTTATATGTTACCACACAATATTTTGGTAAAAATAGTATGGAATTAATCATAACCATATTTATCGTAACTTATGAGACCCTAAACATCCATGGAAAGAGAATTAGTACTCATAAAGTTGAAAATTCATAAAGGATGGGTGGGAAAAAAGTAGATTATTTTCACTTTGGACCTCCTCATTAAATTTAATAAGAAAAATATATGTTGTTTAATATTGAAAAATATATAAATATTATTAGGTTAAAAACCCTAAAAGTGTGATTTGGGAAAAAATCTTGATTCTAGCAACTTAGACAATCCCTATCATATATTAGGACAAAGTAAGGGTTAGTGGAAAATTTAACAAAATAATATAAGGACCACCATTTATCCAATGTAATGGTCAATCCATGATTTTTAGGAAAAAAAGATGTAGAAAAAAGTTAGAGAATCTTATGTTTCATTGTACCTATTGGTTCAAATTATCCATTAAAAACATATAAATGAGTAATTTTAAGGTTATCTAACTATACTTGTACATTAAAACTTATTTATAGAAACTCATTTAATTATTTCAATTATGGTGATTTATTCCCCTTCCCGTATACAGATAGAACTAACATGGATTCTGATGATAGTAAAATCTCAATTTATCTAACCCAGCTATACACATACAAGAGAAACAATATGGTAGGGAAAAAACCATGTAATCTATTCCATAGTTGAAAAACCTCATATTACATTGATCGTATATATATTGAACATCCATCTCACCTATATCTATATAAGAATACATGGCTTAAGGAAATTTTATTGATTCAAATTTCATCACTTAAGTATTTTGATATTATGTGTTATTAATACAATTTCAATTTAATGTTTTGGTGAATTCAATTACTATGTATTGATCTTTATCTAATTTTAAAAATTATTAATAAAAAACATTTAAAATAATTGAATACCTAGTTATTAATAATTGTTTTAAGTGAATAAATTTGATCATTTATTACGTTATAGAGGAGGGTCATCCATAGTTATAGGTGTATCATTTATTTTAATAAAGAAGTGTGGTGGTGGGGGCTATGAGAAGGTATGATTTGTAAATTATAATACTATAATAGGGCATGATAAATTTAATCCCCAAGATTAATTATTAATTGATCAAATTTAAAAATTGATTGATTGAGTTTATATAACCTTGAATACTCACATGCTTTATTAAGATAGTGTTTTTCCCATACAACATTTCCCACTTCATTTTCTTGGAATCATCATCTAGTTTTTTCAACTAATATATTCCTTTAAAATCAGTGGTCAGTTCATGGGGATGAAAATGAGTCAGGGATGGTGGAAAATAGGGACAATTCATTTAACCTAAATTAACATGGAAAATGAATCCTCCTTTCCTATGATTTGGTAGAGCTTATCTTGGGGAATTCTCTGCAACTCACACCACCACAAAACTATCTATAGAGAAGTACACTATATTTTATGAGGAGATATCCCTCGTGGTATTGATGAATCATGTGAGTATTGGTTTTTTACACAATTTGATTAAATTTTTTAGTATTTAGGTCATGTACAGTTCCTCACAGATGATTACATGGAAGTTGTGAATATTATCAACTATGACATTGATGATGATATTTAGCTTCTTCTTAAAAAGGATATAAGATACCTTTTTTGAAATATAGGATTAAAATATCGGTCTCTAAGAGTAATAAGGAACATATATTTCCTTCACATCTATATATGGAATGAGATACTAAGGTATGATATCCCTTGTTGAAGCATGATGCTGAATTTGGTTTCTGTTTCTTCTGGGTTTTGATTTTGTTTTCCAGATAATAGTAATTGTATATGTTTTTTTGTTTTTTTTAAATTTATTATATGGTGGTTTGTACTTGGTGTTTTTTTAGGGTTGCCACATTACACCAAAAAAGTGTATTTTATTATAAATAATAGAGAAATAACTATTAGTTCATGAGGAGGATAATACCATGGAGCTGTTCATTCCAAAATGATTCACTATTTCTCCACTAAAGCTTCTGTATAGTGGGAGGCTTCTTGGAGTTCTATAATCCTAAGTTATAATGATTGAATTAAAATATCATCCACTAAAACACTTAACTGAATATCCCTATATAACTTGCATTTAACAAATATATTCATCAAAACAATATGGATTTTATAGTAACAAAATCCACCACAACATAAAGTGGTGAATATGATTTAGAGACAGAGAAACTGACCACCAAGATCATTGAGATGAGTTTCAATATTCAATATCCAAATTATCCACTACACTTACTACTATATAATATATTGGAATTTAAAAAACCTATGTCTAATTAAAAAAACATTATAAGTTATGATTCATAATACATGAATTGATTTCATATAGAGTGCCTCACTTTAATACCCCTTAATAAGGATGACCCTTGGAAGTCCCTACCCCTACAAGTTATATTGACAAAGAGGTCATATTAGTGACTAATAAAACATAAATTATTTGTAGTAGAGATACCAAAATATATATTTAAATAAAATATTTGTGGATAAATATAGAAGTTAAGAAAAAATAGTTCAAATAATTTCATTCAATTATTTTAATCCCAATGTTCCTGATTGAGTTTTTCTGATCAATGTGTAAAAGTGCATAGTATTGTTGAAGGAATACTAACATAGGAATTTTAGAAGATGTACCCACCATTTCAATAATTGAACCCTTTTATCGAATCACATACCTAGATTCCAAAAGTTTCTTTGGTAGATTATTTTATGTTTCATGTTAGTTTGATCATATAAAAGACAATAAATATTGGTTAATGTGATTAATAAAAGGTTTAAAAACAACAATCTAGGAAAATGTTATAAACTCTATAAAATTAAATTTTATGTAGTAATGACTGACTCAAGATGTTTGGAAAGACTATAAATATCCTATTGGAAATCATCTACTAGGCATAATTGGTTTGTTATATTAAATTAAACATTTTAAACTAGGCCTAATTTGAGCCTTATTTATGCATCACATGTGGTAGTCACGTTCAATGTCCCTTCTCGAAGGGAATTAGTTGCTTTAACCAAGATATATGGTAGTGAACATATTTTTTGGGATTCCCTTGTATCTAATTGAATTAATGGGTTATCAAAAGAGTGAAAGGATCTAAATAAATATATTAAGACACATTAGTTGAAGTCTAACTATTTATTCCAGAATGTGAATGCATATCCAATTAAGTGTCTCATTTACATTTCCTAAGATCCTTTATAAAATAATCCATGTATAGATCAACTATTATTTTCATAAAATCACCACCAAGTGGTAAAAATATATGTCCATGAACTGTTCTTTTTGAGAATGCAAAGGTCTCTCGTAGACCCCATCATTCACATTAGTAGTTGACATAATTAGAGTTCCCCTAATGAATACCCAAGGGATTTATTGGGAAATGGTGATCCCTTAGAATCATAATATGTTAAAAATTAGTAGTTTAATGTAATAATTGATATTTATATGTTGTGTATTAATAATAATTAAACATTCATCCTCCCAATAAAATAATTGAATAGATACTACATCATTTGTTGTTTCTCTCACCTATAAGGAATAATTATTAATGGGAGTGTCATTGAATTATATGAATATATCAGTTATATTTTTATAATATCACTAGATAGTGAAAATAAAGGTCGAACCAAATATAAGGATAGTGAATATCAAAGCACTTATTCAACATATTCTACTAGAAAATAGAGATGAATAGTAGATTAAAAATAAAAGATACTGTGATAAATTTAAGAGAAAACATAAAATTATAACGTGTTTGTGATGTATGAGAAACGTTAGTAAATAATCCTAAATTAAATTTTGAGTATAAATTCTAAACTAATATGTGAGAGAGATTTACATCTAATTATTTCCAATGAAATGACAATGCTAATGAAAAATGGGTTCAACAAAACAACTACTAGAAGAAATTCAAAAATTTAATATTCAATGAATATGTGAATATCCATTCAAAATATCCAAAACTCACTATTTAAATCTATTTTAAGGGTAATTAGATTAAAAATTGTTATTTGATTATTTTTATTATCTTGATTCCACAACCAAAAACAAGACTGAATTGAGAGAGGATGTCCTAAGAATAATGAAGATAACCTCAATGGTCAAGATCAAAAACACGACTAATTAAACTGATACAAATATTTTCATTATTCCCATATATTTTAGTTATTTTGAATGATTAGAAATATAATGATATTAATGAGTAAAAATTTAAAAATACAATAGGTAGTGAAGTAAGGAGAAGATTGTTTCATCATCGAAGTTGTATCACCACTACAAACCAATAACTGTCTTCTTTCTATTTGAAAATGTTGTTAAATCCAACATCTCCAAAACCTAATCTCTATAAAATTTTAGTCGTTATTATATATTAAATTTGTAGTGGTGGGTCAGTCATTGCATGAATTCCAATTATTTTGACCACACTCCCCCTTATAAAGAAACAATTCCACCACATTACTCTTTATTTCACTACATTAACATTTTTGTAGAATAATAATAGATGAATTTTATTAACCTCTTTACATTGATTATATAGATAAATTAAAACTCAAAAATTAATTTACTCTACTTCGACATGATCTTATTAATTACTCTATCTTTATACTTCATCATTATAACATCATCGTGTTAGTCACTATCATAAAATAACAACTCTTTTATCTCCTTCTTCGATTAATTAAAGCTAACATACAAGGTGGTTTTGAAATTTTTTGAATTCTATATTTTGAATTCAAAAAAATATTCATGTTGGGTAACAACATTACAATTACCTATCTTATTTAACTTTATAATGTATTCACTCATCCACAGAGATGATTCAGTCAACTCTCCTTCAAGGGATCATCCAATCTCTAAAAAGAGATTTATAAATCTATAAATATGAAGCATCATCATCAAAATAATAATAAAAATATACGAAAATAGGAATTTTAATCTAGGATAGACCAACTCAATTATGAAAAATCACTTTAAACAAACTTCTAATATAATCATATTATACTGTCAAACATATATAATATGATCCAATGATTTTTTATACCTGTAACAATGTATAAACTAGGTTCCCTATCCATATCCTCTAATTGATCATATATTGGGAGATAATAAAAAGATAAAATTCTTATCACCTTGGCGTCTCGTCATTAAAAGGATGAAATCTTCTTCCGCATTATAATACTCACCTATTTCAGCTCCAGCCTCCATTTTTCAATTAATTAAAATTTCATTCTCTATCACAATCACCTAGTTCATATTTGAGATAAAACTATTTATCAATGATAAATCATTTTTAAATATATTAAACCATAGTAATAGATTCTTAAATCATGTTAATTAATAGTTCATTGGGGATTCATTAGATGTTTTTATCTCCTCCTTTAATTAGGTTCAAGATTCTTTAAGAAGATTTTTATGAACATGGGTCGAGAACTTAGACTCGTGCATCTAATTCACTTTGAGTTTTCAAAATCATGTTTATTGTATATCCTTCATTATTTGGTTTTGAAAACTCATGTTTATATTTTTCCCTGGAGTTATGATCATTTGAAAATTTTACAAATTTTGTATTCTATAAGATTATTTATGAATTCCTAATGTTGTTTCCATAACTCTTACAATGATGTTTTTGAAATATTATGATGTCTCACTTGATTTCCTATAATTATCACCCAACTAAAGGCATATAGAAAAAGATTACAGTGATAAAACATCATATGTAATATAAAAACAACTTATGTTTAGAGAATTTTCAAATATTTCAAGGACATATCAAACTTAAATAAGAGAAATTAAAAATAATAAGTTAAATAAAATTAATTTTTTGATTAAACCATGGAACTGTGATTCCAAAAATTCAAAAAACCCTAAATAAAAAAACCAATGAAAATTGTGATTCTAAAACATATAAAAATTTTATCACCAAAACAACCATTTCCATTAAAATATTCAATGAGTAAAAGTTTCTAATAAAATTATAGTAAATTCACTATTTCATTAATTAGAGCACATTTTCTCATAAAAACATCAATTAATTCTCAAAGTAGATATAGTTAAATGTATTCAAAAATAGGACACACCAAATTCACTCAAACATAACATATTGGTTGCCATTATGAAATAAATTATACGTATTCAAGTTAACAAAAATCCATATCAATAATAAAAAATTGAACAACCATAATGAGATAATTTTCAAAAACATTCCCTTATGTACTATCTCATGTAGTAAATGTGATTTTTTTTTTCTCAAAATATGTGTTTTGATAAAAATTGGTTTTATATTTACAATTTTTTTTGATATTTATAATTTTGAAAAGTATTAAACCAACTTTAATTTTAATTTAATTCATATTCAAAACTTTTTCTTTCCCCAAGAGAATAATTTCACATTATTAATGAAAAATAAATTGCCACAACTAGTGAAAGAGTGAATTTGGTAATTAAAAATAATGAACAAACAACTCAACCAAAAAAATTATCTTAAATAAATAAAATGAACACTATATTTTATCATTTCATACATACATGGTTTCTCAATATATGTACATTAAAATGTTAAAAAAATTAAATATTTGATACAATAATTAAATATCAATTAATTTTATCCAATTGAAAAGTGAAGGGATATGGTATTGTAGGTTCAAAGATAGAGATAATTAATTTTCCTTATTAAATTCTATGTTAATGTGATGAGTGTGAAAATTTGTGTAATTTCCCTAATAAAAATATGAGATGGATTTATTCTAAAATGAGAACAAAAAATAATAATTTAATGACAAGGGTTTCCTCCTAATATGTTATAGATATGAAGTCCTTATGTTGATGCCCCTATAAAAATAACCATAGTTGCTATGGGGTTTGGTTTCATTACAATAACTGACCCCATGTGTTTTCCCATTTTTTTAAGTTAAAATTTTGTTTCTTAGCCTTATAGACTTCCAAAAGAAGAAAAAAACCTCTTTATTAAGGTATAATTCCCTTAGGAATAGTTTTTATAGACAATAACATATCCAAGAAAAATATCCAATGAGGGAAAAAGATACCCCACATAATTCAAACACCATTGTGGTTTAATTTTTTTTGGATTAGGTGATTGATAAGGGAATACATTAATATCTTAAAAAAATACTAATATTTTCAATAAATGAATATTATTAGTATAATAAGAAGTGTTGGACATTTTTGGAATTAATTTTGTTTTGGTTGATTTAAAATTTTCATGAAGGGATAAAAATGAATTAATTTCAACCAGGGATATTATATGAACCTCATAGATATATTTATTATATCAAATCTCCAAAATCCATAAAATATATGAAAGTGGATGATATTTGGTAAACATAATTTTGAATAAAATAATTTTTAAAAGATTTTTGAGTTGATATTATCATTAACAGTAAAAACGGATCCAAATTCTAAACCACTCTCAACTTCTTTTTAAATTTTATTAGAAAATATAGTTTTAAAATGTATTCAATAACAAGGAAGTTAAATTTTTTATTAAAAATAAAGTTTACATTTCACCAAAATAACATTTTCTTATAATTTATCCTCATCTAAAAATAGTTCATCATCAACAAAAACATTTAAAAATAAATTTTTTAAATCATCTAATGTATGCTCGATCTTGTATTATAGTTTAGTTTACATGAGTTAATCCTCTAAAGACAAATCATAAGAGTGTTTAAATTTAGTGTTACTGGGGTATGTTTAATTATGAAAAAAATTATAATAAATAGATTTTAAATTTAAAATATTTCCTCTAATAATTTTAACACTAATTGCAATTTCATTAAACCCCAGTTTAGAGGACTCATTAGGGAGAAGTAAAGTAAGTGAGAGTTTATCAATTACTCATTATTCAAAATGCACTCCCACATCCTTGTATTTAAAAACCAAGTTAGAATGTATTGAATTTTTAGTCTCAAAATAGGGAAGATCAATTTTAAATTTATTTTAAAATTTTATAAAAGTGCTATTTTTATTTTATTGATAACTTAAATGATTATCTAAACATAAAACTCAATTTAATTTTTTAAAATGTTAAAAAAAATGGTTGAATAGTTTTTATCATTTAAATTATCATTTTTAATTTTCACCTCAAACTAGTCTATCATATGTTCAAAAAGCCTAAAAATTTCAGGATTTGGTTTCACATTAATAATAGTTTGTTCTTTTTCTTTATCCATTGAAATATTTTTATATTTTTTACTAGTTTCCAATACCATTTTTTTGTTTATTAAAAGTTTTTTACCTATTTTGGATCGTCACTGAGGAAGTAGAAAGAAAAATTTCCATTACATATGGTAAGAACAAAATAGTTGTAATACATCTGATACCAGCCCCAAAAGAATAAAAAAAAATCTCAATCACACAGAACTGCTCCATCATACAAATATAAGAAAGAAATGTAAATTTCAACACAACCAGAAAGAGATTTATTTTCAATATTTTCTATTTATTTTTATATTCATGAAAAACTCAATGTGAAACATCCAAATAAATGGTGCCAAAAGTTTATTGGAGTGTCATTTAATTCACTCTAAAAAACTATTATATTTTCACAGTCTCACAAAATAACAGATATGGGGGGCCTAACCCAAGGGAATGTGAAGAAATATCAATGGTCATATTCAACATACACTAATAAAAAAAGATAATTTTAAAATGAAAAATTAATTTGATTAATTTAATAGAAAAAATAAAATGATTTGGGGGTGATGTGTTACAAGATTTATCATCCAATATTAATGGTTTTCGGAAATATTGTTTATAAAAAACATGTTAGATTGAAATACCCAAAATTTCAGATAATTTACCGTTGTTTTATGTATATTGATTTTATATGATTTTTGGGTTATGTTTTTGGAGGTTACAAAAGGTTTTGGGTTCTTTTAAACTATTTCTTGAGGTGCATGGTTTCAGAATAGTTAGTAAAAACTTTGTTTTGTCTATAGGAAACTGTGCAAGGTGATGTTGGGAAACATATATTAGGTGCAATATTAGAGAATATTTTTTCCAAATCATTTGTATTCTAGGAGATAAAATTCATTTGAATTATAAGTTGAATGAAAAATTAGACTATCATTCACCAAACCATGTGTGCTAACCGCATGAGCATTTGGCATATGGATAACAGAACTGTAAGGATGATGTATGGGTTTCGAATATATGCAAACCAACTATGTCGATACCTTGGTGAGTTCTAGTAGCTCACACATAGTTGGAATATGGTTTGACAAAACCATTGACCTAACCATGTGATGTACAATTGATGCTCTAAAAATTTGACTTTAAATAAAATTAAATACCAAGATCCCTTAAATTCCCCTATTCTTCCCTGGGATATAACTATTATCAACTCACAGGCTCCCATGGAAATTTACTTTGGTTTGTATGAATAATTTGGTTAATCTTTGTGCATATGGTTATAATTTTTAGTAATTCAACATTTCCCCTCTTTCTATTTAGATCATATTGTATTATATTTACCAAATCATTAGATCCATTCTTCCATGGATTGATTTATATCCTATTTTTGTATATATTTATAAGATACTTTGGATATATTTAAGGGAAGATTATTCAAGGCTAGATTGATAATTTAAAAGTTCTGTTCTTTTGTTTTTTCATTCATTGACAGGTTGGTGGATTATATATATCTCCACTATTATATAACTTTATTTATTATTTTTATTTATATGTTTTTCATAAATTTTCTATGGAAACATTCATGATGGAAACTATTTTGGTTTATGTTTTTTGATTTTTGAAGATTGGATATCTTTTGGAAAATCATATTTACATATAATTTTTTAAAAAAAATATTTTAATAATATGGAATGTCTTTGATGAAATAAATGTGTTTAAAATTTTTTTTCAATGGAATACTTGTTATGGGTAAATTTATTGTCATAGAATTTGGAAAAATTAGGATGGTGTATAATCAAAGTGGACAGAGTGTGGTTAGATGTGTCACCATCAAGGAAGGAAGAATTACGGTCATAGAGTACCATAATCAATTGAAAAACCCATATTATGTCTATAGATGAATGGATTTGTGTGATTTAAGGTCTTTTTGAATTAATATAGTATCAGTTATGCAAAAATTTGATGAATAAAATATGGAATAATTATTTTTTTATCGCATGTATTTGAATTATGGATTTATGTAAATTTATAATAGCTTTTAATATGACTATTATTAAATGAGATAACATGTTCATATCCTAGAGTCATGTTGTTAGAATTATCAATGTTTAGTTATTTATATTATAATCACCTTACTCTGGGGAACATTGGTGTATTTAAATATATCATGTATCGATACACAATGCAGGGAAATTTATCATATTTTTGAAGTGATGAATCTTGATATTGTTGGAATGGTAGGTGGTGTTAGATCTTGGATATGGATCAGGTGGTGTTTAGGATGAGTTAATATTAGTGTCATTGGTTTATGTTATCTTCGGATTTAGCTTAGTTGGTATTCTTCATTCCATTTTAAATTTGATGTTGTATGTTTATTGGTTTTATATTGTGGTTTAATTACATTTACTGATGCATTATATAAGATGATTGTATGTTTATATTTTGTTTTTTCATGTTGTCCGATATCTAGAGGGAAAATAATCTACTTGAGGTTTCCTAATCCATTAGAATTTATTTTCCACCTTTGGTGTCTTGGGGAAGTAACATATGGTTATTGAAAATATATCTAGTCTCAAGATAATGATTTTGGGAAAGATGTTACAATTGTAATGAGTCTTGGTCGGTCCATCTGTCTCAGGGGATTGTAGTAAGGAGATAAGAATGTCTAAAATTTAAAATTACTACTTAAAAAGAAATAGGTATCCTTTTATGTTGAACATCATGTTACTGGGGTGTCAAAGTAGAAAAGTTGTCTAAGAAACTTCTAGATGTGTGGTCATCTCACCTTCATGAGTTTGGATGATGGGTGTTTCACATCACACAACATTTTAGAGACATTATACTAGGATTCAAATATCCATTTTGAGTTTAATGATTAATTATAATAGTTAAAATAGTTTATTTTTGTAAATTTTGGTTTTAATACTAATTGATTATAGATATTGAAATTATTCTCAGTCTTCAATTTATAGTCAGTGATGACTAAAAAGGGTTTTTTATGGTATTAGAGAATGGAACTATGTAGGAATCTTAAGATTCAAAAATAAGATGCTAATAAAAACGTGGTTGCACCTAATACATGGGTTTATAATCAAGTTTTCAATATAATCATTCATGTTATTCAACCCATTAATGGAGAAAATATGAATTATGAACATCAACAAGTGGACCACTATATATCGTTGAAGAAATAGAATCCACCAATTTTTCAATGGTATAAGGAACTGAAAAAAGTAGTGGTGTGGCTGAATTGAATGAACATAATATTTCCATTCATTTTTTACACTAGATGAATTGATAGTTAAGTTAGAAACTCATATGATAAAGTATATTTCAAACCAATGGTGGGATTTACCTATCAAAACTAAAATGAATTAGATTATTACATGTGAGGAATTTGAATAATTTCTAAAAAAAGTTCTATTGGTACACAATAAAAATCATGGTGGTAGATAATTTCCTAGCATGAAATAATAGAGTATATCTATGACAGAATATACAGCTATGTTTAGTAATGTAATATGTTTTACCCTATAATTTTCAGTTAGAACATCATTAAAGGCACCCATCTTTGAGTTTGGAATGGGAGTGGATATTCTCGTAAAGATATATTTTCTTTGTCTTACATATTATACAGAGATGGTAAATAGATAATTGGTGGTAGAAAGTTATATTTTATAAAATTAACAAGGAGGGAGTAAGTTTATCTCCACAATAATAGCTGGGAATAAGTATAATAGGGACATCGACTTCTAATGTGGTAGAGTGTCTTAGAATCTGACCATGTGATCTTTTAATTTATCCCCATAGAACAATATAAATCCTCATTTCATTAAATTTGGTTTTATTAATCATAATAATAAAGACTATATACAACCACATAGTGCTTGTAATAATTGTAATTACATAATATACCTCTATCATTATTATTGTATCACTCCAAAATCTTGTGCTGGAGACACATCTAAACTTTCTCAAACATTCTATGCTTCGAAAGTGAGATCTCATTAAATTAGCTATCAACCTCATAATAGATAAATCCATGGTGACTCTAGAAACACAATGACCCCTTAGCTTATGAAATATTATTAGAGAACAAATATCCATAGTGGAGCTATTAAATAGTTGTATGGTATTGGGAAGATGATTATGGATGATGAATATAATCATTTGACAATGTATTTTGATTCTTTCAAATTATACAAAATTGTATTCTTTGTTTGAAATGGTTGAATCCCACCCTTTGATTGATTTTTTTATTAATTTTATTGGTTTTAATGATGAAATGTTTCCTTATATTTTGAAACATCAAACACATCTCAAAAAATAGAAGTGTCGAGCCTTTAAGTGTGCAACGTGTGCCATAACTATTTAAGAGAGTTTAAGGGATATTTCTATATTATTGAGATTGATATCAATGAATTTATTTATGGAATAATGTTTTTTCATCGTTTAAGGTCCTCATAAATTATTATGATTTAAAGGTTAGTTTCGCTTCTTTAATGGGGTGAAGCATATCGTTTAAGGGGACTGGGATGTGAATGCTAGTAGAAAAGGACCTTTGGTATCAGTACTTGGGATTATCTCCTACATGTTGAAATTGGTTAATTTGATGTCATTTGACAAAATCAAACATAGAGATGATACCGCAATATATAACAAATATCTTCATGTCTTTTTTGATAATTCATCTAGGTTTCCACCTGATAGAGAGGTAAAATTTATGATTGATCTCCTACAAGAGATTGGTATTATCTATTGTTTGTATTATACGATTTAAATGATAGAATTGATAAAATTTGATGTCAAGTAAGAATATTTGGATAGAAAAGGGTTTATTCAACTGAGCATTTCTCATTGGGTAACACTTATTGTTTTTTGTTAAAAAAATATAGAAATATTATTTATTATATGTATAATTTAAAAATTGATTAAGATAATGAATCTGTATCCTATTCCATGTATCGATGGTATTTTTTTATCAATTACGGAGAGCCTATTGGTTCTCCAAAATTGACATACAATCTTTAAATCATTAACTGCAAGTTTAGAAGGAGGATATTAGGTTTATAGAATCTAGGACACATTTTGGTCACTATGTTTATGTGATTATGATATTCGGTCATATGAATGAACTATAAGTATTTATGGAATTAATGAATCAAATATTTTATAGGTAACTTTATTCCTTTACAGGGGTGTTTATTAATGATATTATGGTGTATTATATGTAAAAGGATGATCTTGAACAAGAATTGGATATAGTTTTGGTCATCTTGCGATAACATTACCTTTATGAAATGTTTTCAAGTTTCATTATCAGACATGGGAGGTATGTTTTCTCAAACATGTCATTTATAAGAGAAACTATTATATCGATCTTCAAAATATAGTGGTTATAATATCTTTTAAACCACAGAATAATGTTTTTTAGATGCATAAATTCCTTGGATTAATTGGACATTACAATCTATTTTTTCATTATTTTTTACATTTTTCATTATCAAGGACATCATTGAAAAGGAAATGTGTTATTTATAATGGGTTTATGAGTGGAATAAGTATTTTAAATATATTATGTTTCATCTTAAATCGTATCTTATCTTTAAATTTATAGTGTTAGGATACGGGTTTGTAGTATATTATGACGCATCAGGATCTTGGTTGGGATGTGTGATCTTGCAGAGATATAATGTCATTTCTTATGGCTCACAAATGACATGGATTCATGATAAAAACCGAACAACGAATGATTTTGAATTAGTTTTAGTAGTTCATATCAGAAATACATGGAGAAATTATATTTTTTTTTGAGAAATTTTTGGAGTTCACTAATCATAAGAGAATGAAACATATTTTCTCCCAAAGGGATTTGAACCTAAGGATATGTGGATGGATGAGAAAACTATTGATTTTTGAATTTGATTGATTTTATACTATAGGAAAAGTAAATTTTTCAATTGTTTAATTGAGTAGAATGTATTATATAAAGTTGGGTAAAGAGTCTTCATATCAATGATAGCTATTTTATGATATATATGATATGAATATGGTTTCTCTTGGGAAACTTGATATTGTAGTTTACATTCATATTTAACTTTTTTCGGATTTAGTTTGGATGGTTAAAGATTATCTTAAAATATATACTATATATGTAACTATAAGGAAAAAAATCAATCACAGGATGACCATTGAGGGATTTATTCTAGATGGGAACTGTGTTCTTCTTTTCGATTTCATATTGAATACCCTCCAACTAATCTGGAATAATAACTTTATACCTTCCAACATTCAGGATTCTCTATTCATCCTATCATCCATAATATGTATAAATTACTAATATAACTATTTTTGTTGGAGATATTTTCTCAATATTCCTCACCTATCATTAGGTCAAGTTGAAACACCAATGAGTAGTTGTTATGATCATCTCTTTAGTGATTCCCATGTATAAATGGGATTAGTCACATGTCTACCAAGAAGGTCCTATAAAAACGGTTACATATAGGTGACTATGGATTGGCTTATGAAGTAATCCCACTTTATACCTATTCACGAATGAAATATGGTGGAGGACGTTTCTATAACTAATATTTAGTGTGTTTTATTGATTCATAGAATTCTAGTTTTTATGTATTTGATCAGGACCCGAGGTTTATATCTCAGTTTTGGATGTCCTTAACACAATCCGTTAGAACCCATTTGACCATGAGCACTTATTATCATACTCATAGGGATGAGCAATAAAAATAGAAAATAAAAACATTGAATGAAATTATTATATCATGTGTGAATGGATTTTGGAGGATTAGGGTTGGATCCTATTCCACTAGTAGAGTTATCATAAAAAATATTTATCAGGACTTTATACATATGAATCCTTAAAAAGAATTATATGGATATCATTTTCATTATCCAGTTTTTTTTTGTGTTTTAAAAGGTGAGACATACATTAATAGACCTAGAATAGAACAAAGGAAAATGAAAAATATTCATTTCACAATAATGATAATGGACATGTCTTAGATTTATTTTAAATCATTTACAGATCATCATCGATGACAATAATCATTTAAGGTGGATGATTATGTTTCCTTGAGAATATTTCTTATGTTAGGGAATTATCAATTTGATAAATAAATTATCATATCTCAATGGTATTATATCCATTTATATATTATTGAATCATTTGATGATGTGGCTTATTGGTTGGATTTATTTCTATAGTTCAGTTCCCTATATATCATGTTCACTGTATCTCAATTGATGGTGTACCATACTGATCCTAACCATGTTATTCAATGGGAACATATTGATATTGAATATATTCTATGCTGATTCATGTGCCAGTACATACTATGGATAAGAAATAGAATCTCTAATATGGAAAAAGAATCAGTTTTTATGATTTTTATTGAATCGTGGTCTGATTAAAAAAGGCATGGGATAATGAAAAAAATGGAGCAATGGACCAAGGTAATCCAAAGCAACATCAGTCTTCCACATTCCAAGTATATAAAGACCAAACATGGTTCTATTTTAAGTTACATCACTTTTTTATTAATTGTGGGATAAAATAATTATTTGGTTATGTTTTAGGAGATCTGGAAGGTTTTGTTTCCTTTTGGATGTGTATATAGAGTTTGACAGTTTAACCAGTTTTAGTAGAAATGTTTCACTATCTCTATGAAAATATGGAAGGATATATAGAGAGATATATATTAGGAAAATGGAGTTCACAAAATATGTTCATAATTGTATAATAAAATGGTTTATAGATATAAGATAAAATAATGGTTTTCATATGGATTACAAAACTCTGCATGATAACCATTTGAGGTGTTGAACTAGAGACAATAGCACCAAACAATAAATAATTTTTTTCCAAACTATGCAGAATAAACATCCATCATCCTGGGTGATTTCCAGTAGCATGGACATGGATAAAACATGGTTTGAAAAATTATGTAGCCTAACTATGTGACATACAATTAATTATCTAAAAACTGTATTTAAAATTGGATTAAATCCCTATAAGCCCTCATTTTTACCTAATATTTACCTAGTATTGAACACCTCTCATCATCAAGACTCACAAGGAAATTTACTATGGGTCCAAGGAATATTTTAGTAAATCTATGTGTGTTAGTGATTTAGAGTTGTTGGCAAGTATTCATTTCAATCACATTCTCTTTAGATCCACTCATCTTCCCTTTCTCAAAACATTAGTGTAAGACCCTAAGTATTTGTGATATATTTTTTTAAAATGCAAGTAATTTCATTTATGTATTTCATTAAACTAATTCAAAAATTAGTTTTACATGACATCAACGTTTCACGCACTACTAGACAATAATTTCTCTTACATCACACACAACACCAATTTGGCGTCTATTACATTCAAGACCAAGTGTAAAAGGGAATATAATAACCCGATAATTGAAATTTTATTTACTATCTTAAAATAAATATAATATATTATACTGATTTTAATTAAAACCACACCTAGTTAGCATTCAATAAATTAATGATCTATTTTCTTCGATAGCCTACACTACACACAAGACTGAATATTTCAAGACAATAATTGTTTGTTAAAAAATTATTATTTAATATAACCTAACCATTAAATAATTAGTTATGAATATTATAAACTAAAATATGAATTTGTTTTGGTTTATTCAAATGTAAAATTAATTCATTTATTACAAATTAAATATAAATAAAACTAAGAACCAAATGAATATAAAAAAGAATATTATTATTATTTTCATGCTTCCAAAAGAGTTTTATCTTGAGAAAATAAATTAATCATAGTTACTGAGATATTTTAATAAGTTATATATGTTACCTATTCAATAAAATATTATTTATATTAATCCATTAGATTTTATAAGCATAAGGTATTAAAAACCCCAATTTCACACATAAAAACCAATATTTTTAAAAGGAAATTTTACCCCCTCTTAATGGTTAACCCATTTAAAATACATATTTTGACCATTTTTAAAAAAAATAAAATTTCAAAATACACATAATATTTTTAATCTAAACATAAAAATTATCCTAGGGTGAATTTTTGGTATTTTCGATGATGATTCATTTTTAATGAATATTTAAAAATTCTGAGTTTTAGATCAAAATTTATTTTTACCTAATTTATTTATAAGGTTAAATTATTTTTTTGGATTGGTTTTAATGTTTAAATATATAATATTTTTACCTATTAATAAAAGTTATGTATGTTTAGAAATTTTAAATTTGAAATAGACTATGAAAACATAGTAAAATTTTGAATGTTTTTACATTAAAAACCTCTATTATTGTCCCACCTTTGAGATCAATTTTAAATTAAATTCTACCACTTATGTTATTTTAATTTTTAAAATATATTACATATTTTGAATAATAATAATTTATAATTTATAGTAATACCAACATTTGTTTACAAAAAATATTAGTGAAAGTAATTAAAATTAATTGCAACGATTAATCTCAAATTATGCATAATAAGGAACTAAACCTTAACCATAAGTACTAAAAGACCTATAAACATGTCCAAGAGTTATTTTATGGACTTATTTAAACCCCATACTCACATTTATAGAATTGGTTCTACTATTGGATCCACTTTTAGTGTGAAAAATGTGTATGGAATTTCTTTCTCAAAATATTACACGAGTTACTCTCCTCCTCCGCTATAAATGGAAAAAACATGTCCTACTTCATAATAGATATAAATCCACATAGGTTGTGCCAAGATATCCACAAATATCTTCAAAAAATCTATACCCAAGACCTTGAATTCCAACTTTGTGAAAAATGGATTCTATGTAATCCCTGTAGTATAAACCAAATGTAGTTAACTGGTTTTATGTTATCATTTTCCAATGATCTATATTTTTAATTTTATTATACACTCACTATAATAGTATAATTACAATATTACATAAAAACTGTATTATAAATATACAATAACATTTTTAGATTATTATTTTTACCTTAACTTACACACACCTCTATCTAATGGGTAACAAACGTACTATTTCTGGGTATATTGAACTACAACATCACAAAATGATAACTTTTCATTTTTACATTAGCACCTCTCATTGTAGAAATTATGATGATAACAATATTTATATATGAAATATATTATATATATAATATTTTTCTTTGTATGTAATATTTATTTATAAAATACCATTTTTCTTTCTATATTTTTTAAATACGATAATGTTTTTTGAGTTAGTGTGGACAACTACCCCCACAAAGCGATGTGAATGTTTCATGCCATACATGGAATGTAAAAAGGATTTTATAAATAAAAATACGTAATATATATAATATATATGTGATACTATAATTATAATATAAATATATAACTTAATTTTAATTATTTTAATATCAAATAACGGAATGTAGTGTTCATGCGTACGTACGTCCTACCGTCTCCATGAATGATGTATTTCATTTCTTATCCTCAAACATTATAGATTGTTATAAATACATATGTAATGAATATATAAGAAAATTAATTAATGTATTACTTTCTATATATGACTAAATAATCATCTATGTAATAGGAGAATATGATAACAACTCAAAACATACTAGAGAATACAAGGCATTTAATACCCAAAATAGTAAAAATAATGGATTATTGTTAACAAATGGGTAATAGGATATTAAAAGAAGATTATATATATTATTATAAAACTTTACATGGTTCTAGAATAGGTTATTAACATATTTTAAATTATTATACCTGATAATAAGTAACACAAAACCAAAGGAAGGTTATGGTAAGGCAATTTTATCTCACCTTAATTTTTGTGAGATACATGCTATATTGACCACTCAGTTTTTTTGTGTGGTTTATGTAATTAATATTAATGAATTATATTTATATTATAATAAATTTTATTGGTATTTAATTTTAAATTTTATGATATTTAATTAATTGGGTTTAATAGTCAAAAGTTACATAATCGGTAAGACAGTTTTGTCTCAATTTTCCTTTTTTAAGACTCATGTTTTGTTATGCACCAAAATTATTTTTTGAGGTGTATATAATTCCACTTTACATGTTATATAATGAATATAATAATTATCATGGAATATTAAGATTCATTTAGTGTCCTTTTCTTACATGGAGAGTATGATTCCAAATTACAAAGTCATTAGTGTTTATTAAAAAATCTCATCTCTTTTCGAGATTATCAATGATTATGTTTATTTGATGAAATATTATGTTCCATATATGAAGAAAAATCATGGGTTTCCTTATAATCTGTTTATTAAATATTTATCCATGTATTATTACCAATTAACACTAATTTTTAATTAAAATAATTAATAAAATGGGAATATGACCACATTTCTCTCTTTAGTCGGAAATCTGACAATCTTTCTATCTTGGGTAAGAAATATATATTATTTCAAAAAACATGTTTACCAAAATGTTTTCAAATGATACATGATTATAATTTTTAATGAAAAATTATATTTAAAATGTCTCATTTTTCGTGCTTTATTTATATGTTTTCAAAGTATATTCAAAGCAAATGATTATCAAAGTGATTTAATGCTTCTTTCATAAGTTATCAAGAAAAAAGGTTTTAAAAAAGTTCCCAAGATTTCATTATATGTTCTCATATTTTTTTCAACAAACAAAATTTCAAAAAAATTATCAATAATTTTTTATATGTTTTCAAATAAAATGGTTTTCAAAAAGTTTTCAAGATTCTTTTATAATTTTTGATGTACAAGTTTTTCGAAACGTTTTTATAATTATATATTTTAAATGTATTTTCAAGATATTGTTTCAAAATGATTTCAAGGAAATGTAATTTCAATATGTTTTATGTTTTTAGGAAATCATTTTTCATGAATAAAAGACATTTTTCTCAAGAAGTTTCTTAAAAAAAATTCAAAAATTATTTCCCAACTTAGATAACATTTGATGGTGTTACTAATTCCTTTATAGGGAAATGATTCAATTATACCATTAATATCATATCTATGAATGGTTATTTTTTTGATGGTGTGATGTTTTTGAAACCTTTTTCTCTTTCACTAGTTATATACACTACTACAAAACTCAAGTTTAACAGCGTTGGTATTTATCCGCACGAAATAAGAACTAATAAATGAAATTGTTAATAGAGATAAAGAAATCGATGATAAATTTAACCATTTATCAGCATTTTATTTTTTTTACTGATAACAGTACCATTTATCAGGGCTTTTGTTTTAGCACTGATAAAGGATACCCTTTAGAAACACTTTATTTTTAGAAGTGATAAAGAGTTCTTTTAGGTGCACTAAATTTTTAGTACTCCTATAGGAGTCATTTATCATTATTTTTTTAGTGATGATAAAGGGAAAAATAATTAAATTAATAAAAAAATAATTTATTAAAGAAAATATTACAATTTTTATTAAGTAAATAATTATTGAAAAAGTAATAAATTTATTATAATATATATACATTATAAATACCAATAAACATTATATTTAAAATATATAGAAATGAAAAAATGAAAATTAATCAAATGAATATTAAAAACAGGTAAATTGATAAAAATATTAATCATATTATTAATAAGATAATTATTGATAATGTTAATAAATAGTAAATAATAAATATATAGATATTTTACTATATTTAAATATTATCTATATATTAAAAAATAGTTATGCACTATAATGAGTGAATAATGGTTTATAATTAAAAACTAATATGAATTACAAATACTAAATAATTTCATAGAGTGATTGACTTATAATTGAATGTTGTTTTATTTTTCAATTTAGCGTAGTTCAAATTTGTGTTATATTGATTTCACATACACCTAAATAATGCATTTTTATATACAATGTCCACACACAATAATTATCAATTTTACAATATTTTTAAAGTGTACTTATTTTTAATTTATTCAATTTCTGTCATTTTTAACTTGCATGGACTTAAAATTAGATATTCGTTAATAATGTAAAAGAATCAATAAAAAATATTCTTACAAAATATTTATGAATAAATATATTTAAAAATGTACATACTATATTTAAAAATTATATATTTATAATTATAAATAAATAAATATGTTGTTAAAAGTCTTTAAATAATTATAAATAAATAATTATATATGTTGAAATAATTATAAATAAATCATTATATACATTTAAATAATTATTATAATTATAATAAATTTAGTTAAATAATTAATATATTAATTACATTTATATTTATATATACAAATTAAATAAATATATATAAATATATAAATATATAGAATTATATTAAAATTATTTTTTGAAAAAATTTATATTATTAAAATATAAAATTATATATTTAAATAATTGTAAAATTATAATAAATATTTTTAAATAAGGAATATATTTACTATATTTATATTTGTATATATATATATACAATTTTTTTTATTTATTATTATAATTATAAATCATCTATCATCGCTAAAGTAATAAGTGCTGATAAAAGTGATATTTATCAGCACTAAAGATTTAGTGCTGATTAATATATATTTTATCAGTTAATTTTTTTAAACATATGTATATGTCTTTTATCAGTTCTTAAATAACAAGAACTGCAAGAAGGACTCTTTTTTAGTGATTTTTAAAAGCACTATTAAAAGTGTCCTGATGTAATTAAAAAAACTAACATGTTACATACCTATCAAGATATCAGGAAAAAAACCTTGTTGTGATCCCTTTGACGACGCTTCTCATTCATTCTACCCTTTCTAGAAAACCAATGTTCACCCACCTTTCCCTCAATTATTTCACCCTATGGTACCATATATGTTCAATGGTGTTCAGAATATTTTGTTCTCAACCTCAGAGTACAACACGACATCAGATCTTCTCGATAGGTTGATCTTTGAGTCTTGGGGGTTACAATATAGAGAAATGGTAATTATCCTTCACAAAGGGAACAACATGATTCAGCTTTATTTTGAAGAAGATATGTCTTGGGGTTTGACTAGTTCCCCCTCCTCCATAGATACAATGACTTTAAATTCTATCTCTTCAGGTGGTCATCTAACTTCCATATGATGCACGACATTCCAACAACAAAGATTTGGGTTAGTTTCCCCATGCTCCATTTACCTTTTCAAGACCTAGTGATTATATGTATGGTATGGAATATCATTGGTAGATATTTATGTTCTAATTGTAGAACCTAGTCAGTTTATCAATACAGTTCTACTCTATTTTTCGTGTAAGTTGATGTCTTGAGTGTACCTAGGGATTATATTTTGATTATAGTGGGGGAAGAATTTTTATTCAAGTAGTTTGTGTGGTTGGAATTGTGTGTTGATTTATTTGGTTCCTATAATTGGTTCATTTTGTATTTTCCTATATGTGAGGGACTAAGAATTGGGAATAATAGTAGGTTACAGTTTTTAGAGATAACAACAAGGGATTCAAGCATGGGGTTGGTGAAGGGCCAATGGGGAAGAGTCAGTTAGTCATCTGATGAAGATTATACTTGATAGGTCAGTTCTGATTGTGCTGTTTGGTGGGGCGGAGCATGTTCTTTTGAAAAAATTGGCATTAAATCTTCCAAAGTCATGGATTTTATTTGCCTTGACATGAGCTCTTCCTCTTCTGACTTCCCTTTATCATTCAGATCATGCCTCTTATTTTATGATTGACTTTATAGGACTAATCATTTGATGAAGATAGATTTATTGTGTAGGAAGAGGTAGAAGACGAAATCAGTTGTTTCAACATTGTTTTTAGAATTTCATGAGTTTGATTGATTATTTTCTTGATCATCCAATCATTATACTTATGTGCATTTTTGTTTTTTACTTCCTTCCATTCTCATTCTTTATCTGGATTAGTAGGAGTAACACATGCTACTTGGGAAGATAAACTTTTTAGTTTCACATGTCTAGATTTTACCATTTTTTCCAGAGATCAATGAAAAAAAAATATTCCAGGATGGGATGCCCCAACATTTGATGAAACATATAATAATTTAGAATATATTCATCTCCTTCCTTGTTTGGTTTTTTCATCCTTTGGAACTAAACCAAATTGTTCTCCAAAGATGAAATGATGTAACCGTGATCCTTTTCATTTTAAAAAGAATAAACTTTGTTCTTTAACTCCTCAAACTATCTCCACCATTGAAAGTTTTGTTCATCTTGATGTGGCAGTCATTATTTCTGATGCTTGAGAGGTGGATCCCTTCAGAATGATTAATGTTTTGAAGTAGATGTAGGTATAGGTTCTAGTTTGAGTGTGACAATATTAGCATCTACTTTCGATGTTATCCTCCCCAGAGATGATGGGATTAAACTACATTTATCTGCTGTTTCCACAGTGGAATCCTATACTTATTGGGAGATTTAATAAAGGTCTCGAAATCCCATTATGTATTACATATGTATTAGTGGTGTGCATAGATCATCACAAAAAAATTCAACACAAATTGGTAGAAATTAATTTTTATGGAGTGATAGATTTAAAGAATATTATAATCCATTACATGGAGAAATGAAATATAAAAATCCTTCATTATATATTTTTTTTCAATTTGAAATATTATATAGTGTTGAGCTGAATTGGAGAAGGAACTTCTGACAGAGATCTTCCCATCCAATAATTGATCGAGATAGAAACTTTTATACCAGATAAAAAGATGGCCCCTATAATGATTGTTCAAAGAATCTAAGCATTAATGATTCTTATTATTGTGGGGTCCCCATAATGCGATCAAAATGAGAAACCAATGTGTTAAGTGCTTCTCCAGATCTCCTAAAACATTAATGATCAAATAATGTAGTATTCACAATGTTTGGTGGGGGTGGAATCAGGTCCACCCATTTGGGTTAAGCTTTCTTTTTTGGATGTACTAGTGCACTAAATTTTTCCATAGCATATAATTTAATTATTAATGCCTCAATTGTGTTAATATGAATTTGTGGAATATCTAGCTGATCCGGGACCTGTACAGGTACAATAGATAGTATGAACTGGAACATTACTGGAAAACCCACTCATGGTGGTGCTGGTATGTTTTTTGGATAACCCATTGGGACATGCCTATAAGGATGTGTTTGATCCCTCCCTAGATGTTTAACCAATAGAGAGAATTCATTATTATCATTTCTATTTGAAAAAAATACTATTTTATGAGGAGTTCCTACAGGATGTGAAAAATGATGATATACTTTATGATTATACTGGGAAAAAAAGATGCTTTCAAGTAACTCTGTATTGAGTCTTTTTGACTACTTCATCTCCCCTTCTTTCTAAGAAAGTACTTTTTCAAGAGAAATAGATTTACCTTTTCTAGTGGAAATGTGAGATGTAATCTGAACATTACTTTTCCCCTTGTTAGATTCCTTTCAAAGGGGTGGGAGTTGGTTACTTGAGGGAATACCTAGATTTTGGGTAGGAAATTGATTTCGAGTATGCACACCTCCAATAATTTCTTCATTGTATACCTTGTGATGGATTATAAATTCATCTTACAACTTCTCTAAACATGTATCATTCAATGGAGGATCTTCTATAATGGTATTATTGACATTCACTGACGCATAATGCTTTGGTGGAATTTTGTTAGTATCTTGGTAAGATCATATCATTTTGTATATTCAATGAGACTCAGTTATCATATATGATAAATTCTCGCGAACTATTTTACGAACATTATTCTAAAGTGAATCCTTGGATATTTCAGTTTAGCATTTATTTTGTAGATTCTTCTCTAATCGTGAGAAAACTAACTTCTCTTTAGTAGTGTATTATAAAGGTGAAAAATTCCTGAGCCCTATGAGATGGGGTAGTTCTTGTTCTTCTTCTTAAAACTTCCAAACATTATTTATTGAATTCAAAGGTTGAATTAAATAAAACCCCATTCATGTAGGATGGGGTGGCTCTAGAACTGATATGTCTTATATTTTTAGTTGTTTCTCTTTTGATTTTGTGAGTTTTTGTCCAAAAATTGGTTGGGTTTATTATCCAAAAACCATTTAAACCAAATATTTCCCAAGGATGATGTGCTATATTAGAAATTTCCTTCATCTGATGGGTGTCATCTTCTAAGAGGGAGGACTACATAATGTTCTCGGATTCTTGATGCAATAGTATGTCAATAGTTTTCAATATTTGGGTCTAACACTCATGAGAGCTTGTTGAGGCATGTTCTTCATAATATCCTTGATTACACACAAAATATTTTGATTTTAGCTGACCATGGGATAAAACATTTTATGAGAAAACATTTTGTGGGATTTGTTTATTTTGGAGGTCATTGAAATGCAATGCACCATGTGCACCCCATCCTCTGACATGAACACCTGATGGAGTATCATATATTAATTGGTGTATCCTCTTTAGTACATAGAGGCATTCACATTTAATAGTTCCCTTCATATTCACAACCATTGGATATTTGGATACTGAGTGAGATTCCACGTCGATTTGGCATTGCATCCCTTTTATTAACTTTACATGACTTTTATATTCATAAAATGGAAATACTTTGGCTTTCACATGATGATGATTATTCCAGAATATGACGTGGGTATCATGAATGCAATATTCTTCCATCAATTATTTAATTTTGTGTTGAGAGCATTATAAAGGAAATAACATGACTGGTATTTTACCTTTATCCAATTGTTTTCTCATAATAAACATATATTTTTCATATAATTCCTCTGGTTTCTCCACTTGGTCCAACCAGAGTGGATTCTTCTCGATTGTTTTATTACAAAAAATGGAATCAATTTTTTTCCTCTACTATATTAAAGAAAAATGTCCCAAGGGTGGTGTAGAGAAGGATTGTTCCCTTAGGATGTCTTCTTATTGGTAAAGTATTTCAACTATTAGTGATAAGGCATAAAAAATGACTAGACTTATATATGAATCTGCATCAAGATAAGATGGATTTCTCATAACTACATTGTCTATTATGGAATTATCATGACAATGAGAGACACAACTATAGAGAGATCTTTCATAGAGAATCTCATTAGTGGGAGGACCACCATAGTGGATTACATAAAAAGATAAATCCTATTACTTCTTGGTGTTATGGCCACACAGAGGGTTGTTGTGGATCTCATATGGAGATATTCTCTCCAGAATGACCTAATTTTTATGAATATAGCCTTCATGATAAAGCATACAATGAGGAACATCAGAATTAATGCCACTGCTCCTAGTAATTAGTAATTATAGGGTATAATATTGTGTTGAAACAAATAAATGATTTAATCTTTCAACAATTCTAGCATTAATAGAAGCCATATCACAGATGGGATCTCGATTTTTCAATTGTGTTTGGAGACACTTCTTTTTATATGCTCTTTTACACATAGTTGGTGCCACTTACTAGGAGAAGTGGTTAGCATGGGAATGTGTATGTGCCTGCCTTAGAGTGGTAAACAGAATGGGCTTATTATCTCCAATTGGAAAGGGTGTGTGTTCCTGATACGATTTTCAATATGATACGGGGTAGTGTTCCCCATAACCCTCCCAGACTAGAACGAAAGTGTGTATTTTATCTAGGATGGCATGTCTATGAGTCCCTTGTAGTGTGGGGAAAGAATTATGTGTCTGTTCCCATGGTACTACGGAAGTGGTTGTTATGATATTATGATAGGTTTCTAGAATATGGTAAGTAATGTGTATGTTCCTTATGGTTGTTTTCCACCAAGAATTCTTGAAGGAAATCTTTTAATGCTAACAGATGAGACTGTTGTCTTAATTGGTGAGTGTAAGCAGGTGTATGTTCTTGCTTACCAGTTTCCACCATATTTGATTTGTGGGCTTCCTTGAATGCTGTTATGCAACCCTGATAACTGGCTGATAGTTTTTAAATAGGTGTATGTGCCTGTTCACGGTACTCAATTGGATTTATTTGGTGGGTCACTTCAAGAAGAGTCTGTTGGCTAATGGAATTAGGAAGGACGAGTGTATGTTCCCATTCATTATTTTCCATCATGTTAGGTTGATGGACTTCTACAAAGGGGAAAATTTAAGAACTTTCTCCCTATTGGATGAACTTTTTCCCCATAGGTTCATCATGCATGGCTGGGTCTGAGGGACCGACACTGAACAACCGAAGTCATCACCCCCATCATGTTGGGCGTTCACTGCCGCACGATTATACTGATGATTATTATTGATTGGATCCATCATAAAGGACCCTTGAATATTTGATTTGAAGCCATGAGTAACCTGTTGATCCACCTACCTATAGTATGGGAGGGACTAGTTGTTTCGTTCCGAGGATAAGGACCCGAAATGTTTGAAGATTGTAGTTTGTACCATCTTCTTCTTAACCAGCAGTCATTGATGACCGAATGATCATGGGTTTTTGTTAACATAGAGACACTATCGGGAAGCCTCCAAGGTTGGTATAGTACCATGTTGACAGTATTCCCATACAAGTACATTGGATACCCATCGTTGAAGTCAATGAGTTGGTGATGACATCCTTCCAGTGGATGAGGATCCAGCTTGAACAATGACTGTGGAATTCACGAGGTGAAAAGAAAAAAAAATCCATTTGGGATGAAGGGAGTTCATGAGAAAACATGAAAAAAAAAATGAACTCCTTTAAAGAAACATATTTCGGATGGATACATGTGTGATTTATTCCTCTGTCTAGACATATTTTATCAATTCATAGGGGCCTGACATGTGGGTCACAATATTTAAGTGGTTAAGGATTCATGTCAGGTTCACCATTTTTGTTTTGTATGTTCCTCGGAACATGTGTTATGGTTAGGAATCGCTACATCTCTGTGGTTTCCATTGGATTTATTTATGGAACTAGAAACATTAAATAGTTATATATCCTAAATGGACCTTCTTTCTAAAGGTTGAAATTCTTTTATTTTGAACTTACGATACTTAAGAACATGCATTGGTTGAGAGGATGGGAGGTTAGACTCTTAACACCATTTTAAGGGGAATTATTTCCTACTCTGG
This sequence comes from Viscum album, assembly GCA_963277665.1. Lineage (NCBI taxonomy): Eukaryota > Viridiplantae > Streptophyta > Magnoliopsida > Santalales > Viscaceae > Viscum > Viscum album. Next base: position 855,154,109 of record OY728139.1, read on the forward strand.
GGATCTATTAGAGATTTGAGATATTTTAATGAATCCTTAATAATTTACAATGTATAACATAGGTTCCCATGGGAATTTCCAGTCAAATATTAGCATGAGTAAAATTTAGAATCATTCATATGTATTTGAGGTTCTCTATCAATGATATTATTTCATATACTATTTAGATATTCTTTTAACAATATGTATGATAATACTGGTTTCTAATCTACTTAGTTGGGAACACTAGAATTTATCATCATCTAGTGAGATGAAAGACTGTTTTGATGTAAGGATCATACCGAAAAATGGGCTACTTATATTTATTTTTTAATGGAATCATAACTATCATAGTTCGGTGCCGCTTAATAGGAAACATCTTATCATTTAATGTTGTGTTATAAGGACCTATTTGTACTGTTTAATGTCATTCGGTAAGGATATCTATGCGAAAGGTTCTTAGTCATAGTTTGGTACAAGACTTATTCCTAAGCATCCTAACAAATGTGAAATGAATATGAGTTTCCAAGTTGGATTATGCCCTATTGGGAATATGGTCCAGGAAGAAAAGGGATGATTTGGAGTTTTGGGGTTGAACCATATAGTGGCTTCTTATGTGTCTCATTTGGATGGGAATCACCAGCCCACATATTTTGATTAGACTCATAGGAGAGTATAGTCCTTTGAGAGAAATTAGTTTGGGATTACTTCTTAAAAAGGATGCCTATGTGATCTGGGGGTTTAATTTGGGTCTTACTCCTAAAGAGGATACCCATTTATGGATGAAAATGAGATGGATCTCAATCCTTAATAATTCTTCCTATATATCCCAATTATTTTGGGAATCAGAGTTCATGTTGTTCAAGAGAGGTGGGGTGTTTATTAAAATATTTTGATCATCACAAATCACTAATCTCAAGTGACTAATGCTTGGCATGAGAAACAAGAGGATATCAAAGATTCAACCAAGTCACATCCACTTCTCCTCCTCTGGTGGTGGAAAAGGACTGTCCTACGGTGGCAATGGTGGAAGAGGTTGAGGTGACCGTGGAAGAGGGAAATTCTACATGCCTTCCCTATATTCACTTTTCATTAGACAATGGCCCAATGTAATGAAAGAGTGAAGGTGAAGGAAGTATAGAAGAGAAAGACTATAACATACAACTTGAATTTTTAGGGGCATACACCAGGATGGTTTCCATAATATTGGTCAGGTTGGGGAAGGATACTTTTCATTTTTCTAAAAGTAAAAGTAGGTCTAAACTAAACCTCCCCTACTAGATACCCGAGGTTATGGGTTTTAGGGATTATTAGGGGAGAAAATAACAGAGACACTAATCCTCCAAACTAGGAACCTCTTAATAATGTTAATGGGGAAATTTCTATGGGACTGTGGATATAAAAACCCACATACACTCCATGAATCCTAACCCAATTGAGAAAACGAATGATGGAAATGTCATACTACATATATACAATCCCAAATAGCATACACACTGATGTACCCTTCTCAATGGTTTTATATTTTAGGAGTTTCTGGTGGAGGTTTCATTATAATCTCATTCGGACAATGGAGCCAATGATGAAGAATCCTTAATATGAATGGATTTGAAGAAGTATTTATGAATGGTTTGTATATACTTAAGGGAAAAATTGAGTCCAATAAGGGTGCCCAAGTCAGTATTTGGTGCACAGGTATGGGCGTGTAAGTAGGCTTGGGAAACCAATTCTTAACCTAAGTGACCAATAAACTATATGTTAATACTTTTGTGAGACATGACTAATGCCTTCATGAGTATTCAAAGGTATTCCCAGATGTGGGGCTCTCAAGTTCCTCTAATTGAAATTGGTGGATCAAAAGTATTGCTAATTTATGGTGGTTGGGTACTTTAGGCGTGCAAGTGTTATGGATTTCAAACACTAAAGGCACATAATTCCTCTGGTTATCCTTAAATTTCTCAATTCTAAGTGTTAAAGAACAACCGTGATGGTTTCAAAAGACTTAGGTGAAGCACCAGGGTGACCAGAGAAACAATTAGGCTTTAGAAAAACTCTTTTTTACAAATGATGGCCCCAAGGGACTATTTATAGGAAAAAAGAGAACATGGGAGAATTGGGATTGGGCACTCCAGTATATTGGATGCTAGAATTGAGGCACGCATTTGGATCACATACCACCAGTGATTTGGCTTAAATTGGTAATTTATTTGACGACTTAGCCAAAATAACTAATTCATTCAACTCCTGCAAGGTGGGGCGTAGGTATTTGTGCACAATTACCTTGGGAGCCTATTTATGGACATAACCAAAATACCTAATCCATGACAAGAGATATGTTCCCCCACATACTTTCTTGGGCTCATTGCAATGTTATAATCCCAGCCCTTCAGGCTGGTGCCTTCGCTTCCATCACTAACATTGATTAAAACTGAAGAGTCGTACCACGAAATTTTTAATCTCGGTTAACGAAATTTTGAAAAAAAGTGCACGAAATACATTTCATGGTGTCTAAAAGAGACCCCCTTATAATTTTAATAATTTATAACTAATATACTATTTTCATCAGGTAAAAGTAGGGAACATTGACACATTCAATCATCATTTAGTCTGATTTGGAGTTATGCCATGTTTAGAAGGATTCTCTATTATTTTCTTATGTTATAGGGCATAGAAAGAATAGTTTAATTTCTACTATGGTTATATAAAAACTACAATAAAATTTTTATATATTGACTTTTTATTTCTCTATATCTCCTAAATTATATAAATTGTATGTCTAGCGAGCTGATACGTCAACTATTATCAAGAGTTTCCTTTTTCAGGTTTTAATATGGTGAGTACTATGTCTCTGGTTATTAGTAGTTTAGAGTCATGAATGTCAAACTAAAAAGGATAGTCTTTAATGATGAATTGATTAGACCATAAATTTTGAAATTATATCCCAATCAAGGCTCACTGGCTAGGAATTACTCTATTATTCTTTAAATAATTCTATGGGGAATCTTGAGTCAGTATTTTTTATAGTCGCCAAATTTAAAATGCGTGTAAACATAAATTTGGTATGTTTCAAGAATAAGGATACCATTATTTGATGAACCCATTATGGGGGTTGTATTATATAGGGCCTACTATGTCATATACTGCATAGATCAAACAGTGGCATCTTTTGATTGATAGGCCTGTTATATAGGTAAATTATATTCAAGGCCTCTAGGGGAATGTACAGTATATTCCTGAAAAATAGATCTCATGAAATTAACATTTTATTGATGATGGACATGGAGAAATATGATTTGGGTGACTCAGGATCATAGTGGGTGGGTTTTCAAGGAAAGGGATTTTATTAATAAAGGGTCATCTATGATAAAATATTTCATGAATGGGAAAACCACCACTACACAAATGTGGTGTGTGGGGAATGGATAAAACTTTTCCTAAAGGAAAATTTATGATATCAAAGTATGAATTTTTGATGAAATTATGTGAGGACATTATACTTTGCAATTTTAATTGATTTAGTGTGAAAATTGGGTGGATTTAATTTTAGGTCTTTATCTTTGACCAATGGTTTGAGACTCCTAAAATTTTTTATAATTTGTTTGGAATCATACTACCATGTTTAGGTATGGAAGAGAAGAATTGTAAAACATGATTTTTTGAATTTCTAGATCTGAATAATGATATGGGAAAAGGCCTAAAGTAATTATAGGAAGTCTTTCCTAAGAACAAATTTACCTTTATTTGATAACCCTTTTATGGGGGTTGTATTATGTAGGGTTGATTGTGGTATATACTGCATAGCAAAATAGTGGAATCGTTTGACTGATAGGCCCATTATTTGGGTTACTTATGCAAGGCCAACAAGGAGCGCATACTACATATTTATGTAAAATAGGTCTCAAAAGTTGGACATTCTATTGATAAAAGATGATGAATATTTATGGAGATTTAGATTTCCACAGAACAGAATTAATTAATGGAGAAATGTACCTCAATACTGAAATATTATTTCAAATTATTATTTCAAATGATTCAGAGTTATATAATTTCTAGGAATGTCTGACCCAAATTTTGGAATTATAGTTTCTGTAGTATTATTTCATTTGACTAGGAAAAACGGAAATATTATATGATATGTGGCCAAATGATCCAAGTTTATTTCATAATACTTTATAAAATGGAGAGGGATATTTGTAAACCGTGTTCATGATGCCTTTCAGATAAAGAGAAAGGTAATGGGAAAATATACAAGGATGATTTCATTATGATAAAGATTCTTCTATTTTCTCATCAAAGTTTCAAGGGGACAAAAAGGAACATTAACCAAGAAAGAAATTACCATTATTTGGAAAACCTGTTACGGGGGTTGTATTATGCAGGGATAACTAGGGTATATACTACATAGATAAAAAGTGGTATATTTTGACTGAAATGCCTGTTATATAGGAAACTTATACAAGGCCACCTAGAGCCAAATACTGTATAGTCAGACAAAAGAGTTCTCAGATATCAGAAACTGTATCACCAAAAACCTTAATATTGATTATAAAGATCTGAAAATACTCAAGATGAAAAGTGTAAAATATGAAAGGGGGTAATGATGAATGCACATGTAAAATATTTGAATCAATATTCTCCATGAGTTTGGTGTCCTTTACATAGATATGAATCATATATAAAATGGATGAATTTCTTGTTTTCTTGTAGTGTTCTTTGAGGACAGGACCCAAAATTAATATTCCCACAAATATTTTTAATTTTTTGTGGAAGAGAGATAATAAAATTTATCACATGGCTAGGACAATGAGATAAGTCCCAGTTTTCACTACGTATCTTAATGGGATGGGAACCAATCCATTATTACTTCTTCAGGAACTTTTCATTTTAATGTTGTGCAGTAAGGACAAATCTTTTTTGTAGTTTAGAGTCATGCAGTAAGGACATGAAGTGATTCCAATGGAAAAAAGGAATATTATGGCTAGACCATGGAATTAAACCCAATGTCACTGTGTATCGCATATAGATGAGAATCAAGTCATACATAGTTCTTTGAATAATCCCTATTTTTTTTATTCATACCTAAGGAATAAAGGGGTTTTTTATCATGGTTGGGCCCATGATTGGAGACCCATCCATCATTACCTATCTCATATGAATAAGAGTCTATCAAAACATAGTTCTTGAAAAAACTAATTTCAAACACTAATTGACTTTTATATTGGAGACGAGGGGTCTTAACACATTATGGTAGAAGAATGGTTAATATTAAGACAAATTTTTTTAATGATCAATCCATGTATCTTGAAAGAGAACCTTGTATAGATCTGGATCATATATAAGAGTAGAAAAGGGAAATAAAATTTTTTGTGGTTGAGTCTAGGCCCAATATTGGAGATTAAGTCATCTCTACATATCCCATTTAAATTGATAATCAAGCCATACATAGTTCTTGAAATGAGTTCTCTATTCAGATCTGATTCAAACATTGGGAGAAATAGAGCTCATGTGCCTCTAAGGAGTAGAATGGTGTAAGGGATGCTTGTGCATGGAAGTTCTTACCGTCAAATAAATAAGATGTCAACCGTATAGTTTAATGTCAGGTAATGAGGAAATATGATTTCATGTAGTTTTAGATCATGTGAAAAATATAAAGATGCAATGTATTCTAATGTCATCCAACATGTATGTTTATGAATGTTATTCAGTTTAATGTCTTGAAACTAGGACATTATGTTGTGTAGTTTAGATTCATGCGGTGTGGAAAAATGATTCCAAATTACACAAAAAAAAATTCTTCAAGAATCATCCATTGGTTGGAGTGGTAATATGCCCTCCAAACATTGATATTAGGGAATAATCTCCATTAGAGTAAAACTTATGTATTGAATTAGGTCCTTCCCATTATAGATCAAGATTTATTGGATTTTTTCTTGATATCATTGGAGTCATGAGGACCAATATTAATCCTACTTGAAGAAATTATCAGAGGTGAAATTTCATGTTAAAATATTAGGATATTCTATTATGATAGACATCTAAATAATGAAATGTATGTAATTTAATTTCATCTAATTGTTCTAGATCATCAAATCATTTATGAGACTTTTCATCTATAGATAACTAATTAGAGAATGAAAATCAAAGTGAGGGAAATTGAATTTTAATTGAAAAAAAACTACTTCTACGTCATACATGAATGAATAAGTAGTTTCTTGAGTATTAGTATGGGTAGTAATCAGAAAAGCCCCTAAAGAATGAAAATGTTTACCAAGCCAAGATTTCATATCATTAAAAACCATTTTTGATAGTATGTTTGATTGGGTCTTGGTGAAATCCTCTAACTATCCATTATCCACCACATGATAGTGATGTGAATGGTTAGATTTCATATTGTGTCCATAATATAACTTTTTTACCTAAACATAAATGAAATTGGTTCCATTATCTATCAATATATTATGAGGGACACCAAATCTAGAAATGATATTATATTTGAAAAATATAAAACAAAATTTGGCTCCAAATTATTTGAGAGGTATTACTCATACCATTTGGAGATGAAATCCATAGAAGTAAGAATATACATGAATTGCTTAACGGTAGTGAGAGGATAAAGTTCTTCTATATCAATTCTCCATGTAGAAAATGGCCAAGAGTATTTACCTATTTGTAATAAATCAAGGTAATGATGAAAAAAGTTGGAATTCACTTGGTAGGGATGGAATTACTAGTTTAAATCTATGAAATCCTATATCATTGAAGGCTATAAGTATCCAAGACTTCGGATTTGATCATAAAGCTTGTGCCCAGACAGGTGAGAACGATATGCTCCTACTTGTACTTCATTCATGATAGCTGAAGATTCTTCTCCATCATTGAAAATGATGAGTACACCATGGAAGGTTCTTTTATGGAGGATATTCTAGTTATCTAGGCTATCATAAAGAGTGAAATTGGAAACTCATTGTCAAATTTGTTTCTTTTTAGCTCGATTTGGTGAAAGTACTCCAATTTGAAGCTATTCAATGATGGGTGTCATCCATCCCATGGTATGACCACAAAACTCATAAATAAGGCTAATTTCATTAATTTCCTCCATTATAGTTTGAAACAATGGTGAAACCACACAACGATGGGAGATAATGATGATTGACTCATCCCGATTTGGATCTTCCAGGGTTGTGGCTGCATTTTCCAATGCATCATCACGGGTATTTTATGATCGTGCGGCATAAGACAATGTTGGATCTGAGGAAAATTCATCCATTTACACAGTGACATAATCACACAAAGGGATTAACATTTCATTTTAGATAAAATAATCCCCATTGATCTATTTTATTACCAATTATGAATCACCTTTCACTTTTAGGTGGATCACTTGTACTTGGAGCATCAGTTCTAGGTCTGTTATGAGATCTTGATATTATTCCTCATTATTGGTACCTCCTTCTGACAATAGGAAGGAATATTAAAACACTACTATTTCCTTAGAAATAATTACAATCCCTAACCAATTTTTTTTGTTTATGGATTTCTGTTCTATTCCCCATTGAAGTTCTAGAAGAACCATCAATGTACAATTCCCCTTTTTATGGATTATATTTAATATATATTATTTATTCATTAGTAAGTTAAATATTCAAATAGGTATCTTCTACATATGGGTGTTCCGCAAGGAATCCTTCCAAAGAATGGTCTTATATTGTTTTATAAGGACCAAACTGGATGTCGAACTATTGAAAAGTAACTTCCCAACATACCAAATGTCTTATAAGCATAAGACTAATATGAATAAATTTGAGCGGGTTGTTACGAGATACCAAGTAAACCTCATGATGTTTCTGGTAGTGACTTAATTTTATAACTACAACGACTAATGTTAGGAAACACTTACAAATACTTGGATATCGAGTCTATGTATCGATCATAGTTTTAATAAGATAGTAAAGACTATTTTCATTTCCATCATCTCCCTTTTGGGAAAATAAGACACCTAATTATCGCTCTAACAATTTCACATAAAGAATAGGTGGATTTCATTCAATAGTTGGAATTAATACAAGTGGACTCATGAGATATTTCATGAGGGCATCAAATGTTTCATGGCAGTCTTCAGTCCAATGATAGGTGACTCCATTCTTTATTAATCTGGTTATGGGTAAACACTTGCCTGCAAAATTGGCGAGAAAGCACCAAATATAAGCCAAGTTTCCTTGAAGTCATATTAATTAATTCATATTTTGAGGAGGTGATATTTCAATGATTTCTTTTTTCTTCTGAAAATCAACTTCGAAGCCACGATGACGTACAACAAGGCCAATGAATTTTTTGAAGGTTACCCCGAAAGAACGTTTCAAGGGATTCATCATCACGTTAAATTTTCAAATTTTATTGAATATGGTCTCTAAATAAATAATTTGATTGGAAAATTTTTGGGATCTTGGTACCATATTTTCTACATAACATTAGAAATTTATTCCCTAAGAATGGTTTGATTTTATGGTTCCTAACACATTGAAACATTGACTTGCATTCCTTAAGATAAAGGGCATTACCCGATAGAAAAAAAACCTTAAGGAGATTGAAAGACTATAGAATCATCATCCACTAGGTTCATTTAGATTTTATTGTACATATTGTATCCATACATGAAAGATAGATCCTCATAGATAGATGTTTCATCAATTAAAAGTTATGTGATCAGAACTTGAATGTCATCTTTGGGACAATGCCGGTAAAGATCTTTGAAATCAATGCAAACCCTGATTTTCCCATTTTTCTTTTTCAATGGGAAAAGATTGGATAGCTATTTGGGATATTACACCACCATGAAAATGTTATACATAATAATATTTTCAACTTTAGCTTCAGTTTTAGAGGCTTGAGTTGGGTGTCTTCTTCTTTCTGCCTGCTTGAATCCTCGATGCTCTTATGGAAAACCCAAATGATGAGTTTCTACATCAGGATTAAGGATTAGTATTTCTGTATAGTTCCACGAAAATATATCTTTATGTTGTTTTATAAATGAATTATAGATATTCTTCTCTTCATAAGGCATGGACAAACTAATTAGATTGGAGAGTAGATCTTCTTTTGTACCCCAATTTATTTCCATAAGCTCATCCACCGTGGTGGGGTCCCTTCCTCAAATAATGGAGGATAATCCTTTATATATTATTCTTCTTCATTCTTACATGTCACTTCTTCTATTTCTACTTTCATAGTATGTCAAGAATAAAAAATTTCAATTCAAGGGATGGAGTAAGTATTTAAACATTCTAAATAAGACGGAACCATTTTTGACCATACTAATGATGAAGGGACTTCCTGGTTCATTTAAGAGGAGGTGATGGGTTGGGAATCAACATCCACGTATTTATCTCGTATTGAAACCTAATATTCTAGTCTGATTGATGAAATAGATACTTTTTGAGGTTCTATTGATGAAATAAAGACTTCTCCATTTAAGATTTCATTACTATTTGGTAAATCAAAATTTTCTCCCATGTTATCAGGATCTATTTATGCAATTAAAATTATGGATGTAACTGGACAAGAGCATGTATTTTAGTCTTTCATTTCAATTTAATTGATAGGAAACACGAATATATACTAAAATGATTGAATGGATTAGCTGTAATGTTTTCCAATCCATTTAAAGCATTGATTCCTATTAACTATTTTGTCATGGGTCTCGATCCCTTTGTGAGATAGAATTATGCTTCAATATACTGAGATTAAGATGTTTATAATGGATCCTTGTCACCATACAAAGTCCCAATTTGACCATTTATGTATTAATTGAGACATTGGGGATATGAATAAAAAATGTGTGCATGTGGATATAGCAAAGGCCTTACAAGTATAATGTTTAAGGTTATGTCTTGACAGAAGGCCATGAAGTCTAAATTTGTTACAAGATATCCAAACCGAGTTCTACATCTAATATCACCTATAGGTTCTTGTTCATTCTTTTCATAACCCTAAAACATTAATATTGAAGGAGATAAGTTATATTCATTAAGACCCAATTTATGAAGTGAACTGATGGGAATGAGGTTAACTCTTGATCCATTAACCATGAATGATCATCGGTTGTCTGTATCATTAACCCTTCACGATAGATACAAGGGATTGATGTGTCCATGTACAACATCATCCTAATCTTCATCTGTAATATAAATGATTGAATGAAATTTTACATGATAATTCTCTATATGGGATTCCTAAATGGAAACAACTTCAGTATCGAACTCGTGAGTACTTGACAAAGACTCAATAAGTTCTTCTTAAAGATCTTTTGAAAAATTCAATGCATCCATGAATGGAAAATTGGATGGTACATGGGCTATTTGTTTCAAAACATCATTCATTTGGTCTTGAGGTCTATTTTTTCCATGATGGTTATGTGGACTTATAGGTACCATGGATGTTGATTCTCCTGGTGTAGACATACCCTGTATCGGGGAGGAAGCTGGAAATACATATTATTTTGGTAGAATAGATTGACTAGGTATATCTACATGTTGAAATAATGATGTTTTAACATATAATACTTCCACCAATATAATCATGTCTTGATAGATCCTATCATGTGTGGGGGAATTTCTTTATTCTTTTTTATCCCATTTAAGGAATCTCCCAAGAGTTTCTTCCATATATATGGTTCATGACGAGGTAAAGTTAAAATAGTGGTTTCTAGAATATCCACGTCCCCCCCTATATCCTCAACATTTTATTATTCCACTATTTCCCCAATTAGGTATAAGGGATTTAGGTGAATCATAATCTGAATCATCATTTGAATAGGGATATGTTTAGTGGATAATGTTAATAGAACCAATGATCAATTCTTGATCTGATGAAGATTCTTCTTGATAGACAGGTTCTGATTGTGGCCTTTGGCAGGGCAGATCTTATTCTTTTGAAATAGATGGAATGAAATCATCCAATGTCAAGGATATATTTGGCCTTGACACAAGATCTTCCTATTCTGACTTCTCTTTATCTTTTGGATCATGTCACTTCTTTGAGGATTGACCTTTATAGGACTGATCTTATGATGAAGATTGATTTTTTGTAATGGAAGTGCAGAAGACAAAATCGGTTGTTTCAAATATGTTCATAAAATTTCTTGATTTATATTGATTTTTTTCTTGATCATCTAATCATAATACTTCTGTTCATTTTTGGTTTTGACTTCCTTCCTTTCACCATCTTTCTCTTGATTAGTTGAAGTAACCCGTGCTACTTGGGCTGATGAAATTTTTAGTTTCACAAGTCTGGAGACTACCATTTTTTATGTAGATCATTGAAAACGAAACACTCTTGAATGATATTTCCCAACATTTGATGAATGGGAAAATAATTTATAAGATCATCATATCCTTCCTTGTTATGTTTTATTGTCCTTGGAAATAGAACCAAATTGTTCTCCAAAGCTTAAATGAGGAAACTGGGAACCTGTTCATTCCAAAAAAAATAAGCATTGTTATTTATCTCCAAAAAATGTCTTCACCTTTGATATTTTTGGTCATATTGATGAGTCATTTGTTTCTTATGACACTCAGGAGGTAGATCCATTCAGTATGATGATGGTTTTTAATTAGAAGCAAGTATAGGTGCTAATTTGAGTGTGACTGTACAAGCCTCTAATTTCTCTGTTCTCTATCTTGGATCAGATGGGATTACATGAGATTTAACTTTAGATTCCACAATAGAAACCTCCACTTGTTGGGTTATTGAAGCATGGTCTACCGACCCTCCTATATATTTCATAGGGATTAGTGGTGTTCATAAAACTTCACATATATTTTCTACACAAATTGGTAGAAAATCATCATGAGGAAGTGCTAGATTTAAGGAATAAGTTAAACCTTTACATAAAGAAATCAAATCTAAAACTCTTTCATTTTCTCTATATTTTCAATTTGTAATATAAAAAATGTTGTCTTCAGTATATTTTAGATTAATTGTAGATGGAAAATCTAATAAAGATCTTCCCATATAGAAATTGATCGAGTCTACAAACTTGTATACCAAACAAAAGATGGCCCATTTAATGATTACACAAAGCATATGAGATTTAATGCTTCTTGTTAATGAGGGGTCCCAAAATGGGATCACAATAAGAAACAAAATTTGTTAAGTTCTGCACTGGATCTCCCGAACCATTAATTATTGTAAAATGTGGTAGTCAAAGAGTTTGGTGGGGGAAGAATTAGATCAAACCTTTTGTGGTAAGCTTTATTTTAAAGTTTATTGGTGCACCCCTTTCTACCATAGATTCCAATCTAGTTTTGAATTACTAACTTGTGTTTATAAACTTTTGGGGAATATCTATATGAGCTAAGACCTATACAGGTAAAATAGTTGGAGCTTGAACTGGCATAGTGATTGAAAAAACCACTGGTGGTGGTGTCAATATTTGTCTTGGATAACCCATGGGGATAGACCTCTAAGTATGTGTTTGATACTTCCCTTGTGCTGTAAATAATATAGGGAATTCATTATCCTCATATACTGTTTCAGAAAATCGTCTTTTCTGAGGAGTTCCTACAGGATTTAAAAACTGAGGATATTCCTATGGAGCATGGCTGGATGATATTCTGCATTGATGTAACTCTGTAATGAGTATTTTAAACCCATTTATCTCCACTTCTTTCTGAGAATAAATTTCTTCTAGTGAATGATATTAAAATTCTCTAGTGGAAATGTTATTTGCAGTCTTAACTTTTCCTTTCCCTTGTTATATGCCTTTCAACTGGGTTTGAGTTGGTTTCTTGAGGGAATACCGAGATTATGGGTAAGCCTTTGAATTCATGTATGCACACCTCCTTCATTTGATTTGTTGTGTATCATGTTATAGATAATAACATCATCTTCTGACTCCACTAAAATAGAATCCTTTTATAAAGGATCTTTCATAATCGAATAAATGAAATTCACAGATGCATAATGTATTGTAGGAATTCTATTAGTATCTTTGTATGATCATGTCAATTTATATCTTTCATGAGATAATGTTCTCCTATATCAAGAATTTAGGAGAACTTTTTGAGGGACATTAATATGAAGTAAATCCTTGGATAGTTTAGTTTTGCGTTCACTTTGTGGCTTCTTCCATATTCAAAAGAACACTAACTTCTATTGAGGAGGGGATTATATATGTGAAAAACCTCGAGCCCTATAGGATGGGGCAGTTATTTTTCTCCTTTTTCAAACATTGGAACGTTAATTATTGAATTCAAAGGTTGAATTAAAAAAGACCCCATCCCTACAAGATGCGGTGGATCTTGAACTACAATGGATGATATTGATGCGGTTTACCTTCTGATTTTGAGAATTTATGTCTAAATATTGGATGGGTTAATTATCTAAAAACCATGTAAATCACTTGTTTTGGATGACTTATGTTCTATTTCATAAATTTTCACCACCTGATGGTTGAAATAATTTAAGAGGGAGGCCTTATTAATGTTCATAGATGCTTGATGCAATAGTATCTCAAAAACATTCTCTCTTCATGCCTGACTCTGATGAGAGCTAGTCTAGGATTGTTCTTGAGTGTATCTTTGATTACTCACAAAACCTTTTGACTGTAGCCAACCATTGTCATTAATATTTCACGAGACAAATTTTGGAGGAATTTTTTTTATTTTAGAACATAGTGAAAGGCAATTCTCCGTGTGCACCCCATCCTCTATTACGAAAACCAGATAAAGTGTGATAAATTATCTAGTCTAGCATCTATAGTACATCAAGGCATGCATGCTGAAGGGTTTGCTTATGCTTCTCAACATTTGTATGTAGGGAAACTGAGTTAGATTCCAAGTCTATTTGGCATTGAAACCCTTCTATTACATTTACATGAATTTGATATTCATCATATGCCAATAATTTTTTGCAGAGATGATGAAGAGTATTCAATAAGTTAATGCAGATATCATAAATTCAGTATTCTTCCATCAATTCTGGAATGCTATATTGAGAGTTTTCCAAAGGCTAGAACATGACTATTATTTCACCTTTATCCAATAGTTTTCTCATATTCAACACATCTTCATCATATTTTTCTGTATGTTTTTCTGCTTGGTCTGACTAGAGTGGATTCTTATTGATTGCTTTATTACAAACAATGGAATCAGTTTCTCTTTCCTCTGCTATAGTAGAAGAAAAACAACCCAAGTGAGGTTCATAGAATGACAATCACCTTAGGATATATTATATTTTTTATAAAATATATCACCTGTTAGTGATATGTAATCACACATGATGACCTTACATTGTAAATTTCTTCAATATGTGATGTCTTTATCATAACTACATTGTTGATTAAGTAATTATCGTGAAAATGTGAAACACTACTTCGGAGTGAAATTTTGCAGAGAATTCCAACATGGGGGTGGAACACTATTATGGATTACAGTAAATGATAAATCAACTTGATCCTTCGTCTTCTAGACACACATAGGGTTGTTTTGGATCTCATATGGAAATAGGCACACTAGATTGACTGGATTTTCATGAATCAAGACTTAATGATGAAGCGTCTGATGGGGAACTTTAGAATTACTTCTATTACTCACATAATTTATTAATGAGAGGGTAGGATCTTGAGTAAAAACAAATAATTGATTGAGGGCTTTAATAACTCCAACATTAAGAGGATCCAAATAATAGATTAGCTCTTTATTTGGAAATTGTGTTTAGAGAGACTTATTCTTAGATGCTTTTTTACACATATTTGGGGCCACTTTCTAGGAGAAGTGGTTTTCTTGGGCAGGTGAATGTTGCTACCTTGGAGTGGTAATTAGATTGGGCTGATTATCTCCCATTGGAAAGGGAGTATGTTCCTGATCTAGTTGTCCGTGTGATGTGTGGGAGTATGACCCATAACCCTACTCGACTAGAATAGAAGTGTTTATTTTCTCTCAGACTGAATGACAATGAGTTATCTCATGAGTGGGGATAGAATTATGTGTTTGTTCCCATAATACTTATGAATTTTTTATTATGATATTCTTGAAGGCTTCCAGAATTTGGGTAGAAATTTGCGTCTTCTATTTTAGAATTTCTAAAATGTGTTTTGTGACTTCGGTGGCTAGAACAAGAATATACATCCATTTCGTATCTGGAGTTGGTGTTTTTTCCTAATCTAGTTTTCCTTTTCCTATTTATGGATATTGATTGTACTTACATATTAGGGAAGAGAGTTGAATCTTCCCCAAATTTGTCATCAGATCTTTCTGACTGACTTCTCCTAGTGATTCCAAATGAGACTTTTGGAAGGATTGATGGAAGATGGAAGGTGTATGTGCCTACAAGTTATTTTCAACCATGAATGGTTGAAAGATCTATTTCAATTCTGATATATGAGTGTGTTGGATGAATTGGTGAGTATAAGTAGGTGTATGTTCTTACTTACCAGTTTTCACCACATTTCATTGGAGGGCTTCCTTGAATGCCATCAAAAGATCCTGATAACTGGATAATAGTTTTTAAATAGGTTTATGTTCTTGTTCACGGTACTCCGTCAAATATAACTGGTTGGATTGGTGGGTCACTACCATACGAGTCTATTTTCCAAAAGAATTGGGATTGAAAGGTGTATCCCATTCATTATTTTCCATCATGTCAGTTTTATGGAATTTTCCAGAGTTCCAAAATGTAATAACCTAATCCCTATTGGAAAGATGTTATCCCCAATAGTTTTTCGTGCATGATCAGTGCTGAGGGATCTGGGCTATACAACTGAAGGAAACACCTCCATCATGTTGGGTGTTCACTACCACACAATTCTACTAGCATTGATTATTGATGGGATCCCTCGGGAAGGACCCTTGAATATTTGATTTGAGGCCATGAGTGACCTATTGATCCACCAACCTATAGTATGAGAGAGATTTTTTGTTGCGTTATTAGGATAAGGACCTAAAACAATTGAATATAGTAGTTGGTTTCATCTGCTTCTTGACCACTGGTCATCATTGACCTGAAGATCGAGGGTTATTGTTAACATGGAGACCTTGTCGAAGAGCCCCCAAGGATAGAATAATACCATGTTTAGGGTATTACCATAACAGAACATTAGAGACCCGGTATAAATGATTCTAAGATGGCGATGTAGTCATTTTAGCGAATGAGGATCTATCTTGAGCAGCGGACATGGCATTCATAGGTGCACACTTCAAGGAATCTATCTAGAGTGAACGGAGTTTTTTAGAAAACAAGAAATTAACAATGAAATCCATTAAAGAAAAAATCATTTATATGGATACATTTGCGATTGATTCCTTTGTATGGCCTTCATTTATCAATTTATAGGGGCCTTCCATGTGGGTAACACTATTAACTTTGTTAATAATTCCTATCGAGTTAACCATTTTTGTTTTGTATATTCCTTAGAACGTGTGTTCTGGTTTGGAATAACTACTTCTGAGTGGGTTCCATTGGATTTATTTATGGAATTGGAAACATACAATAGTTCTTTATCCAAAAGGTACTTTCTTTCCAAAGGCAGGTGTAACACCCCGAGATTTTATGATAAGTATTGTTTTTAATTTTTTTGATGTCATGTGTTTTATGCTACACCAAGATTATCTTGCACTATATGCAACACCACATTAGCTTGCAGTATACGCAACACTAATCTTGGATCGTGTTACACACAATTTCATATTTGTTTGATAGTATTTATTCTACGAAACATTGAGTATATATAAATATATTCAATGTATTTTTTATACGCAGCAACAAAGGAGTCGTGCACTACATGCAACCCTGACTTGGCTTTCATTACACGCAATCGCGACCATCTTCGATAGCGTGTGTCGTACGCAATACCGAGTTTTACTAAACAAGGATATATTAATACATTATTATGAACTTTCCATTATGAATAGTATTAACTAAATTTTGAATTTTATCAAATTATTATCCATCTTACACATTTTCTAGAACATGGTATAAGAACAAAATAAATTTTTCGGGTAAAATAAGTATTTTTCAAAAAATGCAGTTTCGCCGCCTTTTGATGGCGCACCCACTTTAAATCTAGTTTTTGACATGCTTATAAGTTAAATTTTACAAAATAAAATTATTCTTTGGAATCAGGATAAAAATTTTTACCTTGGATAAATTTTTCATATTATTCTGATAACTTTCATATTTTAATGAATAGTAAAAACACGCTATATTTTAATTAAAAACAACTTTTTTCATCATAATAACTTTTGTGATTAAATTATAATATTTAATGGTTTTAAAGTATAAATAGAATATATTTTTACCATTTAATATAATGTATGTCATTATCATTGATTTTACATTGAATTCGTAGGTTAAATCAATTCAATCTTTTACAATGTTTTAAACAAAAACTCATTTTCATTCGACAACGGGATTAATTTTAATTTATATTCTGCAACTTTTGTGTATTGAATTTGAAAAAATCTATTCCATATTTTTAATCAGTGGGTCCAAATTATGTTAATAGGCTACTTTTTATTTTTGGGAATTATGAATAGTAACTACGGTAAATTTTATTTACCATAGTTAAAGGTAAATCGGGTAATTAAGGGTAAATATAATATTATAAAATTACACTAACACATGCCAAAATTCTATTGGATGACTAAAAGTCGACCCATATCACCTAAGGGTCATATTAGATTCATTTTGTAGACTTATTACCATGAAAATAATATAATTATTATTAAAACCAAAGAAAGTGACAACATGTCACTCTCTTAAATCTTATAAGTATAATAATTTTAATTTAGTGATAAACATCATAAAACATAGAACATGAATAATCTCCAGAAATAAAATAAATGTATCTACATCATGATAATTTATTTATAATTTTTAGGGATTATATAATTGTTCTTAATGGTGATACATTAATGATGCAGAAATTATTTATTAAGTGAAAAATCAGTAATATAGTTTTTATTTAAATAATAATACCCATTAAAATGCCCACAAACCTGACCAAAACTTATTGGTAGTGTATATCTACACCTTAATCATCCAATTAAATAATATATAACCGTTTGGAGTTTTATAAAAGTGATTATGACACTTATATTATTTTATTTTAAATGATGCCAAAGTTGTCACCTTCATAATTTAATAAATATAAAAATTTAAATATTGTGATTTTAAGATGATAAATTCTAGTAAAAGTATTATTGTGAAATTTAATAGATGTATCTTCATTATAAGATTTTAGTTTTAATTTTTATGCAACAAAATAAGTATATTAAATAATTATACAAAAATGTTGTAGTAATTATTTTATTAAGAGATAAACCAAATAAATTGTTTTAAAAATAATAAAATAAATACTATATGAACTATATAATGTTCTTCACTACTTTTCTAGATACATATGACCTTTTTTGAATCTATTAATTCTTTTATTTCGAACATATCTTCTGTATATATTTTATTTAAATTCAAATAAATGAATAGTGTCAAAATTGACACTATTGTTATTTTATAAAAATAACATATTTTAAAATTGTTTAAAAATCACAAAATTATATAAAAATTATAAATTTAAATTTATATGGTCTAAAATGTTATAAAGTATCCAATTATAGATAATTCACAACAAATAAGTAATTATTTGTTATAATTTAAAATTTAGAATGTTATTACCACAAATAAAATTAAATTGATAAATCATGTTGATAATGTTTAAAATAAATTCCTAACATGTCTAAATTGTATTGGATGATGAGATTACAACCCTATCACATCTAATATTTTAATATGAGTCATTTTTGGAGGTTTTTAAGTGGGGTTAGATTTATTATAAATTAATATTTGTAAGATTTCCAAAGGTGCCCCTCCCCTCCCTTATAAAAGGGCACCTCCTCCCTCTCTTCCTCACACCAATTTGAGCCTTCAGGCTCGGCCAAACCCTACCAAATTCTCTTCTCAACTTCCCTAGAAACATCCTAGAGTTCCTGGTCTTCTTCAAATACCAATTTTAGTGCCCTAAGAGGAGGTCTCAAAGAGGCGCTTCAAAGATGAGGTAATGTCCGTTACCGATTATTTCAACTTTATTTATTCTTCTACTTCTTATTCTTTAGTTGTTTCACTGTGAAGTAATAACATCAGTATCACTCATATATTTATATGTTATTATAAGTATGAAACAACCCTATTTCACTATCTATCCATCCTATGGAAAACAAAATAACCGCGCGTGCGTACGTACGGAATACCGTCTCCACGCCGTGGTGTAATCTGTTTTTCCAACACCACCTTACTTGGATGGGTATAATGGTGTAAAGAATAACTATACATAGTTATTATAACATCATACTGATTCTGATATATTTGTATCATCCATTATAATTCAATTCATTAATTATTGAAATGATATCATTGCTCGTGCATTCGTACGGACTACCGTCTCCACGACACGATGAGATTCATTCTCCATGTTAACCATTTAAGAATGATTATAAAGTATATATAAGCTATAATAATGAAATATATGAAATTATAAAGCTACTGGATTTATGTATATGTATTTCATATACTTAATTCCATTCAACTCAATTAGGAAACAAAAACAGCATTCATGCGTACGTACGGCCTACCATCTCCATGAACGGTGTATTTCATTCCATTTATAGATCTATTATATATATGTTTATTCTGAATATAAATTATATATAAATCATGTTTTATATTCTGGAATTGAGTAATCATGATCTAAGTAATCATATGAATAATTACAAGTCAAAACACGGACGACAAATGAAACGATTTTACCCAAAACGCTCTTTAACATGGAATTTACAAAAGAACGGGTAATATAAAGTCATAAGTGAACCATATATGATATCGAAACAATGAATATGATTCTGTAATAAGTCAATAACATTATTTAAATTATTATACAGGGGGTTCTGATACGTACGAAGAATATCGGACCTAAGGTAAAGGAAAATTTTACAAATCTCATTTTTTTATCCGAGATTTCTTATACGTAAGTATTTACTAGGGTTATTGTTATCATCCATGTCCATGTTTTCTAAAAGTGTTTTTATGTATGTTTAATGTCCTTTTTACCCATTTTGACTTTTACTATATGGTATGTAATGAATCTTTCTTTTTTTTATGTTACGAGGTACTTTTAGACTTTTCCAGTAAGAGTACGAGAAGAATTTTTTTTTTATCTTATACGACATGAAAAGATTTTTACGATTTTATAAAGCCTTATTTTCATGAAGCTTACTCCAAAATATTTCATGACTATTTTCAACAAAATACTTTTCTTTTAAAATTGCATGACATTTTGTGAAAATAAACTTATTTTGAAGAAGAAAGTATATTTTCCTCAAGAATTCATTTCAAGTGTTTTATCAAAACCATTTTCCATCTAAAATGAAATTATTTCATATGTGTATGTTTTAAGTATAATGTCTCTATGATTTCAATGGTTTCACTTTTCTTATTATTAAATGATATCCATTTCTTTTATATGGATTATGTTATGATGGGATGATGTTTATGAAACCCATTTTATTCATTGGGTTATTATGAATGATGTATGTTTATTTTGTGGCACAAGTAAGAATGATTTCATTGTGAGATGGGTGGGACCTATATCTCCTTCCAATGCATTGTGTAAAGATTTTATATCTCATAGGATAGACATGGCTGGAATGGTATGTTAATCCGGTTCAGTGTTACAGGACTAAAACGAGGAGTGAACTCGATTCAGAATGGTACTTTTTCCACTAAGATGGTCTTGGATGAAATGCCTTGGCTACTATGAAAATCATTACATGTGATTAATAGATACCACAATTACATGTTTTATTCCCATGCTATTTTATCATGGTTTATGTTCCATTATGATCTATGCCTTATGTATTTCCATGTTTTATGTCGTTGCTCAAGATTTTGATGTTTAAAAATTATGTTCATGTTTTTAAGTTCAAATGTATATGATTTGTTTTATTTTATCCATGCTTACCCTTACTAAGAATTTGAGCTCACCCTTTTTATGTTTTCTTTTACCCAGGATATAAATAAATGTTTTAGGTAAAAAAAGGGAAGATCTTTATGGGAGATGTTGAAGATATTTCACAACGATTAGAAGATTACATTCCATGTTTCCAAAGACACTAAACTATTACAGTCTTTATGTGTCTGTTTTTGTTATGTATTAGGTATTACATAAAAGTAATGTAATGTCCATGTATGTCAAGATTAGGGTCTCTATAGTTGATATCAGAGGAAAGGTTTAGTTATCCTTTGGAAACTAGGATGCGAAAACTTTACTGAGATCCCTAGAGATATTTCTAAGGTATGTCTAGGGATGTCCCAAAGGATAAGTATACACATAGGATATAGTCCTAGAACTACAGTAACGATCTTAGAATTTAACCTAAGATGTTAGATATTGAGGGTACTCTCCCTTTACTATGTTGTTTTCCCTAGCATGATTTTTTCCTCTCACACTATTCTTTTTGGGTTTTAGAAAATGGATGGAAACAGAAAGATTCACGATAATGGAGGATATGATAGACAATGGAATGATATTCTTCATGAGAAACAAAATAAAACGGGATTTGGAAGTCCAAACATCATTATTATGCCTAATCATAAATCTCATAATATGATCAATAATCTCAACTTTGGTAAGTTTCCTGACTCAGATAATAAGAGAAAGATGGAGTTTCATGATGATCATAGTGGAAAGAAAGTTCAATTTCCCTCATGTAAATCATGTGGGAAGAGGCATCGGGGAGATTGTTTCAAAGGAACTGGAAGATTCATTGGGTGTGGAAAAGAAGGACACAAAGCCAGCAAGTGCAAAGGAAAAGGTTCAGTTAACACCATAGATGAGGATAATGGTATTTCTACGACATCAACAATAGTTAAATGTTTTAATTGTGGAATGTACGGGCATTATACAAACCAATGCCCTAAGGGAAAGTCTCATGAAGAGAATCAGTATGGTTTTATGGGTAGTATTTATGTTGATGATGATGAAGAGAATACAAATGATATGTGAGATGAATGAATTGTGAAGCTCGATCAATGGTTTAAGAAGGTAGTGGAATTATTACATGTTTATCAAGTGTAATGTTGTATAAGTAATCTCATGGTACTATGGAATAAAGAGACATCTAAGGATTGTTACACTGTTGTCTTTCCTAAGTTTTGAAAATGTATGATTAATGGTACTAGTAACCATGAAAGGTTATTCAGATATTTTTGGAAAGTAGATGATATGCGCATAATGAAGGGATAAGGAGAAAATTAAATGTTTGATAGTATTCATGAGCTCAAGAATGATATAAGGAGAAGGTTATATCATGGTTTGAGTATATAGAATTTTTGGATTTTGGTCTGTGGAAAGAGTTAACTTTTGACAGCATTCATGTTTTCACTAAGATTCAATGGGTATTCATTTTTCAAGAGAATACATGATTAAGGCCTTCGAATGTTTGGAATGTGACCAACAAGACATATCATATGATATATGGGGATTAACGATGGAATTAACAGGCTTGTTATATGAAATATCTGGTAATCGTTTTCACTATAATATGAGAGTGGACTGCAGTATTATGGATAAGCTTAAAGATTGTAATGGATTATATTGGACAGAAGTTAGTATTGTTTAAGGATAGACCTTTTTTCAATATTATTGATGGGATGTAATAGAAAAAGGACAACCTTCAGGATGGGCGACATCCCATTGCGTCAGACAAGGCTCTGGGAATCGAACCCATAACCGAAGTGTGACTGGCCTTTATCACCTACCACTAGCTTATAGGAGGTCCCTGGTTAGTATAAACTAGTTTTATTTTATTAAGTGCTATGATAGATGAAGTATATGTCCATTTTTGGAATGATATAAAATAGATGTACTTATGTATATAACTATTGTGAACCATTTGATTAAGACAGATGGAATGACCCACCATTCTATCACATGATCTGCTAATACTTCACGAATAACAAATTTAACTTCATTTCATTAGGAGATGAAGTGGAAATTGTTCAATTCACGAACAACAGTGAGATTGTACCAAAATCAAGTAAGTATTTCTTCTAATTCCAAATTTTCAACTCTATGGAAATTATTTTGAAAACCAAAAATATTGTCCAAGTTCTCTTATATCTAATGAATCAGATGGTACCTTATATCATCACAAATCTATGGCTTTGTGATTATTGGATTTTTCATAGCCGTGTTCTCTACCACTCTCCATCAAAACATTATGATTAGATTTTTCTTCCATATCCATATTTTCACCTATGTTCTCCTACGTGAAAACCCAGTGATGATTTAATTTGGGAAACTTTTACGTTTCATACTTTAGTTTTTAAAGCCAAGTTTTGGTATTCCTTTTTACGATGTGGGTTTCTATTAAAGAAACTTTCGAGTAGTAACCCATTTATAACCCCGAAGAATTTTGAGGGCGAAATTCATTTTAAGGGGGGTAGAATGTAACACCCCGAGATTTTATGATAATTATTCTTTTTAATTTATTTGATGTCATGTGTTTTATGCTACACCAAGATTATCTTGCGATATACGCAACACTGTATTAGCTTGCAGTATACGCAACACTAATCCCGGATTGTGTTACACACAATTTCATGTTTGTTTGATAGTAGTTATTCTACGAAACATTGAGTATATATATATATATATTCAATGTATTTTTTTATACGCAGCAACAAAGGAGTCGTGCACTACACGCAACCCTGACTTGGCTAGCATTACACGCAATCGCGACCTTCCTCGATAGCATGTGCTGTACGCAATACCAAGTTTTACTAAACAATGATATATTATTATATTATTATGAACTAGCCGTTATGAATAGTATTAACTAAATTTTTAATTTCATAACATTATTATTCATCTTACACATTTTCTAGAACATGGTATAAGAACAAAATAAATTTTTTGTGTAAAATAAGTATTTTTCAAAAAATGCAGTTTTGCCGCCTTTTGATGGCGCACCCACTTTAAATCTTGTTTTTGACATGTTTATAAGTTCAATTTTACAAAATAAAATTATTATTTGGAATCAGGATATAAAATTTTACCTTGGATAAAATTTTCATATTATTTTGATAACTTTCCTATTTTAATGAATAGTAAAAACACGCTATATTTTAATTAAAAACAACTTTTTTCATTGTAATAAATTATGTGGTTAAATTATAATATTTAATGGTTTTCAAGTATAAATAGAATATATTTTTACCGTTTAATATAATGTTTGTCATTATCATTGATTTTACATTGAATTCGTAGGTTAAATCAATTCAATCTTTTGCAATGTTTTAAACAAAAACCCGTTTTCATTCGACAACGGGATAAATTTTAATTTAATTTCTTCAACTTCTGTGTATTGAATTTGAAAAAATGGATTCCATATTTGTAATCAGTGGGTCCAAATTATGTTAATAGGCTACGTTTTATTTTTGGGAATTATGAATAGTAACTACAGTAAATTTTATTTACCATAGTTAAAGGTAAATCGGGTAATTAAGGGTAAATATAATAATATAAAATTACCCTAACACATGCCAAAATTCTATTGGATGGTTAAATGTAGACCCATATCACCTGAGGGTCAGATTAGATTCATTTTATGGACTTTTTACCATGAAAATAATTTAATTATTATTAAAACCAAAGAAAGTTAAAAATGTCACTCTCTAAAATCTTATAAGTATAATAATTTTAATTTAGTGATAAACATAATAGAACTTAGAACATGTATAGTATACAGAAAGCTAATAAAATTATCTACATAATAATAATTTATTTAGAATTTTAGGGATTAAATAATTGTCATTAATTATGATACATTAATGATGGAGAAATTATTTATTAAGTGAAAAATCAGTAATATAGTTTTTATTGAAATAATGATACCCATTAAAAGGACCAAAAACCGGACCAAAACTTATTGTTAGTGTATATCTACACCTTAATCATCCAATTACATAATAAATAACCGTTTGGAGTTTTATAAAAGTGATTATGACACTTATATTATTTTATTTTAAATGATGCCAAAGTTGTCACCTTCATAATTTAATAAATATAACAATTTAAATATTGTGATTTTAAGATGATAAATTCGAGTAAAAGTATTATTGTGAAAGGTAATATATTTATATTCATTCTAGTATTTTATTTTTATTTTTTTTTGCAAAAACAACGTATATTAAATAATTATACACAAATGTTGTAGTAATTATTTTATTAAGAGATAAACCAAATAAATGGTTTTAAAAATAATAAAATAAATATTATATGAACTATTTATTGTTCTCCACTACTTTTCTAGATACATATGACCTTTTATGAATCTATTAATGATTTTAGTTTGAACATATCTTCTGTATATATTTTATTTAAATTCAAATAAATGAATAGTGTCAAAATTGACAATATTGTTATTTTATAAAAATAACATATTATAAAATTGTTTAAAAATCAAAAAATATATATAAAAATTATAAATTTATATTTATATTGTGTAAAATGTTATAAAGTATCCAATTATAGATAATTCACAACAAATAAGTAATTATTTTTTATAATTTTAAATTAAGAATATTATTACCACAAATAAAATTAAATTGATAAAGCTAGTTGATAATGCTTAAAATAAATTCCTAACATGTATAAATTTTATTTTTTGATGATATTACAACCCCATATCATCTAATATTCGAATATGAGTCATTTTTGGAGGTTTTTAAGTGGGGTTAGATTTATTATAAATTAATATTTTTAAGATTTCCAAAGGTGCCCCTCCAATCCATTATAAAAGGGCACCTCCTCCCTCTCTTCCTCACACCAATTTGAGCCTTCAAGATCGGCCAAACCATGCCAAATTCTCTTCTTCACTTCCCT
The DNA here is from genome assembly GCA_963277665.1 of Viscum album. Lineage (NCBI taxonomy): Eukaryota > Viridiplantae > Streptophyta > Magnoliopsida > Santalales > Viscaceae > Viscum > Viscum album. Next base: position 855,180,021 of record OY728139.1, read on the forward strand.
AGAAACATAATAGAGGTCCTGGTCTTCTTCAAAGACCAATTTTCGTGCCCTAAGAGGAGGTCTCAAAGAGGCGCTTCAAAGAAGAGGTATTGTCCGTTACTGATTCTTTCAACTTTATTTCTTCTTCTACTTCTTCTTATTTACTTGTTTCATTATGAATTAATAAAATCAGTATAACTCATATACTGATATGTTATTATAAGTATTAAACAACCCTATTTCACCATCTATACATCCTATGGAAAATGAAATCACCGCGCATGCGTACGAACAGAATACCATCTCCACGCCGTGGTGTAATATATTTTTCCAACACCACCTTACTTGGATGGGTATAATGGTGTAAAGAATAACTATACATAGTTATTATAACATAATACTGATTCTGATATATTGTATCATCCATTCCAATTCAATTCAATAATTATGGAAACGATATCATCGCTCGTGCGTACGTACGGACTACCGTCTCCACGACGCGATGAGATTCATTCTCCATGTTAACCATTTAAGAATGATTATAAATTATATATAAGAAATAATAATTAAATATATGAAATTTTAAAGCTACTGGATTTATGTATATGTATGTCATATACTTAATTCCATTCAACTCAATAAGGAAACAAAAACAGCGTTCATGCGTACGTACGACCTACCATCTCCATGAACGGTGTATTTCTTTCCATTTATCGATATATTATATATGTGTGTATTCTGAATATATATTATATATAAATCATGTTTTATATTCTTTAATTAAGTAATATTGATCTAAGTAATCATATGAATAATTACAAGTCAAAACACGGACCACAAATGAAACGATTTTACCCAAAACGCTCTTTAACATGGAATTTACAAAATAACGGGTAATATAAAGTCATAAGTGAACCATAAATGATATCGTAACAATGAATATGACTCTTTAATAAGTCAATAACATTATTTAAATAATTATACAGGGTGTTTGGATACGTACGAAGCATATCAGACCTAAGGTAAGGGATAATTTTGCAAATCCCATTTTTTTATCCGAGATTTCTTATACGTAAGTATTTACTTGGGTTATTGTTATCATCCATGTCCATGTTTTCTAAAAGTGTTTTTATGTATTTTTAATGTCCTTTTTACCCATTTTTACTTTTACTACAAGGTATGTAAGGAATCTTTCTTTTTTTTACGTTATGAGGCACTTTTTGACTTTTCCGGTAAAAGTACGAGAAGAATGTTTTTTTTAACTTATACGACATGAAAGGATTTTTACAGTTTTATAAAGCCTTATTTTCATGAAGCTTCCTCCAAAATATTTCATGACTATTTTCAACAAAATCCTTTTCTTTTAAAATTTCATGACATTTTGTAAAAATAAAATGATTTTGAAGAAGAAAGTATATTTTCCTCAAGAATTCATTTCAAGTGTTTTATCCAAACCATTTTCCATATAAAATGAAATTATTTCATATGTGTATGTTTTAAGTATAATGTCTCTAGGATTTACATGGTTTAAATTTTCTTATTATGAAATGATATCCATTTCTTTTATATGGATTTTGTTATGATGTGATGATGTTTATGAAACCCATTTTATTCATTGGGTTATTATGAATGATGTATAGTTATTTTGTGGAACAAGTAAGAATTATTTCATTATGAGATGGGTGGGACCTATATCTCCTTCCAATGCATTGGGTAATGATTTTATATCTCATGAGATAGACATGGCTGGAATGGTAAGTTAATCTGTTTCAGTGTTACAGGACTGAAACGAGGAGTGAACTCGATTCAGAATGGGACTTTGTCCACTAAGATGGTCTTGGCAGTAATGCCTTGGCTACTATGGAAATCATTACATGTGCTTAATAGATTCCCCAATAACATTTTTTATTCCCATGCTATTTTATCATGGTTTATGTTCAATTATGATCTATGCCTTATGTACTTCCATGTTTTATGTCGTTGCTCAAGATTTTGATGTTTAAACATTATGTTCATGTTTTTAAGTTCAAATATATATGATTTGTTTTATTTTATCCATACTTACCCTTACTGAGCATTTGAGCTCACCCTTTTTATGTTTTATTTTCCCCAGGATATAAATAAAGGTTTTAGGTAAAAAAGGGAAGATCTTTATGGGAGATGTTGAAGATTTTTCACCACGATTAAAAGATTACGTTCCAAGTTTCCAAAGACACTATACTATTACGGTCCTTGTGTGTCTGTTTTTGTTATGTATTATGTATTCTGCAAAAGTAATGTAATGTCCATGTATGTCAAGCTTAGGGTCTCTACAGAAGGGATTCATTTATTTTGAACTTATGATACCTAAGAATATTAATTGGTTGAGATGATGGGAGGTCGGACCCATCACACCCATTTGGGGGGAATTATTCCCTACTCCAAGGCTCTCTTATATATTTGAGATAATTTCAGGAATCCTTTTTAATTGACAAACTATAACATAAGTTCCCCTTGGAATTTTCAACCAATTATTATCATGTGTGAAATTTAGATTCATCCATATGTATTCAAGGTTATCCATCAATGGTATCCAATCATATACTATTTAGATATTCCTTTACCCAGCTTTATGATGATACTAGTTTTTAAGCCACTCAGTGGGGAACTGTGGAATTTATCAAAGTCCAAGGAGACAAAAGTTTGTTTGGATGTTGCAATCGTACCCATAAATGGGATACATAATAATCAATGTAAAAGGAATCCGAACACTTATAGTTCAATGCTACATAGTGGGACACATCATAACTTTTATGTTTGTGTGATATGGACCTATCCATATAGTTTATTGTCACGTGGTATGTAAATCTATGCAAAATGTTTTTAGTCACGGTTTGGTGTGGGACTTATGCCTAAGAAGACCACGAAACGTGGAAAGAATATAGGGTTCCATGTTAGATTATTCCCTATTGGGAATATGGACCAGGAAGAACATGGATGATTTTATGTGTTGGTTTTGAACCTTAGAGAGGATTCCTACATATCCCATTTCTATGGTAATCCAATCCCGCATTTTTCGATTATTCCCATAGTAGATTATATTCATTTAAGATAAATATTTTTGGGATTACTTATTGAAATTTATTCCTAGGTGATTTGGGGGGTTCAATTTAGGGATTAATCCTTAGTATAATGCCCACTTATGGATGAAAATGAGATGGAGCTCGGACTATAGGAAGGATTCCTACGTATCCCAATTATAGTGGGAATTATATTTCTCATAGTTCAAGAGTTGTGGGGTGTTGGTGAAAATGTTGTGATCATCAAAAATATCTATTCTCATGTGAGTCATGGTCAGTGTGTGAAACAAGAGGATTTAAAAGATTTAATAAAGGCATATCCAATTTTACTTGTTCACTGGTGGAAGAGGATGGGCATATGGTGGCTGTGGTGGAGGAGGTCGAGGTGACTGTTGAAGAGGGAGAGGCGATGAGAATTACCCATTTTAACATTACATTAGACAAGGGCCCAATGTAAGTAAGGAGTTAAGGTGAATGAATTATAGAGGGGCAAGACTGTAACCTCATACTTGAATTTTTATGGGCTTACACCATGATGGGTGCCCTAAAATTGGTCCTGGTAGGGGAGGGATACATTTTCTTTTTTTCAAAAGGATAAGTAGGTGTGAACCGTACCTTCCCTAGTAAAGACGTGAGGTTCTAGGTTTTTGGGATGAGAAGGGGAGGATATAACCCAAAACCTAATCCTGTGAACTGGGAACATCCCTACTCTGTTCCTGGGAGAAAGTTCCATGTGATTGCAGATATACAAACACACATACACTCCATGAATAATAATCCCTATGAAAAATAATATGGGAGACCTCTGACTATATATATAAAAACCCAAATAAGAGACATGATGATGTTCCCTTACCAAAGGTTTGATAAGTTAGTAGGTTTTGGTGGAGGTTTCAACATAATACCTTTCAGACAATGGATCCAGTGAAGAAGAATCCTTTCCACAAATGGATTTGAATAAGGATTGATGAAAGGCTTATATATAATAAAGGGATAAGGTGAATCAAATAAGGGCACCTGAGTTTTTATATCGAATGCAGGTATGGGAGCATAAGTAAGCAAGGGCGACCAGTTGTTCACTTAGTTTAAAAAAACATAGAGGTTAATACATGGGAGAGACTTGACTCAAGCCTAAAAGATTATTCATTGGTGTTATTAGAAATGTGGAACTCATGTTTCATTTGAATGAATAGGTTTCGCACAAGTGCTTCAAATTTAGGGATATTGGGTGCTTTAGGTGTGGAAGTGTTATGGATTTAAAACACTAAAGGGAGATAAGTACTCTGATCCTCCTTCAATTCATCTTCTCTATGTGTTAAATAACTCCCTTGAAGGTTTTTTAAGACTTAAGCGAAGCACTTGGGAGACTAGAACAAAAATTAGGCTTCAGGGAAATTCATACATACAAATGAAGGCCCCAAGTGACTATTTATTAGAAAATAAGAAACCCTGGGTGAATTGAGATTTGGCGTGCAAGTATGTTGCACGCTAGAATTGAGACGCACATGTGGATTGCACGCTACCAGTGATTTGTCCAAACTTGGGCTCTTCTATGTTGAATTAGCAAAAATAACTTCTTCATTCATCTCAATCGTGATGGAATGCAGGTATTTTTGCATAGGTACCTTGTGAATCTATTTGGAGAATTAGCCAAAAAAACTACTCCATAACAAGGGGGCTTCTCTGACACACCCCTACTTGGACTCAGCATCGGGCTATGGTCCAAGCCCTTTGGGTAGGTGACTTTTCTATCATCACTCACCCCCATAAAAAATTAAGAGTCATACCGTAATATTTTTGTGAACGGTTGAAGAAATTTTTCAAAATAAAATTATGGAATACATATCATTTTATCTACAAAAACCTATTAAAAACTCCATGTTTTATAAAAAAAACAAAAAAATGCACAACAAATTAATTAATTAATTTTTTTTTCAGATCCATGTCGATAAAATAAAGGATAAAAATGAATTCAATTCATAATTAATGTTCCTTCACACAAAATCAAATAAATTAATTTCCAAAACATACACTCGTCAGCCTATATTACATATTAGCAACTCAAGACCCCCGAGCTGCGCAGCACTACAATAGCATATTCTGATTCTTCAGTCTCCACCCTCTCTATTTCATTATCATCCTTCAGTCTATATTTAATATGGTTATATAGAGATTTTATTTGTACATAGTTTGTTTTAATGGAGGCATTTAGATAATAACTAGTGTTAATGGTGTAATTCTCAAAAATAGGAGGCATTTCCAATTTTAGACAACCCAATAAAGTATAATTGTCATTCGCATAAGTTTCATCTCCCAAGAATTTATCATGAATTTGTTTCCTCAAGACTCATCCCCTATCTCTTCTGAACATGATCATATTTTTATTGTACTACTATGATAATTATTCATCCCATGGATGACAACATCTTAGAGTATTTCAGGAAATATAGGTGCATGTACACAAGAGATAATGAATGAGTGTCAGACAACAAAATGAAATGATAATTTTTAATGAGATGAACTAATGAGGATGATAATTTTACATTATCGCGTTATATAAAATGTTAAATTCCTCCCTTTGGTGAGAATTACACAATTTTAACTAGTTGTTAACTCGATATAACTATTAACACCAAATCCTTCTAAAGAGAAGTTCCACTAAACTAGATAAATGATCGAGTAATGTTTGGGAATGAAATCGAGAGGGTGGAGACTGAAGAATCATAATACACAAATGTAGTGCTACATGGACTGGGGGTATATTTAATTGAGAAAACAAAATCATATTTTTTATACATTATAAAAATGATTCATAAGTCATTTGAGACATGTAGGAATTAGTTTTACCTTAATCTGGAGCATGATGTGACTTATATGACTCCATGTAAACCTTTTTATTTAAAAATGGAAAATATTTTAATAAAAAAACAGTCATACTATAAAATGATGAAAAAAACATTGATTATTTTTATACATTATTTCAAAAATCTATAACTCATTTGTGACATGTAGGGATAAGGTTCAACTATATCCGACACACGTTGTGCCCGATATGACAAAATATATATGTAATTAGTTTATAATCAACAAATTAATTAAAAAAATGTCACTCAATGAAAACCAATAGAATATGGTAATATTTTCTTGATAAATTAGTAATTTTATTCATATGTCATTTGAGAAATGTAGGAATTGGTCTCACATCAAACAAACACACAATGTGTTCGATATGAGTCAAAGTACGTGTTTCCAGTTTAAAATGAGATTTCAGTAAAAAAACGTCATGTGAAATACTAAATAACGAGTAACTATGTTCATATTATTTTTATATTTTTGGAAAACAATCCATAATCCATTTTGGGCATGTAAGGATTATCCATACCACAATCTGATGCACAGTGTGACCGATATGACTCAAAGTGCATCATTTTATTAAAAATTGACATCAATTTTAGAAAAAATGACAAATCACCTTCCCAAAATCAAGAAAAAAATTCATATTATTTTTATACTTTAGTAAAATTATCCATAAGTCATTTTATATGTGTAGTTTTCATTCATACCTCAATCCGGTGCACGATGTGACTAGTATAACTCCAAGTATGTCTTTTTATTTAAAAATGACATCAATTTTAAATAAAGGACAACTGGCCTAATTAAAACAAATATAATGAATTAATATTATTTTGATAATTTAGGGAAACAATACTTATGTCATTTTGGGAACGTAGGAATCAGTTTCATGTCAATACGACGCACGGTGTGCCCGATATGACTCAATGTGTCTGTTATTAGTTTAAAATAATCAGTTTAGTTCATGCAATGTCACCCAATGAAAACTATGAAAAAATGACCAAATTTTCTTGATAAATTTTGTAGTTGATTTATTTTCCATTTTTGAGATGTTTGAATTAATCTCACATCAAACCAATACACGATTTGATCAGTATGACTCAACGTACATGTTTCTAGTTTTAAATGATAATTTAGTAAAAACGATACATGACATACTCAAAACTAATTAAATGCATTAATATTGTTTTGATAATTTTTTAAAATGATCCATAATCCATTTGGGATGTTTAATAATTTCCCTCACCTTTAACTGATGCACGGTGTGATCAATATGATTGAAATTGCATCTTTTTATTTAAAATTGACATCAATTTTAGTTAAAACACTACTATAAAGTTAGACTTTACCAACGGTTTCAAAGTACTGGTAAAGGAAGGATAAATGTTGGTACAAACTATACCAATGGTTTTAAAAAATATTTTCTCTACAACCATGGGGGTAGACAAATCCCAACAGTTCTATGAGAACCATTGGGATATGGGTGCTTAATATATTATATACCAACAGTTATAAGAAACCATTGCTATAAATGTTTACCAATAGTTTAAAATAATTGTAAATATAAAATTCCACATTTATACCAATGGTTTCCCAAACCATTGGTATAGAGTTTTACCAACGGTTCTTCCAAAACTGTTGGGAAAAGTCAGGTATATAATCTATACCAATGGTTTACATGAAACCGTTGGGATATGGTTTCTTTTCAATCAAACTCCAATGGATGTAAACCATTGTCATATCCATTATGCACCTAGAGTAGTTGGCCTACCTCCCCATGTGCACCTGCAGTAATTCACTTCCACCTGTCCTCAATACACACATACCATACCTGCAGTTCTATATTTATTTAACCCATACACACATACATAATTAACACATAATTCATAAGCTAATTCCTAGAAGTATACACATAAAACAAGTATACCCATACAATATTAACACATAATTCCTAAGTTAATTAAATTCATAAAGAATTCAACTCAAAATTCGGATCAATTACCCTATGAAATACAGAATTCTGAATTGAATACATACAATATTGAGTTCTCTATAACACATTAATAATCGAATTCAAAATTCAGAAGGTAATAACTCTTATATAATAAAATAATTTGTCAGTTTTTGAATATGGAATCGTTGTTTATTGGAATAGGGGAATTCTGATGATATATTATTTTTTGGATAATGTCTTATGCCATGCTGTAGTAAGAAGTGATATGACATGGGTTAGAGGCTTTAAGGATTTATTCCTATCCAAAGGTTTATGGGGTGTCAATGGCGTGGGGGCGTCGGGGGTGGGGGGGTTGTACTAGGGGTTAGGGTGGTCCATGGGGTTGGGGTGGGTCCAGGGGGTGGGGATGTCTAGTTGGTTGGTGTTGTCCAGGGGGTGGGGGATGTCTAGGGGGTTGGGAGTTGTCCAAGGGGGTAGTGGAGTCGGGGGGGGGGGGGTCTAGGGGGATATCCCAGGGGGTAGGGGATATCCTTGGTGGTGTGGGTGTCCATGGGGTGGGGGTGTCTAGTGGGTGGGGGCTTTCCAGGGGGTTGGGGGTGTATAGGTGGTTGGAGGGCTGTCCAAGGCTGTAAGGGGAGTTCAGGGGTTGGCGTGTCTAGGGGGGATGGGAGGGGTGCTATCCATGGGGGTGGGGGTTGTCTAGGGGGTGGGGAATTGTCCAAGGGGTTGGGGGGATGTCCAAGGTGGTAGTGGGTGTCCAAGGTGGGGTTTTTTTATCGGGTGGGGGCAGTCCATGTGGGTGGGGGTGTCCAGGGGGTGGGGGTGTCCATATAGTGGGATGGTGTTTTGGGGGGTGAGGTTGTCCAGGGTGTTTGTGGCTGTCCAAGGGGGTAGGGGGTGTCCAGAGGGTGGGGGTGTCCATAGGGGGTGGGGGTCTATATAGAGGGTAGGGGGTTCTCCATGGGAGCGGGGGTGTCCAGGGGGTTGGGGGTAGGGGTGTCCAGGGGTTAGGGGCTGTCCACGGGGGTATGGGTGTCTAGGTGGTGGGGTTGTCTATGGGGGTTAGAGGTGGGGTGGTCTCCAGGTGGTGGGGTGGTGTCCAAGGGGGTGGTGGACGTTCAGGGGTTGGGGATGTTCAGGGTGGTAGGGGTTTCTAGGATGTGGGGGTGTCCATGGGGGTGGGGGTGTCCATGGAGGGAGGGGACATTCCAAGGGGTGGGGTGTCCAGCGAGTTGGGTGGCTACCCAAGGGGGTAGGGGTGTTCAAGGGGTGGGGGTTTCCACGGGGGGTGGGGGCTGTTCTGGGAAAGGGGTGGGGTGGGCTGTCCGTGGTGGGGGGGTGTCTATAGGGGGTGTCCAAGTGGTGGGTTGGTGTCCACAGTGTGTGGGGGGGTGTCCTGGGGGTTGGGGGATGTCCAAGGGGTTGGGTTATCCAAGGGGGTGGGGTGTTCATGGGGGGGCTATCTAGGGGGTGGGGGGTTGTCCGTGGGGGTGGGTGTCTAGTGGGTTTGGGGGTGTGTCTAGGGGTGGGGGTGTCTATGGGGGTGGGGGGTTTCAGATGGGGGGGTGTCTAGGTGGTGGGGTTGTGTGTAGGGCGGCGAGGGTGGTATCCGAGGGTTTGGGGGGGGATCATCCACGGGAGTTAAGGGGTGTCCATGTGGTGGGGGTGTCTAGGGGGGTTGTCCATGGGGGTGGGGGTATCTAGGGGTTTTAGGGGGTGTCCAGGTTAGGGGGGGTTTTCCATGGGGGTTGGGGTGTCTATGGGGTGGGGTGGTGTCCATGGGTGGTGGGGGCTGTCCATTGGGGTGGGGATGTCAATGTGGGGTGGGAGTGTCTAGGTGGGGTGGTGTCCAGGCGAACTGTCTAGGGGGTGGACGGGATGTCCAATGGGCTGGGGTTGTCCATGGGGGTAGGGTGATTTCCAAGGGGTTGGGTGTTTCCTAGTTGTGGGGTGCCTTATAGGGGGTTTGGGGGCAGCCCATGGGGGTGGGGGCTATCCACGGGGGTTGAGTGTGTCTAGGGGGTGGGGGTGTACATGGGGGGTGGGGGTTTCCAGTGGAGGTGGTGGGTGTCATGGGGGGTGTATAGGGGAGGGGTGAATCAGTCACAAAAAATCATCATGTCATGATTTATTAATTATCGATAAAGAAATAATGATAACTTGAAGTACCTAATCACACATACATTCATGCACAACAAATCGCCAAACATAAAATGTCAGTAATATCAGTAAAAAATTTAAAGGATCAATTTGTCCCTCATAACCATCACTACCATCACTATTATGATCAACCTCACACAATCCTCATTGTCATCTCCATCATCGTCCCCTCCCTCCTCAACTTCCTACTCCTCTCCATCATACTCCTCCTCGACCTCGTCCTCATCCTCCTCCTCCGCCTCGGCCTCCTCATCACCCTTCTCCTGCTCCTTGGCCCCTCCTCAGCCTCCTCCTCCGCATCGGCCTCCTATTTGCCATCATATCAATCACCTCAATAACTACCACATGTTTCACCATATATAGTACAAATTGACAACATATAATCATCACAAGCTATGATGGCTTGTTTTGGATGTGTTGGACGTAAAACTTATATCAGTTTCATAAAATGATGTATTTTCCCTAGCAGACAGTTCTTCCATCTATGTAGCCCTTTTTCAGCATTTTTTGCCTAATAGTTAACCTAATAGAACTCGGTGGCACTACAACTTGTGCCTATGGAGTGAAAATACCTCATCCTAACTATACTCTTCCCAGGTCGGCAACGTACTCGGCCAGGGTGTTCATCTCCAAACACCATCTGTAAGTGATCGTTTAGCCCACAATTGTCAGGTTCTTGTGCAATAAGGGCTTCTAATGTATCCTATTAAAAATATAAGTAGATTATTAAGTTAAAAAAATAGATATTAAAATTTTAAATCAATAATGTAAAACTTACAATCTGCTGCGGAGTCTATTAATTAACCGCACTACCATCCTTCTTCCTTTGACTCGAGCAAAATAGTTTTTCTCGAGGCACTCATCCTTTAATATTAAAATTTTACCTCTATAATGACATTAAATGTATGAAAACATAATTAAAAATAGGTTACCAATAATTAATTTCATAAATAAAGTTATATAAAAACTATAACAATCAAATAAATTATGCAGGAAAAATAGAAAGTGCATGTCAAAAAGAAAAATTATAAACAACTATCATAATAGCTTCCTCTCTTAATCTGGAATCCTAGTATGTGATAATGCGTGGATTAAATTTTTAGCATCAATGTTTTTTATTTCCTCTAGATGATTCCTAAATAAAATTCATTAATTTAAAATATAGCTTTAGCACAAAAAATGAAATTTTTCATTTAAATACCTCAATTGTTATTAATACCATAAACTGGGAATTCGTCCAATGCGTAAGAATTTGCTGATAATGTTCTATCAGAAATTCATCAACGAAAGGGACCACATCTAACTCTATATTAACTCTTGAATTCTTGTCAATATGAAACTCGTGCTTATAGGCTCTCTAAAGATCACCTAAATTCTTTAGACATACTGGCTGCACACCCTCACCATCGAGGAAATTAACCCGAAGCTGACACTAAAATATTAATTCATATAAATACAAAAAATAATTTAATGCATTAAATATAACATATATTATTACCCATATTTCTTCACAAGAATTTTACTTGACTTTATTTGGAAACATTTTTCATTAGAGCGGGTTGACAGAAATGATGTCGGAGTATTTGGAATGCATCGCCAAAAAAAATCCAACATTGTGGAAATAGTTTTTCAATCATTTGATTGTGTTAATTATAGTCAACCATCAACTGAATACAACAGTTCCACACTGAATTCATGATTGTACACCCCTATCCCCACCTCCTATCAGTAGCGGTATCTGTTATGAAAGAAAAAGTTAATATATTATCAATAATTTTTATAATGAAAATAAATAATGGTATAAAAATTTGTTAGGGTTCTATAAATACACCTACAGAAGTCTGATCAATGGACACTGGTGGATCCATAGAAACAAAAGGAACACCCTATGCAGGTGGAGTGGGTCCTAATGTATTCTCTGCAGGGACAGTCTCTGGCAGAGTAGGATTTGAAGATGTTGGAATACTGAAGCTTAGAGAGAAGGAAGTAGTAGTAAAAGAAGATTACACGGATAACGGGACAAATGCTAAATGAGGAGTGGGAATCATCATCGAATATGGTGAAGATGGGTGAGGAGACTCATATTTGAAGGGTGGTGAATACATGTATGGTTTAAATATCCAATGTGTCCCAATCTCCTCTGGAAATGGGGATGACTTTGTTTGTTTAAGGTTCAAACATTCCAATCGGTTTCTAACAGGTTTGTTCATAGAACCAGAAACATCCAATGATTCTATATCCATTTGGACCTACTATCCAAAGGTAGGTGCTCATTATTTGTGGACAGATGAGGCTTAAGAATTTCCATTGGTCGAGGGGATGGGAGGTCGGACTGATCACACCTTTTTTGGGGGAATTATTGTCTAATCTGGGACTCTCTTTATAGATTTAAGTTATGATCGTGAATCCTTATTACACTACCAAGTATGAAAATGAGCTTTCCTTAATATTTGACAATCAATTATTGATATGTATCAGATTTAGAGAATCTTTTATATGTATTTGAGGTTCTTCATCGATAGGGAACCATCGGTATTTGTTAGAGATTCTTAGTCAATGGTATCCTTCAACACATTATATAAAGATCTCTTTGTCATTATGATAACCATAATATTTTTAAAGCCACTCGGCAGGGAACATGAATTTTATTGTCGTTCAAAAGGACATGGAGTATTTTATAGTTGGGATCATCCCCGCAGATGGGATACCTACGTATCCTTGTTAGAGAAGGAATTAGAACCCACGTAGTTCGGAAATTAAGATATAGTTTAAAATCATATAGGACAGATGAGAATTAATGGGTGATGGGCTTGAACCTCATAAAGGCATCCTATGTAATCCAATTTAAAGGTAGAGATCAAAGTCCACATAGTTCGGTTGAGAATTTTGGGGATTATGTATGATTAACGGCCCAAAGATATGTGTCATGGTTACTTTTACACTCTAAGATCACGTGAGTCATGCACTGTGTGAGAAACAAGAGGTATCAGTAAACCTGAAAATTTGTTCCATGAAAGATGCAGTCACACGGATTGATATGGTGCTTATATATGTATGGTTTCCCAAATAGATAAAGACCAGGACTTAACTTAGAGAAGAAGCTGGGGAAAATGTCTATAAAGGTATATGTGCTTTATGGAGATTTGGATACTCTAACTTGGGGATTACTCCTGAGGAGGATGCCCACATTAGGAGGGGACTTGTGATTGGGTTTTATTCTTGAGAAGGAAGCCCAAATCAAAATATGTGAAGACTGGTTAAGAGAAATTATGACCAGGGCATATTACTGAGAAGGAGGCCCAGGTTAAAGGGACTTGTGAACTGGGGATTACTCTTGATAAGGAGGCCCAGGTTAAGGGAATTTGGGATTTAGGGCTTACTCCTAAGGAGGATTCCCATATTTGGGAACATGGACTGGGGCTTACTCTTGAAAAGGAGGCCCAAGTTAAGAAATTATGTCTCGATCTTACTCTTGAAAAGGAGGCCCAGGTTAGGGGACTATGAATGGGGATTACTACTTAAAAGGAGGCTCGGGTTAAATATCTTCTTATCTTAAAGGATGAGGTTGAATTAATGAAATCTCTCACCTTAGTGACTTGAAGATATGTAAATCACTAGGGTTTGAGAGATGTTCCATAGAATTCCTTTCAGATAAGGAATCCATCAAAGGAACCATGTCATAAATGACTTTGAAGAGGGTTTTGAAGGATAAATCTTGAAGAGGAGAGGTGTATTTGAAGAAAAAAAGATGAATGGGCAAGAGGGACACCCAAAACAATGTATGCGCGCAGGTCCTGGTTGGGCGCATATGTCCTGGTCGCGCAGGTATACCTACGTGACACTTCGGTACCTGCGCGGCGGTCAACCCATAGGGTAATACTTGAGCGAGGCTTGGCTCAAGCCCTATGTATTTTCCCTAAGGGTGTCCAAAAAGGTGGCGTGCAGGTTCTGTTGAAGGGATAAGGTGGCGTGTAAGTTTGACCATTTTTCATAAGGGTTAGACACTTAGGCGCACAGGTGTTGATGAATTTTAACACTTTGGCCTTGTTACCTCTCATTATATATTATATTCTAGGAAATAAATTACCATAGAAGTGATTGGAAGACTTCAAGAAGAGACTAGGGGGTTGAGAGCTGAAATCTGAGTTTCTAGATTTTTCACCCATGAAATGGGGGCCCGAAAAGGGGTATTTATAGGCTTCTGAAGACCTTGAGTAAAAATCAAATTGGAAACACAGGTCACCTGCGCACCCAAAATGCGGCACAAAGGTATACCTGTGTGACCATAATAGAACTTTCACGGCCCATGTTCAAAGCAATCCTTGTTCATGCCTTTGTCGATTTTGATGTTTCTTCAATGGATGAATCACTTTGTGTTCCACATATTTCCCTTTTCATTCGTTAGACTCTGTGATGGAAAGGAGCATCAACAAAAGTCCCCCCTCAGATTTGGATCCAAATGGATTGAGGATGTGACTCTGAGGTAAAGAAGAAAACCAATGAACGGTTGCGCGCATGTTTTGAGCACCCAGATAGGGGCGCGTAGGTGAGAGGTGTGCATGGGTGTGGACTGGCCTATAAATAGTCATGCCATTCTCACATAAAGCAACTGGATTTCAAACATTCCAGCCCTCTCCATGCAAGTTTCTCTCATTACACATGTTGCTGATTTTCCACTTTCTCATTTCTTATGTTCGTGTCTCGCTGTTGCCGAGGTATTTTGACCAGCGCGGTGATACTTGCGCACTAAAACCTGTGTGACAATGTTACACTTGCGCGCCAAAATTGGACTTGAACGCCTTAATGTCTTAGCCATTTTTTCACTTTTCTTCACAAATTTTATGAAAAATCAACTCACATAAGAGTTATTTATTTGACCTTTGTACAGATTCAATGGCTCCTAGAAGAATTGTAACGGCTGGTGAACTGGCTAGCAAGTGGATTGATGATATGATGAACATTGATTGCCATGATTACTATACTGTCTGCAACAGAACTCTCCCAGATTTGGATAAGTACTTGAAGAAGTATCATCTTAACTTTTCAGAGAGCATGTACTTGCCTCTGTATGGGCATGGTCATCTGCAAGGTGTCAACATTCCAGAGGAAAATAACTGTCTCCCACATTCTTGGATTCATAATTACACCAATTTTTCTTCAGCAAATATCTCAAGTGGAGGATCATTTTTAAATATTGGAATAGTGGAGAAGGCATATATGATGGATCATATCCCTTGTGTTCCAGATCTGAAACTTTACAATCCATAGCTACAACCACATTGTTATCCTTAAATCTTTCGAAATTCTCAGATGGATCAATCTAAAGGCTAGAAGAAGAGTTTGGACTTCCTTCTTGGAGGTGTGAAGTCAACTTGGATGTAGGCATACTGGGTGCGACAAACCTGTGCAGAGTTTGTCAAGGATATGAAAGGAGATGCGATATGTGAAGCCGTCTGGGATGGGAAGACATATGTCTATAGAAATGATGTGTTTGTGCCGGAGATAATTAGCCACTGGAGCCTAGAAACCAATTATTTCCATATGAATCATGGAGAAGTAGGCATTAGTTTGTGGGATGTCTACAAGATCTCGAGGGCTCCAATTCTGGGCAACATGTATGATGGATTCATACCCCCAAGGAGACATGGAATGATTCCAAGAAGTCTCTGGCTTTGGCTTGGGAGTTATTGAAAATATTCAACAAGCTCCAGAATTAAAAGTCCTCCAAAACACATTCCAGAAAGGATATTCATCCATAGGAGTGGATGGATATGTTTCTTACTAGGAAGGAGGGTAAGGATTCGAAGGATAAGGGGCCCACCTGTACTCGTCCCACTGTCTGCCCCAAAACAGAGAAGTGGGGTGCTCTTTGCACATTCTAGACGACTCTAGAAGCCGGATAATTTAAGAAGTAGGGGTACGAAGTGGATCAGAGAATCCCAAAAAAGACCCATCTGGTGGGCTTCTTAGCTTTATGGCTCATTGTTTATCTTTTTCCAGTCATGGATTTGAAGGGAGTCGTCAGGCCAGGGACCTTTGTTGTGGCAGCCAAGTTGGATGAGAATAAAATGGTTGGGTTGGCCACCCCCATTTTGGCGATGATTCATAGGAGATTACTCCATGTATTTATGGGTAAGTCTCCTTTGAGAATAGTGGGACCATTCTAAGTTTTGTGGGGATGGATCTCCACTCATTTCAAGACATATAATGTACAGAACGTAGTACATGTTCCTGGAAGCTCTTTCAAACCATCAGTTCAAGCATTTTCAGGATTTTATCTATTAGATCTCAGCATCTATGATATGATGGTGAGGCTGAGAATGTAAAATGAATTAAATTTATTTCTTAATGGAAACCCGCCAACCGGGCGATTTGTTGATCATGGAACTGCCAATCTGTAACTGAGGTCATACATGCTTGCTTGCAGAGATGGTGTACTGTCCACTAGGATTGACGGAGAGATTATATGTGAGGCCTATGCTCCATACAGATTTTTTTGGGAAAAAATCCCTCAAGGTATCATTGAAGCATTTTTTAAGTTATTGTGTTTGGTGACAAAGTGGAAATCTGTGTGGTGATTGTTGATAAAGAAAAAAAATGACATAAAAATTTGTTGACAAAGGGGATTTCATGGTGAAATTTCAAGTTCAAGAGTTTTGGTCAATGATCCATGTTTGATTCAAGAATGACGACAAAGGAATAAATGATCTGGAGGCGGTACAAAAAGAACAGATATAAGGTGGCATCATTTTCCAGTGTTTGCCAAATTTTTGGGCCTGAAAATCAACAAATGAAGAAAAGTGGTTCTTGGAAAAGGGAATTGCGCGTCTTGTACTTGAAGGAGAGTAAACTTGCATGCCTAATGTTTTTCAAGATCAGAAGGTCAAAATATGGCAAATAAAAGAGGGTCGCGCAGGTATTGGTGTGGTCGTACAGGGGAATTGGGCATTGTGAAAGGACATGCACGCCGATGCCTAGGAGGTTTGGAAAGTTGTACATCATTTGTTTTTCAATATCAGATCTTCTAAATATTTAAAAGGAAATAAGTTCAAGCAGGTGCCTTACAGGGGCAGACACCTACGCACCGGAATTATGCACCGAGGGGAGGCTTGTGTGCCACCTCATAGGTTGACCAAATGCCTATAAATACAGGACCACCCCTCCTCATTTTTAAAGGAGTCCAACACTTAGAAAAATTAGATATCCCGTTGCACTGGTGTGGTGGTCACAAAACTGGTGTATGGTCGCATAAGTGGACATCCGCGCCAGTGTTTGAAGTTGTGAGTCGGTTGGTAGTTGCGTGCCAATATTGTCTTGGGCATAAAAGGGATTGAGTCACACAGGTTTGGAGTTGCAGAAGATTGTGCCGCATAGGTGGTAGAGGCAGACCAGCGCGCCAGTTGTGACTTGTGTACCGATACTTGCGCACTGGTTTAGACCTGCGCGCCAAGTAATGTTGATTCCCCGATAGTGTCTTCAGGCTGCGTGGAAGCTGGAAGTTTTCCCGATACCTACAGTTCAAAGATATATTCATCAATGGGTGAAAGTTGGACTTCAACACAGCATCGACATATAGCAGAGGATGTATTAATTAGAGATAATGTAGAGACCAACAAGTCTATAAAATGTGAGTGGATCCTTTCCCGAGCATGGAGAAAAGGAAGAGGAAGAAGGTGATCCTCTCCACCAGCAGTGATCCAGAGAGAGAGAAACAGGGAGTGACCCTTGGGAAAGTAGTGAGATGACCTTAAACCTTGTAAAGGAAGTGAGCCTGGGAAAAAGTGACTATTCCCGAACCTTTTAATCCACAACAACTGAAGTTTAGTGAAATTTTGTATGACCAAAAACCTGTTTTGATACCATGCATAGCTATTGAAAACACACCCATTCCTGATAGTGTCATGTGCATACTTTACTTTATTTTTATATGGTGGAGTAGGAAAGAGAGAAAATATTTTTTTACAGTGAAACCAGATTAGAACGGGCTTTATTTTATAATTAGTCATACCCTGATTCACCCCCCCTCTCTGGGTACTTAGCCTTGTGGACCTAACAATTGGTATCAGAGGGAATGGTTGATATTTGTTCTTCTATAAATGGAGCTCACTAATCATAAAGGGATTCTGATCTTCGACGAATATAATTTTTAGATATGGAAGAATCGAATGCAACACTATTTCCAATCTTTGGGAATAGATGTGTTTTCAATAGCTATGCATGGTATCACAACAGATATTAATAGTGGTGCATTTTCAGAAGCTGAGCATAGAGAGTTGGATACTAATTCCAAAGCAATCAATACCTTAGGGGGAGCCCTTTCTAATACCATCAATACAAAAGTGATGTCATGAATAACGTCACATGCAATGTGGGAAAAGCTTTTGAATATATATGAAGGGGATACAAAGGTCAGAGAGGCAAAGCTGAAAGTGTGGTGGAACAAGTATGAAGATCTAATAATGAACCAGAATGAGTCTATTGATGCATTCTTTAATAGGGTAAATGTTGTGGTAGAAGACATGTGAGGTCTCATTGAAATTATCAAAGACATAAAAATTGTGAAGCGCATCTTGAGAAAACATTCAACTTGGTTCAATCCAAAAGTTACTATTTTGGAAAATAAAGACCCGAAATAATTGACATTGGATAACTTGCACAACACCCTTGTTTCATATGAAATGGGAAATGATGATAATGAAGTTGTGGAAAAGGGGAGATCCAAATAGGTGGCATTTAATTCCATGAAGAAGCTAACCATTGAAGATTCTCACGAGGATGAAGATACAGATGAGGTAATGTCATTCCTCTACTCAAACCTTCAAAGAGGAAAAAGAAAGTTAAAATGGAAAATTCCCCTTGCATGCTTTAGATGTGGAAATGTTGGACATCTCGCAGCAAGATGCCCCAAAAAGTTTCATGAAGAAAATGATGAAAATGAAGTTGAAATCCCAACGAATAAATCTTCAGCCTATGTGAAAGGGAAGAAGTAGTTCAATAGAAATTTCATCAAGAAGAATAATCTTCTTTCACAAGAAATAGATAGTTCAGATGATTCTGAGGTTAAAGTAGTTGAGGAGATTGAAAACTTCAAAGATCTTGGAGAAAATGCTATGGTGGAGATCATCGGTAGTTCTCGTGAAAAGGAAGAAACTGACACTGGAGAAGAAGAATAAGATGTTGAAGGAAGAGTTGATATGGAAGCAAAATTGGAAGCAGCTCTTGAGGAGATAGATGTTTGGAGAGCCAAAACAAAGAAAGATAATAAATTCGTTCAAGATGATAAACTCTATATGCAACAACAGGATGAAGAATATTTTGAGATGTTAAAAGAAATTGAAAGGATAAAATCCTCAACACCAGAGTGCTCAGAAAATATTGTTGAGTATAAGCTTAAAATTGAGGAACAAAAGAAGGAAATTGATTGTTTGACTATCACAGGAAAGGATCCAGTCAGACGTATCAAAGAGCTTGAAGAAGAAGTGTTCAGTCTTCAATGAAAAATGAAGGATTAAGAAAAACTCTTGACCTCCAATGTGATGTCAGTAAATCAGGCCATTCTGAAGGCTGAAAAGGTGAAATAGGAGCCTAGTTTTTCAGCATGAAAGAAGCTGCAATTGAGATCAGACGTTAAGGCTGATTCTATCTTGATAAGAAGCAAAAATCTGTGGCAATTGAAGTTAGACCGCAAACACCCATCCTGAAATCGAAGGTTGATTTGGGCACAATGCAGAATCAGAACATTCAGAGATCCCTAGGGGAAACTCATAATGATGAAGTAACATGAAGGAATGCACCTTATATTAGGTGTTATTGTTGTGGGAAGATTGGACATTCACAGTATGTGTGTTCCATAACCAAGAGATATTAAAGGAAACAAGAATAGAGGTGGCATCCAAACAGAGAATGATTTTCCAAAACATATTTTGAAGGACACAGTTTTTGGTGTGGTGGATTTTGGCACATGGCTTGGTACTGCATTTCGACCATAAAATGAATTGTGCTAAAGAAGAATCAAATCATTCACAAGCAGCCGATCAATAAACCGACATGTGAGTTAAAAATTCAGAACAAATTTGCGTCTTTTCAAGATGAAGGTGTTCTATCATAATGTGAGAAATAATTGAAGTCTCAATCCATGCCAAGTATGACAGGAAAAAGTATGGACCAATAAAATGAAAATTGAGAAGGCTGTGGTGGCAGAAATTTCCCTTAAGGAATCAGATCGCTCTGGTGTATGGATCATTGATTGTGGTTGCACTTCTCACATGATAGGTAATAAGGATCTTGATATAGGCCTAAAATATGACAAAGGCAGAGTTGTAAAATTTGGAAATGATGAAGGCCTGAAGATTATTGGCTTAGGAAAAGCCATGTTTGGGGGAAAAGAAATGATACATACTGATGTATTGGTTTTAGAGGGTCTTAGTTATAAATTTCTCAGTGTCAGTAAACTATGTGACTCTGGGCACTCTATCCGATTTACCAAGAAGTTGTGTGTTGTGAAAGGAAAAGATGGATCATTTGTTCTATAGTGAAAAAGGACAAAGGGAAATCTTTACCTTGTAGGTGGGGAAGAAGATACGTGCCTTTTATCCTGAGAGGAAGAAAACCAATTGTGGCATAAGCGACTTGGTAATCTATTCCAAACATCCATGGAAGATCTGGTAAAGTCTGATGCTGCTAAAGGCATTCCCAAACTATCATGTGATCAAACTCATACATGTGTGATGCTTTCAAACAAGGGAATATCATTAGAAAGATATACATGCCAAAGGAACAAAATCGACTAGAGTACTCGAATTGGTTCATGATGATGTATGTGGAACTATCTCACCATGAGCTATAAATGGGAAAAGGTACTATGTTGTTTTCATTGATGATTATAGAATAATGGCATGGGTATTTTTCATTACCCATAAGATAGAGGTGTTCAGTTTCATAAAGCAGTATAGGAGGGAATCAGAAAAGATGCTCGGGTAGAAAATTCTAAAGTTTCGTACTGATAACGGTATTGAATTCACAAGCAGTCAAGTCAAGAACTATCTCGAGAAACATGGGATAAGGAATCAAGTTTCATCACTGAGAACTCCCCAACAGAATGGAGTGGTTGAGAGGAGAAATCAGATCATCAACAACATGGCCAGAACGATTCTTATTGAAAAGGACATACCAGAGAAATTTTGGAAGGAAGCAGTTTTGACATCGGTCTATATTTCAAATAGGTCTCTGTTGTGTCTGAAGGAAGAGAATAATCTGTATTAAATGTTGTATGGAAAGAAGACGATGCTGAAATAATTTCGAATATTTGGGATTTGGTGATTAATTCTCAAAAAAGAAAATCACAAGAAGTTTGAGTCATGAGGAGATGAGGGGATATTCATTGGCTACTCAGGGAAAAGAAAAGCATATAAATGTTTTTACAAAAGGCTGGAAAAAATTGTTGAGAGCGCTGATGTCACTATAGTTGAAAATGAACCGAATACTCAATGACCCAGTGAATAGTTTCTTTATGAAAGTGATGATGAGGTAAGCAAAAAAGGGGGAGCAGAAGTGGAAAAGGCTGACTCAGAAGAAGATACTGATGATGAACAGGAAAGTGTCAAGTCTGTATCTGCATGGAAGCCAAAGAGTCGAGCTGAAATTGATAGGAAGAATATAATTGGTGATTAGATAGCTCCATTTCAGACTCGAAGAATGAAATCATTACAGAAAACATTGTTTTTATCTCAGGAGGAGCTGAAATGTTTTCCAATGCAGCTGAAGATGAAAACTGGTTTTAGGCTATGAATGAAGAGCTTGATTAGATTGGGAAGAATCAGAAATGGGAGATTGTTTCGAGGCCAGCAGACAAGAATTTCATCAAGTCTAAATGGGTCTATCACAATAAGATGAATGAATATGGCACATTTATTCATAAAAAAGCACGACTAGTGTGCAAGTGATACTCCAAGATAGAGGGAGTAGATGTTGATGAGACATTTTCACTGATTGCATGGTTGGAGACAATCATATTATTTTTTCCCATAGCAGTGCAAAGAAAGTTCAAAGTGTACCAGATGGATGTAAAATTTGAATTCTTGAATTGAGTTCTAGAAGAGAAAGTGTATATTGAGAAGCCATATGGTTTTCTCATTCATGAGGATGAGAACAAGGTTTGTAGACTGAAGAAGGCATTGTATGGGATGAAACAAGCACCAATGGAATGATACTCAAGGCTTGATCAGTACTTGAAGAAGCTTTGTTTCTAGCATGGAGGAGTTGATTACAATCTCTATTTTGGTAATGATATTAATCAAAGGATTATGGTGCTGGTGTATGTCGATGACATAATTTTTGGTTGACCAGATGAAGCTCAGCGTAGACAGTTTTCCGAATTCATGAAAAATGAGTTTGAAATGTCAATGATTGGAGAGCTGACGTTTTTCCATGGTCTACAGGTGACACATGGAAGGAATGGAACATTAATTTATCAATATAAATATGCCAAGGAGGTTCTGAGAATTTTTTGAATGGATAATTCCAAGGAAATGAAGACTCTGGTTGCTACTCGGATGAAATTATGAAATGATGATAATGGCAATGCAGTTAATATCACAGAATACATGCAAATTATTGGAAGTTTTTTTTGTAATTGACTACTATAAGGCCTGATATTGTTTTTCCACGTTCCAAGCAGCGAGATATCAGAGTAATCCCAAGGAAATCCACATGCTTGCAGTGAAAATAATACTTCAGTATATCAAAGGCACTGTGGATTTCGGTCTGATGTATAATGACATATCTCAATCAGTGTTATTGGGTTACACAAATGGAGATTGGTCCAGATCAGCAGATGATAGAAAAACAACATCAGGAGGTGAATTCTATCTTGGTGGATTGATTATTTCTTGGAAAATAAAGAATAAATATTGCATTTCATTGAGCACAACGGAAGTTGGGTATATTGCGGCCACTCAAGCATACAAACAGTTATTGTGGATGAAGCCACAACTTGACGATATGGGAGTTGAAGTGAAGTCTCTGATCTAAATCTAGTGTGATAACTCAAGTGCTATAAATCTCAGTAGAAATCCAGTCTATCACTCAATGATAAAGCACATTGAGATAAAGTATCATTTTATCAAGGAGAATGTTGAGAAGGGAATCGTGAAGTTGGAGTATGTGCCTACAGAGCTATAGGTTGTAGACATTATGAAAAAGGCCTTACCCAAGGATGCATTTGAGAGGCATCTACTAGCTCTGGGAGTTTAGTCGACTCCTCGCACTTAAAAGAGTGTGGCTGTGTAACCACACCCTCTCCCCGAGGTATGATATGTTTTTTCTATAATGTGCTGATATGTGTTCTCTATTCTGTTATAGAATACAAAGGAGTGACCTTTGGGTTCGTTGACAAAGGAGATGAAAATAGTGATTGTTTAAGGGGGAGATGGTGTGCCTATTTGAAAAATCATGAATGATATAGGGAGAAGCTGATAGGTGGAGTAATGAGATAGGGGGATTTGAACATTCTTAGCTAGATATTTGCTTGGAAAACACAGGAAATGGGGCTAAAGAGGTTTTGAAGCTGACAAGAGTAGAATCTGTGAACAGAAAGGGGAGGCATTTTAAATATGACGATTCTAGAAGGGATCAATTAAAGAACATATATCATGACAGTTGAGGATCGTGATTAAAGAAAACGAGTGGTGTTGGAATGTGGTAATAATATTTCCAAAAACTGGTATGAGTTTGGTAAAAATTAGTAACAGTTTGGTGTCAATAGTTGTTATCAGAGATGAAGTGATTCATTGATGAACTTTTCATTTACTCTTGTTTCTCATGCCGAGCATTTCTCATGTGGGCTTAGAGTATGTGTTGAGTAAATCCTTGATCTCTATCAGAATCGAAAAAGGCGAATGGTGGTTGAAGAATTAACGATGTATCCTTTTGTGGAAGAGTTGTCATCCAACTCAAAGGGGGAGATTGTTGGGGAAAAGTCTCCAAAGATATCATTGAATAATTTTTGAGGTAATTGTGTTAGTTTACAAAGTGGACATTTGTGTGGTTATTGTTGAAAAAGAAAAACAATTACATACAAATTTGTCGAAAAAAGGTATTTCATGGTGAAATGTCGAGTTCAAGAGCTGTGGTCAACGATCCATGCTTGATTCATGAACTTCGACAAAGGAATGGATGATCTGGAGGCAAAACAAAAAGAACAGATACAACGTGGGGCCATTTTCTAGTGTTTGCAAAATATTTGGGCCTGAAAATTGACAAATGAAGAAAAGTGGTTTTTGGAAAAGGGACTTGCGTTCCATGTACTTGAAAGAGTGGAAACTTGTTCGCCTAATGCTTTTCAAGTTCAGAAGGTCAAAATATGGCAAAGAAAAGAGGGTCGTTCGGGTATTGGTTTGGTCACATAGGTGACTTGCGTGCCATGAATGGACCTGCATGCCGGTGCCTAGGAGGGTTGGAAAGTTGTGCCCCATTTGTTTTTCAAGATCAGATCTTCTAAATATGGAAAAGGAAATAGGGTTGGACAAGTGTCTTGCAGGGGAAGAAACATGTGCACCGAGACTTGCGCGCTGAGGGGATACATGCGTTCCACCTCGTAGGATGACCAAATGCATATAAATCCAGGACCACCCCTCCTCATTTTCAACAGAGTTCAACACTTAGAAAAATCAGAGCTCCCGTCGCGCTGGTGTGGTGGTTGCGCAGGTGGTGTGTGGTCACGTAGGTGGACTTGCGTGCTAGTGTTTGTTGTTGCGTTCCGGTAGGTAGTTTCACGCCAATATTGGCTTGTCTATAAAATGGATTGAGATGTGCAGGTTTGGAGTTACAGAAGATTATGCCATGCAGGTGGTAGATGCAGACCTGCGCGCTAGTTTTGAATTGCATGCTGATAATTGCACACCTAGTTAGACCTGTGCGCCAAGTATGGTTGATTCCCCAGTAGTGTTTTCTAGCTGCGTGGAAGCTAGAAGGTTTCCCAATACCTTCGGTGCAAAGAGATATTCATCTACAGGTGAAATTTGGACTTCAACAGAGCATCCACATACAATAGAGGATGTATTCATTAGATATAATGTTGAGACCTAAAAGTCTATAAACTGTGAGTGGATCAATTCCGAAGTAGCGAGAAAAGGAAGAGGAAGAAGGTGATCCTCTCCAATGGGAGTGATCCAGAGAGAGAGAAACAGGGAGTGACCCTTGGGAAAGCAGTGACCTGAACCTAAACCTTGTAAAGGCAGTGAGTCTAGGACAAAGTGACTATACCCAAAACTTGTAATCCACAGCTAGTAAAGTTTAGTGGAATTTGGTATGACCGAAAACCTGTCGGCCTATGCTCCTTGGATGTAGCCCTTAGCAGTAAACCATGTATAAATTGTTTTTTTCTGTGCATGCTTTACTTCCAGTTTATATTGTGAAACAGGAAAGAGAGAGAAGATTGTTTTTCTTAATAGAAAAACAAGATCAGAACGGGATTTATTTTTAAATTAGTCATACCCTGATTCACCCCCCCCCCCCCCCCTCACTTAGGGTACTCAGACTTGTGGACCTAACATATTTGCACAATAATTCAAGTGTCTACATCAGACTATTGTATCCCCTCCAGTGCATGTTATTTCAGAGTAGAATCTGATGGTTTCCCGACAACTATGGTTGCTGGCATCTATGGAAAAGACAGGGGTAGTGTTTGATCTTCCAGTTCATAAAGCGGTGAGTAACTTGAATACATTGTCTACCAAGAACTGGATAACATCATGCCTTGACGGGGTGTTGAATTGTCCTATTTATCAGGTGGGGAAAAAGAGAAGAACTGTAGAGAAAGAAACGCATCATCGTGAAGGTGACGCTTCCCCACCTGGAACTGATTCACCAGGTTCCTCACTTAGGGATGACTCTCCAGATTCCCAATATGGGGATGATGAGGCAAAACATGTGGCAAATCTTCCCCGTTCCAGATATAATCCTCATGTCAGAATCAAGAAACCAAATTCATCAACTCCTAGTGAGTTACTTCATTGGGGAAATTTAATCACCGTTACTTTATTGACCAACAAGTCTTATTTTCTTATCCTTTATCTGTAGTTAAATGAGCTGGGAAGAAGCTGAAGTCTAAGATTGTATGACCCTCCTCACAGCCTTCTAGTACACATTTTGAATATTTACAACCAGAGTTTGTCCCGACATGGCAGAGTGTATATTACAATACTAAAACCTCCTGGATGGATTTATGCGAAGGGCTAAACATCCCTGCAATAGGGAATATTCAGGATTCTACTGATATTTGTTTCGAGGATAATCCCTATGAAGTGCGGGCTTACATCAAAGATTCGGAGATTCTCATATATGCCACTAATAATTCCATTCCATTCACCAAGAGGGTGAAGGTAATGATGGATCGTGGCACCACTAAGGGGATTGGTGCTTCCAGAGATGAGGAGTGGCACGATTACATGGCTCTTGAAGATGTAAGTCTCTTTCCTTATTTTCTTTGAAACTTGATTTCTGTTAAAGAATTGTTACTTAAGGAAATTACTTTCTTCATCCTGCAGCATGCAATGAATGGAACTGCTGGGGTTCCTTCACCATGGTATAGCCCTTGTGCTACTGCCATCGGGGCTAATGAATCTTCTCGTGAGCCAGGAGAGGTATCCCCATGACAGCAGGCCATGGATGAGGAATTAGAAAGGTCTTTTCACTCTCTAATACCTGTATTTGGATAGGACGATGTCAACACTCCCAAAAATCCAAAGAATCAAAAGCATCGAAGGAGGAAGTCCACAGCTAAATGTTTCATCAATAGTGGTAAGTACTTCGGATAGTAATGAGTTTTAACCCATGAAATGATTTCTTAAACATCTTGGTATTACAGGGGATTCTTCAATTTCCCATTTGATGGAGAGTACTGACCCTCCTCTAAGAACAACAGAGGGTGCTGGTGAATAATCACAAGTTCATGCTAGTTTGGATGCTCCTGAAGAGGAACCAACATCTGTTCCCAGTACCACTCCTACTGCTACTGCAAGAAGGGAAGTACCTGCTTTTGGTAAATTAACAATGCTTTATAAAATGTTGAATGAAACATCAACTGACTTCCATTATGTGATACTTTAGGTTCAACCCTTGCACTAGATCATTTGGAATCCACTGTAACTGATGCCATAATTTTAACTGAAGATGTTGTCAAGGTTCAGAGGCTACAGGATGTGGGTTTCTAAGTTGATACATCAAATGATCTCACTAGTGAGAGTAACCTAGAATACTAGATATCATTGTATGAAATGATGAATCTTGGCACATCTTTTGAATATATTTTAGATCAAGTTAAATTACGATGTAATTTAGAGTTTTTTGGACGTGAGTGTTATCCTTTTTCCTATTAAAATAACTTCTTATTACATATCTGACTATTATTGGTTCAAATGTGCAGTTCCATCTAAACAAGCTGCCGAACTGCTAATGCCTAAAGGGGGTTCAAACAACCCTACTATTGCAGAGATACTGGCTCAAGTGGAGCTGAACCCAGTAGAGCATCCTCAAACATGTCCTGAAAATCCTATTGAATCTAGGAAAGATGGGGAGGAGCCTTCTCCTGCTATTAATCTACCATTGGGTAATAGATAACAATATTTTTGGCTGCGCTAAATTTGCAAAACAACAAACCAACTTTTTTTATCCTTTGAAACTATCCAAAGTTTTCAATTGACTGTGCAAGTCCATCAATTTCAATGGCTAGATCTAGAGGTGAAGCCTCAGCCTCCACCCCAATGGGAGTAGAAAGTGGAATAACAAGGGTTAAGGGGGAAGGAGTAGAACATGCCACTTCTCTTAGTGAATTAATCCCGGATTATATTCCCCCTTTGACAGTGATGCTGAGTCAGACCCGGAAGTACAAAAGGTGCTCCAATTTTTAGGACACAAGGCATGGAAGAACATAGAGAAGATCGTATCTGAAGTGCCTCTTGAAGAGATGTCTTCTAAGATCCTGTGATGATCATCCCTATTCGTCATGTTGGGACTTGGCATTTTTGGATATCAAGAGATCCATGCCATGGTGAAACAAGTCATTTTAAGAAGGGAGCATAAGCAGAGGTACCGTCAAGACCTAGGCAGATTAAGGTTGTTAGCCAATATCAACGAATTTGAGGTTTTGGTGTCCTGAGCTGAGGTTGATCATGCTGCCAAGTTGAAGGAGATGAAGCATAAAATCAAGGAGAATGTTTTCCAACAGATGCACCTTCAGAAACAGTTTGATGCTGTTACTGGGGAACTTGACCAGCTTAACAATTCTTTGGAAGGAGTTCAAATGAATGGTATGAAATCCATTACAGATGCCAAGAAATCACTCCATCAATTTGAAAAGAGTGAAGCCAGTTGAGTGCATGAGATTCAAGTAGCTAATGATGAAGCTCGGGATTTTTTAAATCAAATGAAGAGTTTTGTTGATAACCTCTTTTAATTCTTGGAAAAGAGAAGAGAATCCAATCTGTGGATATCCTTCTAACTCTTGTGCATCAAATGAAAAACACTTTCATCTTCAATAATTTTCACATGCCTTCTTTTGCTACCTAATTTAAATTTTTACCTAAGGCAATGGGCCTAGTAAGCATAGTTTTATTTTTTTCTAGGATTATAAAAATAACCCTATAAACTTTGAATATTTTTAACTGCTCAATATTACATAAATCATACAAAGTATATGTTTAGTGAGGTGGGACTTGACTTTTGTTCAGAGTTCCCATGTATTTTGTGGGAAGTTTAAAGTCATGCATGTCAGAAATAAAAAGGCTAATGATTAATGTCGAAATAACTTTGAGTGAATGGATTAAAATTGAATCAATTCCTTGATAATTTATATGAAAACATATTACCATATTCAAGTATGTGGGAAAAAATTGTAAACTATGTCTTAAAAACTTTTGAATTTGAGGAATGATATGAAAAAGGGCTAAAAGGTATTAGAAGAAGTATTTCACAAGAATGAAGATACCACTATTTAACAAACCCGTTAGGGGGTTGAATTATGAATGAAAACATAAGGGCATTGGACGCGTAGTCAAATAATAGCATCTTTTGGCTGACAGGTCCATTATGTAGACTACTTATGCAAGGCCGCCTAAGGGCTCGTGGTGCATAGTTAGGAAAAAGGACTCTAAAAAATTTTACATTTCTATTGCTAAAATGACAGTGAATGTTTATGGAGATTCAAATTTTCCAAAGTGCAGACTATGCTGTATGGAAAGAGGTACATGAATATAGAGATGGTATTTCCAATCAAGATTATCAAATAATTGGATAAATGTCACTCCTGCGAAGGTCTGACCCAAATGTAGGGAAGGTAAATATAAACGATAGACTTGAATACTTTCAGATCATGAAAAAGAGTATGGGATATATATGTTAAGGATGGATATTTTTCTTGATACCTATATATTTTCATTAAGACCAATAAGGACAAAAAGAGTTTTTTCTCCCAAGAATGAAGTTACCACTATTAGAAAAACCTGTTAGGGGGTTGAATTATGCAAGGCCACCTAAGGGTATTGGATGCGTAGTCAAATAATAGCATCTTTTGGATGATAGGACTGTTATGTAGACTAATTATGCAAGGCCGCTTAAGGGAACGTGCTACATAGTCAGGGAAAAGAACTCTTGGGTATCAGACATTTTGTGACTAGAAGTCAAGAAAAGGGTTATGGGGATCTGGAAGTAATTAAGGTTAGGAGTATGACACATGAAAAATTAGTATTGTCCCATGAATGAAAGAAATACATATTGTGTGTTTTATAAACCAAATGTGAATGAAGACCAGGGTTTTCATACCACATTCAAGTTTTCACATGGGGAGTTTTCAGCTAAGGGATAGAAAGTGAAATTTGGGGTTAGGCCCAAAGACTTGGGAATGGATTCGAGGTATGCTTGAACGTTCCTACGTATCCCATAAATATGGGAATCAAGCCACACATAGTTCTTGAAATACCCTTTGTACAGATTTGGTTCATACATATGAATGGTGAAAGGGGACTTTAGTGCAATGATGGTTTGACCAAAGATTAAAGGTTTAGAAATTGCAATGTATGCATGCAGTCTTTGGAATATAACATGATTGGAGATCAATATAAATAATGATTCCCTCTCAGGTGAGGGTGTCAAAGAATGTTAAAGTTTATTGTCATAAAGGACAAAAGTATGAATATTTTAACATCACATAGCAAGGATGATGGTGAACCAATGTAAAAAATATTGGTTCTGGGTGCAGCTTCATGAATCAACATCATTTGAGATAGAGGTGAACCAATGTGAAGAGATTGATTTTGGGCTTGAACCTCAGGAGGTTGCCTATGTACCTAGCCTAAAAGGCAAGGATCAAAGTCTGTGTAGTTAAATTAAAGAATGAATTGGTGATCAAGTTGTTCTTGAGGACAACGACCTAAAAAATGGTGTCGGGACATTCACATTGTTAGCAGCCCAGACATGGTGTTATAGTTGAAGTTTACTCTAAGCTCACGTGAGTCATACTCAGTGTGAGAAACAAGAGGTAGCAACAAACTTAACGATGCATAGTTTAACATCGTATTGGACGAAGAGGGGAATATGAAATTTACTGTCATGAAGTAAGGACTTAAGAGGGGGCTGTATAGTTTAATGTCATATAGCTAAGAAAAAATAGAATATTATGCAGTTTAATGTCATGCAGTAAGGACAACATAGTTTAACGTCATGCTGGAAAAAAGGGGACAATACAGTTTAATGTAATGTTGAACAATGAAGTGCTTTATAGTTTAGTGTCATGTAGCTAGGACGTTAATATGGACTTTTTCACAGTTTAATGTCATGTGGGATGAAGAGGTGCATAGTTTAACATCATATATCCTGGACGATGGTTATGCAGTTTAACGTCTTTCTGGATGTAAGGGACTTCTATATATTTTAGCATCATGTATCTAGGACGTCACAGTTTAACGTCATGTTGGACGTAAAGGACTATGCAGTTTAATGTCTTTCATCAAGGACAACATAGTTTAACGTCATGTTGGATGATAGGGTATTTGTGTTACACAAAATACATCTTCAAGAATCTTGCATTGGTTGGAGTTGTAATGATTTCTCCATCCATTGAGATTAAAGAATAAGATCCATTAGAGTAGACCTTATGTATTTAGTAAGGTCCTTCTCACTTTGGCTCAATATTGGGAGGTTTTTTTCCCAGTATCATTGGATTTCTGAGAACCAATACCAATTATCCCTAAATTAATGAATGAAGATGAAATTGTTTGTTGAAATATCATGCTATTATATTCTGATATACTTCCATGTGGTGCAGGGTGCACAATATTTTCTCATCTAATCGTTCCAATTCATCAAATCGCTTTTGATATTGGTCATCTGTATATGGTTGATCAAAAATGGATAATCTGAGCGAGGGTAGTTGAAGTTCAATGGGAAAGACTTCTTCTGTTCTATATACCAAGGAATATGGAGTTGATCGTGTTGTAGTGCGGGTGGTGGTCCTATAATCCCATAAAGCCTGAAAGAGTTTATCAGACGATGATTTTTTATCTTTATCCACCATCTATTGCAGTATTTTTGGAAGAGTCTTGTTGAAAGATTCTATTTGGCCATTGGCCTCTGCATGATACTGAGATGAATGGTTGGATTTGATGTTGTATTCTTGATATACCTTTCTTACCTCGGATGAATAGAAATTGGTGCCATTGTCTGTCAATATGGTATGAGGGACACCAAATTTGGTAATGATGTTAGACTTGATGAAACTAACAATGCTTTTAGAACTAACTTCTTTAAGAGGTATTGCCTCTTCCCATTTGGAAAAGAAGTCAGTAGCGGTAAGAATGTACTTAAACTACTTGGATGTAGCTGAAGGGAAAGGTCCCACTACATCCATTCCCCGTGTGGAAAATGGCCATGCGTATTTAGCTGTAGGAAGCAACTCTGGAGGTTGATGAATAATGTTGGCATATACATGGAAATAATGACACTTCTTTGTGAAATCAACACAATCTTTTATCATTGAAGGCCAAAAGTATCCAAGCCTTCGAATTTGATCAGATAGTATATGTCCAGATTGATGGTCACCACAGACTCCTGCATGCACTTCATTCATGACAGCCATTGTCTCTCCACCGTCAATGCATCTGAAGATAATTCCATCAAAACCTCTTTTGTATAGAATTTTCTCTAGGTGATTTGGGCTATCATAAAGAGTAAAATTGACCACATGTCGCTCGATTTTTTCATTCTCGTCTCTATCAGGTGGAAGTTTTCCATTTTGAAGGTATTCCCTGATAGGTGTCATCCATCCTGTTGTATGACCATATGGTTCAGGAATGGAACGAATTTCATTGATTTCCTCTGTTCTGGCTTGAACATAAGGTGAAATTTTACGACGGTGGGAAATACTAATGATTGTCTCGTCTCGATTTTGATCTTCCAGAGCTGTGGCTATATTTGCCAATGCATCAGCTTGAGCATTTTGTGATCGCGGGACATGAGAAAATGTCGGTTCTGAAGGAAAATCCACCGTTAACTCTCTGACATAATCATACAAAGGGATTATTTCTTCTTTTTTGATTTCATAATCCCAATTGACTTGTTTGATTACTAGGTCTGAATCACCTTTTAATTTTATGTGTTTTACTTGTCCTTGAAGTGCCAACTATAATCCTGCGATGAGATCTTGATATTCTGCTTCACTTTTTATACCGCCTTCCTGCAATAAGAAGGAATAAGGTAGCACTGCCTTTTCCGAGGAAATAAGTACAATTCCTAATCCAACTTTTTTGAAATTAGGATCTTCCATTTTCTTCCCTGTTGGACTTTTGGAAGCACCATCAAAGTACATTTCCCATGTTTGAAGACTATCATGAATAGAGAAGACTTCCTCATTAGGAAGTTCATTATCTAAAGATATATCTTCTATTGAAGGGTATTCATCAAGGAAATCAGCTAGATCTTGGCCCATTATTACATTTTGAGACACATATTGGATATAAAATTTCTACAAAATAACATCCCACCGAGCTTGATGTTCTGTAAGAATTGGACGACTAAGGATGAATTTGAGCGGGTTATTGCGAGATCACCAAATGGACCTCATGATGTGGCATGTAGTGTCTCAACTTTTGAACTGCAAAGATTAATGCTAGGCAGCTCTTTTCAATACTTGAATATCGGGTTTCTGCTTCAAGCATAGTCCGACTGAGATAGTAAAGGTTGTTTTCATTCCCAGCATCATTCTTCTGGGCAAGGAAGGCACCCAATGATCGCTCTAAAACTGTCACATAAATAATAAGTGGTCTTCCTTTAATAGGTGGCATTAATGTAACACCCCGAGATTTTATGAAAAATATTCTTTTTAATTTCATTAATGTCTTGTGTTGTACGCTACACCAAAAGGATCTTGTACAACACGCATCCTTGACTTTCCTTGCTTTACACGAAATTGCAACCTTCCTCGATAGCTTGCGTCGTACGCAATACCGAGTTTCACTAAACAATGATATACTAATAAAATATTATTAAAACTAGCCGTTATGAATAGTAATAACCACTTTTTGAAATTTTATAAATTTTATTTTTTAAAATGGACTTCATTTTTGGATTCGGAATATCGAAATTAGGCTAGGGTGAAATTTTGGTATTTTTCTGAAAACATTCAATTTTTGATGAATATTGAAACCACTAAGTGGTAGTTAAAAAAACTGAATTTTTCATAAAACTTAATTTTACCGCTTCTGTGAGTGGAATTTATAAAATCCGAGAGAGACGGTTAATATCAAGGACTAAAATGTGGTTCAATGAGATGAAAATAATTTTTGGTGAATAGTAACTTTTTACTTTTTTACCACGGTTAAAAGTAAATAGGGTAATTAAGGGTAAAAATGATATTATTATTACCCTAAAACATGTCCTAATTCTATTGGAAAAGTGTAATTCGACCAAAAACAAACTTAGAAATAAAATATGACCATTTAGGCCCACTTGGATTAGATTAGGACATTTATTATTAATTTATTTAAAGAAGGGTTAAAATAGTTAAAATCTAAGTTTAATAACTAAATAATTTTTAATATAGGGTTATACATAAGATAAATTCGACTATAAATATTCATTAGAAATATAAAATGATTTCCTACATAATTATATTTTATTTGTAATTTTTAGACTTTAAATAATTTAATTTATTTATGACACAAAGATGATGTAGTAATTATGTTATTAATGAAATATTGACATAATTGATGTTATAAACACAAAAATAAATGTAATTTGAGACTTTTTATGAATTAAACTAATTTTCTAGGTTAATATGACATGTTAGTAGTAATTTAAATAATGTTTTTCGAACTGATAATTCTGTTATGATTTTCACAAAAATCAATTACTAAATAGTGTCAAAATTGACATAAAATAGTTTTTAAAACAAATAATATATTAGTAATTGTTATTTTATTCCTAAAAATCTAATTTTCGGCCAAATAACATAGATAAGGTTATATATATTAATAATAAACAACTTGGGGTTCGTTTGGCTGCTTATAGTAAGTTTATTAACCTTATAGTATAAGAAAACAAGAAGACACGGTAAAAGTAAAATTATTTAATTTAATGTTAAATCTAAATGATAAGGATAAAATAGGAACCTAAACTTGTCTAAATTCTATTGGATGAGAGTATTTCGACCCATACCCACCTTATCTTCGAAATAAATCAATTTGGAGCTATTTAAAACCGAATTTGGATTTATAATAAAATAATAGTTTTAGTTATTCCAAAGGTGCCCCTCTCCTCCCTTATAAAAGGGAACCTCCTCCCTCTCTTCCTCACACCAATTTGAGCATTCAAAATCAGCAAACCCCTGCCAAATTCCCTTCTCCACTTCTCTATAAACATCCTAGAGGTTCTGGTCTTCCTCAAAGTCCAATTTTAGTTCCCTAAAAGGAGGTCTCAAAGAGGCGCTTCAAAGAAGAGGTAATGCCCGTTACCGATTCTTTCATCTTTATTTCTTCTTCCACTTCTTCATCTTTAGTTGTTTCATAATGTAGTAATAACATCAGTATCACTCATATAATGATATTTTATTATAAGTATGAAACAAACCTATTTCACCATCTATCTATCCTACGGAAAACGAAATCACCGCGCGTGCGTACGTACGGAATACCGTCTCCACGCCGTGGTGTAATCTATTTTCCACCACCAACTTACTTGGATGGGTATAATGGTGTACATAATAACTATATATTATTATTTTAATTTGATATTGATTCTGAAATAGTATAAATACCCTCCAATACAATTCCACGATCATGAGAACGATATCATCGCTCGTGCGTACGTACGGACTACCGTCTCCACAACACGATGAGATTCATTCTCCATGTTAACCATTCATGAATGATTATAAAGTATATATAATAATTAATAATGAAATATATGACATAATAATGATTCTGGATTTATGTGTATATATATGTATGTCATCTACTTAATTCCATTCAACTCAATAAGGAAAAGAAAACAGTGTTCATGCGTACGTATGGTCTACCGTCTCCATGAACGGTGTATTTCTTTCCATTTTCGGATCTGTTATATATATATATATATATATTATGAATATATATTATATATAAATCATGTTTTATATTCTGGAATTAAGTAATCATTGTCTAAGTAATCATATGAATAATTACAAGTCAAAACACGAACGACAAATGAAACGATTTTACCCAAAACGCTCTTTAACATGGAATTTACAAAAGAACGGGTAATATAAACCAATAAGTGAACCATATATGATATCATAACAATGAGTATGATTCTGGAATAAGTCAATGACATTATCTAAATCATTATACAGGAGGTTCGGACACATACGAAGCAAATCGGACCTAAGGTAAGGGAAATATCACAATCTCATTTTTATCCGAGATTGTTTATACTTTGGTATTTACTGGGGTATATTTTATCATCCACATCAATGTTTCCTCAATATTTAATATTATTTCCATCCACCTACAATTTTTTAAATCCAATTTTACCCTTTGGTGAGTTTTTAGTAAAATATATGAAAGGAATCTTTTGTCATTTTTCGTACGAGGTACTTTTTTGACTTTTCCGAAAAAAGTACGAGAAGAATGTTTTTTTAACATATATGGCATGAATGTATTTTTAAAAAATTATTTCCAAGAATCTTCCTTTACATGTTTTCAAGTTTATTTTTAATCAACTTCTTTTAGTTTAAAACGGTATGACATGTTAAGAAAGGAAAAATGTTTTTGAAGTAGAAAGGATATTTTCCCCAAGAATGGAGTTCAAGTGTTTTATCAAAATTATTTTCCATCTAAGATAATAAAGGGTTCTGTTTCTATCTCTATTATTACATGGATTTGATTATGTTGTGATGGAAATATTTTTTTTATGAATTCTTTTATCTTATATTAATTGTTTTATGATGTCACGATGTTTAGGAATTCCGTTTTTATTACATGGGTTATGAAATGCTATATGATTTATGATTTTGTGGCATACATAAGAATGGTATCATTATGAGATGGGTGGGACCTATATCTCCCTCCAATGCATTGGGTAAAGATTTTATATCTCATGAGATAGACATGGCTTGAACAGTAGGTTATACCGGTTCAGTGAAACAGGACTGAAATGAGGAGTGAACTCAGCTCAGAAAGGGACTTTGTCCACTAAGATAGTCTTGGCAATGAGTCTTGACTAATAAGAAATGATTCTATATGATTATGTGTGTATGACACAAAGTTTCATGTTTTAAGTTATGATTATTGGGATTACATTTCACTACAATGATTTATCCCATGTTATGAAATTATGATCTCTTTTGCAGGTTAAGATTTCCAAAAGATATGTTCTTATGAATATGATGTGATTGGTATTTCTTTTGTTTACCCTTACTAAGCATTTGAGCTCACCCTTTTATGTTTTCTTTTCCCCAGGACATAAAGAAAGGATTTATGTTTAAAAAAAAGAAGATCTTTATGGGAGATGTTGAAGATCTTTCACCACGATTAGAAGATTATATTCCGAGTTTCCAAAGACACTAAACTATTACGGTCCTTGTGTGTGTGTTTTTGTTATGTACTAAGTATTCCGAAAAAGTAATGTAATTTCTATGTACGTCAGGATTCGGGTCTCTACAGTTGGTATCAGAGGAAAGGTTTAGTCAATCTTTGGAAACTAGGATGCGAAAACGTTAGTGAGATCCCTAGAGATATTTCTAAGGTATGTCTAGGGATGTCCGTAAGGATAAGTATACGTATAGGATACAGTCCTAGAACTACGGTAATGATCATTGAATTTATCCAAAGATGTTAGATATTGAGGATACTCCCCCTTTGTTATGTTGTTTTCCCTAGCATGATTTATGCCTCTCACACTATTCTTTTTGTGTTTTAGACGATGGCTAGAACCCGAAGGAACCGTGTTGATCAATGCAATGGAAAATGCAATGATTGTCCTCCTGAACAAACAAATGTTATGGGAGATGGAGTGCAAAATCTTATTGCTATACTTACACAAGCTATGAATCATTATAGACTTCCAAATGAGCAGAGAAGGGAACAATATTCTATTGAGTCGTTCATGAGGTAACGTCCACCTTCTTTCAGTGGGTCTTCTGATCCACTTGTTGCTGAACAATGGATCAGTACTACTAAAAAGATATTTTCAGTTCTTCAATGTTCTGAACATGATAAAGTCATCTTAACAGTATATCGTTTGGAAGGTGAAGCTAATCAATGGTGTAATCTTATCAAGAATACGAGGCCAAGAGATGAAATTGAGTCCATGGAATGGGACGAGTTCAAGAACTT
Organism: Viscum album; assembly: GCA_963277665.1. Classification (NCBI taxonomy): domain Eukaryota; kingdom Viridiplantae; phylum Streptophyta; class Magnoliopsida; order Santalales; family Viscaceae; genus Viscum; species Viscum album. The sequence goes on from OY728139.1 coordinate 855,217,883, forward strand.
ATTTTTCAATAAGTACTTCCCTCGTATTCTTCGAACAAAGATGGAGAAGGAGTTTCTTGGACTAAAGCAAAAGGATGATGAATCTGTTGGTATATACGAAGTAAATTTTACAAGGCTTGCAAGGTATGCATCTGGATTTATCATCCAACCTGAAAGTAAAGTTGATCGATTCTTCAGTGGCTTAAAACCAAATCTTCGAAGGGCATTATCTATAAGAGACTTCAGTAGCTATGAAGATATTGTGCGTTGTGCTATCAAGGTAGAAATGGAAGTTGGTGTTACTTATCCATCTCATAGTTTTGACAAGAAACGAAAGATGGAGTTCAAGGAGAAATCTCAGAATAATGGTGAAAAGAAGATGAATGTTTCCTTATGCTCAAAGTGTGGAATGAAGCATGGTGGATATTGTCTTAAATGGACTAGAAAATGTTCTAAGTGTGGAAAAGAAGGTCATCGAGCAGCTGAGTGTCGAAGTAATGGAAAAAGGGTTTCTAATGATGTGAATAAAGAAAAGACTACAGAGAACGCACCAACAACACTTCAATGCTTCAAGTGCAAAGAAATGGGGCATTATGCTAATAAATGCCCTAATCCAAGGGTTAGTGATGATCATCATGAGCAACCACTTAAGGCAAAGGACAAAGGGAAGTCACATGCGATCACTATTGGCGATGTTGAATATGACAATGATGTGGTGGAATGATTAAGTGTTTATGTAATCAGATTCCAAAATAATGTTGTATATAGTATCGTGGAATATTGGAATATTTATGTTTTGGTCTATTGTGGTTTTCAATAATTTTATGGCATCAGTAACCATGAAAAGTGATTGAAATATTTTTGGAAAGCAGATGATACTCACATAATGATGGGATAAAGAGAATCTAATATGTTTGATAGTATTCATGAGCTCATGATTGATATAAGGACTAAGTGATATCATGGTTTGAGGATATAGAATTTTGAGGATTTTGGTATGTGGAAAGTGTTAACTATTAACTGCATTCATGTTTTCAATAAGGTTCAATGGATATTCATTCTTCAAGAGAATACATGATTAAGTTATTCACATGTTTGTAATTTGACCAACAAGATATATCTGGGGGATAAATGATGGCATTCACGTGATCATTTTCTTTATACTATGAGCTTGGACCGAAGTATTTTAGATAAGACTAAAGATTGAAATGGATTATGTTGGACATAAGTTAGTATTGTTTAAGGATAATACTTTTTTGATATTGTTGATGGGATGTTATAGTAATATAGCTTTAGAAAAAGGACAACCTGCAGGACGGGCGACAGCCCATCGCGTCGGACAAGGCTGTGGGAATCGAACCCACAACTGAAGTGCGACTAGCCTTTATCACCTACCTCTGGCCTACAGGAAGTCCCTGTTTAGTAGAAACTAGTTTTATTATATTAATCAGTATGATATATGAAGTATAAGTCCATTTTAGGAACCATATATGATTAATCTCACTATAGATGGACTTATGTATTTTTTGATAACTTTTCTAACCTTTTGTTTGAGACAGATGGAATGACCCATCATTCTCTCACATGATCTGCTAACACATCACAAATGACAAATTCAACTTCAATTCTTTAAGATATGAAGTGGAAATTATCTAAAGAATGAAAAACGGTGAGACTATACCAAAATCACGAATGTATTTCTTCTAATTCCAATTTCATCAACTTTAGGGAAATGATCTTCAAAACCAAAATCTTGTCCTAGTGCCACTACTAGAAATTATATCTTTCCCAACACTTCTATACCAACGGTTTGAAAAAACCGTTGGTATAGGTCCCCTTTCCCAACGGTTTGGCCAAACCGTTGGGAAAGGCCCCCAAATTGGCCACCTTTCCCAACGGTTTGGCCAAACCGTTGGGAAAGGCCCCAAATTGGCCCCTTTTCCCAACGGTTTGGACAAACCGTTGGGAAAGGTACCTAAAAATGCCACTTTTCCCAATGGTTTGGCCAAGCCGTTGGGAAAGGTAGACCTATCCCAACGGTTTGGCCAAACCGTTGGGAAAGGTACCTAAAAATGCCACGTTTCCCAACGGTTTGGCCAAACCGTTGGGAAAGGTCCCTAAAAATGCCACTTTTCCCTAACGGTTTGGCGAAACCGTTGGGAAAGGTAGACCAATCCCAACGGTTTGGCCAAACCGTTGGGAAAAGTAGGACAAAAATTCAACGTCCCACCCAGAATCAAAATCAAAACCAATACCTATACCAACAGTTGTTAAAACTGTTGGTATAGGTCTATACCAACGGTTTTAACAACCGTTGGTATAGGTACTTCCATTTTTTATCAGACCTTCGTACCGAGAACATTATATAAATCAAAATTTAAAATATTTATGAGTATACATATATATATTTATGTAATTATGATCACAAAAGTCATGTTAGGTTAGTGGTTGAGTCGTTCAATGATAAACGAGGGGTCCTGGGATCAAATCCCAGCGAATGTTTTATTTTTGGAAGTTATATACCAATGGTTCCATTACCGTTGGTATAGATTTCATATTACCTATACCAACGGTTTCCAAAACTGTTGGTATAGGTCTATACCAACGGTTTTTGGAAAACCGTTGGTATAGACCTATCCCAACGGCTTACTTGGCTACGGTTCTCCAAACCGTTGGTATAGGCTATACCAACGGTTTGGAGGCCTATACCAACGGTTCCAAACCGTTGCTAAAGGTTAGTTTTACAGTAGTGTGCTCTTATATCTGATGAATCAGATGGTACCTTAGATCGTCACAAATTTATGGCTTTGTGATTGCTGTCTTTTCCATAGCCATGTTCTCTACCACTCTCCATCAGAACATGATGGTGAGATTTCCCTTCCATATCCATATTTTCACCTATGTGGAAACCCAGTTATTAGTTTATTTGGGTAACCGTTACGTTTCATACTTTTGTTTTTAAATATTGGTTTTGGTATTCCTTTTTGACGATGTGGGTTTCTATTAAAGAAACTTTCGATTAGTAAACCATTTACAACCCCGACAAATTTCGAGGGCGAAATTCATTTTAAGGGGGGTAGAATGTAACACCCTGAGATTTTATGAAAAATATTCTTTTTAATTTCATTAATGTCTTGTGTTGTACGCATCACCAAAAAGAGCTTGCACAACACGCATCCTTGACTTTCCATGCTTTACACGAAATCGCAACCTTCCTCGATAGCATGCGTCGTACGCAATACCAAGTTTCACTAAACAATGATATACTAATAAAATATTATTAAAACTAGCCATTATGAATAGTAATAACCACTTTTTGAAATTTTATAAATTTTATTTTTCAAAATGGACTTCATTTTTGGATTCGGAATATCGAAATTAACCTAGAGTGAAATTTTGGTATTTCTCTGAAAACTTTCAATTTTTGATGAATAGTGAAACCACTAAGTGGTAGTTAAAAAAACTGAATTTTTTTATAAAACATAATTTTACCACTTCTGTGAGTGGAATTTTGAAAATCTGAGAGACACGGTTAATATCAAGGACTAAAATGTGGTTCAATGAGATGAAAATAATTTTTTGTGAATAGTAACTTTTTACTTTTTTTACCACGGTTAAAAGTAAATAGGGTAATTAAGGGTAAAAATGATATTATTATTACCCTAAAACATGTCCTAATTCTATTTTATAAGTGTAATTCGACCAAAAACAAACTTAGTAATAAAATATGACCATTTAGGCCCACTTGGATTAGATTAGGACATTTATTATTAATTTATTTAAAGAAGGGTTAAAATATTTAAAATCTAAGTTTAATAACTAAGTAATTTTTAATATATGGTTATACATAAGATAAATTCTACTATAAATATTCATTAGAAATCTAAAAATATTTCCTACATAATGATATTTTATTTGTAATTTTTAGACTTTAAATAATTTAATTTATTTATGACGCAAATATGATGCAGTAATTATCTTATTAATGAAATATTGACATAATTGATGTTATAAACACAAAAATAAATGTAATTTGAGACTTTTTAGGAATTAAACTACTTTTCTAGGTTAATATGACATTTTAGTATTGATTTAATTAACGTTTTTATAACTAATCATTCTGTTATGATTTTCACAAAAATCAATTACTAAATAGTGTCAAAATTGACATAAAATAGTTTTTAAAACAAATATTATATTCGTAATTGTTATTTTATTCCTAAAAATCTACGGTTTGGCCAAATGAATTAGATAAGGTTATATATATTAATAATAAAAAACTTGGGGTTCGTTTGGCTGCTTATAGTACGTTTATTAACCTTATAGTATAAGAACACAAGAAGACACGGTAAAAGTAAAATTATTTAATTTAATGTTAAATCTAAATGATAAGGTTAAAATAGGAACCTAAACTTGTCTAAATTCTATTGGATGAGAGGATTTCGACCCATATCCACCTTAGCTTCTAAATAAATCAATTTTGAGCTATTTAAAACCGAATTTGGATTTATAATAAAATAATATGTTTAGTTATTCCAAAGGTGCCCCTCTCCTCCCTTATAAAAGGGCACCTCCTCCCTCTCTTCCTCACACCACTTTGAGCCTTAAATCTCAGTCAAACCCTGACATATTCCGTTTTCCACTTCCCTAGAAACATCCTAGAGGTTCTGGTCTTCCCCAAAGGCCAATTTTAGTGCCCTAAAAGGAGGTCTCAAAGAGGCGCTTCAAAGAAGAGGTAATGCCCGTTACCGATTCTTTCATCTTTATTTCTTCTTCCACTTATTGTTCTTTAGTTTTTTAATCATGAAGTAATAACATCAGTATCAATTATATACTGATATGTTATTATAAGTATTAAACAACATTATTTCACCATCTATCCATCCTACGGAAAACGAAATCACCGCGCGTGCGTACGTATGGAATACCGTCTCCACGCCGTGGTGTAATCTATTTTCCACCACCACCTTACTTGGATGGGTATAATGGTGTACATAATAACTATATATGATTATTGTAAAGTGATATTGATTCTTAAGTAGTATACATACACTCCAATACAATTCCACGATCATGAGAATGATATCATCGCTCGTGCGTACGTACGGACTACCGTCTCCACGACGCGATGAGATTCATTCTCCACGTTAACCATTCATGAATGATTATAAAGTATATATAATAATTAATAATGAAATATATGACATAATAATGATTCTAGATTTATGTGTATATATATATGTCATCTACTTAATTCCATTCAACTCAATAAGGAAAAGAAAACAGTGATCATGCGTATGTACGGTCTACCGTCTCCATGAACGGTGTATTTCTTTCCATTTACTGATCTATTATATATATATATTCTGAATATATATTATATATAAATCATGTTTTATATTCTGGAATTAATTAATCATTATCTAATTAATCATATGAATAATTACAAGTCAAAACACGGACGACAAATGAAACGATTTTACCCAAAACGCTTTTTAACATGGAATTTACAAAAGAATGGGTAATATAAAGCCATAAGTGAACAATATATGATATTATAACAATTAGTATGATTCTGGAATAAGTAAATGACATTATCTAAATCATTATACAGTAGTTTCGGACACATACGAAGCAAATCGGACCTAAGGTAAGGGAAATATCACAATCTCATTTTTATCCGAGATTGTTTATACTTTGGTATTTACTGGGGTGTATTTTATCATCCACATACATGTTTCCTCAATATGTAATATTATTTCCATCCACCTACAATTGTTTAAATCCAATTTTACCTTTCAGTGAGTTTTTAGTAATAGATATGAAAGGAATCTTTTGTCATTTTTCGTACGAGGTACTTATTTGACTTTTCCTACAAAAGTACGAGAAGAATGTTTTTTTAACTTATACGGCATGAATATATTTTTAAAATGTTATTTCCAAGAAGCTTCCTTTACATGTTTTAATTTTTATTTTTAATAAACTTCTTTTAGTTTAAAACGGTATGATATGTTATGAAAGGAAAAATGTTTTTGAAGTAGAAAGGATAGTTTCCTCAAGAATGGAGTTCAAGTGTCTCATCAAAATTATTTTCCATCTAAGATAATAAAGTGTTCTGTTTCTATCCCTATTATTACATGGATTTGATTATGTTGTGATGGAAATAATTTTTTATGAATTCTATTATCTTATATGATTTGTTTTATGATGTCACGATGTTTAAGAATTTCGTTTTTTTACATGGGTTATGAAATGATGTATGATTTATGATTTTGTGGCACACATAAGAATGGTATCATTATGAGATGGGTGGGACCTATATCTCCCTCTATTTCATTGGGTAAAGATTTTATATCTCATGAGATAGACATGGCTGGAACGGTAGGTTATACCGGTTCAGTGAAACAGGACTGAAATGAGGTGTGAACTCGGCTCAGAAAGGGAATTTGTCCACTAAGATAGTCTTGGCAATGAGTCTCGACTAATAAGAAATGATTCTCTATGATTATGTTTGCATGCCACAAGGTTTCATGTTTTATGTTATGATTATTGGGATTACATTTCACTACTATGATTTATCCCATGTTATGAAATTATGATCTCTTTTGCAGGTTAAGATTTCCAAAAGATATGTTCTTATGAATATGACATGATTGATACTTCTTTTGTTTACCCTTACTGAGCATTTGAGCTCACCCTTTTATGTTTTCTTTTCCCGAGGTCATAAAGAAAGGATTTATGTTTAAAAAAATAATATCTTTATGGGATATGTTGAAGATCTTTTACCACGATTAGAAGATTATATTCTGAGTTTCCAAAGACACTGAACAATTACAGTCCTTGTGTGTGTGTTTTTGTTATGTACTAAGTATTCCACAAAAGTAATGTAATGTCTATGTATGTCAGGCTTCAGGTCTCTAAAATTAATATTAGTGGAATCAAGGGATATTTCTTGATAATATTTAATGCTTCTTGAAAATATTCATTTCATTGGTAATTGACTCCCTTCTTCATCAATTTAGTGAACGGTAAAATTTTGCCTGCCAGATTGGTAATGAAACGCTTAATATAGGATAAGTTTCCTTGAATTCCCCTAAATTATTTCAAATTTTGCGGAGGTGACATACCAAGGATTGAATTTGATCTCTCAGGATCATCTTTGATACCATGATGGCATAAAACAAAGCCGAGAAATTTTTTCTAAGGTTACCCCAAAAGCACATTTCAAGGGTTTCATCATCAAATTATGTTGTCGAAGATTGTGGAATATGATTTCCAAATCATCCAAGTGATTAGAAAATTGTTCGGATTTAACCACCAAATCATCCACATAATATTCAACAAATTTCTCTAAAAAGGGATTGAAGATATGGTGTATGGAACGTTGATATGTTGCGCCTGCATTTTTAAGGCCAAAGGGCATTACCCGATAGCAAAAAACACCCTGAGGGGCTCTGAAAGATATAGATTCTTCATCTTCTGGAGAGATTCAGATTTGATTATATCCATAATATCCATCCATGAAGGAAAGTGCTTCATAGCCAGCTGTTGCAATCAAAACTAGAAAATCATCCTTAGGACATTGCCGATTAAGATCTCTAAAATCAATGCAAACTCTAATTTGTCCATTATTCTTTTTCACAGGGAAAATATTATCCAAACATTTCTGATATTGAACTTCTTTGAAGATGTTATCTTTGATAATCTTATCCACTTAAGTTTCAATTTTTCAAGAATAAGTTGGGTGTGTTCTTCTTGCGGCTTTCTTAAATCTTCTATGTTCTTCTGGAAAACCCAAACGATGAGTAGCAACATCAGGATCAAGCCCTGGTATTTCTGTATAATTCCAAGAAAATATATCTTGATTTTTCTTTAAAATGAAATATACGTTTCTTTCTCTTCATGAGTCATGGCCTCACTAATTAATGTGGGTCATGGATCTTCCTTTGTACCCAGATTTATTTCTCTGAGTTCATCCACATTGGTGGAGATACCCTATTAAAATACTGGAGGAGCATCCCTGATATCATCATCTTCTTCTTCAACATGTGTTACATCTTCTGTTTCTACTTTCATAGTAGATGATGAAGAATAATTTCCATGATCATGAAAGATGTTAAAATTTGAACATCTTGAAGAATAGGCTTCCATTTCTGACCCTATTGATGATGAAGGGTCTTCCATGGGTAATATATATGAGATGAGGGATTGAGAATCAACATCATCATTCACCTATGACATTGCTATAACTTCTTCTCTCCTGGTTGGTGAAGTATAGACTTTCTGGATTTCAACGGATGAAATGAAGACATCTCCATTTTAGCTTTCATCATTGCTTAGTGAATCACCACTTTCTCCCATGCTGTCTGGATTGATTGCTGAAATTGACATTATGGAAGTTTCCATATGGGTATTTGGGTTCGGGTCTATCCTGTCAATTTGACTGATAGGAAACACATAATCTGTACTCACATATGTGAATGGGTTTACTAAAATCTTTTCCAAACCATATGGAGCATTAATTTTGGTGACCTCCTTTTTCTTGGATTTCTCCTTCCCTTCCATGTGAAAGAATTCCACCTCAATATATTGAGACTCACATGTTTTGAATGGTGCCTTATCACCATAAAATGTCCCAATTTGACCATTGAAACAATATTTGATGCATTGATAGTATGATGAAGGGATAGCTGCATGATGATGGAGCCAAAGTCTTCCAAGAAAAACATTGAAGGTTGTATTGTGATCAACAACCATGAAATCTAAATTGTATACAATGTCTCCAAACTGAGTTCTGAGTGTAATCGCTCTCAGTGGTTCTTGTTCATTTTTATCATATCCTTGAAACATCAAAGTAGAAGGAGATAAATCAGATTAGGTGAGGCCCAATCTAAGAAGTGTACGAATGGGGATGAGTTTGAATCCTGAACCATTATCAATGAAAGATCTTTGGATTTCCACACCATTGAGCTTTCTAGAGAAGAGAAAAGGTCTAATATTCCCATACACGACATCATCTTCATTTTCATCTATAAAATATATCATTGCAAGACATTCTATAGGATCATTCTCTACATGGTAGACTTCAGCTGCAGCAATTTCAATTACGAAATCCTGATGACTGGACAAAGCCTCAACGAGTGCCTCCCGAAGATGCTTGGTTAGATTCATGGAATCAAAAATCGATAACTTGGCTGGTACATGGGCCAAATTCTTCAAGACATCATATTTTTTATCCAAAGGTCTGCGTTTCCCAATAAGAACATGTGGGTTTTCAGGTGCCTTAGAAGTTTATTATTTGGAAGTAGATGCATCTTGTATTAGGGTAGGAGTTGGAAATACTCCTCGCTTTGGGAGTTTAGATTGAATAGGTCTATTTACTTGCTGAGAGGAAGAATGTGGAACCACTAACCGATCATCTAGAATAATTGTTCCAGGAACTTAATCTGCTATTGGTGGATGATTTTTCTTGTTCTTGTTGAACCCGCTGAAGGGCTCTACCACGGGTTTATTCTATATAGATAGTTTTATAAGGGGTATAATTGGAAGTGGTTTTTGGGATATCCATGTCTTACTCTGTATCCCAGACCTTTGGAACTACATCTAATTCCTCTGTTTGATACAGGGAACTCAGGATCATCAAGATCAAAGATGTGACTTTCATAAAGTTCTGTTAAATGAACCATGTTAATAGAACCAAATATCAACTCTTCATCTAATTAAGACTCTACCTCATTAGCCCGTTTAGGCTATTACGTTTGGCAGGGCGGTGCCCGTGGCTTTGAAGTAGATGTAATAAAATCTTCGAGAGTCAAAGACAACTTGGGCTTTGACATGATCTCATCTTATTCTGACTGTTCCTCTTTCTTTGAATTATGTCGTTTCTTTAAGGAATTTCCCTCTAATGAAGAGGGTTTTGTTGTGGCATTAATAAGAGAAGACATAATTGGTTTCTTCAATTGCGTCCAAAAAATGGCATGATTTCAGTTGATCATTTTTTTGACCATCCAATCATTATATTTCTGCGCATTTTTGTTTTTGAATTCTTTCCACTCACCTTCTTCTTCTGGATTTATAGCAGTAACACATGCTACCTGAGCTGAAGAACCTTTCAATTTGATATTTCCCAAGTCCACCATCTTTTTCAGAAGGTCTTTGAAGACAAAAAAATCCTGACTGGGATGCCCTAACATCTAATTAAATGAGAAATAATTGGGATAGTCTTCATCTCTTTCCTTGTTAAGCCTTTTGTTCCTCAGTAGCTGAACTAAATTATTTTACAGAGTTGAAATGAAGTAACTAAGAACTTTTTCATTTCAGAAAGAGTAAACTTTGCTCTTCAGATCCTCAAATTGTTTCCATCTTTGATCTCTTTTATCATCTTGACGAAACGGCCTCTGCTGTTGACTCTCAGGAGGTGGAGCCCTTTGATAAGATGAAGGTTTTGAAGTAGAAGCAGGTACAGGTGCTTGTTTAAGCATAACTGTAGCAGTCTATGCTTTACCCGATCTCTTTCTTGGAACTGATGGAATTACATGAGTTTTATCCTTAGTCATTATAAGAGAGTCTTCAATCTGCTGAGAGATCGAAGTAAGGTCTCGAAACCTTCTTTTATTTTTCATAGGGATCAATGGTGTGAATTATTCATCATGAAAATTTGCCACAAATATTAGAAACAACTTATCTTGAGGGAGTGCTATGCTTAAGGAATATGTTAATCCCTTCCAATGAGAAATCAAATTTGAAACCCTTTCATTCTACCTTTTCTAACAATTTGTATGATCAAAAACTGTTTTCTTTGGAAAATTTGTGCTGAATTGAAGAAGGAATCATTGATGGAGATCCTCCCATCCTATAATTGACTGGGACTGCAAGCTTATATACCAGACAAAAGCATGCCCTTGTAATTTCTATAAAAAACAGCTGAGCTTAACTACTTCTTGTTGCTGAGGGGTTCCCATAATAGGATCTCAACGAGAAGAAAAATGTGTTAAGTGTGACTCTAGGTCACATGAACCATTAAAGATTGGGAATGTGTTACTTTAAAAATTTGATGGGGGAGGAATTGTATCAATGCATTCAGGGTAAGCTCTCTTCTCTGGTTGAATTTGTGCATGCTTTCCCTCCATAGCTTCCAACCAAGATATTAATGACTCAATGGTAGTTATTAACTTTTTTGAAACATCCAGTTGATCTTGGACATGAGCAGGTGAAATAACTGGAGCTTGGATAGATGTGGTGGATGGTACTACATCTGAGCATAACAACACCGGTTGTTGATGCACCTAACCCATAGGATTAGACCTATGAGGGTGTACTATTAATGGAGGAAACTCTTGATCCATCTCAATATCCTCAACAAAATCTCTTGGCTGACTGACTCTAGAACACTTAGGAAGAAGACTACCTTAGTTCTGCATTCAACCTCCTTAATTCTTTCATCTCATCCTCTTGTTGTACGAATATTTTCTCTAATAAGAGTAATTGGACTTCTCTATAGGAAGGGTGGAATGTAACCTAATTCTTTCCTTTCCCCTTGTTGGATGCCTTTCGGAGAAGGGGAAGGTTTTTATTTGAAGAAATACCCAGATTCTGGGTAAGCCTTTGATTTCTTATACGCACAACTTCTTCATTTGTGTTTGTGCATAAAACTTCTTGAGTAGGAACTTCCTCATATGATCCCTCTGTGTGAGCCTCATGTTTTAGAGGATCAGCAACAACGACATTGATTACATTAATTGATGCATAATGCATTGAATCCCTTCTATAGTCATTTCTACTATACTCTCTTTTTTCATGTCCCTGATGAGACACTGCCTTCTGTTGAGTTGATCTCCTAGGAACATCTTAACGAACCTTAACTTGGAGAGAACCTCCTAATAATTATGCTCTTCGTTCCTCTTGGGGCCTCTTCCCTAATCGTGAGAAGACTAACTTTCTTTGAGGAAGAGATTGAGGATTTGAAAAAGTCCCCAGTCCAGTGGACTGGGGATGTTCTTGATGTTTATGCTCAACTCCTCAAATCCTATTTGTTGATTCTGAGGGTAGGGTTAAAAGAGTCCCTAGTCATGAAAGCTGGGGTGGTTCTTGAGCTGATACATCTGTGACATTCTTAAAATCTCGTCTGATATTGCGGACTTTAGTCCGAAAATTGGCTGGATGCGTCGACCTACATCCACTGAAATCACCTGGCTCAAATGACCATTGAATGATTTCTGACACTTTTTCCACTTGATGATGTGATCGCTCTAAAAGATAAGCCTGTTCGATATTCTCATTTGCCTGATGCAAGAGTAATTAGACAACGTTTTATCTATATGACTGACTTTGAGAAGAACTAGATGAGGCTTGTTCTTGAGCGAGCCTTTGATTACAAACAAATCCAATTGGCTGTGGCTGTCCATGGGCAATAACATTACATGAGACCATTTTTGGAGGGCTTTGATGGAAGGAGAGTATGGAGAAATGTAGTGCTCCATGGACACCCAATCCCTTGATTTGAATACCATATGGGGCATTGGAAATTAACTGGTGCAATATTCTTAATGCGCCAAGGAATGAACACTGAAGGGATCTCTACTTCTTTTCAGCCTTCGGATATCGAGAAACTGAGAGAGAGGCAAAATAAATTTGGTGTTGTAACCCTTATATTATCTTGACATGATTTTCATATTCATCATAAGATAATATTTTCTTTTTTAATTAACAAAGAGTTTTCCACATATTGAGACAAATATCATAAATACATCCTTCCGTCAACATTTCTAGAATGTAATACTGAGAGTCAGCCAAAGGCCAAAACATGACTAGTACTTCACCTTTTGCCAGTTGTTTTCTCATATTCACCACTTCCTCTTTATCAATAAATGAATATTCTTCTACCTAATTAGACCAAAGCTGGTGCTTCTTTTTTGCTTCATTAGATTAAACAATATTGGTAGAGAAGTCATTTACCAAATTAGAAGATGCATGACTCGGGGGTGGTTTGGAGAATGACCTACACCCCGCGCTACCTTTGGGTTGAGAAAGTATTTCACCAGCTATTGGTAAAGCATCAAACATGACTGGCTTCTTATTTGTAAGTGCCTGAAGATAAGAGGGCTTTCTCATTACTGTATTTTCCATTAAAAATTTTCCAGGCAATGTGAATTACTACTACGGAGAGGACTTTCACAGATAAAATCATTATCATTGGGAGGACCACCATAGTGGGTTAAAGCAAAAGATGAAACCTCTTGCTCCTTAGTCTTCTGGCCATGCAGAGGGTTATCGTGTCTTTCATATGATGATGATACTTCTAGATTGACCGAACTGTCATGAAGAAAGCCTTCATGAGGAAGTGTCTGATGTAGAACTTTAGAATTAATGTCCCCACAATTGGGAAATGAGAGACTATAATCATGAATTCCAACAGATAATTGTCTAAGGGCTTCAAGAACCCCAGCATCGAGAAATGCCTTACTACAAATTGGCTTTTTATTTCATGACTGTGTTGGATGGGTCTTCTTCTTAGATGCCGTGTTACTCACTTTAGGAACCACTATTTGAAAAAAGTTATTAATATGGGTAGTTTTATGTGCCTGCTAATGAGAAATAGTCAAGTTAGACTGATTATCTCCACTCAAATCAGGTGTATGTGCCTACCTTGGTTTTCTATATGACATGGGGAGTATGCCCCACAACCCTCTTGGATTGAATAGAGGTGTGTATCTATTACGAAGTGAACTATTGATCTGTCACTCCACTTCTAGGGATAGATTTTCATTTCTTTCCCTGTAATGCTATTGAAGCTGTCATAATATCCTGGAAGGCATCCAGAATATGAGCATGGATTTGCTTCTGCTTCTTCACCATAGTTAGAATGTTGCTGGTGACTTCAGCTGTCGGAACGGGAATATACATCCATTCCATGATTGGAGTAGGTGTGTGTTCCTGCTCCTGTTCTCTTTTTCCTACCAGTGAATTCCAACATTACTCATGTGTGGGGGTAGAGAGTTGAGTTTGCTGCTATTTTGTCATCTGGGCTTTCTGATTGACTTCTCCAAGTACTGCCAAATGAGAATGTTGGCGTGCTTGATCAATACTAGCAGGTGTACATTCCTTCTTATTGCACTCCACCAAACGTGGTTGATGGACATCGATCAATACTGGCATACAAGGCTGCTGGCAGGATTGATTAGTGTAGGAAGGTGTATGTGCATGTTTACCAGTTGTCAACACATTGGGTTGGAGGCCTTCTTTGGTTGTAGTAAGATGAGCCTAATGACTAGGTGATGAGTTATAAACAGGTGTATATTCCTACCTATAATACTCTGCCAGAATTTCTTGGTGGGATTGGTGTGTTGCTGCCAGATGAGTCTGCTGGACAGAGGGATTATAACGGACAGGTGTGTCTGCACTCTCATTGATTTCCACCAAGTTAGGTTAGTAGACCTCTCCAAAAATATAAGAGATAAGAACCTGCTCACTGTTGACCAGTCGTCGCCTCTGGTGGTTCGTCATTCCTGCTCAGGTTCGAGGAGCCTGAGTTGAACGCCTGGAGATGACACCCTCATCATGTTGAGGGTGCACTTCCGCACGAGTATGGCGGCGATTGTTGGTGGGAGCCCTTGGGAAGGACTTCTGTCTCCTTGAATTAAGGCCTTGAGTGAACTTCTCATTCACCTCCTCATAATATTGGAGGGAATGGTGATTGCGTTCTAGGGATAACGACCCGAAATGGTTGGAGACAATGGTTGAAACCACCTGCTTCTTGATCACTGGTCGTCACTGTCCAGACAACCAGTGTGAATTATTGACTTGGAGGGCTTGTCGAGCTGCCTCCAGAGTTGGAATGGTACCGTGTTAACATTATTCCTTAACTACTTCATTTGATACCCAGAATTGATGACACTGAGTAAGTGATGTCGTCCTCAGAATGAATGATGATCTAGTAGGAGTAGCAGCATAGGTATTCACAGCAGAGGCATTCATAGGTGTGAACTGAAGAGAAGCCATTTTTGTAATGTAGAAGATCTTGGAAAATAGTTCATGTTTGATATAACAGACATAATCAAGATAAATTCGGCCACTACATATTTTGGATGAGCACATATGTTTATTGATTGTTTTTTTGTCCCTCTTATTGAGTTTTAATAGGGGCCCAACAAATAATTAAAACATCATTTTAACTTGTTTAAGGATTCACGTCAGGTTCACCATTTTTTGTTTCCTCTAGAAATGGGGATGACCTTGTTTTTTTAAGGTTCAAACATTCCAATCGTTTTCTAATGGGTTTTTTTGTAGAACTAGAATCATACAATGATTTTATATCCATTTGGACCTACTTTCCAAATGTAGGTGCTCATTAGTTGTAGACCGATAAGGCTTAAGAATTTTCATTGGTTGAGAGGATGGGAGGTTGGACTCATCACACCTTTTGGGGGGGAATTATTGTCTACTGCAAGACTCTATTTATAGATTTAAGTTATGATTGTGAATCCTTATTACACTACCAAGTATGAAAATTAGATTTCCTTAATATTTGAAAATCAATGATTGATATGTATGAGATTTAGAGAATTTTTTATATGTATTTGAGTTTCTTCATCGATATAGAATCAATTGATTTTTTTAGAGATTCTTAGTCAATGGTATCCTTCAAAAAATTATATAAAGATCTCTTGGTCATTATGATTACCATAATGGTTTTAAATCCACTCAGTGGGGTATTTGAAGTTTATTTCCATTCAGAAGGACATAAAGTATTTCAGAGTTGGGATCATACCCGCATATGGGCTACCTACGTATCCTAGTTAGAAATGTAATATGAACCCACATAGTTCGGGAATTAAGATATAGTTTAACGTCATATAGGACGGATGAGAATTAATGGTGATGGGCTTGAACCTCAAAAAGGATTCCTGCATACTCCACTTTTAAGTTAGAGATCAAATTCCACGTAGATAGGTTGGGATTTGTGGGGTTTACGTATGATTAACGGACCAAAGTGATGTGTTGTGGTTACTTTTACACTCTAAGCTCACATGAGCCATGCTCAATGTGAGAAACAAGAGGTATCAGTAAATCTGACAATTTGTTCCATGAAATATGTGGTCACAAGGAATGATATGGGGCTTATGTATGTATGATTTCCCAAAAAGATAAAGATCATGAATTACTTTAGAGAAGAATCCCAGGAACAAGGTCCATACATAAATATGTGATTTATAGAGATTTGGATACTCTAACATGGTGCTTACTCTTGAGGAGGATGCCCAAATTAAGAGGGGACTTGTGATTGGGTTTTATTTTTGAGACGGAAGCCCAAATCAAAATAAGTCAAGACTGGTTAAGATAAATTATGACTGAGGATTATTCATGAGAAGGAAGCCTAGGTTAAAGGGACTTGAGTACTGGGGCTTAGTCCAAAGAAGGAGGCCCCGGTTAAGGGAACTTGATATTTAGGGCTTACTCCTAAAGAGGATGCCCATATTTCAGAACATGGAGCTTACTCCTTATGAGGATGCCCAAATTAGGGAACTTGGACTGGGGCTTACTCTTGAAAAGGAGGCTAGGGTTAGAAAATTATGACTGGGGAATACTCCTAAAAAGGAGGCCTAGGTGAGGGCACTATGACTGGGGCTTACTCCTGAAAAGGAGGCCCAGGTTAAAGATCTTCTCATCTTCAAGGATGAGGATGAATGAATGAAATCTCTCACCTTAGTGACATGAAGATATGTAAATCACTAGGTTTTGAGAAATGTTCCACATAATTCCTTTCAGATAAGGAAGCCAACAAAGGAACCATGTCATAAATTACATTGAAGAGAGTTTTGAAGGATAAATCATGAAGAGGAGAGGTGGATTTGAAGGAGAAAGATGAATGGACAAGAGGGACACCCAAAAAAAGGTCGACGCGTAGGTCCCAGTTGGGCACACAGGTCCTGGTCGCGCAGGTATACCTACGTGACACTTGGGTACTTGTGCGCCGTTCAACCTATAGGGTAATACTTGGGTGAGGCTTGGCTCAAGCCTTTAGTATTATCCCTAAGGTCTTCCAAAAGGGTGGCACACAGGTTATGTTAAAGGGATAAGGCAACGTGAAAGTGTGACCATTTCCCACAAGGGTTGGACACTTAGGCGCGCATGTGTTGAAGAATATCAACACTTAGGCTGTGTTACCTCTCTTTATATCTTCCATTCTAGGTAAGAAATTACCTTAGAAGTTTTCGGAAGACTTCAAGAAGAGACTAGGGCGCCGAGAGATGAAATATGAGTTTTTGGATTTTTGATCCCCGGAATGGGGGGCCCACAAAGGGTATTTATAGGCTTCTGAAGACCCAGGGTGAAAATCAAATAGGGCACGTTGGTATACCTGCACGACCATAATGGAACTCACACAGCCCATGTTCAAAGCCATCCTTGTTCATGGATTTGTCGATTTTTGATGTTTCTTCAAAGGATGAATCACTTTGTGTTCCACATATTTTCTTTTTCATTCGTTAGACTCTGTGACGGAAAGGAGCATCAATAGTCCCTAATGACACACTAAGATAATAATGTGGGGTCGATGGTATTTTAGTGGGAGGGGAATGGTCTAATTAGGTATGCTGACCAGATCAGCTAGCTCTCGTACCCCCCCCCCCCCCCCTCTTATGAACACCCTAAGTACTGGGACCACTACTAGGCTTATCATCAAATAATTGTCACCTAAAAGGTGTATCTTGAAAGAATTTTTAAAACAAAATTAATCACATGACATTATATATTATATAAATTTATATATTTGAAATAAAATACTAACTATAAGCACTAGCTATGTAATGGCCATCTCATCCACGCAATGATTATTGTTCATCAACTTTTTTTGTCTCCTTTATTTAATTTTTTGCATTTCATTCATTTTAAAACAAATATCGATATAATTAGAAAATGATAACTAATGTGTAACCTAAAAAACAAAATAAATGTGAGTTAATAGGGGGATTCATGGATAATTTAACTATCTATTATTTTAGGTGATCTTGAAACGATATTTAATGAATTCAATAAATTGGTAGAAGATTTAAAAAAAATTTAATTTTTAGTATGATAATTATTTACAAAGAATAAAAACCATCATGTTCATAAGGGGTAAAGAACTTATCAACATTAAAGAAAAATTTAATTTATTTATCCCAGGTAGATGATATATTTTTCTATATATGTTTCATGGAAGAAGACAAACAATCATGTTCATTATCTGGAGAAATGTTAAAATGAGGTCTTAGAGTTATAATATTTTTAGAAATGGTCAATAAAGCATTGAAATGTTCACCATGTTTGAAATTTTGGTTTTTTAGGTTTGAATATAGTTAAATTCAAAATTAGAAAATGAAATTCAAATAAAATTGAGACCAATAAACATTGAAAATTCACATAATGTACATGTAGGATACAAAATACTTGTAATAAATTTTAAATAAATTTTAAAAGTACCATACTTAACAACCCAAGTTGAGATAAACAAAATGAATAGAGAACCTGGATGGTTGATTTTATATATTTCCCACCACAAAGTCAAGTTCATGGTCAACTCTGACAATTGAGCTATTGGAGTCATCAAATGTAATAAATGTATTGTTTCTAGTGGACTAGGGGTGGCTTCAATATCATCATCCCCATTACCAAAAATATTTTTTTGAATTACGTAAAAAATGACTCCAAATTCAGGTCGAATATAGTCTTTGAAATAAAAAACTTTTTTCTCCATTGATGCCAATACATATGGTTCATTGGTAGTATGATTGAAAGTCATATCAATTACCCAAGATCCATAATCATCAATAAATGTTCCCTACCTCTTCAACGAATCGACCACTGGCATTTCATCATCGTGACTCATCCTTGAGAATAATAATAAAATATTTTTTTTCAAAGACTCCATAATAACCTACATTTTAAAATCATGGCTACTAATTGATGCACTAGCATAACAGTCTATTGTTGCAGAAACCATAACACCACCATGTTGTGTTCTCATGTTCATTTCTCATTCAGTGATAACAAATCTGTACCCATTGATAACAATTGATTTACAGTCACAAACCATGGTATTGGGACCAAAAGACAAATCCGTTATTTCCTCAGAGATAAAGTCAGCAGGAAAACTCAATACCTAAAATATAAATGAATATTAAATTTAATGAAATATAAGTTTAATTATTTTAAACAGTAATATTTTTACCTTTATTTTTAACCAAGAAGAAAAATCATTTCTATGTAAAGTATCCCTCCTTCTCAAATATAAAAAAAGATGCTTCCAATTTATCATTGCTTTATGATCCATATATATAAAAATAGTAATAGTTTAACAGATATATATATATATAATATACATATATTCAATTTACATACATTATATAGTCATTGAACAAATAAAATTTGAAAAAAACAGTATGATATGCCATCTCCCGCCCTTCTAGGATTAATGTCAACAATGTATATGATTCAGGAATTACTCCTGTTTATATAAGTGATGGAAAACTGGGTTCAATTTTCTCATAATATTCTTCTTTGTTTCTCATTGGTCTGTTCATTATTGTAGTAATATCTGACAAATTCATAGGGAATAAATCTATACATTCTTGATCCAAGTAACTGATCACGATAAAATCTTCAGGATTATACCTATTTTGAACATAAGACATTAATCTGTACATATTTCTTTCAGCTCAATACATCCAACGAAAATAAATAGATCCTCTTAGAAGTATTTCAGTTGGAATATGGATAGTCAGATGCAAAATTCATGTGAAAAATTATGGAGGAAATATTTTATCTCACTAACAAAAAATTAGTGGGGAATTTTCCAACATTGTTTGCAAGAAATACTTGGAAAACTTATCATCACAAAGATCTCTAAAAATGGAATAATCAAATAACAACCACCTTTACATTATTTGAAAAAAGATGACGGATTTATTTTGGAATCAACTCATGCACAAGGATGTGATAATCACAAGTCATTAATGATTTTAGCATCAACTATATTATGTTTACCAGTTTAGATATGTTTCTTGAATATCCATCGAGAACATTAATAGTCTCTAGTACTTCTAGAAATTTCTTTTTTTCTATAGGTGTCATCACATAAGATGTATATGGAACATTCCATTTATTTTCACTAATATGCACAAGATGTGTTTCTTGTCTGATTCCTCAATCCAAATTGTCACTCCGAGACCGTAAATCATATTTTTTTCACATAACATTTAGAAGAATCGAAAGAAACATTTCACATTTTTTTCAGTTTACATTACTTCTTTGAAATGACATAACAAATTGGTTGAGCAATAAGGAAAATCAATGAAGATACTTCTCTTATTCCAATTGTAACATGTTTTAGTGGAAACATTATTTCTATTTTCTGATTTCATTTGACCCTTCCTGAATGAAAAACTGAAATATTTCAATTCATTAAGCATATTAGTTCCATAAATACACTAAGGTGGATCATCGGTCTCCATAGTATCGTCAAATCATCGATGATTATTCTATATGGAAGGTCAATTGAGATGAATCATAGGCGTCCCATTAAACTAAAACTACATCAATGTTTTAGTCTTCTGGATCATGTATTCTTCATACAAAAAGGACATGATAGTATTCCCTTCATTCTCCAACAATATATCATTACACAAGAAAGAAAATCATTGATTTTCCGCATAAGCACATCATGCTTCTAAAATATTACATTCGAATATGCATCGTATGTACACACACCCACATCCCAAAAAAGATTCAACTATTTTAGTAAATGATTCGGGTATATATCTATATCATTTCCGAGATCAGAAGGTCCAGATATGAGTATACTCATCAAAGTGAAATTGTGTTTCACAAACAACCGTGGGGGATGGTTATAAATGTGTATAAAAACTGCCCATGTGCTGTGTGAAGTAAGCATCTTACAAAATGAATTAAAACCATAACATGAAAGACCCTGCCCCAAATTACACATGTTAGCTACAAGATCAGGATATCGATCATCAAATCTCTTCCATGAAAATCCATCTGCAGGGTGAACCACTCAACATTCGTATTCTTTCTCTCTGTATCATTCCATCAAATTTTTAATGATATTTCATCATAAATAAAAATATTCTAGAGTATGTGGATCAATAGAAAGTGCCACATTAATTTATGTGGAACACGGGATGGTGATCCATTATCTTTTGGATACCAGCGGGATGTGCCACATTTTATACAATCATTTTATTCAGCATTTTCCTCCCTGAATAAACTACAATAATTTGATAAAGCATGAATTTTGTTTCATGAAAATCCATGTTCCTCAACTAATTTCCATGCCATATAGTGGTTTCAGAGAATATCTACATCATATATAAGTATGTGTTTCAAGATGGTAATAATGTAATCGATTGAAGCATTAGAAATCCCATATATAGTTTTCCCATGATACAATAAGATTGAAAATTATAGCTTTTCATTTTATAGTATTTTCAATATAATGGAGTCGTGGCAGCATCATTCAATTTTTTCACCCTAAAAACATCATCATTTTCATTAGACACATCATGTGTTCTCTTATATAAGTCTTCTTATTTCATAATTATTTCTTTTTGATGATGAATAATAAACAAAAACTGGTCATATAACAAATTCTCTAATCTATTCCTCTCATTTGGATCATCAACAATTTGAGATTTCATTTTCAACCAATTGTGATACCACACATAGTAGTTTTATTGAACAAAATATTTGGTTATGTGGTAGGTGACTTCTTCACAGCTCAACCAAGGTCTTCCAACACAATTGTATCATGGGCAGTGTATGTGACCACTATCTTAAGCACTGTGAAATGAAAAATCCTAAAAGCTGTAAAAATTTTATTAAAAATCACTTGAGATCTAATTAATTTCATACATCCAACTTTTATCTATTCATTAAAAAAAATTATAAGTAATTTTGTCAAAAGGAATTCAATAATATTGAAGTTTCATTGAAAATATATTTAAGTAAACAATAATTGTTCACTTTATAGGAAACCATAACTAGTAACCTACTCTATATGAGAATCATAATATAAAAGAAAAAAATACTCTATTTCTAAAACAATATCTACTATGAATAATACATGAGATTACATGATCATGTACACTTGTGGAGGAGAATTATTTAGGAGTTGAGGAAAATTTAGATCAACGATATTTTATATTTTAGTTGATTATTTGAGTGATCAAAGACACTTCCCAAGGGGGAGGGGTGTCCAGGGGGTGGGGGTGTCTAGGGGTTGGGGGGCTATCCTAGTGGCTGGGGGGATATCCAGGGGGTAGGTGGTCTAGTGGGGTGGGGGTGTCCTGAGGAGTGGAAAACCAATCCCCCAACCACCACCTCTACAGACCCCACCCCCACCTCGACAACCCACCACCCACACCTGGATAGCTCCCCACCCCCACATGAACATCCCACTGCCTCCCGAGATAGCCCACACCCCTCCTCCACCAGGACAGCCCACCCGACCCCCATGGATAGCCCACACACCCTCTCGCACCAAGACAGCCCACCCCACCCTCTAGACATCCCACCATGACCCCCTTGACATCCCACACCCCTCCTTGTACATCCCACACCCCTACCCCACACCATACAACCACCCCTACCCCCTGGACAACCCACCCCCACCTGGACACCCCCCCAACCTGGACCGCCCCAACCCAATGCATCCCTTCGTAGAGTAATTTTATTAATTATGAAATCAAAACCATCATGAAATAGAAATTTCATTCAAAAAACCCATTAAATTTACCAAAACATAAAAAATTCAATTTATATGTCTCTTTATGTCACATAGGAAATGTCATTGGGGAAAGGGGAAGTCACCTACATGGTTAATTCCAATTTAAAAATCGAGCCAAGCATGTACGAGGTTTGGTGGTGTCTGGGCGGGGGAGAGGGTTGTCCATGGTGGTGGGGCGGTTCAAGGGGGTGGAGGGTGTCTAGGTGGGTGGGGTGTCTAGGGGGTGGGGGTGTCTAGTTGGTGGGGGTGTTTAAGGGGTGGGGTGATATCCAAGGGGGTGGGGGTGTCCATGGGGTGGGGGATGTCTAATGGGGTTGGGGGTATCCAGGGGTGAGGGGTGTCCAGGGTGGAGGGGGAGGGGGGGCTTTCCATGGGGGGTGAGGCATGTACATAGGTTCACAAACTATACGTAGCAGGAGTGGGTGTGGAGACTTCAAATAAAGGTGACACACAAAATCAAGACACTTGAAGTTTAGAACAAAAACAAAAAATAAATCAAAGTGTCCGGTATACCATGCCACAAAATACACGAAATGATGGCTTGGGACTAATCAAAACAGAAAAAAAATGAAATATATGAAGAACATTGAAACTAAGGTAGAACTTACTAATCTGAAGCATATAAATAAAAACATATCTTGATTGAATATGTATCTATCGGGTGGAAGAAGTTTCACAGCCTAGGGTAAAGAGAGCTTCAAGAGAGGTTTGGATCAGGTCTTTCAATCGCACGGAAGGGGGAGCTGGCCTACTATGTAATTGGGGGAAACATTTCTCACACTACCTAGACATCGCCCCATGCACACCCTAGACACCCCCCACCCCTTGGACACCCCATTCCCTTTGAAACCCCCAACCCCTTGGATAACCCCCCTGGAAAACCCACCCCCCCAGGGACAGCCCCCAACCCCTGGACACCCCCACCCCTGGACATCCCCACCCCCTGGACACCACCCCACCCCCATGGACAACCTCCCTATGGATAGCCCCCCACCCTCCTAGGCACCCCTACCCCCATGGATAGCCCCCACAACCCCCAACCCCTAGACACCCCACCACCTTGAGAAGCCCCTCCACCCCCTGGACACCCCCTCACCTAGACACCCCCACCCCACTTGGACACCCTCACCCCCCTCGAGAACCCCACCCATGGACGCCCCCCACCCTCTTGGAAAGTATCCAGATTCCCCTAGACACCCCCAACCCTATGGACAACCCCCACCCCCTGGAAACCCCACCCCTTAACACACCCCCACCCCTGGACATCCCCCCATAGACAACCCTCCCCCTACCCACTGAACACTACCATCCCCATAGACATCCCCCACCCCTAGAAATCCCCCCAACCAACCCCCACCTGCCCCCCCCCCCCCTCGACAACACCCACCTCCCAACCTTCACACCCCCTCCCCACCTACAGAGCCCTCCCCCCACCCCCACCCCACATAAACAGCCCACCCCCTCAATAAAAATCAACTTACAATGAAATAACAAAATTTTAATTAAAAATGAATCAAATTCTTTGAAAGAAACACCTTAAAGAGGTCTAAATTGACTTAATACTTCGACGATGAGCACCCAAAGTAAAAATTGAATTCAAATTTCACTGAAAGAGAATGAAAACAACCAAAATAAATGTATTAAAAATATACACCTCTATTATAACTTACGAATTCGAAGTGGAATAGGTCTTTTTTATTGAGAAACAGATCTTCTTCTAGAAGAAGGAGGCTGGGGGCTAGGACAAAATGTGGAGAAAGGCTCACGGCTAAAGAAAAATGTGGACAGAATGCTGATAGTTCTTTTAGAAGTAGGATGGCCATGGGTATTTGGGAGGTTTTCTATCCCAACTGGTTTTAAAAACCGTTAGGATAGAAAAATATACAAATGGTTTTTTTAAACAGTTGGCATACCCTTCACAATTCCACCCCTATAACAACATTTGTATTGAACTATTGTTAAAAAAATCAATTAATATACATATACTAATAGTTTCATTGAACTGTTAGTATATAGAACCTATCCCAATGGTTTTTGAAAACCATTGGGATATTTGTGTTGCTATAGGTGTGGTTTCTACTTGTGAAAGAAAAACTGAAATACTAAAAACTGGGAAAAATCATTCCAATTTTTTGATACTTAAGGAAAATGATAAATAAGTCATTTAAGAGGTGTATGAATTATTTGTACCTCAATCTGACACACGGTGTGACTGGTATGATTCCATGTGTTCCATTTTATTTAAAAATGAAATCAATTTTAATTATAAGAACAACTATCCTTCTCAAAACCAATAAATTTCATTCTAATTTTTTTGAAACTTTAGGGAAATGATCTTTATGCCATTTTTGACTTATAAGAATCAGGTTCACCTCATTGTAATGCATTTTGTGCCCGGTATGACTCAATGTGTCCATTTCCAGTTTAAAATTGAGAGTTTGTTCAAAAAACTATCACTCATTAAAATCCAAGAAAACAAACTATGATTTTATTGATAATTTAGAAAATTGACTCATAAGTCATTTTTGACATATAAGAATTACTCTCACATTAAACCGATATATGATGTGATCGGTATGATTCAATGTGTGTGTTTCCAATTTAGAATGACATTTTAGTAAAAATGACATGTGACAAGATCAAAACTGAGTTAACACATTCATATAATTTGATAAATTATTTAAATGATCTATAAGACATTTGGTATTTGTATTTGATTACCCTCACCTCAATTTGACACACTTTTTGACCGATATGACCCAAAGTGTATCTTTTTATTTAAAATTGGCATCAATTTTAGTAAAATGGACAAGTCACCTACTCAAATAAAAGAAAACACATTTGGATTATTTTGATACATTAGGAAACATGATACATATGTCATTTCTAACATGTATGGATCATAAACACCTCATTCTAATACATGATGTGTCCAGTCTGACTCAATGTGTCCGTTATCAGTTTAAAATCATCATTTGAGTTTAAAAGGTGTCACTCATTGAAATGTGAGAAAAACATGGATTTTATTTATAATATAGAAAATATATTTATATGTAATTTTTGACGTGTAGGAATATGTATCATGACAAACCAACACACGATATGACCGGTATGATTCAAATTTCATGTCTCTAGTTTAAAATGAAATTTTAGTAAAAAATAAATGTGACATACACAAAAATAGGGAAACACATTCAAATTTTTTTGATTATTTGGGAAAAAGATCCAAAAGTCATTTGAGACATGTATGAATTATCCAAATATCAATCTGATACATGTTTCGAGTAGTATGACTCAATGTGAATTTTTTCAATATATATGTATGTTTTTAGTTTAATAAATGCATCATATCGCTAAAACCAAGAAAACAATCCTAGATTGTTTTATCTTCATTTAAATTATGTATTCCTAGTTGATTTTTCTTATTTTGTATTGTTTTTGGTGCTATGGTTTGCTGTTACATCACACTACACTGGTGGGGTAGTGTTCTATAAAAGCACACTACAGTATACCCCATTATCAGCACATAGAGAAGTGCGGATAAATGGTCCTTTATCTGTGCTTGAAAAAAGGTAAATACAATACCAGGGATTTTTAATCTCTCCCCAGTAGTCAATGCTTTTTTGACCCCCCAAAAAGGTCATTTTTAGTGATCTTAATGGATTTTTTGTAGTTTTGATTCTTTGGAAACATACTTCATTTCAAATTTTGTGATTATGAGACCTACAACTTTTCCATAGGTAATTATATGATTAAATGTCCATGATTCCTATCTCATTTCATGGGTTATAATATGATTATTTTAAATAATTTTATGGAACTCATATGTATATTTTTTGTGTGTATTCTACAGGATCTATATCTCTTTCCAATGCATTATTTAATGATGTATGAGTCAAGAGTATATATGTTATGTGTGAACCTGATATAATGTTTATAGTGTTATTCATGAACTTTATTATGTGTTCAAAATGATATACATGGACATAGTTTCATGTCATTATGTTTTTTCATGAACCTGGTTAAATATTCACAATATTATTAGTGAACCATATTACGTTTTCACAATGTTATGTGTAGAACTAGTTTCATGTCCCTAATATGATCTATGTAACTCATTACATGTTTAAAATGTTATGTGTGAACCTGATTAAATGTTAAAAAAATTATACATAGACCTAGTTTCAAGATCAAATGGTTATGTGAGAACTAGATTACACATTAAAAATGTTATGCACGGACCTGGTTTCATGTCCATAAGTTGATGTGGGGACCTAATTTCATGTTCATAACTATATGAGTGTAAGTTTATCTACTTATACATTTTTACAATGTCATAAAATAATGTGAATTCCAAAAATTCCATGTCTTATTCCTATATTATACTTTTATTACATATTCTCTTAATTTTCATATGATCCATGTCTTATGAACTTCAAATATTTATTATGATCTCTAAAATTTAGGGTATTATATTCAAATTTTATGATTAAGTTCCATAACCTTTGTTCATGATATACATACATATTTCATTTATTTACCCTTATTGAAAATATGAGATCAAACCTTTCTTATGTCTCTTTTACCCATGTTAGGATGAAATGTTTTAGGTAGAATTATTAAATGTGAAGATCGTTATGGGATAAATTGAATATTTGTCCGCAGGATAGAATATTTTGTTTCAAAATTCCAGAGACACTAAACTATTACTGTCCTCAGGAATGTAATTTTTTAATGTACTAAATATTCATTTAAAATGATGTAATATGCATGTATGTTAAACCTTGGTTTATATAGTTGGAAGTAACAGAATGTTTTAGTATATAGATAGAAATTAGGATTATAAAACCTTATTGAGATACCTAGGGTTATTTCTATGAATATGTATAGGTTTTCCTATAAGGATAATTCTAAGGATAAGGAATATTATAAGAAAATATACTGGGATTTTGGTAATGGATAGTGTGAGTGGTGTCCTAGAAATACATCCCTTTCTAGATACTACAAGTGGATGTGGCTCTAACACAGACGTACATAGGGGTAACAATGTTGAAAAGATTTTCTATTCTTGACTCAAGGTAATCTGGTACATATTGACATTCCTTTATACACACCTATTTTGATACCCCCAGGAGAAATTATTTGGGAATTCAAAAAACTCTTCATGATCCATCATAAATTATTTAAATAGAAGTATGCTTTGAATAACCTAATATAAAATTGGGGTGTCATATATTATTGAATGTGTCATAATATAGACATCCTATAAGTAATTATTTTCATTACTATGTGGTTTTATTCTATGATAAGTAAATTATCATACTATGATTTTGGTTTTTTTTCAATTTTGGGAATTAGATTAATGTTTAATTTTATGGATGATTTTTTGATGATAAGTCAAGTGGGATGATCAATAGTGTGAAAGATGTTATGATCAGGCTTAATTTTTATCAATTGAACATGATTAAAAATGTGTACCTTAAAAAAATATTGTACTCCAAAAAAAACAAAGATTTTTGTTTTGAGATTTTTGGTAATGGAGACCATGGAGGAAAAATATTATGTTTCCATTGTGTCAATAATGTGGAAATAATCACATAAGTGAGTGTCATAGAAAAATAAGAAGATGTTTTGATAATGGAATAGAAGGAGGAAAAGCAAGTGTCTACAAGGGAAAATAAACAGTTAGGATAATTAAATGGATGAGAATATTATCCTCCCTAATAAATAAATGAACTTTATGTTTTTTTATTGGGAAATAAATGTTCAGTAGGAATCTTAATGTCCCAATAATAGAGATTCTGAAGAGAATCAGAATGGTGGTGTGAGTAATGCTTATGATGATGATGATGAAGAAACTACAATTGAAATTTTAAAGGAAATAGGTATTACATAACATGATTGTGTAGTATTTTTAATGTATTATGTATTAAGTAACAAAAGTTTTTATGTATTCGGATTTATAAATTTTAAATGGTGAAATTTATAAGGACTATAAAATTTATTTTCATCGCTAATGATTTAAAAGAGTATGTTGAATGGATAATCATGGAATAGAAAAGTGATTTAATGGAATAGTTATATCCTAGTAAAACACACTATTGAGGGAAATATAACCCTTAATATGTTTTTTATGTCTCAAATTTTTTTTTGGATAAATATATCTTGGATATATGTAATTTGGACAGTATTGATTACCTTGGAACTAATTAAAGACTTGTTAAAAAGTATTTTATGCTATCATGGATGATGTTTAAAATGTCATGGATTTATGGAACATATCTAGAAATAAATGGAATAAGGAATAATATATGTTTTATAGAATTATTTTTGGAAATTCAGGACATTAATATGTTTCAAGAGAATACTTAATAAGGGTATACACATGTTTTGAATGTGATAAAAATGTGGTAATTTCTGATATATGGGGGATAAATGTTAAGATGATTATGTGAATTTCATTATAAATCATTCAATTTCAATATTTTATAAGGGTTATATGGACAACCATTCATGAAAATATTAAATTAAACTTCAGATATAGTATTTATGTACTGAGATTGCGTTGAAATCCATGGTTAAAAGGCTACATAGTGAATAAACTAATTTCAAATATGTCTATAATATTTATTTTGGAAATTATATTTGTGTGGTTTTAAGAATTAACATCATGTATTTTAGGTGAAAACCAATCTTGTTTGGAATGGTCATGGGTCTTGAACCCATAATTGAAGGGCGATAAGGGCTTTATGCCTACAACTGACCTATGTGATGTTCTGGTTATTGTATAATTATTTTTGATGAATAAATATTTACATTGATATACTTGTTTTACTTTTTATGATTAGACATTAATGTATTATCCATATTTATTTTGAATAATATTTAATGATAATTAGTAATACATTTCATTCTACTGTGGGCATTAAGATCTACTAAAAGTTTATTTTAGTGATTTGGGAGTCAATGTAAATTTATGGACATCCATTTCTTGATTAAATGGAGGAATTAAAAATAGATCAATTAAAAAAATAATGAATTTTATTATAGATATATATTATTTATATCTCTTCATATTCAAGGTCAATAAAAGAATTAATCTACTTTAAGATAATGATAAAAAAATGTCTTGTCTTAATACCTTTATTTTTATTGAATCGATGGCTATTTAAATCGTTATGTATTTATGAATTTTATTCCCTCATACTTTATTCTATAATTAACTTATTTTTTATTGATGAACTCAATCACTCCTAATAAATATTTACACTTTTCATCCATTTCCAATCTTCACTCCCAACCTATGTTCTGTAATGTCAAAACCTAGTTATATATTTATTTGGGTAACTATTATGGAACCAAATTTACATTTTGAGGGATGTATTAGAATTATTTTTTAATATGTGGGATTATATTAATGAAACTTTCAAATAAAAAAACCATTGATAACACACAAGAATTTTGAGGGAGAAATTCATTTTTAGCTGGGTAGAATGTTACACACGTGTTTCGTGAACTATATTTTTCAAATAAATTACTTTCATTTACTAATTTTAATTTAACTAATTAAAACCTTTCATTCACATGGAGAAAACTTGTAATGCAATACAGAATACCAACTTTTCTTGCGTTACACAAACCACCAGATTGTAATCCATTATAAACAACATCAAGTGAAAAAGGGAATATAATGACATGGTACATTATAATATATTCACTATCCTAAATAAATATAATATATTATATGTCTTGTAATTCAATCCAAATGATGTTATCTAGTGTTACAAGGAAGAGAGGTATTTTTTGATATCTTACACTACACGTAAGATGGAATATTACAAGACAATGATATATTATTAAAAAATTATTATATAATATAATAAGGCAAAACATAGACATTGAATTATTAGATATTAATTGTATTATCTAACTTATGATAATTTATTGTTTATATAAATATAAAATCAATTCAATCTTTAATAATTTATTGTAAATGACACTAAGAAAAAAATAATTATAAAAAGAAATATTATTATTGTTTTCATAATTCAAAAGATGTTTTATATTCACAAACTAAATTTATCACAATAATGAGGGATTTAAATGATATATTTATGTTACATATTTAATAAAATATTTTTGACATTTATCCATTAGCGATGATAAGTATAAGATAAAAAAACCCAATTTTGTATATAAAAACCAATATTCTCGTAAAGGCAAATTTACAACATTTTAATAGAGTTCCCATTTTAAATAAAATATTTTACCCTTTTTAAAATTTATTATGTCATAATAAACATCATATTTGGATTCGAGCCATAAAAATTATCTTATTGTGAATTTTTGGTATTTTTCAATGAAGATTTATTTTTTAATGAGTAGTGAAAAATAACAAAATTTAGTTCAAAACTACTTTTTCATATATTTTATTTATAAGTTAAAATTTATTTTTTAATGATTAATTGAATAATAGTTTTATCAATTAATCCTAATAAAGTTATTGGAATCAATTTCAATTTTGAATTGACTATAAAAACATGGTAAACGTTCGAATGTTTTTACTTTAAAAACCTGCTTTTTCATCCTGCATTCAGGATGAATATTAAATTCATTTCTACCCCATATGGGATTGGAATTTGGTAAAATTGATTCTAAATTTGTTATTATCATAGTTTATAATTTTTAACAAAAAAATATTTTTTACCCTTAAGGCCCAAAAAAACCTATACACTTGTCCATGAGCTATTTTATTTCCAAATTTTTAACAGAAAATACCTTTTATCTAATTTATTTGATTATTTGAACCACATTCAATGTGTAAAACGTGTTTGTAATTTCTTTTCCAAAATATTACATTAGTTCCACTCCACCTGTACTATAACGGAAAACAACTTTTCCCACATCTTCACACCTCTAAAACAACATAGTTTAGGCCATGATCATCCCAAATGAATTCCCAAAATCCCAAACCTTTTACTTTAAGCCTCCATTTTTGATGTAATACTTCCGAGGAATCCCTTTGGTATGAACCAAAATGAGTTACACAATTTTAAGGTAATAATTTTCAATGATCTATTTTCCTTGATTTTCATATCTTCTCCATTTATTATTCTTATTTTATGATTAAAAAACAAAAATTATAATAAATATACTTTTATATTTTTATTTTATTATTTACACATAAACTTAAACACACCTCCATCTGATGGGAAATAAATAAACTATTTCTACGTATGGAAAACTATTGCCTCATCAAACGATGATTGTTCATTTTCCCTTTACAAACTCTCATGGTGGCCATTATGATAAAAGATATATTTATATATGATATATACTATATTTATAATTTCATTATGCTTCTTTAATTTTTATTTATAATATAACATTTTGCTTTTCATCTTGTGTAAATATGATAATTTTGTTTGAGTAAGTGTGGACTGTCGCCCCCTCAAAGCGATGCAACAAGTTCATGCAATTCATGGAATGTAAAAATGATGGTAATAATAAAACAATGTTACATATATAAAATATATATTATAATGTAATTATACTTTACATATAAAATATACTTTTAATTATTTTAATATAATAAAGTAATTAAATAGTGTTTATGCGTATGTATGGCCTACTGTATACATGAACAGTGGATTTGATTCATTATCTCCAATCATTATAGATTATTATAAATACATATGTAAAGAATATATAATATAATAATGTAACAGTTTAAATTGTTTATATGATGAAATCACTATCTATGTTATGGGATAAAAAATGAAATTTCAAAACCTCTTAGAGAAAACTAGGCAAATAACACCTGAAATAGTGAAAGTAATAAAATATTTTTAATAAATAGGTAATAAGATTATATATGAAGATGAAAATTTATATTAAAAACAGGATTATTAATCCTATATAAGTTAGAAACATATTTTAATCAACTATACAGGATGATAAATATCACAATAAAAAGGAAGGTCAAGGTAAGTAATTTCATCTCACTTTTATTTCTGTGAGATACACACCTTATTCACCACCCAAATCTTTTGTTTGGGGTATTTACTTACCATAAATGCATTATATATTCCTTATAATTATGTTTATGTGTATTTACATATCCATTTTATGATCTCTATTTAGGGGGTTTATGTTTCTAATGTTATTAAATCATTAAAATGTTTTTGTCTCAAATTTCCATCTTTGAGACTCATTTCTGGTTATACACCTAAATTATTTTTGAAGGAGTATATTCATAAATTTTAAATTATATATATTTAATCTCATTATTTTATTGATATTTCAATATTCATGTAATTTATTTTTCTTAAATGGAGTGTATAATCCCATTTTACCATGTTATTAGTGATTGTTGAAAAAATATAATTGTTTTTCAATATTGTCAATGATTATGCTTATTTGATGAAATCCTAAGATCTATTTCTCAAGAAAACACATGAGTTTACTTATCCTATTATTATTCAAGATATATCCACTTATCAGTAACATTTTCCCACTCTTTAGTACTTAAAATAATTATTAATTTTTTTAACAATATATGACCATATTTTACCCTTCAGTTATAAATTGGTTTTATTTCAAAAACCATATTCCAAAAAATGTTTTCAGTTGATTGTTGAAGATCGTCTTACAGGGATATTTTTTTAATGATGTTTCATTTTTTTTATTTTTTATTTATATGTTTTCATATTATTTTTAATGAGAATGGTTTTAAGAATGTTTTCAATCTTATTTCACGATTTTAAAATTAAAAGGTTTACAAAAAAATCATTCTTTATCTATATGTTTTAAAAAAAATTAAAAAAAAATTAGTTTTAAAAAATTTCATATATTGTTTTATAACATTTTAAATAAATTTGTTTGTACATATTTTTTAAGATTCATTCATTAGTTTTCAAGTAAATGGATTCTAATTGTTTTTCATGTTTTCTTAATATGTTCTCAATGTATCTTTAAACAAATAGTTATCCAAAATGTTTTCAAGAATTATTTTTTATATTTTTAAGGAAACATTAATTCAAAAGATATTTTGATTTTAAAAATATGTTTTCAGGAAGATTGGATATTTTCCAAAATAAGTGTTTTAAAAATGTAATTCCAAATTATTTCTTATATAAGATAACATATATTATTGTCACTAATGCCTCTCTTGGGAAATTTTTGAATGCTTCCATTCATATTATTTCTATCATTAGTTAATGGTTTGATGAAACTATGTGTATGAAACCCGATTCTCATTCTCATGTTATATTATTTTGAAACCCAATTTATTTCCTGGGTGGTGATTATTTTACCTACATCTTTTCCATAGGTAATCATATGATTTAATTTTCATGATGCTTATCACATTTAATGGGTTATGATTTAATTATTATTTATAATCATAGTGAACATGTATTTTTTTATTTATTTGGTTGGATATTTATCTCCCTCCCATGTACTGGGTAACTGTGGATGAATCATGAGTATATATTTTATGAATGAACCTGATTTCATGTTAATAATGTTTTGTGTGAACCTAATTACATGTTCACAATATTATGAATGGACCTAGATGTATTTACATAAGTTTATGTGTGAACCAGATTACATGTTCACAATGTTATAATTGAACATTATTACGGTTTCACAATGTTATGCAAGGACTTAATTTCTTGTCCATAAGTTTAGGTGTGAACCTGATTACATATTCATAATTTTATGCATCAACCTGATTACATCATCCAAATGTTATGCATAGACCATCTTTTATGTTTATAAGGTTATACATAAACCCAATTATACATTACAAATTTTATACATTAACCGGGTTCCATGTACATAAATTGATGTAGGGGCCTGATTTCATGTCCTTAACTAAATGAGTGAACTTTTATCTATGTATACGACTTTAGAATGTTATAAACCATGGTGCATGTTGAACATTTTATGTCTTATTCCTATGTTATTAATTCATGTACAATGATCTTAATTATCTTATTATACATATATTATGAACATCCAATCTTAATAATGTTCACTAATATGCAGGATATGATTTTAAAATTTCATTCACAAGTTATATACCTTTTTTCAGGTTATGCTTACGCATTTCTTTATTTACCCTTACTGAGCATCTAAGCTCACCTCTTTCTTTTGTCTCCTTTAACCGGGTTATGATGTAAAGTTTTAGGTAGAAGTACAAAATGTGGTGATATTTAAGGTATATTTTGAAGATATTTCACTAGGGTGTAAGATTTTGTTTCCTTATTTCCAAAGACACTAAACCATTACTATCCACAGGTATGTATTTTTCTAATTTACTGAATATTCATCTAAAATTAAGTGATATAAATGTATGATAAGACTGAGTCTCTATAATTAGATATATTAAACCATGGATAGATTTAAATATTATGTTATATATTTTTATTAGATATGGTTAGATTTATTAACTAGAAGAATATTCAAGACCAGATATTGACGTTTTGTGTGTCGTTCTTTGCTTCTGTAATATGTTAAATGGTAGGTGGATTATATCTCATCTATAATATTCTATAATTTGATGTCATAACATGATTTAAATAATTTTATTGGATATTATATGGATACATTATATGATTTTTTGGAAGAAATTATTTAGTTATACAATTTATAATTCTAGGAAATTGGATGGCTATTGGAAAACCCTACATGTTTATAATTATAAAATAATGTTTTTCAAATTATGTAATGGTTTTAATGAAACCAATGTGTTTGATTAAATTTTTTCAAAGTAGGAAATTATTTTTGTAAAATTGTTATAATGGAATTTGGCATAATTAGGTTGAAATGTGTTCCAAGTGGATGGAGTGTGGTTGAATGTGTTTCCATCAAAGAAGATAAAATTATGGTCATAGAGTACCACTTTTAATGGTAACACCAAGATTGTGTGAATGGATAGATGGATGTGTTTGTGTTTGAACATGTTTTTAGTTATTCTAATTTTTTGTGATTGGAATTAATCTTTTTTATTTTTTTATCACATGCGTTCTAGTTATGGATTTATGTAAATTGTTTAACTTCTTTCCAACTATTTTTTATGAAATGAGTTAAATGGTTCCTGTTATTGTGGTGCATGATGATAAATCTATGGGGTTTTCCTATTGATTTTTTACTCAACCATTCATGGTTACTTTTTTATGTTTTCATATGTCACATACTGAGACACACAAAAGGAAATAATATAAAAGTTCTCTTTTAATGCACATTGAGACCCTAGGAATGGAAGTTGGTGTTGGAGCATAGAGCTAGATCAAATAGTATTTGGTATTATTCCAAATTGCTACCTTTCGGTCATGTTATATTTTGATTTGGTAAATTTATTTTATTTGTTTCATATTTAACTATGATAATTTATACAAGTTAGTTTTATATTAGGGTGCTATTACACTTACTCATGCATCATATAAAAGGATTAGATGTTTATATTTTATATTTTAATGTTATTCGGTATCTAAAGGGAAAATCATCCACCAAATGTTTCCAAATCCCTTAAAATTTATGGATGACCTTTTATGTCTTAGTTATTTCACCTATGTTTTGAGGAACTCCATCTATTATTATGAAAATGATTTATGGGGGGATGTTATTTTAAGAGAAGTCCAAATGAAGCAACCAGATGAAATGATAATGCTCAAGATATAGTTTTTTAAGTAGGATTATACTAGATTCAATTCAAAAATAGAATTGTCATACAAAATGCTATTTTAAATACAATATATTCAAAACTCACTTCATCAATCTTTTGAATGTTTAATTATAGTAAAGAAATTCTATATTTTTTTTCTTATATTGATGCATCAGGAATAAAATGGCTAGACTGGGAGAGGAAATCCCAAGAAGAATGATGGAAGCCTCGAAAGGAAATAACAATAACATAAATAATTAAATATAAAAAAAACCTATGTATTCACATCATGGATTTTAGTTGCAGTTTGTGATCAGGAATATAATTTCAAGAATGAGTAAAAAATTATAAATACAATATGGAATGAAATAAGTAGGGGAGTTCTTTTCTGTTAAGGATATATTTGCACCACGCATTAGTCTATATCCTTCTTCCTAATTAAATATGTCTCTCAGACCTCTATCTCAGGACCATTTTTCCTATATAATGTTATTTTTTTCAAATTATAGATTTTTGGTTTATCTATAATAACATGAATTACATTGATTATTACTGCACTCTATAATTTAATGAAATAATTCAATTGACTTACTATTTCTTTTCACCACCCCATCATTGTCACAATAAAATATGTGAGTATTTTTATTAACCTTCTATCACTAATATTATAGTTAAGACAAAACTCCCCACCTAAATTCTATATCTTGAACTGGCTATCGATAATTACACACATGGTAAACTTCATCAGCATGATATTATCCAGCTGTCCACCCCCTGATTAAACAACTATTCAATATCCTAATTCTATTAATTCATTCTAAAAATTGTGTTAAAAAAATAATTGGTGATGTAATATTTGATCAGATAACTTGAACATAAAACAAAAAGGTGATCCAAATATTGATCTCACTAGGTAACACCATAAATTAGAAGTTTTTAACTCTAGTGATTTCTTATAATCATAGTGGTGGGGACAGTCTAGGCCCCCACTATCTTATTTAATTGATCATACATATTTAAAAAACCATACCATATAAATATATCTTTCTTTGGTTCTCCTAATTTTACGGTCAATATTTTCTTCACTATCATATATATCATCTGTATTAGATCATGAATCCCTTATTCATTTCATGTTAATTTCATTATCTATCATACTTTGATTTCTCGTCTTTAACCTCAAACTCTTAACATAATATCATTCAATATTAAATAGATTAAACCGTATTCCATGATTCTGAAATTTGGTTTAGACATTTTTTATTAAGGATTAATTAGCATCCCATATCTCCCCCTTCAATTGGGTTCAATAATCATTAGTAATATTATGTTAATCATAGGCCAAGAAAACATGATTTCATTCCTTCTTCACCTTGAGTTGTATATATTGAGTTTATCCCTGATTCTTCATGAATTAGATTCCATAAATTTGAATTAATTTGGTCCTTGATTATTTGGACAATTTGAAATATTAAAAAGGCTGGAAATCTTACAATGAACTATGAAAGCCTTATGATGATAGCCCAAGTCTTATTATGTTTAACCAGATGTCTTGCAATGGTTAACGTGAATTGTTATAGTCATTTCCAAGAAAAATTCATATGGAAATGGGTTCTATTTAAAAATATAACTATATACTAGAAATAAGAATTAGATTTGATAATTTTCTAATATATCAAATAGTTTTTAAACATAAATAGGGAAATAAAAGAAAAAATTTGCCTCATAATAAATTTTATGATTTAAACATGTAACATTGAAACAAAAATTTAGAAACCATAAATCATTAATATGAACAAAATAATAGGCTCTTAAGATATTTGAAAATTAAATTAAATTATCTTTAAATATATTATCACCAAAACACCAGTTTCCTTGAAAATATTAAAATAAAAAAAATAGTTTCTAAAATTAAAAAATATTAATTATTTCTTCAATAAAAGTATATTTTATCATAAAAACTCAATTAATTCCCAAAATAAAGGTGTAATTTTTTTTTAAAATTTAGGTCACATTATTTATCATATTTTATATCCTCACCACTACTATTTCATCTGTATTCAATGTCCACCGGCCTAAATAATCAAGGAATATTGAAGTATTGGTTATAAATGGCATTATACACATCCTTAAATTATATTATATATGCATTCTATTCATCAATATTGTTCTTATAAGTGACACTGAATGTTATGTTGAACTATATGAGGTCTATTAGGAGAAACTCATTCACTTTTGGGGAATCCTATATGTTATTTATAAGAATTAAACTCCTTTATGAATCCCATAAGTCCTAGGATCATGGGAATTGTACATTCATTAGAATGGATGTTTAGGAGTCTTTTTGACCAACTAAAAGAGACATATTGAGGTGAACCTATCATACATACTTTCATATTTAATTTTTTACAATAATATTCAGTTTATCTACAAATAAATTATACACTACAATCCAAATGTTTAGTGTATTGGAATATTATCAACATAACCACCTTATTCTCTAACATCATTAAATTATCCCATAAAATAATTTTCATATTATATTCCTTTAAAAAATAATAAATAATAATCATATTCATAAAATAGTAAATTAAAAACAAGAATTTGTTATATAATATACTTGGTGTGGGTAAAAATTATAGATGACAATCGAATAACAAAGTGACTATAAGAAAATAATGTAGGTATGATAATATAATCATGGTCTATGAACATTAAAATAGGATATCATACCCATGTAATAATGGATCAAAATTCATAAATAAATTCATAAGGATATGGGTATAATATAATAAATGATCCATCATATCATTATTATGGTGAAAAACATATTATTGTGAGATAAACATAAGAATAAATCAGAAAATTTTAGATCAAGAATCATTTTCTTACCTCCCTTAATATAGCATATCATGAATAATTTTTTCATACCATAAAATTATAGACTAAGAATCATGATCCAACCTTCAATAATATAGTTTATTAGGAAAACCTTTCACGTCTCCTATAATAATATCATGAGACATCAAACTTTACCTAATGGAATAGAGGGATATATAATTCTATCTCAAATTCCACATAATGAGAAACATATATATGTATTCCAAATGAACATGTAAAAATTTATATTTAAAAAAATAGAATTAAACTGTGTAAAATAGATAGGTTTCATGAAAAACTATATAACGGATTCCTATTACTTCCATATAATAAACATGGATACTGTCATAAGAACATATACCTACTGTAACCTAAGGAGAAATAGGATATTGACGTCGACAAATTAGTTTTGGTCATTTCATAAATAACATTACAAATTAATACTAAATACCATTTTACATAAAAATAATTAATAATTAATATTATTTGGAAAACCATTAAAAATATAAAATAGATTATTCATACAAAAAATAATCATAGTAGAGGAATAATGTGATAACATGAAAATAATAAAAATATTTTATTTTCATACATTTGTAAAAAATGATCAATGTGAAAAAAATTAATGATTTCATTAATTTATTATTAAACACAAAACCCAAAAAATTATATTAAAAAATTATTAAATCATATATATGGGCATCCATAAAATCATATAATGAATATAGATGTAGATGAATATTATTGATTAAAAATAAGAGATTGGGTTGGTTTAAATTATAATAATTAGTTGTGGTAAACTATTTATAAAGGGAAATGAAATTAATTAAAAATATCTAAGAACAAAATAATAAATATATTATAATAAAATTTATTTGGTTTGTAGAGTTATTTTTCACACAATTATTCCCAATAAGAAAATTAACTCATAATAATCTCGATTTGAAAATAAGATTAGAAGGAAACTATATTACCTTTAGTTTTAACTTCTATAAATGTTCTTTAACCTCATGTATAACAAACATAACCATTTTAATTACATACTTATAAACCTTATTAATATATATTATCTTTTTATAAACATTATTTCAAATTATTATTTTTATATTTAGTGGTGAGTTGTTTTTTATTTACATCATTAGATTTTATCAAATCTGACTGTTTCGCACATGCTTCGTAATGTTAATATCATTACACATCCTTTTATACCAAGTTCATAATTCCTATATTATTTAAGGTACCATATTTTTTTTATAAATTTATATTACACGATATTTTTAGATACGTTTCATGAATATATAATCGACAATAAACTTATTTGGGTAAATTTAAAAATAAATGGAGGTATATAAATGATGGGTTTAAATAATAATATTATCCTCAAAAAAATAATTATGTTATAAATATAATTTTTTAACATTAAATACATTACAATACCCATTCATGTATGGAAATTATGAATAATTAAATATGTCATCCATGGAGACAATAGTCTGCATGTAACATGGGTGACATTTCCATTTCCCAATGATGATAAAGGAAAGTTAATTGTTTCTCCACCAATATAATAAAATTTATGTATAATAATGATATTTATTTCATTATATTAGTATTTTTAGAAATTATTTAGAAGCAGTAGATAATAAAGACAAAGAAGAAAAGAATATAGAGATACTATTACTCACATTAAGGACTTGATTCTTCCCCATAATGACCTCTAAAAAATGGATAAATTTGGGAAATTATTTCTAAAAATTAGAAAAAATTGATAAATATTAATCTTGGATAACTAAACTTGGAAAATATAAGGGGAATTTTAAGGAATAGAGTGGTATAATGTTGGTGAAATATAACTCATTTTATAGGTCAAAACAAGAGACATATCCTTGTAAAAAGAGTTAGGTAAGGGGAAAATATCGAACGAAATAATAGATAGGAGATAAAATAATGGTGAGAAATTTTGTTATGAATTTACCATTTAAAAAATACCTTTTATTGTTATAAGTTTTATGTTAATTAATCAAAATTTAAACCACTTTCAGTTACCTCTAGTAACTCGTATTAACCATTGATAAATATTTACCATGATGATTACTTTTTATTAAAATATAAGACAATACCTATTAAAAATATTAATATGATGAATATTATTTTTTAATATATTTAAACAAAAATAATTTATAAATATCATTAAATTTATTTTAAAAAGTAAAACATAATATATAGAAAAAATTATTTATGTAGAAAAGTTTTGTTTTAATTGTTTCCTTCCTTCATATAAAATACTAATAAAATTATGGTTAATATATTTTAATATATGTTTGAAAAAATATTATATTCATAATTTAAAATATATCAATTTATTTTTCATTGAAAAATAAATAATTTTTATAAAAAATTCTTTGAAAAATAATTATTTTACTATGGTAACTAATTTTTACTTTAGTAGATATTTTTGTTTGAAATGATAATGAACTTATTGAAAAATTTGGATAGGATGATTAAATTTTTTTTTGAACCATTTTATTATTCCAAATCTTTATATTCGATAAACATTAATTCTAAAATAATCACACATAACAGAAAAATGAGGAAGATTATATCTTTTAAGCATAAAATGAATTTATTATTATTAATTGTATGATAAAAACTAATAGATTGATGTAAATTTATTTTGAAGTATATCTTATCAATAAATTCCATAAAAATCATTATTTCATGTAGATTAATTAAAAATATAGAACACCATATATAAATATAGTTATTCGAGGCATATTACTTCTGTATTAAAAAATATTCACCAAATATAATTAAATTTAATTATTTATTTTTCAACTATTTAATTATATCAACCTATTGATATTAAAATATCTATTTAATTTTTATAAATAAATGATATCATTATTTAAAAATAATAATATGTAACATATACTAATATTTTTATAATAAAATATTTTATTTAGATATTATATTTTTGCCTAATTTTTTATTATTTGTACAATATTTCATTTAAATTTTCTACTAATAATAATCCAATTTTGTATACCTATCATATATTTGTATACCCATTGACTATTTTTATATTTACCATATTTCCATTTATAAGGGTATATTACCATCCTTACTCCTAAAAAATTCATTCCATTCTCAGATCTTAAATCATACTTTTCATTACATTAATTCATGATTTTTGGTAATGCTTTATCCTTTCATGAAATTTTATAT
Organism: Viscum album; assembly: GCA_963277665.1. NCBI lineage: Eukaryota > Viridiplantae > Streptophyta > Magnoliopsida > Santalales > Viscaceae > Viscum > Viscum album. The sequence continues at coordinate 855,260,419 of OY728139.1, forward strand.
CATTAGATTTTTATTTCTAATAATGCAGATTTTCAAGGATGAGTATGATCCAGGGTATCTTCTAGTTTTAAATATATTATTAATTTTTATTTATTATACCATTATAATTTATATACTTTTACTGAATATAATAAACCAGAGTATGTAATACACGGTTTCATGTACTTTTGGTATATTGTTTTATATCAATAAAATCTACATGATTTGTTTGAGTTCAGTGTTGACTGTGATGAATACTATTAAAAAGGTATCTATTTAATGGAAAATATATTGTAAAAACATTGTTATTTATACTCTATCCATCTAATTTTTTTTTACAACAATGTTTATTAATTGAATGAAAAAATTAGAGGATACATCAATCTCATTACATCATCAGGTTGAAATGTTGCTTCCCAAAACTAATAATTCCTCCATAAAACTATAAAAAAATGAGAAAAATTATCTCAGAGTAATGTATTGTTATGATCTAATACTACTATGAGTTGTTCCTCAAAGGATACATCATGTTTTACTATATAAATTCTGAGTTCATTACATGAAATGGCTCATATATGTACTTCCTAAAAATGACATAGGGAACAAATCAGGCAAATAGGAAATATTCACATTTATGTAATATGATAATATTCAATCCCTACATGACTGATTATTTAAAAAGGAAAAATTTATATATATATCTTAACTTCCACTTATTTAAAAATCCCATAATTTTTGTCTATAGAGATATTCTAAGAAATGCATTATTTCTAACTTAAAACTCCAAATATCATTTATGGTTATTTGTATAACAATTTTATGATATTTCCCAAAATTAATGTGTCTATGAATAATTTTTATATTCTTTACAATATCTTAAAATATTTTTGTTCCCAACAGTTTATGTTCTCCTACTTATTCCCAGCATGTTATAGTGTTATACAATTTTTTTTGCAGAGCCTTATTAAATGCCATTTTAATGATATAATGCAAAGATCTATTATATATGATCTATACTATGGGAAGGTTTTGATATCATCCTTCTTTAAAATAAATTAATAAGATATAAGTATAAACTCTCAATATTGAATAGAGATTTGATATTGACCACCAGTTTGATGATGAAAAGTAGTCATTATAAGAAAGATGAAATTTCATCTTCATCAACAAATAGTCTTTTTAATTAGGCAACTAGTCCAACCAGTATTCCACTATGGTTTGATATAATTTATTTTTTGATATAGTATATATATATTTTGATATAATCCTCATATTGTGTAATATGACTCGCATATCAATGTCCTCCCACCAGACAAACAACAAAATTTGATGCATGACCAAGTGCTTTTTCTCACTATAGAAATTATAGAATAAAGATAGAAATGTCTTCTAGAATCACCAAAAATGATGAAAAACTATAAAAATTTTATAGGTTCCAAAAATGATATCTCTATCAATTATAGGTATCAACAGTCCTCAACATATTATATTGAGAGAAAATCATTGCTGATGTATTTCGGTTTCATTGTTGATAATGAAAGTATTTGTAGCTTGATATGGAATGTATAAAAATTGATTTTATAAATTTATCATATTTTAAAAATATCATTATCTCCGTGATAGAGTCAAAACACCACAAATGATTTAATGAAATGTACTGACCCATGAATTAAATATAGGCCTATTATTTAAAAACTAATAGTCCCCCTATGTGAGCTGTAATCCAACTCCACAAAATATGTAAGGGGATAAAATCTGGAATAGATCATTTCCATTGTTGATACATACAATATTTTTATATTACATGGGAAATATCTATATAACATTTTTTATAATCATACATCATTATAGTTGGGTCATCATTATTATTTTTTGGTCTTTAATCCATGTTGTTACTCAAAAACAAAAATAAGAGATCCACTAAAGAATATTACATGGAAATAGAAAAAACAATATATTTATTATTGTGACAAGTTCCCATATCCAATCTTTATATTGGTCTTCTTCCTAATGTATACCATATATTCCTAAAAATACAATATTAATATGGGTTACATGTTTTCATGGAATCCTTTTCATCGACCCTCGAACACTTGAGTTGATGAATATTTTCTTCCACGAAAAAAAGGATAAATCAATACATGGATTAAGGTTTCTCTTCATAATGTCCCTAAAAATATTATTAGCTCCCCCATAACTTGGGAAGTCCATTACACATTGTCCCATATAAAAGTCAAAGGGAGAATCTCATCTTATGTCTACCCCATTATTGGAACCCCATTGAGCACATGCACATATCAAAGAATGATTCTAACCTATCCATGCATTAAGTGGAATGTATTTATTTCAGGGAAACACTAACTGATTGTGTCTATAATTATATTATTATTTTAGTGATAAAATTATGGCGACATTAAAACTAATTAATATATTCTCACTACCTTTAAATACCTCTTGAATTCATCATAGATTTTGTAGACCATGTTGGGTCAACCCTAGTATATTCCAAAAAATCCCCTAAGGCCCTAGTTTAAGTTGATCATATTATAATAGTATGTGATAACCCAATAAAAAATGGACAAGTACTTATGACTCTCTTATTCTATAATATGAGGTCCCTCTTCTAAATCCAGCAAGTCATGCCTTGGGACATACACATCTTCATGATTGAACTATTTTATAAACTACTCACTCATAGTAATATATACTCAATAATGTTTTTAATGGTGTTCGATTCAATATATTCACTATTACTCATATCTATAATATCAAGGGATGGGTGAATAAAATATGTATTTAAACACATAAAGGGGTAGTATATAAAACACTAGGTAATTCCTAAAATTCACTCTCATCACCTCTAAGAAATGAGGACTCCTCAAGTGAATAAACTATAATTAGACACCATAAATTTTTTTCAATTTACATCAATCTTACAGTAAGAAATTAATAAATCTATTCTTAAACAACTTTTATAAATTAGATAATGAAAAATCATGAAGTATAAATAGGTTCAAAAAATAACTAAACTAAAGAAGAAAAATATTTTTTTGGAAATGTATCAGATATATTAGATATATTGTGTGATTTTAACTACCCTTTTCTTTTATGTTGTCAAATAATATCGATATAAAATGTTGATATTGGGGAAATTTTCACTTAACTTGTTTTTAGTAAAATACATTACCTATGAAATTTCGGAGTGAATTAGTATTTATAGTTTTGTAATGAATTTATTTTTTTTAATGATAGGATGTTATATACTCTTATGAACAATAAAAAAGTATAGAATGGGGCCCTAATACACTTTAAAAAATGTTGGAGGTGGATTTTTATCTTTTATCTTCTGTAGAACCTGTATAATTTATTTGTAATAGATTGTTATTAATGAAAATATGATTCATTTTATTCCAAATATCCAATATATAGGGTGGGAATGTTTTTTGGACTTGTAAATTTAATTTAAATTTTTTCATCAATATTTTAAGATAATAAGATATAAAAATAAAGATTGTATAAAAATATTAACTGACCACATAATGAATGCATTTATATTTTTAAGATATGTTTATAGTCACATCATTAGTGGTGGAAACATAATCTCCATTTGTGGCCACGAAAATCACAAGTGAATGAATCTTAGTTTAAAATGGTATGTAAGGATTCCTTTGTAAACTGATTTATGATATTGTAATCATTTACGAAGGTGATGCAGGCTATTTATTGGATAACTAGACTTCTTTTTGAAGCAGTGTAGTTTTCAGACCTACAGATTGGTTTTATTATAGGAATGGATTATATTATGTAGTGATTATTACATATATATTGAAGTGGGAAATTATATATATTTTCCTATAAATAAGACCACGAATCCAAATTTTGATGTACTTTGAATATTTCAATGCACATAGTTAAATGAAAATCATATCATTCTCAAGTTATTATTTATCATGATAATCCTTAAAGATAAATTCATATGGTAAGACTAAAAATATATTTCAATGGAGATATGGGTGTTCCCACATAATTTTTTTGATCATGTCTCCACCATGTAAAATTTTTATAGACCCCTCCGCATAATTAAATTTGCTGACCAGAAAACATGAATCTTTCTCAACTAACCATGTAGTTATTTTGTGGATTAGTATTCCCAACATGGATAATTCTTGGAGATCTTCCCACAATATAAATATTATGTGATGGATGGCCTTAAATCCTCATATTCACTTATGGTACCCACCCTTCCATATAAAATCAACTATAATATCCTCCCCCATTTGGCCACTAATCAGTTCCTTAACCGGAGGAGTCTCTATGTGACCTCAATAAAGCCTTACCAAACATCAAAGGATACCAAATAGTAGTGTCGGTCTAGGGTAGTTACCTTATAAGACTACACCCCTATATCATAGTATGAAATAAAATTGAATAATAGACCAAAAATCATCCACAATAGTAAATAATAATTTTACATGGAAGAAATGAGCATATCCACCAATAATAAATAATGAATGTTGAAGAAGAAAATCATACAGTCTAATGGACACTTCTCAATAGTGATCACACACCATGATGATAACATATATAAAATGAATGAAATTAATATAATACATTTATGATCAACTACCATCCCTATGCCTCACCTCATATAGTATCTAAATCCCATTCAATATATACTGATCAATTATGTTAAAACAGATCTCCATCTGACCTAAATGTATCATTGATGATGTCTACATAGGTACCCAAGTGTCATGGTCATCCAAATAGGGTGTGAGTACAATTATGTAGGGAACCACCTATGTAGTGTCATACATAACCTGTAAAATTATTGTATACTTTTAGTATGATCAGAATAAATAATGCAATTCATAATCATAAATAAGTAACAAACTTCAAACCTTATGTTCTTTCATTGAAATTGATATTGACCAATCGCACTTTTCAAATTTTTTGGTGTCTCTAAGAATGTAACATAACTATGAATACCAATTCAATTCTTATGGATGATTTTTATGAGAAACTAATGGGAAATCAAATATATCTTTCCCAATAGCTGATTTCTTAGAGCATGTTGATGACACATACTTATCATGAAGATGATAATAAAAATTTATAATCCCCTGAGATATATCACACTAGATATCCCAGGGTTCACACTCAAGGTAGTATTGTCATTTGACCCAAGTGTCTTCAATGAATATTTCTGTTATTTTATAAAATTTGAATGTAATAAATTTATATAATATAAATAAAAGGATGGAATGAAAAGATAATAATATGTGGACTGAAGATAGTGTAACAATTATAATAGATACAATAGAAAAAAGACATGAAAACCCAAAAAATTACGGATATTAATATTGGAAAGAAACATTCCCAGATTATAATTAATCCACATTCAAGTACCTTTTATAGGCATTTTTTAGAAGAAAACTATCAAATCAAAAACCCACTCAGGGAATAGTGGACGTATAAACATAGACACCTAACCCACCCAAAATATTGATTATTCATTAATGGAATGACTTCTAGAACATGGTCACTCTACCTATAGTGAATTATTCACCCAACAAAACCACCTCAACAAAATAATTTCATCCTAAAAGAATTGATATTTGTGAGATGAAAAATCACAAATCCTCTCTTAAGAAAATTATCAAGTAGAATAAGAAAGTATGGGGATAATAATAAAGGTATAGAGAGTGTAAAACTACTCCTTCACAAGATTTTGATGTCGCAACACCTGAAATAACTATCCTAATCTACTATGAGTAAATATGAAGGGTGATGGTTGACAGGAAGCTCATACCTCTAGAAAAAATTTGGTATTCACACCCTAGTAATGGGATTGGAAATTATCTCTATATCTTAGGAGGATTGAGATCATAATAATTAGATGAAAAATGAAAAAACAATAGCTCAATTTCTAATAGAGAACTTGGAATACAAAATGAGAGGTAAGGAAGAACAAAATAAAATTAGCTTTAGTGTCCAAAAATCAAGAATAAATGATCATTTCCTTCACTGAGTAATTTTTTAGCTCAATACTATAATTATTAGATAAATTAAAATGTATAAAAAATCATATACAATATATTTCAACATGAAGAGTTATTTATTTGGAAAGATCCCTAGTTTGGTTTCAACTTCATAGAGATCCTTGCTCTATTCTGGTAATGAATAGAAACCATATCGGAATGCACTGAGGGAATTTATAACATTTTAAAATCCCCCTCATATCATCTGAAAATATTGAAAATCTTCTAGAATATCTCAGATTGAGCTCAATTTTTTACCTTTAAATTGTAATTCAGTAATTATTGTTCCCACTTTTTATTTTAATTTGAACGTGATAAGTAAAATGGGGAAATTTTAGTCATCCATGACATTAATAATCTCAAAATTAAATTATTAAACCTTGTTCCAATCTACATCCATATTACAATGACATGATTAAAATTTTCAAGGGTGTAAATACGATGTTTGGAACTTATAAATAAAATTACTTAATTCCATTTCAACTTTAGATAATTTCCATTAATGAATGGATTAACATTGAGTCTCATTGGATTAGCATCATCCCATATTTGATCTCTTATTACCTCACAGTGAGTATATATTAAGAACATCCGACCCACCAAGGTATGATTTGGAACAAACATTAGGATTTATCTACAACTTGAATAACTTCATTGAGTGGCTGAAATTGGTATCTATCATTTATTTAACTGAAACCACTTAACAATAGGATTTTTAACCTAAAAACCCATATTATATTCAATAGTTATGAATGTAGGAAATATCAGGAGAACACCATGATTCATATTTAATCTAACTCAACACCATATGAATTACTTTCAATCAAGATCAAATCTCTTATCACTTCTAAAAACTACTACATAAATTTACATCTCCTTTATATGTACTGAACACCAATGTTGAATTGGTAGATCTTGAGTCTCAACCATAAAACATGGTTTATCTTCGTCATTGAATCTTGGTCTTGCATTGGATGAATCCCAAAGATCCGCACAGACCAAAGGATTTGTCTGAATCAGTATCAGACATTGGTTTTTTAGTTCAAAGTGGTGTTATATACTAGTGAGTCTTCATAATTACAAACATAATGAAAACTTTCAGATATAGAAAAAAATAAAAATTAAATTCCCATGATATAATTGGGGGAAAAATAATTTCCAATATTATGGTGACAGTTGTGGCATGTTTATATATGATGTTATGCATAGTTAGGTGCTTTCATAAGTAGCTCATTCACCTCTGAATATTTCTACAGGGAACTTATTCTTCTAGTTCCTTCTTAAAAATAATAATTTAAAAGGTGATTTTTGATAATGGTATTTCTTATGAACTATTTTAAAAAAGGTTATCTATCATAAATCTCCCACCCTATAGGGATTGTTTTTTACTAAAAATTTTCATAATTTTTTAAATTTGTCGATATTATTATATTTTTTTTAACAATATATGTGAATATATATTTGTGTAAATTTTTTAATATATTATATATATAATAACATATTTTTAGTGTTGTAATACATATCAAATTATAATATATCCTAATATATATTATAAAATATTTTTGTTTTAAGAATGAGATGTTTTAATTAAATTATATAACATTTTAATCATAGAATTATACTATATGTTAATATAAGTGCTATAATATATTTTAATGTTAGTGTTAATGTATATATATTAATATTAGTATATGTAAATATATATTAGTATAAATTAATTTTACTTTTAAATAAAAAATAAATGTTTAATATTTTAAACAAATATCAATTCATTTACAATTTTATTTATAATAAATATTAAATATATTCTCATTTATTAAATTGAATTAGTGGAACTAATGTTTTTATCAATTGAAATTAATTACAAAATTTGTAATTTAGCTAACCTAAAATATTAATATACTATTAAGTAATTAATTAATATATTTTTGTACCAAATAAATAATATTTTCATTACACAATGACTAGTGATTTAAAAATTTCTATATTTTCTATAAATTTAAAAATTAGAAATATTTTTTATAATATAATGATATGTTAATAATATATTATTCTATTTTTTTCAATTTTTTCCTTATTAAATTAACATGATAACAATATATTAAAATTTTAATATAATAATATTTTAATATATATTACTATATTAGTTACAATTTAATGATATATTCATATATATATATAGGGTAGGTAAAACCGCAAGTGCGACATATACACTACAAAAAAGTTTGTATAACAACCCTATTATTTATTTCATATTTAATCATATTTTTTACACAAATTTTCAATTAATACAACACATAATATTGAGAGGTCAAGTATCTTGAGACATTAGGAACATTACATGACAACTTTAAACATTAAATAAAACATCACTATTGAAAACATCTTTTACATGACCATAACAATCTTTCATACCAAACAATACATGAGATAACCTGATGAAATACAAAAGAAAGGGGTCAGATAAAAATCCATGTAAGTGAGTAAAAAAGTAATAAAATGAAGAACAAAATACATGTTAGACAATATGCATATCAATAGGGCATAAAAACAACATGAATATAAATCAATGATAAAGAATTATAATCATAAAATGAAAACACAAGTTAGAATTTTTGTTATAGAAATGATAATAAACCATGTATATAGTGGTAAAAATTGTGGATATAATTTTATTCATAGTTATAAATGGTCTTCACATGTATTGTCATGGATATAGAAAAAATATACATCCACAGTTTTCTTGGGATATAGCCACGGTTGTCCACAGTGGCAATAGAGCTATTGCCATTATTTCCCAAACTGTTGATTTAGCCCCCATAACTATCCACCGTGGAACTTGGGTTATAGACACATTTTTTTCACCATGGAAATAGGGATATATCCCTATTTTTCGAATGTGGTTATAGATCATTTAAATTGTGGCTATATCCCCAAAATAATTTACACCCAGTCAGATACAATCTCTAAACCTCCTCTATGTGCACCTGACACCTTACCAGTACACCACAAACTCCTTTGGATATATATTTTTATATTATATAAATATATATATTAATTATTAAAAACAATGTCGATATAATGTATAATATAGGTACATATCTTCCCAATTTTTTTTATAAGTTAATGTTTTTCCTGCGTAAGGGAGGGAGACCTATAGCCACATTTTGTAGGAACTCTGGATATATAAAATAAAAAACTCTCTAGACCGAATTTTGGAAAACCATGGATATATCACTAAAAAAACTCTATATCCATATTTTTAAACAAATACATGGATATATCATATTGAAAAAAAACACTATATCTATGGTTTTACTCAAACTGTGAATATATCCCTTGTTAAAAACTCTATAACCACAGTTTTATAGAAACCATGGCTATATGTCTTAGAAAAAGACCCTATATCCATGCTATAACACAAACAATGGATATAGCCATCGTAGAAACACACTATGGCCTCCTTTTTATAGAAACACAACTATATCTCTAAATAAAAAACTCTATAGTCATGGTTTCAAAAAATTATGGCTATATCCTTCGAAAATATACCCTATAACCACAATATTATATAAAACTGTGGCTATAGCCCAGTTTTCTAGTAGTGAAATGTGGAAACAACATATAAAATGATATTAAAATGATCTAAGGATAATTTCTCATGGAGTAACATGAGTCAAATCCCATTTCACATGAGTTATAATGAGTCAACACCCATTTCACATGAATTAGCATGAGCCAACAACCATTTCACATGAAGTAGCATAAGTCAACACCCATTTCACATGAATTATAATGTGTAAAAACCCATTACATATGAAATATAATTAATCAAATCCAATTTCACATGAATTAGAAAGTGTATGCACTCATTTCACATGACATATCATGATATTAAGCATTACACAATGCATTGGAGCTCTACCAGTGTGCACCCTTTATAATTACTTCAATCTCATGTTTAATTATTCCACATAGATCATATAACATGAATTCATTAAACATCATAAATTTTTCAATGATAAAGGAATGTGTAATACATATATGTAAATCCAAAATAAATATTCATATGATCATAAAGTTTAATACCCTTGATAGAGAAATTAGTATGGTATTAACTATATGATGGAAAATTGTAGTATAATTCTGACAGCATAACGACATCAAATAAAAAGTCATAACATGGGACGATGAAAGAGAATGGGGTATCTCATAATTTAAAAAAAATGCAATTTAATGTATTTAGGATAGGTAATAATTTATCCCATATTAATAAATTTGAAACTAATTGTCATATCATAAATGAGGTTCTTGATAAAAGATGAGAGAGAGAAATCCTATATAGAATTTTGGCATTGTAATGAATTAAGTAAGGGTCCAAATGGTAAAGGGTAAAAGTTCCCTAATTGGGATAACAAAAAATTTACAGTAGGGAATTTATTATAAAAGGAATAAAATATAACTAATTGAAATTAAAAAGACTAATTTCAAACAAGTTTCTTGAATTGAAAGGAAGAGAGGATGGTGACGATCCCTTATTGGGATGTGTGACACCAATGTCTTCAGAGAGGCTTCTTGGGAGCTTGTGGGATCCTTTGTTGGACTATAGGGAGTATATTGAATAATGTGGTAGATCTTAAATGAGCTTTAGTAAATAGAAATGGGAGCTTGGGTGGGTTTATAAAGAAAATGAGGGGGATTTATTTATTATTGGGGTTTTGGACTCTACATAATAAAATATTCAAAAACACATACATACCATGGTTTTTTAAATGGTTATGGGAAAATGGGACTGGTATAAATTATTTTATAAGGACAAGGTGTGAAGATATTAAAATATTACCCATTCTTATGTGGAGGTGAGTCAAAGTTTCAAGTAAATGATTTTAAAATAATAAAATATAATTTAGGTCATTGAGGATTATCTAAGTATTTTTGAAATAAAAAAAAAACTCAAAAATACAATATTATGAAAGAAACATATATTTTTAATATGTTACCTTTTATGGTTTTTATTACATCATTATTGGGCCATTATGATTTCCTAAAAAACATTTTATATTTATACAATATCTATTTTTTACCTGAAAAATTGACTGTATCATATAATTATGTGAAATTAACTATTGGATATTTTTGACATCATAATTAAAAAAATAATATTCATTTTATTTAAATAATTTTTTATATATTTTAAATTTCTCTTTTTAAATAAAAATAGGCTTTTATTAAAAATTGATGGGTTTATACAAAAACAATTTTGAAACATTAAAAAAATTATGTTTGACTTTATAAGAAGTATATGATTATTTATAATTAACAAAAGTAATGTAATAGTAATATTTTATTGAAATATTATTTATTTCAAAAATAATATAATTCATAAAAATATATTTCTTTTTAGAAGTTGGAATATTAACCAAATATACTACTTGTGCATTAAAAATAAATTTCAAAGTTAAATAACTCGAGGGAAAATATTGTCATTATTATATAAAAATAATGTACATAATAGTATTACTAGGATCTTTATGCATATATCCTTATTACAATCTAATATTACATAAGATTATGGTGTGTAATTGTGTGGAATTCTTTGGGACATTCGGGGAAATTTGTTTGGGTGGTGATACCGATGAGCTTTAAATTGTCCCATAAACAACTTTTCTAATGCTAATTTTGGTGGATATCAGCTTAGGAATAGTCTATAAAAAAGCCATGAATTATATCTCCCATGGAAGTTTATATAAATGGGCTTCATAGGGAATGATCCTACTGGTTGAGGCCATTAATTCCTTTGTATGTGTGAAAAGGATTTGTTAAAACCCTATATTTATACAAGTCATGTCATCATTGTTCAATGGATAAATTATTAACAGTAAATCTATATAACAACCATTTAAAATAAATTTGGACATAATAAAATAATAATGCGTTCATGTGTTTTCTATATCCCTAAGATAGTTAATTATACTGAAAGGGGAAATTTTTTCCTAACATTTTGTGTCATTACAGTTTGTGTAAATGTTAAATTTTTAATCAATATAGTGAGTTTCATGAAAGTTAGTTTTGAATTTGTATATTTATGAAATTATATCATATTTTAGTTATTTTTTATTTGTTCAATCCATGTTTTAATTTTCATTTAGATTTAAATATAGTGTATATTTTATAGGCCTTCTAAATAACCTACTTAAAGTGTAATACTATTTATAGTAGTAAAATATATAATCAAATAAATTATAAAGTATTGATATAATATAAATGAATTTAGAAACATTGATTTTAAATTTAAATAATAATTCAAAATAAAATCAAATTTTTAAAGAATCATTGCCAAAAAATAATTCAAATGGAACAAAATATAGTTATTTCAATGTATTACATTTTTTTACTTATAAATTTTCCATCAAATGTTTTTTTATAAATTAAAATTATTTGTTTCTTATTTTTAGCATTTATTTTCATTCAAATTAATTTTTAATTTTATATTTAATTTTTTAAATTTCATTTAGATTTTTTATATATATTTTATGTGAATAATTTTTTTGGAGGTTGAATATTATGGTTGTAATCAATAATGTTAATTCATGAAAATTACTTTTTTTTCTCTATATTTTGATTTTTTTTTATTTTTAACTTTTTTAATATGATTAATCCATTTTTTAATTATAATTTAGATTGTACTTATATTTTATATTTTATAGGAGTATAAACTACTGAATTAAAACATAATATTGTTTCAATTCAGTGACTTAGAAATCCTATAAATTAAAATGTACAAATTCAATGTAAATGATAATTGAAACATTAACTAAAAATATAGAAATAATTTCATAAAAAATCTATGAAAAATAATTTCATTGGAAAAATTATTATTGTTTTAAAACATTACATCCATACTTATTAACAAAAATATTGTTTCCATTGAAATTATTTTTAATCAACATTTTTTATAAATAAATTTTTATTTTCAAAAATTTATTTGATGTTTAATCCATGTTTTATGTTTCATTTAGATTGGTCTTATAGTTTATATTATATAGGCTTTCTAAGTCACCTACTTGAAACATTATTACATTTAAATTATGTGACATTAAATGAATGTAAAATATAAACTGAAAGTAAAATAGATTTAAAAATTAAAACATGGATAAATATACATAAACTATATAAAAATAAAAATAATTTCACTAGTATAACAAACCATACAAAATTCATATCAGAAACCTTATTGATTAACACCAAAACATTCACCCTTCAAAGACATTTTGTGCATAAAATTTAGTATAAATACAATATAAATTAAATATATAACATTAATTGTACAAATAAAAATTAATTTTAAATAAAAGGAATGTCAAAATATAAATAAAAAAATTAATATACAAAAATAAATCTTGGTGAAAAAAATTTATAAGTAAAATTGTTATATTTTGATATAAACATATTTTATTCCATTGAAATTATTTTTCATCAACATTTTTAAAAAATTCACATTTATTTTCAGATAATATTTATATTTTTAATCTATGTTTCAAATTTTATTTATATTGTATCTATAATTTATAATTTATATGTTTTCTAATTTAACTACTAGAAACATTTTTATATTTCGCATTGGCGACTTCGAATGATATAAAATATAAACTATAAGAAGATTTCATTGAATCCTAAAACATTGATTAGAAATATATAAAATAAATGAAATTAATAATAATGTCATAGATATAACAAACCAATAATAATTTACATGAAAAAAACATTATTGATAAAAATAAAATATTTTCACAATCTTTATTATAGCGTGTGTATCGCACCTGCTGTTGTACCAAAAAAATATATATATACATATATATTAATATATAATTCCATTTCAACTAATATTGTAATATATATTAAAATATTATTATAATAATTTATTAATATATCATTATAAATTTAATTTAATGAATAAAATGATCAAAAAAAAATAATTGAATAATATTTTATTAATATATAAAATTATTATAATTAACATATCTATTGTTGAATTTATAAAAAATGTAATATTTTTTGATTTATTATTAATTTTATAATAAATATAGTATTTCATTGGTAAAAATATATATTAATTTTTCTTATCATGGGTACATAGGGCGGGTTTAAATACTCGCATGTTTTGATTTTTAGTGTTTGTGGGTATGCAAACTTATTTATTGTTTGTCAGAAATTTATTCTGAGAGTTACCTTAACCCAGTTACTTGTTTTTAGATTAATTTAGAGGTTTTAAAATTTCCTTGGGTGTTTATATGGGTTATAGGTGTTTGAGAGGACAAAAGTGTTAGTTTAGGAAAAGTGCAGGTAGAGGCACATGGGTAGATTTAACCGTGTGACTTCTAAGTGAAAACAATGTCCTGTCTTTCTACACTGATCACAATTTGGTAAACCATCCAAGAGGAGGCACACAAAGATGTTTGAAAATATATAGTTTTTTAGGGGGAATTTTTATAACCTGTTCAGAATTAGGGAAACCCATGTGCAAATGGAATGATTAGTGCCATTTGGGTAGTACCCTTGCACTATAGCATGCATGGTTAGCACACGGTTATGTATAAACATTGAGGCTAACCATGCAGGGTTTGGATAATAGGTATTAGGAACCTTACTATTATAGAGAGGTTTGAAAAACTGTGAATTCCAACCATGAATCCCATTAAATATGTGAAATTACATTTTCTCCCTCCTTTCTATTTAGGTTATTTTCTCTTATTTTTCTTTCATGGGTCACCCAAAGAATGGACAAACCCTCATTTTCCTACTTTCCATGAATTTTATTTGAATCATTCATCGTAACTTTATTTTTCATATTGTCTATGGTTTTGGATCTGTCTCGTAAGGTTCTCCTCTATATTATTTATATTTTCCTTTTTATTCACATTGCAGGTTGGTAAATCCATTAGATTCATTTTACCTATTTTTTGGGAGTTTGTAGGAAATTCCATTTCATTAAAATCTTCTCGGGTTAGAGTTTGATATCATACATTCCTAAACATATGGATGTGAGGATAGTGGTGAATATTTTTCATTGTTTTTTCACATCTGTATTGGGGGTGCTTCATGAGAATTTCATTATGTTGACTGATATTGTGTCTTGCAATTTAAAGGTTGATTTTAATTAATTAAATTTAACCATGTGATATGCTAATTTCCATGTTCACACATGACTATAAGTTTTTTGGGTTGTATGAAAGGCTATAGACCTTGGTACGTAATGTAGGTGTTATTTTCCTTGTGTTAAATTTTTTTTAATTCTAGTTGTTAAAGTCAAATATATTGAGTTTAATTGTTAAATTTAATTTAAATATATATATTTCAAATGCCCGTGATACTATACTGAGCACCATCAGATCATGATGGGCTCTTCCTAAGGATTACGATAGTGATGGCTATACATTTCGATGTGGAGTGATCATCATGATGGGTGTGGCCCATACTATATATTTTATTTGAGTAATTTAGTCCACTTGTTGGGTGAGTTAATCATTGTTTAAGGGGGGTCATTCTTCAGGTTTTGTAGTGGATCTTGAGATGTTGGATTGTATGGAAATTAGTTTGAATTTTGTGGTCATAGGGGCATTCGGTGCTGGAATTGATGTGTCTTATGTTGGTATTGGTGATTTATACTCAACCACGTTGGCCAAATCCTTGTTTAGAGTCATATACACATAGTGTTCCATAGTGATGAAGTTGTTTGACCATTTTTGTGGGTAGAGGCCCACAATATTTTTGTCTTAGTAAAACAAATGGGGTCTATTCTTATAGAAATCCATGAGGGTGGTATGGAGTCATCAGATTATTGTGTTTAGGTAGTCGATTAGGGAATTTGGCCAATCATTCTTGAAGAAATTAGGTAGAGAGCATTTTAGAGGATGGGTATTGTCATTCCTTGGAATTTTGGATATTGAGTTGGTGGTGGTTACTATTTTAAGGTTGATATTATTGTACCACTATATGTTGGTCTTCATGTCGAGATGTTCTTTTTCATTGGGGTTTGAGGGGATATATTACATTTAGTCAACCTGACATCAGGAAAAAACTACTTGGTTGATGGAACAAGGTACTCGGTGAAAATTATGGGTGGAACCCAAGGGTTCACCTTAGACTATTTGAAATCATAGGATTCCATGGGCCAATGGATAAGTTTCCTCTCCTCCAATGTTATTCTAGAATTAGATGAGTCTAGTGATAGATTCCATGTTAAATTTGAGCACCAAGGATGTTTTTGTTTACTTGATGCATGTGCATATTATATATTTATTTTCTATACACCCATTAATATTCACAAAAAAAGGTATACACACATTTGTGGTGGCCTAATGAAACTTGTTAGCACACCCTAAATGATCCCTTACAGATGTGTGTAGATTTTATTATTTTTCATTCAGGTAAAGGTATGAGATTAGGAGATGGATCTTAGTGGCTTTTTAGTATGGATGGAAGGCAAGGTACCTTGAGGTTCCTACCTCAGTTAAATTTTTCTTTTTTTACATTCTATATTAGCATGAGTGTACATCTTTATGTACAATAGATGTCCATTGGAGAACACTTAATTAATAAATATGTATGAATTTATTTATATAAATGAGTTTCCTCAAATGGAATTTCTTATTGTTTTTTTCCACTATTATTGTTTTGATATTTTTCCACTATTGAATATTATTTCTTGTGCTTCCACCATGGGTCATTCACTAGATCTATTCAATCATTCGTTTCTTTTCGATGTATATTATATTTTGAATTTGACCATTATTATATAATCACTAGAGGTTATAGTATCCCCACTATATCTCATTTACACCCTAAATGCATGATTTAATCCTTTTTCATACGCGGTGGTGCGCCTAAGGCCAGTGACACTCGGTCTAAAAGTACAGTTCATATGGATAAATGAGTTTGGGAACTACATATGGTATAATTTTTTTCTCTTTACTCCTTATTATTTTTACTGATTGGTTTATGTTATAATGAATATTAGGATGGTTTCATAACTAGGTTTAGGACTCGTGTTTGGGAGCCAGCAGCTCCATTCCTGGGGGACGAACCAATTTGGTAGGGGTGACAATTTCTAATCTATTTTTCTAATTTCATTGTTGATTTTATTTCTATATTTAGTGGTATAATTGGAATATTATTATTACCTGTTATGACATCTGAACATGGATTTGTTTGGAATGAAATGAAATATGGACCCTTATCCCAATATTGCAGGGTGTGTTGTAATTCTTATTTATGCTTTGTATCAGGCACATAGGGTATTTGAAATTATATGTGAAATGCTAGTATTGAAATTTATTTTTTATATGTGATATGTGATACTTATATATGTGGGTCTGACTCTTATAATATAAGGAAAGTATGATGGTATTGGGTGAGGATAGTTCCCAGGTTGGGTGACATGGTTGTTTGTTTGAGGCGATGTAGTTCGTTGGGATGGTCATGCCCCAAGGAATATTTGATACATAGATATGTTAAGGGTGGTTAACGATGACATGTGTCTGGGATGTCTTGTGACATGGTTTCGTTGAGGGGAGTGTAAGGGTAGTGAACTCGTTATTCCTATTAATTCTTTCACTATCTATGGTATTTATATGTGTTACATGAGTTTTTTTAACATGTAATGATATTGAGTGGGTTGAAACCAAGAATACTCAAATAGAGAATCATGTAGGAGATGATAGGTTTCTTTGAGGAAATGTATAGGATGAGGCCCTTTAGGGATAGGTATCGTATTATCCATAGTTAATGGATTTGGTATAGTCTCTAGTATAGGTGGGGAAACCAACTAATTTGACTACTTTTTTCATTTTGACAAGATGAGTAGCTCATAGAGATTCTGGTAATTTTCATCCACAGTAATGATGAGGGATATCTGGAAAAAAACATTCTATGGTGTATCTATCTCAAGAGTTATAGTCTCAACACCCACCCTAGTTTCAAGGTTATTGTAGACCACATGCTGTTCTGAATTTTATCGAGTCCATACAGATGATTTTTTAGAATCAATAGATTCCTCCATGGTGGAGGCTGAAGTTAGTGACATACATGCTTAGAGGAACCTAAAAGAGATGGTGGGACATGCACGTTTAGGTGGGTAGACATGAAGGACTATCCTGGAAGGTCTTTGAGGTGATTTTCTTTGATCACTTCTTCCTATTGATGAAGTTTTAGAGAATCCCATGAGATATTGTGGCTACATCAGGGTGACATTTCTTTCGTAGACTATGCATTTAGATTCACCAATTTGTCCCAATTTGCACCTGGTATGGTGGGTGATGACAACTTGAGGTTGAGTCATTTTTATGATGTTTTATTAAAATCCATTTGGTCGAAGTTGAATATCTTTATAATGACCTCATTCTTAAAGGTGGCGAATCAGGTGAACATAGATAAGGGATACTTTATAGATAGGTCTTACTCTAACTGGGTGATGAAATTAGGTTATTTGACTGGTGACGTGTAAGATAGTATGAATTGAGGTCTGGATGAGTTAAAAATGGAAATTGAGGCAACTTAATAGGCCAGAAAACCTAGGAGTGGATCATTGATGCGTTTTTTCATTGTGGGAATCCATGACATGTTCAGACTCCGTTTGAGTGAACTAAAAAATAATTGTAGGGAATTTGGATAGTTCCGGTATCTCGAGATGTTCTCTAGAAAGTGTTCTCATATACCTAGTAGTTCAGGACCGAGGAAGACTCTAGTATATAGGACCAGACCAAGAGTATTATTAGGTGTAGGAACTAGAATTTAGGTGCATATGAGGTCGGGGAATAGATAGTAGGACCACGATGTGGGGTTAGTGGCCGATGATTGAAGTAGAACAATATGGAGGTTAGGCTACCAGTTGTCAGGCTTCAGGATAGGTGTATGCGAGGTAGCTTCTAGGGTCATAGAAGGATGGTGGGAAGACAATGTTCAAATGTATGTTGTAGGTGTAACAATGATTCTCTATTTTATTTTGGAACTTCTTTTTTATGAATGTCCATTTTGGGTGCACGAGGTGCACATGATATGTTCGTAGACTAACCAGTTGCTGGTTAGTATGTTAGAACCAGATTGGGTGCGTCATATATATATATATATATATATGAGGTGTGTGGGAACTAGGATTTATATGCGGGCATCATTGGATGTGTGAAATATATGGTGCGTTCTCATAGGGTCAAAAAGGGGATGTGTGTTACTTGAGGTGCATTCAAATTTGGGCATTAGTGTGAAATGTTACATGATTTTGGTTCAATATATCAATATCAATTTTGAGAATATATTGAGATGCATGGCCTCCTATGTTCCATGTTATCCATGTGCATGAGTCAAGGATTGATTTGGAATGAGATTCATTTTGGTATCAGTATGAAATAAGAGAACCTGGTGAGGTGAAAGAGTGATGGTACATCATGGGTGGACCTTGAGCCTGGGTATTGTCAGTGGACCATCAATTAGATTTCTGTTTTGGGTTGGGATGAAACCAGTGTTGGTGACTCCTAAGGTTGGGAGCCCCTGAAGGTAGTCGACCTATTCCCTTTTCACCAGGGTAGTTTGGTTTAAATTTTAATTAGGTGGGTTTGTTCAGTAGCATCTAAATAATGTGTTTAATATCCTAGGGGTGAGATGTGTTAAGGTGGGGGTATTATAACATCCTAGGTATTTAGTTCAGATTGAAATCCTTACCCATTTTGAATTATTGTAGTTTGTGGATATGCCAAATTTTTTAATGTTTATCAGAACATAATTAAAAGTTATCCCATAACCCAATAATATATTATATTGGTTTAGATATTTTTAAAGATCATCGGGTGTTAGGATGGGATTTCATATCTCAGATTCTTGATGGACTAGTTTTTTTGTAGTATAGGAAGAGACACATTTTTAGATTTAACTGTGTGACCATTTAGTGAAAACAGTGCATCGCCTCTTTGTACCGAGCATATTTTGGTAAACTGTGCTGGTGGTGGTTCTTGAAAACTCATGAACCACTAAATTTTCATAGAGGGAATTTTAATGGATTAAACAAATTTAGGTAAAACCATGTACAAGCTTCACCGTTAATTCCAGTTGGGAGGCACCCTTAAACTATTGCATGCACGATTAGCACGTGGGTAGGACTAACTATGCAGGCCAACCATGTAGGGTTTGGATCTTATAAAGACTGATCCATACGGTTACTGCACAGTTTGGAAAACCATGTTTGATAACCTTTTGGAACATTAAAGAGGTGATGTTTTCATTTCTCCATCCATTCTTTTTAGGTTGTTTTTCTATTCTTCTTTCTCCTTGGTTCATGCACAGTAAGGAAGAACCCTCCTCATATTTGATCCAAATATATCATTATACCTCTATTATTTTATACATTTTTAGTATTGAAAAATTATTATTTTGTCTCTCGTCTCTCTTTTAAATATTTTACTTTTTCTTCGCCTCACAGACCACAAAATCCATTCGAGTCATTTTCCTCTATTTTAGAGAGTTTTTGATAACATCGATATCTTAAATGTTCATTCTATTTACAAGATGTTATTAGATGTAAAAATGTCCATGACGATGAGGTAGGTGGTGAATTATTTTTTTGGTGTTTTTGCGGGTGTTTTGGGTGTGCCTCTTTGGAGTGTCATTGTGTTAATAGAGCGAGATCCTTGTAATTTAATTGTTTCTTTCAGTTAATTAAATTCAACATTGTGAGATACCAACAGGCCTTCTATCGTGATACTAAAATTGGTTGGGGTGTTGCGAGAGGCTATTTACCTTGGGCAGTTAGACCAGAGTGAGTTTCATTGCATTAAAAAGATTTTTTATTTAATTTGAGTTTTTTTCTATTCAATTACGTGGAATTTCATACTAAATTTGAATTGAATTATATGTATTTGAAATTCTTGTGATTATCTAATGAGATACATGAGATCGTGACAAGATCGGCAAGAGGATTGAGATAGTGATGGCTACCAGTTTTGATGTTATGTGATCATCAGGCCTGTCACATCTCAATCTATAGAAATTTCTTGTGTGATATTGATTACTAGTTGGTTGACTCGGTGTTCATTTGAGGTTACATGGTAATTAAGTAAGGACATGGATCTTGTGATGTTTGAGGGAATGGACATCCATTTGATCGATGTGGTTGTATGGTCATGAGGTGGTGAAATTTATGTGTCTTAGTTTTTTATTAGTTCTTTCTACACACATGTGTTGGAAATCCAATTTTTTGGAGTTTTATGCACATATGTTGACTTAGTGATAATGTTTTTTTACCCTTTATGTGGGTAGAGTCCCCTAGTTGTTGAAACCTAGGTCAAAGGATGGGTGTTCATACCACTGAAAGCCACAGGGATGAAAGTGAACATTCAGATGATAGAGCTAAGGTTGTCATTTGAGGGTTGAGGCCTACCATACATGAGGTTATTGAGAGATGTTTATTTGAGAGGATGGGTATCACTATTCCTTAGGTCATCATGTATTGAGCCAATGATAGTTAATATATGAGGATTGAAATCACTCTTAATCCAGATGGTGGGCTTTGAGATGACATGTGCTTTCAACTAGGGGTCTGGGGATGATATTCTTCTGATTGGGAATGCCTTCAGGATGTCTATTACCTATTTTATTGCATAAGTTTTTGGGTGATAATAGGATATATATCAAAAGGGTTCAATTGGAAATATTTTACATTAGGCGATTCCATGGTCCATGGGCATAGGATCATATCCTCTTTAGTTATTCTATCATTGGTTGAGGAATGTGATAGTTTCTTGGTTGTTGTTTAGCACTAGGGAATATCTAGTTTACATTATGCATGTGATGATACTTTATTTATTTTCTTTATACACATTCTTAATCACAAATGTATGGTAGGCACACATTGGTGGTGGCCTACTGAGTCTCATTCTCACAACTGACACGATAA
Source organism: Viscum album (assembly GCA_963277665.1). NCBI lineage: Eukaryota > Viridiplantae > Streptophyta > Magnoliopsida > Santalales > Viscaceae > Viscum > Viscum album. The sequence continues at coordinate 855,282,379 of OY728139.1, forward strand.
TTTGGGACACGTGTGGATTTTATTATTTTTCATTCAGGTAAATGTCCATGCTCTAAGGCTAGATCTCAGTGGTTGTTTTGCATGGATGGAAGGAAAGGGACCTTGAGGTTCCTTCCCCTGCTTTTGTTTTTTAATTTTTTTTACATTATTTATTAACACAATTATATGTATGTTTGTACTGTGGTCAACCATTGGAGACCTCTCTAATTATTGATATGTATTACTTATTTTGATATAAATTAATAGACACTAATGGTATGTTTTGTTTTTTTATGATGATGTTGTTTGGATATGATTCTAATATTCTATAATATTTTTTGTGCTTCGACCATGGCCACATTAATGATTCAATTTATTCATTTTTTCTGTTCCATAGCATATTATATACTGACATGGGTAATTATTATATCATCACTAGAGGGTATATTATCCCTAATATCTATCATTTACACCCTCATTGATATTCAAAAACATTTTTTTTATGTGTATGCGCACATAAGGCCAATGAAATTTGGATCTAAATAATTATTCAGGTGGCTAATTGGGTCTGGGTGCTACTTTATTAGTTAGTTAGTTGTACGTTCATATTTTATGATTTATAAATTAATAGTTTTGTAATCAATTTAAATTGGTGAAACAATATTTGAAATAATTCATTTTTATAATTATTAATAAATTAAAGATATTTTGAAAATAAAATTGAACTTCAAATTGAAATATAAGTTAAATATTAATGAGTGATTTTTTATTTATATGTAACTTTCATTGGTACTAATATATATTTCCATATAATAATATTAGAATATATTATAACACTTAGATTGAAAATTTTTATAATTCTAATATTAACATAAAATAAAATTTTATCAAAACATTTTTTTTAGTTTTTTTATAATATATATTAGCACCCTAGGGCCTACCATAGTGGAAAAGGGCCCTGTGGGGTTTCAGGGAGTTCTCATTTTTTTGTCTTCCAAGATTCTTACAGGTGTGTGTTTTCATCTTTATTTATATCTTTTTATTTCACCTTCCTCTACCATTTTAAATTATAAAGTATATTTTGATATATTATAATAATGTATTTTTTATAATAATAATAATATATTATTATATATACAACTTATTAACAGGCCTATACTAATATATATCCACATATATTATACAAAATATACAATAATACTGAAAAATATAAAAATAAATATGAAATTCTTTAGTTAAAAAATAATTCCTACCAGGTTGTATCTTTATGAAATATCACCTTGTTCAAAATAGTTCATAAGAAGGATATTTTTCAAAAAAAACCTTCTAAATTAATATTTTTAAGAAGGTGTTTGTGGTTTAAGAACCTTGTAGAAATATTCAAATGTTAATGTGCTTCTAAAAAATAGTGGGTAATTACACTCACTATTCATCAAAAAACCTAACCCCATCATCACCGTAGTTTGGGGAATTGTTTTCCCACAACCCTATATTGGAAATTTGTGTTTTATTTTTTGGTATAACAAAAATCATTATGAAACTCATTTATGGTGAAGAATTTACTTCACTCTTAGATATATGATTAGTTTCGGGTGACTTAGTTCATATCACCCTACTCGATATCAACATCAAATCGACAATCACACCTCGATTTCTAATCTAGACCTTGGGTTTCTTCAATATCGGGTAGCCATAATCAACCAATTAAAAATAAATATCCTCAAGAGACCCTAAATTTTTATGCATCACCAAAACTTCATTATGAATATATATTGTTGATCGGTTTTTGATTCGATCGGCCTCCATTTTTTCACTTCAAGATTGGTCTCTATGGTATCTTGGGGATTAATAGTTGGTTAGAGATGAAATGGTCAATCAAACACCACATGATGGATCTTCATGGTAGGTTGTAGTGGGTTCTTAGTCGAACATGGCACCATGTGTGGTAGTTTGAGTGTTGATATAGAAATCACCTAAGACAATCCCTCATTGTAGTGTGAAATTTCCTCACAAAATATTCAGTAGCATATTTTCATGGTAGCTATACTTTCAGGACATAGGAATGTTTCTTCTTGTGTTGCTAGTCATGGCACCCTACGCCCTTCATATAATGGCCCATAGATAACATAAATTGATATTATATAAGATTTTTAGAATAATAATTACAAAATATAGTAAATATATGATAGGAACAAATATGTATAGTGTATTTAGAAACTGGGAAACATAAACAATTGGATCATAAGACATCTTCATTGTCTCCCACTTATTTCGTCGTAAATAAAACCCATTTTGAAATATATTACATCATAACCTCTTTTATGACATGGGAAAAAGAAACATATGAAAGGGTGAGCTCATATAATCAGTAAATGTAAATGAGGTAAATATGAATCATATCACAATCATAAGACAGAACAAGAAAACATTTGAAAGTCATATCCTTAATTTGAATGATCGTGATATTATGTAATTGGATAAAAGTTCATAAGAATTAATAGAAATAATCCCAAAATACATAACATAATACATGATGTTTTTTTACATATAAATAATCATATAAAATCATTTCATATTAGTCCAGGCTAATTCACAAGATCAACATAGCGGACAAAGTCCATTATTGAACCAAGTTCACTCCTCGTTTCAACCCTGTATTACTAAATCGTGGTCATTATCCATTCAATCTATGTCTATCTCATGAGATATAAATATTTAACCAATTAATTTGAGGGAGATATAGTTCCCACCCATATCATAATTAAAGCATTATTATGTGTTCCAAAAAAACAGAAATCATTCATCCTAGTATAACCAATGGAATAAAATGGGTTTCTTTAACATCATTTCATCATAACATAATCCATGTAAAACAAATGTATTTCATAAATATAATTCCATAATAAACTCAAATAAAATCACATTGATAAAAGGGATATAAACATAAACATATTTAAATAATTTCATATGAGATGTAAAATAATTTTATAAAACACTTGAAATTAATTCTTTAGTAAAATATCCTTTCTTCTTCAAAAACATATTATTTTATCAAAATTATATGAAATTTTTTTAGAAAATCATATATTCTGAAAATAATAATGAAATTATATCGATGAAGATTCATGGAAATAAGTCACTATGAAAAAAAATCTATTCATTCTGTATAAGTTAAAAAAGCATTATCCTCATACATTTGCTGGGAATATTAAAACGTACCTCATACTGAAAAATGATATAATATTTCTTTCATAATATTGAATAAAAATTCCCCAGTGGATAAATTGAATTTAAATTTTTTTATAATATAAATCTAATTAAATATTTAGGAAAAATTAACATGCATGATAAATATGGCCCAATAAATACTTATGTATAGACAATCTCATATAGTAATGAGATTATAAAATTATCCCTTACCTTTGGTCTAATTTTCATTCTAGGTATCTGAACCTCCTGTATAATGATTTAAATTATATCATTGATTTATTTCAGAATCATTTTCATTTCTATGATATCATATATGGTCATATTTCCATCCATTTTTCAATCAAATTTCATTGTTACTGATTATTTGGATATTAAATGCTTTATGTTATTAAGCATGTTTTGTCGAATAAATTATTGTTCTCATTATTTGATCATAGTAATATCATAAATAATTTATATCAAAATAATATATACCATATTTATTCATTATTTAAATTTATATAATAATTATTTAACAGAGATAATATAAAATTAATCGCATCACATCGTAAATATGGTAGCTCATACTTATACATAAGAGATGATATAATACACTTTTTTGTCGAATAATATTGAAATGGTCAGGGTATAATATTATATAATTAAAATCAAGTTTTAATAATCATATATATTTATTATTTCCATCATTATTCCCAAACAAGTTAGGTGATAGTGAAAAACATATTACAGAATAGTGTGGACATGATAAGTCATAAATGCGCTCATGTGGTGATTTCATTTTTTGTATAATGGATAAATTTTGTAATATGGTTGTTTAATAGTTATAATAACACATAATAATCTAATTTATACTGAATTCAATGTTTAAAAATTAATCAAATGTGGAAGAGGAAGTAGAAGAAGAATTGTTTTTGAAAAAATGGGTAGAGGAGACTACCTCTTCTTTGACGTGCTTCCTCTAAATCACCTCTTAGAGCAATATAATTTGTCTTTAAAGAAGAAAACCTCTATAATGTGACTAGGAAAATGTATAAGGGTAAAAATCAAGGGATGATATATCTTTAAGAATTAATGTTTAGTGAATATGTGAGGGAGGAGGTGCCCTTTCATAATTGAGGTGAGGGTAACCTTTGGAAACTCCATAAATAATAATTTATAACAAAGTAAAACCGTACCCAAATACCAAAAATGTATCAAAAATTAATATGATATAATATATGGATTTAATAGAGTCAAAAAAGTAATTTTGGAAATGTTTATTATCAATTTAAATCATAATATTTTAATTAACATTTATTTATTCCCATTAATTGTTTAATAGGGTGACAAATATTTAAAATTTAAAAGGGTGTAATATTTACATGTTCGATGTAAATGAGGTGATAGGTAAATAAAATATAACATTTTTGACCATAAAATAATTATTATATATTTTTAAAAATGTTTTATTATTTTTTAATAATTTAATAAAACATTATTTTTATAAACAATAAATAGTGTTAAATTCAACACTATTCAATTAATTTATTTTAAAAAATATTAATATAAAAATTAATATTCAAATGAACTATTTTATTATATTAGTGGGAGGTAAAGTTGATTTAAAAAAATTATTTATAAATATTAATTATCCCAAATTATATTTTTTTTTAACATTATTAAAAACTTTTATTTGTTATCTCTATTAATAAGACTATTACTACAGAAATTTTGTATAATTATTTAATATACAAATTTGTTGAATAAAAATTAAAACTAAACTACCTTGATGAAGATAAAACTTCTAGATTTCATAATAATATTTTTAGTAGAATTTATCTTCTGTAAAATTCATCATTTAAAAAGAGTTATATATGAAATTATGAAAGTGACAAGTTTAACATCACTTTTAAAAAAATATAAGTCTCATAATCCCACTTATAAGCCTCCAAATATTCAATAAATATACCCATATATGATTATAATCTAGATATACCAAAACCATAATATTTTTTCATGTGTTTTGGTCTTTTAATGGGTTTTAATATTTTAATAAAATCTATATTATAGATTTCTCATCAATTAAATAATTTCTGAATCATTAATGTATAAGCTATTAAGGTAATTATTAATTTTCTAAAAATAAAAAATAAATGACCATGGAAAATAAAGTAATTTTTGATTTATAATTAGTATTTATAATTGAATTAATCTTCTATATAACCCTAAATAAAAAATTGATGTGTTATTAAACATTGAGTGATAAATAATTAACTTTTCATTAAATAATTAAAATTAAATGTCCTTATCTCAACAAAGTGGATTCAAATGGATATCATTTTGATCCAAGAATGATTTGTTTTACAAAAACTCATAATACTATGTTAATAAAATTATTTGGGTTATTTTCTAATAGTATTGTTACCCTTAATTACATGGTTAACCTATTACCGTATTAATAAAAATTATTGAAGTTACTATTCATAATGCCTAAAAATAAAATAAATATATTTTTATAATTTGAACTTATTTATACCAAATATGGAGTCCAACTTTCAAAAAAACCCTATAAATTACAATATTTATTTAAAAAAATCATGTTGTCTGAATGAGAGAACATGTTTTTAAAACATAAAACATTTAAAAGATTGAAATGTTTTTATATTTGAATTCAATGAAAATTAATGCTAATGAAATATTTTATATTTATTGAAATAAATATATTTTATTTTAAATTTAATACTATTCAAAATTATAATTTGACCATATAAATTAATTTGATTAAAAAATATGTTTTCATTTAATATTTAGTGTATTTTTACTATTCCTCAAAACTAGAAAGTTATTAGAAAAATTGGAAAAATTAATCTAATGTATATTTTTATATCCCACTTAAAAATAAAATGATTATTTTGTCATATAAAAATTATTAATGTATAAAAATATTAATTTAAAAGGGATTCTCTATTAAAAGGAGTGAAATTGGCCATTTAAAAAATATAGATTTTTTACAACAACTGGGGATTACTCATAACTTATGAAAAAAAATCCATCGGATGAATATCTAAAATAATTTATTGAGAATATAACATATATATTTCCTTAATTTACTTTACCAATAGTAATTCAAATATCAAATATACAAATATATAATTGATTTTTATTTTTTATAAATTTTCACAATTTAGTTATATTTATTCCTGCTAACTCAACGGCTGGGTTGTAATGTTAATTTCATATTATGGGTGTCCCAAGGTTAATTTAAACTCACCATTGTGTGAAATGAAATATATTTAATAAAAATTATTGAGAAAAAGTATTTCATTAAAATATCTATATGTTACATTCTACCCCACTTAAATTTAATTTCACACTAGAAATTCATCACATATATACAAAATTATGTAGATATATCTCTAGTGGAACGACATCAATGTTTAGTATATGTTAAGGATTAGTAATATAATTTATTAGGAGAGATACAGGGAACACATCATTAACTTGAGAGAGATTTTGTGGAAGTTCTAATCAGGAATCTACCTTCCCAATACGATGTCGAATTTCAAAAGGACTGATACACCTAAGGTTTGTCTTTCCCTAATTTCCAAATATCATTACTCGCTTCTAAGGAGATATTCTTAAAAACACATTTTCAGCAACATAAAACTCTAGTTTTTTTTCATTTATTAGGATAATGTTTTTGTCGGCTGTGATATGTTCTAATGTTTTGTTGAAAAGTTATTACTTTTTCTACAATTTCTTCAAAAAGATCGTGTCCTAATAGCTTTACTTCCATAACTCCACCCCAGAAAGTTGGAGTTCTGCACTTATTTCCATAGAGGGCTTGATTAGGAGCTATATGAATACTGGATTGAAATATATTTTTGTATGAAAATTCATCCAATTCTGGTTTTTGATCCCAAAAACCATTGAAATACATAGATCATGCTCTCATCATGTGTTCTAAAGATTCAATTTTCCTCTTAGAATGAAAATCAGTCTGAGGATGATAATAAGTTATGAAACATAAATATATATCTTGATCTTAATGAAGAATTTTCTAAAACATTGACACAAACCATGATTTCCAATCAGATATAATTGAAAGAGTTAATTTATTAAATCTTACCAATTTTGTTACATATATCCTGGATTGCTAACCAAGAGTGAAATCCTCTATAAAAGAAATAAAGTGTAATGACTTTGTAAGGTGATCAACCATAAACCATTTAAAATTGTGTCCATTAGATGTGTTAGGAATTCCAACGACGAAGTCTATGATTATGTTTTCCCATTTCCATTTTGGTATGTGTAACGGTTGTAAAATACTGTTATAAAACTATCTCTCAGCCTTAACTTTCTGAAAAACCAAGCATCTTGAGATATATTCAACAACATCTCTTTCCACACAATTAGAACCAAAATACTCTTTTAGGTCCATTTACATTATTTTTCTTCCAGAGTGAGTGGAGAATGAAGAACTATATACCTCATCAAATAGCTCCTTATTTAATTCTAGTATTGTAGGAACACAAACTCACTTCCTGAACCTTATTATTCCATCACAATCATGATTTAATTCCAAAAAATATCTCACCTTCATTTGTAGAACTATATCTTCCTTCTACACCTCTTTAAACATTACTTGTATGGATGGCTGAACATTTATTTGATAAAGACATTATTTCTCCAATTTAATTAAAATTTCAAGGTCCATACATTACAAATCCATTAATATTAGATCATTTGTGATCAATATCATAAATAGGTTGTCATGTTCTATTCGACTGGAAGCATCTTCCACCTTGTTCACTTTACCGGGGTGGAAATTTATTGAGAATTTATATTCTTTAATCAACTCCAACCTTCTTATTTGGAAAATATTTGAATAAATATGTTTTAAAATATACTTTAATATTTTATGATCAATTTATATATCAAAACAGTCACCATAAATATAATTCCTCTACATCTTTAAGGAAAATATTACATCATCTAACTCCAAATAATGAGTTTGGTAATTTCACTCATATATTTTAAATTTTCATGAGGTATAGGTTATCACCATATAATTTTTCATGAGAAAACATGAAATACAATTATTTTTTGAATCACTATTGATCACAAAAATTTCACCATGATAAGTCATTATAAGCATAGGTTTACTGGATTACATTCTTTTTATCCATTGGAAATTATCTTCCCATTCCTCTATCCACCAAAACCTATATCCATTTTGAGTCAACGTGGTGAGTTTATTAGATATTCAAGAATCATGTTTCATGAAAACATGCTAATATAGATCAAAAATAAGAAAAATTTTGATCTCAGTTACAGTTGTTGGTCTCAATAAACTTTTAATAACGTCAGTTTTTTATGGGTCGAAATATATCCCCCCTCTTGCGATTATGTGGCCCAAAAGTGAAAATTTATGAATCCCAAATTCACACATGGTAAATTCTTCGTAAATATTCTCTTTTTTTATCATCTTTAGTACAATTATAAAGTGTCAAAATTTCTTCCTTTATCTTAAAATTGACAATAATATCTTCTATAAATAATACCACAAACTGATCAGGATAGTCTTTAAAGCCTCTATTCATTAGATCCAAGAATATAGTATGGGAATTAGTGAGACCAAAATGAATACATATAAATTCAAAGTGTCCATACCTTATACAGAGTTCCCTATTTGGTATATCCTCCTTCTTGACCCTTAATTGATGAAATATTGAAAGAAGATAAATCTTGGAAATGCTTTAAGATTCATGTTGTTTTTCTAATAAGTCATCTATGTGGGGAAGATGATATTTGTTCTTTATAGTTGTATAATTAAGTTCCCTATAATCAATACAGAGCATCATTGATCCAACTTTATTATAAAAAACAAGTTCTCCTCCATGTGAAGCCCTAGGTCGTATGTATACCTTGTCAATATTCTCTTGGAGTGGTTCCTTCAGTTCCTGTAACTCAATTGGGTCTATTCTATAAGGTGTTTTTGAAAGAGGAATGGCACCCAATATGGGTTCTATTGAATACTCAACATCCCAATTTCGGGGAATACTAAGTAATTATTCTATAAAGACAACATAAAACTCCCATAAAATGAGTGTATTCTTAATTTTGAGTTTATCCCCAACCATTTAAAGTATATTACCTTAATTTAAGGTGATACAGACCCATATAATGGATTAAATTTTCTCTGGAAGGTCATACTTATCCTTGCATCTATAGATGATCATATATTGATATGGAAAAAGAAATGTGACTTCCCTTTCTTTGTAATTTATATTATCTCCATATAAATAATGTCAATCCATCCTAAGAATCACATCAAATTTCACTGTAGGAAGTATTATGGTATCCCTTTCACTATAAATGTTTAGTGTTTTAATATGATAAAACTACAGTAGAGAATACTTAAAATTATTCCCTTATAAATATTCATCATGAGTAAGTATATAACTGCAAAAACAAGGAATGTGAAAATTTGTTCTATTCTTATAATCTAAAGGTGTTTTAATTCCCATTTAATGGGTACAAACATCAATTAACACTTTATGAAATCAATATTGAACATAAATAATTGAACAAAAAACATACCAATATTCAATCATGGAAGATATAATTGATAGTAATGAAGAAGATGTTAATTATACCATTTCATGTGAAAAAAACCATTTCATACAGGGCTAAGGAATAAAGTAAAATTGTAAATCATCATTCGATATCATGGATAATTAGTATAAACATAGAAGAATTTGATGATAACTTTACACACCACAATGATTTTCAAGTTGAAGGATAGAGTGAGGATGATCAATTAAAAAATCAATACTAGAACCACACCATGAATTGGGAATCAATTTTATTGACAATAAAAAATGTAGAAGTTTTTTTCCAAATAATATGAATTAGAATATTATTATAACAAAATTTGTGTTCTATAAAAAGTTGAATGAAAATAGATAATTCATGAAGAATTATATAATATTGTATCAATATATATTCTTTGGTTAAAGGTATTGTATTAAATGAAATATTTTCTCTAGTTTCTATGGTCAACACTATACAGATTTTTTCTCTATTACTACCCAATAACAATATTTTTTTAAATAGATGTTAAGAAAACCCTTCTCAATAGTAAACTTGTGGAGGAGGATTATATTGAGTAACCTAAAGGGTTTCTTATTGTAGATAATGAAATATGTCTTTCAAATATTAATAATTATTTTTATATATTGAAATAAGCTTTATGAGAATATTATTCAAGGATTGAATCGTGTTTGAAGTTGATGGAATGATAGAATGTAATTTCAGGAAAAACCTCTATGAAGAAAAACCTAGGATATATCGTTCATTTTTATCCTCTATGCTAATGATATTATCATTATGGGAAATTAATGATATATTTGAAAATAATTTTCCACTATAATGAAAGATAAGATTAATATATTTATGTTGGGAAATATAAATTACATCTTGATACGTCAAATTTTACAAGAGAATGATTATAATTTATTATACTATGCTATTTTATACAAAAAATTTAGATGGAACCAAGCATTCAAAAATTAACTATATAAATAATGTTATTCAAAAGTGGTATAAAAACATATTATGAGTTTTCTCTATTTTACAACTTCATGGATAAATGGTGTCTATGACACTACATTGCATGAACAAAATCAAAGTATGGAAAGTGACTATCAATTCATTATATTGAAAAATATTATAAGGCACATTAAAGGTTCTATAAAATAAAATTCAATATATCAAAAATTTAATATATCAATATATTTAGATATGATAATATGGATTGGGATGAAATCATTAATTATCAAAATTCAAATTATTAATGATTTGTTTTCTTAAGAGATAGGTGTGTCATATAGTGCATGAGAAACAAAACCCATTTACATTGAGAAGAGTGGAAGAGTAATATATTTCTACCGCCAAAGTAAAAACTAAATTAATGTGTATGAATACACAGTTAGAATATTTGAGTGGAAGTGATGTAACATTTGACAGTGGTCTTTAATAATTTATGTTTTTTCTTTCTTTAAAGGAATCCAATTTAATATTTAATATTGAATCACATTGATAAAAAGTTATATTTTATCTTGGTGAAGTAGTAAGAATATTTGTTCAATAAGTATCATATACTTACAATGGAACAAGTGGTAGATATTTTTACGAAACCATTTCCTAAGGATAAATTTCAAAAATTGAGGTTGATGATGAGAGACTAACCACGAAATTATTAAGGACAAGGTGTGGTTCCTTATCCCATATATCACTTATTCTTTTGATTTCAATGGGGTAAGAAATATATAAAGATATATATGAAGATATATATTTTTTAATAAATAAAATAATATTTTTTTGTTGATAAATATATAAATATATATATATATACTTTTTTCATAATAACAAATTCAATGAGTTCAACATACACATGTGATGTGTGTCTCTGAATGAATATGTGATTTCATGAATTATTTATTAATTATTTGGTGTGTGAACCATTCTACAATTTTAGTTTCTTATGTGTGTAAGATGTTTGATTAACATATATACAAGAATATTTTTTAGAATATGAGTTGTGTATTGGAATTGGAAGTGGATATTTGGAAGTCAATGTAAGTTACCGAATTAACTAACTTTGGAATTGTTATTAATTATTCTTGTTCGTAAAATTAATTTCACTCATATATTATTTTAATGACTAAATGATGATTTGTTACTATGTTTGAGGGTGATTTATACTTTATTGTGTTGGTCGGAGTAAGATATATGTGGGGGGTGAATGGAATTTTCAAATTCAAATAAATGTATGTGTTAAAATTACTCAATTGAGCATTAAATTAAAATAATCAATATATGTGTGTTTAAAATGATAAGAAAATTATAATTTAAAATATTAATAATATTAAAAAAATATTAAAAATTTTTGAGGTAGATTTTTATAAATTAATATATTATGAGATTGATATGATGTAATATTAATTGATTAATTGAATAAAATAGATTAATATTAAAAGATGTAGAAATTAAATAAAATTTATGGAACACAAATTGTTAAAGATGTCCAAAAATATCTCTATAATGAGCCCCTATATATCCCACCTCAATTTATTAATGATTTATGAGATAATACAATTTACATTAGTGGTATCCATGAAACCAAATGTAAATCAAAACCAGATTTTGATTGGAAGAATGCATGAAATAGAAAGAACCCTTATTTTGAATAGAATAATTAAATCAATGGAACCTTGTTTTTAATGATAACTTAAATACTTGTTGGAGAGGAGAAAAAATATTTTTTTGAAACAAACCCATTTAAGTATGCAGAATTAATTATAAAAATTGAAGAAATTAGTTAAATATTGAGAATGAGAGGAATATTGAGACAGAAATGGGGTTTTACCATTAAATAGAGTGGATTTATATAAATTAGGATAAAATATTGATGAAATTGAGAACATATACTAATAATATTTCACTACTTAAATAATTGTCACAACAAAAATTACTGATGGTAATGCATGGGTACCTATTTATAGCTTATCTATGTCTCTTCATAGTCGACAAGGTGTAAATGAGTGATACACGCCATTGTAAGAAGTGTTAAGGTAAGAATGACCATTATCAATGGAAGATTTTAACAGTTATATCAATTCCAATAGGTACTTTTTGGTTTCTACTAAATACCTAGTTGATAAACTATAGGTATATAGGTTTCTACAAACCTCACTAGGTGGTAAGCGAGCTCCACCGAGGAACTGATGAGCTTCATGTTGCTCTGATATTCCTTCCAGTACCATCGGCTGGCCTGTGAAATGAAATTGTGTTACCAGTGTACCTCATACTTATAGTATACTTCTATAAAATTCCACCATATTGATGGTGGTCTTCCATAGGTGAGCCAATAGTAATAGCTTATGTGGCCTTCTCAAAAGGCCTTCCACACTTGTTTCGAAAACCATTTATAGTCTTTTTGCATCCCACATTGTTGTTAAAAAAAAGTAATGATATACCATGAAGTGGAATATTTAGAACAATAAAAGCATTTTCTTGATAATTATAATATATATAAGAGAGTAAGGTGGCACAATCTACACCTTTTTTATGATAAAAACATAAAACAATAATATATTTTAATGATTTTCAAATGAATACATATGATGTATTATAAAAAAATAATGTCAATATTTCATAATTAAAATAATAAAATATGTTCCATTGAACCCATAATTACCCCACACAATTAAACAAAAATAATAATACATAACCAAAGACAATTATGACAAGTTTCTCCCAAAATTTGAAAACGATAAAAATGCTTAAAATTTTAAATATCATACTGACACCATATATTTCTATTACATTTCTCCCTATTTAGGATTATTTAAAATAAATTATAAAGCATGGTTAAATAAATAATGGTTTATATAAAGATATATTTTAATATAAATAGAAATAAGAAATATTACATAATCCATGTATAACAAATTTTTTTCAATATAAAATGAAACCATAAGCTTGGTGAATAAAAATATTTTCAATGGGTATAAAATTTTAATCAAAATATTGGATCTCCTATAGGAAACTCTTAGAATTTAGAAGTGGGTTGTAACCTCCTTAATTAATGCTATTAAAACATAGATCCAAAAAATTATTATACTCTACAGTTAAATGAAAAAAATTAAAAACCAACTTTAAAACATGATGGAATTTAAAAAATAGTGAATTTAAATTTCATTTTCAAATTCAAATCCATTACTAAGGTTATGTAAGATTATGTTAATAATCAAAATAATGGTACATGGTACTTTCGAACCTGGTGTGTAGTAAAGGCCCACTACTCATGCCTAGTGTAAAGATAAGATTAAATATCCACCAACCCATTTTTTAGGGTAATACCTCAAGGTGGATATCTACTTGAACCACATAAACATGTTTCTATCTAGATAATAGTTTATTTAATTATAATATTAAACTCACTTATGATTACAAATATTAGTAGAATATTTTAAATTTAGTCAATATTTAAATGTTTTTTAAATAAATTCACAATTTAATATATTTTATATGAAATTAATGATTTGAAATATTTTTAATTATTTCATTAAAAAATATGTAATTCTAAAATTTTCTTAGGTCATTTAAATTTTACAAAATAATTGTAGGTAGAAGTGGAATGTTATCAAAATGATAAATAAAATAATTAATGAACAAAAACATCCATTTTCATTCTTTGGAGAAACTAAAATAATATCCCCTTTTCAAAAAGAAACTAATGAAAAAGGTTAGATGGATAGATATTTTAAAATAAAATAATTGTAAATAATCTTAATAAAAAGATTATTGAAATGATAGTACTCATAAGAATAAATATAACATATATAAAAAAGAGAGCCATCCAAAAAACATACAAGATAGATATTCAATGTCAAAAAACATAAAAATAAGGATTTTGTAATGTGGAAAAATAATTAACTATAAAATTAAATCTGTATAGAAACAATTCATATTTAAGAAATAACAATAATGTTTTGATCTAGAATAAGACACAAATGGTAAGATAATAAAGAGAGATATCAATAATAAATTTCTATAAATAAATATTAAAAGAGTAATCTAATAAATACAATATAATTCTAAATTTAATTTAATTTAAAGTAAAAATAACATCATTTAAGATATGATGAAATTTATTTTTGAAATATAAATGATTTTATAGAATAGAGAAATAAATAAATATAGAATTTTAAAAAGAAAATGGAAATTATTATTTAATGTATTTTTATAAAAATTCATTATTTAAAAATTATAACAATTTAATATCAAAAAATATTAATTTGAATTTTGAAAAAATTCTAAATAACTTTATAAGACTAAATTTTTTCAATATTTTCTTATTCAAAAATATTATTGACCAGAAATAGCCATATATATTCCCCATCAATATAATTAAGATATTCTAAAATGGGGAGTTTTAGGAGAGAGATACAATAATGATGGTCTACAACATTTTAAACATAAAACATATAACAAAGAAAGATATAATTTGAAAAACCAACAACACTAATTCCTAAAATATTTCTCCAACTGTTAAACTCAGAGTAGTTGTTCTACATGTGTCTCGAGTAGTCACTAACACGTAAATGGTAGCTTCATGGAATATTCTATTGAGATAATTTCCATGCAAAATAATCATGGAAATAAAAAAATTGGAACCCAAAAATTATCCCTATAGATTTTAGATAAATGAAAATTTAGTATCCATACTAGCTTAGCATATTATTTTCCTTAATAATTCCATAAAAATTTATGAGAAGAGAGGTTTATATATTTAGTCCTACCATAATGGGAATTTTTACAATCACATTCTTTTATAATATATCCATTTTTTTCATTAATAATGGAAAAAATCTTGAGAGAATCATTTTACAAAGATTATTTTATTTTTATAGGAGGTATCATGACATGAAAAACCAGAACCTAATTTTTCACATTTCATTGAGAACAAAAAAATTTATATTACTTTAATTATCCTTGGGTGAATTTATCTAAAAAATAATTTTGGTCCATAATGGTTGATTTTAAAATATAAATACTAGTTTTTTATTTAATTACAAATATAAAACAATATTTTATTTAAAATCGGCATTGCCTGAAAGATTATTTCCCGGTTCCGATCACCAAGTTATTAATCGACACGACGACTGAGTATGAGGATCTCTCTTTCATGGACAGTTATTCTAGGTATAAGGAAATCTGGATGGCCCGAGAATATGAAGAAGCTACTACATTCAGGTCCACTCAATGAGTATTCTGTTACAGAGTCATTCCCTTTGGTCCCAAGAACACGGGTGCCACATATCAACGCGCCATGCATCTCATCTTTAAACCATTCCTGGGGAGATTCATCGAATTCTACATGGATTACATGGTGGTAAAATCAAAACAACATTTAGATCACCAGTCAGACCTTGAAATCGTATACAAAAAACTTTGACAACATAGCCTAAAGATGAACCCCTTGAAATGCACCTTCGGGGTTACTTCGGGGAAATTCCTTGGTTTCGTCGTAAGCCATCATGGCATCGATGTCAACCCTAAAAAGAAAAAGGATATCATTGGTTTACCACCTCCCCAAAATCTAATTTAGTTGAGAGGATTCCAATGAATCCTGGCCTACATTAGGCACTTCATAGCCAACCTGGAGGGAAAATGTATGACCTTCACCAAGTTAAGGAAAAAGGGGGTTACATACCAATGGACAGATGATTGCCAAGAGGCATTTGAAAACATAAAGAAGTACCTCCTAATCCCACCGGTGCTCATGCCCACGGTTGAAGGAAGACCTCTCATCCTATATGTGGTGTACCTTGAGCGGTCATTGGGAGCCTTACTCACACAAGAAAAATGACGCTAGCAGTGAAAACAGTCTCTATTACCTCAGTCGAACCATGATCGATGCTGAAACTCAATACTCAGACATCAAGAAGAGTTGTTTGGCCTTGGTCTTCACAGTTCAAAAATTGCGACATTATCTGAAGCATCATGAAGTCCATTTGGTTTCGTGCAGTAACCCGCTCAAGTACATCCTCAGCCTCCCGATGCTGACCAGGCACCTATCCCGATGGGCAGTCATCCTATAATAGTTTGACATCCGGTTTGTACCTCAGAAGGCCATCAATGGCCAGGCATTAGCAGGTTTTTTGGCAGAGCTCCCCTCTACAGGGACCATTGCACCGTACATCGAGCTACCTGATAAAGACATATTCTCTGTTCAAGAGGAGTTCCTAACATGGAAAATGTACTTCGACGGGGCATCCTGAAGCCCAACTGGGTGGATGATGGAGGACCCCAAATTTAACAAGGTAGGTCTGGGGATCATACTCATGTCCCCAAAAAAACAAATTCCTTCCATATTCCTTCCTCCTATTAGAAGGATGTACAAACAATGAGGTGGAATATCAAGCCCGCATTACAGGCATGGAACTCAAACTCCAGGAACAAGTAGCACCTTAAGGTATAAGGTGACTCAAAATTGGTTATCAAGCAATTCAATGGTGACTATGCTATTAAAAAGGAGGAGCTGATTCCCCTATTTGACCATGTGTGAGGGTTAATGGAGGAATTCTTTACAGAACCAACTTTGACATATATCACCCATTATCAGAATGCCTCGACCGATGAATTAGCTAATGCATCCACACCCCTATTTGACCCAGACTGGGATGAAACAATTATATGTATTGCTTATCGACGAATGGTCTTGCTGTTTGTTCAGACTAAGGTGGAAGAAATCAACGATGTCAGTCATGTCTCTGAACCATATGCTCTTGACACTGGCTGGATGACCCCCATTGCAAACTACCATCAAAGGGGATAACTTCCATTAGACAGGGCTGAATGAGAGAAAATATGGAGAAGGGCAATCAACTTTGTCTTATATGGTGGCCCAGTTCAGCAAGGGGTCCTCTATAAACGAGGTCTTAATGGAGTCCTCCTCATATGTATTGATGGAGAAGAAACCACTACCGTAATTAAGGAAGTACATGTTGGAGAATGTGGAGAACATCATCCGGTGTCTAAGCTTTCCCATCAGGTTTTAAGGCTTGGGTACTATTGGCCCACCGTGGCATGAGATTGTGAGCACTTTACCGCAAAATGCAACTCCTTCCGAATTCATGCCAACTTCATTCACCAATCCCCAGAGTTACTTCATCAGGAAAAGTACTCCTGACCATTTTCTATTTGGGGAATGGACATTGTGGGACCATATCCTCTTGCCACACCCAAATAAATAAAGTATATCCTCACAACAACCAACTTCTTTTCTAAATGGGAAGAAGTTTTACCCCTCAAGGAAGTTGGGGCAAGAAACATTGCCGGATTTGTAAAAGAAAATATCATCACCAGATTTGGCTTCCCTCATACCAGACTGACAGATAACGACACCAACTTTTGCTCTGCTGAATTAGAGAAGCAGGACAAAGAATATAGTATCAAGGCCAACCACCCATCCTGCTACCATGCAACAGCCAACAGGCAGATGTAGGCTTTCAACAAGACCTTTTCCAATATTCTCTATAAAATGGTGGAAAAAGACATAAAATCATGGTCAGATAAACTCCTTCATGCATTGCGGGCTTATGGAACCACAATCAGCATCGCTACATGGGATACTCTGTACTCATTAGTATACGGAATAAAAGCAGTCCTACCCATTGAGCTCCAATTTCCCTCGCTCTGTGTTTCTAGTTGATAAATGTTATCCCATGATGAGCAATCAAAAAAATGGCTAGGTGAACTGGAACAACTGGATAAGAAGCTGTTGCACACTTTGCACCATCTGTAAGTATATCAAAACCGGATTGCACGAGCCTATAATAAAAAGGTTCGTCTTTAGTCTTTCTTGGATGGAGAATTGGTGTCGGTCCATCGAACCCCAATGATACCCCAAAAAACCTAAAAAGCTAGAAGCCAAGTGGGAGGGACCATATGTTATACACAAGGTCTACTCCAAAGGAGCATATTAAATGATCTCCATGAACAGGCAATTCAATGCCACTTTTACAAATGCGAGATTTCTGAAGAAGTATTTTTCCTAACAAAAAGCAGTTTTTTTCTGAGCTGTAGGAAGTTAAACTACCAAGAACCATTGGTCCAAACCCTATGACCCTAAACAAAGAGTATTTCTTCCTTAACGCAAGATGTTAAACTGCATGAATTCAAAAGAAGTACGTATGGATTGATTCCTACCCTTACCGGAGATGTAGCGATGCCAAGATTATATATCCTAGCCCAGCAATTCCCGAATAAAGTTAAAAGTTCCTTTTTCCCCCGTGTATGGACCAAAATTTCATGGGGTGTATCCCCTTCTAATCATTTATACTGCATGACATTAAACTCCACGGATTCAAAAGAACTATGTATGGCTTTATTCCTACACTTGCAGGATACGTAGTGACTCTATGATTCTATATCCTAGCCCAGCCATCCCCGTATAAATTTAAAAGTTCCTTATTTTCCCCCATGTACAGAACAACCCTATACGGGGTGTATCCCCTTCTAAAAAACTACATGAGGATTAATTCTTACCCTCGCATGATACGCAACTACGCCAGAATTCCATATCCTGGCCCAACCGCCCCCAAATGAAGATTAAAAATGCCCTCTTCCCTCGTGTATAGACCAGACCTGTACGGGGAGTATTCCTCGTCCTTACCGCATGACGTTAAACTGCACAGATAAGAAATATTGGAAATTCCCTTTTCCCTCGTGTACAGACCAGACATGCACAAGGTGTATTATCTTTCAGAGAACTACGTACGGCTTGATTCCTACCCTTACAGGATACGTAGTGACGCAAGAATTCCACATCCTGGCCCAGCCACCCCCAAATGATGATTAAAAATACCCTCTTCCCCCGTGTACAGACCAAAACTGCATGGGGTGTGTTCCTCGTCCTTATTGCACGACGTTAAACATAACGGATAATAATAATTGAACATGACATTTTCCACCGTGTATGGAACAGAACGTTATGGAGTGTATTATCTCTTAAAGAACTACGTACGGCTTGATTCCTGCCCTCTTAGGATACGTAGTGATTCCATAATTCCACATCCTGGACCAACAGCCCTCAAATAAAGCTAAAAATACACCCTTTCCCCCCATAAAGACCAGACCTGCACGAGGTGTATACCCAAAAAGAACTATGTGAGGCTTGATTCCTGCCCTCGCAGGATATGTAGCGATGCCAGGATCTTATCTCCTAGCCTAGCCACCAATAAAAGAAAACATAGGTATATATACCCTTCGTCCTTACTGCATGACGTTAAATTGCACAGAGTCCCCTTCTCATGTCAGTTCATCATTGTCCTCACTACAAGACGTTCAAACTGCCCGGACTTCATCGTGACCCACCCAAAATATATTGTGAAACAGGATGAGAATACTCCTTGTTCATTTGGATGAATCATCTCCATACACCAGACTCCATGATTCGGATAATTGTGGATCTTCATAATCATTCATGGCCATCAGAAGTGGAAAGTTATCAACCTATGGACACCTTTGAATGAATATGCATACCATGCCCTCAGCAGCTCTACATATTGATAGCCCCTAGCCCATCTACCCAAGAAAATATTTCCTCAGGTGATACTCTTCCTATCTTCGTATTCTTACCGACCTTAGGGCCCCTATATCATATCACCCAATCCAAAAATTTATGGAGTAGTGGTTTTCAAGTTCATTCCCCTCTCACAACCAAATGTTGATAGGGTATCCCTACCTGGTTAACCTATCTATCTACCCGTGGTTCACATAACGATTTTCATCTACGAACGTCAAGCTAGGGTTGAGCTACTTTGAATCAACGGGAAATTGCGGTGAAGATTTTTCTTGTATGCTTGGACACCATTATCCCCAAAAGCAGAACTCTGTGCTATGAGAAAATCCCGGATTTTCATAATCATCCATGGCCATCAAAAGTAGAAAGTTATCAACCCATGGACACCTTTGTATGACTATGCATACCATTCTATCAGCATCTTGGCATATTGATATCCCCTAGACCATCTACCAAAGGGAATATTTCCTCAGGTGATTCTCTTCCTAGCTCTGTACGCTTACTGGACTTAGATCCCCCACACCACATCCCCTAATTCGGGAAACCTCAAAGTTACAATTTACGCCCACAATCCCCCACCCTGTACAGAGTATACCAGAGCATGTTAACACATTTATCCTTTGAGTGACTGTAGCAATGGTCCCCCAATGATACAAACTCTATGACCATTAATCTAAGATTATTTTGTCCATACCGCACGACCTTAAACTACATGGAGTAAAGGTACACCCCATGCGCAAGATAAATGGGCGTAGTGAACTCTTCAAGATCTAACAACAACCAAGGACGAAAATCCCCGAAATTTCCAGATATTTCCTTACCAAATGACATACTTCATGGCCCGGAAAATGGAAAATTCTCATAATAATTCATGGCTATCAGATGTGGAAAATTCATCAACCTGTGGACACCTTTGCATGACTATGCATACCATTCCCTCAGTGGCTCTCTATATTGATATCCTCTGGCCTGTCTACCGAAGGCAAGACTATCTTAAGATATACTCTTCATAGCCCCATATGCTTACTAGCCTCAGAGCCCCCATATCATCTCTCCTGATCCAAGAATCCCCAAAACCACAATTTACACCATCAACCCCATTCCTTGTCTTGGACATTCCGAGATATTCAAGCCCAGTTACATTTTAATCAAGATTGTCCTTTGCAAAGTTATCCTTACCACCTGACGCTAAAACTGCACGGAGCATGTCTTTGTTGCTTGGCGTGAATCTGCAAAGACTAGGCATTAAACATCCAGGGAAATGCCTCCAACTACATGAATTTATCACAGATTTAAGAATTCCCCCCCCCCCACGTCCTCATTGTAGGACATTAAAATACATCGTATCTTTAAAAATTCCCCTCGTCCTCACCACATGATGCTAAACTACATGGAATTTAAAATATTCCTACATTCTCACCACATGACGTTAAACTGCACAGTCAAACCTATCATGGGTTTAGTCAGGAATGGAGGCTTTCCTCTATCCCTTAGTGCACGGTCCAAACCTGCACAAATAACCTTTTTATAGCAGCATGAGAAGGGATGAATTTACTCATTCCCAGGATGTTTAGCCTAGATGTTTCCCCCGTATCCAGGAACCCTATCTTCATAAACCATACTCTGTACTCAGAAAGAGCCGAACCCTTGTAAGCCACCCCTGGTGGTCCGGAATCATATTTCCCTAATGGTTATCGGCACTTAGGATAATACAATCATTGACCCAAGGACACATTTTTTTGACTGTGAATACCATTCTCTTAGTGGCTCTACATATTGATATCCCCTGGTGTGTCTACCAAAGGGAATATTTCCTTAGGCGATGCTTCCCTCTGTATGCCTCTTGGCCTCCGAGCCCACATGTCCATCTTGGGATTCAGAAACCCTCTGAGCTTCAGTTTACCAACCTCTTTCACAAACCTGCCTAAATACACTGGAATGTCTCTGACATGATTACCGAGAACCAGGAGAAGTTGTTCCATTTTAAGGAATGTCCTAGCTTCATGACTTTAAACTGCGTCAAGCTCCATCCATCCTTCACGCCAACTAAATTCATAGGATAGGGACCCTTTATCCACACTCCTGATTCACATAGATGTTCCCAAACCCTATCAGACATCACATAACCTTTCCAAGCCACCCCATTGGTTTTTAATAGTTCTTAAATCCACCCATGGTGGTTTCTATAATCTAGACATCTATGGATTCCTCATGCCATCAGAAATGGACAGTCATTGACATAAGGACACATTTGCCTGACTTTTCATACCATTACCTTAGCGGCTCTGCATATTGATCACCCCTGGCCTGTATAACAAAGGAAAGTCTTCCTTAGGCGATGCTTTTCCTACCTCTGTATGCCGATACAGCTCCCATGCCTTGAGACATGTTGTGCATGCCATTAAAATCAAAACATGTTCCCCCCATGTGCATCTGAAAGGTATTGATACATATTTTAATCAACCAAACCTCATCAGGGCCCTTGACCCACCATATCTGGTCGAATTAGTTTGACCTAAAACATCAGTAATGATAGTCTTGTCGGTGGGACTCTAAACATCTCACAAAAAAGGCGTAAATCCCGTTAGACTGAAAAACTACAAAGAGAGACCTAAGAAAAAGCCGATCCATGCCCGCTGGGTCCACACCAAATGAGCCCAAGAAAAATTAGGGTATTTACAGAAAAGAAAAAATGTATGTGGGGTTTTTTTCTATAAAATCCTAGCAATAGTCAAACTATGCTCACTGGATCCCATAGCCGAGGCAAAAAATAGTTCTCATTTCTATTTTATCATTTTTCTGAATTATGATTAATTTTTTATTTGGTGAGTTTTTATTCATACAATAGTTGTTCCAGTAACAATCAAATTTTACAGCAAGGAATGACCGATAGAAGATTGTTTTCCATTTCGACAAATTGGGAGGATGTCCACAAGCCGAAGTCTCTCGTTTTCTGTAACAAAATAGGTAAAACATAATGTATAGAAATAGCTCTGGACATCATAAGGGATCCTGGCTCGCTCTATCCATCAGATCGGTAACCGTGCAGTGAAGGTAGTTACATGTTTGCTCCAGCACAACCTTCTCCCTGGCCTCAAATTCGGCCACTGAACGAGTATGCCTCACCGTCATTTGGAGATCGTTGATCCCTTTCCTGGTATCTTCAAGGTCACCAGTCAGAGATGACAACCGATCCCTCAGTATCACTGCTTGAGCTTCACATTCATGCAGCTCGGTGCATAGGGCAGTCTCCTGGTCCTGAGAGATTGCCTCTAGTACTATCAGCTGATGGAGATTCATCATAGATTCCTCAAAGGATCGGGTCCCGCAATGAGAGGCAGCGAGGCGAGCAAGTCTGTGTTCACTAGTGGCAACCTCCCCACGGGAAATGAAAACTAGTCAGGCAAGAAAATGAAGTTTTCGATAGTCAAACCCACCTGACCCCAAGCATGGGAAGGGTTGCCAAAGAGATTCAGTTTTAGTTTCCATCTCAGTCAGAGGATTTTTGGCAACAACCTCACAAATCCGGGGCCATTCCCACCTTCGCACTGCCTGGTGGTCCGCCATGACACGAGGATCATTGGTATCCTCGTTAGATAAAACAGGAATGAAGTCAGGCATCACGGCTAGTGCAGACATGTGAGCCCTAGAAGACGGTTCTGGGACTGGAGGGTCTGAAGCCTCTAGCCCTGGTTCGAGCTTGGGAGTTGAGCTGGTAAGTCCAACGTCGACTGGTGAAGCATCGGGAATTACCTCACAGGGGCCCGAATTCACTGGGTTATCCTCATTTACATCCAAAAGGATTGGATCTGTCTGAACTTCGGCCTCAGAGGGGTTGAAAGAGGAAGATCCCCTGAGCCGCTTCGACCAGCGAACCATCAACCGGTCCTCCCTCAAAGCCAACAAGGAATGTGTGGTAGGCACAGTAACCATGGTAACCCCCGATTTGGGAAATTTCCTGACAGCCTTCCCCAGGAACCAATCTGGGTAATGCTTTATCCAAATTCTTTTATACTCCAAGGATAGGCTGGCAGGCGCTCCAATGACAAGTGAGGGAATACTCGTGCCAGATCCCTCCTGCATCAACATCAACCACCATTGACGAAGAATGGCCAGATATAGTCATCAGGCTCGAGGATGAGGAAGGGAAACCTAGAGTTTCAAGCATCTGAAGTGGTGAGAAAAATGATATGGGGCGTATAACTCACACAGAGAAACCCCATCAATTCGCGCGGATAGAAACCCATCCTGTGGTGAAATTATGTAAGAACGCTCCTCTAAGATTCCCCTACGGTTGTCAACTATGATGCTGGAATGAGTGGGGTACGGAGTGAAAGCGAACTGGGAAAAGTCACCCAGAATCCTGACATCTTCATCAAAGCTGAGGGAATTTTGACAAACTCTAGCTATATCAAGAAGGGTAGGTTGAAGGGTAGGAAGTGAGATTATTGTGTTATGACGATACTCATAATTGTGGCAATGATCTTCTACCCATCCATATAATAATTTAAATGGCCCACTCAGAGGATACGGTGACCTGCCCTCTTGCATGTGGCTCAGTAATTCATAAATATGAGCCAATGTGGGAATGACCAGATTCACTGGGTGGCCTCCTGCCAGCTCAAATTTCATCATCAGGGTGCAATCTCTGACACCTGGGATGATATCCCGAGATGGGAATAACCACCCACTCAAAATCATGGCGAACAAACCGGCCAGCCTGAGCTTTGGTGGCACACCGGGGCACACCACATAACCCCATGAAAGATAGTCGCCCACCTCCAGAACCACCATGTAGGAACCTGGGATAGCTCATGATTGTTGAGAAGGATGAATCCAAGGGTGCTTGATCTTTGGCACAGGACTGATGGCCTTTAGAAATAACCCTATCTAGGTGCTAAAGGGAATAAGAGAGCGGACGCGCAAGGGCTGACCCAGTGATCACTCTGCCATGACCAGCAGATCCCTCGCCAACGAAGGCACCTGTTTGACATCGTCCCATCCGTTAGGGGTGGGAAGAAACTCGTCATACATATCACCAATGAAATGAAGGCCTCCCAGTTGGTAGATGTCCCACAAAATAATACCAACATCACCGTGGGCAAGGTGGAATGTGTTTTTACTTGAACACCAGTGACTGAGCAAGTCAGGCAGGATTGAAGATGGTGGGTAAATAGAGTACAAGGAATCCCACACTGTGGAGTACAGATTTACCTCTTTTAGTTACTTGAGAAATTCTCGGCAATGATAATGGACCCAGAAGGCCCAGGCCCAGTCATTTGAGAAAATCCCACCAGACCGAAGATCCCACCTCAGAATCCATCCCGCGTCAGGATCCAATAGAGCAAGGTTCATCAAGGAGGGGTAACTATTGAGGATGACCTCTTGGGAGAAGCCCAGAGTGTAACGATCACATTAGGTCCAAACAAAGCCTTTCATAATGAAAGTATCATTCGGATCAGAATCATAGACCATCTCCCCCGATTGGGTGAGGTTCGCTTGAGCGCACTTCAGCAACGCTTCCAAACAAGGGGACAGAAGACCTGAGAAGACAGAGGGATAGGGATATCGTCCTGAAGGCTAAAACCATAAAGCAGAAGACGATTCTATAGAAGATTTCCCAGAATTCTGGGAGAGAGTAAATCCATAAAAACACCATCATCCGGAATGATTGGTTGGATAGGGTCTTCTTTAATTCCCTCATCTCTATGTATTATATCTAGACGTCCCCCCTGGCCCAATAATAAGAGGCTCAGCAGCAGGCCTAGGTATGAGTCAAGGAGGAACCATATTTTCTCCTTGAATTATAAAAATCTAGGCAAATGGTAAGTCCGGAATAATAAAATCTGGACAAAAATACCAAGTATTTGAAAAAAGACTCCATCAAGGAGCCTTCATGATGATATCCGCAAGTTGGCCTAAAAAGGTGGTTCACGACGGCTTCATCCTGCGAACCAACCCTACATAGAAGAAGTATTTGATACTCTAGCCCACGGAGTGTTGGCCAGAAAGCCGTGAACCAGACTGCTTCGCAGAATCTCAATCTTGGTTTTAAATGTTTAAGTTCAGAAGACTTAAGAAATTTTCAAAAGTCTGGAAGAATTATTATACGTGGACCATCCGAAACCACGTAGCAATTTCCTACGCAGCCCGTCATGACATAATTTTTAATTGATTAAAAGTTTTAGTTCACGGCTGGGAGATTTGTCTGTGGGTGATGGCAAGCGCAAACGAGGAATGGTTCATGGAAATGGAAGCTAGTTCGCAGATGAGGAGTTTTGCGAAGGAGCAGGCACGTGGAGACAAAAATCAAGATCTCCGTTTTCGAGAGGAATCCGTTAAAAGGAAATTGGTAGGGCCTCTTTATTTATAGGTGTTTTCCCTACTGGGTCCACTCCTCTACCGCAAACTATCCAAGCTTCAGGACCACTCTACATCGGAATAGTCTCCTCTTCATTCTGATTGGACCCCATTCCTATGGGGGCATTTGTAGGATCCTGAAAATTCCGTAAAGTAGAATGAGAATCGCCTTAATTAAAGAGAGTATTCTACACAATTTCCATCGAGGAATTGGGAAAAAATGTGGAGAATACTCAAAGGATAGAAAAGGACGGACCAGTCCGCTTACCGGTCCAATGTTAACGGTACAGGGATGGTTCAGCAAGCCGCCCCCTCCATGGACCACTGTCGTTCGTGGAATAGATGCAAGGACCATCTGTGGGCACGCAGTAGGATGGGTGTTAGGTGGGTCTTCCATCACGAACCACCCCAGTAGTGAGACGCGCCAACCAGCTTGGGCCGCATGCACTATCATTCACAGAACAGAGGCGGATCCCAGCATGGCGGAAAAGCGCCCCTCGAACCGACATGGTTCATGGGTGAGGTGCATTCAATGCCCCGTGAGTTGCGAATTGATCAGGTCATCCGTAAACCGGGTTTTTGTTCATTGGCCTTCGCAAAATGTTCCTCATAACCACAGATACATCTCTTTCCCCCCTCTATAAAAGGAGATATAAGGGGAGAAGGGGCATGATCGATCAGATTGGGGTGGAAGGATTTCAGATAAAGGAGCTTAGGATTTCTCAAATAGTGAAGTTCCAATTCACTAACTAGAATAGGTATGAAACTGGAAACAAATTAATCAGGAACCAGAAAACACATAACAAATTGGTAAACCATGACCATAAAATAAAAACCGAGATACATTACCCCTCTACGGATGTACTCCCCATAGACCAGGGAGTTTATGCCCCTTTTCCGATCCGACACACCGCGTAGAACCCTCCTACGCGGGCGAATCTATGACCGGTGAAGCTCTGACTATCATCACCCATGGCCACAGCTGCTCACACGGGCTCCACCGTGTACCACACTGATATGCGGGCCGAACCTGATGCCACGTATCGCCCTTGTATGTGGGATGCCTATCAGTCTTCATACCACCCTGGTATGCGGACGACCTCTCCAACTGAGTGGAACCCCCCAATTTGAAGTGCACCACTCTTCATACACCCATGTGGCCTGCCAAATCCTTCGATGTTCCCATTCTCTGAGTGAGATAAAATCCTCCCAAATCCAGCCTGATCCTTTGCAAACCCCTCATTGGCCTATTCATCGGCCTCGAGCCAAAGCCTTTACCGAAGCCACCAGACCCGTATGACGAAACGTTCAGGCTCATTTACGTGATTCTTTGGGTTCACATACCCTTGGTAAGCGAGGAAAAAGGGGTTGCCACGGTGCTTAAGAGGATTCCTGAGGCATTCCAGGGTTCACATTCCCACGGTAATTCACGGTCTAAATCTAGGAGTCCTCTTTATGCCTCTCCACTTTACAAGATTGGGGGACCCCACTTGTGTTTCCCTTCGACGCCAGCGGTGTGCACTTCTCCCCTCTTCTGGTAGTGACTGGGCCTCCATCCTAGAATATGTCCCAATATCTCTGGGTAACAATCCCAGTGTAAGCCCTTAGTTCTTAATGCTGGAGGTGGTGCCTACACCCCTCCTTTCTTCAGTCCCAAATCCCGCTCTAATTGGGGTTTGTCACCATTGGGCCTCTATCCTGGAGTAAGACCCAATCCCTCAGGGAAACCATCCCAGTGTAAGCCCCTAGTTATTATTGCAGGAGGTGGTGACTACACCCCTCCTTTTTCTTTCCCAAATCCCTCTCCCATTGGGGTTTGTCACCACTGGGACTCTATCCTGGAGTAAGTCCCAATCTCTCAGGAAAACCATCCCATTGTAAGCCCCTAGTTCTTATTGCAGGAGGTGGTGCCTACACCCCTCCTTTATTCGGTCCCAAATCCTTCCCAATTGGGAATTTTCACCATCAGGCCTCTATCCTAGAGTAAGTCCCAATATCCATATCCTAGGGCTTCTAGCCATGCGTAATCCCCATTCCACTTCCACAGACACACCTTTTGTGACGTGATCGTTGGGTCCCTTCTTGCCCTTGTTTCTCACACCGAGCATGACTCACGTGGGATTAAAGAAATCATCGACCATGAAAATTCCTTCGTCCTCCATGACATTAAACTGTACACCCGAACTACGTGGACTTTGATCCCTATTTCCTAGGTGGGGTACGTAGGAAGCCTCTCCGAGGTTCAAGCCCAACAACTGATCGTTCTGACCTCATTCATGTCGGTTCACCAACACCTTGGTCCGCATCAGAATGTAAGCCCCATACTAACTTGGGCCACCTCCGGGTGTAAGCCCCAACCCAAACCGAATTGCGTGGATTTTGATTCCTCTCACGAGGATACGTAGGAAGCGCATATCACCGGTACGATCAAAACGCTCAAGTCGTTATCTGTCCCCCTAGATGACAATAAACTCAAGAGTGCCCAATTATGAGGATTTTAACTAATTCCATCTCAATGAGTCAAAACTCATCGGAGTCATTAATCCAATGATGGATGGTAAACCTCGGGCCTAAATTATTTCGAATCCCTGTGTTCAACTGACCATTGCTAACCAGGAGTAATCCGTGGATACTATGATTGGGTATAAACCAAAGACTCGTGAACATATGAATATGCCTTAAATATATAAGAGTCCCAGAATAGGATATAAATCCCCACAAAAGGGTGCGATGAGCCCGACTTCCCATCCTCTCAACCAATGTGAGTTCTTAAGCATCGCTGGCCAAATCGACTAGAAAACACTTACCTTTGGAAAGCAGGTCCACGTATCGCTGGATATGGAACTGTTGGGAGTTTCAATATGAAAAAGGTTCACTTGATATGAGTGATTAAGTAAAATCCAACCTTCTCTA
Organism: Viscum album; assembly: GCA_963277665.1. Taxonomy (NCBI): domain Eukaryota; kingdom Viridiplantae; phylum Streptophyta; class Magnoliopsida; order Santalales; family Viscaceae; genus Viscum; species Viscum album. The sequence goes on from OY728139.1 coordinate 855,311,978, forward strand.
ATCAACCATCGGGTAGCGCATGTTTTTCCCCACATCATCGCAAAACAATGATAATCATTGAAATTTTTTCGCAGTTTTTTGAACATCACAAACTAGTTGTGTTACATTATTCATTATTGGGTATTTAAGTTTTTTCGATAAAATAAAAGGCCTTCTTACATAAATTATAATGTATTTACCAACCATTATAGTTATTTTATGAATATTCCTAATGAAATTAATGGAAAATAAGAACACATCATCCATGATGTCGGTAAATTGACACATCACAGTTGATGATTTTATTTTTAGAATAAAGGAGTGAAAAAAGGAGCTTAATGATGGATACTACATTAAAAAGATTTAATTATATTACAAAAACATACTGGGGTTACCATTAATATTTTTATAGATGATTTAAAGATATAAAAAGAAAATAAAAATAAATTAAATGATATTAAATTAAAAAGAAAAAGGATTATAACTCTTGAATACACCTGTTTGAGAACATCCTTAAGGATCCTAGGTTTGGTATTTTGTAGACATAGGATCCTATAGGTTATAATAATGAATCATATGAAGATATTTTAGAAGAATATGGAAAATTGTAAGGAATGGATGATTTGTGGAGAAGAGAGGGTGAGGGGATGGTATTTATAGGGGAAGACTGGGGGGTTCTCCTACTGTTTTATTCATTGGTTTACTATTTTGGCTCAAGAATATGAATAGTCTAAGAATTACTAGTAAATATGTTAATATAATGAATCTGATTTCAAGATTATGGTTATTATATAGGAAATAAATAAATTAATATTATATTTAACTTATAAAGTATATATACAGTAAATTACCATATTTTACTATTCACTAAAAATTCAACTATTTTAGAAAAATGCAAAACAAATCACCCTAATCATTTTTGTCATGTAGATTTAAAAAAAAGTATTCTATTTTATGAAACTAATTTTATAAATAGGATAAATTTAATTATTAATTAAAATCTTCATTTACTAAAAAAATACATATTATAAAACTATAACAATTTTATGACAGCAAAAATTTATGTAAGGTCTCATAAAACTATCATATAATCATAAGATAGAAAATATATTCTATGAGTGTATTCTATGAAAAAAACAATTCTGTTAAATCGTTATATTAATTATAAAATTTTAAATAAATATTTATTACTTATAGAAATTCCAATTCAAAATTTATCATTTTTGAAAATTTTATTTACCTATTTCAAGATATAAATAAATTATATTTTCTTTCATAAGATACCAAAATATTATCTATACATTCAAAGGTGAAGATACTATTATATTGGAAGGATTACTATCCTTAAGGGTCATATTACTATTCCAAATTTCATGTTAAAATTCCATCAATACAGGTTCATTAATTTCTTAAAAATCATATTATTTCATTCATTAACTATTTATTGTGATTTTCTTGGGTCTATATGTGATTTTTTTGATTTATAATATAAGAAATAAGAATAATAAGGGATAATTTATATTGATAAATGTTTGTATTGTTACATTCTCTACCCCTTTTAAAATTTCTCCACAGAAATTTGTTTTTACATAAATAAGTGAGCGTAATTGTCCTTAATTACCTCCCTCAGTTCCAAAGTCACTTATTCATACATGTTGTTCCTCCAAAAAACATTGAAAATTTGGAATATAGTGTTGTTTCTAACCATATCTCCTTGGTCTAGAATTATTACTAGATTCTCCTCATAAGAGATATTATCTTCCAGTTCTACCGCCACTATGTTCATTACATGTGATGGATCTAGTTTTTACTACCTTAGGATGGATATGTGGAACATATCATGAATTTTATCTATACATAGTGGAAGTGCAAGATTATAGGCTACTGCACCCATGTGATAAAGGATATCAAAGGGTCCAATATAACTTAGTCTATGATTCCCTTTCATTCAACACCACAAGACCCTCTTCCATGGTGACATTAGAAAGAATACTTTATTTCCAATGTCGAACTCCAAGCCCCTTCAACTATTTACAAAATTCACTTTTTATGACTTTGAGAAACATTGATATTTTTTTAGGATGGCTTAAACCAAATCTGTCATATTTTTCACAAGATCTGGTCAATGTAGATTTTGTTCTCCAACCTTATGACAACAGGTCGGCGTTCTACATTAATTTCCATACAATGCTTCACATGGATCCATCTGAATACTCGAGTGGAATCTATTGATGTATGAAAATTCAACCAATGGGGGATGATGATCATATCCACTATTAAAGTTCAATGAGTATTCACATAGAATGTCCTCGAGTATTGGGATACTCCTTTTTGATAGGAATTCATTTTGGTGGTGATATGACATGAATAAATTTAATTCAATGATGAAATAATATTGAATACTCCTCCAGAATTCATATGTGAACCATGGATCATGATCAGAGACAATCTATAATGGAACGCCATGCATTATCCCACTCCCTTCGCATATATCATGGCTTGTTTTTCAAGAGATATATCTTCAAAAATAGAGATAAAGTGGGAAGTCTTGGTTAGTTGGTCAACCAAAACCCATATTTCTTTATTTACTTTGGTTTTCATTATGAAACCAGTAATAAATTCTATAGTGGCATTCTCCTATTTACACATGCTCATAGTTAATGGTCGTATTATCCTGTTGTACTTTTTTCACTCTTCATTAACTTGTTGATATATTAATAACCCTGATATATACTCTGCAATCTCATTATTCATTTTATCTGACCAAAAGTATTCTCAATGATCCCAATACTTCTTGTTACTCATATGATGGATAGAGAATGTTGAGATATGTTCATTATCCAATAGATCCTTTTTATACGAGGTGATGGAGGCACAAAAATATTCATTCCAAACTGAATCAATCATTCATCATTGATATCAAACTCTATAATATTAACTTCATTTACTAAATTAATGTTAATTTATTAATCTAGATCTTCCCTTTATTCCCCCTTGATATTCTCTTGGATATATGGTTGGGAAATCATTTGGGAAAGGTAGGATGTATTCCCCACTATTATGATTTCCTAATCCATTTTTTGTATAAACAAGATGATAGGGTCTTTACCAATCCTCCCCATAGAGAGAGTAGTGGATTATTTTTTACTATGAGAATTAAATACCTTGTTTTCCTTCATAGTATGATAGTGAATAAAAAAAATAGTTCTCCCTTATTAACTCTAACTATCTCATTTGACACATGTTGATATTGTTTTTGGTGAATATATAGTTTAGGATCTTGTTAATTATATATATTTCACACTTCTAACCATACCGGTAGTGCCACCATATTTCTATGGAACAAATAACAATTTCTATCTCTAGGTCATGTTTCATGTAGTTCTTCTCATGCATATTCAACTTCTAGGAGTTTTATTCAATCACTTTATCATTCTATATGAGTACACAACCCAATACTTTATTTGAAACACAATTTTATATCCTAAAACATTCTCTACTTTTTGATAATGTGATAACATGTGTAGTGATAATCCTCTTCTTTAGAAGCTTGAATATTTCCTCACATTATTCCATTTAGACATATTGTACACATTTCCTTTCCAACTTATTATAGGGATATAAAATCAAGATAAATTTCCCAAAAAATGACTATAGTACCTTTCTAAGATAATAAAACTATGGATTTCCATGACACTACATGGTATGGGCCATTCCTCAATTTCCTTTTTTTTAAGGGCCCACAAAAATTCCCTCACATGTGCCCATGTTCCCCAAGAATGTGATTTGATGCATCACGAAATCAATCTTTATAAACATGGCCTACAATTTCTCCTTCCTTAATGTTTCCATCAAAATCCATATATGATATTCATATTCCTCCAATTTATTAGATTAAATGATAAAATCATCAATAAAAATTAAATAAAATTCATGTTAGTTTCTAAGGACTCTATTCATCAAATCCATGATGATCATAGGGGATTAGAATGTACAAATAGAATTACAAGAAACTAACTGTTACCATAAATTTTATGAAATTTTGTCACTTAAATATATTCATTATTTACATTTATCTGATAATATCCCAATAAAATATACACCTTTTAAAATTATTGAGCTCCTTATAGTTGATATAATAATTCATTAATCATTGGAAGAGGATAATTGTTATTTATGCTGATCTTGTTGAGTTACTTATAATCGATACACCACCGCATTGATCCATCCCCCTTATTGAAAAAGATATCTAGCGCAACTGAAGGTGATGCACTAAGGTGTATGAATACAAAATTCTCTTAAAGCTGATCCTTTAACTAGATCAATTAGGTTTCGTCATGTAGGATGAATTTGATATTGGATTAGTTTCACATATGATTTCTATTGTGAACACTACCTCATGATCTTGGGGATTTATGGGTAAGTCATCCAGATATACATCACTGTATTCCATCATAATAAGCATTTACCCTAGTTTCGTACCATCTATTGTCTCAACCATTCTAGAGGGGTATATTTATTCATCGGGAATAAAAACCATAATTGTTGAATGATTTACCCATGGAGATTCATGATCTACCTTAAATTTGTAGAAGATAATGGGAAGGCTCAGAATATGAAAAGATATTTCCATTTCCCTAAAATTTATGTGTGCTATATATAATGATAGTGAATCAATCCATATTATTTCATTAAATTTTACCAAGGGAAATATCACGATATTCACTCGAATAATATTCCCACATACGCCAACATGATAATATTCCAACAAACGGGATGAAATGATCACACCACTAGATGTTCTTACAGAAATATATACATCAAGGTTTCAGGGCTTTGATTCAAGAGTTCTATAAAACATGAATGATATAATGGAATACATAGAACTAGAATAAAATAATCCTTCTTCCAATATTGAGTGAATAATAAGTGTGCCTTATATGACTTAATTTTATTTCTCCGCCACTTCACTAGTGATGGAATAATCATTCTCCTATTCATTTGGATTTGGTGCGTGCTTAATCTGATTACCCTCAAGGACTCATAGTTTAGTACACTAGCTAGTATATTTCCCTTTCTCCATACAGTTATAACACCAAATCATTGGTGGTACTATCTTTTCTTCAATTTTATAATTTATATTCATTATGTATCTTCAACATTGATATGCTTGGTGGCCTTCTATCCAACACTTAAATCATTTCTCTAACACTTTTAGGAAATTCCCATTGTCCTTCATCCCACATTTTTGACATGTGAGTGGTTGATATTACTTCCCACATTTTTAATGAGAACCTCTATCTTGAAACTCCATATTTTATATATTTTCACCATATCCATGGGAACATTATACAATATACATATCCACCTTGAGATCACATCAATAAACTCATCTATAACTCCCATTGTCTCAAATTTATATATCCTTTAAAAGATGTGGATTTAACCCACAATAGAATATATCCATTTTAATATCTTTTTTTAAAACAAAACCATAAGTTTACCCGGAAATAATTTTGAACATATCTTTGTAAGAAATGGAAGATTCATTTTCCTTTTTCTTCAACTCTATGTATTCTCTCTCAATCATTTTATAAAGAGTTTGAGGAAAATATTTATTGAGAAGAATTATCTTAAAGTCTTCCCGCTCCATCTCTTCAATTTATTCTACTATCTTGGTGTTCTTAATCCATGAACACTATTTATTGGCCTCTCAAAAAAGAAAATAAATAGACCAATTCATATTCTCCATATCAGAAAACGTATGCACATAAAATATATTCTCCATTGAGTTGACCTATTTTCTTCCACTAATGGATCATAAGATCCTCTAAAAGTTTGTTCTTGTTGCCGCATAAAAATGTGATAGCCAGTTTATCACTAATAGGTTAAGGATGATATTTTTTTATTGTTCAGGTTATTTAAAATTTCCTGAGAAATATAGGTAATCTAAACTATGAAATTTTGAACTCCAACTCTTACATAATTGGGGATGTCCTTCAGGTAATCACTACATTGTCCCTTGTAGGGGTTGTGGTCCTGGTTTCACTTAGTTCACACCATTTTATAAAAAATGGAAATGTTAGAGAAAAAAAGAAGTCAAAAATTCATGAATAATAATCCCATTATGAAATTAACTCTATATGAATATCTAGTGGGATACCAATTCATAGAAAATATTCTTTGTGGATAATATATACTTAGTCTCATACTATGGGTTTTCACAATGGTTCTCTAATCCTAATTCAAAAATTAACTAAACCTTCCTCTTATAATAATTGTAGTGACCCTATATTTTCTCACATAATTATTACATAATTTTAAATATAAAAAACAAAAAATCATTACAAAACCAGGATAAAATGGTTTATTATCTTAGGAAAATTAGGACAATACGTAACATTTACAAAATAAAACATAGTTTTTCAAAATATTTATTCTATAGCTTCTTAGGGACCCTTGTGTTATCCTTATTATAAGTAATAACATGGGGATATACATAAATGAAAGGGGTGGGATAAAATCCCAGTAATAGGATAGATAAAAACATTGATAAACATAACACTGGGTGAGAATAATAATTATCATCATAACAAATGCAGTGTATCATCATCAAAATCATGATAGGAAGCATTATATAGATGCATGGAATATTGAAATGCATAAAAATTAAACATCATGTATTAGTGGTAAAATACCACTCATAGTTTTAAAGAAATATAACATCATTTTGAAGAATATCTAAAATTTTCTGATGATATTAATCACATTACCCAATGAGTTGGAGAAAAATATAATTCTGGGCTCACCCATCACATTCAAACAATTACATGATCATGCATGCCACATAGAACATATATCAATATTTGACATAAGATAACCTTTGGAAAAAATGGGTTTTATTTAATAAATAATACATTCATAAACATTTAAATTCACATGTTAAAATTGTAGGAATATTCTTTTTATCAATAATTATTTAAGAAAAAACACTCTCATGATAATTAAACATTGATTTTTTATAAACAAGATTTCATTTGGAAAATTCAATGGAATTGTCATAAAACCGTATTAGAAAAATATATATCTAAGGAAAGAAATTTTAAGGAAAAGTAAATTCTATTTATAAAAAATTGATTAACATCCATAATGAAAATGGAGTGAAAGAAACAAATCCCAAAGAAAAAGGGTTTGGTTTAAGAATCCCCTTACCGTATGCTAGAAAGTCATATTCCATTTAGTATTCTGTATAATAAAATTATATTCATTAGTTTTTATAACAATAACTTCTTATAAATTTATTTGGTTTGTTATAATTTTATTGTATTCATTTATGTCATTTAATATCAATAATAGAGTTTAGTATCATCATTCATGAGTGTTGAATTTTTTGGCTTTAATGATTGATTTACTTGAATATGGGTATAAGTGTTTATGTAGAATCGGTATAATTATACATAATAGAAATTATATGTTATTAATTAAAATAAATATGTTTACATGGTTATAATTATAATTTTTTTAAATGGTATGAGGATGAATCATTAGATAAAAAGTTAGTGACAACCATTTTTATTTTTTGGTGGTTTTTCGAACATCACAAAATAGTTTTTATTCCATCATTTATTATTTTGTATATAAGTTATAGAATGTAAAATAGGTTATTGAATAAATTTTACATTGTTATCCAACCATTATAGTTGTTTTATGAACATCCCTAGATGCATTAATGGAAATGAAATCACATCATGCACAAAGTTAGTAAATTGACACATCACGAGTGATGAGTTCATTTTTAGAATAACATAGATAGAGAAATTAGTTTGATGATGGATATTATATTAAAATTACATAATTACAATATATGAAAGATACTAGAGTTATAATTATTATTTGTAAATATGAGGTTAGGATATAATAAGAAAATAAAAACATTAAAAGAAATTAAAAGGGAAAGAATGTGGATTTTGCCTCTTGAATTCTCCTATTGGAGAACCACCTTAAAGAACATTTGTTTGGTATTTTTTTCACACAAGAACCCTTTTTATTTGGGAAAGGGTATTGATAATAAATTTTCATAAAATTTGTAAAATTCTCAATATTTGTATTTGTGAAGAGAAGTGGTGGTGAGGGTGGTATTTATAGGGGAGGAGAAGGGTGTTTTCCCATTATATTATTCATTTTTTTATTATTTTGGATCAAGAATATGAATAGATTGAGAATTATCACTATATATATTAAAATAATGAATTTAAGTTTGAAATTTAGGTGATTAAATCATCAAAAACTCAAGGAATAGTGTATTTAACCTATAATGTTTATATACTGTAAATTAATGTATTTTACTATTCAGAAGAATTTCAACAATTACAAAATCATCCCAAATATTCATCCACACCATTTTTTGATGTGATGAATTTAAAATATGAACACCATTTTAGGAAAATTATTTTTTAAATATTATAAATATAATTTTTAATAAACATTATCATTTATTAAAAAAAATACCAATTTTAAAATTATAACTTATTTTATGACACTTTAAAATTAACTAAGGTCGCATAAAATTATCTTATAATATTGAGTAAAAAATATATAAATTTATGAGTATATTTTATGAAAATAAATTTTATTTTAAATAATTGTATTAATTATAATATTAAATATAAATATTTATGACTTATAGAACTACCGATAATCAATTTATCAATTTTAAAATATTTATTAACTTATTTAATAATGTAATTTCATTATATTTACATTTTTAATATACCCAAATTTTATATATACTTTAAAAGGTGATATTACTATTCTATTGGATGGATTTCTATTCCTAAGGGTCATATTAATGTTTTGAAGGACATGTTTTTATTCTATTGGTATAGGTTTCTTAATTTCTTAAAGGCCCCTTATTTCATTCATTATTCATTTATAAAGATTTTGTTATGGTGTTTATGTGATTTTATGGGAATTATATAATATGATATAATTATAATAAGGGAAAAATTCCATTGAAATTTTTTGGGCCATTATAGTTGAAGTCGATACGACAATGATTGGAGGATGTTTCTTTAAGAGTTTCATTACTTAGTCTTATAGAAGTATGTGAGATTATGTTACAATGAATAGACTAGTATAGGTTGGAGGATGTGGATATTTCTTTTTGTTTGATTCATTATAAAAATTTAAAATATATTCTATGTCTATTATTACAATGATTTTATGTTATCTTTAATTGTAGTTTTTATTTCATGGTGATCTTGAGGAGTTAGTTGTTACATGAGAGAAGTTCCATGATCAGTTTCAGATCAAGATTCTTTTTTCAACTACATCGGTGACTTGTCAACAAGAGATATTTACTCTCCTCCAGGGTAGTAATATGTTGTGGGAGTTTATATTTGATGTTTGAAACTGTTTTTTATTCATAATATATTTTTTCTAAGTGGAGATTCTAGAGAGAGTCATTTCAGTAATCCATTTAATCAAGAAATCCATTTTCAGGTCTCCTCATTTTTGTTCTCAATGTTTCATCAGTTGTTAAAAACTATAGAGGTTATCTAGAAAATATTAAATATCCTCTGATAATCATGTTTGGTAATTTAGTATTACTTACTGGGGAGTAGAGTAGTTAACAATAGTTCTTAGTTTCATGGGATGCTAATTTTTTAAAAATTAGAGAGTTCACTTTGAATTCCACCATATCTTTTCAGCATAGTTTTTAGTTCTTAGACCCATTACACAATAATATAAATTGTTATATTTTCACATATAGGTTATTTATATTAAAATATTTATTGCGAAACATTCTCCAATATTCAAAATTTATGAGTTTTCCCATTGCAAGATCCTCTATTACAATAGTATTATCTAAGGCAACAACATGAGCATCATGGTGATCTAGGATTTGATCAGTTGGGAGGAGGCAATGTGGTTAGAGTATAACCCCGTGATTCCAATTATCCTATAGAATAGAGAGATGAATGTGGTCATGGAAGTGGTTGAAATTATATTTACAGAATTCATATTCAAGGACATGGTAAGATTTATGTCATATAGTTTCTAGTGTTAGGTTAGGGATACGTTATACATGTTATTATGTATCTATATTCTACATGACTGTATGCTTTGTTTCATTTATAATCTATGAACTTCCTCATTTTGCTCACCCTTTTCCTTGCACTATAATTCCAAGTGGAGAGTATTACAGTTCTATTAACATTTACTATGCTAGTTAGAGGTGTTTTGATATTATATGATGTATGATAATATTATGAGTTGATTCTATAGTTTCATCGATCCTTAAGATATTTTCTATATTTGTGAATATGAAAATAAACATTTTTATTTGGAATTGAATGTATTAATTTAGTATAGGATACCATTTATTTATGAAGAATAATAGTTATTTTATTTTATTATGGTGTTGAGAATATTATTTTCATTGGGGAGATAATCTATCACATGAATTAGAGAAATACTGGCTACTAATCTTCTGTGATTGAAAATTTTTTGTTTTGTTTACAAGAGGTTCACCAAATATTTTTCCCTATAATTGTGTAAGATTTTCATAATGTATTTCTTAATGAAATTATAATTTTATCCATTTAACATGATAATGATTTTACTATAGAGTTGTATCCATGTGTCTCACTGATATAGATGACCTTGTATGGGATAAAAGCTTCTGAGTTATGGGATCTGTGGATTCATATTATTGATATTTTATTTATGGGTTTTATTTTACCTAGTGTTCCACCATAAGGAAAATATATTTATTTGAAGAAGGAAGATAGATGTATGTGATTGTTTATAAATTACAATCACATTAACTAGGTGATAGTGAAGTGACAATACCCACTTCAATGAATTTATGATTTATTGGATTACCTAAATAGAGATAGTTGGTTTTGTTAGATAGATTTATGTTCAAGATAGAATCATACATTGGTGAAGTATGATGATATTCTAAATACTGTAATTTGGTGTTGTTATCACCACTATTAGTTCATGGTATTTCTCTTTATATTAATGAATAAAGAAATTAATTTTATAGGACTGATGTACACTATGTTTCATGTGAATACTAACCAGTTCATGTTGGTATTTTGTAATGACAGCCTAGTATATTTTGAGTATGAGGAGGAACATGTAGAGTATATTTGATCCTTTATGTAGGTTATACGGTATAATCAGTTTTTTTGGGAATATTTCAAAGTTTATGTTATGTATATGTGAGGATAATTTATTAAGATAAGTTATGTCTTAGTGGGTAGTAGTTGTGGATACTTTGAAGAACAAGGTGGTTATTTCATGGGTATCCACTATGTATATAGTAGATCTATGAGGTTTAGTTAGTATCACATGCTACTATATGAGGTCTGTAGATGATTTTTCATAGACTCGAAATCCTTTTACATTCATGACCATAAAGGATTATGTTTTCATATAGACTAACAATTTTTAGGATACCTTAGAGTATCTAATGTAGAATCTACCCAATTCCCATCTTCTCATATTTCCATAGGATAATATTATGTTTTAGTTTTCTGTTAATGTTTATTCCTTGAAATGTGTTTCGTTTTTATGTAACTGATATAGGATATCTCCCAGGGGTTCATAAAAGTATGAACTCATGAATGAAACTATGGTACCCATGGTCTATAACTTCAAGAATCATATTTTCCTTAATTATATAGATATAAAATTTCATTGATAACTGATTTTTGATATTTTTAGATCATAATATTTTGAGTAATATGTTATCAAAATGTGATTTTATGTTTGTAAAAATAGTAGTGTATGAAAATATTTTAGGATTATAACTTTTAGATTTATTATACACCAGGGAAAGAGAAATATTTTTACTTATATGATGAGAATGAAGTAACATGGAGATGTTGTTCATGAGTTGGATGATTCTTAGAGAGTGATGGAGGTGCATTCAATGATAGACTTTTATTTTGGAGACATTAAAATTTATGGGTGTCTTTATGAGATTAATGTGTTGTCACATTTGGTGTAGTAAGTGGAAAAATCCGATTTGGGGAATTCTAAGGACTAATTTTAGAGGGATCATTTTATTTGACATGATTAACATAATGTATGATTTAATAGTTATAAATATTGGGTATAGTTCTATAGTAGGATCATTATTTTCCTGGTGATGTGAGTGGTGGTTATTTTGGAGTTATGTATCCCTCCCTTGGAAGAGCATGTAGAGGGGGATAAGATGTATCATTCCTTAACATGTCATTTTAGGTGCTTGGGGATAAATATATTAATTTGTGTGATGGTATCCTGATATTTATCATGCTTGAAGGTGAATTGTAAGCATTATATGCTTTGTGGGTTTTTATAAACTTTTTTCCCTTAGTGTAAGTTGGAGGGTATCTCGATGAATTTTGTGACTATTCAACCTCAAACATAGGCTGTATATGATTATATATTTGTGATCATGTATTATTTGATTAACACATATAAATGAATGGTGATTAAAGAGTCAATAATGGTAGAAGTTCAATTGAGTTAATATTTGGAGGAGAATGCAAGGAGTCATAAGGTTTTCTGGATAATCATATTTGATTATGATCCTTCTCAAACCTATCACATGTGGAGAGGTATCCAACATGATTTAATCTCTAAATTATTCCTTAGAACAATATTTCATTGATATAAGGATAGTTATATGGAGCATAAAATATATGATTTGGAAGATGTGTTATGTGTTTTCATTTTGAATTTCAGAGGTCCGTGGTTATATAAATTAACTGCAGTTGAGTCTCTCATTATAAAAAATATCACTCAACCATTAGAATACTCTTTTAAAATATTCACATAATCTACCTTGTAGATATCTGTCATTTTTTAGTGATAATTTATATTCAATTATCCTTATACTATAATTAGTGTAAATCATGGAAAAAATATTATATGAGATTCAAGAGTGGATTAAAGTAGCTCAAAACCATCTAAAATAATATTTTGTTAACTAGAGTAGTGATATATAGTTTTATACTATAAATAAAGTGTTCCAAAATCTATATCCCTGTCATGGGAGGTAGAGGATAAATCATAAATCTAATATATCTCCCTGATTTGTTATATTTTTTGAGGTGTTGGAGAATATATTTAAACATGGATATGAATTAGTGATTCTTTCATCGTTGGATCAGGTTCAATACATTTTCCATGTGTCATATCTTCACTGGTATATTCACTATGGATATAATGTCATTGAATTAGGTGAGATGGATATTCAATATGGGTTTAAAATCAAGGAATAATCTATTTATATTCATAAATATCATTTGAAATTATTAAATAATAACTAATTTACTTTAGTTTGAGCAATATGATGACATGGTTTTTTGGATGAGTGTGTTTGGTAACATGGGTAATAGATGCATTATTGATATATAAATCTATTTGATGATTTATTTTTTAAAATATCTGTATGAAATTTCTCTCATTATATGTTATTTGATGATTTAATGTGAACTTATTCTTTTTTATTATGAGAAGTTTGTCAATATCTTCTTATAACATAATCTTTTAGAGGTATATCACAGGGTAGTTTTTCTCAACAATTAACATTTTCATTCTAGGTTATTTTGATTCTTTAGGTAGAGGATAATTTTAGAGGCATATTATATAAGGTACTATAATTTTAAAAACCCTTCCTTTTTTATTCCAAAAGTGTTGAGGGATTCCTAGGATATCTTGGTTATAGCCCCCAGGTTGGGGTAAGGAAGGAGATACTAGATGTGAGATATCTACTAGAAGACATATTACATGGTGTGATGGTATGTGTTCTTCCAAGAGATTTGGTTGGGATGATATTCTAGGGTGTAAGACATTTTCAATGGTTGAAGGAATGAATAATTAGAGTCATTATCCAGTCTATTTCAATTTAAAAGTATTATCATGGTATTTCATTCATTTTTCATGATATTCATGGAGTCTAAAAAGATTTTGGAAAAGGTAAAACCTTATTTTTCATAAAATAATATTAAAAAAGGGTTAATGATCATATATATATATATATATATATATTCCTTTTAAAACATATTCATCATGGAAAGGAGAATGTTTTCACAACATGATTCAATGGAGTTCATTCTTTTTATTTCTGAAATATTAGATATTTTTTTATATGGTGCTTAATATATTCCATGGGTATTGTTTTGGGCTGAGTAGTTTGAGGGAGGAGGCCATGGAACACAATTGAATTAATTGTCATATGAATATTTTTGTGTGACACCCTTATTAATACCATGAACTATTTTTTTATCTATTTAATAATAATTGATCCCACTATAAAGGGGGATATGCATAGGGTAATCATGTCTTGATCCTAAGATATTGTGTGTAATGGAATGAAAAATACATATCATAACACATTAATAGGATTTACAGTCCCTTATATAATTTCAATGTGTCTCTCAAATTCCATCTATTTCCTCCCTTTTAAATTGATCCCTAGTAATCTATGTGATATTTTTGGATTAATCTAATCCTGGTGGTTGGTTCATGAAATTTTTTATTTAAATGGAGATTTATTTATCTCCAAATCACTGTTAATCATGCTTTCCCTCCTATATTCTAATCGTAGTTCACTACTAATCATTATTTAAAAACCATAGAGACTCAATTCCTTAATTATTAAGTTTTTTATTAGTTATTGATGAATAATTATTGATAGTTTTATGTACTTACAGTTATTGGGATTCCTATGATGTTGTGAGTGAGTGTGTTCATTAGTTATTTCATTCTTGTTTGATTAACATTAAATCTTCATATCAAGGTATGGGATTGAAAAATTCTCCTTCATCTTATTTTTGAATGTGGGGTCACCATGATTAAATTTCCTTTGGGTAAATACTGTAATTAAATTCAATAAGATGAAAATCTATAATTAATGAATTAGAATATGTTGTACGAGTATTTTAATTCTTATGTGGTTATTCTTCACTTCTGATGACTAACAAATATGGTTTTATTGATAGTGACCAAGCTTGATTCCATGATTATCCATGATTCATTTTCATAATTGATATTCCAAAAAATGGTTAAACAATATAAAGACAGTAATATAGCTCATGTATACTAATTAATAAGGCATTCATGAAATTCAATATTTCTCCCAGGGAATTGGTTAACATGATTAATTGTTTATTATAATATTTATATTCGATGATTATGGTAACCATTAGATTATGATGTATGTGGTTCTTGTTTTTTGAAAATAATTATATTTAATTATTGTAACATTGTTGGTAATAGAAAATAATTTTGGATAGAAATAGAATTAGAATCCATATTTTTATAATCTTTATTTTCTATAAGTTTTCCTAAATTTATTAAAGGTATGTTGACTTCACAAATTGATTATTTTTACAATACTTTTGATTCACATCCATTAATATTATAAGAACATTTCATACCGATTTATATATTCTAAATGATAAATTGAATGGATGAATTGTTTGTCAAGGGTGGGTGGTATTGTATAGTTATTGTGGTGTGATGATGTGGTAGATGTAGTGATATTATAGATGATGTATGAAGGTTTTGGAAATGAATCTTAGATAAATGAATGAATTTGGGGGCTTTATTGGATTTTATTTTATTTATTGTAAATAATTGTTCTTATTTAATACATTTATTAGATTCGTTATTTATTTATTTTTTGTATATATTTCTTATGATATAAATAGTTAACACTTACAAATATTTAAAGTGTGGAATGGTAATAATTGATTCTTAATTAACTAATTAGATGAAAAATTCATGATCTTATGGATGATTATGCTAATTTGATATTGGGAACCATAAATTCGGTTGGTTATATGTTTAAAAGTTCATGTTTATGAATATGGATTTGAAATGTTGATCAAAAAATATCCATTACTTTTATTAGCATATATATATATATATGAAAAAATTGATGATGTGTTTTGAAAACATGTTCAGTAATTAAATACCATAAATGAATATAGGAAGTAATGGATATTTATTTTATATTCAAAATTATGTTTATAGTACATAATAATGAGAACCAAATTTTAATATGGGATGTTAGATATATTTAAATTATATGGTAGAAAAAATATCCCAACATTTTAAAATTAATACTATTTTTTATTGTGTACAAGATATAAAACACCGAGCTTAAAAAAACCATGATATAATATTATTTAAATATGAAAATTATGAACTATACGTTTTATTGGAGGGTATGAATAGGATTAAATGAACCTATATATATATATATATATATATAAATTTCACACTCCAAAAAATATTGAATAATTATTAGTGAATAATCAATCAGTTTTTAGTAAACTACTTTAATTAATAGAAATTACAGTTTCATCAAAAATGATTTTGGTCGATTTTGGAGAGAAAATATTATAATTAGTTATTGAAACTTTTAGAAAATTAATTTCTGAATTCATAATTTTAATTTTATATAAATTATAATATTTGGGAATTTTTTGAAAAAATTTATTTTCAATGAGTAAGAAAAATACTTTTTTTATTGAAATATTAATTTTATTTTTGATTATTTACAATGAAAATTATTTTTTTGGATTATTTTTAAAATTTAATTAGTTTTTTATTATTTAAAAAATTCTTATTATTGTTTTCAAAAATACTTTTATACTTAATTTAAGATAAAAACTATTATACTTAAAATGGGGTTTTTATACATAACTATATTCATCTCATTTTTAATGATTAATATTAAATTAAATTAATCATGTATTGAGATTTGATGTTTTGTAAATATATTCCACATTTTACAGAATGAGATCCAAATTTGGTAAATAGTTAAATTTTATTTCTTGTCAATTTTAATATTAACCTTAGTATTCCTTATTAGCACGGTAAAAGGGTAACATGATAAGGATTGTAAGTGATCATAATACATTCCCTAATTTTTTATTTTGATTCAATATCATTAATAATAATCTAATATTTGGTTATATGACCTTTACTTCAATATTTATTTGATTATGATGTTTATAATATTTTATGCAAAGCAAAGTAAAAAATTTGGCACATTTGTTTTCAATAATTAGAATATTTTTTTTCTTGAGAATAAACATATGATATGTTTGATTATGAATATAAATTAGCAATATAAAAGATATATATTGATCATAGTACCTTATTTTTAAATTTTAGTGAAGAAATAATTAATATAAATACTTACATAACACTCACATAATAATTATTAAATTAATGGAAAATAAAATAAAAGTTAATAAAATTTTAAAATTCATATAATTTGAAATATTTGTTATAAGCCATGGATTTCATAGATAAAAATAAAAATTTAAGTTCGTATTAAAATATTTTATTATGATTTAATTTTTTTTCATGGGAATAAATTCAAATTAAATGGATTGTTCTAAAACTGACATAATTGAAATTTTATGAAAATAATATTTTATTAATGATATAAAACTTCTAAAAATCCTATATTCATAAAAGGAATTTATATATGTTTGGAAATATCAATAATGGCCCATTTATGGGACTTGTTTAAATTTATTATAAATATCTTGACCTTTAAGTAGTAAAAACCATTATTATCACGTCAAGATTGAAAAGGGTTAATAAGTGGGTTAAAATAGAAGATTAGGGTAAGAAACTTTTCAACAATTTTATAATTTGTTATTAGAGATATTAATATATTATTCATCATAAATTTTAATTTTATCAATTTGGAGACATTTATACGTAGAAACTATTTTATATTAATATAATATTTTATGAAATTCTAGGAGTTCCCCTCCCCTCTCTTATAAATGTAACCTCTTCTTCTCAATTTATAAATCATAAAGTACCATTTGGTTAAAAAAATACCATCCAAAATGACTTACTAAAATACCTCCCAAACTTTTAGAAGCCATATATTGGGAATAATACCAAACTTAGAGGGCTTAAAGAGTACAAAAAAATAGGATATCCAAAGAAGAGTTTCACTTCTTAACCATGTATTTTAATTTAATTTTTTCATAAACCCCCATAAAATATTATACAACTATTATGAGATATTAAAAATATGAATATATCATATAATAGGATCTTATTATGTTTATAAAAAAACCTCATTTCTTTTCCAACCACTATCACATAGGAAAGGAATCCATCGATCGTGTGCACGAAATACTATCATCTCACGAACCAGTGTAATTCATTTTACATCATTGCATATAAAGGATGGTTATAATTTTAATTCAATATCTATATATTATATTAATTACATATTTTACATTATTAATATATTATATATCATTTACTTACATACCATTACATTCACTAAAAAATGATAAATTTGTTCTAGCGTACAAGTGGACAACCACCTGCGTGATGCGATGTGATTCATTACTCATCACTATATCATGTTTAAAGAAATAATATGTTATTTAAGATAAAATAATATTTACATTCATTCCATAATTATCATTAATAAATTAAAACATTACTCATCCGTACATACAACCTACTGTCTCTAGGATTGTAACAGAGTTCATTTTTCTTTACGATATCTCATGATTTGTTTCAAAAATATAATTGATATTTAAAAATTAAAATTATACCATTATTATAATTCTATATATGATGTAAAAAGGAACACTTTGACCATGGTGAACACATAGAAGTTATTTTTAAATGATTAAATGAATGTTATGAAGGTACCGAACTTGGACATAGGTAATTAAATAAATAAATATATCATTAATATAAATGACAAAAAAAATTAATGAAAAATTATTAACCCTAAAAATGTTCTTAATAAATAAAATAATTTATATGAGTTTTACATATAGGAGTTAAAGGACATACATGGAATGTCTGGACTCGAGATAAGGGATTTCGCCTGAATTTTCATTCATTAAGTCCTATTTTGTTTTTCTAAACCTAATATCCTTTAAATAGTGAATATAATTCCATTTTACATGTTATATAATAAATTCCTAATAAATAATTAAATTTTATATTACAATTTTAATTATTTTATCCAAGGTGATTTGACTTGAAAGTTACAAAGTGGTAAAGAGTTTCTTAAAAACATTGGTTGGGTTATAACTATTTCTCATTAACTTTTTTATGAAATAATTTTCTTTGAATTAATAAATAAATTATTTTATTCTAAATTTTTAATTTTTTCTGGATATACATTTTTTCACACAATTTATCCCTTAATTAATTTTTATTCCAATTATATGATCTTTTTAGGGGTATATATCTCAGATTCAATTTCATTATGACATATTTTTATGATACACACCTATTTTTGTTTGTGAGTTGTATATACAACCCCTTTTACATGTTATATCAAGAGTATCATTATTTTATTGATATTTAAAATTTCATGTGATGTTATTTATTCATCGAGCATATGATTTAAGAGTTAACAAATAGAAAAAGGCATTATATAAAAACACTTTTCTTATTTTTATTTTTTATGTTCAAGGATCCTTTTGGAAAAATATATTGTATTAATTTCAAGAACCATATATCTTATATTATCCTATGGTTATTAATGTTTTTTAAATATCTAATTATAATGCATTCATTTTTTGGTTAAGGAAACATTAAGAACATCATTTATAAGTGACATTGATCCAGAATCTTTTTTTTATATCAAGAATATTTATCTTCCATATCCATGCTTTCTAAAATGTTTTAAAAAATGTTCCTTAATAAAAATAAATAATTTTCTAAATCTATTTCACTTGGTCTTTTACTCTATTTTAAAAGACTGTAAAAAGTTAATTTCATAACATTTCCAATTGTGTCATTATTGAATCCCATTAAAAATGTTTTAAAATAATGTTTATTTATAACATTAAAACATTAATAGATTTTCCATCTATAATGTCCATTATATTATTTTATGATAAATTTATATGTTACGACATTTATTTTCAAATAAAACTATTTTCAATACATTTTGGTTTCAAAATATATTTTCAAAGTAAAAAGTGTATTTCCCCCAATAATTTTTATAATGATATTTAAATGAAATCTATATGTAATTTATTAATGTTATGGTTCATGAAAATTATTTATAATGATGGGTTGTTATATTATAAATCTTTGATAGGTAATACTATTATATCTCTCTAGTTAATTATTAAGGGGACTGATTTTAATGATTAGGTTTATCCTAAGAGATTATGTAAATTTACCATGAAAGTTTTTCCAAGAATAAATGTGATGGTTATTTAAAGTGTAACTATGATAGTTACTCAATTAGTAACCATTATGGTTACTCCATGTGTAATCATTAAGGTTACTCTATTTGTAATAGAGATATGAAAACGATACCCAATGTAACATTTATTATTTATATATTCTTTTTATGGATCAATAATGGTACATTTAATAAATATTGACATCAAAATGGATTATTATTATAGATTAAAATTACTCTTTCCATTGATAATTATTTATTCCATGATTCATGTTTCATGACATAGGTAATTTATGGGTATATATTATCTTATGTTATGATCATTCAATTGGATTATGTGATCATAACATTATGATTATCTTATTTTCACTAATGACAACCAATTGTTAATGATTATGTTAACCCTTACTAAGAAACTTATCTCACACATCCTATGTTCATATTTAAAATCTTATGGGGAATAATGTTTAGCTTTTTCTAGAAAATCTTGATATGTGACGAAACTTTTGGTGTATGTTGAAAACAAAATATAGAATATGAAGAGCTCTGTATAGTGGCGAAATAATACACAGATTTCATCTGTGTTGTTTATGTAATATTTTGGACTAATAATCTAAAAAAAATAATCCAAAAAGGTCCTAGGGTATGTATGTGTCTAATATATCCTTATTATTTTTTATGGTCTGGATTAAAAATTTGTTCACATTTATAGGTATCAAATCGTGAAATGTGTAGTTTAAGTTTTTATCAAAAGATCTAATAGTGCTGATATAGGGCCTTTACAGTTGGTAATAGTGTAGGTTTTTGAAAAAATTTAAGGTTTTTATGTTTTAATTAGAGATTATTTAAAGAGTTAGGGACACCATCACAAGTGTATGAGCTTAATCTTGATGATATATTTAAAGGATGAAAACCCGGTTCGGTGGTTTTACGTGACAGAATTTTGAGTTGAAAATTTATGTTTATGAAGAAGTTTTATTGTGTTTTTGTATATGTACCCCTTTGGTTTATGATGATGTAGAATTAATGGAATAATGAATTTAAATTTAGTGTATATAAGTTTTACAGTTATTTATATCCATTAGTGAATATTTTATCTTTGTTATTATAGTAAATATAGGTTATTATAATTTGGTAACAAGTGTTTTACTATATTTATTACCAAGAGATTGATGATTGATTCTGTGATTAAGTGGTTAATGTTATTTTTGAATAAGATCACAGCAATATTGGGGAACATTATGTGATATTTTGGGATTTTTTGAGGAGTCATGGTTAATATACATTTTGAACGAATGTATTATCTTCATGTGGATTCATGATGCTTCAAGCTATTTATTGAAATGATTATAATATTTTAAAAGATTATATGAATAGGAAAATAAAAAATTTTGTAATATGAATTTATGAGTGACTGAATTTATCTTGGGAGAATGCGTGGTTAAATCATTCCGATTTTCGGTTTCAAGGCTCGTTGAGTAATATTTTGAATAATTTCATGGATATTTTATTATGGAATGATTCAGTTTGGACTTTCGTTATTATTGTTGAATTTTGGAGAATAATTTATTATTTCCACAAATGAATGTTTATTCATTTTGGTAATTATCATACCTTATGATAACCATTTTTTTATTGTCTAATTAAAGGAGTAATTAAAAGGTATGTATTTGTGGCATTTTGTTTTGAGTTAAAAGTTGATTATAGTACTTCCTGCATTTGAAATTCATCATGATTACTCATAGTTTGGAGAATGAAATTAAATTGTGGTGAAAATTGATAAACCTATGAAATTATAATTATTTGTAAGTATATTTCCTTATATTTGTCATCTATGTGGAAAATCAATTCCTCAACTATAGTGAAAGGATCTATTTCCAAAATGTTATCCTAGTACCTTCATTCTTGATGAATTTATTGCCTCTTAACCTATCAAAAATTATTGATTTTTTGATAGATAAAATTATTATTAACATGTTATCTATCACTTTCCATCAATCCATAGAAATTATTTTTCCATTCCATGCCCATATTTTCACTTTTCACTAGTAATATTATATTTTGAATCATAGTTATGTGTTATTATAGATTACCTTTGTACTTCCTTTTTCCTCTTTTGAAGAGAATTTTTTATTAATATTTTGTTAAGACATAGGATATAAAAAAGGTATTTTTAAATGTAAAACCTTTTATTATAAATCAAAATTTCAAATTGAGAGGACATAATTTATTTATGGGGAGGGGAATGTAATATTCAAATATTTTAAAATAAATACAATGGTTGATAGTGTAAAAGATACCCACCACTAAGCTTAAAAAAACCACAAAATATTATTATTAAAATATGATTGTTGTAATCTATCCATTTAATTATAGGGTATAAACATTATGTTTTTATTATAATACCAAAATTATCTTAATCTAAAATTTTGATAATTTTTTGAAAAGAGTGACTTTTTTAATTTATTTTAAAAAATACAAATTTTTATTAAAAGAATTATTTTCTTATTCAATATTTACAATTTAAAAATTTGTTTTTTTTACTAGTTTCAAAATTAAAATAATTAATTTATAATGAATATAATCCAATTATTAATTTTTAAATTAATTTCATACTTGAATATTTTTTTGAAATATTTTTTTCTTAAAAGGACTTTTAAACAAAATTATTTTTCATCTTATTTTGTGATTTATTTTTAAATTTAATTGTTCCACTTATATTATATAAATTTAAAAAAATTGATTCTATGTCTTGAATTAGGAGGGAAATTTTGGTTAAATAGGTGTTTTTAATTTTTAGTGAATATTAATATTAACTGTAATAATTATTGTTACTATGGTAAAGGGTTAATTAGGTAATTACAGATAAACATATATGATAAGGCCTATAAAATGAAAATAAAACATTCAATAATTTAATTTTCTGAGCCCATATCAGTCATACTAATCTTTTGACATCCCAAACATGGTTCACTCAAATGTTACTGAACCTGGTTTGCAACAGGACCTCAAATGTGCCTCCCCATATGCTAGAGGCTTCTGAATTGCAGTGAGGATCTATAGTGGAACTATGGGGAGACTATTACCACATGTTCATATTATATCAAAAAGGTATAATCATCACAACAAGTAATTCAAACAAAAAATATAACACATTTATTAAATAATCAACATCCATCATATAAATAAAAAAATAATCATATCCACCAATGTCATATATAAAATGAAGATCATGGAATTCTATAAAAAATAAAATATAAGAAGAAATGAAGAATGTGAACATACATTAAAGTATACCAAAAGAACCAAAAATACCAAAACTAGTATCTCCAAATTGCATAACGAGCCATATATTGATCTTATTCTCCCCTAAAACCATTCCAAAATAAATAAAGCATCAGTTACTGGGAGATTTCCCCTGTCCTTACCAACATCCATGAACTCTGTTCATGTAAAAAATAGGAAGACTGAGTGTTGAATGAGATAAAATTAGTATTCCACCAAAAATGATGTATAATTCCAATCATCCTATGAGTATATATTATGATTTTTCATGTACCAATTAATGATGAAAATAATTTTTTCTATATAAATAGCCCAGATAGGTGCAGGTTACCATGGGACTCCCATCATCTACTACTTACATCATCCTCATCCGAAATATATGTACGTAACTAGTAAGTCGTGATTTAATTTATGATAAATTATCGAGACCCAAAACATATACCAATTGTCCTTCATGAACCATATCTAAGATGGATATGTATAATAAGGCCATCAATTAATATAAAAGGTTGTGACCAAATCCAAGATTCTTCTTCAACTTGGCCAAAAAAACATTATAATTAGTTCATATTATTTTTTCAAACGGACAAGAGAGTTTCCTTGGAATTCCAAATTTGTAACCCAAGTATCTCTCTAAGAATATGTGATCCCATAAACATACAATACCATCTTGATAATTCTTCCTATGGACCATAGTATCGCTCTATGTATGGTATAAAGTTTCCCCCCTCTGAGTCCGTCTGTGGCAGTCGAAAACATAATCCCAATTGCCACTCGTGGTGTATATAATGATTTTATCCTTGATTAAATCCTTGGTAGTCCACACAGGGTATACAATATTCACTAATTTCAATTAATAATTTACCCTATGAGTTTATCCTTATCAGTCCATATAGGTCATACAATTATACCTCAAGCGTAAACAATATAGATACCCAATGAGTTTGTCTATGATGTTCATATAAGAAAACATGTATCATCTGAGGCAAAAGATAAATTTAGTTAAGTTACATTTATTTAAAAAATCTTAATAAGATGTTTTTTGTCTTTCTGAGTCAGAACTACTATCTCACTCTCAACATAGAAATCATATTGTTCATGGGATGAATTACAAGCAAGACTATTTATGTTCACATTTTAATTAATGTATCCATGACATTTACCCTCAATCTGATCACTTCATAAGTTGTATCAAAACATAGAAAATGCATTGAAGGCCT
The DNA here is from genome assembly GCA_963277665.1 of Viscum album. Lineage (NCBI taxonomy): Eukaryota > Viridiplantae > Streptophyta > Magnoliopsida > Santalales > Viscaceae > Viscum > Viscum album. Next base: position 855,336,674 of record OY728139.1, read on the forward strand.
ATCATTCCATGAATTATCTCATTCATCTCAATTAGGATATTTAATTTTATAAACATATGAATCCTTATAAATGGGGATAAATAATTTCCAAGGAATAGGGACTTGGTCTTCATTTACATATTCATTCATTTTTATTATACCTAATAATTTAATTTAACACCACATAGATAAGGGTAAAAAGAACACCCTAAGGGGAGTCAAATTCATAGGATACCCTTGGTGGTTTTATAAAGTTTATCAAAACACCCAAAGGGGTGGTTAAATTGAAGTAATATATCATTAAAAAATATTAAAATATTTAACATGGGTCATATAGGTCAAACCTACAAATTTAATTTACGAATCAATCCTTTTAATAAGAACCAATTATAAAATCTTATGTAAAGAAAACTTTCATATATGCAACCGCCAATTAATTGATGGAAAATCATAAGACCACCTACCTTATGTTTTTAGTAGAGTCTTTATATATTTTTGGCCTCTAATCTAGGATAGAGTAAAAGAGATCAAGCACATAGAAAATTTTTATGAAAATAGGGAATATGATCTGGCAAAAATATTACTCCGTTGAGAGGAAGATATATAAAACAAATGCACAACATGAATATATTTCTTAATGGTGGGCATCCAATGACACTAGATATGACTTGATCAATGTTTTGATTGAATATATTTTTGGAGGCCTAGATTTAGGAGTGATGAGAGCTCTCATGGGTGAGGGTTTCATTGCATGGGAGGAGAAATAAAAGAGGGGTGTGATTTTATTGTGAAGTAGGTTAAATTGGTCATTTAACCCAAAACAAAATCCACAAGGTTTGGCTACACAGTTAGACAAACTATATTCCAACCATTCACCCACATATGTCCCAAGGGAACCCTCAGACGTCATGATGTTCATGTTTATAAAAAACATGGGAAGCCTGTGCATACCCTCAACCACATCCTCATATGTTTTTGGGGCCCTGTGGAATGATTTTTTTAAACCATGTGACCCCCAAAAAGTGAACTAGATTACCCCAAATAGTTTTTTCCTAACCTTGTAGACTATGTGGAATGAATTCTCCAAATCATTAAGTAGAGTAATTTCCTCCAAAATCTGGATCTCCTAGATTGAAAAATGGCCTAGATGCTCTTGAACCCCACCCAAAATAGTAGGGAACTTTTATAAGAACACAAGAAAGAGTTTAATCCAAACTTTAATGGATACATACCTCATAAGAAATATTTTCTCTTAAAATTATTCCCCTTTAAATAAATTCTTCAACAAATTTCCATTCCATGTGTGGTAAATCGTAATTTATGAATAAATTCATCTATTAGGCATCTACATTGAAAACCAACACTCATGTATCATCCAGCACGACACCATGCTACCAGAGAACCAATACCATTTGAGCTGAACAACCATGGAGAAACTTCATGCCTTGATCAACAATTTCTATAGGGTGTTCCTTAAAGGAAGATTCATTCTCCAACTCAACATCCTCAAGATCAATAATATGAGATGGAAGATAATTATATCGTTAAAGATGAGATACGTGGAATGTGGTATGCATGGATTGAAACCTCTAAAGTTGTTACATTTGATAGGATACAATCCTGACTCTCATTAGAATCTCACAGGGCCTAACATAATGATCATGATAGCTTCCCTTCATCAAGAATCCATTTATTCTCTATTCTAGGTAAAAATAATAATAAATCATGACTCCCCACCTCTAATTATAGTGGTCGATAGTGATGATCATCATATTAATACTATATATACTAAGATGCAGTCATATACTTCTTAATAAGTTGAACCTCCACTTAAGTGTCCTGAAAAATGGGAACCTAGTAGTGATTCCCCTCTTTCCATTAGCCATCATAGGTTTTAATGGAATACAATACGATATAGGGCCTCATAGAGATTAATTTGTATGGTAAACTGGAAGTAATTATTATAAGAAAATATGGATATAAATGAGAGTTTCTCATCGGAACATCATAAATAAAGGACACTTTCTTAGGGAATGTCATCCAAAATGCATATTTTAATCTCATGCTAACCATTGGTATATGGGTGACTATCTTTACTAAGTAGTACCTATGATCCTAGTTACCTCTACAAACCCTACTAGAACCACAATGTGAAATGAAAATCTATGTCTAATATGATAGAATATGTAATTCTACTTACATGTATGATATCTCAAATGTATAACCTCCTAAGCTCATCAACTAAAAAATACACTCGAATAAGAATGAAATAGGTGACCTTTGTTAACCTATCTATGATCACCCATATAACAAAATTTCCCCAAGGAGATCTAGTAAATACCATAATGAAAGCCATGGTGATGGTTTCCCTTACCTAGCTAGGATTAGTTAATGGAATCTGAATTCCCCACTAGTTATTGGTGTTTTTCATTCACCTACTAACAAGTGGAACACTGAGTAACAAAACCAACTATCTACCTTTTCATTCATGTCCACCAGTATTGGTGGTGTAAGTCATGATACATAATAGTTTGACTAAGATGAACATACCATATATATCCCTGAGACTCTCACATAATCTCCTATTATATCCCTCTAAAATACCATACACATTCATTGATGTGAAATATATTATCCTCATTAACATCCCAAAGAGTTGGTTGGTCAATACCCACAATTCTATCACTAAGAACTAAGTCCATAGAACCAAATTTTTTCATCATCTAAAATATCTCCAAATGTGAAGTTATTATTGATAATTATAAATGTGAAGACTATCCATTATGATCTTGAACCTCTATATAAATATCAACAAAAGGACCATATTCTATGACTTTCTACTTTCCTCCTGAACAGCCGATGTCTATGTCCTCTTTCTTAGAGCATCATCAAGAATGTTTCAATGTCTAAGAATATAGTAAAGCTTTATGTAAAATTAAATAAGTTATGAAACCCACCTTAATTTCCTAAGATTCAATTTTTTTTGTGTAAATTTTTACTTGAGGATTTTTTTGGTCCATATACAGCACAAAACACACTCCTCATCCAATAACCCATGGAATGAACAACATCATATAATTCAATATTAGGAATTATGTGGTTATTCTTATCTAGACTCAACTTATGAGACTCATACAACATACATATTTTCTCATAAATTTTAACTAATCAAAGCCCAATAAATGATAAATCATTATACATTATGTTGTTTCTTCTTGACTCTGGAAAAATAATGATCGATGAAAAAGTTATTCCCCCTTTCAGCTCCTGGAAGGTTTTCACATATTATTATGACCATATAAAGTTCACACCCTTAATATTAAATCCCTTAATATGTGATTTTAGGTTTAATAAGTCCTATATAAATCACCTCTAATATCAATCTATCCACAAGTAACTTCATTTATGAAATAATACATGGGTTTCACCCTGTAAAATACATCTTTACCATATTTGGTTTAACTGATACCTCTATATTTGAGGTAATATGACCTAGGAGGTGTATTTAACCATCCAAAAATTGAACATTTTGATCAAAGTAAATAAATTATGCTCTCACAGTGCATTCAATAAGATCTCAAATTTTTTTGAATGGTTGTATTGTGTATGTGAATACACGAAAATACCATCCATGAATGCCACTTTAAAAGAATCTGGACATGGATGGAAATTTTTTTTCATTAGATCTATGAAATATACTAGCATGTTTGGGGGAATAAATGTCATGATAAAATAGTAATACAAGATATATATTCAGTAGAATTATATATGTGGTATATCTTACGGTCTAATACACACCAGATGATAACCCTATCTGATATCAATCACATAGAAAACCCTTTATCCTTGTATTTGGTCAAAGAGAATTGATATATGAGGCAATAGATACTTGTTCTTATCCATAATCAGTTTTAACCTATGGAAATCCATGAAAATCCTGATGGTACCATCAACTATCTGGGAGAAAAGGATCATTGAACCCCCTAGTGAAAAACTGGGTACTATAAACCACTTTTATGCTAAATAATATAGCTACCACTTGATCTCCTATAATTAAGTAATCGGTATCCTATAAGAAGGGATGTATACTAGTGCAGCTCGAGCCACTAGCTCAATGGAATACTATACCTCTCTAAAGAGGTAGTTATAGAAATATGTATTGGAGATCATCCCTAAAAAAATGTACAACTATAGGTAAAGCCTTTAATCAAGTTCCCTAATCATCCAAATGTAAGCTAGAAATTTTGGCTATCATACCACCCAAACCTTATTTCTTTGGTTTATATCTTCTTTCCTCGACATCCCATTCACTCTTTTATCCAAAAATCTTATCCTATGGTGATGTGAAGGTCACCATTTAGAGATAATATTCAATGTAATCATGATAGTGAGACAACATTTTCATGCCTAGAATGATTTATAATCCTTTTATCACCAGGATAAATAGGTCCCATACAAAGATAAACCCTCCAACCTCAAGGGGGAACTCCCTAAATTATAACACACTCTCCTATGTAATACCCAACAAAGTATCAAGTTTCATCATTCCAAAATCTGAACATCATGTCTATGTCTCTCCAAAATAAGACCAAAAATTAAGGTATGATAAAAACCTTTATTTGAATGATCAGATACTAATGTAGAGGCTACTGGAGTATTATCACTCACCAATTATTTCTGACACTTTTCTCCTTAGGTATTGATTTCACTGTATACTTTTGGACTGATCCCTTAAACTGAGATATTAGATGGCTATCTTGAGTAGGTCCCCTCTATTGGAAATGTATGTCAAGTGTCTAGTAACTTCAACCATGGCCACTGCCTCATCCTAATCATCCTTCCAGACTCTATCTCCTAGAAAGATGATAAGTTGTTGACCCCTCTCTAGAATGTGGAGTCCGTGAAAACCCTCTCTCATTGGCTACTGAAGAAAAATATCTACATAATCCCTAAATATAAACCTTAATTATATATGACCAAAACTCGATTGTGTCTCAATTACAATGGGGTTTCGTAGGTCATGGTCTATTTCAATGATGACACCTCACCTAGACACCTTAATACAAACCCTGTGTGCAAATATTACCACATGTAAAATCAAAATTAAGCTTTCTATTGTTGGTATATATAGTTCCATATCTAGGTTCCAAAATAACCTAGGTCACACACCCAACATCTCTTAGGTTACACTTAGTGATAAGAACATGATTAAATATCCTAGATAATATAGTAATCCAAAACAAATTCACATGTTATTAGATGTCATACATGATATCATCATCAAATTTCCTCGATTTAGAAAACTCATCACCTAGCAGAATATTTGAGAAACACTCGAGATGATTTAAATGGGTTGAATAGTCCGTGAATGATAAAATTAATCACTCCAATTGAATAAATTACCCTTCTACATAATCCCATGACGTCTTGAGATATAAATAATAAAAGAAGTACATCTGAAATCCCTCTGAGCCATATTCTGATGATGATCCATCCAGGTAATAACATCCAACTATATTGTTGTATAATTCCATATAAAAAAACAAAATATTGAAATAACTGGAAGTAGTTAAACAGACATACATGCATTCTAAAAGAAACAAAAATACAAAAAATTAAACCCCAAGGTAGCATCATTATCCATATATAAGTCTTCTTCTCCCCTTTTATCTTTCTTAAATAAATCATGCATCAATAAATACATTATTTCCACTATTCCAATCAGTATCCTTGATTTATGTTCATGCACTAAATAGGTAGCCCGAGTAGGGTGTGATAAAATTTCAATAGGCCACCAACAATAGTTTCCATTTCCATATAGTCTATGAATATATAATAAAATTTCATAGGTATGAATAAAAGTTGTAAATAAAGTGTTGTATATAAATAAACCACATAGGTTCAAGTTCCCATGGGACACCTGTCATATACTACTTGCTTCTTCCAAAGAAGGTATATCTTAGAGTAATAAGTATATCTTGATTTAATTTATAATAATTTCTTGGGACCTAGATCATAGTCCAATAATCCATTGTAATCCATAAAAAAGTAGTATTTCTATTATAAATCCATAAATTGAGATACAAGGATCCAATGGAATCCATCTATCTTCTTTTTCTTGGAAGATAAATCATTGAAATCAATTAATTTTATTATTTCATAAGAATTGTAGCCCATTCTTATCATTATTAATTTGGATCCCTTGTATCTCTCCAATATTTCGTGAAATAATCACATTTCAAACCAATCATAAGAATTATAGATGAGAACCCTGGTATCACTTGGGGTGTGGTATAAATTCACCACCCTCTATATCCATCGTTGTCAGTCCATAATGGAATCGCAAGTGTCAGTAATGGAGTATACAATGATTTACCCTATGAGTTTTTTCTTCATATTCCACGTGTAACTCATGGCATATAACTGTCTTACCTTTGATTATGTACTTGTAAGTACACATAGGGAGTCTAAGTATCACTAAGGTGCAAAGAATACACCTTCCAAATGAGTTTATACATGATGTTCATATAAGGACCCATGTATCTTCTGAGTAAGAAGATAAGTTCATTTATTTTTATTTAATTAAATAAACCTGATGAGACCATTTAGGGTTCTATGAGTTAGAACCCATCTACTAATAATAGTTTGGAAATAATAATTGTCATGGTCCTAAAGACTAACCATACCATTTTTTTCACATTTTAATTAAAATATCCATCACATTCAAAAGCAATTAAATTATGTCAAATGGTGGATTAAAATAGAGAATATACCTATATTTTCTAACATCCCATGAATTCTATCATTCATATGAATTGAGAATTTTAATTTTAACAACATTTGAAACCTAGGAAAGAAGGAGAAATAATGGCCAAGGTATAGGTATATGGTTTTGATTTCCATATTTATTCAATTCAGTCATACTTAATCATTTCATTTAACATTCCCAAACAAGGGGTAACGAACACAACTCTAAGGTGTATCAAATTTATAGGACACCCATGGTGGTTTTATCCATTTTTGAAAAACACCCATTATGGGGCTAAATTTATGGTCCCTAACCTATATTTTTATATAAATGGGTCTCATGGGTTTTATATTTAAAAACTACACAATTAATTTATCAATCCATCCATTTAATAAGTGAAACTTGGAAAATCTAGTGTGCAACACAATAACATTTATTTAAACAACATGAATTTTGGGAAAAATCATGAGACCACCTACCTCAACATGGAAGTATATTACACCTATATTTTTTGTTTTTAATAAAATATATAATGGATGAAAATTATAAAATAGACAAATTCTATGAAAATATGGTATATGAGGTAGCACCAAAATAACTAGTTGAGAAGAATATAAGAAAGGAGAAGTGTAAGAGGAATAAAGAGGATACTGATAGATATATAATGAGACTAATGATGTCTTGATTATATTCCGTATAGTGAATATACACTAACACGTTTCTTTAGGTGTGAGGAGAGCTCCGAGGGATGAGGGCTACTATGTTTGGGAGGAGAAATTAAATGAGTGGTGAGACGATAATGTGAAGGAGGAAAATGATCATTTCACCCAATAATTTAATGTAGCTTGGTTTAGCTACACAATTGGCCAAAATTTGTTCCATCCATGGGCCCAAAAAAATCTCAAGGCACCTCTACCATGGATTATAGTGCACAGTTATACAAACCATGCACAACTCATGTTGACCCTCTACATCTGCCCCACATAGTTGTACGATCTGATGTCATAGATTAATCAAACCGCATGACCCTTAAGAGTTCACAAGATCACCTCACATAATTTTTAATAACCTTATATACTCGGACTCATGGTTTCTACTAACTTTCTGGCCTAGTTATTTCCTCCAGTATTTAGAGCTTTGGGCTGTGAAAAATCCCCACACACTCCCAATCCCCTCTCTAAAACATATGAAACATTTATAAGAACAAAAGTATTATTTTAAGCCTAAATTTAAATGATAAATATCTCATAGTAAATATGGGTTATCACACATCCAATATTTAGTTATAAGTCCCTTTTTACTTTTTTTTGAAATAGTGACCCTTAAAATATTAGATGAAAAGAGACTAAAAAATGACACACTCTTGTTTTTTATAACTATAATATTTTTTCATGGGGATAAACATAGGATATTTATGGTTATAAAAAGTATTTTGAAAAATAAATTATTATTATTCGTCATGAAAAATTATTTTTTATTTTTAGAGATTAAATAATTATTGTAAATTCGTACACAATGGTGAAACAACAATTATTAAATTAATGGGAAAATAAACTAAATGATAATTATATTTTAAAAATAGTTTAATTTGAAAGAATTATTTTTATCTATGAATTTTATTGGTAAAACTATCACGTTAATAATTTATTAAAATATTTTATTCGAATCATTTTTCTTAAGGTTAATAAATTAAAAATAAATTAATAGTTTTAAATTTAAAAATATTGATATTTTTTAAAACAAATTATTTATTAAATAATATTAAATTCTTAAAAACCAAACAATTTCCATGTGATTAGTATATGGTTTAAAATATCATCCATTTTCTTTTTATGGGTGATTTTTCCATTAATGGTGACTATCATTTCCCTGAAGTAGTAAAAACCATTGTCATCATGTTAATAGTGCAAAGGGTTAATGTGGGTTTAAAACCAAAAGTTAAGTCTACATACATATTAAAAAATGCTCTAAATTTTATTATATGAGATTATTTATACTCAATAACATCTAATTTTTTCTTCTAATCAATTCTAGTATTTTATTTTTCAAAATTAATTTTTATTAATTGAATAATTTAAGTAAATCTGAGAGTTACCTACCCCTCTCTTATAAAAAGGAGCATATTATTATCATTTAATCACACCTAAATAACTATATTTTTCAGACAATACATACTCAAATAACTTCTTGACATCACTACCCACATTCAATACTTCTTATTTTTTGTTAGAATACTAATCATATTGGAATTAATGTGTATATCAATGGAGGTTATTTGAAGAATAGGTATAGTTCATAACCAATAGTTTTCATATTATTTATACTTACAACTCTTAAAATATTCTCCAAACATGAATATATAATGACATCAGTTCATACCAAATAATAGTTTTTTATTAATTTAATTTAAATAAACATTTCATCTCTAACCACCATCACATGTAAAGTAATCAATTGTTTGTGTGTATAGTGATCCATCACCTCACAAATAGATGTAATTTATTATCTATCAAGACATATCATGGATAGAAATAATGATGGATTAAATGTATAGATATCATATTAATTATAAATTTATTACAATTAACGAATTATATAGCATTTAATTTATTACCTATCCATTTACTAAGAAATTATAATGTTGCATCTGCATTTTTGTAGACTACAACCTCGACGAAGTGATGTGATTAATTTTTTATAACCAAATTTCATGGATTATATATATAAATATTTTTAATGAAATTATATTTTATTTAAGATAAAATAATCATTAATAAATATTAAATAATACTTACCTTTTTTCCATAATGATCGTTGCAAAATGGAAATGTTACTCAGGCGTACATATGACCTACCTTCTTCATGATGGTAACATAGTATATTTTTTATAACTAGAATTCGTGATAGATTTAAAAAATTTAATATATGTATGAAATTTATAATTATATCATTATTATTATTATTTAGATGATTAAACAATGCTTCCTTTTAACATGGTCGACACACTGAAGCCGTTTTGAAATTATGGACTGAATGCTTTCAATGTACCTAACATGACCTTAACTCATTAAGTAATTAACTGTATCATTAACTTGTATCAAATAAATGGTTTATGGGTAATTTATTATTCAATTAACACTATATTTGGAAAACAAATAATTTATTAGTTTTAATTACTCATGATTTAGTGGACATACATGGAAAAGAAGGACACAAGGTAATAAATTTCATCTTAAGTTTCCATCATAGAGGCCTATTTTATTATTATACACATAATTTAATTTAATGAGTTTATTTTATTTCATTTCGAATGTTATATAACGAATAAATAATTCTTAATGATATTTTAATTTAAAATTTGAATTGTTTTATCCAATGTGAATTGACTTGAAGGTTACATTGTTTTAAAGGGTTTCATAACTCAATTTATTTATATTGGGTAATAATTTTTTGTCATTGACTTTTTAATAAATTTTTATGTGTTAATTGATCTCTAAATTTTTTTATTATGTATTTTAACATGTTTTTTATTGGATATAAATTTGTTACACGTAATCTATCCAATAATTAATTCTTAATCCAATGATATGATCTTTTTATGGGGTATTTGTCTAACATTATATTTCTTCAGGGCATACATATATGATACGAACCTACATTGTTTTGTGGGGTGTATATTATACCCATATTAAATGTTCCATAATTTATATAATTATGTTCATGATATTTAATTATTCAGTTGTTGTTATTATTTTTTGGTATATTTATTGAAGATTAAATTAATAAAGTTAAAAATACATTATGTTACAATATATTTTCATTAATATATTGTTTATGTTAAAGGTTCCTTGGGGGAATTCATATTCTATTATTCTATTGGATATTAAATATTCTATTCTTTTGTAGTTATGAATATGGATTAATTTTTTTATATCCTTTTCATATTTTATTTATCATTGAAGCATAAAAAAGGTGTGTTGTAAGTTATATAAATCTCGTAACTTATTTTAGACCTGGAATATCTCTTCCATATCCATAGTTTTTAATTTTTTAATCTTTTTTTTATTAAATTAAATTATTTCATAAATATATTTCACAAGGTCTTTTACCTTCTTTTAAAATTTTTTATAATGGAAATTTAATAACATTTTCCAAATGGTTCAATTTTTAATCCCCTTTCAAAATGTGTGAAAATAATGTTTATTTTTTACATGTACAACATTAAATGATTTTCATGATTACATGGAGATTATTTTCATTTTGTGTTCCTTTATAACATTCCATGTTTATTTCTAAATAAAATAAATCTCACAATAATTTTTTAATTTTTATTTTTAATACTTTATTTTCTAATTGAAATAGTTATTTTTCTCAAGAATGTTTTTTTATATTTCAATGGTATTAAAAAATTTTAATGTTAAAAAATATTTATATTATTTATCCTCTAATGGGGATATTTTTTATTGATACTATCCTCATTCTCTCTCTGTATGGATTAGGATTTTCATTGAACCCATTTCTATTCCTAGGGTTAATAATGTTATGAAATCAATAGGGGGTTTTACCTATGAGTCTTATAACGAGAAAATATCTATTTAATTTATTCATGTTATATTTATTGTCAATTTTTTATGATGATTGGTGGTCTGGTTATAAAATAATGTTGGGTTATACTATTATAGAACTCAAATTCATTGGGTAAAAGGAAAGAGTAAACTGATTAGGTTTCTCCTAAAAGATTATTGGAATTTATAATGAAGGTTATTAAATGTATAATCATGATGGTTATTTTATGTGTATCTATGAAAGTTCCTTCATGTTCTCCCATGATGGTTATTATATATGTAAGAGTGATATGAAAATTGTTTCTCAAGTAATCTATATGATTTATCTATTTATATTATGGGTTCAAAATAATTCCATTAATAATAAATGACATCACATAGATTATTATTACTGATACCAATGACTATTTCCATCAACAATTCTTTATTCCATTACTCATTTTTTATTATATAGGTAATTTATGGGTATAAACTATCTAATGTAAAGCTCATTTAGTTTGAATATGTAATCATCAATTTATATTTAACTTATTCCCACCAATTACATCTAATTGTTAATTTTTATGTTTAATATTAATTAGAATATGATATCACCCTTATTATGTTTCATATTCGATGGTTCATAAGTAATGATGTTTAATGTTTTGTGTCTATAATGGTTCGATATGTGAAGAAGTTTTTGGGATATGTAAAAGTCATATTATAGAATATTAAAAGCTGGGTATAATGGGAAATAAGCCCCCATTGAAGTTTTGAGTATTGTTTATATAAGATGTTTTCATAATTATATAAAACTAAAAACCTATAAGATTCATGGTTATATATGTTGTACAATATTTCCTTTTAACATTGTAATGTTTTGATGAAAAAATGTGTTCACATTTATTGGTATACAATCTAGAAATATAAGGTATTTGTTTTTAACAATGGATCTTGGAGTGAGGATTTGGGGAATTTAAAATATGATTTTTGTCATAGAATGGGTGTGTGATATTATAATCATTATGTTAGTTATTTAACATGATCCACAACCTTGGTCAGATGGGGAAATTGATTTCCATATTTTGTTTTGGGTTTCATGTACCCACTCAAAATACTGGTAATTGAAAATGGAGAAGAATTATAATTCCCTATACATTTCCCCCACATCCCTACATAGGATGGTATACCACAATATATAGGAAAATGTTTATTAAGGTATATGTTATGTTCTCATATAGACTGCAATGGATCAAAATTATGAAAAACATGTACATGCTATCTTTGTAGAATTAAGATAATAAAATATACTTGTATCAGGATATAATGAAATATAGTTATCTCATGTGTATTTATGTATGGGATATAATGTATTAAGGAATATTTTATTCTTACACTGGTTATTATGGCTATAAATTTACCTATGAGATTACAAAGGTGTAGTGATGATGTGGTTGTGATTTAATTTCCTGGATGTTTAGTATGAGATGATGAATTGACTGTGATATATTTACATGGAAGTAAAATATGATTTGTTTATGGAATGGGAGCACTAATATGTATGAGATTAGGGTTTATAGGGACTATTTTAATGTTAAAGGTGTTACAGAGTAACTTTATTTTATATAGTATTTTTACATTAAGTTACCAATTTTGTGCATTACTAGATGAGAGAGACTTGTTGGATGGAAATTTAGTAAATTTTATTTAGTTGATGAGTTTGTATCTATGTTTATTCATGAGTATTTAGTAGGATTATCAAATATTTTAAATGAAGGGTTATTGGACTATGTTAAGGAGTATACCTATATTCTCACCAATATATATATATATATATATTATTTTCAAGTCTACGACAAGGTGTTGATTATAGATTTAGTACATAATAGCACAAAGCGATTGTTTATAAGTTGTGGTGTTCATGATCATTGTCATTAGAGTCGTTTGTGGATTTATTTTTTTTATATTATAAAATATTTCATTTAATGGATTGTTTTATTTATCAATAAATATATTATTATTGGTTGTTAGATAATTCCTAGTATATTGATGCTAATACCACCCATATTTGTGTGTTTTATACCCTTAGTGACAGTCACTAAACCATGACCTATTTGAGTGTGGATTTATGGGTAACTCTTGTCTTCACTACCAGCCTAATGTGGGTACCTTTCAGGGAAGATCATGACACATATTATTCTCATCTATAATATAGAATGGATATATCTTTGGATTATCCATTTCTTGGGCTTTTGGGATCAATAATTTCTTATATTTCCGTTCCCTGGGCCTTCGAGAAGATAATTATATAAGATCTAATTTGATGGATATCATTGGTAGGCCAAAAAACTATAGTAAAAGTTCTAGATGGGGGTGAATAGACCTCTGTCAAAAAGACTAACTATATAATATTATTATTATATTTAATTAAAATGTAAATTTACAATATAAAAATAAGTGAAAAATAATTTTTATACTTTTTCAATCCATATTAGACTTATATTATTATAATACCACTATATTCTATGAGAGATATGTTGTTAAATATATGAATTAACAAATGGGAATCATCCCTAGATTACAAATTAATTTTTATAGTGGAAGTATAAAAAAGTCAGGTGACTTTGGAATGGGTATTCACAACCCAATTACAATATCGATTTTAGAGAGCTGGAGTCATAACCTAAATGGTCCTAAATTTATAATTCAGTAATCATAAGATTAATATAAAGAATTATTTCATATAAAAAAATAAAAATAAAATGTGAAATAACATGTGAGACATGAGAAGTAGTTTTATACACACTAGAAATCATGATAATATAGTTTGATAAATGAAATAAACATAGATACTAGTTCTTGAGTATTATATTGTATCATCTCATCAAGACAATATTAGTTGAATTAGTTTTGGTTCATTATATGATATATTATAATAATGGTAAACAATGTGTACAAGATTAAATGATGGTTCATAAAATTATAATTATTTATCTCTCTTTGATTCATATGGTTATATCATTTTTTCAGTATTGACACCCTATAAATAAATTTTAAAAAGCTATAATAGCTAATGAGAATTCATTAAAATGGTTTGAATAATTAATAATAATAATATCATCAACCAATTTTATTAGAGAAAAAAATATTCAAAAAATATTTATGTAATTAAAACTAATTTTAATATATCATTTCAACTAATTAAAAACAATAAATATAATTAATAATTCATTCAATCTAACTCTATATTACTTAGTCAAATCATTCAATGAATATCAGAAGAAGATATACTATGTAAAAAATTACATTGTAAATTCATGCATCAAAAAATGTAAATAGTTTTAATATGTATTTAAGATATTAAAAATACATTGAACATATTTATAAATAATTAATACTAATTCTAAGATAATTAAATAAAACACCATATGGAATATTATTTATATTCAAAAATAGTATAATACATGCTACGTATTTCTTATGAGATTAATATTAAAATTAATATATCAATAAAAACAATACAAAATTCAAAATTAATTCATATAAATTGATCATAATTTATAATTAATTTAGAACACAATAAAATATTAAAAACAAGAAGTATAAATTTACAACAAACAAAATATCCAATAGAAAATAATGATAGTGTTAGTTGTAAATTTTAGAATAAAATAAAAAACTAAAATCATGAAAGAAAAAATATAGAACATTTATTGTGATAATGTGGTTAAGTTCATGATCTAAGATTTCAAAATTCAAACTCACACAATTTCATGCCAAAATATCATTGATTTAATCCATGGTAGTCACAACCCAAGCCACTAATTCCTTCCTGAAGAGTGATAAGATGAGTGTGACACCCCAAGACTACCTATAGTAGGCAAAATGCAGATGACCAACATTGAGTATGAATATCCCATATATGTGAGGCATTAAGTTATGTACCTATATACAAACACACATCTTCAAGAATATAAATGATGAAAGAAAAGTACAACTGATAATAAGTTCATGCATAACATTTATCCCACATCAGAGTATCAAAAAGTTCTGGTATAAAATAATGTGGAAAATATAATCCCACACAATCTGATAAAAGAGTTCAACCTACTCATAATGAGGGGGAGTTATTACAAATGTAAAACATAGTTTGAAACTCATTATTTCAATATGAATCAATGATATTTCTAATCCTGGTCCAACTATGACATCATCAAATGGTCTGTAATCTAAATAAGACATGAATTAAAAAAAGATCCCATGCATGGGAAGTATAAAAATTCTCAGTATGAAACCTTGAAATCACTAATCATATTGAATCAATAGTATTCATCTCATAAATATATATTTATATCAATCAATATTTGATACATTTTGATAAAAAAAAACCCATATATACTCATAAAAACTATAAGTCTAAAAGAGGTCTTAACCACACTACCACCCACATGATTTTTCTTGAGGTTTCATGGTAACACTCATTTGGGAGAATCCATTTCATGAAACTCTAAATTTCTCAATAAAATGATAGTGAACCACACCCATGACCATTGGGGGACACTAAAAACTATATGGGATTGATTCCTAGTGCATGGTAGTCACATTAATACCATGAACCCTAACTTGGATGATGATATACTGATAGAGGATCCCACCCTGGTCACATAAGGGATACATTGAAATCTCTCAAGGAAAAAACCCATAGAGGGTATCAAAACCCTATGCCTAGGATGTAATGACACAATCCATTATGGATATACCAATTACGATCACTAAATAGAACCTGTTCTATATTAAGAAAATGAATGGTTACAAAATGCCTCAGAAGAAATACATGAATTTTATAGATAGTACATGATATATTCTACTATACCCAAACCAACCCATGTTCTTCTCCCCATTCCCAAATACAGTGTCCATCCCAATATACCTAGACATGTTTATATTCCAGGTTGTGTATGAGTATATAATTGTGCACATGTATTGTGGTTGTCCTCATGTCCCTAGACGTGTCCATGCCGATGTTCCTACTAGGTTACAAGACGAGGCTCTAACATTGGGTCACATGGAATGTGATATATTCCTCCACTATAAACATAATAAACATATGCATAGTATAACATGGTGTGTGTTATTTGGCCTACATTTAGTTTATTTAGGAATTTTTTGGACGTTATAAACTCTTCATGTGTTCTCCCACACCATTGTAACATACAAATTCACCACTAATATTGGATGGAGATTGAAAATCATAGTCAACTGAACATCACAATCACTAATGGCCATATTAATCCCACTCAAACTAATTGGGAATCGATTCCAATCACACCACACTATCAATATATGCAAAAACAATGAAACATAGATCTCAATTCTAGTCTCGATCATCAATATATCTCTCACTATCACTATTACTCCACAATCACATCCCCTATACTGAACATGAACCCATGGTATCAATCTGTTTCACTAATTAATGGTTGGATGATGAATGATTATTTGGTATTAGGTTGAATCAATATCCAAGGAAATATCAACAATGAATTTTGTGAAGAAATAGGGAAGAAAATCATAAACAAAAAATAAGGACATTACCTCATCTATTGTTATGTGTTTCCTTGATTTTTTTCTATTGGACTGATTATAAATTTTCATGATAAACAAATAATAAGAATTTCCCCATAGCCCATGTATATTAACCCACACTCCCAACATGATTAACCCGAAAATTAGTCTGTTTAATGATTTGATTTCATTTATTCATGAGATAATAAAATTGGGAAATGAAAAATAAAAAAACATGATAACTCATGTTAGTACTCATCAATGATGAAGAATGAATCTTAATTTTCATTGTTGGTGATATCCAAAAATTCAATTACTATTGGAAATCATTATCATATTCTAATCTTCAATCCATGATATACAAGTCTTCTTAAACTCCTCCACATTGTCGTCTCAATTCTAAGGGTTATAAGATTAATGATGAGAACTCTCTATAAACATGATTATATAGGATAGGGTAAGGTAGATACCTATAAAAAACAAATAATTAAATACATAAATTAAATTTTATTATTTACACTTCAATATAAACTTTACCAAAATAGATTACCATGAAAAATATTATGTCATGACTGGGGTAAAATCCACACTCCAAAATAAACGAGTGACATAGATTTTCCATATTATTCCCCATTCAACATTTATTCAACTAATCAAAAAAATGTACACATGTGATGTTAATATATTTAATTTTTATATAATATAAATTCCGAGCCTCTATAAGCCTTGGAATCCCACACCATTTTAGAACCAATATTATAAATAATTTTTAGATATATTTATATGATTTAGATGAAAAATAGATAATTTACATTATCCCATGTTAAGTAATTTTCCCCCAAAAAGTTATGAGACTACACAAAAAGATATGGGTACTGAGATTTTGTCTGGGTCTCCCACTCTTGGTTTTTTTCATGAATATTCTAATATTTCCACCATACACACACATAAGGGATCCCTCACTCATGGTGGATTTTCTCCTACTAATCATCAATTTATGTTAGGTACTATGTAATCATAGCTCCATCCTAGATTTAAAACTCCAACTAGTCGATAAAAATCAATGGTTCATGCAATTTACTCATTATATGTGACACATGGAAGTTACCATGTACCCAATATAACTGTAGTGGTAGGGCCAAGTAGTATACTACCTCACCGAACCAACACAATATCTATAAAGGGCTAATGAATATTCGAGATAAGTTTCCACCTTAGAAAAATCTCTATAATCCTCATCAAGGTGATACCCTTAGGAACATATGGTCTCTCACTATGAACTACAAATGCCCTGTCATTTCTTCTCATAAGGCTTTTGATGCCTCTATGTTGTCCTCAACCACATATGGATGATCTCCATCTTCTACATTGTATCTCACTATAACTAGGGGACCATATGTGCATACTCACATGGATCAGTCGAATATAGCGTCAACCATAAGGGTCTCCCATACAAAGCATAAAATTATTCCATACTGATTTTGGAATGGTATAAGTTATTGTACAAAAAATACAATAAGGGTAGGTGATCCTACCAAATAGAACCAATCTCAAACATAAAAGCCATTAAAATGTCCTCCCAAACTAGAATGGTCTGTTTAGTCTGGGGTTGAAAGGTCATGTTCAAATGAAACTTTGTCTCAAATGAATCCTGTAACCCTTTATATAATCATGAGGTTATGTGAGAATCATAATCATTAATTATAATTGATGAAACTTTGTGAAGATGAACTATATTCTATATGTAAAGGTGTCTTAATCTCTCTACTAAAATATACTCTGAGATATATATGACGTATCATGACTTGGTGAGACATTATATTATTGAAAATATGAAATCTTGTCCCCTATATATATATATATGTTATTCCTATCACAATGTTTGTTGATATTCCATCCCATTTCAACTCTATCACCACTAGGGGTTGAGCTAGTCATGCTGGAACCTTGTGCTCTGTCTTCACTTCATAACATGTAATTTATGAGGAGAAAAAATGTTTTGAAAACTTATTTATAAAATACCACAAAAACTAATGTATAATATCCATGTATATCATTTCTACACCTAGTTATGAAACCAAGGAGGTGTATAAAAAACTCTTAGAACATCCTCACTAAATGTCATACATACCATCTTCCATCCTCCTAAATGGATGACGTGCTCCCCACCTTCATAAAATCCATTTGGAGAATGTTTGGTTGATATATAAGTATGAATGACCTAACAGTCATAATATCACTATAGAGCCTCCCAAAAAAACTATAGAAGTAGTGGGTGTAACAGTCATTAGTTATAAGTAAGCTACACCATCCATTTCAAATAATGAAAACTATAAAGAGGATAACAAATCCAAAACCATGACCAAGAATTTTGAAATAGATTTCTTACTAAGAGAATCTTGTACAATGATCCCCTTATTAGGTGTATAGGTTGCCTCCAAGTCATAATCATAGAGGAACTATAGAGATAAACTATATCTCTAGTTAATATCCATTTGAGAGAATACATATTGGAGAATCTAATGATAAGAATTGATGATAAATAAATCACCCATAAATCAGTTTATCCATATATTCATGGAGAAGACAACTACTTTAAACTCTATATCATGGGTTTCATAGTTCTTCTCTTGTGGAATCAACTTCCAATACCCATATATAATCACTGCCTACATATTCATCAAAACACAACCAAGCTAGAACCCTGAGGAATCACAAAACACTACATACTAGACACCATACTATAGTAATATAAATATAAGGGTGATCATAAAAATCAACCATAACTCAAAACAATCCTATGAGAACCACATATTAAAATGTAAAGGAATCCACTTATGGGTAAAGGGAATAAAATTTGATGTTATCTTATAAAAATCAAGCATAAATCCCAGGTTGTATCCTACCAACTAATGGAATCTCTGTTGCTCTATCATGACTATAGGTTTCTCCCAAATTAGTGATTCCACATCATTTACTAGGTCTGCTGCTACACCCTTTACATAGATGAATGTCCTAGAGAGTGGACCTCCCAAATCCAAAACTAAATCATTGAGAAAATCACTATATCTAGTTCACTCAGAATTTTTCCAGGACAATCATCATGTGTCTCACATGCTCTTCCTCAATTATTAAGTACACTTTGATATTATCAATGGCATCCATCACAAACAAATATATGAATGGATTAAATATATGGCTTCTGATTCCCAAGAACACTACGTGGGAGTTCATTAATCCAAAATTCATCACCAATTAATCTTAATAACCATATCATAATTCAATCTTTGGTATATGTACGTCTCATACTCGAAGATTATGATTGCAACATATGAGGTCTATCATTATCAACCATCTCACCAATAAAAACTAATAGAGGATGCAATTTATCATCATTAGTGGATATTTATTCTCCAAGGTCACTTGTTTCTGAAAAAAATAATTCATGCACAACCTCATCTTCCCATCTTCCTTTTTGTAAACAACATCAGGGGTGTATAGGGAGACACACTAGGTCTGAAAAATCTCTTCCTCCGAAAGTCCTCTAAATACATATTCATGTAGAAAAACAACCAGGATCTATCTAATATGATGGAATATATCTTAGGGTAGTAAATTGGTGTAAAAAAATGAAAAATTTTACCACTCCATTTTTAGGTAATCCTTACATGTACTCTGGAAATACATACTCGTACTTCACCACCATGATAGTAAGCTGAAATCCCACAATAGAAACTACTACATGGGAAATAATATCCAATTGGTGAGTAATTTGTTGTAACCTTATATATATGAGCCTAACCTACTATACTTGTGTTTCTTTCAAACCCATTAAGGAAAAAACACATCCCATCACCGTGGGTACACCAAACCATCTACCTAAATCATTCAATCTGGGAATGAACTTAGAATAGAAATTCGATACCTAAGATAACCATGTATTGACTCATTACTTAAAGAATTATATACTAAAAAACATATCCTACTAGATTCATATCACACTATTAGAAAGAATATTTTATTGATGAATCACCTCCGGTAAGAGCCTCCAATCCAAAGGGTCAAGGTAAGGGATCCACTAGAATCGTTAAGCCAAGAACTAAAGAAGTGGAAAGAAAAGAGTACCTCAAACCAATATCTATATGTACTACAAATAAATTATATAATACAAATATAATACATCTATGAATCCCTATATCCTCTTTGTAATAGGCCTCCACTTTTTCCATCTTTCCTCATCACTTTCCGTAACTCCTAGATCCTAGAGTGGACAACATGGTAGTGTTGGTTGGAATAAGTCGAAAACTCTTCCACCTATATCTACTTTACATAATCCTATGATACATCCACTACCCTATGTAACTCACTATTCATTCCACTACCTTTACATATGATTTTATATACCATATCTCTATCAAATTTTTGGTTGGTTGGACAATCCAAATTTATATGTCCCCAGACATTGTAAGAGAAACATCACCACTCTCTTGACTAACTAGAATCATCTTGGGAGGCTATAATCTATAATAAATTATCTTGGAACCACATCATAAGTCATATAACATTACAATATATATATGTGTACCATTGGTTTCCCACTACATAGGTCTGATGTCCTATTCCCCTACTAACAACACCCACTGTCGACGTATTCTCTCCATGAAAGCTCTCAATCACCGGGTCACCCTTATGATCTCGAACATAGGTGGGGATGTAAGGAGATATTACTATAGATTTGATATATTTGTGTAAGAAATAATGAAAAATCAATTCTATTAGGAATGAATCTTTAACTGTATCTTGAGAGTATTGTGAGAGGCCAGTGATCCTCTCATATTACTCTACCTTGATCATGATTTCCTTCTAGAATTGTATAATCTCAAGAATATGTACTAAAAACAATGTTTATTGAGAAAACTACTACATAATGAGGTTCTAAAAATATTACTAGGATAGAGTAGTTTCTTTGTGTGACTGATTCACCCAACTCCACCATCACTCGAAGGATCCCTGAAACAGAATCACCACTAGGACCCCCATTTGATATGAAGGTTTTCTCACATGGTGAAATCAATTTGTGACTAAATTTTTGTATTCCTAAATGAATTATGTGTCTAGATCACCTTGATATCTAGGAGTTTTCTTTATATGAAACCCATGGATTGTGATCAACCTGTGAACATCTTTTTCAAATACTTCTGGTGAAACCTATTTCTCAATTGGTGATGTAAGATATACAAAATCGAGTGGAGGTACCATGTCCTTTAAATGATTCTATAAAAAAAAATTATCACATAGACGTTTTGGGACCACTATTTTGTATATGTTTTATTTTTTAAAATATATGTCAATGAGGTTTTCAATAATGGTCAAGATGAAGAAACATTCCGCCAAAGTTAATTGAGTTTGGTTGAAGTGATGGTGCGTGGAGAATTATTATGGAATCATTAAAGTGAATGACATTCTTGATATATTATCCATGTTATTAAATAATATGATTTTTCACTATTATTATAGTTCAAAATACATGTATCAAAGATGATTCATTGTCTAAAACATTAATGGTGTTTGAAGAAGCCTCCACTTTTGGATGAAGAGAGATTATTGGAGTTATTTGGAATTAAAAATCCATAAGGAATTTATGATTGAAAGTGAGGATTTAAAGTACATTGGAAATCATATTCTAAAGTGTATAATAATAAAGAAGGATTATTGTTGAAGATGAAGAGAATATAGTAAGTAGTGCATGGTCTGGGCACTATGAGAATAGGAAAATTAGACAATGGTTTACTGATTGTTATTTCGAAAGTACCATAATTTACGAGAATTTTTTATGAAAGTTATATGATGGAATGGGTGACTAAATGTTCTTCTAGTCATATTTAATTTTTATTAGAAGTAATGATCCTGTTGGAAGACAGGGAATTTATCGTACTTTCCTTAGAAAATCTAATGATGATGTTCTGGTCATTATTTCAAAAATATCATAATTTGTTTGTATAACTTGTGATGAAATATTTATGAATAATGTGGGAGAAAATATTATGGAAATTATAATGGTTAATTTTAAAAATGAAGGTGTGTAAGGTTCTGTAGTTTTCTAGTGTTTTCTAAATTTTAGGGGTCCACAATTTAAAGGTTGGCAGGGATTGAAAAAATTGGATTTACTTCAAGATCTCATAAAAATATGGAACAATTGTGAGTTACCTATAGATAGTATTCATGAAGAGAATTTTATAAAGGTATAAATAATGGTGATATTTGGGACTACAATGATCTTCACAAATGGCAGAGTTGAAGAGATTTTCAAGCGACCATTGCGGCAGAGAAGAGAATTGTGACTGGAGAATTACAATGACAAAATGGTTTTGATGGAATGATCTATGTTTATGATGATATTTGGGATACATGAAAATTTAAGATGACCTTCATGAAAAAGATATAATTTCGGCCGAAATTTCAGAGCTTTGTGAAATTGGATTACATGGCGATGACATGGAGTGTAAGGTTCTAGAATCGGCTAGAATTTCCCATGAATAGGCCCCTAACCCCTTGATAAGAGTATAGAGACTTCACCAAATTATTAGTTTTATCTAGTTGCGATGTGTGTTCACAAATAAAGTGAGATCTGTCAAGAAAGTGAACACTATGAATTTAGTGAACTCTGGAAAGGAATTTTTGTTTGTGAATACTATGAGTTCCACAATGGAATTTTCCGTGGTGAAGGCATTGAGCTCTGTAAAGGATGTTTTCATCATGATGGTAGTGGTTTTAGCAATATAAGGTGTGCTTAGATAAGTTCTGATCATTTTTAATTTTTGATCTGTACATAGGGTTGATCTCTGTGAAGAAGTATGCTCTATGAAGTGTTGAGCACTATAAAGAGTCGTTATCTGGAATGAATTGTGCTTTGTGAAGCAGTGTACTCTACGAAGGGTTGACATTGGTGAAGGGGATTCACAAAGGGAATTATTTAATACCTAGATTTGGTTAATGAGCGATTGAAAAGACATCACATATCTATTCGATATTATACTATGTCAAAGATAAAGAATAGAAGAATAAGAAGAATAGTGTATTCCCAACTAAAGGCAGAAAATTATTCAGGGAAGTACAACTGTGATTTAATAGGCTAATATGGTATTCATTTATATTATAATCACAAAGGGAGTTTTTTATTCTATCATCTATAAGGAGAAGTTTCATTTAAGAATGATTGGAACTGAATAAGAATGAGAAGAATATTGTGCAACTTTCATGTTTGTAGCTGGGAATGAAGAAAAGGGTCACATATGTTTCAAATCAATAACCAGTGAAGAGTAAAAGATCAAGAATTAGTGTGACATCGAACAATTATTAATAGGTAGGAGACTCTATTGGTGTTTCAAACCCTTATTAATTGGGAAAATACTTTGTTTATAGGTAGTATAAAGAACCAGTGAGGTGCTATAAGTTGAACTTGGTCATCAACAGTTTAGGAAAAGGATTGTTTTTCTTCCTCCTACAAAGTGTTGGGACTCAAACAATAAAGGATATTTTCATTCTCCATCCAATATTTAGGGTCCCACATTATCCAGAGTATTGTCTCCTTATCCAAACCACTATATCAATTACTATATTTAGGGGAGAATCTGTTCCCCGATCATTATCATACATGGAAAGGACGCAACTACTCTTATTGTGTGGTTATCCTTTTAAAAATATTGTGTACCATTTTTACTTCATTCATAATAGTTCATGCTGCATCAAAAAGAGAACCAGAGAATCAAGATCCTAATAGGTAAAAAGGTAATGGGATAAAAAGTAGGAACACATTTAAAAGACCCCATCACTAATTCACCCCACCTCGCAGTGTTAAAAATATTCCAAACATTTCCTCTCAATTGGTATTAGAGGAAAATGTTAAACTCTGTTGGATTCTCTACGTTGAAGATATTCTCTTTTAAAGACATGTGTTTATTTTATGACTCAACAATTAAGTGTATTTTTTGTGAATATTTACTTACCTCTGAGAATAAGGATATAGCTACAAAAACAATGGTGAATAGGAAAATTAAATAGAAGATAATTTTTAATAAGATTTCCCTCTTATCTAAATATGAGTATGTATCTTTTTCTTTATACCTTGATGATAATGAAGATATGTAAGACATGTAATGTAATGAGAAGTTGGATAAGGTTTGAACCAAGAATATGGATAACCTTCTTACCTCAAGTGATAAAGATGTATGTGTTAGAACATTTGAAAATTATACTCATGAGGAAAATTATAGCACAAGTTGTTATGATCAATCAAAAAATTATGAATAGTTATCATTTGATAGAATAATAATGATTCTATATAGTATCCATAAATAATGTGTTTCACTTATTTGGGGAGTATTTCCATGCATGTAATAAGATTTCACCCAACTGGAAGAATAAAATTGTTTTTTGGAGAAGGGCTTATAGGAAAAAATTTGTGAATATTTAATGCTCTCCAGACAGGTCAGTGCCTCTGAAGAAACATAGAGGTAATTCGAAGAGAGTTATTCAAAGTGGATCAAAGAAGTTGATGAAAATGATGGAGTCAACAATATTCTATAAGATAAGATCCATGCCCTTAAGGATGAATTGAAGAAGATAATTGTTTTCAATGGTTTATATTTGAAATAATCTTCCAAGAAGATCAACGAACATGACTCTTTGTTACACAAAATTATGTTGCATGAAGATAAAGTTGAATTACTAATGAAACCCTATGAGGAGATGATCATTATGATTGAATATTAGAAAAACAATCTCAATAAGATGTGTCTAAAAAAGGAATATTAGTTAACCAAGATTGAGAAGGCACATATTGAGGCTTTACAGAAGTAGGAAATAGTATCTACTAAAACTCAACATTCATTGGTGGATTCTAAGGTTGAAATACCTCCAACATGTGATAAGATTATCAATACTTTATTTAGTGATATATAATAAGATTTTTATAAGGATAAGGTACCTAACATACCATCTTGTACTAATGTTTCTATGTACTTTCCTACAAAATTTTAAGTGTGGAAGAAAAATTATAAACAATTATGTATGAAGAAAAATCCATGAGATTCCTAAAAACATGGATGGGGTGGATATGAAGAAGAAATTGAAATATTATTTCCCACAGAGATAACAAAAAATCAAGAAGAAGTATTAGAATCATTATACAATAGGATTTCAAGAATAAAAGTTTTGTCAATCAATATTGGTGTTGCAATATATTTTGGCATTGTGCATTATATTTTTGGTTCATTACCTTAAATAATAAACCACAATGAAAGCATATATCAATGTGTAGTAATCATGCGATGAAGAATCAACGTTTATAGATCTCGAAGCATCTATATACTAAAAATAGATTTGGTATGCTTGATAACATCTGTTATTTATGAAATGGGAGTGGTCACAATGTTTGTACATAATAATATCAACATACATCCAAAGCTAACAAGATAATAAGATAAAAAAATATTGCTTGGAATGAAGAAGAAACCTTGGGATGAAATCAAAAGAATCTTTTAAAAAAAATCCTTAAAATAAGATTTTATGAAGGAAAGGTGAGAAGACCATGGTTTCTAAAACCAAGAAGGTGAATGGGAGTGCATCAAAAATTACTGCTAAGAAGGGTGACACTCATAAGAATCCATGTGGAAGATCCATTCGTTATTCACAAATTTCTAATGACATACTGGTTATCAGGCTATAATATTTGGAACGAATGAGGAAAAAGGAAGATAGAAATGCTATGAATAGTTCAAAAAGTAAATAGATGATTCTTGTAGAAGTAATGAACGATATTTTTGTGATGTACCACAAGCCTCAAAAAACTATTAAAAATTACATTACACTTTTCTACATCTCAAGAATAATTTATTATAAAGACGAATTTTGAACATGAGATGCAAGTGCTTTGAAATCTATTAATGAGATAACGCTCACACATAGAGGGATGGAAGAATTAATGAAATCCACCCAATCACAACCAGAACTAATTTTCATATTTAGAAGTGTTAAGAGTAGGCCAAATAGAGAATCTTGGTTGAAAAAACCATCTCAAACTAGTTTTTTACATAGATGAAGTAAGGAGGATCCATCTTATTCTCATAAATAATATTATATTCTACTTATTTTGATAATACAAGGAATATATGTTGAAGAAAACTCTAAGGGGAAAAACCTGAGAAGTAGTGAGTGTTGTCAACACATGATAGAAAATAAAAATAACTTTTTGTCCTTTGAATAATCATCAATTGGTATCCAAATAACAATATGATAAAGGATCACCTTTGATGAAGATTATAAGAAGTTTTTTCTACTGAGGGGGGATATAAATAAAAAAGCATCCAAAATTATTATCTCTATGAGTATAAAATTATTCTAGAAATTTATTTATGATATTTTCAGTGGTAAAGGTATTTTATTTCATAATCCCTCAACCTTGTTTACTCAAACAAAATACCAGATAACAAAGGGGGATTAACTGAATTAATCGGTGACATAAGAAGAATGGAAGTGTCCCAAGGTCTCTTATTTTTCCTATTTAACTTGAATATTTTTATTCCTTTTTTAGGTGAGTGCAAGATTTTCCTATTGATTTTTCTTAAAAATATATCAAATATTTATCCTAGAATTAATATGGAAGGATCCTTGAAGATAAATACATATGTTAACATCTCATAAGTTTCCACGGTGAGTGGGTAATGGACAACATTTTGGTATATATCAAATCCTCTTGTTTTAAATTCCAATCATTGCTCACGTAGACTTAGATTGACACTATGGATGAAAATTTACTGAAGTATGTATTGAAATCCTTTTCCCATGGACATTTTATTTATTGTCAATAAGGATTAGAGAAGTTAAATGAAATATTAATAAGTAAAAAGTGGGGAGAAAGGAAAGGGAAAGAGAGGGAGACTCACATTGACATTGACACATTCATTTGAAAGATAACGTTTGGTATTGCCAAAAAATACAGAGGGGTGATTGTTGGGAAACAATTTGGGTATATGTTGTATTTTTCATCCATATATTTCAATGAGGTTGTAAATAATGATCAAGAAGAAGAAGGAGAACTCTAAAGTTAATTAAGATTGGTTAAATTGATGGTGCATAGAGATATTTAATGGAATCACAGTAGTGAATGACATGCTTGAGAAATTCACCATGTTGTTAAATCAGATGATAGATTCACTATTCTTAAAGTTAAAAATACATGTATCAAAGGTGATACATTGTTTACAAAAGTGAATGGGTTTTAAGAATTGTCCACTTTTGGATGAGGAGAGATGAATAGAGTTCATTGGAATTAACACTCCAAAAGGAATTGAAGATTTTAAGTGAGGATGATGATGTACTTTGGAATTATTATTCCAAATATTATAAGAAGAAAGAATAATGATTGTGGATGATGAAGAGAAGATATGTAGTATTGCATGGGCTTGGGACTGTTATAATGGAAAAAATCAGACGATGCTTTTCAGATTTGTATTTAAAAAATACCATTTGTTAAGAGAACATGTGATACCAGTCGTATGAAGGAATGGGTGCATAAAGGTTCTTCCAGTCATATTCAATTTTCATTGGAAGGAATGATACTGGTGGAATACATGGATGTTACAATACATTCCATGGATATCTGATTATGCTTTGTCGGATTAAATTTCAAAAATATCATAAGTTTTCTTGATAACATTTGATTCAATAATTATTATGTAAATGGAGAGAAAAGATATTTTCAATTAGCATGATTGGTTTTCCAGAAGTTGGTGTATAAGGCGGGGTAGTTCTCTTATGTTTTCCCAAAATTTAGAGTTGGGATAGTACAACAAAAAATAGATTTCCTTGAAGATATCATCATAATATGGAAAAGGAATGAGTTTTCAAATGATAGGATCCATGAAGAGTGTGTCACATAGGAATATTGACTGCTGACGGTGATCTCTACGACTATGACAAGTGTCTTGAAAGGAAGAGGTAAAGATCATTGAAAGCGAGAATTATGGTGGCAAAGAGCATTTAGAGTGGAGAATTTTGGTAGTCAAAATGTTTTTAAACAATGATCCATATATACAATGATCATTGTGATTCAGGAAAATTTTAGAGGAACTGTGTGAAAAGTAGTGATCATTTGCGACAATTTAAGAGGATTGTGAAATGGATTACGTGGAACTGAAATGGCCCAAAAGGATTGAGATTTGGTTGGAATCGACTATAAATATTCCCCTACCCCTCAAGAATAGTATAGTGTCTTTAAAAAATCATATATATCTCGATTTTCAAAGTAGCTTCACCAAAAAATTGATCTCTTTAATGAAAGTGAGCACTTCAAAGGTAGTAAGTTCCACAAATGCATATGGTTTTGTGATGTTAGTGAGCTCTGATAAGGCATTTTTATTAGAGAAGGTACTGAGCTCTACAAATGAATCTTTCTTCATGAAAAAAGTGGTTTATGTATAGTATGTTGTTCTCGAATAAGGTGTGAGATCTGTGAATGGTTGAGCTCTGTGAAGCATCGTGTTCTTCAAAGGGTTGAGCTCTGTGAATAGTTGGTCTCTTCAATGAAGTGAGCTCCGCAAAGTATTTTCCTCTACAAAGGGTTGATATTTAATAAAAGGACTCAAAAAGTCAACTACTTAATAAGTAGTTAAGGTTAATGTGTTCATGTGAAGACACCACACATCTATTCCATATTATACTGTGTCAAAGAGAAATAAGAGAAAAATAATAAGAACAATGTATTCCCAAATGATGGCTAAAAAGTTTTCAGGGATGTTCAATTGTGTTGATACTAAAATGAGCTGGTATATATTGATCTGATAATTATAAATGGATTTTACGATTCTATCTAGTAAGAGAAGTTTAAGTGTATCTGGTTTTGTACTGAATAATGAGGATAAAAAGAATGTGTATCTTTTAGGTTTTCTTCTTGGAAAGCAGAAAAGGGTTACTTGAAAGCTGTTAAGAATGTAACATGTTAAGAGTAAAAGATCAAGAAGTAGTATAGAACACAATAAGTCTCAATATGTGGAAGACTCTATTGGTTTTACAAACCCTTATCAATAGGGATAAGGCTGTCTTTAGAGGCAATATAAATTACCAGCATGGAGAAGCAAGTTGAACTAATTCATCACCAATTCAAGAAGAGAATTGTTCCCCCTCCAAAGTGTTGGGTATCACACTAGGAAGGATTGTTCTTCTCCCCCCCCTCCCCCATAATGTAGGTACCCACATTGTCTAGATGACTATTTCCCTAGCTAACCTACTATAACCAATACTACATTTTAGTATAGAATCGGTGCACTTGTCATTACCATACATGGAAAGGCCATAACTTCTATTATTGAGTGGTGAACCCTATAGAAATATAATGTTCTATTTTTACTTCATTCATATTATTGAATGAGACAGGAAATAGAGAATAAGAGAATCATGAACCTGACATGTCAAGATTTATAGGGATAAAAAGTATGAATTTGTTTATAATGTACCAAACCCTAATTCACCCCCAATCAGTGCTAGGAATATCCCAAAATTTTTCTCTTAGTAAGATCATCCTTGAGAACCCTCTATGTAATCATTGATGGTTTTATTTATAGAGGAATCCTGAAACAAACAATATGTGTTGTGAATAATGAGTATATCATGTGACTGGACTGATGAAGTAAATGGAAACCACAAACCATTCCTATATGACGCATGTGAAATGTTTTTCTAGGGAATAAGTGTATTCATATACCAATTAAACAAAATGGATTGCATAGTTTAGTGGAATGGATACATAATGAAACACACCAACACTAGTGTCATTGGACTTAAATAAGAATTCAAAACACCTTAACTCTATTTCCATAAATCTAAAAAGAAACATCATAGCTATAAAATCTTCAAAATCCATTCCTATGGTAGAACCAACTAATTTGATGCCACTATATCAAAATATGACCCACCAGGGCCTTCCTAGAAAATGATATTCCGAGTGTGACATAACATGCCCATACCCCAGTAGGAAAAGGGCTGACCATCAACAATTATTATGAATATACCACATAAGGTATGTATTATCATAATTACCTACAAACAAAAACAATTAAAATACCATTAAATGTTTAAAGAAAATAAATGCTGACGCAAAATGCATTAACAACATCTATCTCACATAAAAGTAAGTAAAACTTCTCGAAATCAATAAAGGACCAAATACAATCCCACTAAAACTAAAAAAATAAGGCATGTTTATCCAAATTAGGGGATTGATGTATAATGAAACATAAGATATAAACTATGGTCTTTATAGGCCAATCTATGCTTTGCTACTCCTAGTCCTCCTAGGACATCATAACATGTGTTATCATTCACATAAGACATGACATGTGTGGGCAGATCCCATGCAGGGGTGAGTATAACAATACCATGTATGACACCCCAAAATCAGAAAACCTAAATCATCAAGACTAGTTAACTCAGAAATACATAATTATTTCAATCAGGATATGAAAATAATGATAAAATAGTCCTATATATACTTATAACAGACTACATGTCCCAAAGTGGTATCGACCAGATAAATAGGCATAGGATTCTTCTTAAGGAATCAAAGTGACCCTCGTCTGGGGGAATTCACTCCATGATCCAAGTTTTTGCAAATAGAGCTCACTCAATTGGTTTTTATCATTGGGAATCACCCAATAAGTACCCATTGGAACTCTGATTTTCTCAACACGGAGTCATGGGATCATATCAAGGACTGCTGGTGGATTCCAACAACTTTACTAAATCAAGCGACTAGATAGGGTTTCGACACCCATTTCATGGTGGTAATATTGATACTACAAACCCTAGCTAATATGAATAAATAATAATAAAGGATCCAACTTTGTTCACAAATAGGGTTACACCAAACAATATTTGATAAAAACCCCATAGATAGGATCCAAATCCTGTGATTAAGATGTAATGCCACATTTTACCCTCATATGGGATCACCATGGGATCATACTCAAATGAATTTGGTCTAAAATAAAGAATAAAATATAAAAAACATCCTTAGTTGAAGTATATGATGTGTACCTCTAGTTCTAGACCTATCCATTTTCATGACCATGTTCCTCCACTCGTGACCATGTACAAGAGATATGTCTGTGTACTTGTTCATGTCTATGTGCTAGGTCATTCATGTGTACACAACTATACCCATGTACTATGGTAGTGACCATGTTCATGTAGAGGTACATGATAATCCACTCTCACTGAGTCACAAGGACTGTGACATGTGTCTCATGATTTGTGATACTTATCACCTCTGAGACCCTAACTGTTACATCTTGGTATTACATGGAATACATTAATTGGAATTCCTTCCATTTAGTCCGTAATTTTATAAAAAGTCATAGACTTTTCATGCATTCTACCCTTCCGTATTAACCTGTGAATCCACCTATATAACCTATAGATTGTAGATCTTGGTCATCTAATTCTAACCATTAACATTGGCCATATTTGGTCCATTCGACCAAATCAAAAATTAGTTCCCATCACTAAATTCAATCATTTAAAGAAAAAATGGGAAAAATAAGGATGTATAGTCTAGTTAAAATCCTCCACTAATCACGCACCATCACTATCAAACCATCACTATCGCACCTCAATCACTCCCTCAATTGTGAACCCAAACTCACGGTATTGATCTGTTATTCCAAATAAGGTCTCACAAGGATCAATTACCATGTATTTAGTCAAAAAAAATTGCAAGACATTACAAGTGTGTAATCAAGTAAATAAATAGGGATGAAAAGTATAAACCAAAAAAATGTGGAACAATGTGTTAGTCATTGTTTTCTTTGGACTAAATTATTTTTTGATAGAACACCTATTTAAGATCAACATAAAAAATAAATACTAATTTTCCCCAAATCCTAGGTAAATAAACTCAAACCTACAAAGGACCTAAATATAAATAAATCTATTAGATAACTTGATTTGTATTCATCAGTGGATAATAAAATGGGGAAATATCTGATGAAACAACCAACCAACCATGTGTTAGGTTCAATCAATGAAAAAGAATGAATTTGTTTTATTATTATTCATTAGATCATCAACTTCCACTTCCATTAGCGATTCTTTTGGTATTCTTATAATCGATCCATGGTCTTAAATTCTGAAAAATCTACTCGAAACTCTCCTACCAATTATAAGGATCATGGGTATAACATTATGAATTGTTTATAAATATAATCATATTTGAGGGGTCAGTTTTGTACCTTAAAAATAATATATAAGTAAATACATTTATTTATTTTATTACTTTATTATATGGTCGTACTTTATGATTATTTCATACATCGATGATTATTATGTTACGCATAGGTTAAAACCCAAAATATGGACCCAACTAACATCTAGGATTTCATATTTAGGGCCCAATTATAATTTTATTTCACTATTCCAAAAAAATCTATGCACATGATATTAATATATTTAATATTTATATAAAATCAATACTAGTCCTCTCTCAACATCAAAATATCATACCATCTTAGAATCTAATTCATAAAATTTGATTATATATATTTAAAATCATCAAGGAAAAAATAATCATTACATGGTCTTAGAACTCATACATGGTCATTGAAACAAGGTACTGTGAATAGGGGATGCATGATACCATCAGGTAGCCATTCTACTTTAAGAAGAGGAGTAATGGAATAAAGGTGATTAAGTTCCTTCTACCATGTAACATCTATATGAATATTTTACCATGTAAATGTATGATAACATTAACAAGGCATATTATTTCAATCTAGATGAGGGTTTGTTTCCATCGAACATAAGCATTATACAATTTAAATATTTTGAAATCAAGTCACTACTTTGAGGAGATGAAGGTAGATCTTCTGGTTGTGCATGCAACACTGCTAGAACTACTATTCAGTTTAGGTGTTTATTGGTGATATTCTGACGCAGATACAAGTGATAAAGAAGCATTATCTTGAAAAATGTGGACTGATTAAGGAGGATTAGGGTGCTTTAGTTACCACACTAAGGGATATGCACATCTTGGATGGTGTGGAGAATGTTCTACCCTGAACATGTAGAAAATATTCTATCATTAGTGTGGTGTGAATCAAAAATGATCATCCATGGGACATTTGAGAAGAGGTTTTTGAACAATGAGGGAAATCAAAATCAGTGTTGCTATAGATTGAACCAGTTGTTTGAAATACACTATGGAAGATGAGAAAAAATTTGTGATATTTGTGATGAATAATAAATTATTTAAATAATATTGAATAATTTATATAAATATATAATATAAAATAATAATACTAAGAAAAAAAAGAAAAATAACTGTTAAATCAAAAAATACTTATGAAAAACATTAAAATAAATTATCACATGTGGTTTCTGAATACATTGAAATATATAAACATACAATAAAAAATAAAAAATAAAATGTATATATGTGTCATTAAATTGTGATATCTATATAATAAAATAATGAAAGATTATTTAAACATTTAAATATTAAGAAAGAATTTTTAAAACTTGTCACAAATGTAATCACACAAAATAAAATGAAAAGTAACACAATGTATTTAGATGCACAAAAGATTTTCCCCCATTTTTTTTAAATACAAAAACTAACAAGTAAAACAAATGTCCACCTTTTTGTAAGTAAACAAAGTGATAAATTAGAAATTCCTCCTATACATATATATAAATAATTAAATTTCACATCAAACATGAAAAGATAATATTTAGTCTTATCAAACTGAGAAAAGACTTATGACTTAGAAAATATATTTTGAAAGTTGGTTTTTAGTTGGGATAAAATCAAAGATAACATTATCATTATTCACATGAACTCTATTAAAATGACATCTAACATTTATATGTTTTTTTCTAGAATGTTGTAATGGATTGTAAAATATATAAATTCTAGATGTATTATAACAACAAATAAAAAATTTATCAATATGAATCACATAATGTTTATTAATCCATAAAAAATATGCACAAAAACTAGTAGAAATAATATTGTAACCATAAAATGTAGACAAATAAATATATAATTACTTCATAGAAGACATAAGAATTAAAATTGTTCTTAGAAAATGATGTATAATTATTGTTATTTTGTTATTAATTCTACAATATCCAAAATCAGAGTTTTCTTGCAATATTATATAAAAACAATTATTCATATATTAAATAAAATTGATTTAATTTTTAATTTTTCATATCAAATTATTCTTTTCAAGATGTTATGAATATCTTTATAATAAACTTAAAACCTTGCACATAAACAAAAATAAACATTATATCAGGTCTTGATGTATTTAAATAAAGTGAACAACTTATCACACCTCTATATATTTTGACATCAAATGATTTACCTAAAGCGTCAAAATAAATGTTACAAATAGTAATCATATGAGTTTTCATAGATTTATAAGATTAAATACAAAAATATTAATTAACTTTTTAGCAAACATGTATTGATTAAGAATGATCCTATATTTCCTTTTAGAAATTTTTATTCCATGAAAGAACAGTAATTCTCCCATTCAAATTATTTAAAAATTAGATATCATCAAACTATAAAATCCAAAACAATGAAATTAACTAGAAGAACCAAATACTATATCATAGAAACATATATTTTTACTATTAAAATATCATTATAAACTATTTAAAAAAAGAGTTGGATCAATATTTCCTTTCTTGGAACCATAATTTCATACATAAAAAATTCTCTAATACTGAAAACAAAGTGTTTTTGAGATAATATAATTATTTATATAACTAACTAACTAGATTAGAAAGTTTATCATCTTGACAGCTATAGGGTTCACTAACATAAATATCCTTTGATATAAAACCATTTAATAAATAACTTTTAACATCTATTAGACATAACATAAAACATAAATGTAATAAAATTATAACAAGATTTTAAGATGATATAACACGGAACCAGGAACATATGATTCATGAAAATCTATACCTTCATTTTGAGAATATCATTGGTCAAAATTTCACACATTATTTTTGATAATCTATCGTGATTCACACATCTTATTTATAATGAACTATTTAGTTCCAATTACTTACTAATCTTTAAGAAATTAAAATAAAATATATAACATATTTCTAATAATTTTTTTTAAAAAATAGTGGATAACAACAATCCAATTATAATCATTTAAAGCATCAATAACAATATTAAGAAAATGATATGAAACAAAATTATTGTAAACAAATAATTTTAAAGAAGAGGTTTTGGTTTTTATACTAGAAACAAAATTACCATTCACATTGTTAATATGACGACCCTTATGAATCATCTAAGATATAGGATCATTTTGAGGAGAATTTTAATCCCCCCAACAGATACATTATCTATTGGTTTTTCTTTACAAAATTGAAAAACCAAAAATCAACTGCAATATTTCCCAAAACAAATTTCTAAAAATCAAAATATTCATGAAATATTATATTCATAGATTCCATTACTGTCATGTTATTCATATTATAAAATCAATAAGATTTACAATTATAAGAATAACCACAAAATATACCTTTAATAATTTTAGCATCAAACATATCTAAATTATCCAGTATATTTTAGATAAAACATTACAACCAAAAATATTATAAAAACCAAAAAAAATTCTACCATTAGACAATTCATATGGGCTTTTATTCAAAACATTTATAATATAAAATCTATTTAATTAATAAAAATAATTATTGGAATATTATAAATTTTTTTAGAAAATCATATTCTTTAGCATAGTTCAATACATTTACTGAATAGTTCTATTTTTCATTTCTAAAACACCATTTTTTTTGGTTTTAGGAGAATAGTATCTATGAGAGAAATAATTATCCTAAAAAAATTAAAATAAATATCAACAAACTCATAACCATTATCACTTCTAATGGTTGTAGTTAAGTAACATTTCATTTTTTAACTAAAATATAAAAATGAGTAAATATAAAAAAATCACTAAAAATAAAAAATACATATTTATCACCATAGAAACTAGTAGTTTCAAAAGAAATAGATAAATCAAGATATAACAATTAAAGATATCTAGAAGAAGAAACCTAATTGATGGATCTCAATTAGTCCTTTATCAACTTTACTTTTAAGAATGAATCAAAACCAAACTATTTTCATACCTTTAACTTGGGTAAATAGAAAACCTTTCCATTCTTGGGTTATTTTTTATTCTTTGAAAATGATCATGTCCAAGCCTACTAGGCTGGAAAACAAAATTTCTTTCCATTGAATAAATACATTAAACATATTGATTAGATATATCAATGAAATTAATAGGATAAATATTTTACATTATATAAGAATAAAATATAAAAATAATTACTTTAAAACACTAAACTTTTTTATCTTCAAACTGAACATACATATTATAATTGTAATGTTGTGGGACTATATTTAGTTTTAGCTCAAATCATTAAAATATAAATAAATATAAATTAAAAGAACATTAGAAATACTTAATTCACTAAAACAATAAACCATTCCTTTAGAGTTACCTCTAGAAGTGAAAAATCCCCTATCACATCTTGTATATTTTAGGAAATTCGATAGGTCACTAGTAATGTTCCATGAATATTTTTATCCACGTACTATGTGTTCATGATATTATTGAGTCTATTATCTTGAAAAAATAATTTATTATATAATTTTTTTGGTACCCATGCTATTTTAGGTTGAATTGAGTTCAAAATAGAGTTCCATAGTTCCCAAACAGATCAAAAACATTTATTATTAATTACTCTACAAGATAATTTCATCAAAATAATATATCTACTATAGCCAAGAGTCTTTTCAAAGATGTATTATAATAATTTACATGCAACTTAAACTTAAGTAATATAACCAATGAAATATTTCCATCATAATCATTAATGAATTAGTTTGATAGAACATAAGAATCTCTAGATTATAAAAAATTAATTGTTTTCTATCTCCGATTCCATCATACCCCCCATAATTTCATATTTTTAATTTTATTGAACAAAATTAGATAACATTTTGTTTAAGATAACAACTTCTTTTCTAATATTTTCATTCTCTTTATAAACAAACACAAAATCATTATATATCATACTCTTAAAACATGAAGAACAATTTCTAATTTTATAGTTAACAACATCATTCTCCTTATTGAATTTATTACATTCATTGGTAAAAATTTTATTTTATTATTTAAATTATTTATATAAATTGGTTACTCTTAAAACAACTTTTTGAATTTTTTAATTTTCTTCACACAAATAATTAAATTTTAAAAAATAACTATCAAAATAATAAATAGAATTAATATTATTAATAATCCATGTTTTATTTACATCCATAAAAAATAGTTTGGATAACTCTTTCTCAATTTTAGATTCATTGCATAAAATATATTATTCAGTGAAACTATATTATGTGGGATAAAAAAATCTCATTTCCTTCTTGTAGTCGTTATAATTCCTATAATGATTTAAATTTAGATATTCTAGTTTGATTTGAACCTTCTTTAAACAATAATAATAGGGTACATATTGTCCATATGTATTACGTCCATTTTCACATCAATTAGTATTTTTTTATTTACTTAGAAACTTATTTCACTTTTTATTTTTCTTCATAATGGTATCAATACATTTAATAATATTTTTAAATTCTTTATTATCAGATCCTTGTGACTCATATTCCTAATAATTAGAAGAAATATTTATTTGAGATTTGAATGAAATACCATAATAATTTAATGTTTCTTATTCCATTATATTATTCATATCATGTCTACATTATTATAATGACACATTGAGTTCATCTAGTCATAATTCCTTTAATTTATTACTTTCATTTGTACAAACCTTCTTTTCCTGTCACTTATATTATAGTTCTCATTGAATTATTTCATAAATTTTAGGGTTATATAATATTTATCAAATTTAATTCATTCCACTATTATACTATTGAACTAGTGGGATAACTTATTTAATCTTTTATCTTTACTCATTCTGAAATATTGGGACTCTACTTGCAGCATTCCATGATTTTTTATAATCATATAGTTATATACAAGATTTTTTACTTAAAAAATATTCCGGATCAGATGATTTATCATAAAATTAAATAGAACTATTTAAAATACTCATAATGTTATAATCCAATACATTTTTAGTTGTGTAGTTTCTTATACGGTTATTAGGATTCTAATAAGTCAATTTTTAAGGTTTTATTGTTGTAATCTAGAGATTGATTCTAAATTAAATCAAATACTCTTCAATTCTATCTTTCTATTAACCATAATTAATACCATATAAATCCGAATTTTTTTGAGGAAATCATCCATCTCTAGAATTTATTCCTAAAAAAATTAAAATTCATCCTTAATCATTAATGTCTAAAATTATGTTAGAAAAAATAAAAATTAATAATGTCAACGAGACAATAATCTAAAAATAATGAAAAAATAAAATAGTAACATTCTGTGATACCAATTTTTAGGTATGAGTTCACATAGCTAAATTAACCTCATGGAGGTCCATCCTCAAGAACTAATTTCTAGGTCAGAAAGGATTCAATAAGGTTTAGAGGAGGGGTAAATAAACCATTAAAGAAATTTGGACTAGATAATATTACTATAAAATATAATTAATAGAGTTAATTTGGTTTATAATAAAGGAAACCAATAGGGTTTTTATAGTAGTTCACTCCAAATTAGACAATCTCTAAGAAAATACCACACTACTCAATGAGAGATACATTATGAACTATACTAATTTTTGAAGGGGAATCATACCCATATTACATAATACTTTTTCTTATGGAAGTAAAACCAATATACCTGACTTTTTTATGGGAAATCACACCCAATTAAAATAATGACTATGGAGATTAGGAGTAGCAATGTAAATTTTCTTCACTTTATAATCCATGAGTCGCTAATCTAAGAAAAGAAATGATATTTTATGAAAAATCATAACGATAAAGTGAAATCATATGTGGGAGACAAGAATAATAGTTACGTACATATGAATCTAGTCTAAAATAGATAGATAAACTAAAGAAAATAATAAATTGGTTCCATAGTATTATATTATCTCCTCTCATCAATGGTGTAATAGTCGAATCAGGTTTGGTATAGACCTTGAGAGATCATCAAAAATGGTAAAAAATGTGTAAAATATTACTTCAAGGTTCACAGATGATTATAACTTTTTGTTTCTTTGATTTATTTATTTATATATTCATATAGATAATTTATCCATTTATATAAATCATAAATATCATAAATTACTAAATAAAATACAACAAATAGTTATAATAATTGAAAATAATAATAACATATTCAAACATTTTTATCAAATATTAGTAATATTCTAATAATATATAAAGAATTTAAACTAATTAGAATATATCATTTTAAAAAAATTAAATGTGTCAAAAAAAATTTAAAAAATCATTAAAAAATATTCCATAATAATCTCTCAAACAATTCCATGAATATAACAAAAATAATGATTTTATAGAAAAATACATTAAAATTTCGTATTACAAAAAATAGAAATAGTTTAATTATGTATTTAGGATACTAAATATAATTTCAACATGTTTTTATATAATTAATATTAATTATTTAATAATATATGAAAAAAAGAACAATTAATATTAGTTATATTGAAAAATAGTGAAACACAAACATATAATTTTATGGAGATTCAAACAACAATTTTAGTATCACTAAAACTCTATAAAAGTAATTAAAATAATTCCACATAATGTCAAATTTATTTATAATTAATTTATAAGCTAATAAAATACTAAAAACAAGAAGTACACAATTTATATTAAACCAAATATCTAATAAACTATAAAAACATAGTATGTTGAAATTTATTAAATTAATAGAAAAAAAATAAAATGCATGAAGGTAGAACAAATAGATCATATATTTGGATAAAATTCCAAAGTCCACAATGTATGATTTTAAATTTTACAATCACATTATTTCAATCCACGTGGTCATATATTTAATATATGTTCATAGAACTCATAAATGGATACAGAAACATTCTACAGCTAGATATCCATGCTACAATCAGAAGTAGAGTGCTACCAAGAAGAAGATTAAGGACCTTCTACCATGTGGGTTTT
This sequence comes from Viscum album, assembly GCA_963277665.1. Taxonomy (NCBI): domain Eukaryota; kingdom Viridiplantae; phylum Streptophyta; class Magnoliopsida; order Santalales; family Viscaceae; genus Viscum; species Viscum album. The sequence goes on from OY728139.1 coordinate 855,377,718, forward strand.
CTAATATGAGATCTTGACATAATGTGAATAGAGAATATATCACTGTACTATATAAGGGTGTGATTATTTTGATCATAGGAGTGCTATCACTAAAAATAGGGGCACTAAAGCTATTATGGGGAAGAGATAATGACTACAAATCTGGGTTTCCATGTGTTTATTCTACCACTACCTTAATTTTGATGATATGATAGGTGTTACCTTGAAGTATATGTAAGTGATTCTATAGAACATCCATGAATATCATAGACTATTATAAAAGGTTATAGGTGATAATGTTACTGTGTTGAGGGATATGGACTACAGGTATTGGTTCGAAGATGGTTCTACCATGAAATGGTTGAAGATATACTTTCATGAGAGTAATGTGTTGTTTAGTTGAGCTACCATGAGAATTATAGGGAGTGGTCTGTGAACAGTAGGGGAAGTTGAAGTAGATACAACTGTAGAGAGAATCAGCTACATTCAAGTTATAGTGGAAGCCAAGGATTGCTTGATGATCTTGAGGATGAATACTTTTATATACTTTTATATAAATATCAATTCAAATAGTTATATAAAAAATATAACAAGATATATAAATATATCATATAAAATTTCAATACTATGAAAAAAATGAAAAAAAACTAAACCCTTAAACAAGTAAAACATAATACTAACATTAAAATACAGTAACATATGTTGTATATAAAAACAATGAAATATATAAACAAATGAAAAAAAAATATGAAATATAAGGCTATTTACATATGTGTAAATTATGATAGTTAAAATAATAAAAAACTAAAAGATTTTTGAAAAGTTAAAATATTGAAAAAAAATATAAAATCATTTAATAAGTGTAATCAAACATAACAGAAAAAAATTAGTATAGTAGATGAACATGAACAAAAAATCATGTATAGAGAATTTTGTTGTAAATGTTGAAAATTTATTTTAAAATAAGAATATCATGTATCTAATCTACAAACAAACTAAACATATTTGTTATTTGGTTTGATTTATTATAATATATAGTGAATATTCAATTAAAATGGTATAATATTTATTTATGGTAAGGATGAGTTGTCTCTATTGGTATCAATGTAGGGTTTAGAAAATATAAGGGATTATTTTTTGAATAATATGAGGATGTAACATAAAACAATATATATCAAACAAATAGTTATACAGAATGAGCCTATATTTTCATAGATTGAAATGATGGCTTTGTAATTTTTGACATATCGGGATTCATATTCATTATCATATGCTTTATTACTCTGATAACTTTTTTTTAAACTCATGCCAATTTTTTTGGATCTAGTCAATGTCTTAAACGAGGAAAAACTCAGTATACAATGAGTAAAAAGGGAAATAACATGATTGTCCCAATGAGTAACAAACATTGATGGTATATAGACTAATAAATATCTAGGCTATGCTCACCCAATTCTCTCAAGACGTGAACAATAATATAGAGTAGACCAAACACCAAAATACACCAAATAATGAAAAAATCACCATTGATTCCTTCATACAGAAACACCCACTCACTTTATTGGCTCTTTTGATGCACTAATTTAAATGTAGTGGATAATGAAAAAGAAATATGTTTTGTTCTCTAGTTATTTGATAATGAAAATCCTCTATTGTCTATTTATTATTTCTAAGGTGATATAGATCAATTGGGGACCTAGTAACGAACACATGTTATGTGGGATAAATTTAATCTATGTAATGAGAGGATTTTGAGAAGTGATTCTTCAATAAATATTTCCATTAAATTCTTTTCACTAAAATTGAGAGATAATTCATTGAGCTTGAGAAAATAGAAGATGAATCCATTGGACCCCATAATGAAAAATTAACATGAAATTGAAGGTATACTTCAGATTTTATCAATAAATATAAAATAAAAGTTGATAATTTATTTATCAACCCAAAACAATTCTATGGAAGACATTAGATATAAAAGATTTTTGTGGAAATAAATAATTTTATTTATTTTCTCACAATGTAGAAATAGAAATTAAGGGATTCCATTATTATCATGATTTTTGGGTAAATAAGAGGAAAATAGAGTTTCATGGAAACTCAAATGATAAATAAAATAGATGAAATAAGAATCATCTTCTAACAAACTAAAAATGTGTGATGAATATTGGGAAGAATTTCCTCAAAGGACAAGATAATATATTCATGTGTTGAAGATAAGGGAATAAAAACATGAATGCTGAAGATATATGAATAGTCTAACTAATGAAATATATGAAAATAAAGATCAATCCAATGTACCGTCAAAATTAAAATTTATTGTTTGTAATGAGAACATAAATTACTGAAACTAGTGCACCAATCCTAGGTCTAATGATGAAAATCAACATTTGTAACCACCCAAGATAAGGAATAAAGGGGAATGTAGTTGCGTCCCCAATTTTTTGATCAAAAATCTGGTGATGAATAACCTAACCTAAAATAATATATTTCAGATACATTTTTTATTATAGTATATTTCATACATTTAAAAAACTATGAATGTTTTAGTGAATTGGGACAAGTCACTAAATAAAAAAACCCATTTATTTTTCATCCAATGGACAATTTTTTAACATATAAAAGATAATTAATCAATAAAGATTCTTAAATGATTCATGTAAATATAACACCTAGATATTTGGTGAATTATTTATATTCAAATTAATTTAACCTTTTTGATATTTTTTATTTCACATAACACTAAAAATAGTTTATTGTATATTAAATCACTATGTTTTCATTGAATTATAATCAGCATCAAGTTAGTATTTCACTACAAACAACATAAATTTTAGCATTCTTTATAAAGAACAATAATGTTATCATGTGTTACATGCAAGAATAAATTTCTATGATGGATTTCATAACACACATGGCTTGATTTTACAGAAAAAAAATTTTATTCAAATACTATTAAATTATTATTATTTTATATAACAAGTTATACTCGGAAAGTTTGGGTCTGGTGAGACCATAAAAAACTTTAATAATGACAAATAAAGTAACAATATTACAAAGTGAAATGGTATTTACATAATTGAGCATGATACGCTCCCCTAATGTTATCCTAAAATAAAGGATTATAGAAATATAGGGTCCTAATGGAAAACATGGAGGTCATTTCAATGACAAATCTCTATGACAAGGTATCGACCACATGGTTAGCCTCTATAAAAACATGTGTGGCCATTATTTCGAGATTATTTACCTCCTTAGGAAAAAAATCCATAGAGGTAGATGTATCCATGGAACATCATTGGTCCTCATCCTAATCACATTAATTGAATGGTTAGAATTTGATTCAACACATAATACATTCCAATTATTGTAAGAAGTGTCCATGACAACCTAAATAATAGCCCACATCTTAGCTTCATAATTAGTTCCCATGTCATCAAAATGATGAAAAAACCATTTGTAAAATCAGAAATTAATTTAGAAGAAACTTCTACACCCCAATTGTCAAAAATATCCCATTGTAGCTCCAAAAATATTTACATTAATGGTGGAAACAATTAGAGGAATCGAGTCTATAAAATTAACCGTGAGAGGAATATTTGGCCAACATACGGTTCCCAATAACGGAAGAGTCTGGATGTTTGAGCATGTTTTGTCCAACGAACAAGTTTTTATGGAATCAATAACAAGTATATCATGGTGAATGAGAACCATGCCATCATAAAATGATTGATTTGTGTGATTAAACAATAGATCATTACGAACTATCCAAACAACATGAAAAAGATGAAATAGTAGAAAAAAGCAACATATTCTAGATCTCAGATCTCTGTACAGCATTAGCAATGTTGTTCATTAAATATTAAAGATTCATGTGAGTGAATAAATCCATATTGAATATATTACCAATGTGACTCCATATTTTATGAGTAAATGGGAAGGAGATGAATAAATGATGGATACTATCATCATCATTCAAGTAGATATGGTAGGCAGATAAAATACGTTGGAAAGAATTAATTAACTTGTTATGCTTGGGATGTTCCTATAAATTTTCTAGAGTAATAGAAGATTGTAGGGTTGAACAAGAGTTACTTTTAAATTTTGAACCCAAGAAGGGTCTTTGGAATCACCAGAAAATTGCATATTATATAACTCTCGAGTATTAATGTGGCTAATTCGATTTGTATTCCATATAGGAATGTAATAGTCCATGAAGAAGTAGTTATGAATTTACATTTGAGCATAAAGTTCCACCAAAATATCAAGTCTATATCTACAGTTAATAAAATCAACCACTGACATTTTTTGTAGGTTATTGGTAATGTCACTTGTATGAAAGGTATTTTCCAGAAAAGGGTTCTTCCAACAATTAAGATTTGACTATCTTCTCACAATCCATCATGAGTTTTAAATAATTTAATTGAAGGAATTACTCATAAATGACTATACATATGAATAAAAATTATATTAATATTCATTAAGATGTTTCATTTTAAAGATTCAAGACAAAAAAGTCCAAATATGAGTCAGTCTAGGGTAAGAGATTCTAAGTGAACTTATTAATTAGTCCATCACTTAAGAACATAATATACATTTTTCGATGGGCCCCCATATCAATGGGCTTAAGGTAATATTTCCATGAAACTATGATCAGAGTTTTCTCATTAATAGATCATATCCATCATCATGTAATGATGACCTCTTTGACGATTTCTGGGCCAACGATATAGTGATAATGAATAAAAAATGACATTGATGTGATCACTGAATTAATGAAGCACAAACTCCCAGCTTGAGAAAAATCATTTCCATTTCATCAGGCCATTTTAAAAAAAAAATTAGAATAACTTCCATTAATATAATACTTCCACACCCTATCACAAAAGAGTTGGAAACTAAGAAATGTAAAGGGAAGTGACCCCTTCTAAACACTAAGGGTCCTGTTAAGCATGTTTTTCATGCCCATAGTAAGTCCTACTCTAAAAACAATGAAGTATTTACTCCAATTTATATGTTTTCTAGCCACTAACTGAAAATTTAGAAATAGATCCTTGATTTTAGATATGTTAGTCTTTGTGTCTTACCCAAAAATGATAATTTCATCACCATAAAAATGGTGATAAGGGATGAGATTATCCTTGTCATCTTTGACCTATTTAAATAAACAAAAATGATAGAGTTGTTTGAGGAATATTCTCAAGAATTATTCATATATTGAAAAAATAATCCCAGAGATAAGATCACCATGGATAACTCCCTTTGTAAATTGAAAATATTTCATGGGAGAGACATTGATAATAATAGCTAGCCTTGAATATCTGAGTATCCAAGTGGTGAGTTTGATAATATAACTAGAGAAACCAAACCTCATATGCACACCAATGATAATGATCCACTTTGAAGTCTAAATGCTTTAGAAAAATCAATATTCAATTAAAAGTTACAAGATATTGTCCTCATTTTCATTATATTGATTCATTCTGATTCAGTGATAAAAAAATTTAGATTATTACTATCAAGAATAAAACAAAAATTATTGGGGGATATATTCACATTGATGATATTCCCCAATATCGTCATCATGGTTTTACTGATAATAATTGGAATTGTACATCTAATAACCACATGCTTGAATTAGTTAATATCATGTGCCTTATCCTTCTAAGGAATAAGTTAAATAAATCTAGAATTAATACAATAGGGCATATAAGACCGACTTAAAAAATCTTTGACTGCAGTAACCACATCATCATTCAAAATATCCAAATAAGATATAAAAAACATGTGGGTGAATCCATCTGGTCCATTAGTATTTTCCATGTTGGGAGAGAAGAGTACTTCTATAATTTCCTCCATTTTGGGGGCCATTGTTAGAGTAATATTTTGATGTTCCTCAATATAAGGGGTAGTATTAAAAATAATCTCCTGAGTGTCATCCATATCATTATCATAATAAAGAGTAGTAAATTTTTTCACCACTAAATTTGATATAAATATTTCTATTGTGTAATTGCAACCATTAATGTCAATTTCATTTAATCCAAACTTATCCCTTTTCCCCTTAGGAATTATATTGAAAAATTTGAATTACTGTCACCATCATTCAACCACTTATCATTTAGATAATTGTGATCCAGCCTTTATTTCTCCATTAAATTTGAATCTAGCCTTGAGAGATCTTGTATTTCCCTTTTGAAGGTATAAGAAGATGTTTATACATAATTTGATAGTCCTCCAAATCTGCATCAGCTTCTTTAGTATCAAGATCAAGTTTAAAAAAAGAATTCTCACTCAAAACCATTTATATAATTTTATCATATCTGTGTTTTGAAGAAGGAACATGAAGATGGACTCCATGTTGAATATATCTCCATGAATTAATAATAATAACTTACCTACATCTTGAGGTGACAATCCGCCCATTATTGATACGAAAGGGGAATGTGACAAACCTAATAATTTTATTGTCAATGTAAATAACAATAGGGTTGTGATCTAAGTGATGCTTTGGTAGAGTGTTCCAAGAAGTAATTGAATTATCACTTCCATCATCCATCTAAATAAAAAATCTATCAAGTTTACAATATTCTATGCCATACATAGTGTAACTACTCCACGTAAAATCATCTCTGGAAAAAGTTATTTACGCAAAGTGACATTTATCAATACATGTGGAGAATTACAAAGAGGAAAGTCAATTGAAATTAAAAAAGTTTTTTCTTCAGGTTCCAATAAAATATTTATATCACCCATAACCACCCATTTGTTAAAACTACAACCATAGAAAAGGTCATGTTCATGCCCTATTTCTCATATTTTAATATAAGATGACGAGTCATAAAAAAAGGATGCATCAAATTTGGAACCTTGAATAGAGTAGGGGATAGAAATTCATTGTGTATTCTTGAAAAAGGAGGTAACATATATTAATTCATGAAAAAAATAATCTCCATTGTATGATCATGTATGGTTTGAGAAATGAACTGATGGCTAAGAGAAAACCACTTAAAAGAGTTCCATTTGTCAAAATCTGTTTTAGGTTCTCTAATTCAAATCACCATTGGTCTATAGGTCAAAATGTAATTTCTATGGTCATTTACCATTGGGGTGTTCCCAAGCCCTTGAAAATGTCAATATAAATAAATCATCATTTAGGAAGGTTTTGGATCCTTGTGATGGGCCCTTCCTGATTAGAATTAGCCTTTGAACCTTTTCCTTTCCCCCTTATTGCTTTTTCATTCATTACACTAAAACGTGGATACACTGGAATTTCATTTTTTTATTTGAATAGATCCACACTAGGTGGAAGATGCTCAGAAATTGAAGTTATTGTTACATGCTAAGTAGGTCTAGGATCTTTAGAGTCATATGAGAAGAAATTTCCACTTAACAGTGAGAACATATTCCTTATCAGAATTTGACAAGGATCATTGCCTTCATGATAGGACCCTTTAGTATCCTAACCAAGATTAATCATCATGAATGGACTATAAATGTTGTATCCATCCTGTACAAATAGGTTTTCATTCTCTTCAATAGATTTCCCATCATTCCCTACATGAACATGAACCAATGAGGATGAATCATCGATATCCTTCCCACTATAAGTTTAAGGTGTATTCTCATTAGTTGAATGTGATGCCACAACCACATGAGTGGATGAATTCTTGGAGTGTTTCTGACAAGGATGGGATATCTAATGGAGAGTTACAACCTCATCCATAGGTAACACAAACTGTTGAACTCCATTCCCAAAATCATGTTATGAATGTGAAAAAAATACCAGATTCAATAGCATTAGAAATTATTTTCCTCTATACTGTGGTATTTTTTTCCATTAGTTTTAACAATATCAATGGTTCCATATATCACTAGGTCCTCTGAACTCCTGACATCAAAGGGTAGAAGATCAAAAACTTTAATGTCATTAAGAGACCCATTTCTATGATTATGTACTATCATTATTTCTAGATCTTCTCTATTTTAAGGATCAATATTTGAAATATAATAAAACAACTCATTCACTTGAGGTGAGGGAGCATTTGACAGTGGACCACCATCAACAGATAGATCTTAAGAATTATTTTATATCAAAACCTTAACCAATTATAGGTCATTTCACCCATTTAAATGGTATCTTTTGCAGGTAAGGCCTTCTCCTTGTCTTTTTTCCTCTAGAAATAGGTGTTATCATTCCCTATAACATTGAAGAATGTTCACTCCTTGTCAATTTTTCATTAATAAGAGAGATGAACAAGAAAACAATAGTTCATATTGAAATGTTGTTTCCTCTCATATTGAATTTGAAGCTTCATACTTTCATCCCCGGGGGAAAGAGAAACATCCTCCGCTAATGTTATGAGTATATCAACTTCAACCATCACTCTTGAAGAAATCACAAAGTATATAATATTTTTTTGCCTATCTAGTCGAATTAGAGTGCCTACCAAAGATGAAATGTCCCATAAAATTATGGGATGCTAGTATAACCAATTAATCCAATATATATTAATACAAATAAGAACATGAATTTTTTTTACATTGTTTAGATCAATACCACTATCCTAATCCGGAATTTTATGGAATCCAGGATTCAAGGATAACATACTAAAGATCTATTTCTTGTGCTTGCATTCATCACAGGGGAAGAAAATGTGGTACTAAACCCACCCCATAGCCTACACTTTCCAATTTGAGAAAAACCCATATCTCTTAAATCCTCTTGGAGAGATCAATAAATTTCAATAATTTATCACCATTGGGTAAAACAACCCTCGCAATGATTGAAAGCCTATGAAGCTTAAACCTTTATTTGACAACTCCCTGATTGGATGAGATGTGTGTGATCCTTCACTTCCTGATTTTCCTTCCAGTTGGAGGTGTAATAAAAGAAGAATTTGAAATAGATATCACCACCTATATGAAAATATTCCTCATCCTTACTGTACCATCTGGGGATTTTATCAATCATTTTGGTCTGGAAGCATACTAAAAAATCTCATTGTTCCCAATATAATCACATAGGGGATCAAAGGCTTCATTTGTCATCCTTGTTGCACACCCATTTTCAATGGGGATAGATGCCTCCTTTCTCTCCCCTTAATACACCATATAATAATATAAAACAAAGTAGTTAAATTAGTAGTTTTGAGTAGTATTAACTAATTTATTAAAAAAAATTACCAATTAATTATAAATGAATATGAAAAATGACTGAATATAAAAGAATTTTTTTTATTTTTATTTTCAAAAAGATTTTTTACCTTAATAAATTAAACTAATTATAATTAGTGAGTTATATTAATGTAATATATCTGTTTTATAATTAATACAATATTTTTGGTCTTAATCCAATAGATTTTATAGGAATGATATAAGAATAACCGTAATTTTATACATAAAACCTTATATTTTATATAATGGAAGTTTTAATGCATTTTAAAACCAAAACCATTTTAAATTAATTTTTCAAAACTTTTATATATTCAATATGTCAAAATAGACTTCATATTTGTAATAGAAACATAAAAATTAGGTTAGGATAATTTTTTGGTGTTTTTGTATTGTTTCATTTTTTAATAAATAGTTAAAAATATTGGATTTGAATTCAAAATTAATTTTTCATAATTTATTTATAAGGATAAAATATATATGAATTTTTTTCAAATTTTAATTAGATAATTTTTTTAATTAATAAAATTTAGTTCATTAGAACCAATGTCACATTGAAATTGTATATAAAAACATTGCAAGATTCTGATCATTTTTAAACTCGTAGTGTCGTCTCGTCTGCTGGATTAAATTTAAATTAGTTTCTCCCAATCATATTAGTTTAATTAGTAAAAATGGATTTCATATTTTTAATACTAATAATTTATAATATATATATAGGTAATATTATTTTTCGACCAAAATGATTAGTGAATGTAATTAAAATTAGTTACATTGATTATGGTAAAATTAAGCTTGAATAAGGAATGAACCTTAAATAAAAAGACCCAAAACGACCTATAAACATTTACAACACCATTTTTTTTGAAATTATTCATTAATTAAACTTAAATTACTTATTTATATTTTTTATTAATTGTTTTAGTAATGACATGTGTACACATAACTTGTTTTCAAAAATTCAAAGTGATTCATTTTCCTTCCCTATAAAAGTCCACCAACTCTCCCATAACCTCAATCCTCTCAAAAATATTTGATTAGACCAATATATTACATAAAAAATTAAAAACTACCACCCTTCATCCTTAATTTTATGTTAAAATTCCTTCAAAGGAATAATTTTTTCATAAACTGATAGGAGTTACCCGATTAAGAGGTAACACCTTCTCTCATGATCCTTTCTTTTATTTTCTTTCTCCGCTATCTCCACTCCATATATTAAATTATTTAATAAAAAATGTATCATAAGTATACTATGATGTTTTTATGATAATTTTTTGTCCTGAACATACACACACCTCTATTAAATTGTTAACAAACATATTGTTTATGTGTACGATGAACATCCACATCACAAAATGATGATTGTTCAATTTTTCTTACTGCCTTTCATAGAAGAAATTATGATGGTAAATGTATATATATATATATATATATATAATTTTTTTATATTTTATTTAAGCTCCTATAATCATTTTACAACACATATCGTTTAACATTCCATTTTGTGTAAATACAATAATTTCTTTTGAGGAACTATGGACTACAACCCCCTCAATGCGATGTGATTCATTCATACACTACATAAAATTTATTAAGGATGGGTTTAGTGAAAATATATGATATATATATCATTTTAATTATACTTTAATGACATTTTATACATATATATACATGTGTAATATTCTCTCTTTATTTTAATAAGACAAAAAAAGAAATTGTTTTCTTCAAAATGTACAATTTACCGTCTCCATGAATGTTGTATTCCATTTTGTAATTATAAATTCTTTTTATTAATATTAAACAATATAATGTATATAATTTATATTTATATAATGGTTTATATTTTGGAATCATAACATAAAAAATAAGTGCCAACGATATAACAAATTAAGAGACATGCGAAGAACAAAGAGAATGTTATCCCAAGTGAAACCATAACACATGATGGTTAACAAGTGGTTAATAGTATAACTTAATAAAACACTACATGGTATTATATATAAGAAAATAATTCTATTAAATATGTATAAATTTTTTATATTTACATACTGGTGTTTTGAACAAGTATAATGAGAGTCAATACACAAGGTAAGTAGATTTCATCTCAATTTTTATTTCCATGAGATTCATGTTATGTTATCCACTCAATCCTTTTGTATAGTGTATGTAAGGAAAATGATTGTATTATATGTATATTATTATTATTTTTCTAGATATTCACATTTAAACTTTATGATATTTTGTTTATGAGGTTTAAGTTTCAAAAGTTACCAAATTGGTGAAATATTTCTATCTAAAATTTCCCTCTTTGGGAATCATATTTTTATATTCACCTAATTTCTCTTTATAGGTGTTTATGATTCTCTTTTAAGTGTTAGGGTTCCATTTTGGTATTTTTTTGAAATACATTAATTTTTTATGAATTGTAAAATATGATAATATACAATAAATACATAATCCTGAATTTTTACATCATGCTCGAGCCATGGATGATGTAAATGGAAATTTGTTATAAATCACATGAACTTATTACTATTTGCGGTGAAAACAATTAATACAATTCATAGTCATGTAAAAATATTTTTTTAATAATGATTAAAATGAGGGGAAACCCCTAATCTCCTACATTATAAATACCACCACCCCTTATCTCTTCAATTAACTAATATCAATCCTTGTTCTTAGTCAAAATTATTCTAAAATTACTCCCTATGACAATATAACATGTTATTAACCCCTTTTTATCTTCCAAAGAAAAAATACTCACCCCTAAAGAGGTTCTCATAGAATATATATTCAAGAGGTAAATTACTCTTTTCATTTCTTGTATTTCCTTTCACGTTCCTTTCAATATTTCCCCACCTCCATTCATGAAAATGTAATGATGACTGTCGTAACATAAATGTATTGTTATTTTGTTATGATAATGGAATAATTCGTCATCATCTCTCCTTACCCATTCATTTATACTAGAAATTAAAACACCATCTGAGATGCGTTAATTCATCACATTCAAGGATGACGGGGTTTGAATTTCTATTATTGTACCCAATTATAGTCATTAGTTAAAGTAGAATATAATACATGTATTATGTCTAATTTAAGTTTTTTAATATTTTTATACACATAATAATAATTTATAAAACAAAATTCATTTTTTGTAATAAAAAACAACCAATTAATGAAAATAGTTATAATTAATGTTTTATATAACGATTCATCTTCACTCCAAATAACCAAATGAACTTTATAACCATTTTATATTATATATTTTAACTAATAACATACTTATTATTTTATATATTTCTATTTCATATTCCATATTTATCCTTGCTTTTTTATAATTAATCGAATCATGAAAACCAGGTAATCAAATTCTCCAAAACAATGAAATTGAAATTCGTAACCCATAAAAAAGGTCATACCTGAAACTAATAAGGTTTTAATTAAAAAGTTAAATATATAATATGTTCTACTAATATTATTTAATAAATTTAATTTTCTTATACATGACACCAATATCAAGTTAAGGACATCATCAAACTTACGGTAAGGGATTCTACTCAAACCTTCATTATTCATTTAGGTTGTTCAATCATTCTATATACCGAAATGAAGTTATATGTATATTTTATATACATATCTCAAATTATTATATTATCCAATAATATTTATCAAGGACCATTCATCATTAGTGTTTTGGGAAAAAAAAAATTTAAGTGTTTCCTTCCTCAATTATTCCCAATAAGAAAACCTATCTAAGGGAACTTCTAGAATTCATACCCAATTTAACGTAAACACTATCATCTATTTAAAGACAAAATAGTTTTTATAAAATCAGTATTTTTATTATGAAAATATCTTGGTTCACTTATTGTTTTATATAAAATAATTTTCACTTTTCTATTTCAAATTATCTGTAGTATTTTTCTTCAAACCACACTAAAATGATTTAATGATAAAATTTCTTAAATACTCTTTTTATATGTTATCACTTCCATTTTTCATCAACTAAATTTATATATGCATATTTTTTCTTATTAATTTCCATGTACATTCTAATTATTTTCTTTAATGAACACTTATATGATACACCAATTTATTATTCTTTATGACATGATTATGATAATGAATTCTTTCAATGGGTAACCCTTTTTTTAGGTATGATTGATTATATATGATTATTCATGTGGAAAAAATATTAATAAACATGTTGTGATTGGTATGACTAGAAATAACTCCAATTAATTGGGTAAATTTTAGTTTCATGAGGCACTATATGCAACGGTCTGGGCGGTTAGCCTTGACTTGTGATATCATGTGCAACATTATTAGTGGTTATCCGTGAATTGTGCTATTATATGTGAAATGAGAGATGTATCATTATAATATCATTTTTTATGTTTCTTACACATTACAATGACTCCATGTTTATATGATTACATGTTTATATGTTATAATTCCATATGTTCCATACCTTTTTATATCATTATGTTATGCCTTATAACCCATGTTTGAAATCTATATTCTTATGTTTATTCACTTACTGAGATTTTTGTCCCATCCCTTTATTAATTTTGTCCTCATGTTATCTTATGATGATTTATGAGCACAATGGAAGTTAGGATATCATTATTATTATTAAATAATGAATTGTTTTATTTAGCCCCATGTTTTCAGTTTTATTTATATACTCTTACCAAACACTAAACTTTATGATCCTTGGATTATAATTTGATGTTTATTTATTCTTAAAATCATGTAATGATATATATGAAAAGCCTTGGGTCACAATAGGAATGGGAAATGAACTCGGTTCAGTAATACAGGTCAGGAACATGGGGTGGAATCAGTTCAGTAATATAGGGATAGAATGAGGTGTGAACTCGATTCAGTGAAGGACATTATCTACTATGATGGTCTCTATAGAAATTACTTTAATACAATGGAAATAATTATATATGATTATGAATCTTCCAAAATTACATGTTTTTTTCATATGTGATGATTTCATGGATTATATTATTTATTTCCTTATGATTAAAACATTATGAATATACAATATTTAATATAATCTCTATTATGAAAGGTATGATCATAAAATGTCATGATCATGTACCATACCCTTTTGTCCATGTTATGCTTATGTATTTCCATTATTTACTTTTACTATGAATATGATCTCATCCATTTGTAATTTTTCCTCTACCAAGGTTATGCAGAATGATTTTATGTATATGTACTAAAGTGGAGATATTTATGGGGGATGTACAAGATCATTCACTATGATAGAATATTTTTTCCATGTTTCACAAGACACTAAATTATTAAGGTCCTCAAAAATGTATTTTTGTAAAGTATGAATATCCATCTAACCTAATGTAGTATCCATGTATATCAAGACTGAGTTTCTATATTTGGTATCAAAGGAAATGTTTAGTGAACCTTTGTAATATAGGATGAGGAACACTTAGTGAGATCCCTAGGTATATTTCTAAGGATATGTATAGAGATATCTCTAAAGATAACTATAAGGATGAGTAAACATCTAAAAAATGTCTTAAAATTTTGGAAATGGATAGAGTGAGTGGTTTCCTAGAAATACAACACTATCTAGATACAAAAAGTGGATGTGGATCTATAATAGATATACCTAGGCAAAAAAACACTTCCCAGATGTTCTGGGCCTAACTCAAGTTAATATGGTACAATAAAATGGGTCTTACTTCACACATAGTTTGAAACTCCTGGGGGATATTCTATGATAATTCAAAAACACCTCAAGAACTATCATGATGGATTTACATATATGTTTGTTATGATTTACCTATAATAAACCTATAGTTTCATAGACTAAGTATCCTTTCATGATTTTGGAATCATATAAGTAAATATTTTTATGAATATGTGTTTTTTTCTATGAAAAGTAATTCTCACACTATGCTTCCTATTTTAGTAAATGGTTGAAACTCAAAGGAACGTGATTAATTTTGAATATGATGGTAGATTTCTTGATGAGCAGTCAAGTGGGATGAATGCTAGTTTGAAAGGTGTTAGGATCATTCCTAATCATAATTCATGGAACAAGTTTAAAAAATGTACCTTAACAAACTCTCACACTCACCAAGGAAGATAAAAAAGTAGTTCGTTGAGAGTTATGGTAGTGGACACCATGGAGGAATGAATATTATGTTTTATTTGTGACAATAATGTTGAAATAATCACCTGAGTGAATTTACTAAAGGAACAAGAAGACTTTTTGAATGTGTTAAATAAGGACACAAATAAAGTGACTAAATGGAAAAAAAATGAAGTGTTCAAATACTGAAAGGGATGGGAATATTTTCACCTCTAAGAGATCATAAAAGAATTAACTGTTTTTATTGTGGAAGAAAAGTTCATTATGAAACTCAATGTCCTATATGGAAACCTCTTGATGGGGATCAACAAGTTGGTATGAGTAATAATTACATTGTTGATGATGAAGATACTACAGATGAAATATTAGGGGAAAGAGGTATTATATGAGTAGCCTTTTCAATGAATTAAGGATGAACTAATTGATGTTTTTATGTATTTGGATTCAAGAAATATGAATGGTGAAATATGTAAGTGTTGTTGTGTTTATGTTTCTAACTAAGGATTTCCATGAACACATTGAATAGTTTTTTATTGAATATAAAAGTTGCCTTATAAAAAGGTTATGCCCAAGGAAAACACATGATTAAGGGAATTATAGAAAAAATATGTTCCTTATGTTAAGATATTTTTTTGGATAAATATATGATGGATGAGAATAAGTAGGTTCGGAGGTACTGAATACCTTGGATCCAATTAAGGACTTATTGATATGTAGTTTACGTTATCATGGATGAAGTTTATTAGTTCATGGAATTATGGAATATATCCACTAATTTATGGAATAAAAAATCATTCTTATTTTCAAGAAGTATTTATGGTAATTCAGTTTGTTACTATGTTTCAAGAGAATATATGATGAGGGTGTTCAAATGTTTGTATTGTGACTATGAAGTGCTACTTTGTGTTATATAGGTGAATAAAGTTAATCTAACATCATGACTGTCATTCAATTTTTTTAGTTTTTTATCTAATCATGGTTATAAAGTTACCCATTCATGAGAAGATTATGTTAATCTTTAGAGGAAGTATTTATGCACTGGATTTATATTAAAATCCCTTGTTAAAATGATACTTGGTGTTTATCATTATTTTAAGTATTTCCATAATATTTATTTATTAAATGATATTATATGGTTTTAAAAAATGACAACATGTATATAGGGTGAAAAAAATAATGTAAGGACATGAGTATTGAAGCCATGACCAATGGAAAAAAGGGTTTCATGCCTACCAAGATCGTACGAAATATCCTGGTTATTGTATAATTATTTATTATGAATAATTATTTGTGATGAAACAATAGTTATACTTTATATGTTTAGAGATTAATTTATTAACCAGATCAATTTTTATGAATAGTTATAGATAAATATTTATAATTTTCTTTATGTTATGGGCCTTAATATTTGGTAAAATTAAATTTTATTTGTTCAGGAATCAAACTTAATTTATGAATATCCATTTATTAAGGTAATTAATAAATTTTAAGTTGATAAATTTCTAAAAAAATATTGAAATTTTGTTTGTAGAAATATAACATGTAATTATATTTATTTATATTCTTGGTCAAAAATATTATCACTCAATATTTGTACAATGATTAAAAGAATATATGTTGTCCAAATACCTTATTTTTGTTGAACTTCTTGCCTTTTAAATCATCAAATGTTTATGAATTTGTGTCCCTAAAATTTTCATTCATCATTAACTTGTTTTTGATTTATGAACTCAATCAATCCCTATAAATATTTGTGCCTTTCAATCATTTCTTGTATTTATTCCCATCCCAAGTTCTTCTATATGGAAACTCAGTTATTTGTTACTTTTAGTGACTGTTATGGTTCCAAATTTCATTTTTTATGGGAGGTATTATTATAGATTTTTATGATGTGGGTTTCAATGAATAAAACATTCATGTATTAAACCATTGATAACCCATATGAATTATGATGGTGAAAATAATTTTAATGGGGTGTAGAATGTAACACCCCTAGATTTTTTTGAAATATTATTTTTTAAATTATATAGCCTTTGCAAAATTTTCTTTTCAAAAAACACTATAGTTAGTTTATTTTATATTAAATCACTATGTTTTCCTTGTATTATTTCAAATAAATAGTTAATCATGAACTATAAAAACCATAAATTATAGATTTCTCTCCACTGTAGACTGATGTTATCATGCGTGACACCCAATAATGACTTTCTTCAATGGCTTGTGTAACACAAGACACAGTTTAACCATACAATAAAATATTATTAAAACATTATTATTTAATATAATAATATATAACGTAACTTTTAAATTAGTGAATATGGAAATTATTAACTAATTCATGAAAATATAAGGTTTACACAAATGTAATATTAATTTATATTTTATAAATTAATTAGATACGATTGTGAAAACCAATTGAATATATAATAAAATAACAATATTTATATTGTCACAAAGATATTTTACCATAATAAATTAAATTAAATAGAAATAACTAGTGATATTAATTTAATATATATGTTATATATTGAATATAATATTTTTTGTATTCATCTAATAGATTTGATAGACATAAGATAAGAATAAACATAATTTTATTCATAGGAACCCATATTTTTTATAAATGTAGTTTTAAAGACCTTTAATGAAGAACCCATTTTGAATATTTTTTTTTGAAATTATATTGATTAAAAATTTCATAATAGACATTATATTTTTATTTAAAACATAAAAATTAGGTTATTATAATTTTTTGGTATTTTTTTCAATGATAGGTTTTGAAGGAACAATTAAGAATAATGGATTTTAAATAAAAATTGATTTTTTCATACTTTATTTTTATAGTTAATTTATATTTTAGGTTGGAATAAAAAGTTTATTAGAATTGTTTTTTATAAATTAATATAATTCAGGTTGTTAGAAACAATTTCAAATTTATATTTGATGTAAAAACTAGCAAACTTTTCATCAATTTTTAAACTCAAAGTGTCGTCCCGTCAACAGGATTAATTTTAAAATAATTTATAGCCATCATTTTATTATAATGTTGAAAAATGGATTCCATATTTTGAATGATCATAATTTATAATATATAATAAGTTTAAATTAGTTATTTTCCAAAATTATTGGTTAAATTGATTAAAATTAATTACATTGTTTAAGGTAAAAATAACTTTAACTAAGGACTAAACCTTAATTTTAGGACCCAAACGACCTATAAAATTTTCGAAAAAACATTTTATGGACATAAATAGTCTAATAACCTTAAATAATAGATATATATAGGTGTGTTATGAATTTGGTTAGGAAATAACATATTTACACCTAACTTGTATTAAAAAAATATGAATTGTGCCCTTTTGATTCCCAATAAAAGGCCACCACCTCTCCCACATCCTCACACCTATCAAACCACTTAAGATAAGCCATTATTCAGCATATAAAATTAAAAATATTCCCCCCTTTTTACATGACACCCCAGTTTTTTCATAATTCCTTAAAAGGAATACTTTTTCACAAACCAAAAGGAGTTACCCGATTAAGAGCTAACACCTTCTCTCAAGCTCATTTCTTTTATTTTCTTTCTCCTTACCCTAAACTCTCATTATTCCATTATTTAATAAATAAATTATATTAAATATAATAGGATGACATTATCATAATGTTTTGAACTAAAAATACTCACACCACCAACTATTGGGTAACAAATAAACTATTTATATGTACGATGAACTTATGTCTCAAAAAATAATGATAGTCCAAGTTTGTCCGCTTCTTCTCATTGTGGAAATTATAATGAACGCTTTGTTTATATTTTTATTATATATTATAATTATTACTTAATTAAAAATATTTATTCAATTAACAACAAATTTGATTTTTTACATTCCATTTGGTCTAATGAAAAACATTTCATTTGAGGAAGTGTAGACTACCGCCCCTTCAAAGCGATGTGATTCATTAAAACACTACATTGAATGTGTTAAGGATGGGTTTAGTGAGATTATATTATATATATAGAATTATTATTATAATTTAAATATATTATACACATATATAAATATATATCATTTTATTTATTTCTTTTAATACGATAATAATAACAGAACCATTATTCATGGATACTTTGGGATTAAAGATTAAATAAAAAGTGTATTCCATTTTATACCTATATATTTTAATTGATTATTATCATAAACATATACTGGGAATACATGACATTTATTTTATGTTTTAAATTATATTATCATGATAAATTTCTAATATACAACGATTTAAAAAATTAAGAAACATATAAAGAAAAAAGTGAACTTAATCTAAAGTAAAAACTTATCATAGGATGGTAAACCATCATGTAATATTTGGTCATAATAAAACCATATATTTTATTATATTTGAGAATATGGATATTCAAAATATTTTTAATAAATTTATATTTATTATTCATTTTGATTGAAATAGTTAAATAAGAGTCAAGATACATGGTAAGTGGATTTCATCTCACTTTTTATTTGGGTTTGATACATGATATGTTCTCTACTCATTCCTTTTGTGTACTGTCAGTACTACACTTGATTATATTCTATGAATCATATACTTATATTTATGGGTATTCAAATTTCCAGGTTATGATCATTCCTTCATGGGGATTGTATTTCAAATGTTACCAAATTGGTGAAATAGTTTTATCTCCATTTTCCTTTTTTGAGACTCATATTTTTTATGCACCAACATTATATTTTGAGGATTATATAATAAAATTGAACAAGTTTTATAATTAATTTCATTATTTTCATTATTTTTTATGTTTAATTTAATTTCCTTTTCTTACATTGAGAGTATGATCCCACCTTACCGCGTTATAAGATATTACTGAGGCACTATCAATTCATTTTAATATTATTTACATGTATTGATCCTTTGATGAAATATTATGATGAAACTCTAAACAAAAGTAATGAATTTTATTATCCTCTAGTTATTAATTATTTATTCATATACTAGTTTTTTCCACTATTTGTTACCTAATATAGGTAAGAAATTATTTTTAAGAAAGGATGAATTTTCCCTCCCTTCAGTTAGAAATATATGTTCTATTAAAAATGTATTTTACCAAAAGGGTTTAAAGAATATTTTAAAATTATACTTTAATATTTAAAAGTAATTTTTATAATTTTTTTCATTTACCAATATCTCCAATGTAATATTATTATCACTTTACGAACAAGGAATTCTTCTATCTTTTTTACCATTTCAAAGGAATGTTATTTTTACCTCGTGAGACATGTATAGATTGATTAACCATCAATTATTTAAAGCATCCATTTATTTTTCAAATGTTTAATTTTTAAAAATTTTAAGGATATAAAATTTCAAAAAAAATCAACCTTATTTTATATGTTTTCAAGGAAAATTGTTTTCAAATTGTTTTCAATCCTTATTTGTAATTTCTAAAATTATTTTTAAAGAAATGGGTTTCAAAACATTTTCAGTCATCATTCATATATTTTCAGGTAAAAAGGGTTGTAAGAAATTTTCCATATTTATTTATATGTTTCTAAATTACTTTCAATGAAATATTTTCCAAAATATATTCAAGCATTCTTAATAAATTCTCAAATTATTTTCAATGAAATGGATTACAAGACATATTAATGATTCATTAAAATATTTTAATGTAAAATGGATTTCAATAAAATTTATAGATTTATTTATATTTTTTTCTAGATTTTTTCAAAGAAAAATGTTTTTAAAATATTATGAAGATTATTTTATAAGTTTTCAAGCAAAAAGGATTTAAAAATTAATTTAATTTTTATTTTTATTTTATCGTGGTATTTTAAAAGAAAATGAGTTTAACATTTTTTAATTTATAAAGAATATTTTTTTCAAAGAAATGATATTTTTCTCAGGAATTTTTTTAGAATGATAGGTCACAATGATTTTACATATAAGATGACATTCATTGATGTTACTAATTTCTTTTTAGGAAATTATGTACATATACATTAACAATATTATCTATTTTCAACAGATGTAATAAATTAATGGTAAATAATAATTATTCTTTAAAAATATATTTGTAGATCATATATATCATATATATTCATTAAATATAACCTTATTACCATAAATTTAAATCATAAATTAAAAATGAATCGCATCGCTTAGTGGAGGTGGTAGTACACAAATACTCCCTAGCTATGTTATCATTTTCAAAAAGATTGAAAGTTAAGAAGTAATAAATAATATTATAATTAAAAATGAATAATTATTTCATAAATATCAAAAATATTAATTATTTCCATATTTATATTTATCTAGATAAATTGGTGATGAAAAATTAATTACATTGTTACATGGATACTGTAAGACGTACGTATGAACAAAGGACGTTTTCACTTTTCTTAGGATGGAAAGGTAATATAATATGGTTTTACAATAATCATAGTAATATATAAGTATATTTTTGATACATTATTTATTATTTATTACCATTATAATAGATTTAGAGTAATTATAATATTAAATAAATTTTAAAGAGTTGATAAAGATGAGTACCATTTCTTCTGTAGGCTTCCTTTTCATTTATTCTTATGGACATTTTGAATGTTATTTTATCAATTAATAACCTATTATTTATGGATAGGTACATTGAGAAGATATTTTTATAAGTTTCAGTTTAGGTATAGGGATCAATTTGGTGTAAATAAAAAAGGTAAGGTGTGTCCTTTTCTAAATTAGGTTAGGGGAACTCTTGTAATATTTCTAAATATTAAAATATACTAATGTTACATTCGTGGAAAATTTGTTTAAAATTATTCTTTTTCGAATATAAGGATTATATGGTCTATATAAAATCAAAAAATAAAATTTATATAGGTTTATATACAATTTTAAACCATATATATTTTATTAACCCCTTTGTTAATCACCTTTAACTTTATCAAGATAATAACTATTTCAATATTAAAGGGTTATAATTTTACTTATAAGGTGATATTTGGCTCACAAGTTAGAGTCGAATGAAATTTTTTACTTTATATTACCCCTTTTCATAATTCAATATTTATATGAATTTTGAATTATTTAATAACATAATATTTTCATAAAAGATCTTTAATGTCATTTTTGACACTATTCATTTAATTTGACGTTAATTAAATCTAGAAATATTTTGAATTCTAATATAAAACTTAAAAACATATATAATATGTTTTATTTATCAATGAAATTATTTTTGAATTATAAATCGCCCAAAAATATTACTTTTTTAGTTTTTAAAATCATTGAAATAAATTTTCTAATACTTATAGAAACATTTTGTCAGTGTTATGTAAGCTTTTAAGGTAATTATTTCATCATAAAAATTAAACATAAATTTCCATGAAAAAATTAATATATCATTAAAATAAACAATTATAAATGAACTTATACTCCTTTTATCCTTAAATAATTTTGTTTTATGATGTTAATTTCAAGCTCGGGACATTTAGAAATTTTCATTAGGTGAAATAATTTAAACATAATTATCAATAGATAATGGAATAAAAAATCCATATATTATAATTCAGGATGGATATGGTCAAATTAATCTCTTGCAATGAAATAAATTAATGTTTTGGATTAAATATTAATTACTTGTTACATTATTTTGAACCCAAGATACTTAAATTGACCTTTACAAAAGTGATAAATTTTACGATAGTTAATATTCATATTGCCTAAAAATAAAATGGTCCTCTTTAATTAATTCTAAACCAAATTTTCCAAATAGTAATAGTTTTTTCAAATAAAAATCCTATATGTTGTAGAAATTAATTTAAAAATAATCCCCTAAATATGTTGAAAAGCTAATTTTGAGAAAATTTTGTTATTTAAGCCAAACAATTAACTTATAAGAAAATCATAAAAAATTATAATAAAAATGAAAATAAAATAGAAGTTATTTCACTCTAATAAAAAAAATATAATATAATTATTATTTTTAATTACTTTACTTATATAAAATAATTTATAGTTTTAAAAAAATCATTATTTTCATTATTCAGTCAAAAAACTATTTTTCAAAAAATCAAAAAATTTCAAGATAAGGTAATACTAAAATATGGATTTAAAAAATTATAAAAATAAATCAGAATAATATTTTAATTTTATCACCATGATATTTTAGTGAATAATTCTCTTTTAGTATTTCATTTCATCAATAGCTTGTGTTAAATGTAACACCTAGTTTAAACCAACTACAATATGCTATTGAAATATTATTGTTTATGGTTATATTTAAATACCATATTTTAATTTGGTGGAAATGAAAATGATTAAATTAATTTTTAAATATATATAAGTTTTATACTGAATATAAATTTATTGATAGATTCATAGTAAAGAATTTTTAAATCTTTTTCCAAGCTATTTTATGATTCAATAATATGCTTCCTAAAAAAAACTTATTCATTTTTGTGAGAAAATATTATAATTAATTTATGGAAAATTTAAAAAAATTAATTAATAAAATTAAAATAAATTTTTAAATCAACATATAAAAATAATCTTAGGGTTATTGTTTAGAATTTTTTTGAAATAATTTATTTTCACGTATATAATAAAAAATAAGGATTATTATTGAAAAGTTTATTTTGGTTTTAACTATTTGAAAATTTAAATTATAATTTAAAAATGTCTAAAATTACAATTATTTTTATTATATTACTATTAATACTATTATTTACTTTTCATTATATTTTTTGATAGTATTTGTTATAATTTCTTTATACAAAAATTGCACATTTACGGAAAACATTACTTCTCTAGGAAGAGGTTGTCATCGTGTTTTGTGAACTTATTTTAAAAAACAATTATAACCAATTATATTTATTTAATTTGATAAAATGGTTTCCTTATTTTGAATCATGAGCTTCAAATTTGGTAAATATATCCCTTTTAATAGGCATTATGAATAATAACTATGGTAAAATTTATCACATTCCTATAGGGTAAATATGGTTAATATTGGTTAAAACTATGTGATAATGCAATTAAATTTCATCATAATTCTTACTGTATCTGAAAAATGACCCTTATAATATTTAACAGAAAGAAAGATAAAAAATATCACTATCATATTTTTAGATATCTATTATGTTTCAACATAAGTTAAACAGCATGCTATGAATGAAAATAAATTTTTATTTTGAGATTAGTTAAATTAGATTCATGATAAAAACTTTTTTTTAAATTTTATAAGTTATATAATTTCCTTATTTTATTTTTCAATACTAATATAATATTTTTTAATTAATTGAAAAATAAAATAAACAATATAAAAAATAAAAATTATAATTATAATTTGAAATAATGATTGTGTAAAAATAATTTTTTATATTTATATGATAATTTAGGGAAATTTTATATTATTAGAATATAATTTTACCTTTTTATTTATGTATTTAAATTTAAACTAAATTAAGAGGGTCAAAATTGACCCTAATAATATTTTATCAAAATAATAATATATTAAATTAAATAGAATTCATAATAATATATTAGTCAAACATGTGAATTTAATATAATTTAAAAAACATTCATGGACCATTTATGAATCAATTTTCCATTTATAGTAACATTATAAACCCTTTATGATTAAAATAGCAATTACCATAGTTCAGGTAAAAAATTAATTAACATAGAGGTTAACAAATAAGAAAATGATTAAAATGATATAAAAACTTTTCTAAATTTTATTGTATTTTTCTTAACACTTGACAATTGTTTCTTATTAATTAACATTTTTATGCATTTTACCCTAGAATAGTCATATTATATTTAAATTGTTTTATAAAATTTAGAAAGTGCCCCTCAAATAAATTATAAAATGAAACCTTCTACATAAATTCATTAGACCAATTTGAGCCGTATATATAACCAGGTCATATAAATTACTGTTATAAACATCATTATACAATTAATTGAGGTAATAGTATCCTCAAAAGAACAACCCTAGGTTCTTTGAGTAAGGGCCTAAAGGTGGCCTCCCAAAGAAGAGGTAATAATTTTACTCAACCTATTAAAATTTATTAATTATTATATCTATTATAAATCTGATGTATTTTTCAAAAAATTGTAACATATGAATCCTCAACATACTAAAACTTTATAAGGATTATTAAAACACCATTACACACACTCATTCAAATAAAATTATATGTGAAAGTATCACTTGTGCTTACATATGTCTTACCATCTCCATATAGAGATACAATTAATTTCTCATAATTATATTTTATAGATGGGTGTTATGATGTTTTTAATATTTATATATGATAATTATGATATAATTACACTTATTTGATTATAATATAACATCTATCTTATTACCTTCAATATCATTTGAAAATGATAACGTCGTTCGTTCTTACGTGTTGATAACCACCTAAATAAAGAGATACGATTTGTTTTCATTTATACTTTATGTAGATGATGATGAGGAATTATTGGATGAATATATATTATTATAATGATATAATAAATACCATATAAATTTTAATTAATATGTACCTTTTTTCCATCTATTGAAAAATGAAAACCACATTCATGCGTATATAAAACCTACCATCTCTATGAATGGTGTAATTAATTTTTTTATCACTATAATTGACGTATGAAACCAAATAAATATATAATGAATCTATATGATGTTTATAAATTGATTAATATATGGTTAATAATGTATCTATAACCAAATTATATGGTCCTGGACTACCAAACTGAAACATGCCAAGAAAACAAAGTACTTATTCATGAGAACAATAATTTTAATAACAAATTATTATTCAATGGGGGATAATATGTCCTAAAATAATAAATGGGTTAATAGATATTAATATATTTATGGAATAAATTTATTATAAATCCATATTTATTATAAAGTAGGTTTGAATGTGATCAAGAAAATTAGAAAATTGAGGTCAAGGATTTTCATCTCACATGTGTTTTCGTGGTAGAGAAGTTATATTCCCAACATGTTTATTTTAAATATTTCATATAATTCCTAGGAATTTAATTTATTATTATTTTCATAAAATTATTAGATATAAATATCCATTTAAGATTATTTTTTTCATGGGAATTACTATTTAGAAGTTACCAAAGTGGTGAAGATTTTATTTCACAATATCACCAATATTCAAGATTATTAATATTTATGTCTCTAAATGGGAATATTTTTATTTAATATTCATAGTTTAAAAAAATTAAATAATAATTTTAATATTATTATATTATTTTTATGTCATTTTATCACATGTTTTAATTAGTACACAATTGTTTGAAAGAAATAGTTTTGTTGTTTTCTGAACAATGCACTTTGTGAATTTGTTGAGAAAAGTATAGAAGGACTGCTTTTTAACTCATATTTAATGAACATAATAAAACATATTCAGGAAAAATCAGTGATTTTAAAAATTAATTATAATTTTAAAAGCTTATTTTCAACTAATATATTTATTACATGAATAGTTTTTATATTTTAAAATGTATTTTTTTAATTTAAATGTTTATTTTCCTCAAAAGGTTATAACGATATATTAATGGTATATCTACTCATCAATGGAAATATAAGTTGATTAATATTATTATTTACTGGGGTTATGTACCACGTATAGTATACTTATCATTTCAATGGTTGGATTACGATTATGCTTAAAAAAAATTTGAAACCTGTTTCCGTGGATTATGATGTGAGAAAATGTTTATGGAACCCATTTATTTTCACAGGTTTTGATATAATGAATTTATTTTGACCTTTTGGTAAAAATGTATGATTTTTCATTATTTTATTTGTAGTACCTATGTCTCCCTACAATTCATCAGTAAAATATGGATAACTCATGAGGTAAATATGTTATATGTGAACATGATTTTCATGTTATTAATGTAGAACGTATATATTGTTTTTAGGTACATAAGTTTATGTATAAAATTGGATTTCATATCCATAAGATCATTTTTTTAAATATATTTCATTTCTATGCGATCATGTATGGACATAATTTTATGATTTTAAGTTTATGTGAGGGTATGTTTTTATGTCATTTACATAATTAGTGAACCTTGTTTTATTTATATATGTTTACAACATTATATGTTTATATATATGCAATAATTACATGTATTATGCCAGTCATATCCCATTATATCTCATATTATTTCATACCATTATTATTTATTTCTTATAAACATTAAATATTTATTCCATGACTCAATATGATGATATATGATATGCGTGGTGTTGATTTAAAATGTTAAGCTCATGTTATGCATTTATAATCATTGACATCTCCCTTGTTTACCTGTACCTAGAATCTGAGAATGTAACACACAATGAATTTAAAATAATATTGTTTTCTAAAATATAATATATGATTAAAAACATTGTGACTAAATTATAATGTTACACCCTGAGACATTATGATGTATTTCTTTAATATAATTTCGATCTATTAGATAGCTTGAGTAACACACCACCCTGTACCTAATTAAACTGTAATGTTGTATAAAATTTTATATCTGAAATAAAATTTGGTAGATAAGAAAAATACTGACAAAATTATAAAAATTATGGTAATATATTGATTATAAATGAAAAAAAAGATTCATTTGAAAGAAGGAGAAATGTTTTCTAAAAACAGTATTTTTTTCTAATGGGTTGTTTATTCATGCTTTGAATGCATAATGTAAAATTAAATTTTAATATTTATATATTTTTTTTTAATATACGAAATTTATTTTTGTAAATTGGGCTATCAAAACTATCTTAGGGTTAATTATTTGAGAATTTCTTCAAATCATTATTTTTCAATGAATAGTGAAAAAACTAATTTTTATTTCAAATCCCTTTTAATTTATATAATTTAAAGTATTAAATTATATGTTAATATTACTTTTAAATTAATATTTTTTCAATTATATTATAATTTAAATAATTTATGCCATTTTTATCAATTTCGTATTGATGTTTTATATTGAAACTTTTTATACTTATGGGATTTTTCTATTTGTAAATCGGTATTTTTCATCGTTTCTGTGGGTATAATTTTAGTTTGGATTATTCCAATTAGGTCAATTGATTTTTAAAAAATGGATTAAATTTTTTTAATTATAATATTTTATATTACTTAATATGGTTAACTAATTTTTTTTACCATTTTGAAAAGAAAAATCATTATAACATTAATTATCACTGTTAAGGTTAAAACCGATTGACTATGGGGTTAAACTAAAATGATAATGGTTAAAATGACCTAAAAAAATGTAAAAAACCAATTATCCACAAGTCATTAATACTTATAACCTATAATGGAATATTATTACCCTTTTTTAGTCTTTCATGAATTATAAAAATGTGGGTTAAATTGAATCTTATGAAGACATCCATGTTTTTGCACTACCACACTTATAAAAGGACACCCCTCCTCCCCTATTCACACTTCCAAATCCATTTAGATCAAGAAATAACTACCAAAATCCCTTCATCATTCCAATAACAACCTCTTACAGTCTTTTATTTTATCATAAATCTATCCTTGGAAGGATTTTAGTGTTAACCTAAAGAGGTTTCTAAAGAATAGGTAACATTGTTAAATGAGCATTTTAATTTCCCTTCTTCTTGAAAATATTTCAAATATTATTATAAAATTATTATATAATAACACCATCATAATCAATATGATAATATAATATTATTATAAGGTAATAAACTATATCCATATGCTCTTTCATCAAATGTTAAACAAATTCGTCAATCATTTGTTTGGAAGACTACCGCATCATAAATAAATGTAATTTGTTTTCTATAACCATATTTAAACTCTTGATATAATGATGGATTTAAGATATTTATATGATATTTAATATATTATTATACTTATTTAATTATAATATCACTCTAAATTACTTACTTTTCAAGTTATTTAAAATATGATAACATCGCTCGTATGTAAGGTAGACTGACCCCTCATGAAGCGATGTGATTTATTTTTTACTTATTCATTAAATGGAATGTAATATTGGGGAATTTAATGAATATTTTTGGTATATCTGAAATTATATTCATTTCATAAAATTAATATATTTCATACTTTTATATTATGTTATTCATTAATGAAATGATATCATCGCTCGTGCATATATATGACCTACCGTCTCCATGAAGTGATGCAATTCATTTTCCTTGTACAACCTTAAAGGATTATTTATTAAATTTTTATAATGTGAAAATATGATATTTACAACAATAATATAATTATATATATTATGTATGTATATCAATTTCAAAAATAAATAAAACTTTCATGAAAAAAAACAGAAGAGAAAACAAGGCAATTAACTCTCAAAACAATGAAAACAATGAAATATTATTAATAAATGAGTGGTAAAATGTTATAGTAGAATAATATATGATATTATAATTATGAATATGAGTATATTATAAATTAATATATTTATTATAATCACTATAAATGTGGTTAAATCATGTTTAATAAAATGGAAATGGGAGGTAAGTTACATTATCTCAATTTCCATTCATTGAGGAAAATTTTAATGTCACACCACAATTTTTTATATGGTGTATATAATGATAACTTTACATTTAATTAGATGAATTATTTATAATGAAATTTATTTTTCGTTTTTCTTGATTTATTTCATCTCATGGTATTTTAATTTAAAATTACCAAATGTTAAATAAGTTCTATACTCATTTTTTCAATGGGTTATATGACTTAGTTATTGTGTTTGGAATTATACAATTATATATGCAAATAATTTTAAATATATTGTGTTTTTTTTTTTTGCATTTTATACACAAAATATATTCATTTATTAAATATCACTTTATAATTATGATAATTTTTAGGGGTTTCGTCAAAATTTCCATTTCATTGAGTCAAATTTGTTAATACGAACCTATTAATTTTTATGTGGTTTATATACTTAATATTTTACAAATTTAATATGAATAAATATTTTACTCACAATGAAATATTTTTCATTAGATTTTTATTCTTCATTGGGTTATAATTTGAAATTTACCAAAGGGGTAAAACATTATTGTATAATTTCATTTTATTTTGTAATTGTTTACTTTTAATAAATCACTTTATTTGATTATTCTTCATTGGACACTAATTTATCTTAAATAACTATATTGTTTTATGATGTATATGATTATTTTCTAAACCATCTATCAAATTTATAAATGGTGTTTACATTTAAAGTAATTTGATTAATTGGGGAAATATTGATAAATATGTATCGTTTACATAATACGAATAATTATTGACAAGTCATATTAATTCATGAATCAGAAATAATATTTGAAATATGGGGTATAATTTTGAGATTAATATATGTATAGATCCCAGTTATAGATATCCCCTTGATGCATTGGTAGACTCACGAGATGAATAAATTTTCAATACTTAGTTAAATGTGTTTCTCACGTATACCTACCGATCATATTTAAATTGTCTACTAAAATGTACTGGAATTAGAGGTACGAAAATTCATAATATAATAAAAAAAATTAAGAATTTTTTTCATAAATAATTCATTAATTTTTATCATTGATACATTCAATATGATATTATATCTGGATGCATTTCACCCACTATTTCGTGATTAAATGGAATGAGTTTTTAGTTATTTACCTTTCTATATTAACAACGTCTTATCTAATCATGATATCCATGATGATTATTAAATAAAATGTGTGTTTAGACTTTTTACGTTTAGTTATTGACTATTATTCATTTACTCATGATAACTTCAAATTTATCTCACTCTTACAGAGCCTTTGAGATTACCCTTGATTGGTTTCCATTCCAAGGAATCTTGGGAGTTTATTATGAATGATACACAAGGATATTCTAAAGGGAATAATTATATTCTCAAAAACATATTATATTGTCATTTTTAATTAAAATTTAATATGAAAATCATGTATGTGTATATTTTACCAAGACTACTAAGCTACTAAATCCTTTGGGATGTGATTCCTTATGTCTTATGAAAATTAAATAAAGTGGACATCGGCTCCAGGATAATGGAAACTAGGTCATTACAGTTTGTATCAAAGAATGTTTAAGGGAAAACATGGGAACTAGATTTAGAAAAACATATATTATGGATGACAAACCTCTAATAAAATTTTAGTATAAGTATATAATAATATCCTAATGTTTGGTAATGTATTTATTATATGGTTTTTAGGAAAATAAATCGATGTATTTGTAATACATATGGATTTCATTCTGGAACAGATGTACCTATGGGTAATAAATCTGAAAAAGGTATATTTGGAATGGCTTGAGTGTTACCTATTACATGATAAATGGAATTAATGTTCACCTATTTGGAAACACTTGAGGGATATGATATGGATAATCCACATTTTATTTTCAATAAATTTTGTGGGATTTGAAAAGATAATTAGAATGAATAACCATGATTAAAAAAATGAACCCATGATTTAAAAGATCATGTCATGATTTAGACATATTATAATTGGATTTTCATGATTATGTAGTTTCCAATGGTGATTACTATTTCTCACAATATGTTTATTGGTTTAGTTAGTGTCTAGAACAAGACGGAATCATGTTAGCACTAAATATGAAATATATTATGGTATCTTTGAGAAACCTAATGGGATGATGAAAAGAGTGAGATATATTGAGACTATAGCTAATCAACTATCATAAAATATTATTACCAACCTATACCTTAACAATTATCACACTCAATAAATAATAAAATGATAGATTTCTCTAATAACTCTAGTGGTGGAGAGTGTGGTGGAAGAAGGCTCAATTACCTTGATGTCACAAATGTGGAAAGATACACCCGTGATGGTGTATCAAAGAAATAGGAAAATGTTTTCTGTGTGGAAAATAATTGAATAACGAAATTAATTTCCAAGTAAAAAGGAAGGGTATGATGGATGGAAATAAATTTCATCCTAGGGATCCAATTATAGTTCTTTTTTTAAATCTGGGAAACCTGGGAATTATCTGGGTCAATCTAATATCTTAAAGGTTAACCCCTAGACCATAGAATAAAAAATATAAAAATAAAATGGGAGAAGTATTTTTGAATTGGGATTCTAGAATTAATTTTTAAAATTATTTTTATTATTGGTATTTTCATTATAACAATCATGAATGATCTAAGGAATTTTTTAAATTTTATAAGCATATATGTTTGAATTTATCTAATAGGTATGGATACCGTCATGGGTTTTTTTAGAGGTTGTCCATATGTTCAATGTGTTAATAAATTTTTTTATAGTTTTTCATACATTAATATAACATGATTATTTATATTTAAAAAAACATATATGGGGATAAAATAAATTGGTTTAGTATATGAAAATGTTATTTGATGAAGAATGTGGATAATTAGTTTATCAAATTATTATTAAATTTATTGGTATCCTTTATAGTTTATATTTTTTTTATGTTTTATTAATTATGGGTTATGATATTTTGGGATCATTATTGAAATTATATTTCATGGTTTTTGAAAAAGAAAAACCCACATACCATGTGACAGCCATTCACATCCGATAATTCTATAGGTGTTGAACCAACAAGAGAAAGATGAATATGGTTTAGCACCTACCACTAGCCTATGGGATTTTGTGTTAAATATGTCATTGTTTTAAATTAAAATATTTTATTAATAAATATTAATAGGGAACCATTGGTGATACTATTGAGGATTATATATTATTATCTTGTCATAACCATATTGGTTTTAGAAAATATTTAGAAATATTCATAAAGACATGTCACTATTTTTTGAATATTACAATCCATTAAAAGTTAATTTTATTAATCCATTTATAAAAAAATCACTTTGGATATTCCCTCTATAATTTAAGAGATGAAGTGAATATTTAACAAAACACAACCGGAGGATGAAATTATTCTTATGGAATAAAAATATATCACATAAGTATATCTATTTATAATCTCTTAAAATAAAATTATTCATAAACATTATGAAACATATCTTGAAACAAAAATTTTACCAAATTACCTCTATATCCTATGAATGAATATTCTTTTGAATCCTAAAAAAAGTATGGTTTTGTGGTTATCGAATTTACTTGGTTATTCAATTTCTTGTGATCAATGACTTCATTCAAAATCCATCATTCCTTGGTCATTACACTTTTCTTCGAAGTATATATATTTACATAACATGTATGTTCTCCTACATGAAAACCTTATTATTTGTTATTATATATTACCTTTCATATTTATCATCCCCTATTTTAAATTGATATTTAGTTATACCTTTTAAGGATGTGATGTTTTAAGTAATGGTATTTACAAATGTCAAAACCTTGATTACCGAGCTAAAATTTAATTGTGACTACAAATTTTATTGAAGGTGCGAAGAATATAATACCTCAATATTTTAGATTTAGAATATTGAGTTATATAGTGTATATGAAAAACAATAATGATCATTAACAAGAATGTAACACATCAAGAATTTTTAATATATTTATTTTTAAACAAATTTGATCTCATTAATAGCTGGCGGAACATAGTACCCCAACTCTAAATAAATTATAATATACTATAACATTATAACAGTTCCATTGAAGTGGTGGGTGTGAATAGAAATACATCAATTATGAAAAATTTGGTCATATATTGATTATAAATAAAATAACAATCATATAAATGAAAAATAATTGTTCTCTAAAACTATAGTTCTTTTAATGTGTAGTTTAATCTCACTTTTCACACATAATTTACAAATAAATTTTAATTTTTTTAAAAAATTAGTTTAAAAAATAAATAATATTTTTAAATATTCATATCAAAAAAATTATTATAAATTTTTGGGATTTTTTTGAAATGATTCATTTTTTGATAATTAGTGAAAATAACAATTTTTATGGAAAACAACCATTTCTTTTAAATAATTTACACAACTAAGTACAATTTTAAAAGAAAAAAAAGTGATGTAATATTGAAATTTTACAAATTAAGTTTATTGGAATATATTTAAAATTAAAATATTATTTTAGAATCTTTGATACATAGGATAATTTTCTCTTAGGAATCCCACTTTTTTATCACATCTGTTGGTGTAATGTTAAATTGGATTTTACCACTTCTGTGATTTGGATTATGAAAAATGGAAAAAAAATTATATTATTTAATAATTTAAAATTTATTTTTAAACATTATGATTAGTGCTATCAGAAAAAATTAATTATTGTGGTTAAGGTAAAAACATATTTATCAGGGGTTCAACTATAAATATCTGGGATGAAATGACTTACAAACTTTTCCAAACCCCATAATTTGGAAAACTGTAGTACTTTTCACTTGTAAGGTTCTATAATGATTTATTTTTGAATCTTGTGTCTTGTAAATATATGGGTGTAATTGAATTATTTCAAAACGTCCGTCTGTGTCTTCTCACCCCTCTTATAAAAGGTTTCCCCCTATCCTCCCCTCTTCACACTACCAAATCCATATGGTCCTACAAGACCTTCCAAAAAACCTTCTTTATTCCTATTTCAACATCATAGATGTCATGACCCATCCCTTGGGGACCCTTTCTTTATTAACGCATGCACACCTATGATAATCCAAGTGAAGTCGACTAGTGCTGAGTAGGCATATCCCACAAATGGGAGGCATTTTCCTAAGTACCCGTACACAAGTAGTAGACTCCAAGACATAGTGGACAGAGAGAGAAAACCCAATGTAATGAAAATTCATGCATACAATTAAAACCCAACAATAGATTATGACAGAATGTAAAGCAGTAAAGTAAAATCCGGCCAAAATACAAGCCCTCTAAAAGAATGAAAATTGAAAAGTCTGACAGTTAAACATGGTTACTAAAGTAGCTGTAGGAAGATTTCAGAAACCCCTCAACTCTTATGATCTCACAAGACACCATGTGGTATTATTACTTGTCTACCTAGGAATCCACCAAAGTTTTAGTCAACTATACAAGACACTACACATGTGGGAAAATCCCTTAAAGGTGTGAGTAAAACAATAATCAGTAGGACACCCCAAAAACCACAAAGGAAAACCGTAAGGGAAAATTTTCAGAAGGTACAGTCATCTCTACATAGTTATATTCCAAAAAATATACCAAGAACATATATATATATATATATATATATATATATACTCTTCTTAGGAACTAAGAATAATGAGGTTACTGCCTTATAGCCAACAAGAGGATTCCTGTCACAGGTTTGAAGGCTATCATATAAAACTCAGAGATTGTACTCCATGATCTCAACCACCCTATATGGAACCCATATGAGAGGTATGATCCATCAAGAATAACACTATAATTCCTAATGGTACCTTCGATAGAACTTGCTCCATCAAAAACATCATACTAGGCCCATCTCTCTTGCTCATCACCAGATGTTCAATAATCATTGTCTTACGACCAATGCAAGAATAAGGAAATCCAAGTGGAGAAGCCCACCCTCACCACTATACATATATGAGGGAGACCTAATCATGACCATCTCATGAAACCACTATCACAACGATAATGAGTGACACACACATCATTCCATCGATGGAGAACTAGATTCTATCTAGGAATCAGTTACATAAAGTGGATGGGCCTGCACCTCATAACTATGTTCAACAGCCGAGGGAGATCCATCTCTAATAGATGACCTGCCCCCGACATTTCATTGGAAGGGGGAGTGCAACTCTATATGTTAGGACCTATACCCTGATCCCACAGGTGAGTACAACTCATGATGGACTCAAACTCTGATCCCATAGGGGAGTATGACTTCAAATGTTGTGGACTCATACTCTATCAAGTTGGGGAGTACTACTTAGTGATTACAAGACTCGTGGATAGGTACGATAGGGGAGTAACAAATCTATAAGTTATTGTGTGGAGGACCTACACCCTAGAAAAAAGGGAGTACCAAATCCTATAATAGAGTACCCGAACCCTACCCGATAGGGGAGTACTGTCTATATGTATGGTAGATATGGAGGTCCCGCACCATTGTCATATAGTGGAGTACCAACTACATGGAATGAGGACCCGCTCCATGGTACCACAGTGTAGTACCTAATATTCCTTCAAAAACATAACTAGTAACACACAATATATTCCTTCAGGGGAGTAACAACCTCAGAAGAATCTACCAAATGAAAACAAACCCTCCCCCATGATGTGGGGAGTCATATATTTATTAAACATGCCAATTTCTGCTCATCCATTCTAGTACCAGGAATACCTACTCCTAAAACAATTAGGTCTTTTATAAAATAAAAAAATATATCACTTGGGGTTTATCAAAAGTAAAGTCTCATAATAAGGATCCAAATGTTGCAGGAGGTTCATCAATCAAATACTATATTTTAAAATTATGGGTATTTTACCGAAAGGGACCTATTAGGCCCATGGTCTTCCAACCTGACATGGTTCAATGAGTCTGAGTTTAACTGCCAGTTCAACCAAACCCACTAGGCCCGACTAGTTCTGCAGGCCCCACCTGCCCCGGTTGGGCTGATTAGTTCAGACCACTGGGTCACCCCACATCTTGGTTAACTCAGTCTGGACCATATCGCATGGGCCAATTTTTTATAGCATGCAGCTTGGCCACATGCTGCCTCACATGGAACATGGGGCGCAACACCACCGCATCATCAAGCTAGTCTGCACACATGGACCAGGATTCTCTTATGATGTCTGCTGACCACATGCCAGTGTCCTGAAGCGGTGGAGCCGCGTCACCAGCCCACTCTGATGTGGCCCTATCGAAACCCATAGTTTATCCTCCATGGGTTCCTATGGATGCCACGATGGGAGAATAGATTCCACTTCCCCATCAAATGACATCCACCGGTGCCGGTGCACCGGTGGGTTCTTCAGCGGGCCAGCAGATGTGATCTGGTGGCCTATTCTTGGATTCAGATGATGATCCAAAATCCTTGTGTCACCATATTCACTAAAATGGGATCATAATCATTCCACTATCCATCCTAGTTCCATGTATTTTGAGTTGAAAAATTTTCCACACCTCCTTGATCCGTTCACCATAATATTTATCGCACCTTTGTCCTGCCACAACCATCCCAGGTCCACAGTATCAGATCATTTCACCAATAAGTGAGTGTGCAATGATCAATTGATAGGTACATGTCGAGTTGCAGTACAAATGAAGAAATCGTACAACTTATGATGAATTGGGGTAGAAAAAAACAAGGAACAAAATAGTAATGATCCTCGATTAATTTTTGAGTCAATATTGATTAATCGCCATTAGAACAATAATTGAATAATCCACAAATAATCACCAAGATTAATCTTCTACTAAAACTCCACAAAGATAACTCCCATACCAAAATACACATGACCGATGAATAAATAAGATTGTTAATTAATTAATGTTCACTTTAAATAATATTAATAGGAAAAAATCACAAAATAAACAACCTCCCTACCTAGAGTTTTGATCAGTCGGTGTTGGGGTTCGATTGTGGATCATCGATCCTTGATTCATTGG
This sequence comes from Viscum album, assembly GCA_963277665.1. Classification (NCBI taxonomy): domain Eukaryota; kingdom Viridiplantae; phylum Streptophyta; class Magnoliopsida; order Santalales; family Viscaceae; genus Viscum; species Viscum album. The sequence goes on from OY728139.1 coordinate 855,415,607, forward strand.
ATCCACTACTCTATAATCTGCATTCTGACCTTGATCCATCAATCCATTGGAATTCTTCAGAGGGTATCCTTCTTATTGCCTTAAAGGCTTCTAGGGATATGGAAATAAACCTATAAATTCTGATAATAGACATAATAATTGAAAACCCATGATGCACCAATAAAATTAATTTCATCAACTAATTTTTATGACGATTGCGTCAAAAAAATAACTTTCACACTCGGCCCATGCCGGTTGAGGTTAACCCCCTCCAAGGGAAAATTACTTTTTCCGGATGCAAAAATTCCCTCATATTTTTGATCTGGGAATATTTTTGAAAGATAATAAATTTCAAATTTCACCACCCATGTAATTTTAATTAAAAACTGAACTTTATTCAAAGATTTATTATGGCAACACTGGGTCTCATAATGGAACACCATCTCAGCATACGGTCTCATAATTTTTTCAAATAATTTATAAAAAAAATTCAGTAAAGATATTGTTCATTAAATTAGAAGAAATATTTTATAACAAATACAATATAGGAAGTATTTTTGTGAAAATTTAATAAAGTTGTTCGTAGAAAAGGTAGAATTCTTAAAGAAGGGTTTTTATTTTTTCTAATTTCACAAAAAAATACTATAAATTATTATATAACAATGTAAGTATATTATATATAATTATATTTTATTATTATATGTAGAATACCTATATAATTATCTTCTTCCATCAAATTTGAAATGAAACTATCCATTGTTTCTACGACGTACTACCACCTCGTGAACCGATGTAATTATTTCTCCCTCACCACTTGTATAGGATAGATATAGTGATATAATTAATATATTTGTTTGATATTTATGAAATTTTTATACATATATAATTATAATATCACAGATAACTTATTACTTTACTTGCCATAAAAAATATCATAATGTTGCACGTGTGTACGATGGACTACCACTACACGAAGAAATGTGATTCTTTTTTCACATACGATTTATATGTAAAGTAATAAAGACTAATTTAAATATTATATGTGATATATTATAAATTATTTTGAATGCTAAAAATCATTCAATAAACTAATTTATTACCCTATCACTCGTTAATGGAATGATATCATTTATAGTGCGTAAGTTCAATCTAAAATCCTTGTGAAGTGATGCGCTTCATTTTCCATGTAAAAAATTAAGGAATAGTTATAAAAATGTTAATAATGATTCAATATGATAATAATTAAATTAATATAATTATATAAATATGGAACTATATTCTACAACTATGATCTGGAATTTTAATGGAAAATCACCCATAAGAGAAAAAGGGAATTAAGACACGGAACATTGAAAATAATAAAATATGATTAATAAACTAGGAGTAAAATGTTATGAGAAGATCAAATATTATGTTATAAATATTAATATTGATTTGGTATAACTTAATAACAATCTTTAATCCTTTATATAATATGCTAAATATCATTCATCTTAATGGATGTGTGAGGTAACAGACTTCGTCTCAATTTCCCTTCAGTGAGGAATATTGTATTGTTATGGATATAAGTTTTTTTATATTGTTTATATACTATCCCATTTTCATGGAATATCATTAATAATTAAGTCCTTATTTTTTTCAATTTTTACATTTAAGTAATTCATATAAGGGTATTTGACATGAAAATTACTTAGTACTAATTAATTTCATAACTCAATTTCTTTTCATTAGGTTATATTACCTCTTCATTGTGTTAGACATTGTAAGAATATATGTGTAAATAAATTTGAATATACAATGTTATAATGATAAATTTTATGAGGATACACATTTTATACACATAATTTAATCATTAATTAACTCTCATGTAAGTGTTATGATTTTTGTAAGGTATTTCATCTCAATTTCAATTTCATTGAGACATGTTTGATAATACGATTTTATTTTCATTTATGTTGTTTATATACTAACCCATTGATGTTTTTAATATTAATAAGTATTTATCAATTATGATTAATTCTTTTTCATGTTTATTCTTCAAGGGGTTATAATTTAAAATTTACCGAAGAAGTAAAAACATTGGTCTTCAATCGCACCTTCTTTGGGGAGTATTTACATGATATTAAAACAAAAACTTTCATATGATAATGTTTCACTATAAAATACATTTCTATTAAATATAAACATTATTTTATGATGGGTATGATTATTTCCTAAATTTTATATTATTTTTATATATAATTGTTACTTAGAATGTTAAATAATTAATCAGAGAAATATTGAAAAATCCATATCCTTCACTCAAAATGTATATTTGGTGATAAGGAATATTGATTCATGAATTAAATATATTATTTGATATATAAGGAAATATTTTTACATATAGATATTGGTGGGTATCATTTATAGATATACCCTTGATGCATTAGTAGTATAATAAGGAGAATTAGTTATCTAGCATTAGTTAAAAGGGTTTCAGATGTATAGTTACCTTTATGTTTTAAACTATCTTGTGAATGGTCTTGAAAAATGCCATATATCATGAAATCCAATGAATAATAATTTCCTTATTCATGAATTTAGTTATTTTTATCTATGAGATTTTCCTAATGATATTATATCTAGATGAAATTTATTCTTAGTTTATTGATTAAATGGCATATGTTTTCGGTTATTAACCATTACATGTTGATTATAATTTACCTAACCATGATAGTTATGTTATTTATTAAATGGAATGTGTTTTAATAGATTTACCTTTAAATATTGATTTTTTTTATTATTTTTCATTTACTCATGATAGTTTCATCATTATATAACTAATACTCAAAATTTAAGATCACCCTTATTTTTTTCCATTCCCAGGATTCTAGGAAGGGTACTACGAATGATATGTAATGATATTCTATAAGGAATAGTTATATTCCAAAAAAATTTGTTTATTTTTTTGTTCAAATGTAATATCAAAATCATGTTTTTATCTATTTTACTAAGAGGACTAAACTATTTATTACTTCCAGATGTGATTCAATGTTTCTTATGGTAATTTAATAATGATGACACCAAATCTGGTCTATCAACGATGGGGTTGTTACATAGATCACCCTATCTTATGTTTCCATTCCATAGGTTATAAATAATGGTTTTATAAGTTATATTTCTATGAAGAACTTAGTGGGAGATGATAATGATCATTTATGAACAAATTTTTTTGTGTCTGTGTTTCCAAATAAACTATTCCTTTATGATTCTTTCATAGATAGAAATATTATGTAATGAATATTCATCTATTTGGATGTAATATCGATATTTTAAAAGTATGAGTTATAATTTATTTTTGTTTTATTGGTTCATTAAAAATAAATGTAGTGTGTAAAGAAAGATATGAAAGAAACTATATTTATTTAAAGAGAAATATATCATAAAATCTTAAGTCATAAAATATATAGATATATTAATGAATTATTTGGAAATTTCAGAGTTTAACCTTTACAATGATGGAATTATAAGATTTAAGAATTCAATATGTGTAACTTTAAACAAAAAGATAATTTTTTACTATCCATCTCAAAATAAAGAATATAAATAGAGATATAAATAATAATTTCAATTTAGAAAACATGATTAAACATAATTTGGGTTAATCAGATAATAGAATATCCCTTATTATTTAGTATTTTTTTGGAAAAATGATAATGACTAAAAATTCCTGAAATAAATTTCTTTAGCAACTGTTATGTCTTATAACAAAATAAAGGGTAATATTCTCTATAAATTTTTGAAATAAATGCAATTGAAAACTAATATTTATTATAAAAAATATATTTTCTTTATAGTATTACAAAAGACAGTGAGGATGATGTCTCATTTTTAATTATATCTCCAACCATTTATATCCTATGGATACCCTTAATTATTTTCATCATAGAGAGATAATTTAAATTTAAAGGATAGAAATTATTTATGTTTGGGAAAATGTAACAACCCAAACAATTGAAGGCTCAAGGTGCAAGACAAAGGCTTTTTCTTAAATTAGAGGTATCTATCTTTTTTATCTATTTTGAGTTTCATTCTACCTTAACATCCTAAAAATATTCATTAATTTTAATAATATTATGAAATTAGTGTCATTACTATAATAAAATGTTGATATATTACTGTTACATCCATTTTTTACCTTATTTCCATCCTATGAGGAATGATAACACTGTTCGTGTGGAATTTCACCTTCACAAAGTGATGTGATTTTTTTCATGATGGTCATATATGGATGTTCATATGTATATGATTAATGAATATATATGTTATTTATGATATTATTATTATTCTTTAAATTTAGAATATTCTTTATTTGTATTTCTTTACACTCATTTTATAATAAAAATATTACATGAGCTTATGTAAAAACTACCATCTCCATGAAGTGATGCAACTAATGTTCCATCAACAACATATATGAATGGTTATAAAAGAATATATAATGAACAAATATTATAATTATAATAGTATTATGATTATTTATATTGAAAAATACTGAACAATGTGCAAGGGTTTGAACTTTCAAACAAAAACATGCTTAGAAAATGGAATCTTTTCACCTAAATGTTGAATTTACTAAAACAATATTTATAAATGGTTTAATGGAAATTATATTGGAATTTTATATTGTATTAATGTTATGAATATGGTTTATATATATATTTTTAATAAAAATTAATATATTGTACATGATCCTAAGGATAGGTATGAAGAAATATAAGGCTTGAGATAATGATTTATGTTTTAATTGAACATCTTTTCAAGATTATCTTTGTTAAATTTAAAATGTCAGAAATAATATGATATGAATCCTTAAAATCCAACATACATTAATAGATATTTTAATGTAATTTTAATATATTATTTATTCTTTACTCTCTCTTTTAACTAAAATTATATATAAAATGTATTACGAAAAGATGAACTTATTTCTTTTTTTATAATGAACATTTTCATCAATGTCACTATTTTTTAAAATTATTTCAAGAATGTTATTTTATACAATAATATTAATATTTAAATTAATTTTCACAAATTTTACTCTCACTTAAAATTTTTGAATGGAGTTTTCATTTATTTTTCTAAATGTGGTATATTTAAACTTTTTGCTAAAATTATGAAAGATAAAATTATATAAATATTTAATTCAGAAATGAATATTACTAACATCATGAAACCTATTTTATTTTAACATTTAATTTAAAAGAATTATTGTTATTTGAAAATAAATTATTTTTTAAATAACATGTATTTATTTAATGTTCAATACATTGAAAAAATAATATTTTCATTATTTTATTGATTTTATTAATTTCCATAGGGTATTTTATGATGACTTGAAGATTTTTTATGATCTAGTGGAACACATATGATGGTTTTTATTTTTTGATGATTCTGTCTATTGATGACTTATAATGAATTGGATAATTATTGATATCTCATGAGATAATATATAATGTAATTGGGAGTGAACCCAATTCATTATTTGATATTTTTTACTATGATAGTCTTGGGAGTTCACGGTAACTAATGAACAGATGGAATGTGGAGTGAACCCAATCCACGATAGGACTTTATCCACTATGATAGTCATGGATTTGAACATTGACTAATGAAATGTTTTTCTATGCTTATTATTGTTCCAAAACTCCTATGGAATGTTATTATACTTATTATATTCCCTCATGGATCGTGATTTATTAATAATAATTCCCCACATTTATGAAAGATATATTTTGAAATACTAAACCATTTTTAAATTAATCATTAATTTTTATTTATTTATAATTGGGTATGACATTTATACAGTATGATTATGCTCTCATACCCTTATTCTTATATTATTGATAACACTATAGATAATCATTACTTTTGTACGATGTTAAATGGACAAATATTTATAAATCCCAAACTATGATACTCGTTTAATTGAAACATAGTATTAGGAAAGTTCAGGTTTAAACCCATAGAGATGAAAAAATTTGTTTTATTATATTTTTAAAAGATTTATATTTATTAATTTTGAGAAAAAGGTGAGAAATTATTGATTGGTAAAATTTAGAAAACTAGAGAGGAAAATAAACAACATAAAATTGATTGGATTTTAAGAATATTTTGAAATAGTGATGGGTTAATATAATATTGAGGTTAAGGTGAAATTTTATTTTAGAATATAGATTGATTAATTCATGATTGGTGTTGGAGTTAATATGAGGATGATCCAATTACCATGGTATCCCTTTCTAAACAAGGAAACACTCAATTTCCCGTTGTCTGGTAATTTAGGCTGTTGTCGAATCAAGTTTGTCTTTATACCATATGTTAACATGATTTCCCTTAAAAAATGAAAATGGTCAAGACTTCTTAAGTGTTGTTAGTTGACCAATATTAAATTTTACTTTTTATTTAATTATAAATCTTAATTATAAATAAAAATAAAAGGATTATAATATTAATATATAATTACAAAAAACCAAATACATAAATAAAATAATGAAATTAATCTGATTCACCTTCCCCATTAAGTATCATTACCCTAGCAGAAGGCTGGTTTACCACCCTCATCCTAGTAATGAGATTATAAGAGGGGAAGAGCAATAAAAATAAATTCATTAAGTAAGATAGATAAATAAAATTTAGAGTGAAAACATCTTATGTCTCAAATTCTTCTCTCGAGCCAAATATTAATATTTTCAAGTAGAAGAAATCCGTCTATTTTTCGGAATTTTTTGGGATCCACCCGACCCATTACATGACGTGTAATAATATTACACATCGTATAATCTTGATCTGAAGTTAGTTTCATGATTTTTTTGATATGCATGAATCATGTTTAAAGACACTGACCATTGAATCATGTCAAGATGTGTAAATGTGGATCATGACATTTAATAGCTTTAGTATTTGGAAATTTACAACTTGGATCATAGTCTAGGGAATGTCACGAACAGATACTACATATCATGTACTAATGATCTAGGATTTGTATTTTCTTTTTTTTCTTAGTTTTCTATCTTCTATTCCTTTTTAAAAATTTGTATCCCATTGCAATTCAATCTCATCGTTTAAAGAGTCTTTTTTATCCATTCATTACCCATTTTTGTTCATTTTCCAATTTTTCATTGTATCCTTCCATAGAATACAATACAGGTAAATTTTCTCAACATTTCGAAAAAATATTTATTTATAAAAAAACAATACATTAAAATAATATAAAATGTATTCATGGGTCATGCATATCAAATCCACCCACACATAAATTCTGTTATTCCCCCATCGATGGAATGTCAACATACTTCAAGGTAATCTTACCTTACCATGCCTCAAATGCAATTTTGATAAAAGTATTTGATCAAAAGGAAAATTAAATATTCATTCCTGAGAAGGTACAATTCATCGTAACATCAGTTTATAATGAAACCAACTAACCAAGTATCACACATGAAAATTCATTAAAACCTAATTTTCAATGAAACAATGAAACCTTGTATTTCAATTTTCCCATTTTGAAATAAAAAATCTCTTTAAATCATCCATTTAAATAAATTTAATTCATTATTAGTATGCATTAAATTTACAATTTACCTCACATGAATTTTTTCACTCATTATCATGGTAAAAATGAATAGTGAATTCAGAACATAACTCAAAAACATGTAACATACCATAGGCATGAAAATCATATAACATCACCACCATGTAAAAACAAAATCACAATTAATCATGAGCACTTAATCAATAAGGATCAAATGACTATAAGGTTTTAGTGTAGCTAGGTAAATGATCTGATAAGTAAATCTAAAAAGGAGGTTCAACTCTAAAGAATTTATCATGATATATAGAGATTAGCTTAATAAATTTATCCCTTTTCAAATTCTATATCTCTCTTCCCCAAAAACATCCAAAAGTGGGATCATGATTCATATAAGAAAAATGAATAAAACTACCTCTCTTTTTCTTTTTCTTATTTCCTATTTTTTCAAAAGTTATGTTCATCAAAAATCTCACAAGCATAACCTAACCACATCTAATCCAAAGATTTTCAGTCTGTAAAATGGTTATTTTTTATCCCCCCTCCCAAAACACAAACCATAATTTTTCAGTTTTTAAATATTTTCTAAAAAGATAGGTGAAAAAGATTTTAAAATGAAATATACATCGATTATCACCATATCATAATGAATTATACCCCTTAAAAATATCCATATTAATGTATATCCATGTATAGACTATAAAGCCCCTACCCCACATGTATTAGCTTAAATATTATGAAAAAACATATAGAGGAAGGTAGAAATGGATAAGATAGGCAGTAATATGGATCATCTTCTAAAAATATTGTTAATGGATTCTATAGGCATAAAAATGATTAATGATATATTGGTGTTTGGATAAAAGATATCAAACAGAGCACCATAATCATATTAAAAATGAATTTGTATAGTCATAGATTTGATAATATGTAGTGAATCCTCCAGAAGAAAAAATCGCCAATTTTCTCCATAAATTTTCTATAGAAGAAATTTAAAATATTTGATCAATGGATGTCTTGAGAATGAGATCAATTATTGGGACAATAAATCATGGAATTTATTAAGAATATTTAAATAAAAGAATATAAACATAAAAAATTCAAAAATATCCAAAGCTCATAAAAATTTAATTTAAAATGAGCAACATGCTCTTAAAAATTGTGATTTTTTAATTCCTAATCCACATTCTTATCACTACTAATTATTTTTCCCATTTTTCCCATTAAATTTATTGATAAAAATATAAATACATGGAATGTTAATTGTAATATAAAATTTATGTTTCCTAGATCATTTTATTAAATAATGAATCAAGTTAAGTAATTCAATTGAAAATTATAGTAATAAAATAATAAAATTGTCGGAGCTACAACTAAAAAATTCATAATTGAAATGCTTACCCCCCTTGTAATTTTTTTTCTAAAGTTTCTATATACATGTTCTTTTAGATTTATACCACTTTTGGTCTTGATGTTACTGCAAATTAGAAGTAAACAATTGAAATCATAGGACATTTTCAATGAATTATGAAATATTTAAAGCGAGATCTTGCACTCCCCTAGAAACATAAGATAACAGAAAAAATCAATTTTCCACCCAGTAGAACTTTTTTACCTTTGTTTGATCGACCTTACCTCAATCTGCTTTAGCTCTCATGATGGATGATTGAAAATTTTGTACCCACTTTAGATCAATGAATGGTCTTAGTTGTGTCCTATCCACACAGGTCATCCCTTTTCGTTCTTCTGTAAACATATTTATTATCCCTAAAGGTAGTATATTATTGATATCCATCGGACCAACCCAACATTTCTATCTCAATCATGATGATCTAAATGGATTTTCATGTATAATCCATACTTTTTGTCTTTTCTCATATATTATGAAGTCATTTTCTTCTTTGTTGTCTGCAGTATTTAGTTTCCCTTTCTTCTTTGGTCGAGAATCCTCTTCCTCAATAGAATCTATATCATGTACCTTGACAATATCAGTGAAATCCTAAAAAATTTATATTTCCCTTTCTCTAACCTCATTGTAATCTTGCACATCATAGTTCATCATTTCTTGGTGGATATTAAAACTAGTATGATCACTTATAACTCTCAGGCAGAGTTCTCCATTATGTACATCAATCAGCTCATACCCTATTGCTAAAAATGGTCTTCCCGAAATGAGTGGATTCATATCTTCTTCCATATCAAGCACCCAGAAGTCAATGAGAACGTATAATTTGTCGAATTTTATCAGGATGACATTGATTAATCCTCTTGGGGATTTTATAGTTGAATATACTAGATGAATAAGTACTCTTGTAAGATTTAGATGATTCTGTTAGGAACACATGAATGATTTCCATGAAATGCTATTGACACTCTCATTAAAGATACCCAAATTTTTCCCACATTTTTTAGATCCAATAAATATGGGAATTAAAAAGGTACATGGGTATCTTTTCATCATAGGTAGGTCATTTGATACCAATTCCAATCAATCTTGTGTAAGTGGAATTTTTTCATTCTCCTCCAGCATCTTCTTATCTGTTTCCAGCACTTTCATAATTTTTTCATATGTTTTCATGTTTACTATATCCTCTGGAAAAGGTATATTAATATGTAACTTGTTAAAGTGTTCCAAAAAATATCCTCTATGTATGTTGTTGTTAACATAAACTATTAATTATAGACAATTAATCCTTTTCTTGTATTGAGGTGGTTCTTCTTTTTCATATTATGTTAATTTTTCCTTGATATTGTCACAACACAGCCACCGGGTCCCATGTTGTGACGTACCCCATGACCGCCTCCTGAAGGCCAAGGTTTGGGGACTAGTACCGAAAGCCTCAACTTTGATGTCGGAAGAATTTTCTTGAGTACATATACACACACCAATACAACCATGTCCCATAGTTGGAAAAGTAAACAAGCATGCCACTAGATAATAACTGAGTACAATTAAAACTGAATGCGAAATTGTACAGAATAAAAACCCCAAAAATACTAACTGGAAAACTGGATAGTAAAAAATGAAACATTAGAAGTCGTCTGCTGGAAACCAAACATGATGGGTCTGTACAAAGTAGCTACTGGAAGTTGTAGAATTATGCCCCACCTTCTTGGTCTCACTAGGAACCAATAAGTCATGGGCCACCCAGTCCTCCATAAATTCAGTGGTCGTATGAACAGGATACAACACGTGCGGGAAAATCCCATGTAGGGGTGAGTAATAAAATACTCATTATGGACCCCAAAACGTCAATGGAAATCCCACAAAGCAATCAACATCCAAGCCAAAAATCATGATCACCAATAATGATCATGGAGCAAGAAATCTCACACATGGTATATTTTAGAGTAGGAATACGGAACCATTTGTCACATCAAAAAACACCTTCGGTTGTTGGAGAACTCCTCCTCGAAGATTACAGTGAGCCTCTGAGGTCACACAGAAGTTTCTTCCAATGAACCGTGAGACTGATCCAGTACTCATACATGATGAGTACCTCGGGTATGCTGGGTCACATAGAAGCCACATACCATCATGGTCAAGTTGGGTCACACATAAGCTGCTTCCCACTTATGTCCATACAAAGGTACTCCTCATGTCGAGTACCATGGGTCTGTCAGGTCACACCGAAGTAGCTCCCCGCCATGGGCATACTAGTTCACATATAAACCGCTTCCCACAGTTCCGTAGTATCTGATCCCCATAGGGTTTCTTGTAAGTAGTCTTTAGGTCTCATCTAGTTATAGGGTTTTCACTCACATAGAATGATTTATCAGTGGAGAACCTTTCCCCAATCCATTGATCGATTTGCAACATCTATAAAATCCTCTATAGAGTATTAAAAAGGTCGGTCTTGTATCGAGGGTTACAACACCACAAACAACTCATCAATTGGACACCCTTTTTGCATGATATAGGCATTTTTTTCAAAAAAAGGGTTGTTGGTGTCCGGATCTTCTATGACCCAGTCAAACCGACCCGACCTGGCCCACTGGCCTGTCCGGTCCTCATAGACAGGATGCTATAGGAAGCTGCATTCAGCTCCCTACTCACCATGCGGCTCGTCTATGGGGCTGAAGCCTCCCATAGTGGTTCGTTGACCATGTCCTAGTGCCACATAGTTGAGAGACCATATGCCCCCAAACTGTGTGCTCACTGATGCGGGCCACCCCACTGATGCAGTTGAGGGGTTGCGTCTCTACCACCAGTCGTCACCTCAACCAACGTATCATCCTAGTGCGCAACGTGCTAGTGGGCTCTTCCACAGACCACCAGGTCCGCACTGGTGGTCTTTTCTACATGCAACATGAAAATATCTCCTTTGTGGGGTTTCACCTTACCTATGAATGCCTTGAAATTTCCTTGACACCATTTCAAAAATCCAATAACCAAGAATGCACAAGGCAGAAGGGGTCTGGGACTTGGTCATGTCGGCCCGCTCCCTCCGTATAATAAGTTTAAATCATGGGAGTATTGGGATCACAATTCTATTAGTAATAAAATTTATCATGAATAGAAATATCAAGAAACATCACCGTCCTGAAAGAACATAAGATGCATAGATGAACCTCTTCATGGTTTGATCAACATTCATCATTTATAATGAAGAATAAGTGAAATGTAAAACAAATAAACCCCAAATTCGAATCAGTTCGATGTCAAAGCGGTCTCCCCAAGATGAATCAATAATTTTAAGGTGTTCATTGCTTCCAAACTCCATTATTCATGCTTTGTCGATGTTGTTAACATTATTAAATCATTCTTCGTTCTATGTTGGAGAGAAAACTTGTCGGTGGTTCATTAGAGAATTGTCTGATGTTTAACCCTCAATTATACAACACATTATTCAATACAAAGGAAAAATGTCACATAGTTTATATTACACTGAGATGTTTCATCATTAAACTATTTCATTTATGAAAAAATCGAATATCTTATGCTGCACAAAGATGCTCCATTAAAGAGATTTCATTATTATGCCTCATTTCCGCACTGCAGAACTATCAAGTCACCTCTTGTCAGTTGAGAAACGAAATGAAATAAATTTTTAATGATATTTTATTTTTATTCCAAAAGGTATAAAAATTAACTATTATTTCAAACCATTTCTGTTCAAAGTTATGTCCTTTCAAGGAAAAACTCTGCATTTTGAGTTCCAAGGTTCCCTCAATTATTCAATCTGAGCACCAGTTTAAACATTAGAAAAACATCCACTCACACGTTTACATAATTGATCTAAAAAAAGTTAAAAATTCTATTTTAGGATTATCAGGCCTGGGAATCTCATATTGTCAATGTTTGTGGTCTTGAAATAATTCCATATAATTTAAAAAAAATACATGAAAATTCATAGACATTACATTATTTCCACCATGGTTCTTTACGTCACCGTAAGCCAAAAATACTAATCAAACAAATGGGGGTAATGATAATGAATCTGAGCCCCCCGCTCCTATGTTCTCTCCTAGATATTCTTGTACTGACACTGAAAACACACTTGAGGAATTGACTATCCATGAAGGACTCAATCATGTCGGTCCACTATCCCTATAGGGAACTCTGCAAACATATCCCCATAGCCAATTTCTAGATCGTACTAGTATATGACAAGCGATGGATCATGCATGTACCTCCTCAGCTGTGACATGTGAAAAAAAAATCATGCACCCGGTGTATCTTTGGGGGATGATCTAGGTAGTACACCACCTTTCTAACAATGATGATAATATGGAAAGGTCTGATGAACCTCAAATATAACTTGATGCCCGGGAAAAAATCTTCAATCCTCATCAGGGAGAGATCTGAAGGAAAACATGGTATCCCCCCTCAAAATACGAGGGTCTTCGCCTCTTTTCAATATATGATTTCTTCCTGATCTGTGTAGTCCTCATCTGCTGCTGGATGATATGCATCTTCTAAGTGGTAGATTGTACCAACTCTGGACCAATTAGTTTTGACTCCCATGGGTCTTTCCAGTGTAGAGGTGATCTTCATGGATGCTCGTACAAGGCCTCAATCAAATCCATCCTGATGTTAGGGTGATATATATTGTTGTATAAAAACTCCACTAGTTGTAGGTGGTCCTCCCAACTACGACCAAAATCAAGGAAACAAAGAAAAAATAATGTCTTATATGGTTTTCATGGTTTTTTCCATATAACCATCTATCTAGGGGTCAAATACTTTTATCAAGAGTAGCAAAGTCATGAAGGCCTCCTTCAATCCCTTCCATAACAACGATGTAAAGTGTGCATCATGGTTTGGGACAATCATTGAAGGCACCATATGAATCTAAAATATCTCCTGGATGTAGAGGCATCTGAAGACCTCTACCAATCCCTACTCTCAAATGGGTGATAAGTGACCCGACATGGTGATTCGGTCAATGATCACCCATATAGAATCGTGTCCCCTAGATGTGTGTGGTAATCCCATCACGAAGTCCATAGAGATACCATCCCACTTCCATTATATTACCTCAGGTGGATGTGCCAAGCCTGCTAGGACTTTATGCTCGGGCTCCACTTTCTAGAATGTGAGGCATTGTGAAAAGAACTCATCCACTACATTCATTATCCCTAGCCACCAGTACTGACATCAGTGGTCCTGGCACATTTTACCACACCCTGATGTACCGACAAAGGGGATGTATGGAACTCCCTCAATAGCTACTCTTATAACATCACGGGTACTATGGTGAATCCTCTGAAAAGGATGATGTGATCCCCACCTATCGAAAATTAACCAGGAGCCTATCCTGAGGATAACTGATCATGCCAGCCCTCACAGTCAACATCCACAAGCTACATATCCCTAACTCACTGTAAGAGTGGGGGGTGACAGTCACTGACTGATGGTAAGATACTCCATCATCATCCAAGAAGGATACCTATACCATGGATAGTTGTTCTGTCGCCTCACTTAGAAACCGTAAACCATACCTCATACTAAGAATGTCTTCGACCACATTCCCTTTCACAGGAGTATATACTATCTCAAAGTTATATTCCTATCGGAAATCCATTAATCACCACTATCTCAAGTTCAGTTCCTTATACGAGAAACCATACCTGATACTTTTATGGTTGGAGTAGATGGTAAACCATTCACCAATAAGGTAGTGCTTTCACATTATCAAGGAAGATACCACCACTTTTAACTTTAGGTAATGAGTCGTGTAGTTCTATTCATGCTGACTAAACTGCCATGGGCCGTATACAATCACTGCTTGCTCCTACAATTGAACACAACCCAGTCCAGTATGTGATGCATCATATAATACATCATACCCAATGCCTTATTCTGGTAGTATCAAGATGGGGGAAATCATCATTCTCCACCTCATCTCCGGGAAACTCTACTGGATCTTCTCCATCCACATGTAGGGTTTCCCCTTCTTTTTCAAAGCAGAAAGGGTTCTTCCTCTATGGAAAAGTAGGGTATGAAACTCCGATTATTTCTAGCCAACCCCAAGAAATAAAATAGCTTGGTAAATCTCTTGGGTCATTCCCAAGAAATCAATGCCTCTATCTTCTCAAGATCCAATTTTACTACTACCTTTGAGTTGACGTGTCGTAAAAAGTGGACCTCCCAAATCCAGAATTGGCACATTGTGATATTTCTGTAAATCTTGTTCTCTCATAGTGTATCCTTGAACTATCTACATGTTTTTAGCATGTCGTTCCTCTCATTATGAGTACAGAAAAATATCATAAATGAATACCACCACAAAAACGGTCAAGATAAGGATGGAATATCATATTCATGAGTCCCATGAACATTGCGATGGCATTGGTCACACCGAAGGGAATCACCAAGAACTCGTAGTGAAAGTACCATCATCTAATGGTTTTCATTGGTATTACCTCATCTAAAACTCATGGTGATGATATCCTACTCTGGGTTTAGTATTCGAGAACCACATCACACTCTTCAGCTGATTGAAGAGGTAATCAATCCATGACAGTTGATACTTGTTCTTCACAGTCACCTAGTGCAGGTGACAAAATTCCTCTTATAGCCTATGGCTACCATTTTCCCTATTGGAAAACAGCACTGGGGTTACCCATAGTGAAATGATAGGACTTACGAACCCCTTCTATGTATACATTCCAGTTTTACCCTAAACTCGCATAGCTCTTAGATGCAGACACAGTATAAGGTCGATGGAAAAAAATCCTCCTGGAAAATCCACTCGATGTCTTTATAGGTGAGGTCACCTCATCTTGCGTTTGGATGGTCAATATCCACAATATCCTTTTTGAGCCCTACAAAATCCTAATGTCAAATATCACCATTTGATCATGCAGTGTCTTCAATAGGAGGAAGACCTGCATTACTGCAACAAGCTAATCCTCAGAGATGTGAGGATATGTCTCTCAGCTAAACCTGTGAGGTCTATATCTATAGAAATCATGCAAGGTATTGAGCCTTCATGCATTATCTTCTTGTAATGTCAGTAATAACTACTAATAAATATGTTGTGGAAACACTAGTGCACCACCTCATGGGTCCACCTCTAGAACTTATCCCTAAACTAACTCCTCATCACTAGGCCGACTATCAAAATGATAATGTATTAGAAGCCTAGCTGGCTGTCTGCATGGAGGTATCGTGAAACAGATAAAGATATACCATGGTCAAAATATTTATACATGGTGATATGAATATTTTTAAATAATATCACATGGAGATACTTATGAAACTATTTAATTCATTTATTGTGCTAAAAAGAAGAATTCAGGGTCCGGGTGTATTGATATGTCGGTCGCTGCACAAACACTGGACTACCCAAATCTAAATTTTAAACATGAAGCATTCAACACTATTTCAAAAAAACAAAACAACAGACTCTCTATCATTGAGGTATAACTGACCACATATGATTCTGATTTTTCATGACCCATCCTCCAGAGCCCATGTCGTGACATACACCATGCCCTCCTCTTGAAGGCCATGGGTTGGTGACTAGTGTCAAAGGAATCAATCTGCAAGTAGGAGGAATTTTCATCAGTATGTGTATGCATGCACACAAAACCACACCCCAAATCTATAAAGGTAAATATGTACGAAAACAAATAGCCACTGAGTAAAATTAAAACATAATATCAAATGAGCCAAAATGCAAACCCAACAAGTGATTAACTAGAAATCAGGAAAGTAAAAAAGAAACATTGGAAGTCATCCACTGGAAACCTAACCTGATGGGTAAGTATAGAGTAGCTATTGGAAGATGTAGAAGTATGCGCTGCCTACTTGGTATCACTGGGAACCACCAGGTCCTGGGCCACCAAATCATTCGTCAAGTCGTTGTTTTCCAGCACCTGACACAACACATGTGGGCGATGCCCGTGTAGGGTTGAGTAACAAAATAATCACTAGGAACCACAAAAAAACAATGGAAATAATATAATTTAATACACAAACAGACCACAAATCATGATCTCCAAGCATGATCATGAAGAAACATAGATCACACCAGGTATATTTTAGAGTAGGAAAATAGAACCATTTTTCACATCATAAATAAAATTAGGTTGTTGGAGTACTCCTCCTCAATTAGTATAATGGGCTTGTCGAGACACCTAGAAGTTCATTCCCACTATCCTCCAGACTTATGTGGTACTTATCATTGATTTGAAAAATGGTCATGGTGGGTCACACATAAGTCTCTCCCTACTGTGGGCATGTTGGGTCACACAGAAGTCACTTCCCACCAAAGGACCTAGTGAGGTACTCTTGTCAAGAAATGTGGAGATTCTAGGTCACACAAAACTACTCCCCACCATGGGCCTTCCAGGTCACATAGAAGGCACTTCCCACTATTCCATACTATTCAATACATATAGGGTCTCTTTTCAACAATCATTATGTTTCATTCAACCGAATGGTTTTCTCACACAGCATGGTTGATCATAGGAGAAATAATCCCCAATCCATTAATAAAATTACAACTTCCATGAAATACTATATAGAGTATTCCAAATTATCTACTTCATCGAGAGGGTTCCAACCGAAGAAACATATCGTCAATTGGACACCCAGTTTATAAGATATTGACGTTTCTTCCAAAAGGGGCAGATAGCGTCCTAGTCCAGTCTCACCTGGTTGGGCCGACCCAAACCGACCCTTCCTGTGGACCACCAAAATGACCCAGATCTGTCGACTTGTCCTAGACCCAGCCCAACCTGGGTATGGTCCGTTGGGTTACGGATCCGGCCCTCCAGAGGTGGACATGTTCTATAACTTTCCGAGACACGGCTAGAAGCCACGTCTGGCTCCTTGCTCACTTTGTGGTTCATTCACAAGGATGATGCCTTTGACTGTAGTCAGTTTACCATGGCCTTCTACCATGCGGCCAGCCAGTCTAGCTGGTTGGACTCCAACACGCAGTCAAGAGATTGCGTGCCCATAAAGAGCATGGCCGCAACTATGGGCCACGGGGTCCATAACGGTGGTATGTTCTTCATTCCCCTACACATTCGGCCTCTATGGGGAACCATATTCCTTTCAAGGGACTTTATATTTCCTTTCCTCTATTTTCAACATTTTTTGACCAATAACACACAATGTGGAGGGGGTCAGCCCTTGTTTGTGTCATCCCGCAACCTTTGTCTTAGATGTTTAAAGTAGTGGAGGCTTTGGATCATAGTTCTATGAGTAATAAAATTAATCACAATTAGAAATACCAAGAAACATCACCCCCCCCCCATAAGGACAGACGATCCACAAATAAACCTATTCGTCGGTTGATTAGTGTTCGTCGTTTAGAATGAATAACAAAGAAAACAATAACCAAATAAAGCCCTACCTGGAATTAGTTCAATATAGAAGTGGTCCACCTGTGAGGATTCCAGAAGTTGAAGGCGTTCATTTCCTCCCATATCCATTATTCTAGGTTCTTTGATGTTGTTAATGTTACACTGAAACTCTTCATTGGAGAGAAAACTCACCGGTGGTTCGTTAGAGAATTGTCCGCCATTTTACCCTCAACTATCCAACATGTTATTACATAAAAATAAACATTTCACTGCATTTATATTACTCTGAAACATGGAATCTTTATGATTCCCAAAATTGATCCATTAAGGATCTTCTTTTAATGTGCCTCATCGCCACACCGCAGTGTCACTGTGTCACCGCTCATCTCTTGAGAAAAGACATAAAATAACTTATAAATTTTTTTAAAGGTCAAAAAATTATCTTTTCTATCCTACCCTATCCATTCAAAGTGAAGTAATTTCTAGGAAAATTCTAGCATTATGAGTTCAATGGTAGCCCCATGTTTTTATCTGATCATCAGTTTAAATGTTAAAAAAACCCTCTCACACATAAAATTATGTGAACAAAAAAAGTTCAAAATTATGTTTTGGGCTCACTGAGACTCAGAATCATGTGTCGTTAAGTCGTGTTATCTCGCAACATTTCCATATAATTTAAAACAAATTGAGATGAAAATTACAAGAAATTATAGATACTTTCTTATTTTTATTCACCCGGTTCCACTGATGGTTGTCTTAAAAAATCTGTACCACCTCATTTTTTTTCTTAACACTTCAATTCTCGATAGACTTAAAATATTCTGATGGGAGTTCTTTAGAGAATAATTGAAGTTTAACTCCATGTATCTCTCTAATATGATCAATAATTTTCCCAAATTGTAGCTCTATATTCCTCAATGTGGAATTTTGGTTCAATGACTGTTCTCTTATTTCCTTGTGTGTGGTCGTGGAAGAAGTCATAAATGTTTTTGCATCTATTCTAATGAAAGTACATGGTTTTTTTGTGTGATACTTTAAGGTTATTATTGTTAGTACACCAGTGGACTCTTTTGATATCCTTGAACTTTTTGTTGTTGTGGTCTCTAGATGTGAAATTGATTAACCCTATTATAACCATCATAGTTTTCATATTTAATATGCATAACTTGGGGGGTTTGGTGATGGGCCATTATGATATCCATATTCATTGTTAGTGACTCCAATTTCTCTTTCATCAAGTCATTATTGTTGGTTGCATGAATGCCTTTTTTCTATATCCATTATCTTTTCCACTAAACACTATTGCTCTCCATTTTATCTAATAAGATATAACTTCCTTTAGGTGAATCCTTTATTAAAAATAATCCAGTTGTAGCATTATGAGTTGAAATGTTTCCCTGTGAAAACACCTTAAATTTTTTTAGATTATTAACCTTGTATCTATATAATGATTGGTTCTTTTTGGGTCATATCATTGTATTATTCTCATGCTGAATATTTCAACTCCTCTTCAAATTGAAAAAGGTTTAGAATATTAGCATATATATCAATTGATTTAGAATGTTCAAGGAATCGAGTGAGGAGGTTTATAGCCAACTAATCCCATGTAGTGATGGAATGTGCTGACAGACATTAGATCTAATCTCATGCTCAATTTTTTGTGGAAAATCCAGAAATACGATGTCTTAAAACATCGCTTGTGACGTTCTGGAATTGAAAATTATCATAGATCTTGATGAATTTTCCTTGGTGTTTATTTGTATCTTCATGTGGATTTCATGTGGATTGTACACTTTCTATGATCGTTGAAATAATCTTAGGATTACATCTAAATGGTTTTCTATAATGGGGGGGGTTCAATGATTCTTAGTTTCAATCACTTATTTAACGACTCCCATAGTCTATGAGAATCTGCTTCCCCTGACCACTTTTTATAACTCCAGCTATTTTGGATTCTTCTACACTTTCCCTGGTCGTACTAATTTTATGCTCTATGATTGGTTCTGAAAAATTGGTGGGATCAATGATTTCCTCATTCATTAATCGACTGTTGTAATGTTTCATTAAATATTACAAATTTGAAAATCATAACATTAACACAACTAGTGTAAATAGAGAAATTGAAATAAAATAATAATAGAAAAATAAATTTAAATATTAAAAACTAAAAATCTATTGTCCCCCGCAGTGGATATAGTTTTACATCCCTATGGGGAATCGTTGATTGCCTATATTGTTGTGAAAAAACAAATTTATAATTCACAAACATGATACTCGATTAATTGAAATATATTATTAGGAAAGTTCTGGGTTAAACCAAAAGTGATGGTGAAATTACTATTATTAGAATTTCGAAGGATATATTTTTATCAAATTTGAGAAAAATGTGAGAAATGAATGTTTTGGATGATTTTATAAAAGAAGAGATTAAAAAAAGTTCATTAGATTGATTTGGTTAAAAAAAGATTTTGAAAAGGTGGAAGGGTAATATAATATTAGGATTCCGGTTCAAATAGATTTTAGAATATAGAATGATTAATTCATGATCAATGTGGGAGTCAAGATGAGGATAATACAATGGTTATGATATCACCTCCATAACTCAACAATACCATATTTTCCTTGGTCAGGTAATTTAGGGTTTTGCCGAATCAAAATTTTCTTGATACCATATTTAAACCTGATTTCTCATAATTTTCATAATGGTAATTCCCCTTTATCTTAGCCAGTTTCACAATATTAATGTTTCTTTTGTATTCAATTTTCAATGGCCATGATAAAGACAAATAAATGGATTTCAAGATGAATATTGAATTATGACAAACTGAATCTATGAATAATGTAAGTAAATTAATCCAACGCACCATCCCCCTTTAGTTACATTACCCTTTCATAATTTGGGTTTACCCCCTCATCATAGTTATTAGAGAATAATAGAAAAGGGTAAAATAAAAAAATGTATAAAGTTATATATAGAAATAACATGGAGATGAGCCTCAGCTTCTCGCTCCAATTCTGATATCCTATGAATATGAATGCATTTAAGTAGCAATAAACTCCTTTATTAATAGGCATTGTATGTGATATGCCAAAACCATTACATTATTTTAAATGTGATTACATGAAATTTAATCTAGATACAAACTTATTTTCCTGGTTTATGGATCTGTAAGAATCATGTTTGAAGTATTTTTCTATTGACTCATGTCATGATGGGTAACTATGGATCACAACATGTAATAGATTCATGATTTGTAATTTCATGACTGAGCTTCATGGTATGCAGCATGTCATAAACTAATACTACACATCGTACACAAATGATTCATGACATCTAATAAATGTTTTTCCATTTTCTAGATTCCCGTCCTCCTCAAAATATAGTTCCAAGCTATGATATTTTCTCACAGCATGAACTGTATGTTTGGTCCATTCTTCACCTCTTTTTGTTACATTTCGAATTCTTCATTTTATCCTACCAAAAAACACAAAACATCTTAACTTTGTCAAAATTTTGAAATAATAGTTATTTAAATACAAAAATCAATGAATTAAAATTCCTTAAAATTTATGCATTGATTACACTTATCACTTTTCTTACATACAATTATTGATTAATAAATCCCATGTCTACCCTTACTGAGAATTTGAGAACACCCTTTGATACATTTATGATTTTTCTTAGGTTATAATGAAATTTTTTATATATGATATGTCTAAAAAGTGTATTATTACCTCTAGGTCATAGGTATTTCTTATTCGGGCCTTTGTTTTTCTCTTTTGGGATCCTAGAAGATTCAAGGGATTAGAGGCTGAACTGAAGATTTTTTTGAGAAATCAATAAAGGCATAAAGTTAACGTGAATAGTTAGTTTAACAATGTGGTAACCATGTGGTAGGACTCTATGATGTTCTAATGGAATTTTTCATAGCTTGGACAAAATTAGACCAATAGTGTAATATACATAGAGAAGTGTGATGGGTATGATGTTTTTATAGTGGTTTCATAGTGTTAAGGAACATGGTTTGATTAATTGTTTATCCATATCAAAAACCATGAGATCCCAAAATAGAATGGATAATAGATATGCATTGTTATGGAACACATCTAGTTTAATTATGTGACCTTTTTAAGTAAACCGTGCAAACCTACTTGAAACTATTTAAAAATGGTATTTTATCTTTTTCACTATATTATTTTAAAGCCTAGTCAACCCCTAATATCATACAATATCTTTATTATGCTTCAAAAATGATTTGAAGTCCAATACCATTGGATTCTAAATGTATTTCATCTATTGTTAATAGATTTTATCGAGGTATGTTGCATTTTTATCGAGTTTCTCCTCTTCATTATAAATCATCCTTATATTTCTCAACCCCTCATATTGTGGAATCATAAATGGATGCATATATAGTGACCCATTCATGACATACAGGGAGGTTACATAATTTTAGATTACTATTCAATACATTACAAAAATTCATTCCCAAGGACCGTATTAATTTATTATCTTTGGAAACATGATAACAAAATCTTCTATTCTAGTGAAATATCATCAAAATCTCCCATAAAGATATCCACCTTTTGTAAATCTATCTAAAACCATACTTCATAAAATGGGGAAAGGAATCATAAGAAATTGGTGTGCTCAAATGCTCAGTAAGGGTCAAACGGGGATATATGTGACCACAATCATTTGTATAAGGGTATGACTACATGATCATGAAAATATAAGATCATACCCTGCATATCAATGTTCATATACATGAATCATGGAATAAATATTGGTATTTAATAAGGTATGAATCTTAAGGAAATAAATAACATAAGTGATGAAAGAATAAAAGAGGAATAAAACATAGAATTGTGGATGATACATAAGTATATAATATGATTTCCATAGTAGAAAAAGGAATTGATTCTAAGGCTATATTAGTGGATAAAATCATTTACTGAATCATTTTAAAACCCCATTCCATAATTTTATTACTAAACCAAGTTCACTCCATGATGTATCCCAATAATAAAGATCCAAGTTCTTTTCTCATTCTAGCAATGAAATACTAAACCATGTTCATTTATCATTCATGGCCTGTAATACTAAACTGCATTCATTTCTCATTCCAACCCTGCAATGATTAACTGAGTTCATTTCACATTCCATCCATGTATATCTCATGAAAAATAAAACTTTATCTAATTCATTGGAGGGATATATAGGTCCCACCAATATCATAATTAAATCATGTATACATGTTCCAAAAAACATAAAAACATAACATAAACCATAAAATTAAATGGGTATCATGAACATGTAAACATATCATAAACTATGGAGAAATATATAGGTTTAATAACCATTAAATCTAAAGCATTAACCATGAATGATAACCATATTTCATAAATATATAACTCATGAAATTGAAACAAATATCATGAACATATAAACTATGAATGATAAATACATTTCATAAACTTATTACCCTTGAAAGAGAAATGGATTTCATAAAGATTAAACATGTGAAAGAGAAATGAGTGTGATAAAGACTCTAACATTAATCTTAAAAAATTCATATAAATAATATTAATTAAAAAATTTGATATTTTCTTATAATGGAATAAGTAACATCATCATATATCATCTTAGATGCAAAATAAATTTGAAATATCTTTTAAAACAATTCTTGAGGAAAATAACATTTCGTCTTTGAAAACACATTTTAATGGAATTTTAAGAGATAATACATTGAAAAAATATAAATTACACTTGAAATCATTTTGAAAACCATTTCCATTGAAAACATATAAAATATGGTTGAAAATATTTTAGAAACCTTTCCCATTTAAAACACATTAAAAACACTTAAAGTAAGATTGAAAATGTTTTTAAATAATTTTTACATGAAATCATATTAAACAACAATGAAAATGTTTTGAAAAAAGATTAATTTAAAATAAATTGAAATGTTATAAAAGGAACATGAAATTATATTTAATACATTTTTACTTTAAAACCGATAAAAAATATTCAAAATATTTTGAAATCTATTTTCATTTAAAACACTTTAAAAACATATATTAGAATATTTAAAAAGTTTTGACCAACTTTTTACATGATAAAATATTAATTAAAAAATAATTTTTTTAAAAACCATTTCTTTGAAAATACATTTGAATCATATAAATAAGACTTCAAATCAATTTTAAAATCATTTTCTATGAAGAAATTTAACATAATCCTGAAAACATTTTGAAAACATTTTTCACTGAAAACATATAAAAAATGATGAAAAATTTATTAAAAACATTTATTTGAAAAAATATTTAAAAAATAATAACAATTATCTTTTAAATGAGAAAATAAATCTTCAAAGGATTGATGTGAGGTAAATTTGTACATTTTGTAAGAGGTAAAAAATAACTTTCCTTTTGTAAAATAAAAAGGATAGAAAAATGAATCCTTTATTAGGAGAAAATAATATTCCATTGAGAAAATTGGGAAAATAAAAAAAGGGTAAAAAATTATTTTAATTATCATAGGATAACAATATAATATTCTTAGAAACCCTTTTTTTAAATCATGATTTTAATAGAACGCATATTTTCAATCGAAGTGAAGGTAAAATCAGGTTGTCTTAAAAACACCTTCCTAACTATATTATGTACCAAAGAGCATAATAAAGGGTACGAATATATTAAAAATTAATTAATAAACATAAGAGAATAAAATTCATGAATGTTCCTGAGATATGGTTCATATTATTTTATCATAGGAAGCATAAATATAAATAATCTTGAAAAGTAATTAGCTTGTCTCAATAAAATCTTATAACAGGGTTACTTGGGATCACAATATCCGTGTAAGAAAATTAAAATCCGTAATGCATAATATATAATGAATATAAGTATTTTAATTATATAACTTGTAAATGTAAATTTATTCACCTTGAAAATAATTTAGGTGCATAAAAAACTTGAGTCTCAAGAAAAGAAAATTGAGACCACACAATATCATCTATTTGGTAACTTTTGAAACTTAATCCCTATTGAAAAAAATATCATAAAATGGATACATCAATTATCATAAATTTAATTATAAAATAAATATAATATAATAATGTTTAGTACATACACCACACAAAATGAATGAGTAATGAACATAATATGTATCTCACAGAAATAAAAAGTTAGATGAAATCCCATTACATTGCATCTTGACTCTCATCATACTCATTAAAACCACCTATATAATAAATATGAATTTTTAAACATATTTTATCAAAAAATGTTGTTATATATAATAACATATGTGGTTTTAACATATATTAACTTCTTGATAACCATCATATTTTAATGTTTCACTTTGGGTAATATTCACTTTATTCATCGCATGTGTCTTAATTTGTTATATCATTGGTCCTTATACTTATATCATGATTTAAAAATTAAAATCATGGTATAAATATCATGAATATATATAATATTGATATTATAATAATATATATAATTTATATTTACAAAATGAAATATATCATTCATGCAGCCGGTAAACCGTACGCACGTATAAACGTTGTTTCCTTTTTTATCGTCATATTTAATGAATTAAAAGAATATATATATGAATATATGTATATAATTATTACAAAAACGTTATAATATCATATATATTTTATATATTCACTAAAACCATCCTTAATAAAATCATTTTAGTGTATAAACAAATCATATTTCTTTGAGGGGAGACAACACACACTCCCTCAAACGAAATTATCATATTTTCACAAGATGGAAAGCATAATAGTATGTTATAAAAACTTACATAATAATAAAGATTTCATAAATTTAATATATATCATATATAAACATATTTTCCATTATAATTTCCACCATTATATGTGGTAATGAAAAAATGAATAATCATCATATCATAAGGAAGTAGTTCACCATACAAAGAAATAGTATGTTCGTTACCCATTATATGAATGTGTCTATAAGTTTAGGAGGAAAAATATACCTAAAAACATACTAGTATATTTATGATATTTTTTTTGTAATATAATAATATAATAAATTGAGTTTTATGGGGTGGAGATGGGAAATAAAATAATGGACTTGAGAGAAGATGTTAACCCTTAATCGGGTAACTCCTTTTGGTTTGGTCCAGAAGGGAACAATGGATTTCATTCTATCTAAGGGAAGGATTATAGGAGGAAGGGAGGGATGTCAGGATGTGGATTTGGTATATATTATCTGATCATATTAGTTTTTATTAGTCTGAGGATGTGGTAGAGGTAGTGTCTTTTTATAGGGAAGGTAAAGCACTCGCATGGAATGATTTCAAATAAGTTCGGTGAAGACAAGTTATTATATAAAAAGACATAAAAAGAAATATAAATCATGAATGGAAGGTTTATGGTGGAACTATGTTCAGAAAATTGGGTTTGGACATGTTTATAGGTAATTTTGGATCAAAATATTATAGTTTAGTCGCAAATTAAGCATAATTTGACCTTAATCACTGTGATTAATTTTAATCACATTAACTAATATTTTCTGTCAAAAATTAAGTCAATATTATTTTAGTATAATTATTTTACTCATTAAAATAGTTTATGTTTGTTTTTTTTTCAAAATTAAGTAACATTATAAAATATATTATGATTAATGCTAATCCCGTAAATGGGATGAAATAACAGGTCTTTAATGTTGAAAGAATTTCTAATGTTTATTAATTTTTTTATATTAAATTTCAATTTTAAAATGAATATAATGAAATAAAATATATTAAAATATTTATAATTGATCTATTTTTTAATATATAAAAATTTAAAATATATTTTAACATTAATAACTTTTTAAATGAAAAAGTTGTTTATAAACTAAAACACTATTTTTATTATTCATCGCAAAATGAAGTTTATTAGAAAAATCAAAAAAAAATCACTGTAAGATAAATTTGGAATTTTAAATTTATAACTGAATTTATTTTTATCAAATTTAATTTCTAAATTTATATAAAACCAATAATATTTTTAAAATTGGTTCATTTGAGAAAATGATATTTTTAACCATAATAGGACTTTACCTAAAATTATGTCTTTCCTTGTTAGTATGTTTTCATTCTATAAGACCATTATAAAAAAATTAAAATTAGTTGTTAATATTTTTTCACTATTTTTAATATCTAGGATATAATTATATCTTTTAAAAAAAATAATAAAAAGATTCTTTTCATAAACTCTGTGTTGTGTGACACCTATTCAAAATCGATGTTGTGTGTAGTGCAATACAAGTATGTATTATGCATATCACAAGTCATGTCAGTATTTCATATATTTTAAGGAAAATTGGTATGACATGAAATGAATTTTTTCCGTAGTGTTTATATATATATATAACTATTTATAGTGTCAAGTGAAATAAAAAATATCAAAAAGATAAAATTATTTTAAAAAATAATACAAAAAATCTCATGATGTCACATTCTACCCCCATTAAAATGAATTTCACCCTCAAAATTTATATAGGCTATCAAATATTAAATACTTTAATGTTTCATTCATCAAACCCCACATCTTAAAAATGAATACTAAAACATCCCAAAAAAGGGAAAGTTGGAAATATAACAATTAACCAAAGTAACAAGTTTCTAGGATCCACATAGGATAACATATGTTGGGAAGTGAAAACATTGACGTGGAAGAAAAATATAACTATCATGTTCTGATGGATAATGATGTTAAAAATGGTTAGTTTAAAGTTAACAATCAGAAAGTGATAAATCTGTGATGAACTATGGGAACATATTTCTCATCAAAAATGGAGGTATGAGAATTATATTATTTGTTTCACAATCCTTTTTCTAAAAGTTAAATAATTTTCCTAAGTAAATATACCTGCATGATTTCAGGAAAACACCATCCTTTATTGATCTTTGATCCACTTGACCCCTCTCTCTAAAAAGGAAGGTGTTTATTTCATTCACGAAGTAGTAATAGATCCTGATATCCTTGGTATTACATCCCATCGTTCATCATAAATAATTTACACCACATTTTTATAATAGGTTATCCAATATTCATAAATATACATGTTGTAAGTTAAATAATTATTCTCACAAAATTTATACAAATTTAAACATACTATTTCCATAATTTTTCAACATTATAACCCCTGTTAAATTTTAAAATCCAAAATATAAAAATAGAGTAATGAAAACAACTTAACATTAATCCCCTATATATCACAATGTATCTCTTGGATTTTACATTCCAAACATGTGAATACCGTGATGGTGAATTCTCTCTGAACATGGTAACAACCTGAATTACCATAAATAATTCTGGAAAAATGCATGCTTCAGTTTTCAGTAGATTACTACATTTATTCCATAAATCCACAAATTTGTACACATCATACATGATATAATAAAATACCTATCAACAAGACATTAATTAGTTATAAGGTAATAAGTCCCTTCCAATTTACATATTCATTTCCTGGAATTCATTATCTAAAAAAATTATCATTACATAAGGAACATTTTAAGGGTTATAAGTCAGTTAAGCATGTGTTTTCTATAGAAATTCCAATGCAATTACATTCCTTGCTTGTTCCATAGGAACCATTCAATGTGTTCTTGTAAATCTATAGTGAAAAACAAAAAATAAAAAAACCATATATATTTCAGTTTTCATATAACATACTTATCTAATAAAAATACAGAAAAAAATTTATTACTTCATCTTTAATCTATTGACAAGGATAGCTTATCATAATACATCTTTCCTTTCACATTTCATATGTAGTCTCTTCATTATTAAAAACCTTACTATTACTCACAAAACCCTTCTAGTTCCCTTCAATAGATTTCATCATGGGACATTTAGTTGCATAATGACCATTTACTCCTCACTTAAAACACTTATCCTTTGATTATTTCTTAGGTATAACAACATTACCATCCATTTTGTTAACAGAAATCTTTATTTATTCTGTTATATTGACTTTCATTGTTTCCTACTTTTCACATTAAAACATATTATTTTCCCTCTAATAAATTCACTTAAGAGATTATTTGCACATTCATGACACAATAGAAACAAAATATTCTTTCCCCCATTCCCTCTATTACTCAAACTCTCAGCAAACTCATTATTTATCTTCCACATTGATTTTGAGAGTTGGTTAAGGTACACATTGTTAATCATATTCGGTGAAAATTGATTAGGCATGATCACAACATCTTTTACCCTAGTGATCATTTCAATAAACTCCTCAATAAAATAATTTTCCATCATATTCAACCTTAATCCATTTCCTTCCAGTTCCCATCATTGACTAAAACCAAAAGTATATTGTCATAATTACTTATCATATCAAAAAACCCACATAGTTATGAAAATATTTACTTATAGGACGTATAAATCATGAAACCTTACTTAATCTATGACACCCTTGGTTCAACCTAGGTTATTCATTGCCAGTTATATTTAAATCATTTAGGTTGGTTGATTAAGAACTTGTGAATTCCCATAGAATATACCCTAGGAGTGAAAAACGAGGTGTGCATCAAGGCCCATTGTCATATACCATATTACCCTAAGTCAAGAAAAAAACATCTTGTTGTTGTTGTTATCCCTAGGTACTCATGGTATCCTTTTCCAAAATTATATGAAATTATCTTAAATGTTAACTGAACTTTACAATTATCCTTATATACATCCATAGACATATCATAAGAAATATTCCACTAGATCTCTTTATTGTTTTCTCATGCTTCATTGTAGTAGTTGGATTAACTATTCCTTTGATACCGACCATTGAGACCCTTACTTGACATACATGGATATTACATAATTTTATATAAATATTTAGTACATTAAAAAAGACATGATTTAGGACTATAATAGTTTAATATCATTAGAAACATGGAAACATAATCTTCTATAAAGGTGAAAGATCTTCAAAATATCCCATAATTATCTCCACCTTTATTAATTCTATCTAATACATTTCGTCATAACCTAGAGAAAGGAAACATAATAGAAGGGTTAGATTAAATGTTCAGTAAGGTTAAACAAGGGAGATATGTAAGAATAATCATGATAAGAAGGGTATGAGAAAATTCTAATGAAAATATAAGATAATACAGTGAATATCGAAGATCATATACATGAATCACAGAATAATGATTGACAGTTTATAAGGCCTAAATATTAAGGAAATAACGATGATAATCCATAGAAGAATAACATAAGAATGAAACATGGAAGTGTGGTAGAAACACAACCATAAAATATGATCTCCATAGTTGTCAAGGAATTGTTGTCGAGGCCATCTCACAAAACAACGTCCTTTACTGAACTGGGACCACACCCCATTCTTCCATGTATTACTAAACAACATTCACTCCTTATTCCAACCCTATCATACATAACTGATTTCAATTATCATTCAGTCCATTTAATATTAAACTATGTGCATCTCTCATTCCATCCCTGTAAAATGGAAATGAGTTCATTTATAATTCCATCACAATAATATTGAATCGGGTTCATTTCTTATTCCATCCTTGTCTTTGTCATGAGATATAAATCTACACCTAGCACATTGGATGGAGATATAGGTCCCAATCATCTCATAGTGAATTCATACATACATTTTCCGCAAAATCATGAACAATCATATCATAACCCATTCAATAAAATGGGTATCATAAACATGTAAACATATCATAAACTATGGTAAAATATATATGTTTTAAAACTATTTCATATAATTCATAACCAATGAAATAGAAATAAATTTTATAAACATATAACCCATGAAATAGAAACATATTTTATAAATATATAACCCGTGAAACATAAACAGAATTCATAAACATATATCACATGAAAGGGAAAAATATTTCATAATCATATAACTAATGAAAGAGAAATGGTCTAAATAATGACCATGACATTATGAATAACCCATTCATAGAAATAATATTAATGTAACATTTTGGTTATTTCTATGAAGGGAATGAGTAACATCAACAAATGTCATCTTATATGGAAAATAATTTCAAAATATCGTTAAAAACATTTCTCGGGTAAAATAACATTTTTTTTAAAAAAAATCCTTTTCAAAACCATTTTTTAGAAAATACACTGAAAACATATGAAAATAATTGAAATAATTTTGAAAATGTTTTCCTTGAAAAATAATAAAATCGACTGCAAAATATGTTAATAAAATTTTTCATTGCAGACAATTTTAAAACTTAAAGAGAAGGAAATAAAATGTATTAAATACATTTTTACATGAAAACATATAAAATAAGGCTGAAACTGATTTTAAAAACAATTATTTAAAAATACATTGAAAACTTACCAATGAGACATAAAATCATTTTCAATAACCATTTTCCTAGATATGTTATAAAATAAGCTTAAAAATATTTAAAAAAATTTATTTGAAAATATATTAAAAGATTATAAAGAATGCTTCTGGATGTTATGAAAACATTTTTACAAGAAAACATATGAAAGAATATTGAAAATTTTCTGAAAACCATTTCAGTTAATATAAATTGTAAATTTATAAATGATCCTTGAAATCATTTTTAAATCTGCATTACTTGAAAACTTATAATAGAATCTTATAATAAATTTTAAATCCATTTTCCTTGAAAAATTATAAAAAATATTAAAAACATTTTTAAAACCATTTATTGGAAAAATTATTTTCAAAACATTTTCGTAAAGATTAACCTTTAAAAATTAATAGAAATATTCAATTTATTGATGGTGGATAAATTCATACATGTCATATGAGGGAAAAAACATTCATTTTGTACGATAAAAATGATAGAAAAATTACTCATTCAGAAAGAGTCAAGAATATTCCTTTAAAATCATTGTAAAATATAGAAAGGGTAAAATTTTATTTTCGTGATAATATGAAAATTATAGAATATTTTTGGATACACTTTTTGAAAAACATGATTCTAAAGGGACACCGATTTCAGATCGAAGTGAATGTAAAGTTAGGATTTATCAAACACAATTTATTAACAATATTATGTACCAAAGAGTGGAATAAATGGTGCCAAAATAAGAACTAATCATTAATAACCATAGGAGAATAAATTAAATTAATTTTCATGAGATATGGTTCAAAATATTTCATCAAAGGATGTATAAATATAAACAATCTTGAAAATCGAGAAGATTGTCTCAATAAATGATTATAACTTAGTAACATGTGTTCATAAACACCATGAAAGAAAATTAAATTTAATTAATATTAAAATAACATTAAAATTAGTAAATTAATGATATAAAATGTAAAATGGAAATATATTCACCTTGAATAGAATTTAGTTACTTAACAAATATTCTGTCTCAATGAGGGAAAATTGATAAAAAACTATTTCAGCGATTTGGTAACTTTTGAAAAATATTCCCCATTAAATAAATATCATAAATGGATATGTGAATAACTATAAATATCAGTTTAATATAAATATAATATTATCATGTTCAGTATATACACAACAAAAAAGGAATGAGTGGCGGATATAGAATGTATCTTATAGAAGTAAAAAGTGAAATCAGATCCACTTACCTTGGGTCTTGAGTCTCATCGTACTTGGTCAAACCACTAATATAATAAATATAAATTTATTATACCTCTTGTACATAAAAAATTTATTATATATAATTCCATATATGTTTTGACCTTATATTACCCGCTTGTTAACCATTTTAGGTTAAGGATTCACTTTGGGTAATATTTTCTTTATTCCTCACATGTGTCTTAATATGTTATGTCATTGGTCCTTATACTTATATCCTTATTATAGAATATAAAAAAATATATAAATATAATTTATATATAGTATATGTGTATTATAATATCATTTATAATATGAAATCATAGAATGGAATACATCGTTCATTGAAATGGTAAGTCGTACATACTCATGAACATTTTTTCAATTTTTTTTTTAATCATGTTTAAATAATGAAGAAAATTAAATATGTGCATATTTTTTTTTATTAAAATATATTTATGATAAAAATATATATTATATATATTCACTATCACCATCCTTAATAAAATCCATGTACTGTATGAATGATTCACATTGCTTTGAGGGGCTGGTAGTCCATACTTCCTCAGACTAAATTATCACATTTACACAAGATGAAAAGCCTAAAGATATATTATACATAAAAATTATAGAATAATATTGGCATTATAACTATAATATATATAATATATAAATATATTTTACATCATAATTTCCAACATGATAGGTGGGAAATGAAAACTGAACAACCATTATTTTGCGAGGTAGTAGTTCTCTATACATAGAAACAATATTTTCATTGCACATTAGATGGAGGTGGGTCTATGAGTAGGTTGAACCAATTACATAAAAATATATGATATTTAGGAAACTAGTGTTATTATATATGAATAGATAAAATTGAGTTGTTTGGGTGGATAAGTAAAATAAAAAATAAAATACATGAGAGAAGATGTTACATATTAATAGGGTAACTCATTTTGGTTTGTGCCAAAAGGTTCCCTTGGATTGGCTTCTATCCAAGGAACGGCTTCAAGGAGGAAGGTAGGGATGTTAGGAAGTGGATTTGGTTGATATTTTAAGATCCTTAGAGGTTTTATAGGTGTGAGGATATGGGATAGGTGGTGTCCCTTTATAGGGATGGAAAAGGGAATACTTGGAATATTTGAAAAAAAATGGTGTACACATGTTCATACCTAACAGATGTAACTCCCCGGCCCTAGAAGCCCGAAGCTGGTTCATTATTTAAATATATTGGCATGATTGTAAGGAATAAAATCCCAATGGACCATAATTTTTAGCAGTCTTGGAAATCTATTTACATTGATGATACCCATAATAGAATGAGAAAAGAAAATAAAACATTAAACATAATAAATGAAATAAAATGCATCCTTGAAAGTGTAATCAAAGTAATATTATTTATAACCTGTGGGGTGAAATTTTTTAAGGGTGAGCTAAAAATCTCAGTAGGGGTAAGTAAAATAGAATTAATAATGAATCAATATATATATAAAGGTAAATAAATGATCACACTTACCATTTACAAAACTAGATAAGGAACAAATAATATGGAAAGTAAGAAACTAAAAAACATTCCATAAATCAAATAACTGAGAATGAACTACATCCCTTGATATTTTGACACCAAATATCATGGATTAATAATAAATGAAACTAAATGAGAGGAATTTAATTCATATTTGATGTCATGTCTCAGGAACATGAAAACCTTTTACTTTCAATACCTTTCAAAATATCTTTTAAAACACTGATAGAAACCCATTTAATTTGGTCAACTTATTTGTCTCAAGAGAACATGTAAATACATCGAGGATCTATATAATGTATAGTCTCAACCCATAATTTCTAGTTCAATGCATTCCTCATATTGAATAATAAAAATATGTAATATTCTTTACCAAATAACTATATTGAATGATAAATATAGATTTATCAATAATTCCCCAATCAATCAAATAATTGTCAATGAAACTACCATATGAATAATGTAATATGATTTAGTCAATAAAAATATAAATTGTATGAGTATATGTATATTTAAAGAAATTTATACTTAAAATTAATATAATAATGTGATTTATTCATGATAATGTTAACAATCACACAATGAAGTGATATTAAGAACATTCTTGGGAAGAAATATCACTAAACATTCTAAAGTGTCCCACACCAGATTGAAACATTTAAATCATAATAACAAAAAATTAGGGAAATTAAATGAATCATATAATATCAATAGAATAATAGCATAAATTCTATAATATATTAAAATGTAGATTAGGTACATCATAAAAAATAAGTAGTCAGTCAATATGACATTAATCTCATTGATTTAAAAAGTGAGATGAAAATATGCACCTAAACCTTCCTCTTGTTGTGTGGTATCTATAATCTATAGTATATTTGTTTATAATATGTTAATAAGTAATACCATAACCACAGTCGTAGTTATAATACCATATATTAACTTATTATAATATTTTATTACATTTTTGTTGACAATCATTAATTATTTTGTCTATTTATGGTGTTGATTGCCTGGTTTTCTCAAGTACATTTTTACTTCTCATTTTTTGTTTTTTATTAAATATATCATGGTTTCATAACATAAAAAATTAAAAAAATGATTAATTTATATTATATATTCTGTACATAGGTACTTATAATATCCAATAATATTTGGATATTAGAAATTATGTTCACCATTTATTGAGATGGTAGTTCGTACATACACTTGAATACTACATTCATATATCTATTGTATTAAAAAAAATTAAATGATACATATGTAAATTATAATTAAAATATCATATATATATTATATATGTTACATATTTTCATTATATACATCATTTATATTTTTCGTGCATGTCATGAAGAACCCACATCTCTTTGAGGGGGCGGTCTTCCACACTACCTCAAATGAAATTATAGTATTTACAAAACATGGAATGTATAATAGTATGTTATAAATAAATAAAAAATAATCATATAGACAATTTAAATATAATATATATCATATATATATATAGTTTCGATAATAATTTACACCATGATATTTGGTAGCGGAAAATTTAACAATCATCATTTCATGAGGCAATAGTTCACCTTACACAGAAACTGTATGTTTGTTACCATTATATGAAGGTGTGTGTAATTTTAGTTTGATAATTAAGCATAAAAAATTGTAATATATTTATTATATTGTTTTATTTATGTAATCATAGAATAATAATAGTATAGGGAGTGGTACAATGGAAATGAAACTAGAAAGCATGGGATAAGGTGTCACCTTTTAATCGGGTAACCTCTTCTGGTTTATACCAAAAGGCTTAATATACATGATTTATAACCTATGTGTGGAATATAGAATGAGTTAATTTACTATTTTAAGAGATTATGGAATATATTGAATTATCCAATATGAGTTTAGTGTGTACAGAAAAGAGAGGAATGGATGCTTTTTTATTGGAGAGGAGAGGGGCACCTGTGGGGTGTATTAAAATATTAAGTTAATATAAATTAATTATTCTATACAAATGCATCCAAATTGATATAATTTGAGGATAAGATGATTATTTTTCTAAATCCTCTCATACAATAAATTTATACACGATTGTGTATTTTTTTAAACCCTATAGTTTTGGTTTACCCTTAACTATTCGCTTTTAAATTTTAAAAATTTAACAACATTTTAATTATTAAAATCCTATTAATTTTACTTATATGGGGTAAAGTTACTCTAAATAGACACATAATAAAATTTTAGACCATATTATATTCACTTTGGTATTTTAAAATATATTTAGTATTTTTAATTACTTTAATCCAGTAATAATTTTATAAAATGTCCTTTATGTCAATTTATAAACTATTCACTTAATTGAATTTGAATAAAAACTAAAAATAGAGATAACAACAATGAAATTAATTTAATAGAATTATAACATGTAATATTTACATATTAATATAGTTTATGACTTAAATTATGTAAAATATCATTTATTGTAATATTTATAAAATCATTTATTGGATTCCTTCATTAATAAAGAAATCAATTCATCATCATTGTGTCATAATTAAATTTAACTATTTAACTTCTAAAAATAATAAATAAACTAAAATTATGTAAAAAAAATTTAGTAACATTAAAATTAATATTTATAGTTAAAGATATAATTTATATAAAAGAAAATTAAAATTGTTTTAGTAAGAAGATACATGTTTATAACATATTTTCCTTTTTTTAAATAAACGTTGTAAGTGTCTTAATCACACCCATGTGGATTACAAAGACCAAACTTGTGCCCAAAGTGTTTTCTTGGTCAGAAATATCTAATACAATAGGATTAGAACATGTGTGAGGGTAGTTTAATATTATTATAATATTATTTTTACCATTATTTACCTGATTTACCATTTAACCGTGATAAATAAAAATAATTACTAAAGTTACTATTCATAATATCCGAAACCAAAAGTGGTATATTTACATAATTTGGACCTTATGATTCAAAATATCAAATAAATGTTTCCAAATTAAAAACATAGAGTTCGAAAAAATTAATTTAAAAAATAATTCATATTTTTAAAATGAGAAAGTGGGTTTTTAAATGTAAAACCCCTCAAATAATTTAAAATGTTTTTATATTAAATTTCATTGTGAAAATACTTCCAATGACCAAAATTTGATTTAATTTTAAAAACTTATTATAATTATACTTTAAAAACAATTAAAAATAAAATCTTTAATATAAATATATTATATTAAAAAAATTTGAATTAAAATGCAGTAATTTTTTACTATTCATTAAAATATGAATGTTATTGGAAACCCACCAAATAATTTTCCAAACTGAAATTTTATGTCCCTATTCTAAATAAGAAGTTTATTTTGTCAAATTGGACATATAAAAGTTTCAAATAATGGGTCTCAAATGGGTTCTTCATTAAAAGGTATCAAAACAGCATTTTGATTGAAAAATACTTTTTTTTCTAAAAAATGTATTTTTTTAATATCATGTCTATAAAATTCATAAGATGAATATTGAAATTATATTGAAGATATTAAATTAAAATTATGGTTAATATTATATATCAATGTAAATTTAAAGTTCATGTAATATATTATATCAAATAATAATATTTTATTAAATTATTATTGTTTGGAAACACTGTGCCTTGTGTGTAATGCAAGACAAGTCATTATCTTAAGTAGCGTAAGCTTAAAATAATGTTTCATAAAAATAATTAAAGCAAGACAATTCAATTTATCAAGAAATGAAAATATTATAATGTCTCAGGGTGTTACATTCTCTCCACCTTCATTAAATTGTATCCTCACAATTTGAACACGTAATCAAAAACTATAGTTAGGAATTTTAAAAATATATTTATTGAAATACCACATCTTAAAATGTATTTATGAGGCCACCATTTTAAAATAAATAAAGGGATGTACTGAGGTCACTAAAGATAACATATATTATGGTTCTATATAGTAAAACTTGGACATGAATGAAAATTAAACAATTATATTCTGATATAGAGTGATAGAGAACATTAATAGGAGAATTTTAACCACCAGGAAGCTATAAATTTGTGAAGATACAAGGGAGAATTTTATTCATCATAAAAATAAAGAACATGGAAATAATTGTTTCTTTTATGATACTTTCCCTAGGGTTGAAGAATTAATTTACCTCATAGACTAAGAACTCAAGGAAGCATACATACATGACAAGTATAGTTGAATCCTTTAACTAATTCCTATAAAAAAATCATTTTCTATCCAAAAGGTAAAAGGATTAAAAAATATTTGATATATCTTAATTGTACAGGGTTCCAAAAGTGAAATTATACTTCTTCTATCATACTAATTAAATAATAAATACTACTGTATACAATCCAGGACATCACATAGGTCAGTGGTAGGTAATGCACCCTTGTCACCCTTCAGTTGAATGATCAGGTCTCGCATCCTTTCTAGACATGACATGTTTTCACCTGAACTATCGGGTTTCCTTTCAAAATAATCTATATTATTATAAAAATATATAAATAACCTTAATAATTTTTTCTAACCTCAAAAAATACAATCCAATGTTCAAATTATTCAATTAAAACCTTTATACTTATCCTAAATACTTCTGTTCAAACTCATAGTCCAAACATTGATAAGGAAGGTCACTAAAATTATCAAATCAAGATAATGAATATCCCTTGTTGTCACATACCAAATATGAAAATACTTTAATAATATATTCTTATAAAACATGATAATAACATTAATTACCGTAAAGACGTATTGAAAATGTTCATTCTTCCTTATTCGTTATATAAAACATAGAATATTGGATATACTCTGTAAAATGAAAAAAATGTCGTAAAATCCAACAATGATGGAAAAAATATACCATTAATCAGTATAATTTATTCCATAATATCAAATATCGTTTATCCAAATAAATCATCTCCTTATTATGAAATCATTATCTCAATATCAGAAAAATATTAAGGGTTATCTTTTCCTCAACAATATACTTTCAATAAAGTTTAACTTGTAACTGTGTCACTACCCTTGGTACCATACAATCTCAAATAACTAATGAAATAGTACTATAGTACAATCGTTATTTATTTTCATAATTAATATAACTTCTAAATCATTGATAAAACACTCAAATGACACAATTCTTCAATAACAACAAAATAATATTAGTGTTTCCTCATCTTCTACTATAATATCATTATTTAATTAGTGTCTAAAAGCTTCATTTAGGGTACACTCGGATGATTGGGATATTGATTCTCATAGTCTCTAATATCCATGTTGATGAATAATTTTAAATTACAAAACTTTTTCCTAACCATTCAACCATGAACTTTGTTTCCCTTTTCACCGAACTTATGACAAATTCCAATTCCTTTTAGTCAAGTACCATGGTGTTTCTTCCCATAATTATCACATAAGGGAAAATCTTTATTTCTATTTTCTCTTTATATGTCTCTTTCACTAACATCATCTTTTCATCTTGATTCCATTCAAAGCAATAGGTCTCAATGAATTATTTACATTTCATGTGAATAGATGATATTATTTCTTCATATGATTATAATAGGTTGGAGACTATTTCCCTTAAAAAATTTGGCTTAATAAAATGAAATATTTTATCATTATTACTCAATGGATCATGTCTATTGATAGAGTTATGTTTTATTATTATGGGAAACATTTATTGATTATGAAATACACTAGTTTAGATCATATCATAATTTTTAATTCAAATAATCGAAAATTTATTAGCATTAATTGATGATTTAGACGTATCTAGTCTCATAATTATAAAAATGGTTTGTTTAGGGACATATTTATCCTAAATAATTCATAAATACTTTTCAATAAAATGTGTCTTATCTAAAGAATATTTCCCAGGAGTGTCAAACTAGGTGTGTAGTAGGGCCCATTGTTGTGTACCAAGTTACCTAAAGTTATGCTCGGAACACCTTGTCGAATTTATTACTCCTAGGTACATCTGTTCTAGAAACATGCCCTCGTGCTGTATCTAGACATGGTTTTATTTTCTAAAAATAACCACATAATATCTATAATAATTTTTTTTGGATATTCCAATATACCTATCCTCAATGAATATATTAGTGCTGTTATTCCTAATCTATGTTTTCTAAATTTATTTCCAAGGTTTTTGGTAAACATTTTTTGATACCGAATATGATGGCCCGACCCTAGAATGCTAGAGCCAGTGCATTATTTTAAAAAATTGGAATTATTAAAAGGAATAAAATAACAAATTAACATAATGATTATTAGTCTTGGAAATCCAAATTACATTAACAGTACCAATAATACATTGTGTAAATAAAATAAATCATTATACACAAGAAATGAAATAAACTACATCCATGAAATGTGAATCAATATAAC
This sequence comes from Viscum album, assembly GCA_963277665.1. Lineage (NCBI taxonomy): Eukaryota > Viridiplantae > Streptophyta > Magnoliopsida > Santalales > Viscaceae > Viscum > Viscum album. The sequence continues at coordinate 855,456,476 of OY728139.1, forward strand.
TTCTTCATAATAGGGGGATAGAAACAAAATAAGGGCGAGATAAAATAATCAGTAATGGTATATACAATGGAATAAATCATGAATCTATCTATATGTAATGGTAAATAACTAATCATACTTTCCATTTAAAAAACAATATAAGATACAAACAATATGACATGTAAGAAACTGAAACATGTTCTATAAATCAATTAAATGAGGATGAACTACACGATATATATGTCTATAAAAAATATCATGGTTAAGAAAAAATTGAAACTAAATGAGTGGAATTTATTTATTATCAGACTTCATGTCTCATGAATATGAAAACCTATTACAATAATGAACATTGACTTGCTGGTTTAAAACATGAATAGAAACCAGTTTAATTTGGCCAAATTATTTGTCTCATGAGAACCTGTCAATGCATCAAAGAGATATATAACGTTCAGGATCCATTCGTAATAGATAATATATATTATTATTCATATTTAATAACAAAAATGACTTATATTTCTTACCAAATAAATGTAGTAAATGATAAATACATATTTATCAGTAATCCACCAATTTATCAAAAAATTATCGAAGTAACCACTGTATGAATAATGGTATACAATTTATGAAATACCAATATCAATTGTATGAGAGTATGGATATTCAAATAAATTTAAAAAAAATTATTACAATAAAGTGATTTTTTCAATATAAATTTAACAATTACAAAAGGAAGTGATATTTTGAACATTCATGAAGAGAATAATCTTTAAACATTCCAAAATGTCTCATACCAATTTGAAAATTTTAAATCATAATCACCAGAAATATATGAAATTAAATGAATCATATAATATCATTATAAATATATGATTAATTATATAAAATATCAAATTTCCAGTAGGTATTAAATAAAAATATGTATGTAGTAAATATGACATTAATCTCACAGATTTAAATAGGGAGATGAAGATTATTACCTTAACCTTCCTCTTGTTGTATAGAATATAAAATCCTATATAGTTGTTCAAAATATGTTAATAACTAATAATATAACCCAAATCATGATTATAGAATGATGTACTAATTTCTTTCTATATTTTATTATCCATTTTTCAATCATCTTTCATTATTTTGACTATTTATGTTGTTAATTTCCTAGTTTTCTAAATTACATTTTGACTTATAATTTGTTGTTTCTATTAATTATATCATGCTTTCATAATTTCAATAATTTAATAAATTAATAAATTATATTATATATCCAGTACAAAAATATTTATTATAGCCTCTAATATTTTTAGAATAGAAATGAAGTTCATCGTTTGTGGACATGGTAGGTCTTACGTACGCATGAACACTACCTTCATTTCATTGTTATACTAAAATAATTAAAATTAAATGTTACATATGTAAATTATAAATGTATTATAATATATATGTTATAGATGTTAAATATTTTCATTACAACTATCCTTTATACATTCTATGTATGGCATGAACGAGCCATATAACTTTATGGGGGCAGTAGTCCACACTTCTTCAAACAAAATTATTGTATTTACAGAACATGTAAAGTATAAAGGTATGTTATAAATAAAAATTACAAAAGAATAGAGTAAATATAAATATAATATATACCATATATAAATATAGTTTCCCAGATAATGGCCACCAAGGGAGGTGGTATCAGAAAATGGAAGAATATTCGTTTCGTGAGGCAGTAGTTCAACATACACCAAAAAAGTATGTTTGATGCCATTAGATGGAGCTCTGTGTAATTGTAGGATTAAATTTTAGAATAATAAAATAATATTATATTTAGTATACTGTTGTTTTTATGTAATCATATAATAATAATAATAATATTGGGATTGGATAATGTAAACGAACCTAGAATGCAGGAGAGAAGGTGTTACAGCTTAATCGGGTATCCTCTATTAGTATATACAAAAAGGATTTAATGGGTGGAGTTCTGACTGAAGTGAGCCTTTTAAGATGAATGAATGTATTATATGAATTGTTTTGGTAGGTATTTTACAAATAAAATTTATTTTATATTCTAAGGAACAGATATAAATGAGTTCTTTTGTAGATGAGAGGGTAGGGGCACCCATGGACAGTATTAAAATATTAAATTAATAAAAAATATATATTTTATAAAAATGGATCCAAATTGTTATATGTCTAAAATAATATGTGTATCGTTTGAATTCATATCAAGCAATAATTTTTAGACTTATATTGATTTTATTTTAAACCTTATCTTTTCGGTATAATCATACCTATTCTCATTTAATTTTAAAAGTGGTAACAACATTTTAATTATTAATAATCTATTACTATTTATTATATTGAGTCAATTTTTCCTAAATAGAAACTTAATGAAGATTTCTACCATATTATAATAAATTTTTTATTTTAAAATTTTTTTATTATTTTTTGACTAATTTAATCAATTATAAATTTTTTAAAATATCCATTATGTCAATTTTTAAACTATTCACTTTTTTGAATTTAAATAAAATCTAAAAAGAGAGATAACATTAAGCCTAAGAATTTCATAATCTCAAAAAAATTATATTAACCTAGAAACATAGATTATGACATAAATTATGAGAAATAACATATATTTTAATATTTATAATATCATTTATTTGATTCATTAATTAATTAATTAATAATTACACCAGCATTTTATTATAATTAAATTTAATTATTTAATGTATAATAATTTTAAACAAAATACCATGATGTAGTATGTATTTTTATATTTATAATTACTAATTATATTTAAAAAAATCGTTTTTATAAACACATATTAAAATTATATAAGTAAATAGATACATGTTTATAAAATATTTTCATTATTTTTAAATTTAAATTTATTAGTTTCATAATCATACCGAAGTGGATTCCAAATACCAAATTTATACCCCAAGGGTTTCATTGGTTGGCCATATTGAGTCTAATAGTATTAGTATATGTGATAAGGTATTTTTATATTATTATAATATTATTTGTACCCTTACTTATGTGATTTAACCTTTAACCATGGTAAATAAAAATAATTTTGGAAGTTACCATTCATAATATCTGAAAATAAAATCTGTATATTTACATAATTTGGACCTTATGATTTGAAATATGAGATCCAATTTTAAACATTCAAAAAAATTAATTGGGAGAAATTAGATTAAAAAATAATTCTCGTTTTCAAAACCAGAAAGCAGGTTTTTAAATATAAGAACCACCAAAATATTGGATTGTGTTTATATAAAATTTCAATGTGAAAATACATCCAATGACCTCCATTGGATTTTTTGATAAAAAAAAATAACCTAATTATAATATAAAACATAATTAAAGTTAAATCTATCAATTTAAATAAAATAGATGAAAAATATTTTTTGATGTAAAATGCAGTATTTTTTAAAATTTCTGAAAATTGGATAGAAATAAAAAAAACAAATTTTCCAAACTAATTTTGTATTCCATGATTATAAATAAGAAGTTTATTTTTTCAAATTTAACTTATAAAATTTTGAAATATTATATTTAAAAAGGGTTCTCCTTTAAAAGTTTTCAAAACAACATTTGTGTTTGAAAATTAACTCTTTCTTCTAAAAAATGAATGTTTTCTCAAATCATATCTATAAAATACATAAGTTGAATATTATAATTATATGGAATATATATAATTAAATTGGTTTATTTTAATGTTTTAAAAATTAAATAATATAAGTGAAAACATTAATATTAATTTTAATCTTACTGATTGGATGAAATTTGGGGTCTTTAATGTTGAAACAAGTTCAAAATTATATTATGTTTTCTATATTCAATATCATAGTGAAATTGATTCATATTATATATATTGTATTATTATATGAATGATTTCTCTAATATCACATAGAAAAATTAATATAAAAATTATAATTATTATTTATTTGAACAAAAAGACAATTTTTAACTTAAAAGCATTATTTTTCACTAGTGATCAAAAAATGAAGTTTCTTAGAAAAACCTCAAAATATTACCAAAATATTATTTAATAATTATAAATTAAAAATGAATTTTATTTTATAAAAATAAATTTCTAAAAGTTTCTCAAATTAAAATTATTATTAAAATCGATTCATTTGAGAAAACCATAACTTTAAACATAAAATTACATTACTAGAAATTATATCTTTTGTTATCAAAATGTTTTCTTTCTATAAAAAAATTATAAATAATATTTTAAAATTTTTTATTAATAATATTATCACTATGTTTAATGACTTGGTTATACTTATATAATTTAATAGAAATATAATAAAAATTTTCTTCATATGAAGTCGTCATTGCTTGTAAAATACACCAAGTTGGTATTGATTATAGCACAATCCAATGAGGTATTACAAGTAGTGCTAGCCAAGTATTTATTTCATGTAGTGTAATCCAAGTCAGTTCCATGTTAATGGAATATATGACTTACTGTATTAATATATATATATATATAATGAATTATTTCCAGTGTCCAGTGAAATGAAAAATATTAAAAAGATATAGTAATTCGAAAAAAATAATTCACAAAATCATGGGATGTTATAGTATATTCTTGATATAAGTTGTTTGAAGGAGGATTAATAATGATCATTATGGATCACGATCATGAGTATCCAATCTACTTTTTTAATAGTCAACATTTTCAAAGTCATTATGTTCTACCACCATTTTGATGAATGTGTTTCTGTCAAAATCATTAATTCTATGAATTTAAATTTATTATTAAAAAATTCCTTTTGGATGATCATTGAATGGAATTTATTTTTGGTTTTAATTTCTTTATTGGAATGATAAATATTTCGAGAGGGGTTTTCATTAAAATGGGGTTTTGCACACCATATTTTTAATTAAATGCATGAATAGTGGTTTTGATTTGGAAATGGGTTTTCAGACACCAATGTGGGACTATATTGGATTTGAAAATGATTTTTAAAATTGGGTGCATGGTTATTAAATATATTTTGGAAATTTTTTCATTAATAACCTTTAATGCATCGAGAAATGGACAAGGTTAATCATAGTGGGTGTGACACTACTAGGGGTTACATTTTGATATAGAATAGAAGGAATAAATACTCTTTGGTACAGAAATTATGATTGTTTGGATCTATTAAGTCTAGTATGTACTTCCATAGGCTGTCATCCCATTACCGAAAGCCTTTTTATTTTTGTTTATTTATCGTATGTTTTTTTTCAAGCGATAGTTTCTCGGATGTTTTTCTCACATGGGGTTATATAACTAGATTATTATCATGAGTTATTTTATGGATATATTTTTCGAAGATTTACTTATAGTGTATATGGATATACGTCTTCATTTTATCACTTATAATTTTCATATTACTTCATTATGGTTATAAATGTATTTTATGAAAAATTAAAAGAAAATAATTCACAAGGGGGTTTGGATTTATGAAGATTTTTTAAAAAACTATTTTCTCTTTAAAAATTATAACAGTTTCATTCTTGATATTTGGCCTTTTATTGACTCGATGGTAGAATCCTACTGAGATTTATGATCACACCCTAATTTCGAAGTCTTCTTAGTTATATATTTTTTATTTTAGGATCTAGGTAAATTTATTGACATCTTATAGTGTTATGGATTCTCTTGTTGTTATTGACTTTGGTACGAGATGGTTTGGAGTCGAAATTTGGTCACATAGTGACTAGATGGTCTTGTCTGATTTATAGTATTATGGTTTTGTCGATTTGGATTTGTTTTTATGGATCTTGGATGTAACTGTTTTTATTTTTCATAGTATTCTAGTTCTATTTCATGTTTTGGATATATTCAACTCTTGTTTCAGTTACTTTTTTATACATAACTATGATAGGTTGGCTAAGGTAGCATATTTAGTTCACTCAGGTTAGTTGTTTACAATATGGTATAAAAGGGATGATCATCCATTGGTGTTTTAATAGTGACTATGTTTAGTTTTTGTATTGGTCATATAGGATTTAAGACCATCAGAATTCATGTAGTGAGAGAGGGAGGGTCCTTGGTCAGCTCACTTCTACGTCTAAACATTAGTTACCATGGGTGCTAGTAAATTTTACCATTTTGAGACTTTTATTTTATTGTTATTTGAATGAAATTTATGCGATGTTTATTTAAAAGGACATTTTACTTCATAAATCATTAATTTTCTTTAATTTAATACATAATTTCATTAATTTAATGATATTTTAAAGCATAGACATGAATTCTTGAGGATGGTATTAATATTTTTGAAAATTATATAATGATGATTGTTCTGGGTTTTATGATTAATAGATAATTCATATGAGAAGAGTTATTCCAAATCCAAGAGATGATTTCATGAGATAAGATCTACATGGGAATCTTACAGTTGACAATTCATTGGTTGAAGCAGCAATGTTTAAAGTTTAGACACTAGGTAAAATTGGTGTTGGGTGTTCTAGCCAGTTCCCTAGAACAAACTTATTTTATACTTTATGATAACCTATATTCATGTTTTTGAATATTAATAAATTCTTTATCACATCAGGATTGTTCTTATGAGTAAAACTATATGTGATAATGTTATAGGAGTAATTGTCATACTAAAAGGACGTAGCACATCCCTACTATGATGAGAACTAGGAAGTGCTATCAAAATATTATTGAATAGATGTTCTATAGGTAGATGATATCATTTTTGAGAGTCAAATGATATGGGGTATCTGGGGTAGAGACTCATAGGACTTTGAGGAACCTTCTCATGGTGTACGCCCTTATTAATGTCTATGAGGATATTATGAGAACACGACCTGCCAATAAGAAATACACATTTCTATTTGTTATTTTATGTTCCAATCTACGAACATATGTATTGGACCTTATACATTAAGATTATAATTAATGTGTATTATGAGTCAAACATATAGATGTATTGAAAATAACTATGATGACATATATTCATGGTGAGGTTGGATATGTTGGGTGCATGACGAGTAATATTGCATTAATGAATACTGTGATAAAGGATATATTCCTTATGTTATGTAATGGAAGATAATATCTCTGGTCCATTGATGAAAATAACAAAGCCTTAATAAATGCATGTCCTTGGTGATCAATCTACAAGTTCAATTTCTAAAAATTCAATGAAATAGATATCGATCATATAAGTTGATCAAAATAGTATAAAAACTGATCAATTACATATATTGTGATGAAGGGATTATATTACATGGAAAGCATTCATATGGGGTGACATTTTATTACAACATTTACTTCTTAATCTATGGGTTCATTGGTGGGTTCCTAGACACTATCCTTTGACATTAGGAAGCTTCGCATAGTTCCACTAAGAGTCATAGAGGGGATCACACTAATTGTATCTAGTATCTCAGTTATATAATATATATTTAATATGTTGAATAAATATTATCCCCTTTTGGGGTTTAATAATTATTCATGGATGTATGATCAAATTTTTTCTGACAATAGTTATTGGAGAGAATATATTGTGGGTGGATTATTTAATAAATATTTATTTTCTATTAAGTTAATATCATATTTATATATTTATTGGTGAATAATGTATTGATATTTATTTAATAAATAAATATAAATTATTAAATGTCAAATAAATGTAGAAGAGGATTTTCAGAATGAGATTAAGGGTCCAGTGAGAAATAATAATATTAAATATTACTTCATTAAATAATGATTAATTATAACATTCAGTTTAAGAACATGTCTGAAAATAATATTATTTCTTTTATTATTTTAAATGGGAGGTTTCACATGGATTAATAAAATAGTTATGGTACTTGTGCAACTTAATTTATTATTACTATAGTGAAATAAATGCACGGTTGTATTATTCTATTATTATCCAAGTGCAAGACATGAAAATCGATGTGCATAATGAACTAGAGAAATATATCTCAATCATAGATATTTAATATCTCTCAAAAAAACAATCTCAAGAACAAGAGGGATCCTTATCCACTAGATCAAGGAGAATGCTTTGGAATCGGTTTTCCAGCCGATCAGACGAGAACATCTCAAGCACAAGGATCTTCTGTGCTAGCACCTCTAGTCTCCTTCGGTGACATCTGGAGAGACATAGAACATATTTTGATCACTGGTAGAGGAATCCTACACATTGATTCTATAGGGAAATGGATTCACAATGAAGAGCACTGGCCAAATGCATCAATGATGAAATAATAACATTCTAGGAAATTGTTAGTTAATTAAATTAATTGTAAACAACATGTGTTGATAAACTATTTATGGGTTTTGATGTTTCTATCGCTTTTTTTCTTTGATTCCATTTCATTTTTCATGATGTTCTTCATCGGAATAGAGCCCAGATTAATTATTAATAATGGAAAAAATAATAGTTGGGCACTATCCCTCCCATGCTTCCACTGCTACCAGAACCTACATCAAGTATCTGAGTGGTCACATCATTGATTATAATTATTTTGTTTAATTAATGAATCATGTATTCATATTTTAGTTTTTCAATTCATGTTAACCTCTCATTAAATATGATTTTAAATAAATATTTCTTCCAACATCATTTCTCACAGATCTAATAGAAATGATTAATTTTATGACAAAAATAAAATTGAGGAACTCATCCAAAGGTGTGAAGGATTCAGACTAGATAACATAGTAGTACACGTCATGTAATCATCATTATAGGTCACGTACTTGTGTTAAATGGACTAGAATTTAATTCATAAATTTATCAACCCATCTGCATTAATAATATGTGTTGTAGTTAATTATTACCCCACTTGTTGACTGGGATAGACTAGTGCATGGTCAACGTGACTATACACCATGTGGCCCACTAGGCACGGGGTGTAGTCCCTTTAGGTCATGGCCCAGCTGTGTATTTCATATATGGCCTACCCAACTGGTGACTATGTAACATGGTGTCAATACAGCATGTGGTCCCCTAGACATGCTTTTTACTCCATTATTTCTGAAGTATGCCTCACACTCTGAGTCCCTAGGCATGTACTTTGGATACTTACTGAATAATGTACTCATTGTGTAGATCATATCTACATGACTTTTACTTTAACTGGTTACACAGAGTTGAAATTTATTATTTAATGTAACCCTTGAGACACTAACTTTTGTGTGGGTATAAATAAGGTATATTCCGTGTGATAGGATTTGATATATTTATATATATATTATTAACATTAATAAAATATTCAAGATCAACACATCATGTATGAGTTGTATTATACTTATTATTATATTTGAATGCTATATATCACCAAGAATTAAGTGTATAAATGTATAATATAGGTTTGGTAATTTTGGATTGGTATTCACCGGGTTTCCTAGAAGATACATGTTTTGTACATAGATAATTTTAAATTAATTTATAAATTTGTTTAAAATTATAATAGATGAGAATATCAAGGAAATTTAGAAAAGGATTAAAATGAATCTATTGATTAATTAAAGATAATAATTAATTTATTTGGTCAAGATTTATCTTAAATAAGAATGATTAAATAATTGGATTATATTTTTTATAAACTCGTAATTCAATGATTTCATGTGGATGATCATGAGATACACATGAGATTTTAAAGTGATTCAATTTATTTTAATTTATTATTAAATTAAATTATTGGTCAGCATGTCTTCTCACCTCATTTATATATAGGGCATGCATTCCTAAGATGTCTTTTTTGTAAACAACCTTTTATCCCCCACCTTCGTGTGAGTAGAAGAAAATGTAATTGATGGAGCTTCCATACTAGTGTAGGTGGTTAAATTTACAAGCTAAGTTTAAACCAATCCAAGGAGATACAAAGGTTGATAGGTAGAAAGATATAAACATGAACCTAAAATGGTTTAAGGTGTTTCTTCCCTACGCCAGCGGTTAGTTTAACAATCCCTAAAAACCCATTAGAACAATCTTATTATCAAAGCGTTTATTTTATTTCTATCAGACATCGTTAATATTCATTATGGAATTTTAGTCCTCTTTACATAATTAATGAATTTACAAGCATTCATGATGGAACTAAAATAAACTAGCTTATGCTAAAATAGTATCTAAGACAAGGTTAATCACTAATGAATATCCCACATAATATTAATAACCACATGAAAAGGTAATAATTGGAAATTTATGTATAATGGATAAAATCCATCAATAAAATGTTAACTTGGCATAGTCTTCCATTACATCAGTTAGAATCAATCCATTATTAAATATTCTTGACCATCCAATTTTGGGGTGCTTTCAATTGTTGGAGAAATTTAATTTGAGGCTTTGTGTAGGATTAACATTGTTAGCATCAAGGGTTTACTGACAAAGAGAGACTTGGTGTAACTGGGATTCAAATGTTGAGTAAATATAAATATATGATTTTAGGATTGGTGAGTTCACTCTACAGATAATGTAATTATAAGTTATTTCAGTTTGTATTTGGAATGCCTATGTAAACCATTCATGTTTTATGAGTATCTAATGTTGGGTTAATAAGAATATAATATAGACCCTTGCCACTAGAATTTCAAAGAAATAGGATATTCCAAAACTAGTTGTGAGGGATATTGGGTTTCGGTAAAATAGTGGGATTCAAAAAAATACAATACTTATGTATATTTCTAAATTTTATCAGATAAAGTTATAAATTTTTGCTCATCTTATTTCAAGAAACACCATCAAAATGGATTCAAACATATCGTTGTGATCCATAATCAATAAGGAAAATCATCTCAACGGCACTAATTTCTAGAGTGGGAAAAGAGCCTATATGTCATTATTCATTATGAAAATAAATTGTATGTGATGGAAGAATCTTAAACAATTGTTCCTAGAAATGAGGTGAGTGACGAAGAGCTCTCTCTATTTGAGAAACATCTGAATGGTGATACATGTACTCAATTTTTCATTCTATCACTGATTTCCAATGACTTATTGAATAAAAAAGATGAAATGGATGTTTATATGACGAATTATCACCTTTGGGATCTCTATTAATATAATTAGAGACAACTGACGCATGATATCTACAACAAATTGTTCATGAATATTCATTGATAGTCTATGACAGCTTGTCATCATGTAGTCAATCTTATCTGATACATTGACCATCTGGACATCTTAGGGATTACATTATCAGATTACTTTCATACAAATATCAAACATTCATCACTTCCCAATCCCTTCACTAGTATTATTTTGAATTATAATATGAGAAATATCGAGAAGATTCAATTGGAACTAATGACCTTGATTCTCTAAGTGGATAAGGACATGGTATGTGACAAAACCATAGTCCTTATTGAGAATATTTATAGGAAGGAAAAGGAGAAAGGGGCCTATGATTTATAGACAGTATAAATCCCCCAAGCATCATTCTAACAAGAAGAAGATGATCCAAAGGCATGGTAAGGAAAAGAAGGTAGTATGTTTTGCATGTGGCAAGTCAGGCCACTGGAATAGGAACTTAATGTAAAGGAAATGAGATGGAAAAGGTGACATTGTTATCAAGTGAAATCTTTCCATTTATACACATTGGGTTTTATATATATCTTGTTGTTCTCATGTCTATATTCAAATGTACGAACCAAGTAGATTTTAGAAAATTTCCACATGAGAGGTATATCTACAGGCTATCAATGGTGCACGGTTGGATGTTGTTTCCCTTGGTGAATACCACCATTCATTACCATTGGGAATTATTTTGGTTTTATGTGATGTTTATAATGTACCTACTATTGAAAAAAATAATTTCTATATCCACCTAAGATATAGATGGGTTTCTTTTGATGTTCATAAATAATTTTTTTCTTTTTATAAGGACAATATATGTTATGGGATGACATATTTAAATAATGCTATGTATTTACTAAATTATGAAAAATATGTGTTGTAAATTGAAAATGAATCAAGTTCAAATGAATCATATAACACCTAGATTTGGAATCACCATCTTGGTCATGTAAACGAGAATCATTTGAAAAAACTCTATCATGGTGGATAGTTAGACTCTTGTGATCTAAAATTACTTGATAGATATCATACTTATTTACAAAGAAAAATGAAGAAACCACTATTTGGAAGATATGGTTAAATGTGCACATATCTTCTAGGATTACTAAAATATAATGTGTGTGGACAATTTTTAGTAGAAGATATAGGTGGATATTATTTACAACTTTTACTGATGACTTTATTTGTTGCGGCTATATTTACATGATGAGGTATAAGTTGGAGTACTTTGAGAAATTAAAGGAATTATATAATGAATTATAGAATCATATTTTTACGAATATAAAGAAACTTAAATTACATTTAGGTGGATAATATCTTAACCAAGTGTTCATTGAATTTTTATGGGATTTTGGGATTGTACCTCAACACTTCTTACCTTATACACCATGGTGGAATAATGTTAGTGAAAGGAGGAACAATACAATATTAGAAATGATAATATATATGATGAGTCATGATGATATAAAATTTTACTTTTGAGGATATAAATTAAAAATTTGGACATACCCAAAAAACTAAGTACATACTAAAGTAGAAAATGGAATTCCTTTCGAGTTATGGAATAGAAAAAACATGTTTTGTTGCATTCACATGTATGGGGTTGTGAGGCATTTTATTGGATTTTTCAGGAAAAATGGAGGATAGTGGCTCATTATTATTGGAAATTGATTTTATTATCTCCTATAAGGTGGTATTAGAGATCTCAAAAGAACAAATATAGCTAGAATTAATGAATTCTGAGATGGATTCCATTTATTAGTACGAAGATTTAGTTCTAGTTAATATACCAATTTATATAATTCTTGTGGGGCGTATATGGGTATTCAAGAAGAAACTAAACATGGAAGTTTAAGTAAGTACCTATAAATCAAGGATAGTGGCTAAAGGGTTTAAAAACATCAATTAATTGACAATGATGAAACCTTTTCACTAGTTTCAATGATTAAATCCATCAAATTTATATTTTCAATAACAACATACCCTGAATATGAGATTTGGATAATTTATTTACAAATAGAATTCATTAATGGGGACTTTTGGGAAGGTTTCTATATAACAAAAACAAAAGGGTTTGGACACAAAGTGATGCCAAAATGATTTTCAAGTTGCAGAGATCCATTTATGGATTAATTAAATCCTTTAGGTCATGAAACATTCTATTTGAAAAATCCATAAATGAATTTAGTTTCATTAAGAATGAGAGTGAGTCATGTGTTTACAAAAGGTTTAATGAGAATTTGTTCATTATCCTAATAATATATTTTGATGAAATATTACTTATTGGAAAGGACTTTACATTATTAAAATCTATTAAGAATTGGCCGAACAAGTGTTTCTCCATGATGGAAATATGAAAAGTAGCATAGATTCTAAGGATAAATATCATCTGTGATAGATCCGAGAGGCTTATTGGACTAAGACAATGTACATATATTGAACAGATACTAATGATATTTAATATGGAATAATCTATGAGGGTATTTGTTCTAATGTCACAAATTTTACATCATTCTACGAAAATGTGTCCAGATATACAAGAGGAGAAAGATAGAATTATTAAGATCACATACGCTTCGGTGATTGGATAAATCATGTATGTCATGATATATTCTAGACTGCATATAGCCTATATACTGGGCATGGTTGTAAGATATTAAGAAGATTAAGGAAATCAACATTGGATAGCTGTTATGACTATCCTTAAGTATCTCAAAATAGCTAAGGATATGTTCCAGGTGCATGCATGAGATGAGGAACATATCATCAGAGGGTTTGATGATGCTAGTTTTTAGACAGATCAGAATGATAATAAGTCTCAGTCAGGATATTTTTGCTATCTCAATGTAAAGGTTATGATCTAGAAGTGTTCAGAACAGCCACTTGTACTTGATTCTATAGTAGAGTCCAATCACATAGAAGCTTCTGATGATGCTAAGTAATCCATCTGGATTCCGAACATTTTCCAGGAGATTGATGTGGTACCTATATGTAAAGACCTTATCACATTGAATTGTGATAATACTACAATGGTGGATCTTGAAAAAGATACTAGGTCACATCAATAGACAAAACACATACTGCTGAAGTATCAGAACTTGAGGGATCTTTATCAAAGGTATGAAGATGTTGTGAGTAGAGTATACATGGATGAAAATGTGTTATACCCCTTGACTAATGTATTATCTCATAAAAATAATTATTATCATGTGAGAGCTAATGGACAAAAGAATATTATCAGTTGGATATAGTTCAAGTGGGATTCTATTGGAGTCGGTTCCGTATAACCAACTACTTCTATACTTTATGGTAACTTATATTCATGGTTTTGAATATTAATAAATTCCCTATCACATCATGATTGTTATTATATATAACATTGTATGTGATAATGTCTTACGAGTAAATATCTCACTAAAAGGTTATACCAGATCCCAACTATGTTGAGAACACATATGTTTTATGAAACTATTCATGAATAGATTTTTTTTAACATGATGATATAATTTGATGGACACAAAGGATACAGGCTATAACAGGTAGAGACTAATAGGACATTGAGGCACCTTCTTATTGTGTACGCCTTTGGTAATGTCCAGGAGGATATTATGAGAAAAATGACTACCAGTTGGAAATACACATTTCAATTTTTAATTGGATGGTCCTATATACAGAATTATGTATTGATATTTATAATTTATTATTATTATTAATGAGTATTATGAGTCATGTACATAGATGTATTGACAATAACCATGATAACAGATGTTCCCGGTGAGGTAGGTTATGTTGGGTTCATAATATTAAATTAATGATTAATGTGATAAAGGATTTATCACTTATTATCTTTAATAGAATATATTATCTTATTCCATTTGATTTAAATGATATATATTAAATAAATCTATGTCCATTGTGATAAATAGGAAAGGACTATATCCAAAACATTCAAAGAAAGAGATTTATTTCTTATAAGTTAATGGCCCTGGAATGAAACCTATTTGAATAGAGATATTGTAATAAAGATAATGTATTACATGATAAGAATTCATATGAGATGACATATCAATGAGTCATTAAAGTCATTCTCTATGTGTTCCTTGGAATGTTTCTGGACACTATCCTTGGATTTTAGGATGCTCTACCTAATGCAACTGAGAAAGGGTCCTACTGCATCATAGACTAAGTGTACCAAGTATCTCCGTTAAATAATATATATTTTATAAGTTGAATAAAGATTATTCCTTGTTGTGGTTTAACAATTATTTATGACTTCCTGATCACATTTATTAAGAATGTAGTTATTCAAGAGAATATATTGTGGGTGGATTACTTAATAAATACTTTTTTTCAGTATAGTGAATATAATATTTAAATATAAATTAGAGAATAATGTAGTGATATTTATTTAATAAATAAATATAAATTAATCAATTTAAAATAAATATAGTGGAGGATTGGCATATTGATTTAAAGGGTCTAGTGAGAAATAATAATAGTATATATGATTTGATTAAATGATATTTAATTATAACTTTTAGGTTAATCAGATCTCTATAATTAATAATATTTGTTTTATTATTTTACTTGGGTGTTTCACTTGGATAAATAATATAATTATGGAATCTTTGTGAATTTGTATATTATTACCCTAGTGAAAAAATTTCCTGGTTATATTATTCGCTTACTAGCCATGCACTAGCCAAGAAAATCGGTGTGTGAAATGAATTCAAGATAAACATCTCAAAACTAGAACTTTCATCCAACTCCAAGAATCCTCTCAATAACGAGAGATATAATCCTTCACTGGATCAATTTTAATTCTTTGGAAGTGGTTCTCAAGGTGATCGAAGGCATAAATCACAAGCGCAATGATATTTTGTACTATCATCCGCTGAATCCATTGGTGATTTCTGGATATACGCTAACCACGTATGGATCACTGATATAGGAGTCCTACACTTTTATTTTATTACACAATAGTGCCACACTATAGATATGTGGTTAGATTCATTAATGAAGAATGAATATTCATTGAGGTAATTCTTAATTAATTAAATTAATTGTAAACAATGTGTGTTGAACTAATCTCTATTAGTTCCATGTTTTATTTAACTTTATTTCTCTTTGATTATATTCTTTTGGTCATGAAATTCATCATCTAAATAGACCTCAAATTGATTAACATTCAAGGGAAAAATATATGTTGGGAACCATTCCTCCTACACATCCGTTGTGACTGGAACCTACATTATAATCCTAATATTTGTGGCGGGCCAAGCCTCTATATTCCCTAATCATAATCCACCTATATTTTGTGGTGATAAAGGTCCCTAGGAATATGATTAGTGTATTGATCATATTGAAATGATGTTCAGCATCTTGAGGAATCATTAAAAATATAAGGTGGGTTTCCCTACATATATGCTCGCAGGACTGTGAAGGAGATTGTGGGACTCTATTAAGAATGATAATTTTCACAAGGATATTTCCAAGACAAATTTCAGAAAAATATTTAATCACAAATTTTACCCTAAGATATTATGTATAATGGAGACCCAGTATATTATGACCTTGGAGCAAGGGGAATATTCTATTTTGGAGAAATACACATGTTTTGTTGAGTTGGTGCATCTTTCATTAGAGCATGACACTAATGAGTACCTAAAGGATCGAAATATTGAGTTGGGAATAAGGCCTGATATATTGTTGATATTTATTATCAAGTTCCTTTAAAACATCATGTATTTGGTTGATAAAATAGCTTTATCTAATGCACACACATTTGAGAAGACAAGTTTTGGTGGAGCTTTAGTTGGTGTAGTTGTTCTCAGGGTTGTGTTTTATTACAAAAAGGAAGTGCAAGGGTGATCAATTTTCCTCAGAACTAGTTGTAGGGGATTCTTATGGATAGAAGAATATAATCTTCTCTATTTGAGGAATACATGGACATACAAAGCCTAACCATATGAAGTCTCAAAGGACTTTTCATCATTACTGATTATTAGTATTTCTACAAAATTATAGTAATATGATATATTAAGGAAGTAAGGAATGCTCAATTATACCCTATAGTTTTTAGGTTCATACAGATACTTCCAAGGGTGATGGTTGTAATCCATAGTCTGAAGGTAATGTTTGTGTTTCTAATACCAAATTACTTTATGTGAAATAGTATACACTAGAGGAATCTGAGGTAGGGTTAGGTACTTCTCAAGGTACATTATTTATCATATCATTAATGCTGATATCTTTGTTTTATAAAGTTTATACTCATCCCTTCATATCTTCAATGTTAGTTGACATGTTAGTTTTACATTCATAACATATTTTGTACTTGTTGGATATTTCAATGCATCTGGGAAAGAGGAATGTATATGTTTTTATGTGTCTTGTGTGACTGGTGATGATTAAAAACAATTAAGTGATGTGGGTATTTATATATACTGATACTAAAAAATTCTACCTGATACTTGTAATGTATTGGATGATCATATTTATGTCCAATTTAATGTTATCATCATTGTGTTCATTTTTATCTTCTGATGTGGTTGGTCATATTTTTATGGTTGAGTGGGACTCTAGATCAGGTAGGGTGGGGCCTTTCATTTTTTATAATGTGGTAATATAATTATAGTAGTTATACAACATTCATGATATTGTAGAACCATTCTTTGGTAGTCTTCTTCTTATGATGGTCTGTGAATACCCTTTAGTCTTCCAGGTGATTTTAATATTTTAACACCCTAGAGATAGATTGAGTTTTCTATTGAACTACTCTACAGTATGATTCCCATTAATATTTCATTTTATCAAATTGATCCTACTGAGTTATTGTATCTTATCTTCTATAATGAGGACCTAGAGTCTAAGTGATATATTTTTCTGAGAATGTCACCTTGGGATTCACCTATACTATTTGTTGTAATAGAACCTGGGAGTCTCAAACCTTTCATGATTTATCGAATGATAAATAAGATGACCATTAGAAAAATATAATTTCAATTTGGTTGATAATATTTTTTACTAGTTTAGATGGGCCTATTGGTTATTAATGATTGAACATTGATCAGGGTAACACTAGTTGAGAGTCTATGAATAGGATATACCTAAGATAGTGTTTAGGATCTATTATAGTCATTAAATTTTTCTAGTTATTCCATTCCATCCCACTAATTCTATATTTGTATTTATGGATTAAAAAAAATATTTCATCATCTCTTGAAATGTTTTATTGTTATATTTTTGGATGATATTTTGATTTCCTCTAAGTGAGAGTATGAGAAAATGAACCTTTTTTATATCAATATTACAACCATGAAATAAAACAATTTATGTAGTAATCATTACAAATGTGAGTTTTGTATCTTACTTGTGACATTTTTTGGGAACATGATATTTAATAAGAGTTAATTTGTGGTCCTGAAATGATAAATGCATCTATATCCTTGTACAAGCCTATAAATGGGTTTCAGATTTAGAGATTCATAGGTTTGGATATTTAACATAGAGGGATTGTTCATGATTTATCCTTGTTGGAATCTTAAATAGTAGAATTAACCCATATTGAGGTAAAGTTGAATTAATTGAAAAATATCATAGATATTTTTAGGACATAAAGCTGAGATTTACATTAACATCAGTTTTAATTCTTCTAGAAACAACTTCAAGTTATGATGTTTTTTTAGGTACATTTAGTATTGGTCTTGTATGTTTCTTATATCAGGGGAAACATGTAGTGGAATATGGCTCTAAGAATTTATTCCCTCATGAGAATAACTACCCTACCCATGATATTGATTTGGAAACAATTTTTCATGATATCAAAAAATGTTATCACTATATCTTTTGGGTGTGGATTATAGTTTATTCTAATCATAAGAGGATGAAATATATTTTTTACTTGGAGGGGTTTTTTGGTGGAGATATTTGTTAGTGTATTGTAATATATTTTGATTTTGAAATTTCAAACAATCTTGTAAAATGGAATTTGGTTGTGGTTGTGTTGAGAAGAAAATTATTGACACATGCTCTAAAGGCATCAATTTAGGAGTGTAATCAGAAGAGTTTTTTTAATGAGATGAGCTTCTGAATGTAATATTTCATTGGATAGGTGTTCTTTTATTTGATGAATTCTGACTAGCCTTTTGATGAGGGTGTTTTACATTAGTAGGTGATAAACATCGATTGAAAATGGTTGGTTAAAAGCCTTTATAGTGGTGATATATCAACTGATTGGTCTTGGCCTCCCTGTAGAGATTAATGCTTCCATAGAAGGTTGGTTGTTCATTTTTCCTTGAGGCAAGAGCTGATGCAATGTGGGTACTAGACTTTCTGTTCCATATACCCTAGTGCTACCAAGATGTGTCAGGACAATATATATCCCTATTTGTGGATAGCGATGAGGTGGTCAATTATAGTTTTTCTATTTAATTGTCATACTTATCAAAAAAATTAGTTCAAACAACATAGACCTGCTTGTTTATTATACCCTTCACCCATTCCACTATGGAAGTGGTATGCTATTTCTATTATTTTGGTCATTGGTTTTCCAGGGAATTTGAGTGGAAATAACATGATTTAGGTTATTTTTGACTTACATATGAAATAATAATATTTATTTCCTATCAAGGAGGTGAAAAAAGTGGAATATCTTAGAGATATGTACATCCATGAGATTGTGAGAATTTAGGGTGTTCGCTCTATGGTTATATTTTATAGGGAACTAATAAAAAAATATAGCTGCTAGAAAAAATATCAATAGATGATGTGATAACATATGAAATTGAGCATGGATTATCATCCTAAGACAGATGAAAAAATAGAGAGAATAAACTATGTTCTTAAGTATATGCAACAAACATGCATGCTTAACATTGGTGGATATTGGGAAATTCATTTTACTGATATAATTTTTTTTGATAACAATAGTTATCAGTATTTGATAAATATGGATCGATTTTAATAATTGTAATGATAGCCTATAGATCTCTCGTATTCTTGGTAGAGTTGGAGAACAATAAGTTTTTGGGATGTGTCTCATTTAGAAGATGGTGAAAAATATTTAGTTGATCTTGAAGAGGTTTTTTATAGTATTGAGATACTATAAATCCAATACAAGAAATCATCATCAGCCACTGGTGTTTGAGGTTAGTGATTTGGTTATTTTAAAAAGATATACATGACATGGGACATAGTTTATTTTTTAAGTAGGGTAGGTTAGCACTGAGGTTTTTTTTAACCTTTTAAATCATGGTGGTACATTAAAAGTTTGTATGTCATTTATACTTACCATATTACTTGACATCAATTCATGACTTGTTTCTTGTTTCCCAGTCAAGGAGGTATCATTCATATAACCAACATATGATTGTATTGGAGGATGTTGATCCTGTTCTTAATACCACAATTTTTGATTTTCCATTCAATATATTTGATCACCATGATATGCTACTATGTTTTAAGATGATTCCATTGGAAATGGTACCGTGTAAATGAAAATGGGATAGCCACGAGATGTGGGAGTGGGACTCATCATTGAGTCGATATAGGGCCTCTTTTTTTGCGGATCCGTATTCTTGAGGACATTTTGAGGATTGAAATTTCTTATGGTGGGGATAATTTTGATGCACTCTTGGTCATAATTATGGCATTATTGAGTCTTAGTTTTCCTATTTTGGGTTTCATTAAGATTAAGTGGATGAGAGGCTAAAAGTAATGGTTTGTGGAGAAAACTCACAAGGCTCATTATTAAGGTTCAATGTCAGTTTAACAATGTAGTAACAATGAAGTAGACCTCAATGAGTTTCTATTGGAACTTGGCACATCTTGCATATGAATATAACAACCTTACGACATGCCTAGTGAACTATGAAAGGCTTAGTGTTTGTAAAAATTAATCACATTGTTTTGACACATTGTTAGTTTAACCATACAACCTCAGTAAAAACCCAATGTACCCCTAAAATAATGGATACTAGGGAATCATTTTTACGGTACAAGGTCAGTTTAACCATGCAGCCTCCTCCCAGAAACCATGTGAACCTCATATAAATCATTAATAAAATTATATTTTTACATTTTCACCATAGTTTGTGTTAATTATAATCTTCCCATAATATCATATTTTCTCATCATTATCCTTACCCACTGATTTAGTGGCATCTCCTCATATATTATAGGTGGTATTCCGCCATACATTATGTATCACATTGATTTATATTGTGTATTTGACCTTGTTTTTTATATTCATTGTAGCTACTAATTAGGTATCTTCTCTTGTCATCTTGTGGAACCTGAAGGGTATGTTTATGTTAAATATAATTGATATATGGAGTATTAATATTAGTTTTTATGGATCTATGATTGTGATTATAGAATCTATTCTTCCTGTATCACTATTATTGAAGGTATTGTGTTATACCTCGATTTTGGGGTAGGTTTTTGCTATAAACTTTTAATAATATGAAATGATTATTGTTATTATCAGATTAATTTGGGGATTTCAATGAATTATAGTGATTTTTGGTTTCAAGTGATTATTTATAAATATTAATGTTTTAGAGGGGATTTATTTAAAAATGGGATTTGCACACCATGTATTTTGATAAATTATTAAATGGTGGCTTTGATTCGGAAATGTGTTTTAAAACACATATGTATTATTAGCATTGTATTGAGAATTTTTTATATATATTTTAGCATGGTTTTAATATGAATTTTGAAAATAGGCTTGTTGGTAACCTTGGTTTTGTCAGGGAATGGACACACATAATATTAGGGAGGGTTTCACTACTATGGTTTATTTTTTAACACCCATTGGTAGTAATATATATCGGTTGGTACTAACATTTGGCCTTTTTATGATATATTATGTCTATTATATATTCCCATAGATTGTGAGCCCAACCTGAAGCACTTCTTCATTTTGGGTTATTAATCGCATAATTTTTCCCATAGATTGTTGAATTTTTTTTCGCACCTGGGGTTGTATAACATGAATTTAGAAAATCAGTTATTTCATGGATATCTGTTCAAATTATTACATTATTATGTGTATATATGAATCCATTTTTTATCACATATACTATTCATATTTTTTCTTTATTGAAATGAATGGATTTTAGGAAAAACCTAAGGAATATGATTTACATGTGGGTTTATATTTATGAAAATTCATTAAAAAAATATTTGCAGTTTAAATAAAAAACTATTACATTATTGATATTATACCTTGTAAATACTTAGTGGTGGTATCCTATCAGACATTATGCTTATAAACTAATGATTCCTCTGTGGTAGTCATAAATATTGTATTGCAAGATCCAGCTAAAGGGTAGGTAATCTTGTATCAAGATGGATTCCATTATTGTCATTTAATTTTGTATTAGATGGTATGGAGGTGGAGGTTAGTGATATGGAAAGACTGAGCGAACCATTCAGACCCTCGAGGACATGTTGGGTGATTGCGTCCTCGACATTGGTCATAGTTGGAAGGATCACTGGCCTTTGGTGGAGTTTTCATACAACAACAACTATCACTCCATCATTGGGATGACACCTACTGAGGCATTGTACGTGTGACCTTACAAATCACCTTTGTGCTAGACTAACCCAGGGGAGTTAGTACTAGTGGGACCAAAGATGGTATGGGATACCAAAGAGAAGGGGCAGATCATCTATTAGAGAACGAAGACTATACAAAGTAGGAAGAAGTCGTATGCCAGAAAGATATGGATACCTCTACAGTTCGAGGATGGAGACCACGTTTTTCTATGGTTCTCACCCTGACGAGGTTTGTGGAGATTTGGATAAGGCAGTAAATTCACTCAGAGGTTCATCGGGCCTTTTCAGGTCCTCATCAGAGTTGGTGAGGTGGTATACTGCATAGATCTTCCACCTCAGTTACACCGGGTGCATGGCGTCTTCAATGTATCCCAGGTGAGGATATACACACACAAACCTTCTCAAATCATCAATCATGGTGAGATGGACATTGTCGAGGGTGCGACCTTTATGGAGGTTCCATTAGAGATTGAGGATTTACATGAGCGGGTCCTTTACAGGTGGTTGATACATCTGGTGTGCGTTTATTGGTAGCACGAGAACCTCTAGGAGAACACATGGGAGCGGGAGGCTCAGATTCGTGCTCAGTACCCTACACTTTTTTTCCTAGTTTTTTTATGTGGATTATGGGGAGGTAAATAAATGAGGTGGGGAGAATGTAAAGACTCAGAATGTCAATGTAATTTTCTTTAATGTGTGGGAATTTTACAAGTCCGCAAAAATTGAAAGCGTGTGATTTTGTGGCCCGGAGTTCCCGGAATGAATTCTGAACTTTCTTTCAGGTACGTTCAGTAAACATACGAGCAGGATTTTATAACGTTTAAATAGGTGCTTGGAAATAAAATATGAGGGCACCGTTGAATTCACAGTGCTGATATTCTCTTAAGAAAACTTTCACCTTGATGACAGTTGGTCGAGGGTAAATTTTTTTTTCTGGGATTTTCTTGAAAAGAAAAAAATAAATAATGTATGTAACATTTTTTTGAAACTCCTGTGTAAAAGTTTCATAGGTGGTGACCACATGAATTAACCACCCATGAGGGGTTATGGTGGTGGGGACCACCCTAGGAATAAATCCCCTTGAAATCCCCTCTTAATGAGGAGAAACCCTCTTGAACTCCCCCACATAATTTGTGCAAACCCCTTAACTGATTATACCAACTCAATTTAATTATTTAATTAATTTAATTTGAAATTGTAACAAAAATTAAAAATTAGAGAAACATATCATAAGTTGGATGCTTTGCAATTTGGTCGAATTTGGGAGAGGAGAAATATTGGGAGGATTACACTTCTCCAACAAAGAACTCCATCAACAATGTTCTTTGGAAATCAAAGAAGAGGATGACGAGCGAGCCCGACATCGAAGCGTGGTTTTGAATGAGATGATCGTTGACACTATCTTCGACTTTTTCAAATTCCTCCTTTTCATGCCAACATCAACGAACAATCTAAGGTAGGGTTTTATTTATATATTATTATCACATCCCATGTTCTCCCCTTCTAATTCTTGGGATTGGGAATAAAGATTGACAAGGGTTTTGGATATTTATTTTTTTAAATATATTCCATACACGTTCATCATTCAATTTTGTGAACCACTTGTTACCGCTGTAACACGGAGGGTGCGGGCCAAACAATCATGGCCAAAACCCTCCACCGATATTCCATATTGTGTTTCTCAAGATGGAATAAGGTGGATTACACCATGATAGTGAACAAAGAGAGAGGCTGGTAAACCAGCTGCCGATGAAGGCACAACGACCCACTTCCTTGAGACTCCGTTTTCTACGACCTCTATACCCCACGGCTAGGCCACCGCCTGAGCTGCTGCCACCGTCCACGGCCAAGCCACCGCCCTGGCTGGTGTCGCCACCCGCGGCCTCGCCGAGTAGCCCCACGGCTACCGCCCTGTGGCCGCCACCCTACTGGCTGAGCCACTCAGGCCAATTTGCCCTGCGGGCTCTGACATCCCGTCTGAGCTTCCATAAACCGGTTCGAGCTGCCCCACGCCCTCACAGCACCCCCCGCGACCGAGCCACCATCCACAGTCGCGCTGACCTACACCCTCTGTATCCCCTCATAGCCTACCGGACCACCCAACTGGATGGGCTGTACCACGGGCCGAGCATGTCCTAGTGGGTCGGTCCGGGTAGACCCAGATCGGTTCGACCCATGCCAGGACGGTTCGTGTCAGTCCGACCGGGTCAGATCTGACCTGGACTAGATATGAACCTATAATTTACTTGAGCCATAACTTTAGCATCGGGTGTCCGTTTGACGAACCGTAAGCGGTGCTGGTAACCTTGTAGCGAGAAGGTACCCTTGTGTAAAACCCCACTGGAGATTTGTATTATGATGGCGTGAAATCGGGTTGAATCGTGGACAAATCCAACCAGGTCCCTGGAACTAAACGACTAATAACTCACAGACCAGGCATCCGATTGACGCGCCTTCTGTTGCGTTGAGACCTCTATGACGTGGATGTAATTTGAGATACTTCTTCGTGGGCCTTAGTGGCTTTTACAACATCGACTTGTAGCTTGTGGAGAATATTCGTCCAGAGACGAACGATCATAGTGCGGGAACCCAGCAGCTGGCTGTGAGGAAGTACTAGGATCATGTGTGGGTCTGACGACGTACTGAAGATGTACTAGGATCCTGTGTGGGTCTGACGATGTAATGGAGATTTACTATGATAATGTGTGGGTCTAATGATGCATTGGAGATGAACTAGGATCATGTGTGGGTCTGATGATGTACCAAGCGATCCTGTGTGGGTCTGCCTTAGTGATCCTATGTGGGTCAGCATCGAGCAATCTTGTGTGGGTCTGCCTCAGCGATCCTGTGTGGGTTAGCATAGATCGACCATGTGTGGTTTTGCCTTAGCGATCTTGTGTGGGTCAGCACCGATTGATCCTGTGTGGTTCTGCCTTAGCGATCATGTCTGGGTCAACACCGAGCGATCTAGTGTGGGTATTCCTCTTTACAGTGTAAGATAATTCAGTAGTTACATCGAATCATATCTACTACTGTACTTAATTTATACCTTCTGTGAGCTGAGTTTGTACATTTGTGGTACTTTTCCTCTGTAGTAATACCTTAGTGGTATTCTTCTGTGTGGCGTACCTGTGTGTTACTTGCCTTCGTGGTTTCCCTTCTTTTATAGAATAGTGGACCTTTGGGCTTTGAGTTGGATTGTTTGTTTTACAACTGATTGAGATGGGTATACATGATAACTTAGGTATATTTATGGGCATATACCTAAGTAGGTTTGATAGTTGACTTCATGGTTTTTGGTTTATCATTTGTGGATTTGTTGAGACCTCGAGGGTCTCGGAGTCTCTACTGAGTATAGTTATACACACCCCTATACAGGTTATGCCTGCACTTCGTTGTGTTTAGTGCAAATAACAGACAATGTTGACTGAGGATGTGAGTACCAGAAATGGACGGTGCTCGGAGGTGGACCCTACGACATGTCGATACGTGGAGGAGACGTGCAGATGTGGAGTGCTGAGAAGGCTATCTATACCTACCCTTCAGGTAAGAACCTTGGAGGACAATCCAGGAGCTGCCTTCCTTCCTGTTCCAGTTTACATGTACTTTCAGTTTATTGTACTTTCCAGTTGGGCTTATATTTTGGACCCTTTTACTTATTGTACTCACTCTATTTGTTGTCCACTTTACTTGAGTTGGTATCTTGTTGTGAGCTTGGTTTCATGTGTTTACAGGTTATAAAGGAAATTTCTTCTCAGTTTTAGGTAATACGCTTTCGGTGCTAGTCGCCAGCCACTGGCCTATGGAAGACAAGATTTGGGTAGTCATGGCACGGGCCCCGGGGGATATGTCGTGACAAAGATCAAGATATGTTTTGGTGAATATTAACTTTAGTATTTTATTTGTCACACCCCGACCCTTGTTTTTAGACTTTTTAATTATTTTCTTTGGCTTCTAAAATTTTTGTGTTGTGGTTTGGGTTGAATACAGAAACAATGCTTCATAGTTTTGTAAAAAAACGTGCATTTTTTAGTTGATGTTGATGGCCGCACGGGTGGAGCGCGTTCTGAAAACCTCGTGTGGCTCCGCCCAGGCATCAACACGATCTAGAAGCCTTCAAAAAATTAAAATGGGTAATGTTTATGACTTATTGTGTTATTTAAAATTATTAAAAATGTTACCAATATTATTTTTATTAAAAATGGAATAAAATTCATTATTTTCACCATTTAAAATCATTATCGATCGCGCGGATTAACCACGTAGTTTCCTGAAATCTAAAATAAAGTGAACCAGTTAACGATGAAAAGAATATTATTATTGTTCCATATGATAATATTATTACTATTATTAATATTGTTATTATTATTCTTATTATAAATTATTATGTGTATTTTTTTTATTATATATTATTGTTTTTTTTATTTTATTTATTTGATTTTATTTCTTTTGGTTTTTTGCCTTTTTTTTTTATTTTTTTCCCTAATCCTAACCATAATCATGCGCCTCTTTAATTTTTTTCTTTCACGCCGCCACCCCCACCTTTCTCTAATTCTCCTCTCAAAACACCCCCCTCCGCCTGCTCAACCTAGAGCTGGCCTCCGCCTCCTATCCGGTCATTCTCCTTCTCCTGCTTCAGCTGCAACACCGCACAACACGTCCCACCTACAACATGGTTTTATGATCCTACCGACTCCCTGCACAGCACCTGTCTCGCACCCCTCATTTTTTTCAGCCACCCACTCCTCCTGCAGCCCTCTCCCCACACACCACCAGCGTCCCCCTTGCTGTGTCAGCCTCCAGGCGTTTCCCCTACTCCTCCTTCATGCGGTCCCTCTTCCAAGCGCTGCACTAGCCTGCTCCTTCTCCCCCTCAGTTTTCACTATGCAGCACACACCCATCCAACACCCCCTCACCCCTGCCGCATCGCGCCACCGCCTCGATGCGCCTCATGTTTCATCCCAGCACCCTCACCCCTCCTTCCTCGCAGCGACGCCCCCTCTCATGCCATGTTCCTCTTATCCCATAGCACCCCCACTCCCTCCTGCTACATCGGCGCAACCCCCCCCCCCCCCCCCCTCCTGGTTCACCTCCCCTCCAGATCAGGCGGTCCCTTGTGAGCTCCTCCTTGCTCTCCACCTTAGGCCAGCCGCCTTCCGCCCTCCCTCACAGCTGTGCCGCACCAACCCGGCACCCCTTTCCTACACTACAGGTCATCTGAAACCTTCCTGCTCCTACTTGCCTACTGCTATCCTAATCCGCCTGGTGAACACCCTCCTACTGAAGCCCTCCTGTCGGCCTCACACATAAGGCACCGTCAGTCGTTCCTCAGATCAAATCCCGCGCATAACCCCGCTGCCCGGTCATGACCATGACCCCCTTAGTCACGAGCAGGCTGTACGCACGAGCCCCTTCTCTCTCCATTCAGACATATTCATCCTGGAGTGCCTTTTCTTCAACCTGCGGCCATACCTTTCGCTATCGTGCATCCTCTTCCCTGGCCGAACCCCCCTTCCAGCTGCCCCTACTAGAACAG
The DNA here is from genome assembly GCA_963277665.1 of Viscum album. NCBI lineage: Eukaryota > Viridiplantae > Streptophyta > Magnoliopsida > Santalales > Viscaceae > Viscum > Viscum album. The sequence goes on from OY728139.1 coordinate 855,484,607, forward strand.
CAGTGCCCTCCACCATCCGCTCCCTCTCAGGCAGTGATGACCCGCTTTGCCACCTCCCCTCTGGCCAGTAGTGGAGTAGCATCCTGATACATTCCCCTTCACTACACTAGTCGCAGACCTCCTTCTGGCAGCATCGCAGCCACCTAACATCCTTCCGGCTGCACGTCCATTCGTTGTGCGCCTTTCGACCAGCCAAGCATCGTCCAGTCGACCCCGCTAGTGCAACATGCACGTTTCTGACCAACGCGATGGATTTCCGACAATTGCGTGACCTTCCAACTGGACCGTGCCCACTTTTGGTATCCTCGCTGCCCCTTTTTGGTTATCATGTGATTCGGTTGATCGTGTGCGTCTCGGCGCCATGGTGTGGTTTGCGCTATTTATTCGTTGGATTATTTTGAATTAGTGTTTTTGGGTTTTAACGTATTTTTGCTGGTGTTGTAGTACATCAGCGAGGTATTTTCACAGTATTGTAGGCTTCAACGTAAGTGTGATTATGCGCCTGTGTGAGGCATGTCGCGTCGTCGTGATTGGCCTGCAAGTCGAGGTCGGTCCCCCACTACACTCACCTTTAAATTTAGAATTTATTGATTGATTGATATTTTATTAATTTTAATAAATTGGAAAATAATTTTAGACAATCAATTTTTAAATTATTATTTGGTGTAAAAAAAGCCGTTTATTTTATACACGACACTTGAAATATTTTTTTGATGAATGGAAACATAGTAGTGAAAGAATTCCCATTTGAAATTTAAACATAATGCATAGAATTTCAAATGTAGTTTTGGTTTATTGATAAATGATTTATTTTGAAGAATGAACAAATGTTTTGGTTCTCTTGAGAAATGAGGACTTCCTTTAAAATTGGTGAAGGCCTGTTTGACACTTTAATAAAATAAATTATTTTGGAAAACACTCTTTGGGGTGATATTTTGTGTATGTTGACTGCATGATTTGTGTGCGATGTTTGTTCTAATTGATTGACTTGGTTGACTCACCCCTTTCCTGTTTATTATATGTGTTGACATGAGAACCTGGCATAGTAAGTAAATCTTCTGAGAATGATTTCCACACTAGTTTAGATTATGCACTGGCTAGTGGCCCTTAGTACGGATTATACTATACTAGGGGATTGGGCCGCTCAGTTAGGTCATGTATTGAAACATCGTGAATTAGGGCATTATGACATCATCGAGAGTAGGCATGCCTTCAGGATGAGTCACATGTATGGTATGTTCTAGATTGTTCACGATATCCTAGGTTCGACCCATGTTTTCTTTTTTTTCTTTAATTTGTATGTGGCGGATGCTTGAGATGTCTAGCTCGATTGTTGGCCCTTGTGTGCCACTTTTTCCATTGACCTTAGTGTGTGTTGTGTGTGGTTTTCCTTTTGACTAACAACTAAAATTTGGACTACTATGTTGTTCACAAATTTTTTTTGAAAAGCAATGCACATGTTCCTTTCATTCATTAAACTTTTTTTAAATTAAAACGGTAAATGGATCATTGATTGTTTTAGAAATGAAAGTGTGGGTGTGGAAACCCATATTTTTTAAATTTTAGTTCAAACATGAAATTAGTGAATTATTTTTTATAGGTAGTGCATTTGGAATGTTTTTTGGGAATGCCTGCTGAGTTTTAATACTCATAACTATAGTATTTTTTTGTTTTTAGTTTTGCTTCAGGTTTGGCTCTAGCTCACTCCCGTGGGTGAGAGTTGGTTGTGGACTGGTGTGTGACTCTCAAAGTCGTGAGGAACTTTGGTCGTGGTCAGTTTAGTTGGATGTATCTGATCATTCTTTCTTTTCAGTGTCATTTATTTACTTTCCATTATTCTACTTTTCATTCTGTTGCTATATTTATTTAAACTGGGCAAAATCATTGACAATTGTCCCCTATAGATGCCCTGTAACTTTTTTCCCTCTCGGGAGGATTGGGAACGCCTCTCCGGTCATGAAACGAACCAACCTGGTCGCTAGTGCAAAATATGTGTTTCAGACCAACGCGCAGGATGTCTGACGGTCGTGCGACCTACCAACTGGACCGCACCCACATCTGGTGTCTGCGCTGCCCCTTTTTGGTTGTCGCGCTACTCTGCTGATCGATTTCATCTCCATGTCGAGGTGAGGATTGCTCTACTCTTTCATTGGATGATTTTGAATTAGTGTTTATGTGTTATTCACATATTTCTGCGGTTGTTGTAGCACATGAGTGAGGTATTTTCCATGTATTGTAGGCTTCATCATAAGTGTGCTTATGCGCCTGCGTGAGGCTTGTTGCATCATCGTGATTGGTCTGCGAGTCGAGGTAGGTCCCCCACTGCACTCGCCTTTATATTTGATATTTATTGATTTCATGACATTTTATTAATTTTAATAAATGAGAAAATAATTTAAGATAATTAATGATTAAATGATTATTTGTTGGAAAAAGAGCCATTTATTTTATATACGTCACTTGAAATGCTTTTTTAAGGAATTGACACCCAGTAGTGAAAGAATGCATGTTTTTCCATTAAACATAATTTATGGAATTTCAAATTTAGTTATTCTTTATTGATAAATGATTTATTTTGAAGCATGAACAAGAGTTTTTGTTTTCTTGAGAAATAAGGACATCCTTTAAAATTGGTGAAGGCACGTTTGGAAAATTAATAAAATAAATTATTTTGGAAAACACACTTTTGTTTGACCTAGGGGTGATATTTCAAGTATATTTACTACATGATTTGTGTTTGATGTTTTTGATAATTGATTGACTTTATTGACTCACCCCTTTCTTGTTAATTATATGTGTTGGCAAGGGAACCTGGTATAGTAAGTGAATCTTCTAAGAATGATTTCTGCACTATTTTAGATTATGCACTGGCTAGTGGCCCTTAGTACATAGTATACTATGCTAGGGGATTGGGCCCCTCAATTATTCCATGTATGGCAACACGGGGCATTAGGGCGTTATAACGTCATCGAGAGTAGGCATGCCTTCATGATGAGTCACATGTATGGTATGTTATAGATTGTTCACAAGCTCATAGGTTTGACCCATGCTTTCTTTAGTGTTTATTTGCATGTGGAAAACGATTGAGAGGTATAGTTTGGTTTTTAGCCCCTATGTGCCACTTTTTCCATTTCCCTTAGTGTGTGTTGTGTGTGGTTTTCCTTTTGACTAACAACTAAAATTTGGATTTCTAAATTTTTTTCAAAAAATGTTTTAAAAATCAATGTACCTATTCCTTTCAAAAATTAAACTTGTTTTTAAATTAAAAAGGTCATTGGAACATTACTTGTTTCAGAAATGAAAGTGTGTGTGTGGAAACCCATATTTTATATATATTTTTTCTAACTTGAAATTAGTGAATTATTTATCTAAAGGTAGTGCAGTGGGAATAGTTTGTGGGTCACACCAACTGAGCTTTAATAACCACGCCTATAGTGTTTTCTGATTTTTAGTTTTGCTATAGGTTTTCCTCGAGCTCGCTCTTGAGGGAGAGAGTTGGTTGTGGATTTGTGTGTGACTCTCAGAGTCGTGAGGAGTTTTGGTCATTGTCAAGTTAGTTGGTTGTCACTGATCCTTCTTTATTTTCATTGTCATTTATTTACATTGCGTAATTCTACTTTTCATTCTAATGATCTATTTATTTTCACTGGGAAAAATCTTTCCCAATTGTCCTCTATAGATTCCATGCCACTTATCGCCAGCCCGGGAGGATTGGGAATGCCCCTTGGGTCATTTCGTGTACCAGCTCCGGTGATCAGTTCAGGGTCGACCCGGGTTGGTTCGTGAAAAAATGGTATCAAAGGTAGGTTGGATCCTAAACCGACCTTGTTTTTTCAGAGCACCCATTTTTATTTTGGGGTTTTCAAGGTACAAGGAGTAGAATTGTCAGGACACAGGGCATACAGATGAGAAGGACATCATAAACCCTTGCTCGTTCTGAACCTCGGGTTACCATGGGATGTTTGTGTTGTCATTATCTTTTGATTATTATGGTTTTTTGGTATTGAGAAATGAAATGAGAGTCGGGAAAGTGACCTTCGTGAGCTCGCATGGTCTGTCAAGCCATGTGGATCCGGAGACATTACCCTAGAGTGCTCCTTGTGACGGTGGTGTGACTGGCGTATGGCCACCAAACAGATGTCTGAGTCACCCATTGGCACTAGTTTCTCCTTGTGGTTTGTTTGGGTCTTCATTACTTTTAAGAATTATTTTTCAATGTTTTATTATAGAAATTGTGAAAAGTTGAAATTGAAATGGAAATGACCATATTCTTATTATGTTTTTTGTTTCCTTGATCCGTAGTGTTCACCCCCACAAAGCATTGATGGATGCCCAAGGTGCAGCTTCAGGTGGTGAACCCTTAGAAAATCCTCTAGTTGATCAACCTATAAACTTTGTCCTGGAATTCCAGAAGTTAAACCATCCCCTGTTTTATGGCCAAGCAGATCCACTTTAGGCGGAGGAGTGGTTATAGAAGATTGATAGGAACTTCATTTTAATTGGGTTGCATGAGTTGTTAAAGGTGTAGTTGGCTACCTTTATGATTGAAGGCCCAACCTGGAAATGCGGGAAGTCCATGTCTTAGAATAAACATCTAAAAGATATAGCATTGGAGTTTTTCAAGTCACCATTCATCCAATAACCCACCTTTGAGTTGAAAAAGCTGAGGAAGGGGATGGAGTTGTGTTTTCTTCATAAGGGTGTTGAATTGGTACTGGAATTCTATCGGCACTTCATATATCTAGTTCCGTATTATCAGTGGTTCATTGCGAATGATCCCAGGAAATATCAGCCATTTGAGTCTGGACTCTGATCTAAACTACGATCGAAAGTGGAAGAGCTCAACAAAACAACCTTCTCGGATTTTGTGGGGTAAACCTTTCTTGCTGAAGCTGATCTAGTAGGAGGACTTGAAGTGGCGAATCCTCCCCTGGCCTTGGGATGCAGTGCATAGGATGGCGAGAGGAATAATGAGAAGCGCCCTAATGTGAGTGGCTCTAATAGTGGAATCAAGAGGCCTTTAGACCTTCAGTCTCCTTATTCACATCAGAATGTCATGATCTGTCACCACTATTGTAGGTGGGGCCACAAGAGGCCAACGTGTCTGAGTGCTCCGAGACCCTACCACACCTGTGGATGATGGGGTCACTTGCAGCGATTCTGCCATGGTGTTTTCACGAAGTGCGCTGAAGCTAGACTTGGCTCGTCAGAGGTCACCTCAGCCCATCAGTAGGATTAGGGAGATGTCTGGGTACCAGTTTGAGGTTTTCTCTATGTAGTGTTCCTTGGATATAGTAATCGTCTGTTGTAGCGTTTTGTGTTGTTTCTTTTCTTTCAGTTGTATGAATGGTTTTGGTTGAAGCTCATTGAAAATTTTATTTTATTGGAAGTGTGTTTGGTGGAATTCTGGTTTGGGAGTTATGTTTGGGAATTTCTTAAGCCTGACTACGAGGAAAGAGATGCCTCAATCATCGGTTCTCCAACCATAGGCCCCAGAGTGAAGGTGGCGCATAGTTAGCTGAACCCCAACGGTGGAAAAAAGGGCATTGGTTTAATCTTTCTCTTTAGTGCATCATGGTTCATTCTTCTCTTAGGGTTTGAATTTATTAGGGTAGCGATGACGGTAGTTTTGATACTCTATCAGTTGGGCCATTATATTCTGTCCCCTACCCTTATGGTGGGGTTGTTGGTTCATACATGAAGTCTTCATGTTCGGTTAATCTCATCATCTCTTAAGGTGAGGAGACCCACAATGGGTCTCGTAGAGTTACACCTGAAATAATTTAGTGTTATCCAAATCCTCATAGTGGGGAGTCCGTTTAGGCCTCCTCGTGTCAGTATCAATATTTCTTTCAAGTATCTTTTGGGGGCAGGCGGTCTCGTGTGAAACCACCTAATCCTGAGTTTTTTCTCTTGATTGAACATTGATATTGGTGTACACCTAATAGTTTTGTTGGAATATGATTACAGGAATAAGTGTTGGAGGTAGTTTATGTTCATTCGTTCCCTGGTTTAGATAGACTGTTTGTGTTCTTCCTGGTGATTGTTAAGGTGATTCTGTCTTATGGATGAGTTGTGTGACATGGCTTTTCCATGTCTGTTTGTATCGATCAAATGGAGGTGCTTAAACTTTTGGGGTGGGGTAAACTTAATAAGTTTTATCTTTGGGTCCAGATTGTGTTGTGGCTTTTCGAGGTCATAAAGCATTATTGTGGGGAGAATTTTCAAACCCCAACCCATGATTTTGATATTTTTAATTATTTTATTTTGCCTCTAAAATATTTGTGTTGAGGTTTGGGTTGAATACCGAACAATACTTCTAGTTTATGCCAAAAAATGTACATTTTTTAGTTGACGTCGCTGGTCGCATGGGCGGAGTGTGTTCTGAAAACCCCACGGGGCTCTGCCCTGGCATCAACATGATCCTCCAGCCTTCAGAAAATTAATATGGGTAATGTTTCTTGACTTATTGTTTTATTTAAAATTATTAAAAATGTTACAAATATTATTTTTATTTAAAATTGAATAACTGTCATTATTTTCACCATTTAAAATGATTATAGATCATGTGGATTAACTGTGTAGTTTCCTGACATCAAAAATGATGTAAAGCAATTAACGATGAAAATAATATTTTTAGTGTTGCATATGATAATATTAGTACTATTATTAATTTTCTTTGTATTATTCCTATTATAAATTATTATGTGTATTATTTTTATTATATATTAAATTTTTGTTTTATTTTATTTATTAGATTTTCTTTTATTTCTTTTTATTGCTTTTTTTTTATTTTTTCCCAAAATCATAACCCTAATCTTCCACCTCTTTTTTTTCTTTCACGTCGTCACACTTCTCTCCTTATCCTCACACAAAACCCCCTCCAGCTGCTCAACCTCCATCCGACCTCCGCCTTCATTCTGGATGTGCTTCTCCTCCTTTTTCAGTAGTAACACCGCAGAATGCGGCCCCTTGCAGCTCCTGTTTCTGCTCCTGCAGACTCCCTACACAGCGCATGTCCCGCACCCCTCCTGTTTTTCCAGCCACCCGCTCCTTCTCCATCCCTCAACCCGCACAGCACCAGCTTCCCCCTTGCTGTGTCCGCCTCCAAGAATTTCCCCTGCTCCCCTTGTACGCGTTCCCTCTTCCCAGCTCCGCACCATCCTGCTCTGGCTCCCCCTCAGTTTTCCCTGCACTGTGAATGCCCATACAACACCCCCACGCCCATGCCACATCATGACACCTCCTTTCTGCGCCTCATGTTGCATCCCAGCACCCTCGCCCAACCTTCCTCACAATAGTGCCCCCCTCCTGCGCTATTACTGTTCTCAGGCAGCACCCCCACACATTTCCCTCCTACTGCATCGGGGAAACCCCCCAGCCTGGTGTGCCTCCCCTCCAGATCTGGTGGTCCCTTGTACACTCCTCCTTTCTCTCCACCTTTGGCCAGCCGCCTGCTACCCACCCTCCCTGCTAATATGAACCAACCCGGCACCCATTCCCTACACTACAGGTCATCCGACACCTGCCTGTTCCTGGTCTCCAGCCGCTGTCCTGATCCGCCTGGTGAACCCCCTCCTGCTGAAGCCCTCCCTCCAGCCTCTCACATTAGGCACGGTCAGCTGCTCCTCAATGCGCAACTCGCGAATAACCCCGTAGTCCAGTCACGACCCTGACCCCTTCGTCACGAGCAGGCCGTACGCATGAGCCCCTGCTCTCTCCCTCCTGCCATCATCATCATGGGGTGCCTTGGAATCAACCTGCGACCCTTCTTCCCGCTGTCACACATCCTCTTTCCTGGACAAACCCTCCTTGCAGTAGCCCCGACCGAAACCGTAGCGCCCTCCGCTGTCTGCTCCCTCTCTTACATAGACGACCTGCCTTTCCACCTCCCCTCTGTCCAGTAGCAGTGCACCATCCTGATAGATTCCCCTTCACTACACTAATCATAGACCTCCTTTCGGAAACAACACACCCACCTGGAATTCTTCTTGTCGCACGTCCATTGGTTGAGCACCTTCCAACCCGCCATGCACCATCCAGTCAACCCCACCAGTGCAACATGCATGTTTCTGACCAATGCGCCAGATTTCCTATGGTCGCACGACCTTCCAACCGGACCTCTCTCACATCCAGTGTCTTTTCCACCTCTTTTTGGCTATCACGTGACTCCGCTGATCAAGGAGATCTCCATGCCGAGGTGAGTTTTGCACTACTTCTTCATTGGATTATTGTGAATTCGTTTTTTTTGTGTTTTTACTTATTTTTTCAGGTGTTTCAGCGCATCAGCGAGGTTTTTTCATGGTATTGCAGGATTCGGTGTAAGTGTGCTTATGCGCCTACGCGAGGTGTGTCGCATCATCATGATTGGTATGCGAGTCGAGGTAGGTTGCCCGCTACACTCGCCTTTAAATTTAAAATTTATAGATTGCTTCATATTTTATTAATTTTAATAAATGGGAAAATAATTTATGATATTTAATTTTTAAATGATTATTTGGTGTAAAAAGATCTGTTTATTTTATACACAACACTTGAAATGTTTTTTTTGTTGAACGGACACCCAGTAGTGAAATAATGTATGTTTGGCCTTTAAACATAATTCATGGAATTTCAAATGTAGTTTTGGTTTATTGATAAATTATTTTTTTGAAGCATGAACAAGTGTTTTTATTCTCATGAGAAAAGAGGATTTCCATTAAAATTGTTGAAGGTTTGTTTGGCACTTTAATAAAATAAATTATTTTGGAAAACTCTCTTTGGGGTGACTCAGGGGTGATATTTAGTGTAAGTTGACTACATGGTTAGTGTGTGATGTTTTTTCTAATTGATTGAATTTGTTGACTAAACCCTTTTCTGTTTATTATATGTGTTGACATGATAACCTGACATAGTAAGTGACTTGTTTAGATTACGCACTGTCTAGTGTCCCTTAGTATGGATTATACTTTGCTAGGGGATTGATCCCCTCAGTTTGACCATGTAGGGAAACACCGGACATTAGGGCGTTATGACATCATCGAGAGTAGCCATGCCTTCAGGATGATTTACATGTATGATATGTTCTAGATTGTTCACGAGCTCCTAGGTTCGACCCATGTTTTCTTTAGTGTTTATTTGTATGTGGCAGATGATGGAGAGGTCTAGTTCGGTTGTTGTCCCATGTGTGCCACTTTTTCCATTTCCCTTAGTGTGTGTTTTGTGTGGTTTTCCTTTTGAATAACAACTAAAATTTGGATTTCTAAATTGTTCAAAAAAAAAGTTTTAAACTGTAATTCACCTGTTCCTTTCAAACATTTAACTTTTTTTCAAATTAAAAATGAAAATGGACAGTTACTTGTTTTAGAAATGAATGTGTGTGTGTGGAAACCCATATTTTATATAATTTAGTTCAAACCTGAAATTAGTGAAATCATTATTTAAAGGTAGTGCATTGGAAATAGTTTATTGGGAACACCTACCGAGTATTAATACTAATGCATATAGTGTTTTCCTGTTTTTAGTTTTGATGTAGGTTTGTCTTGAGCTCACTCCCATGGGAGAGAGTTTCTTGTGGACTAGTGTGTGACTCTCGGATTCAGGATGAGTTTTGGTCGTGGTCAGGTTAGTTGGTTTTTACTGATCGTTCTTTCTTTTCAATGTCATTTATTTATTTTGAGTTATTCTACTTTTCTTTCAGAGGATCTATTTATTTTCACTGGGAAATGTCGTTCCCAATTGTCCTATATAGATGCATTGGTGTTGGTCATCAGCCTGGTAGGATTGGGAATGCCTCTCAGGTCATGTTGCGGACTGACTCTGGTGATCGATTCAAGGTCGACTCGGGTTGGTTCGTGACATTATTTACCAATGTTAAAAGGTAAATCTGGTAAATATGGGTTAAAATAATATTACAATAATATAAAATTCCCTAAAACATTTCCTAACCATATTGGATGAGTCTTAGATGAACTAGGTAACCCTATAGCCTAACTGGTTTCCTTTATAATCAACTTGGGTGTGATTAAGTCATTAATAACATTTAATTCAACATAGAGGAAAAATATCATAAACATGTCTCTTGTTATAAAAATAAATTTAATATGGGGTTATTAAAGTGATATATTCAACTATAAATAGTAAACGGAAATCTAAAAATATTACTTATATCATGGTTTTTTATCAATAATTTTTAGACATCAAATAATTAAATTTAATTATGACATAACGATGATGTTTTTATTTCTTTATTAATGAAACAAACAAATAAGTGTTGTTATAAATATTAAAATAAATATTATCTGATATAATTTATATCATACACGGATTATATAGGTAACTATGACATGTTATATATTTATTAAATTGTTTTCTCAAAGTTTTCTAAATTTTAAGATTTTATTTAAATTCAATGAAATGAATCGTGTAGAAATTTGCATAATTGAAATTATATAAAAATAATAATTTTTTAAGTTATTTAAAAATAAAAAAAATGAGAAGAAAAATGTTGCTATGATAAGGTTGAAAAGTTCTTGAAATATCTATTTATGTGAAATTAACCCCATATACGTAACATGTATTTCCTCTTAGTATTTAAAATATTTTAAACATAATTAAAATTAAAAGAGAATAATTATGTGTAAATCGAAGAGATAATATTTAGAATAAAATCAATACATGTCCTAAAATTTTTGGATGAGAGGATTTAAAACAATCCTTATCTTATCTTCATCATCTATCATGTTTGATTGATTTTTATTAAAAAATAATTTATATTGATCTAATATTTTAAGAGTTTCTAAGTGTGCCCCTCATATCTCTTATAAAAATGTTCACACTCTTCTCTAATAATCACACTTCAATAACCATTTTTATTATCCAAGATATTCAAAAAAACCCTTCCTAGAGTTTATACCCACTTTTTTGAGGACTTTATTATTTGGGACTCCATTCTTAAAGGTGTTATGGTTTTCTTCAAAGGTGATCAATCGATGAAGAGAATATAATGATTGTACGTGATGAGTCAGACTCAAAGGAATGGAATTCATCTAAATCTCCTTTCATTGAGGAATATTTCAATAAAATACACCACATTATTTGATACAGTTTATAATAAACCCCTTTGGAATTTAATTTCATTAAATTTTTTTCAAAATGAATCATTTTAAATGAATCATTTTACTAAACGAAAAAAGGAATATCTTTTTAATGTATATGGTGTCAATGGTGTTTCGGCCACCTTGATCATTATTTGGTATTTGGATTCCTCTACATGATGTAATTTTATTTAAAAGAAAAATAAATACCATATTTTATTTTCATGTATTTTGGTATTGAAAATGGTTTCGATAAGGGATTGAATATGTCAATATCTTGAAATGATATCTTATTATTGTAATTTGGAAATGTTATTTTTTTACCTTATTATTTTTTATGGGGTATTATTATGTTATGATTATTGGAAATTGTTTATGTATATGGGTATTTTGAGGATAAAACAAGGGAGGGTGAGACTATGATAGCTCTCAAATGCATTGGGAAACGAGAAAGTGTTAAATAGATGGGTTTTTTCTATGAGATTTATAGAATATAATGTGGTAAGTATTCCGAACGTAACCATTAAGGTCACCACCTATATAGTTGTGAAAGATACAATGTAAGAATGATATGGATGATAAAAGTTACCTTTATGTTTTATGATATGCTAAATATTTATTTTAAGAATATTATGATTTCATGAGGTATGCTAAAGAGCTTGTGTTTTATGGAAGAAAATTATGATTTTGTGAAAAACAATTCATAGGTTAAAAATATTCATCAACTAACAGTTTCATTCATTATTTTATATCCTTTACTGATATATTTATTCTCATAAATTTTTTTAAATATTCTCCATAGGCTATAAGTATTTGTTAGATGAATAAAGAAATAAAGATGAATTTTATGAAGTTGTTATCATGAAAAATAAATAATAATTTTTTTGAATAGTTTTATTTTTTAACAAAATGGATAGAAAGTAGAAGTGTCTACTTTTTAACGATTAAGTTGTTTTCTAATAGTTATGGCCTAATTATCTTTAACTGTAAACCTAAAAATATCCTAAATGTAAATGACTGTAAATTATTATCATAAATTAGTATAATGTAATTTTTAAGTCCATTTCCAATTAATATTATTTCTCACATTGATTATTTTAGATTGATTCTTAAGTTAATCTTTTTTTGTTTTAGTCAATTGTTGTAACTAGGAGGAATTGTGTTATCAATTAATGTGGAACACAATAACATGATTTTCCTCATGATAAACCAAAATACATCATAAATGATATGAAAAATATTGTTTTTAAGATTAGGAAACTTTACTAGGACATGAATCATACTTATCATCTAAATTAGAAAATGGAAAACACACAATTAATGTACTTTATGAGGAGAATACACCTACTTTCACCAAGTCATCAGATCTTTTTATGTTTGAGTAATGGATTAGTACCACAAATAATATATTTTATGTTATCTAGTGATCAAATCCTAAAAAATTTATACTAATAGATTATTTTTTGGATGGAGAAGTTGATTAATTGTGTAATATTACTATGAATATTAGGAAAGAGGAATAAATTGACGTCATGAAATAGGATGTGTTTAAGAGGGTATTACTCTATTTGTAATATTACCAAACTATATGAATGCAAATTTAAATGGAATTATAATATATTATGATTAAGGATAACGAAACATTTAATTCTTATAAGGAAAACCTGAAAATACTTGTGTAGTATTGTTTTAGTTTTATCATTGACCATAAAAGGACAATTCATTGGTTCTTAAGTGTAATTTACCTAGGTATCCAAAACATTGATTCCATATGTAAACTAAGTAATGATGAATAAATTTTTTGATGTAATCTATTCTTTTAAATGGATAGTTGGTATTACCATTATTCCCATAGTTCTGATATGAAGAGATAGATGTAGTATCAAGGTAATTTTAATAATAAAACACATAGAGAAAAGAAAATGAATATTCGTTTGGGACATTAGTATGGAATGAAGTATGGGGAAATTTTCTCCAAGGGACTAGTAAATATTTCTCATTTTGAAAGGAATAATACCACGTAAGTGAATTCTAAAGAGAAATAAAGAGGTAGGACAATTAATAGAATGGAGATAAATATCAGTTTAACGTACCATCAACAATCTAATGCTACTAACTAAAAAACATTGGTATTATGACAACCCATTCTAAAATTCAAATATTATGAATGAAAATAATCATAAAAAACCTTGTAATATAATAATAAAAATGGAATCTCATGCGATCACAGCTTGCAAAGTGGGACATGAGAATGAAGTGGTGAAAGATACAGTTATAATCAACTGTAAAACTAACATTTTATTATTTGATTCTGGTTTTACGCAATATTTCTTATTTATTGAAATTATTAATGGTTTTATATAACCATATTACTAACTGAGTGTTGAAATATCTGAAAAAACTACTAATGATGTGATTATCCCATATATAGTCTATATCTCTTCTTTGATATATGTTTCTAGGATCATACATCCTCCAAATCTTCTTATTCTCTATTTAGTGAAATTTGTAGTGATTTTCGGCATGTATTCTCTCTCTCTATGTGAATCCCATATCAATTACTATGTAAATGAAATCTTTCTTGATAATTTAAATGAACCCATGATTTTCTATCAGTGTGAGGATGAATATTAACATAAATGGAAACTAATTCTATTTTACATATTTTATTACCTCTTCATAAGGGGTGTGTATCTCAAATGGTTGGGATGAAATAAAAATTATATATATTCCTACATTATTAGAATATTCCAATTTATTTTCTAAAATGTTTGCTAGAAATACCGTAAATCATGTAGTTGTGTTTCCAATTTAACACATACCTTGTAATACACCTATTTAAAGGGATCCTAATATAATGGTGTTTACTATGTTCTAATAATTAAATAGATAACACTATGAGAATTCAGATAAGGGATTCTGGGATCTAGGTACATCACCTTGGGTTGAACCTAGTTTTTTCAAAATCAAATAAGGTTCAATGAATATTTTTATTGATTATAGATAACTTAAGAAAAATACTTTAAGAAAAAATATCCTTTAATCGACATTGATTATTTGTTTGATCAAATAAATTGAGCTCAAATATATTTAAATATTTTCCTATAATATGGATATCATCAGTTTAGGTTCAAAATGGTGGAAATATCCCTGATAGTCTTTCATATACAGTATGTATAATATAAATTTATAAATATTACATTGGGACATACCAAATCACTTACTATCCTCATTGATCCAATGAATATATTCTTTTGATATTACCTTGATTAGTTTTTTGTAGCCTTTGTAGATAATATTATTATATATTACATGAAATTGATGAAAATGATGTTAATTTATGGTTTAGGTTGAATACCTTAAGGAATAAAAATACATATTAAAAATTTAGTAACTTTGAAATTTTCTTATACACAATATCATTGTTGTGTAACACAATTATAAAAGAGAGTATATCGTTGGATCTCTTAAATAAAAAAAACTAATTAAAAATTCTCCCATAATTAACATGGTGATCAAAATCGATAATTTTCTTAGGATGGATGTATATTATTTATTCTATTGAGATATTTTTCAGAGCTATAAAATCCACAATCACTGTTTTAAGGATGGGTTCAAAGTTCATTTATATAGATTAATGTGAAAAAAAATCAATGAAACTAAAGAGAACTATTTTAACTTGATTTATAATTAGACAATCTTATAGTGGAATTGGTTTTATAAACTATAGTATTGTATAAACGAAATTTATGGGATTTGATATAAGGTAGAATTATATGGTATCATTCTATGCCTCATGGGAAATGAGGGTTCATTGGAAAAATTATCTGACTCACGATTTAGAACAGTAGGTATTGATTTTTTCTTTGAAAATATGGAGGAATTATCTTTATGGATAAATGTGTGACATTTATATGGATTGTAAAATTTTTTAGTATATATTCACATAAAAAGATTTTAATATTAGTACAATGAGATGGTTGAAACTAATTAAATAATATAACTACTTAATATAATATCACCCTAGGAAGGAAAAAAAGGAAATTGATTCTTATATTTGGATGGGACATTATTGTTTTTTTACTGATAATGGTTTTTAGAGATAAAATAGTTATGTATTTTTAGAGGATGAACCATGAAATCAATATAAGGGTGAAATATCCTCTCTTATGAGATGAATGTTCAACCATATATTTATTTGATGATTAAAAAGGAACTAAAGGAAGATGTGGAGTTTCAAAAGAATGTAAGGATTGTAATAGAGTTCATCATTGACCATGTTGGATTAATTAGGTTTATAAATAGAGTATGTGTCCTACCAATACAATATTTTGTAGAGATATTATATAAAAATCACATTTTATTATTCTATGTCTATCTAGTTATTATAAATATTTTTAGATATCTTAAATATAATTTATGGTGGGAAAATATTAATTGAGAATTTGACGTGTATGTATCATTTTGATTGGTATTCCCACAATTTAAGGCTAAGAAGAAATAGTATAAGGGGATGTTTCATCCATTACCCATACATGAGTGGAAATACAAAAAAATCACCCAAATTTTCATCATGAGACACCCAAATACATATAAATAAAATAATTCTTCTGTTTTTTAGTCAATCACCTTAAAAAGGTATTAAATTTATTTTTTTAGAGAATTTTTATCTCTTGATCATCTCACAAGGTTATATATTAATGAAATATCAAGGTCGCATGGTGTACCACTCTTAATAAAATCTTATCGAGATTCAAACCTTACCTTAAGGTTGAAGATAATTATTCATATTTTATTGAATATTATGTTTATATTTCAGAGTATATAGTATCCTTAGATAGATACTGTTTCTTAGAGGACCATACAAACCCGAGAAGATATAATGAGTGATTGATCTAGGGAATTCAAAGGAGGTTTAGATCAACACCTTCCTCTAGTAAACTTTTTATTCAAAAATAGAATCCACTCAGGAATTTAGATGGATCCTAATAGTTCCATCTATGTTAATAATTTTTTAACTCAATCAAGATGAGATTTTGTTGGTGAAAAAAAGATATTGGTAGCTAAGCTAGTTTAGTAAATATAAGGTAATGTTAGAGACATTCAGTAACACTATAATGATTCTCAATCTTAAAAAATACTTATTCTAAAAATCATATTTGAGATGAATAGTTCAAATTTGGTGATAGGGTATTCCTCTAAATATCACCATGAGAGAATATAATTAGTTTTATAAAGAGGGGAATGTTAAGAACTAGGTAGATCTGTCCTTATGAGATTATTGATCATTCCATAATTTTTTCTTATCACATGGTACATCCTTCAAACATCCCCCATGTTCCTGATTTGTTTCATTTATATCTTTTTTGGAAGTTAATATCATATCATATTTATGTACTAGACATAGATATTATATATTTTTAGCATGATCTTTCTAATGAAGAACCACTAGTAGAAATATTGGATCATAGAGTTAAAGTCCCATGGAAAAATACTACAAACCTAGTTATGGTTCACTAGAGAAATCATAAATTTTTTAAAGATATGTCGAAACAGAAGGATGTGATGAGGTAGAGGTATAATCAGAATTTAAATCACAATGATATAATTTTAAGGGTAAAATTATTATTAGTTGGGTAGAATATAATACCCCAAATTTTTTGAATACATATCTCTTTAATAAATAAATGTGATCAATATATTATGATGAATGAACCATATAAATTATGTGAATAATTATTATACATTGAAAAATAAATAAAATTATATTGAATTTAAATTAAATATAATTATTTAATATAACATTATATTAATTTGAAAAATATGATTTATCATAAAGATCTATTTTAAATTATTTTTTTCTAAAAACTTCCTTTTGAATATATATTTTATTTAAAATTTATAGTATTAATCCTATAAAAAATTATTATTTATACATGAATAATATTAATTTATAGTTTATCAATGGTTAGAAATGAAAATAAATTCATTCAATGGAAAAAAAGATGCATTTATAATATTTCATATTTATGTACTTGATGAGATTTTTTGTAATAAATAAAATTAATCAATATTAATGAATTATTATAATAAAATTTTTAGATAATATACTCAATCAAATTATTCAACATTCATATAATGGTTTTTACAAGGCATGGAATAGGAATAAATGCACTATTATTATGAAAAATTCATTTATCTAAAAATGGTTTTTGTTGTGTTTATTCACAAATATTTTAAAATGAATTTATTCCACGTATAAGAATTTAATTTTTTAAAATTCATTATATATTTTGAACCAAAATATCATATTTTTTTATTAGGCCACATTCAATTTTTTAAAAATTAATAGTTACAGTGGTTATTTGTTTACCTAAGTTATGGTTAAAAAAGTTAATGAGGGGACTAAACTAAATGATAAGGCTTGAAATAATAGTTAAACATGTATAATGTTTATTGGTTGAGAATAATTAAACCATAAGATTAATTTTCTTTGAAATTTTTTCCATTTGGTGGAAGTCGATCTTGAAAATCAATTTATTATATTTTAATGTTTCATGTTTTTATAAGTTTCATACCCACCTAACTTATGAAATGAGGCCATAAATGCCTCAACCCTTCATAAATTTTTATCCATATATCTAGAATAAAACCTATTGTTAGAATAACTAGGATAAATACCCAGATGGGGGGTGAATCAGGTTATTTAATATTTAAAGAACTACCTTTTCAGATATTGTTTCATCATTAAAAAATATCACCTCTCCCTTTCTCATATAAATGTATGAAATGAAATCAAAGCATGAATGAGATAGAAGTATTTTTGATTGGTTGACCTACACTAAGATAAATCAATGTAGAATAAAAAAGAAATGTTCCAATATATAAAATCTAAAAAATCACACATTTGTTACAAGGTTTGAAAAAAACTTATTATCCCTCTTAGTTTATAACCTATAAAAAAATGAAAACTCACTAATCTATCAACTAAATTGTGATCATAGATTATTTAGATTATCTTAATTTTATTATGTGGATCAATATGTTTTACACCTCATTTAGTGTGTCATGTTTGGCCAAATTCATCCACAAAATGAATAACACATTACCATAGATTTACTGGTAAATCCATTTTGGGTCTCACCATTTCATTCATGCAGCCTTAGGATATATTGCATGCAAGTTTAAAAACATTCATGAAACATTTAATTTTTTCATGGAAGTATAAATTGTGTATAGATTTTATTATTTTCACACAAATACCTTGGTAATGTATAATAAATCCAATTTATTTTCGCAAAAAATACTTTATTCACTGATTCACACAACCATTCTTGTTAGAAACCTTACTGCCTGGCACAAAAATATCATGCAATTGATATCCATGATTTTATCTATGTGTTAAGATATTGAAATTATGGGGGTTCCACAAATTTGTAGACACGGATGACCAATGTTCAAGATCCTATTTTTATTTCCTATGTTCTTGTGATACTTATATGATCACAAAAACTCTTGATTTTAAATCAGAATTGGCTCATAAAATCCTTTCACACACAAGTTCTACCTCTATTTCATGGACGTAGACAACTCTGATTTTGTCATGCCAAAAATGCCTTTCAAACTTCATAAAATATTTCATGGAATTATTCCCCTAGGAATATTTATATTTTATGATCATGAATATTTAATTTCATGCAACATTTTAATTTGATGTGAAATACCTCCTTTTCCTAAAAACACCTTTTTCCATCCTCAAGATTTTGGACGCGAATAATATGGAAAACAGAGGGAAACAATGTTACCTTATATACCCATATTTATGTATTTCATATAGAGAGTCCATTTATTTTTCTTAAATATTACTCAATATACATCGTCAACAATCTCTCTACATCTGATAAAATAATATAGAAACGTGCTTTGTCTACAAACATAATCAACACAAAAACATGACAATGTTACCTTGGTGGATTTTTCTTGGTAATTCCCCCTCTTCATTTATTCAAAAATCATCTCATTTTGATACATAATTTTATATTCATCAATATAATACAAAAATTCTCTTCTTGTTATTAATATAGTGAATATAAAATTACATAACACACACTCTATGCCTACATGAGTAGTTCTAGAAGTGAGAAAGAAGAGTAACATTAAATTTTAATCAATGAATCACTTTTTTCAAAACCTCTTAATGTATTTCATCTTGAAATCCAGCTGTCATGATATATAACTTCTCATCACTCATCTTTTTAATCATCAAATTTAAAAACTCCACTACTTTACTACTTCAGATCTCATTCTTTTGAATTCTTAAAGAGGACCAACAAAAGATATGATAACTATGAACTATTTTCTCATAAGACCCAAATCTCATTATATCCTGGAAGCATCACATTTGTCATCAAAAAACTGTGACAATCAAAACATTTAAAGTCCCCTTACATCAGTGCTCCCATACCATCCTTTCCCTTATATTTATTAAGACATTTTAACCCCATTAATAGCCAAAATTTATCACCCTTTTTCACTAAACCTGAAGGTAACCATGTTGTTTATTTAAAAAGGGTAAAGAACATGGGTCAACATAGTAGGGAAAAACACAACATACATTTTGGAGAGGGGGTCACACATTCAATATTATTAAATTGTGGGGAGTCTACTGAACTCATAGAGCTAGTGGATATTATTAAAATAATTATTTGGGTAAGGCCTTCTTTAGAATTTCTGTAACCTATAGTTCGGTTGGCACATAATCCATCTTCACAAACCCTTACTACACCTTCTCCTTGATAAAATGAGATTTAATTTCAATGTTATTTTTTACTAGAGTGATAGAATATATTTTTTCTATTATAAATAGATCTTAAATTATCAGCATGGATTTTGGTCAGAGACATCACTTAAAGCCCCATATCATCAAGGAATTACTCCATCCACAATAACTACATTCTCCCTTGAGTATTACAAATATATTTATCTTAAGTGTTACTCAATAAAATTCATACTTATTTATTTCATATCCCATCAATAAACAATCTTTATGAGAAAGCATGAACCACATTATGTTGATTTTATAACATAAGCTGATCTAGCCCAATCTATATCACTATAGCCCAACAACTCTTACTGAGATTTTTCATTGTAAAAAATTCAGAATACACCTTTCCCTTATTATAATTAATTATCATATTTACTTAAAACAAGTGGATTTCATTGGGATTGCATTAATAGCTTGCTGACTGACATGTGGAAAAAATTATATCAGGTCTTTTTGAAATCAAGTATTATTGATTGCCAATGATTTTCATTTATTCTATGAAATTAAGTTTATTTCCATCATCATAACATGAAAACATCATCTGGGTAGCCTATAGGTTCATAATCTTTTTGGAATTATCTATTAAAAATCCTTACCAAACCTACTTTTATTTTTTAGATTGATAAATTAATGTGAAATTATATTCTTGTGTCACCTATAAACTAAGAAAAAATTTCATTTCACTGAACATAGAAATTTGATATTAATTGTTCATCAATTTAGTAAAGTATTTACACAGAGTTTCATCTGATCCACCAAATATTATGTCATCGACATACACCAGCATCAAAATCCTTTCATTACATCCATTTTTGACATATATATTATAATAAAATCCACAATGCTAAAAATCAAAATTCTTCAAAAACATATTGAGCCTTGAATACCATCATCTTGGTGCATTGTTCAACCAATATGGTGCCTTTATTAGCTTAAAAACTCTATAATCATCTGTATGTATGAGAACACCATATAGCTTCTCAATATAAACATTATATTCCAGAACCCCATTCAGAAATGCGGACTTTACATCCATCTAGAAAACATTGAAGTTTCATTTTTCAACTATGTCCAAGAACAATCTGATTTTATATAGCCTTGAAACATGTGAAAATGGTTATTCAACATCAACACCCTTAATCTGGGAGTACCATGTTCACACTATTTGTGATTTATTTGAAATCATTGCCCCATATTAATTATTATTTTGTGAAATAGCCAT
The DNA here is from genome assembly GCA_963277665.1 of Viscum album. NCBI lineage: Eukaryota > Viridiplantae > Streptophyta > Magnoliopsida > Santalales > Viscaceae > Viscum > Viscum album. Next base: position 855,505,728 of record OY728139.1, read on the forward strand.
TTAGTCATGAGATATTTTTTCTCCATTGTTTTCAAAATAGTCTCCCTTGTCTGATTATTCCAATTTTGACCTAGATCCTGATTCACATCCTAAACATAGTTTTCCTTACTAGCTTCTCCCTCAAGAAATATAGGCTCTAACTAAGATAATAAATATGCATGTTGTAATGACTTAATTCTCCATGTTTGAACTGGAGATGCCTGATCACCAATGATATATTACCTGTCTATTTCAATTAAACTCTTTAGATTTTACATATATATTGATTTTACTTCCTCCTACTCGTCATTAACATCTACTTCTAAATTAGCATTTCTCACTTCTTCTTCCTTTTTATTACTTACCTCCTCATCACATTCATCAAGGAAATGTTTACTATGTTGTTAATGATTATATTCATTTTCGAATTTAGTGACATCATTTATTTCAACTACATTTCCTAGCCTCTTATATAAGAATTTATATTCATGTCTTTGTCTTTAGTATCCAAGGAATATCCCTTCATCTCCACATAACTCAAATTTCTTGTGTTTCTCTTTATTGAGAATCAAAAACTAAAATTTAATGATTATAAATTATTTGAAGGTTTTATTATTTCTATACCACCTCTTACACAGTATTTCTGTCCTTTAAAAATAATCGATCCCATTCTAATATATAGGGTACTTTTAAGACTAGCTCCATAATTTCCCTGGTAAGTCTTTTTAAATACGAATATTTCTAGCCATGTTACTGAAAATCCTATTTATCATCTCAATGACTAATTTTTTTGAGGTTTTTTCAAAGCTAAAACATGATTATTTATCCTATTATTATTGAGATAATACTCCACCTGGCTATTTTTAAACTTCATACCATTATTTCTATGAATATTTATAATCTTTTCTCTAAACATACTTTATGATTCCTTTGGATATTGTTTTATTAAAATGAACCCATCAGTATTTTTAGAACATAAAAAAACTAGTCTATCATGATATAATAATAAACTAAAACAATATAATACAAAATCCCGTTAATGGATATTTGAGATATTGTTCCAAATACATTCATCTGCATAAATTCAATAACTTTGTCTGAATTTTATTCTTTTTCCTAGATTATCTTTCTCATGATGTTCAATTTTTAAAAAGCATCGCATGTATGATTATTATAATGTGATTAATTAAGGAGGTATCTATATGCATACCATTTAACAAATATAATATGCATGGTTGGAATATAATACCATGTCATTTATGCCACAATGTGTTTTTTTCTATTTAGATGAAAATCACATATCTTATTCTATACATAAAATGTATAGATTACAATTTTATTTTTTCCCAATAGAAAAAAAGACAATATATTCTTTTGATGATACACATATTCATTTTAAATCTTATAATATACCCTATGTCACATATTTTATTAACAATAAAAATGACATGATTGAGTCATTTAATGTTTAAGACATGATCATGTCTCATTTCATTACCCACAAACTTAGTTTTTCCTGAGCCAATTATATTGATGCCTTCATCATTTATAACGTTAACAACACCATCATGGTCATATTTTATGCATATAAGATGATGAATATTTATATTCATATGGTATTGGAATCCAATATCAAGGATCTATACACCAGAATAATATAACGCTTGAACGTTAATTTAGGAAACCACTTCCCTCTCCCTATTTTTTTTATTCATTTTTTACTTCATAATCTGTATATATTGATAATTTTTTTCTTCCTAAGAGTATGATATACTAGTTGCATATTTAGATTGAAGATAATTTTTGTGATTTTAGTTCTCTTATTGATTCATTGAGTTTCTACATTTGAAAATTTTGGTTATGCTTCAAAAAAAATCTTTATATGGTTCATGTATAATATATGGCAATGTGTCAAAATCCTCTATATAAAAAAACTATTAACCTCCAAAGATATTATTGAGTATTGATCTCTATTTTGATGCCTCTATTGTTCTTATAACCTTCAGTATCACATGTTTATTGAACAAATATTTTGTGAGTGTCCTATCATTCCATAACTATAAAACCTGATAAGGGTTTCATTCATTCTTATCACATATAAACAACTTGTATTCCCATGGGTTATCTAAATATTATGATTATAATTTGTAAGAAAATAATTATCCAATATCATAGTGGGTACCTGGGGTCTGACATCAATCATCATATATTTTTTCTATTCAAGTTCCATATTGGCCATATCATTTGATCTTGACTGTCGCTTCTTTTTTATTTGACCATTATGCTCCCCTTTTGTCTTTTTTTCACATAATGTTTCCTCATTCCTAAAAACGTATCAAGAATATAGAGTTTTTCTTGATCCTTAAATTTTTTTTCCATTCCAATGACTACCACTTCATGTTTATCAAGGAGTTTTTTTTGTTCTTTCACTGTGATATTCAAACAATCAATAACCATTTTATATACTTAAACATTAATTTTATGCCCACTAACCATTTTTGATTCCACTTTAAATAAATAAGTGACATTCTTAATATATTTTATTAGCTGAAACCTATCTTATGTCTGCTTATACCTATAGTGTTTGGCATCATTAACCATTAGGTGTATTTATTCGTTTTGGATCACTATACATTTATCTATTTAAATGAGTAATCCAATTCCAACTTCATATCAACTATTCCATCGACATATTCTTCATAAATGTTTCATTATTACTTATTTTTTGAGTTAGCCATGACTTCCTTCATTACATTATTTCCAATATCATTGTAGTTCTCCACCTCTTAAACAATAGATCCATCTCAACTATCATTTTCTTAAAAATAATATTCTTATTTATAATGAAATATCTCTAAAAAATTTCTTACATTTCACATATGGTGAATATTTATTAATGGGTATTTCAAATTAATACCCACCATCTTATTGAAACATGTTATCGATCCTTTTTTCAATATGTACATCATTTCCACAATCAAATCATGCAAGTGGGAGTTTTTCTTTTGATCATAACATTTAATTGATGTAGGTTTTTGGAAATGAATGACATTACTTTATCAGTATCTTCTTATTATTATCCATCTTCAAAGGTGATATTGTTCGTGGAATTCAATTCATCTTATTTGGAATTACCTTTTTCCATAGATTCAATATCTTTATTTCTCATCCATTATTTAATAAGATTACTATATAAGATATTATGTATGAGATCCTTCAGATATTTATCTTCAAAAATAGAAACTTTTTGATTGAAACATGATGTAATTATTCTGTTTATGTGCTTAAAAATAATTATATCATTAAAAATTTCTCTAAGGCCTACCATTTCATTCACAATAACATTTACCCATTTAAATAATGCATCAACATACTCATTGGTGTTCATTTTATGATCTTAATATTTGTTCCACAGAACTCATAGTTTTTCTTCTATAACTTTTGAATATGCTTTATATAAATTTAACATATTTTCCCACATGGCATGATTTGACATAATGAACATCATCTTTGTGTAGATTACATTGGACAAATCTCCCCCTAATGCATTGATTCTTCTGGGGTCATCAACAATTCCTTTATGTCAGTTTTTGATAACGCACCACTATCAAAACTATTCAAAATACCATATGTTGTGACTGTATAGACATTCATACATATGTTTTGAAAATAGCGCTACACCTGATTCTTCCATAATTCAATATCGTTCCCATCTAATATTAGAATACATTTGAGATAAACAACCTCCATGGAAGTAATTTAGAGAGAATCAATGAAAAAACCTTATACTCTAATACTCTATGTTATCCAAAATTGATTATATACCCTAATATTGTGGGGGGTGTGAATTAGGTTATTAAAGAATAAAAAAATTCCCATTCAAATATTGTTTCTTCATTAAAAAAGCAATATTCTCTCATTTCTCATATAAATATAGGAATGGAAATAAATATATGCCTAAGAATCACTAACTTTATAGATTTCACCTTCACCTGGCTAAGTCTGAGGAGCATAAAGAGGTAAAGATAATATTTACAAAATCCATTTAATGTGAACTATAGTTACAATAGTTGGAGTGGACTCACTATCCCTTTGAGAATAAAACCAAGCATAAAATAAAAGCTCACTCCTCCCTCAACTGAAGTCTAATCACCAATTCATCATAAGATCATCATTTAATTATGTGATAAAGTATATATTAAAACACATTTACTATATCATTATGTTCAACATTCATCCAAATAAATCATATCAATTTACCACATATTTTTTAGGCAATATATTTTGGTTCTCACTTTTCCTTTCATGAAACCTTTTGATGCCTTTTACATAATTTTACCAACTTTCACAAAACATTTTACATTATTGTGAAAGTTAAAATAGAAGAAAAATTTTATGATTTTCATGAGACACCCTTGCTCAAAAAGAATCAATTCCCTTTTTATAAAAAAACATTTGATTCATTTCATTATGCAACTATTCTTCTATGAAACTTTAATTCCTTACACGAAACTCTTATGTGATTTGGTGCCTTGATTTTTAATAAGGGTTGAGCTACTGAAATGAGTTTGGTCACCATAAATTTATAGATCTAGATGATCCTATTTGAGATATAATTATTTGCCTTATTCTATGAATTTAATACTTCCCTAAGCATGTAAACTCTTGATTTTACATAATATTTGTTATGTGAATTTATTTCGCACACAATATCCATATCTGTTTCATGGATGCACACAACTGTACTTTTTTCACATAAAACTCATATTTCATGCACATTAAAATATTTCACACTATTATTTCCTTAGAAATATTTTTATGCGGTGATACATTATCTTAAATTCTGGGCAACAAGAATAATCACTAGTGCCCTTAGACAATTGTTTTAAATTTTACGAGAAAGGACTTCTTTTTCCGAAAAAGTTTTTTCCCATTATCTGGTTGTTGGACCCAAAAACTTTCGTAAACACTAGAAAATGACATCAGATATAATACACCTCATTATGTATCACATCTAGATCATCCATTAATTTTTATTGGATATTTTCAAACATACCTTATCAACATTCTCTATGGAACTCAACAACATACCATGGAATCCAACTTTGTCAACAAACACAATCAACCCAAAAACACCTCAATGTTACCTTCTGGGATTTTTTCCCAACCCCTGCAAAAAAATTCCAAACATCCTTCCCAAAAACATAGAGCTTATATTATTCCTAAATGGCCAATATTTAATGGTTTAAGGTGTAATACAAAGGAGAGTTCCTAAAGAAGTGTTACTTGTCTTCATAGAACTATTTTGAGTTTCTTTCTTCCATAAACTCCTAAAAATAATATATAACTATATTAGTGTTAGTAAACAAGTATCATTACTAAAATTATATTTTTTTATGTTAATTGTAAACAAATTATACCTCATTTCCATCCTATGAGATTTGTTAACATTTTTCATGATTATGTGTGGGCTACCCTCGCTATAAAGTGAAGTAATTCATTTTTCATGCCTACCATAAAAGTATGGTAATATAATTGATTTCAATGAAAATATATGCGATATTTTTTATATGAAAATGATTATTTTATTATATATTGTTTCTTATCATCATTCATTTAAATTATTTGTAAAATGAAAATATTACTCATGCGTATGAATGAATAACCATCTCTACAAAGGGATATAATGAATTTTTTTTATCACCGACACATTTCAATGGATGTAATAGTATATATAATTAATGAATATGGAAACTATAACACTATAAGGATTCATTTGTGGATGAAGCTATGAAGAAATAACAATCACTTGAACTATTGAACCAAAATATACATGGGAAATTTACCAATTTTCACCAGAATGTTGATTTTGTTGAAAAATTACTAATAAATGGGTAAATAGAATATTATATGGGAATAATATATTATATAAAAAATATTAAAATAGTTTTTCTATACACATATGATAAATCTAAATTCTTTATACCTGATCATAAGAGTGTGTATGAATAATGATGAAACTAGAGGTAAGGGTTTATGTTACGATCTCATTTTACTCTCTTTCGTACTTATAATCGCAATGAAAACGTTTTAAGAAAAGATGACATGATATCCCCATTGATCAATGAACTATTTCATTTATTCCCCTGTTTTTAAATGATTTCATTAATTTTAAATTTTAGGATAATATGAATAATTTAATTCATTTTCAATGATACATCACTTTTTCCAAATTTAAAAGGAATGTTGATTTAATTATATAAAGAATATTTATTTAGACATTTTATATAAATATCAAAAGGAATATTTATTTTAATGTTTATTGAACAAATAGTTATTCTTAACATCTTGGATGTTATTTTCTTTGAGTCATATTTTATAATTTACCAATTTATTTTCATATAAATTCTCTTTCAAAATATTATAAATTTTTTAATTAATACTGAGACTAAAAAAAGTATATATTATGTTAATTTTAAGGGGATGTTGAAATCATATTTTAACTATATATTTAATCTATATTGACATACCTTGATGCTTCTTATGCCTTGTCAGGGATATGATCTAATGATACCATCCATGCTATTTCTCTAATTAGTAGATGTTATTAGTATCTATTGGAACAAAATTATATGGTTTCCAGTGAAGGGTGGGTAAATTAATTACATCCAATGGATTGGGTAATGATTGATATCACATGAGATAATATGTACTAGAATGAGGTACTAAACAAGTTCCATATTAGACTATTTTTACTATGATATTCTTAGTTGTTCATCGTAACTAAGTAAATGATTGATTGAGAAGTGAACCCAATCTACTATGGGTAATTGTACACTATTATTTTCACATAACTGAACATTAAATAATGGGTTTTTTCTCCACTAATTATTGTTCCATAATTCCTAGGACATGTTAATGGACTTACGATATGCTCTCATGGATCACGATTGATAAGTAAGGATTCCTCACTCCTATAATTCAAGTACTTTGAAGTGAAAATACATTATTTGATGAATCATAATATAAAATCTATGAATAATTGATTATGAACATTATAAGTAATTAACATGATCTTATATCCTTTTTTCTAATATTATATATTCATATGATTATTGATTGATATCCTCCATGTTTACCCTTACTGGGAAACTGATCTCACCCTTTATTATGTTTCCTATTTACATTAGTTATAATGAAAGGGTGTATGTAGGATATATATAATAAGGGAACCTGTATAGAAGCATTTTGTGAGATATATTAAACATATTTCATTAAATAAGTTGATTATATATTTAATCTCAAAACATACTAAATGTTTATGGTTTTGGGGATTATTTTATTGTGAAATGTTCTGAATATTAATATAAAATGATTCAAAATTTATAAATGTTATTCTTAGGTCATCTTATTACCCAAAACCTAACTTATGTTTCACAAAATTTGTCTTTAATTTTCACCAATAAAAGGATTTATCCTTCACCCACTCCAAAACACATGTATCCTTCAACTATATCTTGAATCACTAACCATTTTCCTCTCCTTAATTCATATCCAACATTTTTTATCCTTTATTCCAATGAAAGAGGCATAAGTCGTTCATTTATAGAAAATACTATTCGAGGAGTGATTCATACAAAGTAAGTAACATTGTTTCCATTATATTTCATTTTTTTCTCATCTACATTCTTCCCAAATATCACTATATAATTTAATGATGTAATATGAACATAATTTTGATTCGATAAAAATAAATTTATCATAATATAACTCAATGTTATAAATCTATAATTAGATATAATATGTTCTAGTTTATGACAATTTGACCGTCTATAATAATGATGTTATAATGATTCCATCATAAATTATTAAGATAAATTATTTTTTTTTAATAATAATGAATTAATTGTATATTTCCAATTAAATAATGAAAATATCTATAAGTTTTTTATGTAACAAAAATCAATTATTCTTATTGAAGATAAATTAATAAAAGAAGATAAATTAATTACTCTTTAACCATTTGAACAACCTTAATTAAATGACCATTTGACTCCAAATCATTACCAAAAACATAAAATAAATATTCAATAACATTATTGAGGTGATTAATCAATGATCATGGAGTCTGTAATAGAACCTCCATTATGTGATGTGTTGTCCCATAATTATATATCCCACCAATTAATTGGGTAACAATTTATATTTCATTAGATGATAGGGAATGTGGTGTGAATATAAACCGCTATGGGAAATTATTCCCTATTTAAAAATAGGATCCAGAATATATATCCCTATAATGCATTGGGTAAAGCCTTATATATAATGAGAGGTAATTTTAGGAATTGGGTACTAAAACCAATCCATTATGGGAATGTGAATACAATGTTATGATGGTATTTATAGTGATATTAGACATATGAAATGGTTTTCCTGGATTATTTGATCCCCCTTACTATGTTACAAAATTAACCCATGTTTTTTATTCATAGATCATAATTATTATCTCACACTTCCATAATCTTATGACTCATTATTATGTTACGTCAAAATATTTATGTTGTGCCTAATGTTTTATGATCCATGTTTTATTTTTTATGATTTTATAATACAATGTTTATGAAACATTATTGTATTACCATACCAACATGTTTATTATGTTATCATTTATGATATTATATTGATATACATTATGTTCATCTCATTAATGACAATATGATATCACTCATTTCTTATGTTTAGATCGATAAGGTTATAAAAAAGAGTACAAAATAAGATATGTCAAGAAGGATATCATGTATAAATAATTATGTAATAAATTTGAAATAATTACACTAAAATGACAATATCATGTTACTAATGTCCAAAGAAACTAAAAATTAAGGTTTTAATAATTAGTGTATATATATTTTTAATGAATATTCACTTAAAATGATGTAATATGTATTGTGGTTAAGGTTGGGTTGTATCATTTTTAATGTTTTTATTTAATGATTACAGTCGAAATGTGCAGTTTGGTGTAGTTTGAATAAAAGAAAACGCACAACATGAAGCTCAAAAAACAATACCATGGTTCTACGATTTAAAAAAATAGTGAGTGAAGACAATTAAATGGTCATTGTTTCATTTTTTGATTTTTGAAAGAGTTTTTCAAAAACATTATTTTCCATGTCGAATCCTTATTACATCCTGGTTTTTGTTATTGATCTTTCCATAGTGGAAAAAAAATCATCGTATGAATAATGAAGAGATTATGACTATTTTATAGGTTGATGAAAATTATAAACTACTCATGGTTTTTGGATATGAAGGAAAATAGTAAAATAACGACACCAATATCATTTCCATTATGGTCAATGTTCATTGCAGTTGAATTCATTGTTTTTCATATCCCTTGTAATCTATCATAAGAGATTTACATGGAATGGAAATTAAACAGGATAATTCTTGGTTTATTTGGACTAACAATGGTTTCCATGTAGTTTCAAATAATTTTCAAAGGTGAATATTCAAGACATAATGCATTCAACTCTTTAGATTATGGTTTGTGTAAAATTCCAAATTAAATATGTTTTGATGATGTGTTTTTTTAGTAAAGTTATATGGTAATCGAAATGAAATATTTTTATACTTAAAATGTATCACGGTAAATTTAATGGACATTAATGATATAATTTATTAGACTGAATTAAATGAAGTTATAATTTTAATTAATTAATTTATTATGAATTTAAAATGTAAACTATAAAAAAAGTGGGAATGCATGTTGATGTTATGTAATATAGAAGTGTGGAATAAATAAGAATGTAAAGAGTGTAGAGAAAATGTGATAAATATAGTATGAAGATATTATGTGAAGATACTAATTATCATAGGTTATTGTAGGAGTAATCATTTAGTTTTGAAGATCAATGAACTTTAGTAATGAAGATGGGTTGTAGTGGTCTTGATATTAGTTAATATATTCTTTCTTGTTGTTTAGTGATCAAGGAAAAATATATTATTTATGATAACTTATATTGTGAATTAAAATGATATTGTCTAGTGTAAAAAAAGTTTTTGGTTATGTGAATTCATAGTTTCATTGGTAATTGTTAAAATAGAGAATAAATTCCCTATTAATAATGTATTTATTTATTATTATTATTACCAAAGATCATTGTTATTGTTTTATTAATTATTTATAAATATTATGTGTCAGTGTACATTATACATGTTAAATAAATTTTCACAGACATAATTTTCAAATATAAACCCTAATTATTATAATTTAATTGGTGATTCTAGTCAATCATATGGTAATTGGTGATACCAAGCCATTAAATTTGAATAGTAAACCTTATATATTATCATCATTGGTTGTGTACATTTCTTAGTGAAATAAATAATCATAATATATTAAATTAAATAGGGTTTAGAGTTAAAGAATAAAGCTGTAATGCATCTTCTTATTATGTATCTAAATTTGGGTTGATGTTTGATCAATGAAGAATAATAAAATATTTTTATCCAGGGATTTATCACTCTATTAGAGAAATATTTTATAGGTTCTCACTATGATTTATGATTATTTCATCTATTAAGATTTTAAGAAATGGAAATATTTAAGGATAAGTATAAAAACATATGCTAATGGAGACTTTTTATATCTTACTTTGAGCCTATATTAATTTTTAAAAACGAAAATAATTATATGATGTTATCAAAAAAATTTAAATTTAAATAATCATAAATTATATGATGTGAAACGAAAACAAAAAATCAATGCATCAAAAACATAATAAAGGCAACCATGATTATTATATATGCATAAAAATATGTAACTATCCCACATAATCTTATAATATATAAAACACAATATAAAATAAATAAGAGATATAAAATGGAAAATATATGTAACTTCTCATGAATGTATCTCACTGAAAGTCCATAAGAACCTCCTAAGTTTCCTCTTCATTGTAAACCATGAATTCCTAATTGGATTTTTTTATCCATATCCATCAATGTGAGAAGATGGTTAATATATTCTATAAATTGACATATATCCTTCATGAAATAAGGAAACTTAGATGGTGGCTCATTATGAAAATTATCAACTTTTATATAATTCCTTAACCTATAAAACTATTTCCAACCCAAGCCAATGGTTATATATAACCTCAGATTAACCTCCATATATTCCAAAATATCTTGAATATTAGAGAAAGAGTCTACAAATAAATTTGGGAAGAGTATACTGCCATTATCATCACAGAAAATTATTTTCTACTAATAAAAAACATAAAACGACACAAAAAACATATTTGTTGTTGAAGGGTGTGCATTAATATAAAACCAAAAATATATATAATGGCATAAATAAATTAATCATGAACAACATGAAATAATACTACCATAGGATCAATCACTATTCCATTAAATTATAATATAAAAAATATTAAATAACTAGGGAATCATAACCATAGAACTCAAATCCTTACTCATTCTAGTCACATAACCCCCATCCAGTTATTCCAATTAGCTCACTGGTACAACCTATAACCTATAATTCAAAAAACATATGAATATTGACCATGGTTCCAATGGAGGGTGTGATAAAAATACATTAGGTGGTATGTACTAATAGGTATTACCTATTATACTATAATAAGTATTGTAAGGATGTTTAAAAATATAATATAAATAACAAACAACATGAAAATAATCATGTCCTCTCTTTAGATGACATCTAGAAAACCCAAACACCTGATATCATTTACTTTATATAATTTAATAAGAAGTCACTTGGTACCATTAATACATCATAGAGAACAAATGGGGATCTATTTTTAAGGGTGTAATATAGCCAAACTATCACAGAAATCAACCATTACCCTACCACTCATGGTGAGGTCATGTAACCACATCCTATACAAGGACCGTATCACTCAGTGTGAGGTCTTATACTAATAATTGTAATACATTTCATGAATATGGTCTGAATATAATATAAATCAGGCATGAAATTTTCATCCAAGATCACATATATCCACTTGTTTATACCAAACAAATTTCGAAGGGACAACCCATGGTAGATACACATAGCCCATCCTGATCAATCTCACTACACTAACAACTCAGGAATAACCTAAATTAAATAATAAATTATAATGATCCCAATAACCATAGGATATATATAATCCATACTACCAAACTCATTAGTCATACAAAGTAATACCACTATACAATTCCCCTCATATAGATATATCTACACAACGACCACAAAAAATTCACATTATCCTACCCCACATATAATGTTAGTACTGAAAATTTCACTATAAGATGTAACTAAAACATTAGTATTTTTTTCAACACTTTACCCATGATGGTTATAAGGGGGTCCAACAAATCCACTAAACTCATAGGTATCACTCTTTAATAAAATTCAAATAATGTAAAACACTCTCCATTCCATAATATTTAAAGGAATCTCAATATATCCCACTAATCAACCCACTCACAGTTTATACCATCATTGAAACCGAATTAATAAAACTAAAAAAATGCTATATGTGAAAAACCATAAATTATTATACATTATAAGAATCAACTACACCGAGAGGAAAATTAACAATCAACAGAATCCTAACCACTACAATTATAATTCTACTAAGGTGATTATATGGTCCACATGTCATGTTGAGGCCATTCCCATGGGACCCCCATATCCCATCATAGTCATGATTTCTTATATGGTCCAAATTTCATGTTGACTATATAGACCCATGTATGGTTTAGTTTCATCAAGATTGTGGGGGTGGGTGTAAGCTAGTGAAAAATATTTATTTCATTTTATGATTTCTTATGAAATATACATATATCACTACTTAGAGTGAATTGAATCTGTAGAGACCTAAATCTTGACGTACATGGAAATTAGATTACTTTTGTGGTATACTTAATACATAACAAAAACAGACACACAAGGACCATAATAGTTTAGTGTCTTTGGAAACTTGGAACATAATATTCTAATCTTGGTGAAAGATATTAAACATCTCCTATAAAGATCATCCTTTTTTATACCTAAATCCATTCTTTATATCCTGGGGAAAATAAAACATATAAAGGGTGAGCTTAAATGCTCAGTACGGGTAAATATGGAGAAAATAAAACAAACCATATACATTTGAACTTCAAAACATGAACATAATATTTAAACATCAAATTCTTGAGCAATGTCATAAAACATGGCAGTATTTAAGCAATAGAACATAATGGAACACAACTCATGATAAAATATCTTGGAAATAAAACATTTAATTGTGGAAAAACATTAATCACATGATATGATTTCCGTAGTAGCAAAGGCATTGTTTCCAAGACCATCTTAGTGGATAAAGTCCCTTACTGAACCGAGTTCACTCATCATTCCAGTCCTGTATCACTGAACCAGATTAACTTGTCGTTCCAGTCATGTCTATCTCATGAGATATAAATCTTTGTCCAATTCATTAGAGGGAGATATAGTTCCCACCCATCTAATATTGAAATCATTCTTATGTGTGCAACAAAATAATCATAAATGATTCATCATAACCCAAAGAATAAATTGGGTTTCATAAACATCATCCCATCATAACATAATCCTTATAAATCAAGTGGATATTTCATCATAAGAAAAGTGAAACCATTTAAATCATAGATACATTATACTTGAAACATACACATATGATATAATGTCAACTTATATGGAAAATGGTTTTGATAAAATACTTGAAATGAATTTTTGAGGAAAATATACATTCTTCTTCAAAATCATTTTCTTTTCACAATATTCCATGCAATTTTAATAGAAATGTATTTTTTTGAAAATATTTATAAAATATTGCATATTAATCTTCATGAAAATGAGGCATTATGAAATCGTAAAAATCTATTAACACTGTATTAGTTAAAAATAACATTCTTCTCGTACTTTTGTCGGAAAAGTCAAAAAGTACCTCTTATGGTAAAAAAAAAAATTCCTTGAATATCATGTAGTAAATGTAAAAAATGGGTAAAAAGGACATTAAACATACATGAAAGCACTTGGACATGGATGATAAATATAACCCCAGTAAATACTTACGTATAAGAAATCTCGAATAGAAAACAATTGAGATTGCAACATTATCCCTTACCTTATGTCTGGTATGCTTCGTATGTATCCAAACCTCCTGTATAATGATTTAAATAATGTCATTGACTTATTACAGAATCATATTCATTGTTATGATATCATATATGGTTCACTTATGAATTTATATTACCCGTTCTTTTGTAAATTCCATGTTAAATTAGCGTTTTGGGTAAAATCGTTTCATTTATCGTCCGTGTTTTGACTTGTAATTATTAATATGATTACATAGATCATGATTACTTAATTACATAATATAAAAACTGATTTATATATATATTCAGAATATACATATATATAATAGATCGATAAATGGAAAGAAATACACCTTTCATAGAGACGGTAGGTCGTACGTACTCATAAACGCTGTTTTCATTTTTTTATTGACTTGAATGGAATTAAGTAGATGAAATACATATATATATACATAAATACAGTAGAATTTTTATGTCATATATTTCATTATTACTTATTATATATAGTTTATAATCATTCTTTAATTGTTAACATGGAAAATGAATCTCATCGCGTTGTGGAGACGGTAATCCGTACGTACGCACGAGTGATGATATTGTTCCCATATTTATTGAATGGAATTGGAGTAAATTATATTATATCTTAAAATAAGTATGATGTTATAATAATCATATGTAGTTATTCTTTACACCATTATACCAATCCAAGTAAGGTGGTGGTGGAAAAATAGATTACACCGCATCGTGGAGACGGTACTCCGTACGTACGCATGCGTGATGATTTCGTTTTCCTTAGGATGGATAGAAGGTGAAATAGGGTTGTTTCATATTTATAATAACATATCATTATATTAGTGATTCTGATTTTATTAATTAATAATGAAACAACTAATGAATATAAGAAGAAATAAATTTGAAAGAATCAGTAACGTATATTACGTCTTCTTCGACACGCCTCTTTGAAACCTCCTCTTAGGGCACTAAAATTGGTCTTTGAAGAAGACCATGACCACTAGAATATTTATAAGGAGGTTGAGAATATAAATTGGTAGGGTTTGGCTGAGATTTAAGGCTCAAAAAGGTGTGAGGAGGATAGGGAGGAGGTTCCCTTTTATAAGGGAGGAGAGGGGCACCTTTGGAATTATAAGAAATATTATTTTATAATAGATTCCAACCCCACATAAAAACCTCCAAAATTACTCAAATAAGAAGATTAGATGAGATAGGGTTTTAATATAATCAACCAATAAAATTTATACAAGTTCGGAATTTATTTTAAACACTCTCAACTTGATTTATCATTATATAATCTATTTAATTTTATTTGTGGTAATAATATTCTAAATTTTAAATCATTATAAATAATTACTTATATGTTGTGAATTGTCCATAATTGTATGCTATATTAAATTTTAGACCATATTAATTTTTAATTTTTTACTTTTAATTTTTAAGTATTTTTTTTGATTTTTAAATAATTTTATAACATGTAATTTTTATAAAATAACAATATTGTCAATTTTGACACTATTCATTTATTTGAATTTAAATAAAATCCTCATAGAAGATATGTTCGAACTAAAAGCTTTAATATATTCATATCATTTCATATTTATCTATAAAATTAGAGTAGCACATTAAATAATTCATTTGGTATTTATTTTAATATTTTTAAAAACTTTTATTTGGTATATCTCTTAATAAAATAATTACAACAACATTATTTTATAATTATTTAATATACTTATTAGTTGCATAAAAATTTAAAATAAATTCATTTTATGAAGATAAATATAATACCTCTCATAATAATATTCGTACATGAATTTGTCATCTTAAAATCACAACATTTAAATTATTATATTTATTAAATTATGAAGTTGACATCTTTGACCTCATTTAAAATAATATAATATAAATGTCATAATCGGTTTTATAAGGCTCCAAATGGTCCAAAAATATACCCTTGTATGATTAGGGTATATATATACTATACCAATAATTTTTGGTCAAGTTTCTTGGTTATTTTGATAGTTATTATTATTCAAACAAAAACTATATTATTGATTTTTCACTAAATAAACAATTTCTGCATCACTATTATGTCACCATTAATGACAATTATTTAATCCGTAAAAATAATAAATAAATTCTCATGATGTATATAATTTTTTTAGCCTTTTGGAGACTATTCATTTTTGACGTTTCATGAAGTTTATCACTAAATTAAAATTATTATACTTATAAGATTTAAGAGAGTGACATGTTGTCACTTTCTTTGGTTTTAATAATAATTAAATTATTTTCATGGTCAAAAGACCATAAATTGAATATAATCCGACCCTTAGGTGATATGGGTCGACTTTTAATCATCCAATACAATTTTTTCATGTGTTAGGGTAATTTTATAATCTTAGGTTTACCCTTAATTACCCGATTTATCTTTAACTGAAGTAAATAAAAATTACCGTAGTTACTATTCATAGTTCCCAAAAATAAAAAGTAGCCTATTAACATAATTTGGACCTACTGATTCCAAATATGGAATCCATTTTTCAAAATTCAAAACACAGTAGTTGTAGTAATTAATTTAAAATTAATGGCGCTATTAAGAAAATGAGTTTCAAAAGATAAAACATTGCAAAAGATTGAAATGATTTTACCTATGAATTCAATGTAAAATAAATGCTAATGACATAAATTATATGAAATGGTAAATATTTATTCTATTTATACTTTAAAATAATTCAATATTATAAATTAATCATATAAATTATTATAATGAAAAAAGTTGTTTTTAATAAAAATATAGTGTGTTTTTACTATTCATTAAAATATGAAAGTTATCAGAATAATATGAAAAATTTATCCAAAGTAAATTTTTATATCCTGATTCCAAAGAAGAATTTTATTTTGTCAAATTTAACTTATTAACATGTCAAAAACTAGATTTAATTTGGGTGCGCTATCAAAAGGTTGCAAAACTGCATTTTTTGAAAAATACTTATTTTACCCAAAAAATTTATTTTGTTCACGTACCATGTTTTAAAAAATGTGTAAGATTAATAATAATGTTATAAAAATCAAAATGTAGTTAATACTATTCATAGAAGCTAGTCCATAACAATATTATAACAATATACCATTGTTTAGCGAAACCCGGTATTGCGTACTACACATGCTATCGAGGAAGGTCGCGATTGTGTGTAACACAAGCCAAGTCAGGTTTACATGTAGTGAAAGACTCCATTGTTGTTGAATATAACAGAATCCAAAAATATTTCATTTATACATTGAATATATATATATATATACACTCATTGTTGTGTATAATAACTACTATCAAACGAACTTGAAATTGTGTGTAACATAATCCAAGAATAGTGTTGCGTATACTACAAGCTAATATGGTGTTGCGTATAGTGAAAGATAATATTGATGTAGCATACAACAGATGATATGAATGAAATTAAAAAGAAAATATCTTATAAAATCTCGGGGTGTTACATTCTACCACCCTTAAAAATGAATTTCTCCCTCGAAATTCTTGGTGGTTATAAATGGTTTATTATATGAGAGTTTATTTTAAAGAAATCCATATTGTAAAAATGAATAACAGAACATTTCTTTAAAAACTAAAGTATGAAATGTAACGGTTACCCAAATTAACTAATCATTGGGTTTCCATATAGGATAACATAGGTGAAAATATGGATATGGAAGAGAAATCTAACCATCATGTTCTGATGGAGAGTGGTAGAGAACATGGCTATGAAAAAGCCATTAATCACAAAGCCATAAATTTGTGATGATTTAAGGTACCATCTGATTCATTGGATATAAGGGCACTAGGAAAACATTTTTTGGTTCTCAAGATCATTCCCCTAATGTTGAAGATTTTTTAATCAAAAGAAATACTTACTTGATTTTGGTACAATCTCACCGTTGTTCGTGCCTTGAATAATTTCCACTTCATCTCTTATAGAAATTAAGTTGATTTTTTCATTTGTGAAGTGTTAGCAGATAATGTGATAGAATTATGAGTCATTCCATTTGTTTCAAACAAAAGGATAGAAAAATTTATTAAATATACATAAGCCTATCTATGGCGAGGTTAATCGTATATGATTCCAAAAATGGACTTATACTTCATCTATCAAACCGCTTAATAAAATTAAACTATTTTCTACTAACAAGGGACTTACTGTAGGCCAGTGGTAGATGATAAAGGCCTGTCATACTTCTGTTGTGGGTTCGATTCCCGCAACCTTGTCCAATGCGATGGGTTGTCGTCCGTCCTACAGGTTTTCCTTTTTCTAAAACTACATTATTATAACATCCCATAAATAATATCGAAAAAAAGTTATAGACTTAAACAATTCTGACTTCTGTCCAACATAATCCATTCCAATCTTTAGGCTTATCAAAAATACTTTTGTCCAAGATGATAGTATAAATAAAACAATTACTAGAAATGTCATCTACCGAGCATGTGAATACCATCATTTATCCCCCATATATCATAACCAAAAACTTGTTGGTCACATTCCAAACATGTAAATACCTTAATCATGTAATCTCTTGAAAAATGAATATCCATAGACCCTTAGTGAAAACATGAATGCTGTCAAAATTTAAAACATTCCACATACCAAAATCCCAAAATTTATATATACTCAATCCATGATATCACTTTTTCCTTATACTAGTCATGAGCTCATTAATACTATTAAACAACTCATTATCCCCTTATCCTTTCATTATGAACATATCATCTACCTTCCAAAAATATTTGAATAACCTTTCATGGTTACCGGTACCATTCATCATATACTTTCAAAACTCAAGAAAAGGAAATAGTGTAAAAATCCTTAGATTTCTTCTTTATTCCACAGTACCATACATTATTCTTAATACACATACAATCATTACACTACCTTCTTAAACCATTGACCGAGCTTCAAAAATTCTTTTATCTCACATATCATTTGTAGTCTCTTCATCATCATTAATATAAGTACTACCCATACGACCATGATGATTCTCTTCATAAGACTTTCCCTTATGGCATTGGTTTGAATAATGCCCGTACATTCCACATTTAAAACATTTAACCGTTGTTGATGTCTTAGAAATACCATTATCTTTGTCCATGGTGTTAACTAAACCTTTTCCTTTGTAATTACTGGCTTTGTGTCCTTCTTTTCCACATGAAAATCATCTTCCAGTTCCTTTGAAACATTCTCCCTGATTCCTCTTCCCACATGATTTACATGAGAGGAATTGGACTTTCTTTTTTCTATTATCATCATGAAAATCAATCTTATCTTATTAGCTGAGTCGAGATAATTACCAAAGTTGAGATTATTGATCATATTATGAGATTGCTGATTTTTAATAATAATGATATGTGGACTTCCAGATCCAATTTCATTTGGTTTCTCATGAATAATATCATTCCATTGTCCATCAAATCATCAATTATCATGAATCTTCCGATTTTCAGCCATTTTCTAAAACCCAAAAAAAATAGTGTGAGAGGAAAAAATCATAATCAAGGGAGGGTACCTTCAATATCTAACGTCTTAGGTTTAATTATAATATCTTTACTGTAATACTAAGACTATAACCTATACTTATACAAATCCTTAGGGACATCCCTAGATATACCTTAGAAATATCTCTCGGGATCTCACTAAAGTTTTCGCATCCTAGTTTCCAAAGGATAACTAAACCATTCCTCGGATACCAACTGTAGAGACCCAAAACATGATGTACATGGACATTTCATTAATTTTGCATAATACTTAATACATAACAAAAAAACACACAAGGACTTTAATAGTTTAGTGTCTTTGGAAATTTGGAACAGAATCTTCTAATCTTGGTGAAAGATCTTCAACATCTCCCATAAAGATCTTTTTTTACCTAAATTCTTTATTTATATCCTGGAGAAAATAAAACATATAAAGGGTGAGGATAAATGATCATTAAGGGTATGTATGGAGAAAATAAAACAAACCATATACTTTTTAACTTCAAAACATGAACATAATATTTAAACATCAAATTCTTGAGCAATGACATAAAACATAGCAGTATTTAAGGCATAGATCATAATGGAACATTAATCATGATAAAATAGCTTTGAAATAAAACATTTAATT
Organism: Viscum album; assembly: GCA_963277665.1. Lineage (NCBI taxonomy): Eukaryota > Viridiplantae > Streptophyta > Magnoliopsida > Santalales > Viscaceae > Viscum > Viscum album. Next base: position 855,526,007 of record OY728139.1, read on the forward strand.
GTGTAAAAACATTAAACACATGATATTATTTCCATAGTATCCAAGGCATTGCTGGCAAGACCATCTTAGTGGACAAAGTCCCTTACTAAACCGAGTTCACTCCTCGTTCTAGTCTTGCATCACTGAACCAGATTAACTTGCCGTTATAGTCATGTATATCACATGAGATATAAATCTTTACCCAATTCAATGGAGGGAGATATAGGTCCCATCCATCTCATATTTAAATCATTCTTACGTGTGCCACAAAACAATCATAAATCATTCATCCTAACCCAAAGAATAAATTGGGTTTCATAAACATCATCCCATAAAAACACAATCCATATAAAACAAATGTATATTTCATCATAATAAAATTGAAACAATTTAAATCATATAGAAATTATACTTGAAACATATACATATGAAATAATATCATCTTATATGGAAAATGGTTTTGATAAAATACTTGAAATGAATTCTTGGGAAAAATGTCCTTTCTTCTTCAAAATCATTTTATTTTCACAAAATTCCAAGAAATTTTAAAAGAAATTATTTTTTTTGAAAATAGTTATAAAATCTTACAAATTATGCTTCATGAAAATAAGGAATTATGAAACCGTAAATTTTTTTAACGCTGTATAAGTTGAAAATAACATTCTTCTCGTACTTTTGTCAGAAAAGTCAAAAAGTACCTCATATGGTAAACAAAAAAAATGATTCCTTGCATACCATTTAGTATATGTAAAAAATGGGTAAAAAGGACTTTAAACATAAATGAAAAAACTTGGACATGGATGATAAATATAACCCCAGTAAATACTTACGTATAAGAAATCTCAGATAGTAAACAATTGAGAATGTAACATTATCCATTACCTTATGTCTGATATTCTTCATATGTATTTGAAACTCCTATATAATGATTTAAATAAATTCATTGAATTATTAAAGAATCATATTCATTGTTATGATATCATATATGGTTCACTTATGACTTTAAATTACCCGTTCTTCTGTAAATTCCATGTTAAAGCAGTGTTTTGGGTAAAATCGTTTCATTTATCACCTGTGTTTTGACTTGTAATTATTAATATGATTACATAGATCATGATTACTTAATTCCAAAATATGAAACATGATATATATATATATATATATTCATAATATACATATATATAATAGATCGATAAATGGAAAGAAATACACCCTTCATGGAGACGGTAGGCCATACGTACGCATGAACGATGTTTTCGTTTCCTTATTGAATTGAATGGAATTAAGTAGATGAAATTAATATATATATATATACATAAATCCATTAGAATTATTATGTCATATATTTCATTATTACTTATTATATATACATTATAATCATTATTGAATTGTTAACAAGGAAAATGAATCTCATCGCGTCATGGAGATGGTAATCCATACGTACGCACGAGCGATGATATTGTTCCCATATTTATTGAATGGAATTAGAGTAAATGATATAATATCATAGAATCAGTATGATGTTATAATAATCATATGTAGTTATTATTTACACCATTATACTCATCCAAGAAATGTGGTGGTGGAAAAACAGATTACACCACAATATGGAGACGATATTCCGTACGTACGCATGCGCGGTGATTTCGTTTTCCATAGGATGGATAGATGGTGAAATAGGGTTGTTTCATATTTATAATAACTTATCAGTATATGAGTGATACTAATGTTATTAATTTATAATGAATCAACTAAATAATATAAGAAGAAATAAATTTGAAAGAATCGGTAACCGATATTACATCTTCTTCGACACGCCTCTTTGAAACCTCTTCTTAAGGCACTAAAATTGGTTTTTGAAAAAGACCAGTACCTATAGAATGTTTATAATGAGGTTGAGAAGGTAATTTTTCATGGTTCGTCCGAGCATGAAGGTTAAAAATGGTGTGAAGAGGAGAGGGAGGAGGTTCCCTTTTATAAAGAAGGATAGGGGCACCTTTGGAATTATAAGAAATATTAATTTATAATAAATTCCAGCCCCACATAAAAACCTCAAAAATTAATCAAATCCAAATATTAAATGAGATAGGGTTGTAATATCATCAACCAATAAAATTTAGACAATTTGGGAATTTATTTTAAACATTATCAACTTGATTTATCCTTATATAATCTATTTCATTTTATTTGTTGTAATAATATTCTAAATTTTAAATCATTATAAATAATTACTTATATGATGTGAATTTTCCATAATTGTATGATTTATTAAATTTTATACCATATAAATTTTTAATTTATAATTTTTAAAATATTTCTTTGATTTTTTAAACAATTTATAATATGTAATTTTTATAAAATAACAATAGTGTCAATTTTGACACTGTTCATTTATTTGAATTTAAATAAAATCCTCATAGAAGATATGTTTCTAACTAAAAGCTTAAATAGATTCATAACATGTCATATTTATCTTGAAAAATATTGGAGCACATTAAATAATTTATATAATATTTATTTTAATATTTTTAAAACCTTTTATTTGGTATATCTCTTAATAAAATAATTACTACAACATTATTGTATAATTATTTAATATACTTATTTGTTGCATAAAAATTTAAAATAAAATCCAATGATGAAGATAAATATAATAAATTTCATAATAATATTTTTACATGAATTTATCATCTAAAAATCACAACATTTAAATTGTTATATTTATTAAATTATGAAGGTGACATATTTGACATCATTTAAAATAAAATAATATAAATGTCATAATCAGTTTTATAAGGCTACAAATGGTCCACAAATCAACCCTTGGATGAATAGGGTATAGATATACTCTAAAAATAATTTTTGGTAATGTTTCTTGGTCCTTTGGATAGTTATTGTTATTTTAATAAAAACTATATTATTTATTTTTCACTAAATAAACATTTTCGGCATCACTATTGTGTCACCATTAATGAAAATTATTTAATCCCTAAAAATTCTAAATAAATTCTCATGATGTAGATAATATTTTTATATTTCTGGATACTATTCATGTTCTAAGTTTCATAAAGGTTATAACTAAATTAAAATTATTATACTTATAATATTTAAGAGAGTAACTTGTTGGCACTTTCTTTGGTTTTAATAACAATTAAATTATTTCCATGGTCAAAAGTCCATAAAATCAATCTAATATGACACTTAGGTGATATGGGTCAACTTTTAGTCATCCAATATAATTTTTTCATGTGTTAGGTTAATTTTATGATCTTATTTTTATCCTTAATTACCCGATTTATCTTTAGCTGAAATAAATAAAAATTACCGTAGTTACTATTCATAGTTCCCAAAAATAAAAAATATACTATTAAAATAATTTGGACCTAATGATTCTAAATATGGAATCCATTTTTCAAAATTAAAAAAACAGTAGTTGCAGTAATTAGTTTAAAATTAATCCCGCTATTATGAAAATGACTTTTAAAAGTTAAAACATTGTAAAAGATTGAAATGATTTTACCTATGAATTCAATGTAAAATCAATGATAATGAGATACATTATATTAAATGGTAAAAATATTTTCTATTTATACTTTAAAATAATTCAATATTATAATTTACCCATATAAATTATTATGACGAAAAAAGTTGTTTTTAATAAAAATATAGCGTGTTTTTACTATTCATTAAAATATGAAATTTTTTAGAATAATATGAAAAATTTATCCAAAGTAAATTTTTATATCCTGATTCCAAATAATAACTTTATTTTGTCAAATTGAACTTATAAACATGCCAAAAACTAGATCTAATGTGGGTGCACCATCAAAAGGCAGCAAAACTGCATTTTTTGAAAAATACTTATTTTACCAGAAATATTTATTTTGTTCACATACCATGTTTTATAAAATGTGTATGATGAATAATAATGTTATAAAATTGAAAATGTATTTAATACTATTCATAGCCGCTAGTCCATGACAATATTATAACAATATATCGTTGTTTAGTGAAACCTGGTATTGCGTACTACACACGCTATCGAGGAAGGTCGCTATTGTGTGTAATGCAAGCCAAGTCAGGGTTGTGTGTAGTGAAAGACTCCTTTGTTGTTGTGTATAACAGAATCCAATAATATTTTGATTATACATTGAATATATATATATATATACACACTCAATGTTATGTAGAATAACTACAATCAAACGAACTTGAAACTGTGTGTAACATATTCCAAGAATAGTGTTGCATATACTACAAACTAATATGATGTTGCGTATAGCGCAAGATAATCATGGTGTAGCGTAAAACAGAAGATATGAATGAAATAAAAAATATTACATCTCATAAAATCTCAGGGTGTTACAGAATCACTAGAAAACTTTTCACACACAAAAAAAAGAAAAATAATTAACAATCATTAAAATAGTTTTACTACTCAATAAATAGTAACTACATAAATAAAATGATCCATAATAACATTATATCATATATCCTACTAGAATAAAATATTTGGATACAATGATTATGTTATATCCATGACTTGAAATAAAATAATATCAATAATTATGACTACCCAAAAATTTCATATCATTCTTATCCTTAGAAAAGTTATAAACTATCCATTTTTATCAAATTAAAAATCTCCTAAAAAATAATAGTGATACTATACTTATTTAATGTAAAATTAGTGGGAACAAGTGATATTTATTCCACACTATTTTATCACACACACAAAAACAACGGTGGGATGGAAATTCTTTTAAATAACAGAAAAAATATTTTTTATCTTGTTTTTATTATTATTACAACTTCTCTTAATTACAAGAATTCAATACTATATTCTCATACTATCCTCTAATATAATTTTTCTATATCCACTATTTCTTATATTATAAATAAATAAATCATTTTACCACTGCAGATTTGTATTGAAATTCTGAAAATAACATATCAAGCTTCCTTATAAAACCCATAAACATCCAAACAATCAAATTTGATACCTTATATCATCCTATACATATTACCCACCAATCCTATAAACAAAAGTTTTATAAAACAAAATCACCATACATATATGATAATAAATATTACCTATGTAAAATTTATCTTACGTATTAGATATTTTTCATACATATAAAATATTTACTCTTAAATACAATAGATAAAACCTTTAATGATAAATCAAAATGTAAATATTAAATATATTTAAATTTTTATGACCTTGTTCTAATCAGCAAAAAAAATATCCAGGACACCATACAAACACCTATAAACCTATTTCAAACACCTCTAAAAATTCAAATAAAATTCTCTTCACATTATAAGATTATTTTAGGTTAGTTAGATCATGATTTCTTCATTAAATTAAATATTAGAATCAAAATAATATCCACAAAAGTATCTTCACATATATTATTCCCTTTGAAAATGAAGGGTATTCATCTTTAAATCAAGATTCTATAAAACACACCCTATATATCAAGAGACTCCTCCTATAAAAATATCCCTTATTCAACACCCTGTCACAATAATATCACCCTTTGGATTTTTTTTTCAACGATTGAACAAAAATTAATTTTTGAACCCATAGATCTTGTCAATGAATCTTAATTCGATTATTTTTCAGACTACATGAGAAAAGTCAATGTACGAATGAATAACATTAAATAGTAATTCAATGTAGTCTGTTAATGTGAATTAGATCAACTTATTCAAAGATATTGATTGAAACTGAGATCAACTTATTTAAAAAATATTCTTACAATTCTCAAAATTACTCTTTGAAACTATATATTACAAGATTCAATACACATCCTAAAAAAAATAAATATTCAAGTAATTTACTATCACCCACACACAAACACTAAATTTCTAGATTTCACATTTTTATACACTTCTTCAACATATATGATACCTATAAATAATGTATGTATCCACCATTTTGGTTAAAATATATCTTTGGATCCGATCCTTATATTGTTTTTCTACCCTTTATGATTCTCCCCCTTTTTATATATAGGGTAAATATATTATGTGGTAAATATAATGAGATTTATATTGTATTACACCCCCTTTGATAACAAATATCTAAAGAAAAATTGATATAGGATTTACGAATAACTTATACTTTAATGAGTGATGGATTATATTTCTTATCCAAGATACATGTCCTCATATTAAAATAATCCTCTTAATAAAAATTTATCTACTTATTTAAATTAAATTTTTGATTAAGATAACTCATATAATTCTTTACTTCAATAATATTCCATGCGAAAGACTATTTCCTTTTTTATTATATTTTCTTCTTAATTTTTAGAATTAAAATAATTTTTCATTAAATGGAAACACATTATTCACCATTATTTTCTTGATATATTAACATTTAGATCATATATCTATCATTATTTTTTATTAGAAAAGCTTTTTCACCCTCTATAGAGTTATAAATCATCAATATCTTCTAAAAATATTCTATTCTCCTCTTGAAATGTAAATTGTTCTGTGTATATTTTTTTTGTATTCTCTCTTTTATAAAAATAATTTAACTCACATGCTTGGATAAATTTATCTTATAAGACTAAATGATAATATTTAGTGTTACAAAATTATTGGAAATGTTCTATCATACTTCATACAGGTATACAATGTTTTTCATCAATTACAAACATTGTTATTTAATAAAAATATTCTTGGATTAGATTTTTTCATGGTTTTTCACCCCATATATTTTTTTCCTTCAAAATATCATCAAAGACTAAAATGTATTTCCAATAAAATATAAACATCTCATTATATTCATATAGACTTTATAATACCATCAATGAATGTATTATATTTTTGAATCATATATTGAGTTTATTTATGATTAGAATATTCTTAAAGTCTGGCTTCATCTAGAATATACCTTTATTTCATTAACAAATCTCCAACTCCTTGTATGGATTAAAAAATTAATATCTATTTTTTTATATAATTAACTTTATCTATCATGATAACCCTTATGGTCACATTTTTAAATTAATTCTCCAAAATTAACTCTATTTAAGAGTCATGTGTCTTTTTACCACTTCTTTATTATTATTCTTATTATTTATTCCAATAAACTTCAATTCTTCACTCCTTAACATCCATTGTTATCATGAAATCCTTCTCACCTCTATCTCATGAGGTATAACCATTATCACCACCATAACATGATTACATATCTATGTTGGATAAATAATTCTTACTAGTTGTGATATAATAAATCTTACTGATAATTTTTGGTGAAATCCATTCACTTATAAAGTTCTTATAATTATTTTTTAAATTATAATGTGAGGAATCAATTCTAAAAACTAATGAATTATAATTTCATTTGAATTTATTATTTTAAATATTTTGAGTATTAAAATTCATAATAATTTGTGAACATTTATGGATGTGGATTTCTTTAGAAAGGTGAAATCATCTCTAACACCTTTCCTAACGTTTTTTAATGATTGAAAATTATTTTCAACCAATAGTCTAAAATTTCATATTGTTTCCAAACATTTATTCTTTGAGTTGTTCAAATCCCCATAAATTTTTTTCTCCAAAATCATATATTCTCATAGAAATGTTTTTAATTAAATAAAAATATCCGTTAAATATTCCAAATCCACCAAAATTATAGTAGTATTCATAAAATACATACTTTACATTGAAAATAGTTTGTTACCAAGATGTTTAAAGTTGATCGTATTCCATATTTTTAACATAATAGTGGTTATTTATTTGAAAAAAATTTCTATAAATTCCATGAACATTGATAATCACCATAAAATTATTATTATAATGTTTAATGTCATGATTTTTATGATTTTCTTCATTAAATTTTCAATTCCTAAAAGATATATAATTTTTATAATCATCTTGTTTTGCATTAATTTTTCATCTTTACACTTATAAATATAAATAATACTTTAAAAAAACATTCAAGACCATTTAAAACCATTTATTTCCCACTTTTATAACCCAAATAAATTTAATTATTCTTTTAAAATTAAATTATTTATGCAATCTTTCATATTTATCTTTTTATGATTTAAATTAGTTAATTTCTGAAGTTAAATTTCATTTTGTTCAATTCCTTTTAAAATTATATAAATTATAAATAAAAAAGTCCATGATCATTATCATTTTCATTAAACCTATCTTCCATTTAAAAAAATTTAAATATTAATTTTATAATGGAATTTTCTGATGTTATCAATCAAAACCATTTTATTTTTTGGTTTTTTGTATGAATTGAATTTTTTTTTTCTAGATTATCGATTATTTTGATTTGTGATTACTTATAAAAATTTTAGATCTTTAAAATGAATTTATTTAGTTATATCTTTAATATAAACACTATTTCTAGTTATTCCTTTCTTTTAATATAAACAATTTCATACCTAGTGAAATATTACTCACTCTATTTTTAAATCAATTTTTTTTCTCTAACTTCTATTCAAGTCTAAACATACTCTTCTCCTCACTATGTCATTGTATTAAAATAATGATTTTAAATTTTTATTATTGTATTTATAGAATTTATTACCTATATTTTTGGGTAAAAAGTGACTTTTAAATTTCTGAAACTATATTCAAAGAGAAAATACTTTTCTCCTCATCCCCATCCTCACTGTCTTTTTTCCTTCATAAAAAGTTATATTTTTGTATAATATCCAATAACACCACATTTTAATAGATTCAGTAATAACTCTACTTGATCCATTCATTTTTTTTATTCTCATACTTCTTGAAATTAATTACACGTGTCGGAAATATTTAATTTCAACAACATTATAATCATCATAATATTCATCTTCTGAAATAATTTTTTTATACTCCTATCAATTTTCATCTGTTTATATTGTCTTTTTATTTAAATTAAAATTTTATTCATATAAAGTCATTATAATAATTTGAAAATAAATAGAAATTCTGTTTAAGTCTTTTAATTGAAGTTTATCAAGATAAAAATCATTATAAACTAAAAAATTTACCTCAGATATGTCTTATATAAAATGAAGTATCTTCTGAACAGTCACAAAATCCAGATATTTAACATAATAAAATTTCGTGATGCCCATGAATTCCATAAATCAACTCAATAAGTTATCCATTGTTTAGTCATCCATAATTTTTATATATTCATACATTAATATTAATATTTTTAGAATGTCTTTATTTATTTTCATATTACCTTAATATATGTTCCCAATTTATCCAAATTTCAAATTTTTTAAAAAATAACCTTGACATTGAGATTTTTTTTAATGTTTTAAAATGTTGGAAATTTGAGATTGAAGATAATTATTAAAATTATTTATATCCACTACTATCATGGAATCACCTTCAACACAATGGAAAGAACATTGGTAAAACGTTTAAACCATTATGAATGATAGATAGAAGACATGGAAACATCTAATATTTACACATGCAATAATTCATCCAATTGAATGTGGGAATTACCTTAATTTTAACAAAATTAATTTTATAAATTCCCTATACCAATATTAATTCCTAGAAACTCTAAACTAAATGTATCATTCAATAAAAAAAGTCCAAATAGAAGACCTTATTTTATTGAAACCTTGATTCTAAAATACCAAATGATATATCCCCAACATATATTTCTAGTTTAAATGGCGTGAATTAAGGAAATATTTTCAATTTAAACATTTATTATATCTTATTATATAATCATATATCACATTTTAGAGTTAATTACCTATCTTATTAACCCCTCACACACCACCTAAAAAAAACTAACAAATAACACATGATGAACAGGCTTTACAACTCAAAATGAGTTGTTAATTACTCAGTTTAAAAATGAGATCACATAATCAACTACAATCAGTATATGTATATAATAAGTATGTTATATACCTAAATCTAATGGCAATGACAATCAAAATTTTGTCTCTAGAAGTTTTTCCCACAAATTGAATAGCTATCCTTATCAGGGATGAGGTAAGGATTATCCTTATTCAGTTGATTTCATTATCAACTATGAATATATATTTATCCTACACTTATTTAGTATATTATATATGTGACTTATATAATATTTGTTAAACCTAAAAATAGAAAAATTATGTGATGAAAACTCCTCTAACGCACAAATTTAATATTTACATTTATTTGATTCCATCTTATCTACATATCTTCTCTATTTGTTTCTACTTTATCTCTATTAAAATTTTTAAATTTCCCCTCTTAGTAATCATACAATACATCAAAAATATTTTACACTCTAAATTTTAATTCTAAATTCCAAATCCCAAATTTATACAACTAACTTCCTTAAAATAATTTTCACCTTCCTTAAATTCAAATACGATCCCTGAAATAATCTAATCATTATTAGTAACCTTTAGGTCAAACACAATTATTAGAAAATGAAAACAATTTATGTATTTGAGAATAAATATTAACTACAGAGAATATATCTTATCTATGAAATATTTAGATTATCAATGAAATAGTTAATATTACGTATAATAGAAAATAATATATGTATTAATGAAATCCCAACTTGTGAAATTGTTAATTTTTATCAACACCAAACACATCCAGGCTATATAAAACAACTTAGGGATTCATTCCAATTACTAAATACTTCCCAAAATCCGTCTACTCAAAAGATAAAATTAATTTTATGTGCGTTTAAACAGGATTTATGTATTAGAAATAAAATTTAAAGCAAAAAATATATCTACAAAATGTTGTTCAAATAACATTTACCATTTAACGAAAATGGATTTTTATATAGTTCAAGACTTTATAAAACACTCCCTCAGTCTAAAAAACTATTATTCTAAATATATCCCTAAAAATATCATAGTTATAACAATGCGAAGCCACAGAGCATATTATATAACATCAATAAAGTCCATTCAAAATTAATCTGATGAAACAAGATAACTATGTGGTCATTTGGATCCATCTAGTGTGTAGTACCATGAGAATTTATGATATATAGTTCTTTTTAAATAAATTCAATACAAATGATAGCTTTTGATACATGTAACCCTAAGATTAAAAGAATCGTAAAATGGTATATTGTTATAAACCAGCCATTAAATTAGAATGTATGAAAATTACTAAATAAGTTGTGAAAATTATATATTTGAGACATGGATAAATAATTTTATTCATTATAAATTTGTTATAAATAAAAATAATAATCATTTCAACGAAAAAAGAAATGTTTTTTCAAAAAAACTATTTTCCCTAAAAAAATTATTTCTCACATTTTTCAGCCTTATGATAATTTTTTTATATCAATATTTTTTTTTTGAAAAAACTAATTTATTTTATGAATCATCATGTTGAAATTTTCTTATATCTATTTATTGATAATTTTCTCAGAGGAATATTTTTTAATGAATAGTTAAAAATACTGATTTTTATTCAAAAATCTCTCTTTTATTTATGGAATTTACAAAGTAAAATTTGATTAATTATTTTAAAATTAAAATTAGTTAAATTATATTATCATTAATAAAATTTATGTTTTTTCAATCAATTATATATTCTTTTTTAATACAAAAATATTTTAAATTTATCAAAATGTTTCCATTTGGAACCTAGTTTTATAATCTGGTATCTACGTTTAACTTCAAATTGAAATATTCCACTTCTATAAAATGAATTTATAAAAAATTACTCCATATTCTGAGTCATCATAATTTGTTTTATATGAAAATTAAAAAATATTTTTTATCATAACGAATTGTAAAAATAGTAAAAATTAATTTCTATGGGTAAGATTATTACAAAATTACCAGAGAGTTACTCTAATAAAATATTAGTAAAAATAATCTAATCACTTTAAAAATTAAAATTTTATAGTAATAGTTTCACCTAATTTCTAATAATGTTGGGGAATGAGGCATTTTTATCCTTTTGTAATGTGTAAAATTTTGGAACAAATTATTCTTTTCAAATAATCCATGTGTGTATTTTCCCCACTTATAAATGAGATACCCCTATCCTCTCCTATTCAAACATAAAATAAAATTTGTATCAGAAAATACCAAAAAAATCTGTTCCATAAATCCATACCAATAACATATGGTCCTTGATTTATTCAAAAAACTGATATTGGAAGGCTTTTGATAAAAAAATATAGACATTGTCTAAAGAATATGAATAGTTATTATCCTTGAATTGTCATTATATTTTTTCATTTAACTCCATGAAATATCGAGAAAATAGAAAAAATAATAACACCAGTATATCCCATATAATAATAATATATTATATTAGTGGAATAAGAAATGCCTATCTCATGATCCATCTAATGGGAAGTGAAACCATCAATCGTGTGTAAGATAGACTATTGCCTTACGAACTGATGTAATTCATTTTTCATAAAAACCACTCAAAGATAGATATTATGATGGATTTAATATATATATTATATTAATTATTTAATTACACCTATTTAATTATCATATCATTCCTACCTTTTCCCATCTAATCCATTAAAAAGCGATAACATCCCTCACGTGTACGTGTGGAATTCCACTTCCATTAAGTGTTGTGAATAGTTTTTAATTTTTTTTATTATGTATAGTAATAGGGATTTATTAAATAAATTCATATGATACAATAGTTATTTTTAAAAATAAAATAATATTTACATTTATTTTGTAACACCGATAAAACAATTTAAGACAATGTTCATGCATACTTATGACATACCATCTCCATGAATGGTGTAACAAATTTTTCTACCTCTAAAGTTATGAACAATTATAAATAATTATATAATTAATACATATTATATTTATATCATTGTAAAAATTAGTGTGGTAATTTAACAATGGCCAAATTTTATGGACTGAAATTACAGAACAAAAACGTATGTTAAAATTGAAGAAGATAATACATGTAAGAGTTTTTTAAATATATTATTATTAATAACCTTGTGATATAAAGTTGTAAGAAAATAATATATTTGGATGAATGTTATTATTTTGGGTTTTAATATATTTATAATTAGTTTATATTTATTATACGTGATGATTATAAATGTACAAGGGAAATCAGATCTGAGGTATGATTTTTTCATTACACATTTATGTCTGTGATAGATATTAAATTTTCAAAACAAATTTAGTTTCAATGGTTTACATACTAACCCATTGATAATTTATATCATGAATATAGTAATCTTCATGGTATTTTTTGTTTTATTTTATGTTATTTATTTAATTGGGGTTATTATTCAAAAGTTACAAAAATGGCAGGGGTTTTACGATAAAAATCTCAAAGTTTATCTGGATTATTTATGATTATTTTTATGAAGATGAAATACTGCAATATATCTCTAAAACAAATCATGAATTTTCTTATCCTTTAGACCCCAAATGATTTATTAAACTAATTTATATTTTTCTTCAATTTTTAATTTTTTTTTAAATGAACCATATTTTCATTATTTGAATGAGGTATTTTCATCATTTTTACAACATTGTTGAAATAATATTTTTCTAAGTTAAATTGAATGTATATAATTAACCACCAAAATTAACACTTATTGAATATGAGATTCATTTAAAATTTTTAAATTTTATTTTCCATTATTGTTTTGTAATATTTGGGAAATATTTAGTTTTTTAATGAAATTTTCAAATTGGGATGGATATTTTTTATGATATTTTTAATGGAATTTTTAAGGTATTTTTTATAAATGACAATAAACATCATTTTACCTTTTTATTCATTTGAAATATGTTACAATGTTACCAAAAATTTTATTTCCCTTGATGGTTTATGATCAGTATGACTGTGATGTACTATTTTGATACCATTATCCAATGTACTCTTGATGGTTTGTGATTATGAATGTTTATTGGGTATTATTAACATTTATATGCTAGTCTTCCAATATGAATGTTGACATTGATTATATATTTTTTAATAGGGAAATTATTAACATTATTTATGATTTTTTTATGAATTTTTATATGATTATGTTTCCCCCCATTTAAATATTGAATGAATTGAACTTTATAGGTGATTGACGTTGTCCACTATAGCCCATCGATTCCATGGTAGGTGCTACGAGAGAAGATTATTGGGTATTTGGATAAGGAATTACCCATTTATTTAATATTTCATGGCATAATTCCTTGATTGTATTATTATAATGAACAATATTATACATTCTCTGATTATTATATTAGTTATTGAGGTCTATGTGATTATTTGATTATTCATACTGTCCATGGATAAGTTTAATGATAATGTGAAAATTTATATGGAATTATTTTTATCATCATTTATTCCTATAATATTATTATGCATGAAGATGTTATTTATTAAATTTCATGTGTTTTAGTTATGTATTTTTATATTAATTATATATTATTTTACATAATATCTTCCACTGAACGCATACCCTTACTGAGAATTATAGCTAACCCCATTCTTATTTATCCTTTCCCTAAGATGTCGATAAGAATAGTATTATTGAAATGAAAATATATTCTAAAAGTAGAAACAGTGCAATTAAAGATTATTTTATATATTATTTTATTTTTAAAATGTAATGTTAGTTTCAAGTTTGTATCTAGTTTAACACGACTACAAAAATATTTATTTATTTGGGATGGGATCTCTTGTACTTAGAACCCATCTAATAATGTAATTGATGAATCTCGAACACTATAGTGAGGGTCATTAATGTTTTTATCAGAGGATATTTAGTAGAAACCTGATGAACAATTTTTTCGAAAACATTGTGTATAGAACATAGTATTGTGACTACATTTTGGGATAAGTCACAAAATAGGATAACATCATAAATTTCTCATAAGGTATAGATTATATGGGTTTAATACAAATACATTCCTTTATATATACTATAAGTTGATGTGGATGAGGAATAGATATGCTTAAGAATAATTAATCTAAATTTTGGTGCATTGGCCTTTGATAAAATTGTAACATGATTCATGACAATAATACTTACTGAACACCATATTTAACACTCCTAGGGGATATGGTTGGGATAATTCACCTTTAAAAAAAAATGAAATATATGAAATTATTTTTATGACTTTATACCATTCCCAATGAAACACACTACATGATTATGTGATTAGATATACAATAATTATTAAATTTATGTAATTTGTAAAACTTGTATTGAAATTATAAAGTATAATTCATAATTAGATGCTCTAATATTTTATATACCATTATATATAAATGGATCCTTGTGTAATATATGGAAGCCGTATCAATTCAGGTAATCCATGTAGGGATTTCCCAGTCATGCAATATATTAATGCTAGAGTTGGAGTTTTATATAGAGATGAATAAATTATAACTATATTGGGGTACCTAAGTCAAGTTATACCCAATAATATTTTCCAAAAATATCATATTATTAATCCACAATGTTTTATAAAAATTTTAATCTATTTTAAGAATTGTCAACCTCCATAATTTAATGGGAATAAAACTCCATTTTTAACTGAGTAAAGGTTAAGTTTATTAGAGAATATAATTATTTATTTTAGGATGTAATGAAATGAAGTAGTTTTAAATGGTAGTTTATCATCTCATAGGAGAAGAGGATCAATTCTTTTCATTGATTCAAAACACTAAGGATAAAGATGGAATATCAAACATGGAGTGAAATTATTTTACTGTAATATTCTTGGAAAAAATATTTTTCACATTAGTAATGAGAAGATATATAGTAAAGATAATTATATTGGTAAAAAAATAAAGAGAAAAATGTATGGATTTATTTTTAAATGGCGTGTAAGGAAATTAGGGATACATATAAAATCTACAGAAAAATATTGATTGTTTCTACGATGGGTTTAATAAAATAATTCGAAGTGAATTATTCCCCAAAAAATTCTCATCATATGAGACTATAGTATCATGTGTTATCAATATAGAGAAATAGTTCTACAATCCATATATAAATTATGAAAATAAAGATAAAAATAGAGGCATAAAACCATGGAAAAGAATATTTATAAATTTTTAATAAAGCATGAGTGTAATTTGTATCTTGCAATAAATGTTGACAGAAACAAAGAAGAATATTATTAATGGGAATGCTTTTTTCTAAATATGTGGGGAAAAATACCACCATGATCATTATTGAATGGGAATCAAATAAGATATTTATGATAAATTCTTAAACTATAAATATATGGGATATTATCAAATGATTGGCTCGGTTTATAAGGGAATTTCCCAAAGAAATATCCAAGGGTGAATTTCTATGATTTTGAGATCACTGTATCTGAGGTTTATGTTCTTAATGATGTGGTGGTGGGTAATGTAATCATATCCTCAAACAAATATAATTAATTTTTGATTACTTTTCTTTAAAATCTTTAATATCATTATGGTTTGCAAGCAAATTTGATATTTCTCCTAAATATAAAGAAGGGATTTATCAGTCATGACTCTTAGAGATAGTATCACCATAATAAAGATGTGTTATTTAGTTCCAATAATTATGCATAAATTTTCCTTATTTACATACTACATTACAATATCAATTGTTTAATTTAATATATTCATTTTTACTAATTAGATATCAAAACAAAAATATATATAAACGTGACGGAAGTTACAATTCAATAAGAAGATGTGGAATTTCTTATTTTTATAGTGGATAATTAATCATATTAGTAATGTATTGATCCACCCCCATTAGCTCTTATGAATGATATTTATAGTGGAAAAGAGCATACACAAGTAATGGTTGAAAAGTTAATATTTAAATTTACGATTTTCTATTATAAAAGAACACATTTATTTATTTCATGAGGAATTACCTGGGAAATGAAGAGATCATTAAGTCTATCTCTCCATTTATTGGATCATTAATTTATGAATAATTACAATTTATATTTATAGAATTTCCACTGATTAGTTACTGGAGTTAAATAAAGAAATATAAATGTTAAGTGATAAGGGATTATATTCTCTCGTGTTTCTCCTTTGGTATCCCAGATTATTTTTATGATAAAATATTGTTATGTGAGATTGTGTGATGATTATATGGAAATGAATCCTATTATATAAAATATAAATTATCCTCTTCCAAGCATTGATGAATTATTCAATTAACTTTACAATAGTCAATATTTTTTAAAGATTGACCTTCATTTTGGGTAATGTCAATTGTGAATAAAGAATGAATATATTCAAAAGAAAATATTTTATATGAGTTATGGACATTATTATTTCTTATTAATCCATTTGGATTGACTAAAAAAAGATATTTCTTAATGTACTAAATATATATAGTATTAATATAATACATTGATTGTTTTGTTTATGTATTTATAAATGATATGTTGATGTAATCTAAGATCCATGAAGACTATTAGAATAACATTATGATCATTCTAGAGAATCTTAGAAGAAATGGGGTATATGGGAAATTTATAAATTATGATTTATATGTTTATAATGTTACTTTTAATTGCCATATTCTCTCAAATAAGGTAATCTCAGTTAATTCTATGATGAAAAATAAAATCCAAGAATAGCCTACACCAACAATAATAAATAAGGTGTATAGTTTCATAA
This sequence comes from Viscum album, assembly GCA_963277665.1. Classification (NCBI taxonomy): domain Eukaryota; kingdom Viridiplantae; phylum Streptophyta; class Magnoliopsida; order Santalales; family Viscaceae; genus Viscum; species Viscum album. The sequence continues at coordinate 855,543,590 of OY728139.1, forward strand.
GTTTAGAAGGTTACTAATGGATTTTTATTCAAAAAATATTCAGATTGGAGAACCCACTATCCAAAGAAACTTGAAAAGTGGTTATGTTCATATCAAAAAAGTAATGTGAAGAATGATTTGATGAATTGATGAGTAGATAAGGAATTATTTGATTTTTTACTCTATCATCAGTATATAATGGTTTTTAATACATAACAATGCATCAAAAAAGGTAATTGATTGTGTTATTATGAATAATGATAATTTTATTTACTATGTATCTAGAAAGTTATATATTCATTAACAGAACTATCTATCCCATGAGATGGATTTGGCAGCTATAATCATTTCATTGATGATATATAGATATTATCTCTATGATTAAAATTAATTGATATATACAAATAAAAAAAGTTTTAAATAAAAGTTTTTATATAAATATATCAACATGAAGAAAATTAAATATACTAAGCTACTCATGGACTATGATTACTAAATAAACTACCAGAAAGGTAGCAGATGCATTGTGTTAGAATGATTAAAATATTTAGAAAAAATGAAGATTAATAGAGACTCTATGATCATTGATTCAGTAATAATGGATATAGGAATTATGAATGATGGATTATAAATACTTTTTCTCATGATTTCCAAACCAAATTTATTGGAAACGAAAAGAATTTCTCAACCATGTGATGATTACCTTCAAAACAATAATGCATTGAATGATGTAAAATTGACAGACTTAATTTGTGACAATGGTGTTAAAAAATTTATAAAGAGAATATGTATCCCATATATACATGATAATAAGATGGAATTGTTAGATGACAATCATATCTTAAATTTATCTATACAATTTGAAAGCACCAATATTTATATATTTTTTTAAGGAATATTTTTTTCATATAATATTAAGTGGGAAATTGATGATCATGTTTCAAGAAGTTTATTTTTATTATTGTTTAAGGTTGAAAGATATAATATTATAAGATTCTTGGAACCTCTTCCTAGTTCAAGGTGAAATTTTGCTGACATTACTAGGTAATTTATTAGTAAATTACCAAGGAATCAAAGAAAAAATTGAATAAATCTACATTATTTCTGATCACCTCATCAAATCTACACACTTCCTCAATACAAGAGAATATATACATCTTTTGAGCCTTACACGGATCTATAATAATTACATTGAATGTATTCATGGAAAATATATATCAATTATGTTTTATCATGGAAAATTATTTACCTAAAATTTCTAAAAAATATTTATAAAGCTCCTAAATTTGAGGTTTATTTCAGCACCGCTTATGAGTTGAAAATTGATGAAAAATGTGAAAGAACTATTCAAAAATTAGAACACATGTTAGGGCCATGATCTCTAAAAATTAAATTTATGTTTAATATTCATTTAACTTTTTTATATTTTTTTGGAAATGTTATATTCTCTTCTAGTATGTTTCATTTTCCTCTTTTAGTTCTTGGATGAGTTTGGGGTAGGTTTTGGGAGTTTTTGGTGGAATATGGTGGTACAATAGAGTTATTGTAATAAATATACATCATGTAATAGTATTACATGATGTTTAATGTCGGTTCATGACACCTGTGAAGCTGGTTCATGATGTGTATTTTTTTATGTTAAATAATTAAAAGGTGATGTTTTTTAATCAAACCAAACACTAAGGATTATATTATGCGAAAGAGGATTACATTCAATGTAAATACCCATTTAAGTGGGGTTTTAAAAGTCATTTACTAGAGAATTTTCTTTAATTTTTCCGTTTATTCTTCTTCATATCATTTTAGGATAACCCTAGGAATCTCTGAGAGTAATTAAATCCATCTTCCTCCATCATTGATGCATTTTTCCTTATTGTTGGTAGTTTTTAATTGGTGGTAAGACCATCCTTCTTATTAGTAGGTTTCCTTCCATTATTATCTTTGGGATTTTAGTTGGAGATGTTTTTATGGTATAGGATGTGTTTTGGGTTTCATTTAGATAGTATTTGGTTTAATTTTAGTTTGATATGTGTTTTCTCATGGTGTGACTGTGGTTTGTGGGATTTCATTATTTCTCTATAGTGTGTAACAAATCAAAATAGCTTCCTTAAGTTAATTAATCCCTCATTTCTCATTATTCTATATCATTTTGGGTGTGTTTACCTTTTTTATATATGGATTATGGTTGTTCTCAATTAGTAAAATATATATAATTGGTTAAATATAAATTGAATGTGCTAAATGGGTTTTGATCAGTATGCTTTTATAACTTTGATATTATTTATGATGGCTTAAATTGTGTGGGTTTAATTCCCCACTGATTTTTTTATGGTGGGATTTCATTTTGTTGAATATATGAATTTAGATGGCTACTTTGGTTGTAAACGTTTTGATATCATCCTAAAATAAAAATTTTATAACTAGTTATATTTTATTAATAAAAAAGTTTCTCCAGGATAATGATTTGTGTGATGAAGTTCCTAAAATTTGGAATTTGATAAAAGAAACTTTGTAAGTTTGTCAAATAATCTAGATGTGTTGTTCCTATGCTTGTGTGAAACCGATTCTATGTGTTTGTGGGAGAGGTGTATTTTGATTGTGCTCATGGGGTGGTGTGGTACACATAAGAGAAGGTAGCACTAATACATATGATATTAAGTGTGAGAGTGGAAGACTAGTGGAAATTGGTGGGAGGTTTCCTTATAGATGTGATTACTATTATATTATATTTCATGGTTTGAATTAATTGGTAAGGTTTCCTTGGTGAGGTTTGGTTGGATAGTATACCTTGATAAGTGCTAGAAGGACCCGACCTTAAAAATTTCATAATCTTGAATTAAATGAATAATTCCCATTGAGGATCTTTTCAGGTTTACAGTTTTAGACAGTTAGGTCATAACATATACATAATAACTTTAACATTACATGGAGACACATCTACCCAATTTCCATTTGTTTCATAAAATAAAAAATCATTGAAAAACGAGTCATGCCTAGTTCCATGTTTTAGACAGTATGACTTTTCCTTGATCCCATCCTTGACCCTATTCCACTTTATGTCATGTGAAATACATTTCAAAAAAATTGGATGAGAATAAAAATCTTAGTAAGGGACACACACAGAAAGAAAACTATTAGTTTGTCAAAACATCTAGTAAACCATGAATACATTATAAAAACTAAAACTTTTCAGCTTCATGAAGTAGTAAATATTCTTCAATGAATAAAAGTTCATTGCTTACCCTTTTTGTAACTGAAATATTACCATAAAACCCATATATAGAACACATAACATATAAAGGTAACTTGAGACATAAAAATTCTTAAGTGGAATAACCATACGGTCGACTTCCACACATATCACTAAATGGAATATCCATACAGCCGAATTCCATACCCAATGCATTGGAGGTTATAACGTTACCAACCGTCTTGGTTTATCACGACACCACCCGTCATATGGTTTATCACGTAACCACCCATCAAATGTCCAAGTACCATCATAACAAATAAAATATTTAAAATATAAACATTTAAGTATTAAAATTTCATTTAAAATCACAATAAATAATTTAAATATGTTGAAATAATCAATCCATTTTCAAAAATCATTTTCAATACCAAAATATGTAAAAAGGGTATATGGTATTTATTTTCCTTTTAACAACATTACAGCTTGTTAAAGAAGTTGAAGATCAAATAATACTCATGGTGGCGGAAAGGTCGTTGTCACCGCTTAAGTTAAAAAACATTCTTTTTGTCGTTTAGTGAAATGCTTTTTAGGAAAAGATTCCCTTTGAATGAAATGAAAATTCAAAGGTTTTTAGACACTGTATAAAAGAAACTCGTGTAGAAATCAAAGGATTCCTCAATGAAATGAGATTGAGATGAAGTCCCTTACAAGGATCATTTTTTTAAATAAAATATATCGATTCTATTTATCCACTATAAGTACACATAAATAAAGATTAAATAAAAGATAGGAGATAATCATAGCAATACTTAATTTAAAAGTTATAGATTAACCTAAAGAAAAAAAATTGGGTTAAGAAGTTCCCTTACCTCATGTCCGACTTGACTCGGTCATTCTTTAATCACCTGAATAATAAAATATAGTTAATTTCTAATTGCTTAAGTTCCTTTTTTATGTTTATTATTCCTTTTATATCAATTATTACCATGTTATAAACATTATGTAATCATTTAAATTAATAATGTTCGTTTTGTCGATATTATGTACTTGAGTCAAAAATAGACTTCTTATATTTGAACGATGTACACATGGTAAAAAGTTCATTATATCCAGAATTATATTAATGATTTAGATATCATATATATCATATATATCCATTATATAAATGTATTTATAATAGTACATGACATTTCAAGACAAGAAATGAAATGCAATGTTCAAGGAGACGGTAAGTCGTACGTATGCATGAACACTACATTAATTTCGATTTAATATTTTAATTAAACCATACTGATACATAAATATGTCATAATTACAGTATAATATCATATATAATATCATTAATTCCATCCTTTATACGTCCCATGTATGGCATGAATGATTCATATCTCTTTGAGGGGGCGGTAGTCCATACATCCTCAAATGAAATTATCACATTTATCCATAATGGAAAACATAAAGGAATGCTATAATGAAAAAATTAAGAAGCATAAAGAAAACATAAACATAATATATATCATATATAAATACAGTTCCATCTTAATGGCCACCATGATAGGTGGTAGGAGATAATCGAACAATCCTCGTTTCGTGAGGCGTTAGTTTTCCATCCACCGAAACAGTATGTTATTCACCCATTAGATGGAGGTGTGTGCATGTATAGTTAGAATAATTCTAATAAAATATTCTATTATATTGAGGATACTGTTTTTGTTATAAAATAAAGAAAAAAAAATTCAGGTTAAGAAGTAAAATAAATCAAAATAAAACAAAATAATTTAAGAGAAACTAATAACTTTAATTTCAGTAACTTCCTTTCGTTTGAACAAAAAGGACCTCTTGAAGTGTATTCTGACTAAGGTAAGGATTCTTAGAGGAGGGTAGGGATGTAGGGAGATTAATTGGGTAGAGTTTAGATAAGACAAGGTCCTTGAGAGGTTTGATGAATTGGTTATAAGTGAGGGTTTTTTATAAGGGAGAGGAGGGGCTCTTTTGGAAAGTGTGAAAATTTTATTTTATTATAAACATATAATTGGTTTGAAAAGGTCAAAAGATAATTAAAGTCAAAGATAAGTTGACTCATGGTCGAAATAATGTCATCCAATAGAAAATTGGACAGGTTTTGAGAATATTGTAATCATTAAAATCTTATTTATTTAAATCATTTATTAATGAGGTAAATACTGCATCATTATTGTGTCATAAGTAATTTAATTTATTCGAGGTCTAAGAAATATATAAAAACTACTATGATGTAGGAAATATTTTTATCCTACCAAATAATATTTATATTAAAAAATATGACTAATATAACCTTACGTAAAAATTACTTTACTAACAGATATTTGTTTGTGTCATTTTTGCCATTACATTAATTTAATTAATCTAAAGGGTCATTATCACTCCCAAGAAACTCCATGGGGTTCCAAAATCGACCCAAAGATGACCACGGTCGTAAATTAATCAACCAATAAGTTTAGAATAAGTGTAAAGGTAATTTTTTATTATTATAATATTCTTTTTATCTTGAATTACCATATTTACCTTGAACTGTGGTAAATAAAAGTCCAATGTTACTAGTCACCAAAAATTAGTTTCATTTTATTGAACGATATTTTACTAACTAATAAAAACCATGTAAGTAGGATTTTCAAAATTCAATTCACAAAAGTGGTAAAATTTAATATAAATGAAAATTTCAGTTTTCTTAACTACTACTGAGTGGTTTCAGTATTCATAAAAAAATGATGTTTTTTAAAAAAGTACCAAAAATTAAGCCTAAGATATATTTTATATTAAAAATTCAAAAATTATGTCTAATTTACAAAATTCTAAACATACATGTTTCATTAATTAATTTAAATGTTATTCCCATTATCAAAACAAACAACATGTTTTTAAGAAACAATAACTATCAAAAGATTGATACTTATTTATGTTCAATTTCAAAGTAAAATCACTTACAGTGACCAAAATTGTATTAAATAGTAAAAATATATTCTAATTACACTTTAAAACCAATTAAAAAGATAATATAACCATATAAATAAATTAGATTAAAATGCACTTTTGAATTAAAATACAATATTTTCACTATTCATTAAAAAAGTAATTTTATCATAAAAACACCAAAAAATTACCCAAAAAAATTTTGGTGTCGCAATTCTAAAAAAGAATTTTATTTCATTAAATAGAATGTATAAAAGTGACAAAAACTAGATTTAAAGAGTGTTCGCAATTAAAAGGGGATAAATCAATTTTTAATTCAATATTAGAGAATTTATTCTTAAAATTAGATTCATCCATATTTTAAGCCTATATGTTTTATTGGATAAAATTAAAAAAATTTTAAAAAACATGTATAATAATATTTTAGTTAGTTCTACTCATTCCTTCTAATACAATGACTCGGTGTTAACTACCATTTAAAATAATAATGTTAAATTATTAGTGTGCAACGTAAGATTTCAATGAAACCTGTTGTTGCATATCGGGTACGCCATCGAACATAGAAACCCCATTAAAGTAAAATTAATATTTAATACATAAATGTTACTAAAAATGAAAATGTATTAATCTATATTTACTTTGGATGTAACATCCTTCCCCGCTTTTGGAAATTGCATCCACAAAATTTTTATTCACATATCAAATAAGCTCGGGTATTTATATCTTATATCATTTTCTAATTCCCATGTTGCCTCTTCAAACATATGGTTTTACAAAAAACCTTTACCTGGTGAATTACCTTATTCTACAAAACATTCTCTCTATGGTCAAGAATCTAGACTGGTTATTCCTCATAATAGAGATTCTCTTCCAACTGAACTACATTTGGCCTTAAAACTTGAGATGGATCTAGAATATATTTTCTCAACATTTAAACATGAAAAACAATGTGTACCTCAGATAAACATGGAGGTAAAGCCACTCTATACACAACTGATCCATCTTTATCCAGGATCTCATAAGGTCCAATGAACCTCAGACTCAACTTTCACTTCTTGCCAAAACGCATCACACTTTTCCATGGAGATACATTGAGAAAGACATGGTCACCTACCTAAAAAGAGAGATCGTTCCTCCAGTTATCTTTATAACGTTTTTTCCTATTCTGAGTGGTCCTCGTGTTCTTCTGAATCAACTGAATATTTTCTGCCATTTCTTATACCAATTCTAGTCCCTTCTGCTTCCTTTCACATACTTCATCCCAAAAAGATGGAGTTTAACAACACATTTCATATAATGCCTCAAATGGATCCATCTGTATACTTGAATGAAAACTGTTATTATATGAACATTCTACCAAAGAACGATGTTGGTCCCAACTTCCTTGGTAATCTAGTGAACAAGAACATAGCATATCATCCAAGGTTTGAATTTTTCGTTCTTACTACCCGTCTAATTGCGGATGAAAAGCTATTGTAAAATTTATTTCAGTACCCAACGACTTTTGAAGGCCTTTACAAAATTTAGATGTAAACCTGGGATCATGATTAGATTCAATGGAGAGTGGAACTCCATGTAACCTAACTATCTATTTAACATACAACCGAGGATATTGATCTAGAGAAAAAGTATCTCTAATAAGAAGGAAATGAGAAGATTTAGTCAATCGATCAAAAATAACCTAGATTGTATTATTACCTCGATATGTCTTTGGTAATTCCACAATGAGTTATATGGATATATGTTTCCATTTCCACTTAGGAACTGGTAAAGACTGAAGTATTCCTTTCGTTAACTACTGCTCTGATTTAACCTACTGAAAATTCAAACATATCATAGTAAAATCAGCAATATATCTTTTCATCCCATCCCACCAGTAATACTCTCAATATTTTCTTTACATCTTAGTACTGCTAGGATGAACTGAAAATGGGGAACACTGAGTTTTACATAACAACTCTTTCTTCAACTGTGAATCACAAGGCACAAGTAATCTTTTCCCAAACCTAAAAACACAATCATTATCAATGTTAAATTTAGGCAACATACCATTCTGAACCAAATCTATCATTTTCTGTAACTCAATGTCTTCCTTCTTTGCTTACTTAATTATGTCTAAAAAAGATGATTTCATTGAAATCTGAAGAAAAACAGAAGAATTTCCTACACTAACAACTTCTATTCCAAAGTTCATCAAATCAAAAACTAAAGGATCTGGTTCTAAACGTAGCATGGTAAATGAAAAATTACTTTTTTGACTCAAATAATCAACCACTTTATTTTCTTTTCCCAGATGGTAATGGATCATGCAATAATAATCCTTGATTAATTCCCACAATCTCATCTGTCACATGTTAAATTCTTTTTGAGTGATTATATACTTTATTCTTTTTTGATTGGTACATATTTCATACTTTACTCCATAAAAATGATACCTCTAAATTTTTAAAGCAAACACAAAAGTAGATAATTCCAAATCATGTGTAGGGTAATTTATCTCACGAGGTTTCAACCGACGTGAAGCATAATAAATTACCCGATCATTCTGCATAAGGAAACAACCATGTCCTTTCAACGAAGCATCACTATAAATAACAAACTCACCATTTCAGGAAAGCAGTGCCATAACTAGAGCATTCACCAAAATTATTTTCAATTCCTGAAAACAATAATCACATTCTTTTGTCCATATGAACTTAACACCTTTTTGAGTTAACATAGTCATTGGACTAGATAACATTGAAATCTTCTCAGCAAACCTTTGGTAATAACCTGCCATACCAAGAAAACTACGAATCTCGGTTATATTTTTGGGTCTTGGACATTCTTCAACAACTTTATTTTTAATAGGATCAACAGTTATTCCATCCTTAGAAACAATGTGACCAAGGAAAGATATGTTTGTGCAACCAAAACTCACACTTTCAGAATTTCTCAAATTGTTTCTTTTATTTTAAGGTTTTCAAGACAACCCTTAAATGGATTTCATACTCCTCTTTACTTTTTGAATAAACCAAAATATCATCAATGAACACAACCACCATTTATCACCTGAATCAACGTTTCCATCATGGAAGAAAACTATTCAATTTTGATTCTGACCATCTCAGAATTCTTATTAGAAGGTAATTTCCATCTATATTACTTCCTAGCATAGCTGCATTATTCCACTATGAAAAACCTTTCTTAACATAGGAATATATTAGGTTAAGAAATATGGTATTCTATAAATGTTATATCATTTCAATCATGCCATAAATTAATTTAGGTACATTAATTTAACAATACCCTAACTCCTAAATTTATCTAATCCGACCTCTGATACCAACTATAATGAATCGGGCTTAAAAATTGCATAATCTTGAATTAAATGAATAATTCACATTGATGATCTTTTTAGGTTTAGAGTTTTAGACATTTAGGTCATAAAATATTCATAAAAACATTAATATTACATGTAGACACATCTACCCAATTTCTATTGTTTTCATAAAATAAAAACTCTTTGAAAAAAGAGAGTCATATCTAGTTCCATGTTTTAGACTACATGACTTTTCCTTGTTCCCATCATTGACCCTATTCCACTTTATGTCCTGTGGAAAACATTTCAAAAACATGGGATGAGCATAAAAAGCTCAGTAATGGATACACAAGGAAGGAAAACTGTTAGTTTTTCAAAACAATAAGTAAACCATGAAAACATTATAAAAAGTAATACTTTTCACCTTTATGAAGTAGTAAATATTCTTCACTGAATAAAAGATCATTGCTTACGCTTTTGTAACAAAAATATTACCATAAAACCCATATAAAGAACACATGAAATATAAATGTAACTTGGGACATAAACATTCTTTAGTGGAATAACCATACGGTCGACTTCCACACATATCACTAAATGGAATAGCCATACGGTCAACTTCCATACCGAATTAATTTTAGGTTATAACATAACGACCCATCCGAGTATATCATGGCACCACCCGTCATATAGTTTATCACGTAACCACCCATCTAATGTCCAAGTACCATCATAACACATAAAATATTGCAAATATAAACATTTCAGTATTAACATTTCATTTTCAATCAGAAGAAATAATTTTAAGATATTGAAATAATCAATAAATTTTCAAAAATAATTTTCCATACCAAAATATGTAAAAAAGGGTATATGGTATTTATTTTCCTTTTAACAACATTCCGACTTGTTAAGGAATCCAATGATCAAATAATACTCATGGAAACGGAAAGGTCGTCATCACTATTTACATTAAAAAAACATTGCTTTTTGTCATTTAGTAAAATGCATCGTAAAAAAATATTCCCTTTGAATGAAATGAAAAATTCAAAGGTGTTTATACACTATATAAAAGAAACTCGTGTAGAAATAAAAGGATGCCTCAATGAAAGAAGATTGATAACAAGTCCCTTAAAAAGATCATTTTTTAAAATAAAATAGATCGATTATGTGTATTCACTATAAGTAAACTCAAATAAAGTATAAATAAAAGATAATACATAATCATAGCATTACATAATTTAAAAGTAAGAGATTAACCCAAAGAAGGGAAATTGAGTTAAGAAGTTCCCTTACCTCGTGTCCGACTTGACTCGATCGTTCTTTAATATCCTAAATAATAAAATAATGTTAATTTATAATTTCTAAAGAACCTTTTTTAAGTTTATTATTCCTTTTATATCAATTATTACCATTTTATAAACATTATGTAATCATTTTACTTAATAATGGTTGTTTTGTCAATATTTGGTACTTTTGTCAAAAATGGTCTTCTTATAATTACACGATGTTCACATGGTCAAAATTTTATTATATCCAGAATTATATTAATGATATAGATATCATATATATCATATATATCCAGTATATCTATGTATTTATAATATTATATAACATTTGAGAAAAAAAAAAAGAAATGCACTGTTCATGGAGACGACAAGCTATACGTACGCATGAACGCTACTTTCATTTCGGTTTCATATTTTAATTAAAAAATAATGATACATAAATATGTTATAATTACAGTATACTATCAAATATAATATCATTAACTCTATCATTTATACATCCCACGTATGGCATGAATGAGTCATACCACTTTTAGGGGGCGGTAGTTTGCACTTCCTCAAATGAAATTATAACATTTACCAATAATGGAAACCATAATAGTACGATATAAATAAAAAATACAGACACATAAAAAACATAAAAATAGTAAATATTAAATATAAATACAGTTCCATCTTAATGGCCACCATGATATAAGGTTGGAGATAATCGAACAGTCATCGTTTCGTGAGGCGATAGTTTTCCATCCACAGAAACAACATATTCTTCACCCATTAGATGGAGGTCTGTGTATGTTTAGTTAGAATAATTCTCATAACAACATCTTATTATATTTAGGATACTGTTTTTGTTATAAAATAATGTAACAAAAAGATTTTATGGGGTTGTAAAATAAAAAAAATAAAATAAAACAAAAGAATTTAAGAGAAACTGTTACCTTTAATTTGGGTAACATCTTTTGGATTGAACCAAAAAGACTTCTTGAACATCCTTATTCCTAAGTTAATGATTCTTGGAGGAGGGTAGGGATGTAGGGATATTAATTGGATAGTTCGTGGATGAGCCAAGGGGATTGAGAGGTGTAAGGAATTGGTTAGAAGTGAGTGCTTTTTATAAGGGAAAGGAGGAGATCTTTAGGAAAGTGTGAAATTGTTATTCTATTATAAACTTATCTTCAGTTTAAAAAGGTCCAAAAATCGTTAATGTCAAAAATAAGATGACTCATGGTATAAATAAAGTCATCCAATAAGAATTGGACAGGTTTTGGATAATATTGTAATCAATATAACCTTATTTATTTAAATCATTTATTAATGAGGTAAATACTGCATCATTGTTGTGTCATAAATAATTTAACTTATATGACGTATAAAAATTATAAAAAAAATAATATGATGTAGGAAATATTTTTATCTTTACAATGAATATTTATATTCGAAAATATGACTTATATATCCTAAGGTAAAAATTACTTTACTAAAAGATAATTCTTTGCGTCATTTTTGCCTTTACATTAATTTAATTAATCTAAAGTGTCATTATCACTCTCAAGTAGCTCTATGTGGTCCCAAAATCGACCCAAAGATGCCCATGGTTGTAAATGACTCAACCAATAAGGTTCAGACAACTATAAAGGTAATTCTTTATTATTATAACATTCTTTTTACCTTGGATTGCCTTATTTACCTTTAACCGCGGTAAATAAAAGTCCAAAGTTACTATTCACCAAATTTATTTTTTTTCCTTATTGAACCACATTTTACTTACTAATAACAACCACATATGTCGGATTTTCAAAATTCAAATCACAAAAGTCATAAAATTTCATTTAAATGAAAAATTCAGTTTTCTTACCTACTACTAAGTGGTTTCAGTATTCATAAAAAATTAATGTTTTTCAAAAAACTACCAAAAATTCAGCCTAAGATATTTTTGATATTCCAAATTAAAAAATGATTTCTATTTTACCACACTCTAAACAAAGAAGATGCATTAATTAATTTAAAATTTATTCTCGTTATCAAAACAAACATCGTGTTTTTAAGAAATAATAACAATCAAATGATTGATACCTGTTTATATTCAATTTCAAAGTGAAATCAATTCCAATTACCAAAATTGTATTAAATGATAAAAATATATTCTAATTAAAATTTAAACCCAATTAAAAGGATAATATAACCATATAAATAAATTATATTAAAATGCACTTTTGAATTAAAATACAGTATTTTCACTATTCATAAAAAATGAATTTTTTCAGAAAAAATACCAAAAAATTACACAAAGAAAATTTTGGTGTCCAGATTTTAAATAATATATTTATTTGGTAAAATATAATGTATAAAAGTGGCCAAAAGTAGATTTAAAGAGCATTCACCATCAAAAGGAGATAAATTGACCTTTTAGTGAATATTAGAGTATTTATGCTTAAAATTAAATTCATCCATATTTTAAGCCTCTATGTTTTATTAGATAAATGTAAAAAAATTTAACAAACATGTATAATAATATTTTAGTTAGTTATATTCATTACCAATAATACAACGGCTAGGTGTTAACTACCATTTAAAATAGTAATATTATATTATTAGTGTGCAATGTAAGATTTCAAAGAAACCCATTGTTGCATATCGGGACGCCATCGAACATAGAAACCCCATTAAAGTAAATTTAATATTTAATTCATAAATATTACTAAAATTGAAAATGTTTTATTCTTTATTTAACTGGGATGTTACAAGTGCTATTGGGTTCAACTATTTTCTCATGGGTTCATTAGTATAATTCTATCACATGTGCACCGGAGACATTGTTTTTCTTACTGAGTATAATTATATGGTCAACCAAAATATAAAAATATATTTCATGTTTCCATGAGGACAATGTGGACTGTGATGACTATTGCTAACTCATATCCTTGACAGTTTTTGTGTCGCTAGTTTAGTTTTACTTTTGGGTATTTAATTTAGATACTTTTATCTCTATCAGTCCTATTTATATGAACATGTGTGATGGTTTTGGATTTATTTTAAATTATGTATTGTATTTTTTTGGATGATCCATATTATCTCCTGATCCCATATTTTTATATATAGGAAAGACTCATTTATCATGATATTTTTATGTCCTCAGAACTAGTCTTCAAACTGGGGCCTACTGGAGGAGGGATTGAGGGGTTATTATCTCTCTTCCATAATTGTGGTATCGTTGGAGCGAGGGGGTCCTAACAGAGTCATATCAAATGAGAGGTTGAGAGATGGGATTTATTTTTGAGTGAGTACTTGTAATGATTGCATGGGGTGGTATGGAAACAATTACATTTGACCATTGTGCATGGTATAGGTCAGGGAGACTGGCTAAGACATTGGATTTTAGGGCCCCTGTAATCTAGTGCACATACACTAAGCTTATGAAATAACCATGTGAGGTGAATCTATTTGTAGGGTGGATACCTAACAGAGGTACATAAATAATTATGGCTTTTATTCAAGTTTGAACTAGTTTTTTTAAAATAGTTAAATAAATGAAAAATTCATTAAGTGACTATAAATGAATATTAATAAAATTAATCACTACATCAATTAGGAATTTCCTTATTTTCCTTTCAAATATGAATCATGTACATAATTCACACGTGGAACTAGAAGTTGAGGATTAGTAGGATGATCAGGTTTATTTCTATAGGGTTGATCTAATAGAGGATGATGATCAGAGGTAGTGGATGTTGTGTTCTTTCCAGAGGCATGCTTTGGGGAAGAATGATGGTAGTGTATTATATGTGGAGATATATAGATGGATATAGATGCATGAGAAATCTATCAATTTTATATGGGACCCCATATAGTTCATCGCCCCTTTAGTAATTGTTTAGATATGAGGACCTACACATAATTTGTGGGATATGTATCTCGGATAGCATAGGGAGGAAGTTGTTTGGTGGTTCATATTCTAGAATGAGTTCCTTGAAGAATTTATTTTTTCAAAAATGGAAGCAGTAAAGGGGTAGGATATTATTTCTATTCAGTCGGGGATCATGTCAATTCAGGATAAGAGAATAGAGTTGAATTACCTTCTGTGTTTTCCCCATATTATTTCTGGATGTTGAGCCTCATTCGAGTCTTCTTGAGGAGGCACTTTATCCTTGTATCTTGTATACAGTTACTCCTTTTATGATGTTGATGTATATGGAGGTTTAGAAGAAGTAAATGATGATTTAGAAGATTCAATAATGAGTACGTTTTCCATAGGATGGGATCTAACAAGGATCCTCAAGTATTAGACTTATCAGTGACTTGTCTTCGGAACCAGGACCTTCGAGGTTTTGACAGGCATGGAGTTAAAATTAGTAGCTTCATTTTCCCCATTCTAGGGATAGTGGTTTCAGTTCATTTCCTTGGTATTTTGAGAAAGTATTTTTTTGGTTGTGGGTTTCATGTATATCACGAAAACTAGAACCCAGTGGCTCCCTAAACTCATATTGTTGGTGGTGGATTGGTTTAATGCCATCCTAAGAAGCAATTTCCAGTTAGACCATTTCACCAATTAGGGAAATAGGTTTTTGATCCTCCAAGGGATGATGGAGTATGAGGAGGAAAACCCTAAGATTTTCCACTCTTTCAAGTACACCAACCCAATCATGGTGATGTAGGTGGATTTTAGGAGATATGTATAGGAGTTGGGCATAGTCAATTGAACACAGTGGAGGTACGAATTCTATAGGGGTCAGAGATCAATAGAGGTACGATCAATTTTTTAGTACCCTTGTTTTTAACTTATTTGATTCAAGTTTTTCAAACTCCTTTTTTGCAGCCATACTATCCAATGCATTAGGAAAATATATAGAGAGTCTAATATTTCACCTAGTGTTGACTATTCCAGTCAAAGGAATGACCAACATGTTTGATACGTGATGAGGTAATTGCCTGATGATGGGGCCACATCTGTCCAGCTGGGATATTTTATTATTATAGATACAACTATATTTTGTTATCCATATAATGGATTAGTTGTATCCCATACATGATACTGTTGACTACTTCTTGAGTAGAATATTGTTTTCATATGTTGATGGGAAACAATTGGTTTTCATTGGAGAACAGGGTTTCTAAGTGGGAAGTCTATGTGTTAAACCCCTAATTTATTTATTTTATATGATTTCAGTGGAATCAATGGATTATAAGTTGGTAGAGGTTCACAGGGTCATTGGGTAGTCCCTAGATGTTTCTAAAAATATTTTTGGATGCTACCCCTTGATGTGATAATGAGTTCGGGTTAGATATTCATCATGGTGTTTCACCAATTTTTATGAATCCTTGTTGAAAGGAACCTTCTGAGTTGTAGTATTTGAGTATTTATATTGATGATTTGATTTATAAGGGTTTAATCTATCCAGGTGTGTAATTTTGGTGTGTTATATTTTTTTCTACAAGAAGGTTATTTGTAGTTTAAGGTTGTGTATAGATATTGAAGGGTGAATAAGGTAATGATAAAAAATTGTTACCATCTTCTAATGATTGAAAATATTTTCACCCATTAAGAGGGTAATGTATGTTTTCTAAGATCAAATTGTGGTATGGATATCACTAGTTGAGGGTGAATAAGGGAGATATCCCAAATAATTCATTTATATGTAGGAATGTGAACATTGAATCTGTAGTAATGAAATTTAGTGGTACGAACACACCATCCATTTGCATGGGGATTCTCGACTCTATGTTCAATGAGTTATTATATTAGTTATTCATCATATTCATCGATTATATCTTAATATACTTGATGTTATAGTAGGATCAAGACGATCATCTACGAACTATATTTCATGACCATTACACCACTATCTTTGTGTAAATTATTAAATGTGTATGTTCTAGACACGATAGGTGGATATCATCGGGTATGTATTGTCTTAATAGGGTGTTGATGTATACCTATAAAATTTTGAAGTAGTTTTTTTCTTAAAAATAATATAATAATGTGGAATGATTACATAGTTTTCGTGGTCTTGAAGGATATTATTAGAGGTTTATACCTAATTACTCTAAATTTATATCCCCATTGGAATCATAGACCAGAAAATACCATGTTTTTGTATTGAGTGATCAGTTCTTGGTATAATTTAGTTACCTGAAGGGGAAGATGGTTTTTACTCAATTTCTCCAGTTTCTTGAGGAAATATGTGATGTTTGAGGTGATTTGTGACACTTCCCACCTGGGATTATGATGCATGCAAATGCAGAAAAAGAAATTGATAACTTATAGGTTTAATTAGTTTTTACCCATGAGCCTAATTATACCACACATGATCTTGATCTAGTATTGGTTGGTTTTTTGCTAAATATTTGGTAGAATTACCTCAAAGGGGAGTGTATTTCAGTCGTCACAGATCACAAGATTTGGAGGTATATCTTTTCCCAGTGTGATTTTAAATTGTGAAATCAAAGTTAGATGTTACTCCATTCAAAATATTATTTTAAAATATACTACACCAATGTGTTTGAATCTTTTATTAGGAAGTTGTGGAAGCATGTTCTTTTGAAGTATTGTATACATGGAGAGAAATGGAGGAGTATTAGTCTGTTAATTAGATGCAATTGGGGTTGATGGAATATGTTCTTTATTTCAGATGATGTTGATGTATAATATAATGAATTAGGTCGAGGAGTCTAAATGGGGAGACTCAGAGGCAGTGGTGTTGCATGGTTGTTTTGGCCATGGTGATGCACTATATGGATGGTCAGAGGATGTTCAAGAAAAAATTGTTCTTTTATGTCAGGTTTTGTTTCTAGTAGTATTTCATGATGAAGTCCTTCATGAGTTTCATAGCTCAACTTTGGTGGTACACCTATGATTTTACAATATATACCATCGCTTGATGAGGTAGTTTTATTGTCCTGAGATGAAATGGGTAGTGGATGATCTTGTAAAAAAAGTGCTTGGATTACCAGAAATTAATGGTTGAGCATCATGATCAAATTGGTTTGTTACATCCCTTGGAAGTTTCTAACTATAAATTTGATGAAATATCAATGTATTTTTTCACATGGTTACTCTAAAATCATGTAGGTTTTGATGTGATATGAGTGGTCATTGATTGATAGATGAAATCGGTCCACTTCATAGTGATCAAGGAGTCGAGCATAGTGGACTCATTGGATAATAGGTACATGTATGAGTTGGTGAGATTTTATGGAGTTTCAAGATCCATTGTCACAAATCGGGACACATTTTATACCTCATGATACTGGAGGGGATTTCAACATGATTTTGGATGTTATTTATGCCTCATCACTGCTTTCCACCCTCAGATAGATGGGAGGATAAATCAAACTATCTAGACATTAGAGGTTATGTTGAGGGTATTCATCTTGGACATTGGTGGATCTTGGGGATTATACATGCTCTAGGTGGAGTTTTATTATAATAATAGATATCACTATTACATTAAAATGGATTCTTTTGAGGATTTCAATGGGATAATATGTTATTATCAATTTTTCTAGATAGAGGTTACAGAGATAGCTATTCTTGGTATAGATGTCAGGCAGAGCACAATAGATAATGTTCATCTTGTTCATGAGAGGATGAAAGAAGTGCATGACCGAAATATTTCTAATACCAACCACATTAGGAGTCCATTGGAGTTCATATTTTGGGACAAACTATTCATGAAGTTTTCTCCTTGATGTGGGTAGTGGAGGTTTGGTAGGAGGTGTAAGATTTTCAGCATGTTTTTAGATCTTTTGACATTTTGGGTGAGTTGGTGTGGTTGCCTATCGATTGTAATTTCCACTATAGTTAGAGAGGATCCAATAAATCTTCAATGTTTCTCAACTTCTTCATTATCTTCATGATGGATCCTATGTCATTTAATAGTGATAGATAGATATGAAGGATTCCGTGATGTTTCTGGAATGACTAGGAGAGATCTTGGATGTGACATCTCGGATCGGGATTCCACTTAATAGGTGCCCCAAGCCTGGTGGGCCTCATGGCCTCAAGCGCATCTCCCAAAATGCCAGAGGCTCTAAAAAATAAGTGTGAGATGAAGGTATGTCCTTGGGGATAATATTCCACCATTACTTGTGTTTCTAACAATAGATAAATATAAACAGAGGTAAGTAGTATAGCATCCCGTCTTTTTATAACATAACTTTTCATTCCATTACACGGAACTGAGGATCTTTAAGGTTTAGTGTCTTGGAAACAAGGAACATAAAACATGAAACAAAAAAAAAACATTCTTCTTAAACACTTGAAAGGATTCTCCTCATGTTCACCCTAGGCTCATTACTGCATCCCATAACCTGGGGACATACATCAAAAGGAAGGGTGAGCAGAAGGCCCAGCAAGGGAAACAAGTGAAACATTTTACATATGAACTTGAGATACATCAATAAAGTCATGAAAAGAACTTTAAGGCATGAAAATGAAATCATGAGGCATATCATAATAAAAATAAAACTTTTTCATAACTTGAAGATGTGGCTACATCATTTAACATAGACAATCATGAACATATCACCAAGGTCCATCCCCAAGGTGTCATTTTAAAATTACCAAGGTTATTCACCAAGGTATCGTGAAAATTGTAATCTCTAGTGGTTACATCATTACCCAATGCATTGGAGCGCTATCAGGGCGCACCCTTAAATTTTCCTTTATTATCATGTGAGCCACATATATCATCATCAAAAATTTCATAAATAACCCATATAGCATAAAATAAATGGGTTTCATTTCATAATCATAACGTTTTAAAAACTGCTTTAAAGACATGATCTTTACATCACTTTAAAACCCACAGAAAAGGAAGGTGGGTCTCATGTAAGTAAATCCCAGAATTTAAAATAGAACATTTGGTATATATGTGAATACCCCTTTAGAAGGAAGAGATTTGAGTATTCACTTAATAATATAAATGAACTTTAGAAAAAAAGAGAGACATTTTGAGACGGAAATTCTGCAGCATAACGGCTATGTTAAGAGGTTTTAGAAGACATTAAAAAGAGAGGTAAAATGGGTCAAACATTCATAAATGACCCATAAAATAGTAGATGGACAGAATAAGAAGGATAAATGATCATGTTAATGAAATTTCAAGGACATACCATTTGAAATGAAAAACATGGACGGAAGACAAAAATTAGATTTCTCTTATGAAAGTTCGGCAGCCTAACGGCGTTACTTAAACTTCAACAAGAATGATTTGAAAAGATCAAATAGGGTCTCTCATCATGTGAAAATAAGAGTTCAGTATGATAGATATAGAGATAATTCCCCAACATAATTAAAAAGGAACTTGAAAGACTTGACATGAAAGTAGAACTTTCAAAAGAATGAGAAGGGTGAAAGAATCCCCTAAAAACTTCGGCAGCCTAACGGCGCCACTTAAAAATTCAAAATACCGAATTGAAGAGATCAAATGGGGTCTCTAATCATATGAACATAAGTGTCAAGTATGATAGATATAGATATCATAACCCAACATAACAAAAAGGAACTTGAAAGAATTGACATGAAAGTAGAACTTCAAAACGAGAAGGGTGAAGAACCACTTAAAAATTCGGCAGCCTAACGGCGCCACTTAAAACTTCAAAATACTGAATTGAAGAGATCAAATGGGGTCTCTAATCACATGAAAATAAGAGTCCAGTATGATAGAAATAGAGATCATACCCCAACATAACAAAAAGGAACTTGAAATAATTGACAAGAAAGTAGAACTTCAAAACGAGAAGGGTGAAGAACCACTTAAAAATTCGGCAGCCTAACGGCGCCACTTAAAACTTCAAAATACTGAATTGAAGAGATCAAATGGGGTCTCTCATCATATGATCATAAAAGATCAGTATGATAAATTTAGAGATCATACCCCAACATAATAAAAATGAACTTGAAATACTTTACATGAAAATAGATCTTGAAAAATGAGAAGGGAGAAAGAATCCGTTACAAAAATTTCGGCAGCCTAACGGCGCCACTTAAAACTTCAAAAAAACTAAAATAATGAGAGTAAGAGAGGATATCTCATTATATGAACATGAAAAGGGAAGTAAGATGAGTATAAAAGAACACCCTTTAACATTTGAACATGGAGCATAAAAGAAATTACATAAAAGAGATTTCTCGAAAAGAAAGAGAAAGATCGGATCCCTTACCTTAAAATGTAACTCTTAAACCTCAAAGGTTGGGACCTTGAGGGCTTGGGGGCACCTTGGTAGGACTCCTTGGGAGGTAATGAGACCAGAAATTCGTTGGGAATGAGTGGGGAGTCGAATGGATGATAGGAGGGCTTGACATTTATAGGGAAAGTGAGGGGACAAGGCATTAATGGCCAAGGGACACCTCACATGTGCTTTTCTCAAACCCATGTGCTCTCCCTTGTCATTTATCATGGAGTTAGGCCACATGGGGCCCCCAAAACAGTAATTCATCACCCTTGGATGGCCAACCCTCAAAAGATCTCATGACATCATCATGACACCGTTATAATGTCATTAAACATACCGAAACCCTAAAACTGTATTTTTACTATTCACTGAAAATTCAACTTTCTCAGAAAAATCCCAAAATTTCACATTAACCAAATATCAATGCTCTGATTTCAAAAATGAAATCCATTTTATAAAAATAATTTTCTAAATATTTTTAATTTAATTTTTAAATAAAAACACTATTCATCGAAAATTCATTTTTTCAGAAAAAACCCCAAAAATTACCATAACATAATATCGATGCTCTGAGTTCAAAAATAAAGTCATTTTTATAAAAACAATTTTCTAATTATTTTTAATTAAATTTTTAATTAAAAAACACTATTCACCCGAAAAAACTAATACTTGAATAATAATTAATGAAACCGTTATTTAACTATTTTATTGAATCACATTACTTAATCAAGGTGCCTAGATTATTTTAAAACTTTCTTTAAGTGAGATTACTAATCCATTTGGTCATATTACTAATCCTAATCATAAAATCACTATTCATAATTTACTATTCATCAAAAATAAAGTTGATCTTATTAGACTCTAAATTTAGTACTGAACATAATTGCAGAAGACCATTTTTTGAAAATCATTACACATTTTTAATTATTTAGTGTTTACATAAACATATTTAAAATATCCTTTTTCTAAAATTCATCAAAAATATGCATACTATATTTATCTGGTCATTTCAAAATTCATAAACTTCATCATAAGAAGAAATCCCAATTTTTATTTAAAACAAGGATTACACAAGGTAGTTACGGTCTCGTTACATAACCCCTTATAATACCAGCATAGGACCGAAGAGTAAGGTGTGCTAGGGTGATAGAAGCTTGGGGCGGCTCAGTCAACATTGCCCGAGAAGTAATTTCTATCAGTTTGAACTTCTCACGAAGGTGATTCCGTTCCAGCTTCACATGATGAAGTTCGGCTTGGATTTGATCCAGAGCAAAGCCCAGTGGTGCTACCTCCTTCCCAAGCTCTGTTAGATGGGCTTCGATCGGTCCAAGACTACTAGGTGAGGCCATCAAATCTTCTTTCTATAATAATTAACCATGATTACTTATATTTAGAGACAATAATCAAAAAATTTTGTTCACAGCGGTCATATTGACTGATGGTTATATAATAGTCAAAACCCACTGATTTCATTTTAATTATAATCATGTTTATCAAATAAAACATTTTTGTTGAGTATAACAATAACACATAAAATTAGGAAACAAAATTTATTTAAAAATTTCGGGTCGTTACAATCTTCCCCCCTTAAGAAATTGCGTCCTCGCAATTTTAAAATTGGGTTTTGAAATTTCATTGAAAGTCCCACATCGGAAAAGGAGTCAGTAAAACTATTACTTTAAAATAAAGAAAGGGAAGTACAAAGGTCACCCGAGTTAACCCACACTAGGGTTCCATGTAGGAAAACATGGACATGGAGGAGAAACAAAGGGTCAAGTTCTGAGGGAGAGTGATAGAGAACATGATTAGGAGAAAGTTAACCATGAGAAAATCCCAAACTTATGATGTGTGTAAACGGTCTTTGATTACCTAGTAGGAAACATAAACCAACAACATTTTTGTTTTACGTTTCTTTTCATAATTTTGAGGATTTCATTTACTACATAGAACAAAAACATAAGAAAATATACCTAACTTCAAGTAGAGTTTCATCCTTTAACAAGTCCCTACCAACACTAATCTTTTCTCCAAATGATGAGAATTCAAAAACACTTGGTCTCATAAAAACACAAGAATCATCTTCTATAGAATCACATAATCTACAAAAGATTAACTATCTATTTCTTCTATCTTTAAACATTATCCCAAAAACAGAAAGGTTAAGGTAAAACAACTCTTCAAAAAGAAAGAATCCCATAGGAATGGAAACTACTTTTAAATCATCAAAGTTCCATGGTACTACCCAAAGTTCATCATAGACCATTCCATAAATAATGGTCCTTAAAATTCCTCAAAACAAACCAAACTAAGATTGAAACCCAAATACAATAAGGATTTGATAACATAGTCTTCCAAAACAACTTCATTGTTCATCTCCAGACAACATCAACCACTCCTAACATCTTATAAAAAAAGTAGCTAACCTAAACATATTTTACCCAAGATAGGTTAGTCATTCCCATAAGTAACCTAAATTACTATAAGTTCACCTTAAATTCATCGATTCTTCAAAATATAAGTCAACCTTACTCCTCAATGAAAATACCGTAGTAATCTATTTACCTCGATCAAATATGGTTTCCAAAATAATGAACGTCTTCCAAAATAATAATCATATTTTAATCCCCTAATCATCCCTGTCATATTAATACGAAAATCGTCGCATTTCCTATCACATTGGTTGTCGGAACATGTTCTTCCATTTCCTACCATTAACTAAGAAGAGAAAGCATAATTAGGGGCTTAAGTACTTAGCTAATAATCATGAAAAGGAACTGAAAGCATATAAGGATAACTTGTATATGAAAGGTATACCCTAACTTGTGATCTCCTAGGTTCCATTCTAGGTTATGAATGATCATATATTCTTATGTGAACCTTTATTTTATTTTATCTTTGTTCCTTTAACAATGGTTCATACCAAGCATATGAATTTACCAAAGCATATCCCCCGGGAGTGTCGTAACCAAGAGTGCAGCAAGGCCCGTTGTCGTGTACCAGTTCCCGTTCGAGTCTAGCTCAAAGCGGTGTTTTCGGGTTTTACCCCTATGTACATCTGTGCCAGAGCCACCTCTACCTGCTCGTATCCAGACAGGGATGTATTTGCTTGGCAACCCCTTACTCAATACTCACCAAAATACCAGGAAGATTTCCTATATTAAACTTTTCTATAGGGTTCCTCCTAGAGTTTTCATATCCTAATTTCCACAAATAACTAAACCATCCTTTGATACCAACTATAGCATCCCGTCTTTTTATAACATAACTTTTCATTCCATTACACGGAACTGAGGATCTTTAAGGTTTAGTGTCTTGGAAACAAGGAACATAAAACATGAAAAAAAAACATTCTTCTTAAACACTTGAAAGGCTTCTCCTCATGTTCACCCTAGGCTCATTACTGCATCCCATAACCTGGGGACATACATCAAAAGGAAGGGTGAGCAGAAGGCCCAGCAAGGGAAACAAGTGAAACATTTTACATATGAACTTGAGATACATCAATAAAGTCATGAAAAGAACTTTAAGGCATGAAAATGAAATCATGAGGCATATCATAATAAAAATAAAACTTTTTCATAACTTGAAGATGTGGCTACATCATTTAACATAGACAATCATGAACATATCACCAAGGTCCATCCCCATGGTGTCATTTTAAAATTACCAAGGTTATTCACCAAGGTATTGTGAAAATTGTAATCTCTAGTGGTTACATCATTACCCAATGCATTGGAGCGCTATCAGGGCGCACCCTTAAATTTGGCTTTATTATCATGTGAGCCACATATATCATCATAAAAAATTTCATAAATAACCCATATAGCATAAAATAAATGGGTTTCATTTCATAATCATAACGTTTTAAAAACTTCTTTAAAGACATGATCTTTACATCACTTTAAAACCCACAGAAAAGGAAGGTGGGTCTCATGTATGTAAATCCCAGAATTTAAAATAGAACATTTGGTATATATGTGAATACCCCTTTAGAAGGAATATCTTTGAGTATTCACTTAATAATATAAATGAACTTTAGAAAAAAAGAGAGACATTTTGAGACGGAAATTCTGCAGCAAAACGGCTATGTTAAGAGGTTTTAGAAGACATTAAAAAGAGAGGTAAAATGGTTCAAACATTCATAAATGACCCATAAAATAGTAGATGGACAAAATAAGAAGGATACATGATCATGGTAATGAAATTTCAAGGACATACCATTTGAAATGAAAAACATGGACGGAAGACAAAAATTAGATTTCTCTTATGAAAGTTCGGCAGCCTAACGGCGTTACTTAAACTTCAACAAGAATGATTTGAAAAGATCAAATAGGGTCTCTCATCATGTGAACATAAGAGTTCAGTATGATAGATATAGAGATAATTCCACAACATAATTAAAAAGGAATTTGAAAGACTTGACATGAAAGTAGAACTTTGAAAAGAATGAGAAGGGTGAAAGAATCCCCTAAAAACTTCGGCAGCCTAACGGCGCCACTTAAAAATTCAAAATACCGAATTGAAGAGATCAAATGGGGTCTCTCATAATATGAACATAAGAGTCCAGTATGATAGATATAGATATCATAACCCAACATAACAAAAAGGAACTTGAAAGAATTGACATGAAAGTAGAACTTCAAAACGAGAAGGGTGAAGAACCACTTAAAAATTCGGCAGCCTAACGGCGCCACTTAAAACTTCAAAATACTGAATTGAAGAGATCAAATGGGGTCTCTCATAATATGAAAATAAGAGTCCAGTATGATAGATATAGATATCATACCCTAACATAACAAAAAGGAACTTGAAATAATTGACAAGAAAGTAGAACTTCAAAACGAGAAGGGTGAAGAACCACTTAAAAATTCGGCAGCCTAACGACGCCACTTAAAACTTCAAAATACTGAATTGAAGAGATAAAATGGGGTCTCTCATCATATGATCATAAAATATCAGTATGATAAATTTAGAGATCATACCCCAACATAATAAAAATGAACTTGAAATACTTTACATGAAAATAGATCTTGAAAAATGAGAAGGGAGAAAGAATCCGATACAAAAATTTCGGCAGCCTAACGGCGCCACTTAAAACTTCAAAAAAACTAAAATAATGAGAGTAATAGGGGATATCTCATTATATGAACATGAAAAGGGCAGTAAGAGAAGTATAAAAGAACACCCTTTAACATTTGAACATGGAGCATAAAAGAAATTACATAAAAGAGATTTCTCGAAAAGAAAGAGAAAGATCGGATCCCTTACCTTAAAATGTAACTCTTAAACCTCAAAGGTTGGGACCTTGAGGGATTTGGGGCACCTTGGGAGGACTCATTGGGAGGTAATGAGACCAGAAATTCGTTGGGAATGAGTGGGGAGTCGAATGGATGAGAGGAGGTCTTGGCATTTATAGGGAAAGTGAGGGGACAAGGCATTAATGGCCAAGGGACACCTCACATTTGCTTTTCTCAAACCCATGTGCTCTCCTTTGTCATTTATCATGGAGTTAGGCCACATGGGGCCCCCAAAACAATAATTCATCACCCTTGTCCGACCAACCCTCAAAAGATCTCATGACATCATCATGACACCGTTATGATGTCATTAAACATACCGAAACCCTAAAACTGTATTTTTACTATTCACTGAAAATTCAACTTTCTCAGAAAAATACCAAAATTTCACATTAACCAAATATCAATGATCTGATTTCAAAAATGAAATCCATTTTATAAAAATAATTTTCTAAATATTTTTAATTTAATTTTTAAATAAAAACACTATTCATCGAAAATTCATTTTTTCAGAAAAAACCCCAAAAATTACCATAACATAATATCGATGCTCTGAGTTCAAAAATAAAGTCATTTTTATAAAAATAATTTTCTAATTATTTTTAATTAAATTTTTAATTAAAAAACACTATTCACCCGAAAAAACTAATACTTGAATAATAATTAATGAAACCGTTATTTAACTATTTTATTGAATCACATTACTTAATCAAGGTGCCTAGATTATTTTAAAACTTTCTTTAAGTGAGATTACTAATCCATTTGGTCATATTACTAATCCTAATCATAAAATCACTATTCATAATTTTCTATTCATCAAAAATAAAATTGATCTTATTAGACTCTAAATTTAGTACTGAACATAATTGCAGAAGACCATTTTTTGAAAATCATTACACATTTTTAATTATTTAGGGTTTACATAAACATATTTAAAATATCCTTTTTCTAAAATTCATCAAAAATATGCATACTATATTTATCCGGTCATTTCAAAATTCCTAAACTTCATCATAAGAAGAAATCCCAATTTTTATTTAAAAAAAGGATTACACAAGGTAGTTACGGTCTCGTTACATAACCCCTTATAATACCAGCATAGGACCGAAGAGTAAGGTGTGCTAGGGTGATAGAAGCTTGGGGCGGTTCAGTCAACATTGCCTGAGTAGTAATTTCTATCAGTTTGAACTTCTCACGAAGGCGATTCCGTTCCAGCTTCACATGATGAAGTTCGGCTTGGATTTGATCTAGAGCCAAGCCCAGTGGTGCTACCTCCTTCCCAAGCTCTGTTAGATGGGCTTCGATCGGTCCAAGACTACTAGGTGAGGCCATCGAATCTTCTTTCTATAATAATTAACCAAGATTACTTATATTTAGAGACAATAATCAAAAAAATTTGTTCACAGCGGTCATGTTGACCGATGGTTATATAATAGTCAAAACCCACTGATCTCATTTTAATTATAATCATGTTTATCAAATAAAACATTTTTGTTGAGTATAACAATAACACATAAAATTAGGAAACAAAATTTATTTAAAAATTTCGGGTCGTTACAATCTTCCCCCCTTAAGAATTTGCGTCCTCGCAATTTTAAAATTGGGTTTTGAAATTTCATTGAAAGTCCCACATCAGAAAAGGAGTCAGTAAAACTATTACTTTAAAATAAAGAAAGGGAAGTACAAAGGTCACCCGAGTTAACCCACACTAGGGTTCCATGTAGGAAAACATGGACATGGAGGGGAAACAAAGGGTCAAGTTCTGAGGGAGAGTGATAGATAACATGATTAGGAGAAAGTTAACCATGAGAAAATCCCAAACTTATGATGTGTGTAAACGGTCTTTGATTACCTAGTAGGAAACGTAAAACAACAACATTTTTGTTTTACGTTTCTTTTCATAATTTTGAGGATTTCATTTACTAAATAGAACAAAAACATAAGAAAATATACCTAACTTCAAGTAGAGTTTCATCCTTTAACAAGTCCCTACCAACACTAATCTTTTCTCCAAATGATGCGAATTCAAAAACACTTGGTCTCATAAAAGAACAAGAATCATCTTCTATAGAATCACATAATCTACAAAATATTAACTATATATTTCTTCTATCTTTAAACATTATCCCAAAAACAGAAAGGTTAAGGTAAAACAACTCTTCAAAAAGAAAGAATCCCATAAGAATGGAAACTACTTTTAAATCATCAAAGTTCCATGGTACTACCCAAAGTTCATCATAGACCATTCCATAAATAACGGTCCTTAAAATTACTCAAAACAAACCAAACTAAGATTGAAACCCAAATACAATAAGGATTTGATAACATAGTCTTCCAAAACAACTTCATTGTTCATCTCCAGACAACATCAACCACTCCTAACATCTTATAAAATAAGTAGCTAACCTAAACATATTTTACCCAAGATAGGTTAGTCATTCCCATAAGTAACCTAAATTACTATAAGTTCACCTTAAATTCATCGATTCTTCAAAATATAAGTCAACCTTACTCCTCAATGAAAATACCATAGTAATCTATTTACCTCGATCAAATATGGTTTCCAAAATAATGAACGTCTTCCAAAATAATAATCATATTTTAATCCCCTAATCATCCCTGTCATATTAATACGAAAATCGTCGCATTTCCTATCACATTGGTTTTCGGAACATGTTCTTCCATTTCCTACCATTAACTAAGAAGAGAAAGCATAATTAGGGGCTTAAGTACTTAGCTAATAATCATGAAAAGGAACTGAAAGCATATAAGGATAACTTGTATATGAAAGGTATACCCTAACTTGTGATCTCCTAGGTTCCCATCTAGGTTATGAATGATCATATATTCTTATGTGAACCTTTATTTTATTTTATCTTTGTTCCTTTAACAATGGTTCATACCAAGCTTATGAATTTACCAAAGCATATCCCCCGGGAGTGTCGTAACCAAGAGTGCAACACGGCCCATTGTCGTGTACCAGTTCCCGTTCGAGTCTAGCTCAAAGAGGTGTTTTCGGGTTTTACCCCTATGTACATCTGTGCCAGAGCCACCTCTACCTGCTCGTATCCAGACATGGATGTATTTGCTTGGCAACCCCTTACTCAATACTCACCAAAATACCAGGAAGATTTCCTATATTAAACTTTTCTATAGGGTTCCTCCTAGAGTTTTCATATCCTAATTTCCACAAATAACTAAACCATCCTTTGATACCAACTATAGCATCCCATATTTTTATAACATAACTTTTCATTCCATTACACGGAACTGAGGATCTTTAAGGTTTAGTGTCTTGGAAACAAGGAACATAAAACATGAAACAAAAAAAAAACATTCTTCTTAAACACTTGAAAGGATTCTCCTCATGTTCACCCTAGGCTCATTACTGCATCCCATAACCTGGGGACATACATCAAAAGGAAGGGTGAGCAGAAGGCCCAGCAAGGGAAACAAGTGAAACATTTTACATATGAACTTGAGATACATCAATAAAGTCATGAAAAGAACTTTAAGGCATGAAAATGAAATCAGGAGGCATATCATAATAAAAATAAAACTTTTTCATAACTTGAAGATGTGGCAACATCATTTAACATAGACAATCATGAACATATCACCAAGGTCCATCCCCAAGGTGTCATTTTAAAATTACCAAGGTTATTCACCAAGGTATCGTGAAAATTGTAATCTCTAGTGGTTACATCATTACCCAATGCATTGGAGCTCTATCAGGGCGCACCCTTAAATTTGCCTTTATTATCATGTGATCCACATATATCATCATCCAAAATTTCATAAATAACCCATATAGCATAAAATAAATGGGTTTCATTTCATAATCATAACGTTTTAAAAACTGCTTTAAAGATATGATCTTTACATCACTTTAAAACCCACAGAAAAGGAAGGTGGGTCTCATGTATGTAAATCCCAGAATTTAAAATAGAACATTTGGTATATATGTGAATACCCCTTTAGAAGGAATAGCTTTGAGTATTCACTTAATAATATAAATGAGCTTTAGAAAAAAAGAGAGACATTTTGAGACGGAAATTCTGCAGCATAACGGCTATGTTAAGAGGTTTTAGAAGACATTAAAAAGAGAGGTAAAATGGGTCAAACATTCATAAATGACCCATAAAATAGTATATGGACAGAATAAGAAGGATACATGATCATGGTAATGAAATTTCAAGGACATACCATTTGAAATGAAAAACATGGACGGAAGACAAAAATTAGATTTCTCTTATGAAAGTTCGGTAGCCTAACGGCGTTACTTAAACTTCAACAAGAATGATTTGAAAAGATCAAATAGGGTCTCTCATCATGTGAACATAAGAGTTCAGTATGATATATATAGAGATAATTCCCCAACATAATTAAAAAGGAACTTGAAAGACTTGACATGAAAGTAGAACTTTGAAAAGAATGAGAAGGGTGAAAGAATCCCCTAAAAACTTCGGCAGCCTAACGACGCCACTTAAAAATTCAAAATACCGAATTGAAGAGATCAAATGGGGTCTCTCATCATATGAACATAAGAGTACAGTATGATAGATATAGATATCATAACCCAACATAACAAAATGGAACTTGAAAGAATTGACATGAAAGTAGAACTTCAAAACGAGAAGGGTGAAGAACCACTTAAAAATTCGGCAGCCTAACGGCGCCACTTAAAACTTCAAAATACTGAATTGAAGAGATCAAATGGGGTCTCTCATCATATGAACATAAGAGTCCAGTATGATAGATATAGAGATCATAACACAACATAACAAAAAGGAACTTGAAATAATTGACAAGAAAGTAGAACTTCAAAACGAGAAGGGTGAAGAACCACTTAAAAATTCGGCAGCCTAACGGTGCCACTTAAAACTTCAAAATACTGAATTGAAGAGATCAAATGGGGTCTCTCATCATATGATCATAAAATATCAGTATGATAAATTTAGAGATCATACCCCAACATAATAAAAATGAACTTGAAATACTTTACATGAAAATAGATCTTGAAAAATGAGAAGGGAGAAAGAATCCGTTACAAAAATTTCGGCAGCCTAACGGCGCCA
Organism: Viscum album; assembly: GCA_963277665.1. Classification (NCBI taxonomy): domain Eukaryota; kingdom Viridiplantae; phylum Streptophyta; class Magnoliopsida; order Santalales; family Viscaceae; genus Viscum; species Viscum album. Next base: position 855,574,849 of record OY728139.1, read on the forward strand.
CTTAAAACTTCAAAAAAACTAAAATAATGAGAGTAAGATGGAATATCTCATTATATAAACATGAAAAGGGAAGTAAGAGGAGTATAAAAGAACACCCTTTAAAATTTGAACATGGAGCATAAAAGAAATTACATAAAAGAGATTTCTCGAAAAGAAAGAGAAAGATCGGATCCCTTACCTTAAAATATAACTCTTAAACCTCAAAGGTTGGGACCTTGAGGGATTGGGGGCACCTTGGGAGGACTCCTTGGGAGGTAATGAGACCAGAAATTCTTTGGGAATGAGTGGGGAGTCGAATGGATGAGAGGAGGTCTTGGCATTTATAGGGAAAGTGAGGGGACAAGGCATTAATGGCCAAGGGACACCTCACATGTGCTTTTCTCAAACCCATGTGCTCTCCCTTGTCATTTATCATGGAGTTAGGCCACATGGGCCCCCCAAAACAATAATTCATCAAACTTGGCCGGCCAACCCTCAAAAGATTTCATGACATCATCATGACACCGTTATGATGTCATTAAACATACCGAAACCCTAAAACTGTATTTTTACTATTCACTGAAAATTCAACTTTCTCAGAAAAATCCCAAAATTTCACATTAACCAAATATCAATGCTCTGATTTCAAAAATGAAATCCATTTTATAAAAATAATTTTCTAAATATTTTTAATTTAATTTTTAAATAAAAACACTATTCATCGAAAATTCATTTTTTCAGAAAAAACCCCAAAAATTACCATAACATAATATCGATGCTCTGAGTTCAAAAATAAAGTCATTTTTATAAAAATAATTTTCTAATTATTTTTAATTAAATTTTTAATTAAAAAACACTATTCACCCGAAAAAACTAATACTTGAATAATAATTAATGAAACCGTTATTTAACTATTTTATTGAATCACATTACTTAATCAAGGTGCCTAGATTATTTTAAAACTTTCTTTAAGTGAGATTACTAATCCATTTGGTCATATTACTAATCCTAATCATAAAATCACTATTCATAATTTACTATTCATCAAAAATAAAGTTGATCTTATTAGACTCTAAATTTAGTACTGAACATAATTGCAGAAGACCATTTTTTGAAAATCATTACACATTTTTAATTATTTAGGGTTTACATAAACATATTTAAAATATCCTTTTTCTAAAATTCATCAAAAATATGCATACTATATTTATCCGGTCATTTCAAAATTCATAAACTTCATCATAAGAAGAAATCCCAATTTTTATTTAAAACAAGGATTACACAAGGTAGTTACGGTCTCGTTACATAACCCCTTATAATACCAGCATAGGACCGAAGAGTAAGGTGTGCCAGGGTGATAGAATCTTGGGGCGGCTCAGTCAACATTGCCCGAGTAGTAATTTCTATCAGTTTGAACTTCTCACGAAGGCGATTCCGTTCCAGCTTCACATGATGAAGTTTGGCTTGGATTTGATCCAGAGCAAAGCCCAGTGGTGCTACCTCCTTCCCAAGCTCTGTTAGATGGGCTTCGATCGGTCCAAGACTACTAGGTGAGGCCATCGAATCTTCTTTCTATAATAATTAACCAAGATTACTTATATTTAGAGACAATAATCAAAACATTTTGTTCACAGCGGTCATATTGACCGATGGTTATATAATAGTCAAAACCCACTGATCTCATTTTAATTATAATCATGTTTATCAAATAAAACATTTTTGTTGAGTATAACAATAACACATAAAATTAGGAAACAAAATTTATTTAAAAATTTCGGTTCGTTACAAGTAGTGGATGAAAATTAACTAAAAATAGAATAATAATAAAGTAATAAATAGGCATGGATAAAAATAATTGAATAAACATGAATAAAATACAACAATTTATGATGATATTTCTTATATCTAGTATGATGGAAAATATGGGTACAAAGTAGCAAGGATACATGAAAAACCTAATGTAGAAAAAGGAAATATGTATACTATCTCAATCATCTATAGATACATCTCCATTATCAACTTCCAACTACAACATAACAAAATAAAAAATCATGAGTTCATAGCATTACACTTCACTTTATCAACACCTGCATCCATGTAAACTTCCATGTGTACCTAACATAACTCAGAGAGGGTGTGAAATAAATCATAGCGGGCCACCACCAATGGTGTTTATAATATCTGACCTGTATAAGAGAAATATAATAGTTTGTAAGAATGACTATAGAATGTAATGAAATACAATGTAAATAAATACCCAAGTATGAACGTCAACCCTCATTTGGTATATGAACATGTAACTTGATCATTATTTAGTTTTTCTACCAATTTGTATAAACAAGTCATGCGAGGCATGTCAAGAATTAACATCACCTCATTATATTATGAATAGTGATGTTTCTAATATGTAACAAGAAAACCTATAATTATATTTAATAATGAATTTCCATGGTAATAACAAAGGAAACATAGAACTCAAGGGTCAGAATATCTGTAATATCTATATCCTAGTTATGGTAAAGGGTGTAATTCAACGAGAATATCCTAAGACATTCTACAATAAAATTCATACTGAGTCCAAGGATTTTATCTAGGGTAAAAAAGGGCTATGAAATGACTTAGCATGACGGGACTTAACTATGGAACTTTCTTCCCAATTCTCTATCCAAGGAGTGTATCCAATTCATCTTGTAATAATATTGAAGGTATCCTATGGTGTCATACCAGCAATCCAATGTTAGAAAAGGATTGGGATCTACGTGGCACTCAACTAATAAAATCTGCATCCTTGATTCAAAATGGGGATCCCAAGTTCTCATGGCACTCCATTTGGAATCCATGTTAATCTCGAGTTAGGAAAATCATATATGAAAACAATTTCATATTATATTTCACAATGTTTAATCCATTAGCATTCATTAGTGTGATAAGGCTAATTGATCATGAAACCATTTAATCAATTCTTAATTAATCAATATGTCCATTTGGTTCAATACCTTTCTTTTCATTAGTGTGACAATTCCCTGTGGCATGAAACCATCCATTTAATCCGTTTAGGGTATGTTAAATAATCTATTATTACTCCCTTACCTTCCTTTAAAATGGTATTGGGTTCTACAGACATGAAACCTATTATTTAATTACATTTAATAAGGACAAGTCATATACATAGTATACATGAAAATTTATTTTTCAAATTTAATAATCAAATTGATATACTTAACTTAGATGTTTCAAGTTGTGAGCATACATGGTACATGAAATTATGTAATTAATTATTTAAAAGAATCCATTTAAAATAAAAAATAACACCCTTAGAAATTTCAAGTGAAAGAAAACTAGAACAATAGAAAAAATGTGTCAACACTGTAAAAAAAAATTATGAAACAAATTCGTACATGGGATGGAAAAGTTGTGGTAGTAACCACTAACAACTAATCATATATTTCGAAAGATACTAAATAGTAAGATCTAATTATTATTATCATGATATAAAAACTCAACAAACGGAACCCAATGAAATCAGTGGGGGCCACATAATAGTTCCAAAATAAAAAAATATGAGGGATGAGTTTTGACCACCCACCATAGGCTTGGAATACTCTCCTTGTCGTGTCTCGACATTGTATTTTTCTTGGAATAGAGATGTTCTGAGAAAAAGATAAAAATTACCACACCATGATAACTATGTCGAGAGAAAGAGAGATGAAGAATGGATCAAATGAACTCTATTAATTACCGTTGCAAATCCATCAGGATTAACTGATGCTTGAATGGATCCCAGATGAAGTTTATATCTTTATCCTTAGACTATGCCTTATAAAAAGCTTTGAAATGGGATAAATGGAGGATAATTCCTTTGTAAAATGGATTAGTGAATAAGGCGATAATAATGATATTTTTAATAGTTAAAATATAAAATTACCTAATAAATAAAATATTCATGTATTGTCACATGATTATTTAAACCATTAACAAAACATGAATGTGAATATTTAGGAAGGGGTGTGCTACATGGATAATATGCACAGTTAGGTAAACTCTTTGAAAAATATGCAAGATGGATCTTCCAAAAAATGTAGACAATCCACATAGTAAGATCTTACCATGCCCCCTACCCACATAGTTTACTCTAAATATGAGAAATGGTTATTCCTTCCAAAAAATTGGGTTCTCGGATCCAAATAATACCTACAAACCCATGGGATATTCTCTTACACAATAGGAAACCAAATCAAGCTTGGAATAAACAATTAGACTAAAATTTATGTATCCCTACATGTGTGAAAAACTACGTTCTTGAAGTCTTCCCCCCTAAAAGAAACCATCCCCAAGTTCACCTTTGTAGGGTGGTGAGTCATTGTCCAAGAACAAATCCATCCACAAGTTATGTATGTCGGCCTCCCACTCTCAAGTAACATCTGGCATGTGGTCATGCATTAAAATAAACCATACAAGAGGGATAGACTGACCTCAAATAGCCTTCATTCTCCAATCAATGAGACATTCTAGATACATCTCAAATATAACATCATCATCTAACTCAAATTAATCCAGATAAAAGTTATGATAGGGGTTAGCATGATAATGGTGAAGCTGTGAAATAAAATGACGTTGTTCATGAAACAGTTCCTTTAAATTACTAGAAATAGACAATAAATTGACCAAAATCTCTCTGGAATTTTAAATGGACCTTCATAATGAGGTGACAACTTCAATTTTTACACAAAATGTCTATGCACTAGAATTGGTGATACAAAAAGGAAAACACGACCCCTACCTCAAACTCTAGAACTAATAAACGATGATCGATTTACGACTCCTATTTATAACGAGAAGTATCCAAACGCTTTATGGTAAACTGAACTGACTTTGAAGTCCCCTAAAAATTACTAGACATAGTATGGCTGCCACACCAACCTCTACCCAACACAAGGGTGAATGAAATGACCTACCATATGGGGACTAAAAATGATCCACATGAAATTTTCCTACAATATTTTTTATAGGGGAACTCAATGATATATATATGATTCTCCCAAGAACTACCTAAATCATGGACACATTCATTCCACATTTCCTTAAGGACATTTATTTTCTATTCTGATTGTCTATTGTAATAAGGGTGAAATGATGTTCTTATAATCACCTAGGCTCCCATACTTTTCTTCAATCCCTACAAGAAGAGTAAAATGAAATTATCATCCCTATATGAAAGAATATTATGAGGGACCCCATGTAGTAAAATAATATTAGAAAAAAATAGTTTTCCTAGCTCATCAACTACGACAGTATCCTAAAAATAAATGTAGTCAGCCACTTTTGTCAGTCTCTCAATTAAAACAGATACAACGTTGCTACCTCTGGGTGAACTTGGTGACCTGAAAAAAATGTCAATGGAAATATATTCCCATTAACATTCTATTATGTAAGAGGTTGTAAAAATATTTTAGGTATTTGCTTATCTACATTCACCTGTTAAAATGTGGAACACCTATTGATAAAGCCAGATATCTGACTTTTCATCCTGGGCCTCCAATACCAGCGTATCATATCTCAATAAATTTCAGAGATACCTGATAATGCCTCCCACTGATAAGTGAGGGACTAACATATCATCTCTCTCTCATATCTATAGGAACTTATAAATGTCCATTAGTATGTAGGATGCCATCTCTGTCAACATACCAATCTGGATGTCAGTTATATTTTGACACACTTTCATGGATAACCAAGACCTTAGGATATACAAATTTTCTACCCTTCACCTTCTCAAGAAGAGATTAGGTAACTAAAAAGGATGATAGGTTAGGATTCTTGTGATAGTAATGAAACTGTATATTCTTCTTATAAAATAGGGCCATTAACTTCCCTTCATCACTGGATTCTCATGTGGAATGTTCCTATGTTTTTTGACTCTTCACATCTACAATTACATTTCCCTTCCCAGGCATATAAGAAATCTCAAAATCAAGGGATTATGGATTTTCAACACAACTATACATTATAAAGATAAATTAATAATGAGAAAAGACATGTTTTAGGCTCCTATGGTCTGTGTACACCACAATGTTCTAACCTAACAGACAATGTCTCATGTAATGTAAGGCAAGGACAACTCCTGGTAGTTGAAGGTCATGAATCATGTAGTTTCTCACACGAGGACTCAAATATCGACATACAAACACAATTAATCTATCATACTATATTAGTTATGCTCTAAAGAAAATGCATGATGCATTATAAAATACTAAATAACCCATACTAGGCTCTAGAAGAATCAGAATAGATGCTAAGAAAAGCCTCCCATTTAGTTTATAAAGGGATTTCTCACATGATTCTTACTATAAAAACTAAACACCCTTCTTTATAAGGCATATGATAGGTTATGGAAGGCATGATAACTACTGTATGAACTTTATATAATATCCATCTATCCCTAATAAAATTCGTATATCAAACATGTTCTGGGGATGCCCCTACAGAAATTCAATACTAACCTTTTCTTAGTCAATAGGTACTCCCAATAATGAAGTAATATGACCCAATAATTGAACATAGTCTATATAGAAGTGGAACTAAGAAAACTAGTCATAAATCTAATGCTCTCCCATTGTTATCGTAACAATATCAAGGGGTTTAGCACAGTCATTAAGATTATGAAAAAAAACAAAGATATCATCCACAAAGACCATGAACATAGATTATAAATATGGATGGAAAATCATATTCATTAGATTTATGAAATATGAGGGCACATTCATAAGACCGAATGACAGAAGATGGTAGCCATACATACCATTCATGCTATAGAAGTTTGTATGAGGAATTTCTGATGGACTTACTCACACTTGTTTATATCCCAACCTTTGGATGATCTAACAGAAGAACCTAGCTTCTTAGATCCGGTGAAAGGGATCATCTATTTGAGGTAGTGGATACCAAATATTGACTATAAGATTGTTCAAACTTCAATAATCCATACATATACATAATATTAAATATTCCTTCTTTCCGAAAAGAAAGACCAAAACCCAAGAGGATATATTAGGAATTAAATTTCCTTTAGACTCTAAATCATATAACTATTTCTTGAGCTCTTGAATCTCTATTGGTTATATACTGTATTGAGAAATGGACATTTTAGATTCTCCTATAACAAGATTGATCATAAAATATACCTCTCTATGAGGAGGTATGATTGAAAAATCATTGGGACAGATGTCCCTGAATGGATAAACTATTAGAGGGAAATCAGTATGTTGTAAATCTTGATACATCAGGAAAAAATTTCTAATATGGATTGTTACTCCACCTATACCATGATGCTATAGCCCCTCACTATAATCCTATACATCCCACTCACCCTTATGAGATAAAAAACCCTCTAATTTGGTAAACGATACCCTGTGGTGATAACAGTAGACAAAAGCATGATATTGAACCGACTAAACCATCCAAATAATGTAATTTAAGCATGTATTCTCAGTATTTAAGAGGTTCTATAAGAAACAGAAACCACCTACCTAAAGGGGATAGTCTCAATAATATAATATTCTCTCTAAAGGAACTACTAATTGTGTATATATTGACATTACACTACATTAATATTGTATATCCAGTCTGATACTCTCCACAAAAGATATAGATTTAAAGTATTTTGATGAAAATGTTTCAAATAAAAAGATAATATTGTGGATTATAATGTAATAGTACTTCATACTCTATATGACCCCATATAATAGTCCTTTGGTATTAGTTTTAGTACATGCACCTGACCTGATTCTTGGCCATATAGAATAGCAAACCAACCATGATCAAAATTTCTCTATAGATACCATGAATATGACCTCATCCTCAACTATTATTTTTAGTGATACTGTGAATCCCCACATAATGTGTCATATAATAACCTATTCTGGAAGGTGGAGAAAGAACTTACCCTTTTCCACTCGTGGATGGTGTAAAGGTCCTATAGAAATAATGAGGATTCACCATACAACCACAAGCTCGACACTATATAGGGTGTCTAGAAACACTGAGGTATCAGATTACCCCATCATCTACACTGATGAAACACCATAGTGTTATAAAAATGGGTACTCTGGTTTTCATTAATCTAACGAGAAAATTCAAGGGAACAATTTCTACCATTGGGAGAACTATTGGCCAGCTGTAGAACTAATACTCAGTGCCTGTTGATATTAATATCCCTCAGGTTTCACTCATGATAATACCATGATTGAATATTTCAGAAAAAATTAGTTAGGTGAATGATATTCACTTGTGTATGGATGGAATGCACAAGACCAACCTCAAAGCTCCTAGAACGTGAATTCTCATCACCAGATATAAGTGATGAAAACTGATGTAAATTCATGAAACAGACTAAATAATCCATAATTAACATAGAAACTTGCTCGAGATACATTAAATCCTTTGAAGAGTTAGCTCTCAGTGTCTGAGGAATGAACTCATCATAGAATGAAGTCTAGAAATATACCCATAACATGCCCTGATGATGACCAGTATGGGTAATCACATCCCACCAATGCATGGACCACTCATATGACATGAAAGTAACATGTTTAAACCTCCACTATGGAGGAATCTCCATATGCTCAAAGATAGAAAGGGTGGACTCTATATAAGACTCAAATCATAGAGTTTGTTATCCCCTAAAAAAGTAGGAGGATGATACTACTAGAACACCAGAGTTTGATAACCCATCGAAGGTTCAGCTTGTAGGGAACCATGCATAGACTGCCTCAGATATAGAAAACTATCACATGATTAGGAATCAGTTCCCAGATTATGTATAGTAGTTTATTTCTCAAGTGTATGTCATGTAGTTAATCCTGGTTGGATAGGGCCCACCACATCTATATCATGGTCTTCCCCACCTCCCATGGATGCATCATGAAGATTTCATGGGTGCATTGGTCAAAAAATTCCAAACAAATGCCCCATAAATAACATCGAAGCATAAAGATAACATCCCTAGTATAATCTGAACATAATAAAACATACCACCCAAGATATACAACCCCAACTAACTTCTTAGAAGACTGTGTATCAGTAAGTGATTAGGTATTACTTTTTGGTATTCCAACTAATGAAGGGATAATATTACATTACCTAATAATTTTCTAGAAACTCTCTTGTTTTATTTAATATTTAATTACTAATTTCACTCATTTTCCTTTCATAAACATGGAAAGGAGAGATAAGGGTGTAAAACCATTATAATTTTATGTTTTCATTTTATTATAAATTGTATCATGAATCCTTTAAAATGAGTATTCCATCATAGTGAATCAGGGACAATATTCATTACCACTGACATTAACACCCACATGAATTTTCAAATAAAGTCTTGATTTGGTAAATTAGTCATTCCAACCCATGAAAGCCCAGGTCAATAAAGAATAATTCATTTTTATATTTATTAATATTTTCAAATTAAATATTAATTTTACATTAAAAGGGATGCTATGTTCGATAGCGTACTCGATACGCAACAATAAGTTTCTTTGAAAACTTTCGTTGCACACTAGTAATATAATAATATTATTTTAAATGGTAGTTAATACGTAGCCATTGTATTGGTGGGAATGAATAGAAATAACTAAAATATGATTATATATGTCTGTTAAATGTTTTTACATTTATCCAATAAAGGATAAAGGCTTAAAATATGAAAAGAATTCAATTTTAGGCATATATACTCTAATTTTCACGAAAGGTCCACATATCACCTTTTAATGGAGAACCGTCATTAAATATAGTTTTGGTCACTCTTATACATTCTATTGGAACAAATAAAATTCTTCTTTAGAATCGGGACATAAAAATTTACTTTGTGTAAATTTTTGGTATTTTTCCGATAAAGATCATTTTTTAATGAATAGTGAAAAATGTTGTATTTTAATTCAAAACCTCTTCTTAATCTAATGTATTTATATAATTAAATAATATTTTGAATTGATTTTAAAGTGAAATTAGAATATATTTTTACCATTTAATCCAATTTTTTTCATTGGAATTAATTTCACTTTGAAATCGGGCTTAAACTAGTGTCAATCTTTTGATACTTTTTGTTTCATAAAAATATGCTATTTGTTTTGACAGCAGGAATTAATTATTAAATTAATTAATGCAACTTATATGTTTTGAATTTTGTAAAATAGACATCATTTTTGAATTCTGAATATCAAATATAGCTTAGGGTGACGTTTTGGTATTTTTTTTGAAAAACTTCAATTTTTGATGAATAGTGAAACCACTAAGTGGTACCTAAAAAACTGATTTTTCATTTAAATGAAACTTTACCACTTCTGTGTTTTGAATTTCAAAAATCCTACATACATGGTTTTCGTTAAGAAGTAAAATGTGGTTCAATGGGATTAAAATAATTTTTTGGTGAATAGTAACTTTTTGTTTATTAATCGCGATTAGAGGTAATTAGTGTAGTTTAAGGTAAAAGTAATGTTTTAATAATATGAAATGACCTAGACACATGTCCTGCCATTATTGTATATGTCATGGCCAACCAAGAAAATCCATGGGTCAACTTGGGGACCCCATGGAGCCACTTTGGTAGGAAAATGACATTAATATCTTTTTATTTAAAGTTAAAATTAAAATGCCACAAACATGAGTTAGTTTACTAAAACAATTTTTAAATGGGGTTATACAAGTCATATTTTTTAATATAAATATTCAATAGAAATATAAACATCATGACATTTTTTATAATTTTTAGACATTAAATAAATTAAATTATTTATGACACCATGCTGATGAAACGATTACCTCATTATTTTACGATTTAAATAAAATGACAAGATAATGTAAAATCAAAGACCTATACATGTCAAAAACCTATTGGATGGGTGTATTTCGAACCCTTATCACCTTATCCTCTAATTATATAATTTTGGGACCCTTTTTATCCGAAAATCATTTTATAATAATGTATCTTTTCTTAACTTTCCAAGAGTGCACCTCCTCTCCTCTTATAAAAGGCACCCACCTCTACTTCCTTACCCACACCTCTCAAGACTTTTGTTCGGACAAGCTCTAAACTTTGTGTCTCTACACATACCTCTATTACTCCTAGAAGCCTCACTTCGGGCATAAGTTATCCCAAGGAAGCCTTTGAGCTCAAATCTAAGAGAGTTACCTGATTTTAAGGTAATGTCTTCACTTGTGTTCTTTTGTTTTATTTTGCTTCTCCAACCTCATAAACTCTTTTTATTCATTTATTTTGTAACAAATCCAGTATCTTAAATATACTAGGATGTTGTTATAAAAAGCATTAGATCTACACTTACACACACCTACATCTAATGGTTAAAGAACATACTGTTTCTGTGGATGGCGAATTTCTGCCTCACGAAACGATGATTATTCAATATTTTTCTAACACCTTCAAAGGTTGACATTAAGATTTTAATATATTTATATATTATATATAATATGTTTATGTTTTCCTTAAGCTTCTGTATTTTTCATTTATGGCATACCTTTATGGCTTCCATTATGGGTATACGCGATATCTTCATTTTAGGAAGTGCAGACTACTGCCCCCTCAAAGTGATTTGATTCGTTAATGCCATATGTGGGAAGTATAAAGGATGGATTTAAAGTTATTATATATGATTTTATACTAGAATTATAATATACCTTTATATCATTATTATTTCTTTCCATTAAATAATGAGATAGAAATGAAAGTAGCGTTCATGCATACGTACGTCTTACCATCTCCATAAACAGTACATTTCATTTCTTATCCCCAAATGTAATGTACTATTATAAGTACATATATATAATGGATATATATGATGTATGTTACATATAAATGATAAATATAATTCTGGAATTAAAATATACATATCTCTCATTTAGTTTTAATTCCATTAATATGACATAGAAATGAAAGTAGCGTTCATGCGTACGTACGGCTTACCGTCTCCATGAACGGTGCATTTCATTTCTTACCTCTAAATGATTATTTAATATTATAAATACATGTATATGATGGATATATATGATATATATGATATCCAAATCATGAATATAATTTTGGATATAATGAACCTTTGACCACACGAACAACATGTAATTGTAAGAAGTCCACTTTCGACTTAAGAACCAAATATCAACAAAACAAACATTATTAACATAAATGGTTACATAATGCATATAACATGGAAATAATTGATATAAAAGGAATATTAAGCTTGAAAAAGGTTCTTAACCAAGTAGAAATTAACACTAGTTTATTTTTCAGGAGATTAAAGTGCAATCAAGTCACGTCAGACACAAGGTAAGGGACTTCGTCTCAATCTCTTTACATTAAGGCATGTTTCGTTTTATACACAACTTTATTTTATATGGTGTATATACCCATTTGACTTTTAATTTTATACAAAAGGAATATTTTTCTATGAATCGTTTTACTAAACGACAAAAAGGAATGTTTCTTTTAACGTACGCAATGACAACGACCTTTTCCGCCACCGCGAGTATTATTTGGTCTTTGGCTTCTTCAACAAGCCATAATGTTTTTAAAATGAAATAAATACCAAATACTCTTTTATGTATTTAGGTAGTGAAAATGGTTTTTATAATGGATTTGTTATGTCAATATATTTAAGTGATATATTGTGATCAAAGTGTGGAAATGTTTTCTTTCCATTATATTTGTTTTATGTCTTATGATTTTATAATGGTACTTGGACATTTGGCGAGTGGTTACGTGATAAACCATATGACGGGTGGTGCCGTCAATACCAGGACAGGTGGTTACATTATCACCTTCAATGCATTGGGTATGGAAGTCGGCCGTATGGCTATTCCATTAAGTGATATGTGTGGAAGTCGACCATATGGTTATTCCATATAAGTATGTTTATGTCCCAAGTTACCTTTATATGTTATGTGATCTTTATATGGGTATTATGGTAACCTTTTGGTTACAAAAGGGTAAGTAATGAACTTTTATTTAGTGAAGAGTTTTTACTACTTCATAGAGGTGAAAAGTATTACTTTGATAAAGTATACATGGTTCACTTGATGTTTTGAAAAACTAACAGTTTTTATTCATTGTGTATCCCTTACTAAGCTTTTTATGCTCACCCCAAGTTTTTTTGAAATGTTTTTCACATGACTTAATGGGGAATAGAGTCAAGGATGGGATCAAGGGAAAGTCATGCTATATAAAACATGGAACTATACATGTTTCTTTTTAAGAGTTTTTATTTTATGGAAACTTAGTAGAAGTTTCTACTTTGTAATATTTTGAGATGTAATAGTTATGTCCTAATTATCCAAAACTCTAAACCTGAAAATATTCTCAATGTGAATTATTTATTTAATTCAATATTAAGTAAGGTTTAAGGCCGGGGCCTTATAGTAGGTATCAATGGTCGGTTTAGATAACTTTAGGAGTTAGAATTCTATTAAATGATTATCCAAAAATATTTTTTATGGTATGATTGAAATGATATAGCATTTGAAGATTACCATGTTGCTTCACCTAAGATATTTCTATGTTAAGAATGGTTTTTCATAGAGGAAATAGAACGGATTTTCTGGGAAGGCATACAGTGGGAAAAGACCTTTCAAATCATTATCCTAAGATGATCAGAATCAGAACTAAACAGTTTGTTGCAGTGATGGCTCAGTAGACTCAGGAGTTGAAAAGAAGATTGGTGAATGCTCCAGTTTTGGAACTTCCTTCCAGGAATGGTGATTTTGTTATATAGAGTGATGCGTAGTTGAAGGGACTTGGTTGTGTCCTTATGCAGAATGATCAGGTAATTTCTTGTGCTTCACGTCAATTGAATAATCATGATGTAAATTACCCTACACATGATTTGGAATTAGCTGCTGTTGTTTTTGCTTAAAAAATTTGGAGGCATCATTTATATGGAGTAAAGTGTGAAATATATACTAATCACAAAAGTTTAAAGTATATATTCACTCAGAAAGAATTGAACATGAGACAGAGGAGATGGCTAGAATTAATCAAGGATTATGATTGTACAATTCATTACCATCTGAGAAAAAGCAAATAAAGTGGTTGATGCTTTGAATCGAAAAAGTAATGCTTAATTAACCATGCCATGTATGGAAAAAGATCCTTTGGTTTTTGATTTGATGAACTTTGGAATAGAAGTTGTTGGTGGAGGAAGTTCTTCTATTTTGTTTCAGGTATCAGTGAGATCATCCCTATCAGACAAAATCAAGCAAGCACAGAAGCAAGAAAGTGAATTGCAGAAAAAGGTAGAACTAGTTCAGAAGGATAAGTTTCCTGAATTTATTATTGATAATGATTGTCTTTTGAGTTTTGGGAAGAGATTGTGTGTGCCTTGTGATTCATAGTTGAAGAGAGAGTTGTTATGTGAAGCTTATATTTCTCCATTTTTAGTTCATCCAGGAAGTACTAAGATGTATAGAGATCTTCAGGAGTATTACTGGTGGGACAGAATGAAAAGGGATATTGCTGATTTTACTGTGAAGTGTTTGACTTGTCAGCAGGTTAAAAAAGAGCGGTAGTTACCGAAAGGGATGCTTCAGCCTTTACCGGTTCCAGAGTGGAAATGAGAAAATGAATCCATGGACTTTGTTGTGGTATTACCGAGGAAATCTCGAGGTAATAATGCAATTTGGGTTATTGTTGATCGCTTGACTAATTCTTCTCATTTCCTTCCTATTCGAGATAAGTTATCTCTAGATCAACATTCCCTATTGTATCTTAAAGAGATAGTCAGGTTGCATGGAGTTCCCCTCTCCATTGTATCTGATTGTGATCCCAGGTTTACTTCTATCTTTTGGAAAGACCTTTAGAAGTCGTTGGGTACTGAATTAAATTTTAGTATAGTTTTTCATCCTCAGTCAGATGGGCAGTTAGAACGAACAATTCAGACCTTGGAGGATATGCTACGAGCTTTCTCTATGGGTTATCAGGGAAGTTGGGACCAACATCTTTCTTTGGTTGAATTTTCTTATAATAACAGTTTTTATTCCAGTATACAAATGGCACCATTTGAGGCATTATATGGGAAGCGGTGTCGAACTCCATCTTTTTAGGATGAAGTGGGTGAAAGGAAGCTGATGGGACCAGAATTGGTAGAAGCGATGGAAGAAAAAGTTCAGTTGATTCAGAAACACATGAGAATAGCCCAGAGCAGGAAGAAGAGTTATGCGGATAACCGGAGGAAGGATATATCTTTCGAGGTAGGTGATCATGTTTTTCTCAAAGTTTCACCATGGAAAAGGGTGATGTGATTTGGTAAGAAAGGAAAGCTGAGTCCAAGGTTCATTGGACTATATGAAATTTTGGTGAGAGTTGGATCAGTTGCATACAGAGTGGCATTACCTCTGAGTTTATCTCAGGTACATAATGTTTTTCATGTTTCAATGTTGAGAATGTATATTCCAGATCCATCTCATGTTTTGAGCACAAAGGTAGTTCAGTTGGAAGAGAATCTCTCTTATGAAGATCAACCAGTCCATATTCTTGACTGAGGAGAGAAAGTGTTGCGAAATAAGGTAATTCACCAGGTAAAGGTTTTGTGGAAAAACAATATGGTTGAAGAGTCAACATGGGAATCTGAAAATTCTATGAGGGATAAATACCCCCACATATTTTGATAAGTGAATAAAATTGAGAGGACACAATTCCCAAAAGGGGGGAGGGATGTAACATCCAAGGTAAATAAAGAATAATACATTTTCATATTTATTAATTTTTTCGAATTAAATATTAATTTTACATTAAAAGGGTTTCTATGTTCGATAGCGTACTCGATACGCAACAATGAGTTTCTTTGAAAACTTACATTGCACACTAGTAACATAATAATATTATTTTAAATGGTAGTTAACACATAGACGTTGTATTGGTAGGAATGAATATAAATAACTAAAATATGATTATATATGTTTGTTAAATGTTTTTATATTTATCCTATAAAGGATAAAGGCTTAAAATACGAAAAGAATTCAAATTTAGGCATATATACTCTAATTTTCACTAAAGGTCCACTTATCGCCTTTTAATGAAAAAACGCCATTAAATATAGTTTTGGTCACTCTTATACATTCTATTAGACCAAATAAAATTCTTCTTTAGAATCGGGACATCAAAATTTACTTTGTGTAAATTCTTGGTAGTTTTCCGATAAAAATCATTTTTTAATGAATAGTGAAAAATGTTGTATTTTAATTCAAAACCACTTTTTAATATAATTTATTTATATGATTAGATTATCTTTTTAATTGGTTTTAAAGTGAAATTAGAATAAATTTTTACCATTTAATCCAATTTTTGTCATTGGAATTAATTTCACTTTGAAATATGACTTAAACTAGTGTCAATCTTTTGATACTTTTTGTTTCATAAAAACACGCTATTTGTTTTGACAGCGGGAAATAATTATTAAATAAATTAAAGCAACTTATATGTTTTAAATTTTGAAAAATAGACATCATTTTTGAATTCGGAATATCAAATATATCTTAGGGTGAAATTTTAGTATTTTTCTGAAAAACTTCAATTTTTGATGAATAGTGAAACCACTAAGTGGTACTTAAAAAAATGATTTTTCATTTAAATGAAACTTTACCACTTCTGTGTTTTGAATTTCAAAAAACCGATATACATGGCTTTCATTAAGAAGTAAAATGTGGTTCAATGGGATTAAAATAATTTTGTGGTAAATAGTAACTTTTATGTTTATTAATCACGATTAGAGGTAATTAGTGTAGTTTAAGGTAAAAGTAATGTTTTAATAATATGAAATGACCTAGACACATGTCCTACCATTATTGGATGTGTCATGGCCAACCACGAAAATCCATGGGTCAACTTGGGGACCCCATGGAGCCACTTTGGTAGGAAAATGACATTAATATCTTTTTATTTAAAGTTAAAATAAAAATGTCACAAATATGAGTTGTTTTACTAAAACAATTTTTAAATGGGGTTATACAAGTCAGATTTTTTACTATAAATATTCATTAGAAATATAAAAATATTTCCTACATCATGATATTTGTTTTATAATTTTTAGACATTAAATAAATTAAATTATTTATTACACCATGATTATGCAGCGATTACCTCATTATTTAATGATTTAAATAAAATGAAAAGATAATGTTAAATCTAAGACCAAAACATGTAAAAAACCTATTGGATGGGTGTATTTCGAACCCTTATCACCTTATCCACTAAATATATAATTGTGGGACCCTTTGTATCCGAAAATCATTTTATAATAAAGTATCTTTTCTTAACTTTCCACGACTGCCCCTCCTCTCCTCTTATAAAAGGCCCCCACCTCTACCTCCTTACCCACACCTCTAAATCCTTTGATTCGGACAAGCTCTACAATTTGTTTCTTTCCACATCCCTCTATTACTCCTAGAAGCATAACTTTGGGCAGAAGTCTTCCCAATGAAGCCTTTGAGCTCAAATCTAAAAGAGTTACCCAATTTTAAGGTAATGTCTTCACTTGTGTTCTTTTGTTTTATTTTGATTCTCCAACCCCCTAAACTCTTTTTATTCATTTATTTTGTAACAAATACAGTATCTTAAATATACTAGGATGTTGTTATAAGAATCATTAGAGCTACACATACACACACCAACATCTAATGGTTAAAGAACATATTGTTTCTGTGGATGGAGAATTTATGCCTCACGAAACGATGATTGTTCAATATTTTTCTAACACCTTCAAAGGTGGCCATTAAGATGTCACTATATTTATATATGATATATAATATGTTTATGTTTTCCTTAAGCTTCTGTATTTTTCATTTATGGCATACCTTTATGGTTTCCATTATGGGTATATGCGATATCTTCATTTTAGGAAGTGCGGACTACCACCCCCTCAAAGTGATTTGATTCGTTAATGCCATATGTGGGACGTATAAATTATGGATTTAAAGTTATTATATTTGATTTTATACTGGAATTATAATATACATTTATATCATTATTATTATTTTCCATTAAAGTATGAGATAAAAATGATAGTAGCGTTTATGCATACGTACGGCTTACCGTCTCCATGAACGGTGCATTTCATTTCTTATCCCCAAATGTAATGTACTATTATAAGTACATATATATAAAAGATATATATGATGTATTTTACATATAAATGATTAATATAATTCTGGAATTAAAATATACATATCTCTCATATATTTTTAATTCCATTAATATGACATAGAAATGAAAGTAGCGTTCATGCGTACGTACGGCTTACCGTCTCCATGAACGGTGCATTTCATTTCTTACCTCTAAATTATTATGTCATATTATAAATACATGTATATGCTGGATATATATGACATATATGATATCCAAATAATGAATATCATTCTAGATATAATGAACCTTTGACCACATGAACAACATGTAATTGTAAGAAGTCCACTTTCGACTTAAGAACCAAATATTGACAAAACAAACATTATTAACTTAAATGATTACATAATGCTTATAACATGGAAATAATTGATATAAAAGTAATAGTATGCTTTAAAAATGTTCTTAAGAAAGTAGAAATTAACACTAGTTTATTATTCAGGAGATTAAAGAACAATCGTGTCACGTCGGACATGAGGTAAGGGACTTCATCTCAATCACTTTTCATTAAGGCATTTTTCATTTTATACACAAATTTCTTTTATACGGTTTATAAACCCCTTTGACTTTTAATTTTATACAAAAGGAATCTTTTTCTATGAAGCGTTTTACTAAATGAAAAAAAGGAATGTTTCTTTTAACGTATGCGGTGACAACGACCTTTTCCGCCACCACGAGTATTATTTAGTCTTTGCCTTCCTCAAAAAGCCGTAATGTTTTTAAAATGAAATAAATAACATATACTCTTTTATGTATTTTGGTATTGAATTTTTTTTTATAATTTATTTGTTATGTCAATATATTTAAGTGATATATTGTGATCAAAGTGTGGAAATGGTTTCTTTCCATTATATTTGTTTTATGTCTTATGATTTTATAATGGTAATTAGACATTTTACGGGTGGTTATGTGATAAACCATATGACGGGTGGTTCCATGAATACCAGGACGGGTGGTTACGTTATAACCTCCAATGCATTGGGTATGGAAGTCTGCCGTATGGCTATTCCATTAAATGATATGTGTGGAAGTCGACTGTATGGTTCTTCCATTTAAGTATGTTTATGTCCGAAGTTACCTTTATATGTTATGTGATCTTTATATGGGTTTATGGTAACCTTTTGGTTACAAAAGGGTAAGTAATAATCTTTTATTCAGTGAAGTGTTTTTACTACTTAATAAAGGTGAAAAGTATTTCTTTGATAAAGTATACATGGTTTACTTGTTTTTTTGAAAAACTAATAGTTTTCATTCATTGTGTATCCCTTACTAAGATTTGTATGCTCACCCCAAGTTTTTTTGAAATGTTTTTCACAGGACATAATGTGGAATAGGGTCAAGGATGGGATCAAGGGAAAGTCATGCTATCTAAAACATGGAACTAGACATGTTTCTTTTTAAGAGTTTTTATTTTATGGAAACTTAGTAGAAGTTTCTACTTTGTAATCTTATGAGATGTAATATTTATGTCCTAATTCTCTAAAACTCTAAACCTAAAAAGATCATCAATGTGAATTATTCATTTAATTCAATATTAAGTAAGGTTTACGGTCGGGGCCTTATAGATCCTTTCCCTCATATCATCAATAAAAGGATGGAATAAGACCTCAGTAAAAGTGAAAACAATAAGTACAACACAAAATGTACATCCACCAACAGTGAAATAATGTCAATTGTAATAGAAAAAAAACAATAATTATATTTTGAATAACTTGGATTTTACCTAGAACCTGGGTTCATGACACCCATGAAAAATTTATGACCATGTCACAATGCATTCTAAAACTACAATATATATCCTAAATAAGTAAATAAAGAAAATAAAAACCCACTTGATAAAACTTTGGGATGTCTTGGACTTTAATTAATCTTAAGAGGTTCCTTGAGATTGGTGGGACACAAGGCCTCAAGCACATCTCCCTAAATGTGAGATATTGTCCACTAGAAGTTGGGACCTAGGGTGTGTCTATGGGGAGAATATGTACTAAAGATAAGAGTGTTGTATAGTTGATAAATATAAACAGAGGTAAGTAGATGAGGAAAATTGTGTAATAGTAGTAGAAGAAAAAAAAATAGACAAGGATAATAATAACTGAATGAACTAGAATCTATTAAATGGATCAAAGGGATTCAAATTTTTTTATTATAATAAAGCCCCGTTTTAAGGGAATAAAGAAGAACCTAAACATACATCATGAACTTAAGATATACTTGACCTGATGTTCATAGAGGGTAAAACCATACTGATAACATGGGGATGACCCTATCTAGCATTTGATTGTGAAAAATCTCTCTATCATTGCAGGTCTATTCATGTAGAAAGTTTCTTATGTCAAAGAATAGGACCGATCTGATGGCTGACATCATACCATCTCAAACATCAAAATCCAGAAAGATATGAATGATGAACCTCCAGCTCCGAAATCTACTTTGGGGCCTATTCCATGTGGTTGGGTCTGGGTGAAAAACATTCCTGCAGACCACACTGAAATAATTACTCTAATCTAAAAAATAAACACCAACTGAAAATCATCAACCAGATGAAATTGATCTCTTCACAAAAAAATGAAACATGATTTTTTTGATTTGTCAATGTATTAAAAGATCTTGAGACTGCACTACCATGAAAAAAAACCATAATGTGTGAAGTTGAGAAGCCAGACCCTCCCTCTACAAAGCACAGCTAGAATTAAAACTTGAGGAACCCTCTCATGACCACTAGGCACCTGTAAACCAAATTTTTAGCAACCCAAAGAGGAGGGAAAACCAAGGAAAATGAAGCCGATTTATTTTCACCTGATACTAGAAGATAAAAATAATGAGAATATGTAATTTGTTTTGTAAGATGTAAAATATGGATCCAATGTAGAAGTAATACATTCGGAATCCAATGCAGGAAAAGGAAATATAGAAACTATCCCAAGAATCTAGATCTACAGCTCAGTCATCAATAACCAAATCCATCATAGAATAGAAAGTAATCAAGAATTTGAAGCATTCCACATCCATTTATCAACACCACCATCCATGTAATATTCTATAGGTACCAAATGGCACTCATAGAGGGTGTGAGATAAATCTCAGTAGGCCACAACCAATGGTGTCTATAACATATGGCCCTTGTAATGGAAATGCAATAGTTTGTAAGAATTCCTATATAATGTAAAAAAAGTACAATGTATCTAAATACCGAAGTACCTACTTCATCTGAGGGCTAGTGTCTAAACATGTAACCAATTCATTAATTAATTTATTACCAATATATATAAATAAGACACTTGAGTCATTGCCAATATGGACATCACCTCATTATATTATATTTAATTAAGGTTTCAAAATTTAATAAGGCCACCAATAATGATATTTAATAATGAATTTCCAAGGTAATATCCAAGGAAACATATACCTTAATAGTTGAAAAATTAGTAATAACTATATCCTGGATAAGAGTAAGTTTGTAATCAAAGGAGTATAAAAAATGTAATTCCACAGTAAGAGGTCTACCGATTCAAATGATTTCATCCGGGGTAAAACGAGGATAATCAATGATTGGGCCTGATGAGATTTTACTATGGATCCAACTTGTCAATGATAGATCCAAGAAGTGTACCCAAGTCACCCTATAATAATATTGATGGGACACTACAGTTTCATACCATGAAACAAAATATAGACATGTATTGAGATCCATGTGATTCTTAACCAAATAAAGTCATATCCTTGAATCATAATGGGGATCTCAAGTGCTCAAGGAATTCCATATGAAATCCAAAGTGTAATCAAGTTTGGCCACTACTATTTGATAATTATGTCAAATAATATTTCATGAGGTTCAATACATTTCCTTTTAATGGTTTCAAAAGTTATATTTAAAATGAAACCATTTAATAAACTATTAGCTAATCAATAATTACATTAGGTTCAAGCCTTTAATTTCATATGTGCGGCTAGTCCATGTAGTATGAACCCATTCATTTATTTGATTTATAGAATTTACAATAACCAATGTTCACACTTCTAGCTTCCATTAAAATGGTAAGGGTTTTCATATACATAAAACCTATTATTAAATTATGTATAATAAGGCCAAGTGATATACTTATTATACCATTAAATTTCCATTCCACATTTAATTATAAAAGTGAAGAACATACCATGGATGTGTTAAGTGGTGAAAATACATGGTACATTAAATTATGAAATTGACAATTTAAAACAATCCTTTTAATAAAGAAAATCTTAGCCCTATAAAGGTTAAGATAAGGAACACCCAAATGTTGGATCAAATGTGTCAAAACACTTAAATGAAAATAGTGGAAAAAATACTACATGGGATGGAAAGATTTGTAGGTGTAATGGGTAACAAAAAATCAAATATTTGGAAATGTCACAGCCATAATGTTATAACGATTATAATAATGACATATGTATTCAAAAAACATCACTCGATGAAATCATTAGGCCCCACACAATAATTCAAAAATCAACGACCATGAGGGATTAGTTATATACCAGCATTCATAGGCATATACAACCATACTCCTCTAGTATAAGCCTCTTATTTGTCTTAAAATGGAGTAGATCTGAGAAAATTGCATAAATTATCAGACCTAGATAAATTGGAACAGATAAAGAGAGATGATGAATAGATCAAACAGGCACATGAACATACCATTGTGCATCCAATGTGATAAACATAAACTTGAACAGATCCCAAATTATTGAGATATATTGATCCCCGTATTAGTCCAATGAAAATCTAAAAAATGAGAGAAATAGAGGATAATCCAGTTGGAAGATTGATTATCGAAGGAGGAATTAATTATATCATTATGGTTAATAATGTAAAACAACACAAAATATAGCCTCTAAACTGTCTTTCTACATGGTTTACCTAATAGTATGGAAACCATGAACATAAATTTGTAAGATAGGGTGTACCTCATAGTTAGGCCGCAATGTTTGGGAAACCGTGTGCCAACATTGGGAGATGTCTCTCCCTAAATATTTAGACCATCCACATGATTAGATCAAACCATGTAATCTATCTACACAATTTACTATAATTGTGTTCCATAGACATTTTTCCAAAATATTTGGGTTCTGAGCATTTAATACGTCTGATACTCCTTTGTCACCTTCGCTAACTCAATATGCATCCAAAATAGGACTAATATAATAAAGATCAAAATATAATGGATCCCCGCATAAGTGAAAAATGGGTTCTTACACAAGATTTTGAAGAGAAGGAACTTCCTAGATGTACTATTACTGTTTTCATGTGTCATGAAGGCATGGTGGCCTTGATGAGAGTAATGGGGTGTGAGAGACTCAGATGTGTTCCTAGTAACCAATGTTGTTTCGAGTTTTTATTTTCTCTGTCTTACTTTGTGATTTGATGTTTGGATCCATTTGTTTTATGAGATGCTATGTTTTCCATGGTTTTTTATGTGTGTGGATTGGTGAGTGATTGTGTTATGATATATGAAAAGGGGAAGACAAGATACTTAATTGATATGAATTAACTATGAATACATCAGTAATGTTGATTGGGATGAGAAGGATGTTGTACTCCAATGGTCTCTTCTTAGAGGTAAAATCTCTAACATGCTTAAATTGTAATTCGTGGATTCTGCTATTTCGTATCATGTTATTTGAGTGTAGTTTTGGGGTCGGATTGTCTTTGTGTGTTTGGATTGGTTTCTCACTTTTCCCTAAAAGTGTTTTTCATAATAAAAATATTTATTTGGATCAACTATGATGTTATTAAATTAGTTTTGGAGATTCAGTTTCTACCCGAGTAGATAGTATCTTGAAATGGTTGAATAAATTACTGGATTTGTGTGTACATAGCAATGTGCTTCATTGGTTATAGTGGTTGTTTTATTGGGCTATGTGGAGGTTGATATGGCTAGGTATTGGTTAGTGGAAATGAGGTTAGATGACATGAGGTATCTTTGGGTTCTATTTATGTGGTTTTATAGTGTGTTTTGTGGGCATTTTTGTTGGTGTGTTTGGATGGTGGCAGTGTTTAAGTAATGATGATACCCTTGAGAGGTATCTTGTGGGCTAGTTGTTTGAACCCCTTATCATATGGTCTTGGTTTTATATAATAATGTCTACGAATCATTTTAGAGATACCAAATTTTGAAATTTTTTTCCTCCTATTCCTATACTTTTCTAGTTTTGGTTATTGGAGGTGTTTGGGGGAGGTTTCAGGAGATTTTGGTGGAAGCTAGAGCTGTACTAGAACTTCTCTAGGAAATAAACACTGTGTAATTCTATTGCATGATTTTTAGTGGTGGGTGATGGATTCTATGAGGCCTTTCCATGACAAGAATATTTTCGAGCTTAAATAATAATAAGTCTACTCTTTTTTTGGTGAAACCAAACCCTGATAATTACATGATGTTAAATGGTATGAAAACCATGTAAATTCTTGATGAAGTGCAGTTTTAAATTTTCTTTCCATTCTAACATTCATTCATTCATCCATTACTTATTCTTCCTCAAATTTTGTGTTAATCCTATGTGTCTTGAGGAGTTCCTCAATCCCTGTTCCACCCTCTTTAATCTATTAGTCTCGATGTATGTTCATTTTCAATCCATAGTATTCCCTTTCTTCTTCTTGATAGTATTTCCTTCGTTATTATATAGGAGATTCACTGTGACAATGTTTTTATGGTTTGGGAGTATTTGGGGTTGAGTATTTATGGTCTTTGGTTTTATTATAGGTTGATTTATATTTTCCATGGTCCATTTGTGGTTTATAGGTGCTCTTCATAACCCTGTGGTGCAAAGAGAGTTTGTAAAGCTTCATTAAAGATGGAAATCCTTCGTTTCTCTTTGTTGCATATCATGCATGACGTTTTTAGTTTTTTTTATCGACATATTATAGTTTTCATTGCCTCATAAATGATAATAAATTGGTTAAATTATGATTTAATTTTTTAAATTCGGTTTTAATATCATTATTTTATAGCTTTGATATTATTTGTGATATTCTTAATTGTGTGGGATTTATGTAATACTGAAAATTGTAGCTGATGGGGGTATTTTTTGCATTAGATATACGTATTTATATATTTTTTTGTGATAGTTTTGATATAACTCTAAAATGAAAATTATCTAACCATTTATATTTGGATAATAAAACATTCTCCTCGGGATAATAAAATGTGTGATAATGACCCTAAAATAATGTGGAATTTGATAAAATCTCTTTTATAAATCGAAATAATAGTCTATATTTTTCTTTTGGTTTTTCTTATGGGGTGGTGAGCCTAGTTGTTTGTATGTGATTTGTGTTTTGCTCATTCTTGTGTGGTGGTGTGGTATATATAAGATATGAGAGCACTCAGATGTACAATGAACTATATGAGAGAGGCATACTAGTGGGAATGTGGTGTGGGGTACCCTTATCGATGTGGTTCATTATATATATATTTTACTTAGTTTTAATTATATGTTGAGAATTCCTTGGTGAATATGCGATGGTTAGGTTACCTTGATAGGTGTCATATGGTTCTATTGGTTTCTCATTAGTGCATTTGTATGCTTTATACGCATGTGCATGGAAGAATTTTTTTCTTAATGAGTATAAATTTATTCTCACCAAAAATATATAATATAGTTTTCAGGTTTCCAAGAGGACTATATAACATCCCAAGTAAGTAATTAATAATATATATTTTTATCTATGTCTATTTATTAATTATATAGTGTTTTAGAGGCTTAAAATGAGAATAAATCCAATCTTAAGCATGGAATACACTAATATTTTTTAAAAGATTGTTTTATTGCCTTTTGATGGCAAACCATTTTTAAATCAAACTTTTGACAATTTTATAATATATATTTGTCAAAATAAACATATTTTTTATGATTGGGACATTGAAATTTACATTGGATAAATTTTTGGTATTTTTCTGACAATGTTCATTTTTTAATGAATAGTGAAAAATACTGCATTTTACATCAAAAATACATTTTCATTTAATTTAATTATATGGATAGATTATCTTTTTAATTGTTCTTAAAGTGTAATCTGAATATATTTTATGATTTAATCCAATGGTGGTAATTAGTATTAATTTCACTTTGGAATTGGGCATAAACTAATGCCAAACTTTTCATAGATATTGTTTAAAAAAAACCCGCTATCTGTTTTGACAACGGGAATTATTTTTTAAATAAATTATTGAAATTTATGTGTTTGTAATTTGGTAAAATGGATTACATATTTGGAATCATAAGTTCTAAATTATGTAATCAAAACTCTTTTGTTTTTAGACATTATGAATAGTAACGACGGTAATTATCTTTAATTATCTTGATTAATGAGTAATCGGGTAGTTAAGGATAATAAAATAATATCATACTAATAAAAAATGACACCAAAATGTGTCCTAATTCTACTGGTTGTCTCATGGCCGACCATGGGATACCTTGTGCCAAAATTGGGGACCCCATGGAATCACTTTTGTGGAAAGTGACTTGTTATCTTTTTTTAAGAAAGTAAATATAACAAGAATATATCACCTGATTAAAAAAATTTAATTTTTTCTACATAGATGATATTCTAGACTATAAATATTCAATGGAAAGATACAAATATTTCCTATATCATAGTATTTTTTTCATAATTTTTAGACATTAAATAAATTAAATTATTTATGACATCATGATGATGCAGCGATTACCTCATTAATAAAGGATTTAAATAAAATGAAAAGATAATGTATCTTCTATGATCTACACATGTCCAAAACCTATTGGGTGGGTATATTACGAACCCTTATCACCTTAGCCTCGAATTATATCAATGTGGGACCTTTTAAATCTGAAACTCATTTTCAAATAAAGTAACAATTCTTTACTTTCCAAGAGTGCCCCTCCTCTCCTCTTATAAAAGGCCCCCACCTCTACCTCCTTACCCACACTTCCAAAGCCTCTTTCTCGGCCAAAACCTCCCCATTTTGTATCTCCACATCTCTCTCTTACTCTTTGAAGCCTCACTTTGGTCAGAAGTCTTCCCAAGGAAGCCTTTGAGCTCAAACCAAAGGGAGTTACCCGATTTTAAGGCAATGTCTTCACTTGACTCCTTTTGTTTTATTTTGCTTCTCCAACCCCCTAAACTATTTTTATTCATTTATTTTGTAACAACTCCAGTATCTTCAATATACTAGGATGTTGTTATAATAATTATTCAAGCTAAACGTACACACACCTACATCTAATGGTTAAATAACATACTGTTTCTGTGGATGGCGAATTTCTGCCTCCCAAAACGATGATTGTTCAATATTCTTTTAACACCTTAAAAGGTGGCCATTATAATGACACCATATTTATATATGATATATATAATATGTTTATGTATTACTTAAGATTATTTATTTTTTATTTTGGGCATACCTTTACGGTTTCCATTATGGGTAAAGGCAATATCTTCATTTACGGAAGTGCGGACTACCGCCCCCTCAAAGTGATTTGACTCGTTAATAACATATGTGGGACGTATAAAGGATGGAGTTATGATATTATATATGATATTATACTGTAATTATAATATACCTTTATATCATTATGATTCAATTCTATAAAATATGAAATAGAAATGAAAGTAGTGTTCATGCGTACGTATGGCTTACCGTCTCCATGAACGGTGCATTTCATTTCTTACCTCTAAATGATTATGTAATATTATAAATGCATTTATATACTGGATATATATGATATATATGATATATTCATCATGATTATAACTCTGGATATAATAGATACATGAACAACTTGTAATTATAAAGAGCATATTTTGACTCAAGTACCAATGATCGTTAAAACGGCCGTTATTAACTTAAATAATTACATAATGTTTATAACATATTAAAAAGTGATATAAAAGTAATAATGAACTTTAAAAAGGTTCTTAGGAAAGTATAAATTAACTCAAGTTTATTATTCAAGACATTAAAGAATGATCGAGTCAAGTCGGACCCAAGGTATGGGACTTCGTCTCAATCTCCTTTCATTGAGGCATATTTTGTTTTATACACAACTTTCTTTTATACGGTGTATAATCCCCTTTGACTTTTACGATTATTCAAAATGAATCATTTTTATATGAAGCGTTTACTAAATGAAAAAAGGTAATTGTTTTTGTCTTACGTATGCGGCGACAACGACTTCTCTGCCGCCGTGACCATTATTTGAGTTTCGGCTTCCTCTACAAGCCATACCTTTTTTTAAATGAAAAATAAATACCATGTTTTACTTTTCTTTTATATTGGTATTTAAAATGGTTTTCATAATGTATTTATTATATCACTGTGTTTGATATCTTGTGATTGAAATGTGGAAATGTTATGTTTCCTTTATGTATGTTTTATGTGATACGATTATGTTATGGTTCTTGGGCATTATTATGAATAAGGGTGATTCCGTGATAAAATAAGGGCGGGTGAGCCCGATATAGCTCTCCAATGCATTGGGTAATACGAAGGAGTGAAACGTTAAGGTTTCTCTGAAGAGATTTAGGGAATATATTGTGATGGGTATTCCAAACGTAACCAAGAGGGTTACTCCTTATGTAAGAATGTTATGAATGCCTCAAGTTACCTTTATGTCTAATGATTTCTAAGATTTATTCATGATTTTATGAGGTATGTTAAAGTACCTATGTTTTTTGGGTAAAGTATGATTTCATTCTTATGTATATATGAACTCATGTTTCCTTTCCATATTTTTATAAACCATATTGAGCTTTCTGTGCTCATCCCAAGTTTTTTTTTGAAATGTTTTTCCCAGGTCAAGGGAAAGGTACATGATAAGATGATAGTGTCATGGAAGTGTCAATAAATGATCCATGTTTTATTTTCAATATGCTTCCGTTGATGGGAAAAATGAATACTATCTTTATGTAACCACTTTGTTTAAATGTGGAATGTAATGCATGTTTTTATGATCTAATTCTCTATAACTCTAAACCTCAAAAGATCCTCAGGGTGTAATCTTGTAATAACTCAAGATTAAGTAAGGATTAAGGCTGGGGCCTTATAGTTGGTATCAGAGGTCAGTTTAGATAACTTTAGGAGTTAGAATTATATTAAATGATTATCCAAAAATATTTTTTTATGGTCAAATTGAAATGATATAGCATTTGAAGATTACCATGTTGCTGCATCTAAGACATGTTTGTTGAGAATGGTTTTCCGCAGAGGAAATAGGGAAGCAGTGCTAGGAAGGCATGCAAAAGGAAATAACCTTCCGAATCAGAATCCTGAGATGTCGGAATTGGAACTGAACAGTTTGTTTTAGTAATGACATAGTTGACTCAAGCGATAAATGGAGGAGGCATCCATGCACGAGATCAGCCAGATCAACCGCAGAGGAACATGTCTGTGGTGCAACATTTCATGAGGCAACATCCCCCATCATTCAGAGGATCATCTAACCCTGTTCTAGATGAAGGGTGGATTAAAGCACTGGAGAAGATTTTCGATGTCATGGGGTGTTCAGACAATCAAAAGGTTAGTCTTGCTATTTACTGTTTGGAGGGTGAAGCAGATCAGTGGTGGTCGATCGTTAAAAATATCAGGGATGCTGATGAGATTTATGCTCACGACTGGGATGAATTCAAAGGTATGTTTCTCGAGAAGTATTTTCCTAAGGCTGTTCGACTTAGGATGGAAAAACAATTCTTGGAATTGAGGCAATAGGAAGACTCAGTGGCTTCCTATGAAGAGAGGTTCACTCGATTGGCAGGGTATGCTCCAAATTTTATCCGGGACCTTGATAGTAAAATCAATCATTTTTACTTAGGATTAAAGCCAAAATATCGAAGGTAATTGGCTTCTCGTGAGTTTAAAAGTTATGAAAATCTTTTTCGATGTGCTGAGAAGGTCGAAATGAAGTTTTCCGATGATCAAGTGTTATATAACAACCAGAAGAAGAAGAGACCGAGGTGGCAGGAGAAAAGAAAGAATTATTCAAAAAGGTCTGATGGTAAGAAAACTAAGTTTCCATTTTGTGATAAATGTGGTAAAAGGCATGCTGGGGAATGCCTTCTGAATTCTGGAAAGTGCTACCAATGTGGTAAGATGGGACATAAGGCTCGTGATTGCACTGAAAAAGATCAAGGTGATGGTAAGTCCAAATTAGATTTATAGTTAGTGAAATGTTTTAAGTGCAATGTGATGGGACACTATGCAAACGAGTGTCCAACAAAGATCTTGAGTGATGGGAAGTAGTTACACTACAAGTAGAAAGGGGTGGTGAAATCCTTTGCAACTACTTCAGTAGATGTCGGGCTGTCAAATGAAGTTGTATCAGGTACTTTGTTTTTTTTTTTCAGATTATGCCAGTGTGTTGTTTGATTCAGGGTCTACACATTCTTTCATCTCTGAAACCTTTTCTAGTAAAATTGGAATACCATCTCAAGAAATGACTCCTGAACTTGTGGAATAATACATGGGGGAAATGTTGAGGAAAAAAGAATTTATAAGAACCTTCATATCCTTATCTGTGGAAAGAAACTACTTGCAAACCTTATTGTTTTACCTCTAGTAGAGTTTGATGTTATTCTGGGTATGGATTGGCTCTCTATTTACCATGCTAAGATTGATTGTAGAGCTAAAGAAGTTACTTTTTAGAAAGGCTTTCAGTTTGTGTACAAGAATGAACCCTTACTGTTGATAACATATCAAGAGGCCGAGAAAATTGTAAAAGATGGAAATGAATGTTACCTTGCACACATAGTTGAAAATAAAGGAACTATTCAGATTAATGATGTGCTAGTGGTAAATGAGTATCCTGATGTTTTTCCTAATGAGTTTCCTGGAATAATACCAGATCGGGAAGTTGAGTTTACTGTTGACTTAGTTCCTGATGCTAAGCCAATTTCAAAACCCCCTTATCGAATGGCTCAAATTGAACTTTTAGAGTTGAAGGAGCAATTGCAAGATCTATTAGAGAAAGTTTTCATTTGACCTAGAACATCACCATGGGGTGCTCCTGTTTTATTTGTTAAAAAGAAAGATGGTTCTATAAGACTTTTCATTGATTATAGATCCTTGAATAACATCACTATTAAGAACAAATATCATTTGCCTCATATTGATGATTTGTTTGTCAGCTCCAGGGAGCTCAGTATTTTTCAAAGATTGACCTGAGATCGGGGTACCATCAGTTGAAGGTAAAGTAAGCAAATATTCCAAAAACCACGTTCCGTACAAGATATGGCCATTATGAATTTGTAGTAATTCCTTTTGGGCTAACCAATGCACCTGTTGTATTCATGCACTTAATGAATATAGTTTTCCATGAGTTCTTAGATAAGTTTGTGGTTGTTTTCATTGATGATATTTTGGTGTTTTCTAAAAGTAAAGAGGAGAATGAAATACATTTAAGGGTTATCTTGCAAACCTTAAAACAAAAGAAACTGTATGGAAAATTCAGAAAGTGTGAGTTTTGGTTGCAACAAATTTCATTCCTTGGTCATATTGTTTCTAAAGATGGTATAACTATTGATCCTACAAAAACAAAAGTTGTTTAAGAATGGACAAGCCCCACAAATGTAACTGAGATTCGTAGCTTCCTTGGTTTGGAAAGCTATTACCGAAGGTTTGTTAGAAATTTTTCACGGTTACCTAGTCCAATGACTAAGCTAACTCGGAAGGGTGTTAAGTTTATCTGGACAAAAGAATGTGATGATTGTTTTCAGGAGTTGAAAAGAAGATTAGTGAATGCTCCAGTTTTGGCACTACCTTCCAGGAATGGTGAGTTTGTTATCTACAGTGATGCTTCATTGAAAGGACTTGGTTGTGTCCTAATGCAGAATAATCAGGTAATTTCTTATGCTTCACGATAGTTGAAAACTCATGAGGTAAATTACCCTACACATGATTTGGAGTTATCTGCTGTTGTTTTTGCTTTAAAAATTTGGAGGCATCATTTGTATGGAGTAAAGTGTGAAATATATACCGATCACAAAAGTTTAAAGTATATATTCACTCAGAAATAATTGAACATGAGATAAAGGAGATGGCTAGAATTAGTCAAGGATTATGATTGTACAATTCATTACCATCTGGGAAAAGCAAATAAAGTGGCTGATGCTCTGAGTAGAAAAAGTAATGCTTCATTAACAATGTTGCATTTGGAACGTGATCCTTTGGTTACGGATTTGATGAACTTTGGCATAGAAGTTGTTGGTACTGGATGTCCTTCTATTTTGTTTTAGGTATCGGTGAAATATTCTCTATCAGGCAGAATCAAGCAAGCATAGAAGCAAGACAGTGAGTTGCAGAAAAATGTAGAGCTGGTTTAGAAAGGTAAGTTGCCTGAATTCAACATTGATAATGAGTGTGTTTTGAGATTTGGGAAGAGATTGTGTGTGCCTTGTGATTCACAGTTGAAGAGAGAGTTGTTATGTGAAGATCATAGTTCTCTGTTTCCAGTTCATCCTGGCTATACTAAGATGTATAGAGATCTTCGGGAGTATTACTGGTTGGACTGAATGAAAAGAGATATTGCTGATTTTACTGTGATGTGTTTGACTTGTTAGCAGGTTAAAGTAGAGCGGCAGTTACCGAAAGGGATGCTTCAGCCTTTACCACTGCCAGAGTGGAAATGGGAGAATATATCCATGGACTTTGTTGTGGGATTACCGAAGACATCTCGAGGTAATAATTCAATCTGGGTTATTGTTGATCTCTTGACCAAATTTGCTCATTTCCTTGCTATACGAGATAACTTTTACCTAGATCAACTTTCCTGTTTGTATCTTAAAGAGATAGTCAGGTTACATGGAGTTACTCTCTCCATTGTATCTGAACGTGATCCCAGGTTCACTTCTAAATTTTGGAAAGGCCTTTAGAAGTCGTTGGGTACTGAATTAAATTTTAGTACAGCTTTTCATCCTCAATCAGATGGGAAATCAGAACGAATGATCCAGACATTGGAGGATATTCTATGAGCTTGTTCGATGGATTATCAGGGAAGTTGGGACCAACATATTTCTTTGGTTGAGTTTTCATATAATAACAGTTTTCATTCCAGTATACAGATGGCACCATTTGAGGCGTTATATTGGAAGCGGTGTCGAACTCCAGCTTTCTGGGATGAAGTGGGTGAAAGGACGTTGATGGGACCAGAATTGGTAGAAGAGATGGCAGAAAAAGTTCAGTTGATTTAGAAACACATGAGAATAGCGCAGAGTAGGCAGAAGAGTTTCAAGACAACAGGAGGAAGGATCTATCTTTTGAGGTAGGTGATCATGTTTTTCTCAAAGTATCACCATGGAAAAGTGTAATGCGATTTGGTAAGAAAGGAAAGCTGAGTCCAAGGTTCATTGGACCATATGAAATTCTGAAGAGAGTTGGATCAGTTGCTTACCGAGTGGCTTTACCTCCGAGCTTATCTCAGGTACACAATGTTTTTCATGTTTCCATGTTAAGGAAGTACATGCCAGATCCATCTCATGTTTTGAGTCCAGAGGTAGTTCAACTAGAAGAGAACCTATCTTATGAGGAACAACCGGTCCAAATTCTTGAACATAGGGATAAAGTGTTACAGAATAATGTGATTCATCAGGTAAAGGTTTTTTGGAAACACCACATGATTGAAGAGGCAACATGGGAATCTAAAAATGCAATGAGGGATAAGTACCCCCACTTATTCGGTAAGTAAATAAATTGCATGGATGCAATTTTCTGAAGGGGGGAAGGATGTAACATCCCAAGTAAGTAATGAATAATATATATTTTTATCTATGTCTATTTATGAATTAGATAGTGTTTTAGATGCTTAAAATGAGAATAAATCCAATCTTAAGCATGGAATACACTAATATTTTTTAAAAGATTGTTTTATTGCCTTTTGATGGAAAACCATTTTTATATCAAACTTTTGACAATTTTATAATATCTATTTGTAAAAATAAACATATTCTTTATGATTGGTACATTGAAATTTACATTGGATAAATTTTTGGTATTTTTCTGACAATGTTCATTTTTTAATGAATAGTGAAAAATACTGCATTTTACATCAAAACTGCTTTTTCATTTAATTTAATTATATGGTTAGATTATCTTTTTAATTTCTCTTAAAGTGTAATCTGAATATATTTTTATCATTTAATCCAATGGTGGTCATTAGGATTAATTTCACTTTGATGTTGGGCATAAACTAATGCCAAACTTTTCATAGATATTGTTTCAAAAAAAACACGCTATTTGTTTTGACAATGGGAATTATTTTTTAAATCTATTATTGCAATTTATGTGTTTGGAATTTGGTAAAATGGATTACATATTTGGAATCAGAAGGTCCAAATTATGTAATCATGACTCTTTTGTTTTTGGACATTATGAATAGTAATGATGGTAATTATCTTTAATTATCTTGATTAATGAGTAATCGGGTAGTTAAGGATAATAAAATAATATCATAATAATAAAAAATGACACCAACATGTGTCCTAATGCTACTGGTTGTCTCATGACCGACCATGGGATACCTTTTTCCAAACTTGGGGACCCCATGGAATCACTTTTGTGGGAAAGTGACTTGTTATCTTTTTATTTTTTTTAAGAAAGTAAATATAACAAGAATGTATCACCTAATTAAAACATTTTTAATTTTGTCTACATATACGATATTCTAGACTATAAATATTCACTGGAAAGATAAAAATATTTCCTATATCATAGTATTTTTTTCATATTTTTTAGATATTAGATAAATTAAATTATTTATGACATCATGATGATGCAGTGATTACCTCATTAATAAAGGATTTAAATAAAATGAAAAGATAATGTAAAATCTATGAACTACACATGTCAAAAACCTATTGGGTGGGTATATTTTGAACCCTTATCACATTAGCCTCTAATTATTTCAATATGGGACCTTTTAAATCCAAAAATAATTTTCAAATAAAGTAATATTTCTTTACTTTCCAAGAGTGCCCCTCCTCTCCTCTTATAAAAGGCCCCCCACCTCTACCTCCTTACCCACACTTCCAAAGCCTTTTTCTCGGCCAAC
Organism: Viscum album; assembly: GCA_963277665.1. Classification (NCBI taxonomy): domain Eukaryota; kingdom Viridiplantae; phylum Streptophyta; class Magnoliopsida; order Santalales; family Viscaceae; genus Viscum; species Viscum album. The sequence goes on from OY728139.1 coordinate 855,610,058, forward strand.
CCCTGCCCATTTTATATCTCCACATCTCTATATTACTCCTTGAATCCTCACTTTGGTCATAAGTCTTCCCAAGGAAGCCTTTGAGCTCAAACCAAAGGGAGTTACCCGATTTTAAGGTAATGTCTTCACTTGAGTCCTTTTGTTTTATTTTGCTTCTCCAACCCCCTAAACTGTTTTTATTCATTTCTTTTGTAACAAATAAAGTATCTTAAATATACTAGGATGTTGTTATAAGAAGGATTCGAGCTACACTTACACACACCTACATCTAATGGTTAAAGAACATACTATTTCTGTGGATGACGAATTTCTGCCTCCCGAAACAATGATTGTTCAACATTCTTTTAACACCTTCAAAGGTGGCCATTATGATGACACAATATTTATATATGATATATATAATATGTTTATGTTTTCATTAAGTTTCTGTATTTTTCATTTTGGGAATACCTTTATGGTTTCCATTATGGGTAAACGAGATATCTTCATTTAAGGAAGTGCAGACTACCGCCCCCTCAAAGTGATTTAATACGTTAATACCATATGTGGGACGTATAAAGGATGGAGTTATGATATTATATATGATATTATACTGGAATTAAAATATAACTTTATATCATTATTATTCAATTCTATAAATTATGAAATAGAAATGAAAGTAGCGTTCATGCGTACGTATGGCTTACCGTCTCCATGAACGGTGCATTTCATTTCTTACCTCTAAATGATTATGTAATATTATAAATGTATTTATATACTGAATATATATGATATATATGATATATACATCATGATTATAACTCTGGATATAATGGATACATGAACAACTTGTAATTATAAAGAGCATATTTTGACTCAAGTACCAATGATCGTTAAAACGACCGTTATTAACTTAAATAATTACATAATGTTCATAACATGGTAATAAGTGATATAAAAGGAATAATGAACTTGAAAAAGGTTCTTAAGAAAGTAGAAATTAACTCAATTTTATTATTCAGGACATTAAAGAACGATCGAGTCAAGTCGGACCCGAGGTATGGGACTTCGTCTCAATCTCCTTTCATTGAGGAATATTTTGTTTTATACACAACTTTCTTTTATACGGTGTATAAACCACTTTGACTTTTACGATTATTCAAAAGGAATCATTTTTATACAAAGTGTTTACTAAACGACAAAAGGGAATGTTTTTTGTCATACGTATGCGGCGACAACGACTTCTCTGCCGCCGTGACCATTATCTGAGTTTCGGCTTCCTCTACTAGACATACCTTTTTTTTAAATGAAAAATAAATACCATGTTTTACTTTTCTTTTATTTTGGTATTTAAAATTGTTTTGATAATGTTTTCATTATATCACTGTGTTTGATATCTTGTGATTGAAATGTGTAAATGTTATGTTTCCTTTATGTATGTTTTATGTGATACGATTATGTTATGGTTCTTGGGCATTGTTATGAAGACGGGTGGTTCTGTGATAAACTAAGGGTGGGTGAGCCCGATATAGCTCTCCAATGCATTGGGTAACGTGAAGGAGTGAAACGTTAAGGTTTCTCCGAAGTGATTTAGGTAATATTATATGATGGGTATTCCAAACGTAACCAATATGTTTACTCCATACGTAATAATGTTATGAATGCCTCAAGATACCTTTATGTCTTATGATTTCTTTGATTTATTCATGATTTTATGAGGTATGTTAAAGTACCTATGTTTTATGGGTAAAGTATGATTTCATTCTTATGTATATATGAACTCATGTTTCCTTTCCATATTTTTATAACCCATACTGAGCTTTCTGTGCTCATCCCAAGTTTTTTTGAAATGTTTTTCACAGGTCAATGGAAAGGTACATGATAAGATGATAGTGTCAAGGAAGTTTCAAGAAAGAATCCATGTTTTATTTTCAATATGTTTCTGTTGATGGGAAAAATGAATACTATCTTTATGTAACCACTTTGTTTAAATGTGGAATGTAATGCATGTTTTTATGATCTAATTCTCTAAAACTCTAAACCTGAAAAGATCCTCAGGGTGTAATCTTGTAATAACTCAAGATTACATACAAATTAAGGCTGGGTCCTTATAGACTACTAGGACCGTGATGAATATTACTAGCTCATATCCTTGATAGTTTCTATGTTTCTTCTTTATCATTAATGTTGGGTAATTAATTTATTCACATTTATATATATTTTTTCTATTTATACATACATGTGGGGTGGTTTTTAATTTATTTTATATTATTTATTGGAGTTATTTTTTGAGGATGTATCTTATCTCTCGATACCATATTATTATAGAGGTTAATTCCTCCAATAATATAATATTATTGTACCCTCTGTGATTGTCACCAACCAAGGGCTTGCTGGAGGCAGGAATCCTGGGGTCATTATATCTCTCACCTCATTGTAGTATATTTAGATGGAGGGGTCATAAAATTGCCTAAAAAATAGATTCTATTAATATATTTAAATGTAATTATATGAATAATTATATGGAAATAGATTTTTCACTTCAACTTATTAGGATAAAGTTCGTGAAAAGAATATTTTAGGCTTATAAAACTTGCATGAGAAAAATAGAAAGGTAAATACTATTCAAACCCATATTAAAGTAACTCAAATCATGAAATAGAGTAAGGAAAATAATCAGACAAAATATTTTAAATTTCCAAATGGATATCATATTTTAATGAAAGAATGTAAAAGGAAGGGTATGATATTGTTTGGTAAAAAATTAAAATTAATCCATAGGTACACTGGATCATTTTAAAACCAGGACTGATTTGGGGATGTGTCCTACCATATGGAATTTACACCAATTCACTCTAAATTATATGACATGTTCCATAAATAATTTCTAAGGATTTACATTCAAAACCCAACAAATTTCCTCACCTCTAATGAAATAGAAATGAAACATGACCTTCTTAGTGTTAAGTGCCTATCTAGATTTTTGATACTAGAGAACAAGTGTTGAAGAATTGGAAAAATCAACTAGTAAAGTTATATTGGAGAAATCCTATGGTAGAAGTGGCGATATGGGAAATCGAGGATATGATGACGAAAAATGAAAATATTTTCAAAAGGTTATATTATGTAAATTTCATGGTTTATATTTATTTTAGGTGTTTATAATTTAACACACCTATAAAATTTAATATATTATTCCATTTAAATAAATTTTATCACCTTGATATTTTAAGATACACGCAACCCTAAGTCTAAAAGAACTGTAAAATATCATAACATTATAACTAAGAGATAAAATTGTTGGGTATGGATATTAATATATTAATTATGGTAATTATATGGTTTACACATGTATAATTAAATTTATTTTTTATCAATTGACTAGAAATAAATATAAGAATAATATTATTGAAAAAATTTCATATTTATGGAAAAATGATTTTTTTAAAATGATTCAATAGGTTTTTTGAACATATATTAAAATTATTATTTTTACAATTTTATAAATTGTATTTTAAAAAATAAACATTATTTTTGAAACCAGAATGTGAAAATTATCATCTATGTTTTTTGAGAATATGATGAAATTTTTATTATTTCGATGAATAGAAAATGAAATGATTTTTTTGAAAACAATATTTTTTAATGTATTTATATTGATATATTTCATTTAAGTTTTTTAACTATAATTTTTTTAATTATATTATTATTAATCTAATCTTTTCTCTTTCAATGAATTATAAGTTAATGTTTTATATAAAAAGATGTTTTACTTTTGAAAATGTTTCCACTAAAAATGGGTTATCCTTACCTCTGATAGTTTAACATTAAATTAATTTATTCTAATTATATTAAATGAAAATTGAAAAATTGATTAAAAATTTGGAATCATTGTAATTAATATTATAAAAATAGTTTAGAAAATACCTAAAAAATACCATCCTTACATTACAAAATATGGACTATATTACTTGGTTTTATTATAAAACCTATTTATAAATGCTATAGATTTAATCCTAAATATCTTTTTCCAAAGAATATGTGTAGTTTTTATCCTTGTGTTTTAATTTTATTTATTCTTTTAAATCATTAAAATATCACTAAAGTATGTTAAATTTATAAAAAAAATATTTACAATAAAATTAGATTTTATGAAGTCAATTTAGTAACCTATATCCATCCTCTCATCCATCAAATGGGAAACCAAAATTTCGGTCGTGTCTATAGTGGACTATCACCTGGTGAACTGATTTAAATCATTTTACATCACCCAATCTCACAGATGTATATAATGAATCATTTAATATATATATAATATATTTATTTCTTAATTAAATTTTTTTAATTAATATATCACATATTACTTCTTACCTAAAAATCTAATGGAAAATGATAATGTCGCTCATGTGTAAATTTGGACTACCACCTCCAAGAAATGATGTGAGACAATTTCAATTGATTTTTACATGGATATTAATAATGATATATTTAATGAATATATATGATATACATGACCTAATAATTTTCTTGGATAGGTAAAATATTTTTTATATTTATTTTATTCCATCCACAAAAAATTAAAATAACTTTCATGTGTTTGTGAAACCTACTATCTCCATGAATGGTGTAACTCCTTTTTATACCTATAAATTTTATGGAATATTACAAATAAATGTATAATGAATATATATGATATTTATCTTTTGGGATTAATTATTGATATTATATATCTATCATCAATGTAAACGGACCAAAACAACTGAACCAAAACATACATGAAAAAAAGCAGTTATTACCCAGAATTATGTTAAAAATAATGAATTATTGATAAAAGGATCCTAAAAAGTTATAAAAAATAATATAAGGTATAATAAATATTCCTATGGTATTTATTAAATGTATAATAAATCATTATCTATTATACATGATTATATGAATTATATGAAGGGTATCAGATCTGATGTTAGGGTTTCTCATCTCATTTTACTTCTCAGAGTCATATGCCATATACAGAAAAATATTTCATTTATTTGGTGTATAAACTACCACTTTGATATGTTATATATTTGATATATTTATATTAATTATATTATAAGTTTCATTTCATGTTATTTATTTCATGGGGGTTATGATTCAAAACGTACCTAATTGGTAATGTTCTTTATATTACAGTCTTATAGTTTGTTGGGTTTTTTGTAGATTATATTTCAGATGTTGAAATTTTATGATCCATATATAAACCAGAATATTTATTCTGTTATAATATGGTTATTTATAGAAATATAAAATAATAAAACCATTTTTCTATCTTTTATAAATAATATTATTGATAAAATATTTTTAATAAAATTTGAAGTTATTTCTCTCATCAATAAAAAGTCCATTTTTTCCATATTTATTATTCCTAAAAAAATTTCTAAATTATTTTTTAATGTTATTTTATCAATTTATTATAGGATTTTTTAATAATGTTTGACATGATGCGCATTTTTTTAAATTAATATTATTTTAATTATCTGATTAATGTACTTTTTTCCTTTTTCAATAGTGTGAAAGGAATATCATTTTTAAACCTATATGGAATGACATATTATAATAATCAATCATTGTTTTTATGAATCATTTTCAAATTTAAAATTCTCTTTTCTATGGAATATATTTTATTATATTATATAAATTTATTTTTTATGAATGATATTTTAATATCTAAAATAATATTTTACTCAAAAATGTTTTAATGGTATTTTATGGTGTTTCTCTCTTTCAATGACAAAAAAAAGTCATTTTAAATTAAGTGAAATTAATAATATGATGTAATAATAACACCCATATTATTTTTTAGATGATTTACGATCAGTTATAATTGGATACACTATCTTGATACCATTTCCATATTACTCGAGATGTTTTATAATTATTTTTATTGATTTGGGAACGTATTAATATCAGTATGCTAGTTTATTAATAAAAAGTTTTATGTTGATTATTTATATTGATTATGAAAATTATTAACATTTTATGTTATTTTATAAATATGAATATTTAAATGATTATGTTTCCCCCATTCTTTATGAGTAATATATTGAAAATAGTAAGTGAAAGACATGACCCATTATAGCACCTCGGTACATCGGTAGGTCTCATGAGACAAACTATATTGGGCAGTTGTCCATGTCCATACCTATTTATGTAAGATATTTGGCATGAGTCCCTGATGATATGGTTATGATGTACAAAATTGTGAATTCCTACATTATGATATATACTATTTATTTACATATGATTATTCAATTAGTTATAATATCCATGTATATGTTTTAATCTTAAAATACGATTTATATAAAATTATTTTGTTCATTATTTATTCCAACCACATTATTATTAATTTTCAAGTTATTAATTAATTGTAATTTTTTCAGATATTTACCTTTTTATGATTATTAAGTATTATTTATTCATGAAAAAAATCCACTATATTCATAACCTTACTGATTATTAGTTCTAACCCATTTCTTATGTTTATATTCATTAGGATTCCATGAATTGTATCATGATTGATATATATATAAATTCTAAAGGGAGTAAAGATTTTATTAAAGAAAATTCTTTGTTCAATTTTTGATTTTCAAATGAATTTTGAGTATTATTTATGTATAATTTTTAACAAGACTATTAAAATATTATATACTTTGGGGTGTGATTACATTTATGAGACACCAATATAATAATGTGACAACCAAATCTGGGCTTCTAGGGTCACGGTCTATACATAGAGGTTATAACCCATAGTGTAATGGTTATCATCCCACTAAAAAATCACCAAACAATGCATTTCATATAGAATCCATATAAAAAAGGATTTACCCTAGTTTATCAGACATATTGGGACTCACCCGATGCCTTAATTGAATTCATCAAATCAGATGACCAAGGAATGTGTATTCACTTAACATAAAAACACATGATATCAAATTTAATATGAATAAAACCATATAACATATTTATATAGGTGTTAACACATATGATATCATGAATTTTCTTAGCTCCATATACATGAAATTTATAAATCAATGAAATGTTCCATAAAGGTGGTTTATTATAAAATATAATATTAATGAGAGAAATAATGAGAAATAACATAGTGATAACCTCAGCGAAATCAATATAATAATATTTCATTGAATGACACACTGATCTTCCAAGAAACGATAATCATGGAGCTCAAGAAGTGAACCAGTTGAGGGGGATCATTAGTTAGAGTGGGGGTGGGGGATTTCTCATTTGGTTCCAAAGGAAAGAGGGGTATGCCTTGTTTGAAATATTAATTAATATACCTAAAAACAATTTTTGGGAGAATATTACTGTGACCTAGAGGCTACATAAAAATAAAACATATGGGTACAAATTTTGAAATGACCAAAATTATTATCCCATACAAATATCTACATTATAACAGAAATAAGTACATAAAAATAATTATAGCATGATTATTTATATAATTAAAAAACTCTATTATGTGTAGTTTGATACTACTATCCTAGATAACTATTCATTAAATAAACACTTTGTTATATAATGAAACTTCCCCTCTAGACCATTCATGGAATGACCCTCATTTATTGTAATGTGATGCCAAACCATTCAAATTATTAAATGAGGATAAATTCTATAACATCCACATGTTTCCCCTATAAAACCATAAAATCACCCAAAAAAATTGTAAATTTAATTCTAGAGATGTTATAACTCCAATAATTTCATTCCAATTCCAAATTATTTAAAAAAGAAATCATTTAGACTATTCAAATTACCAACGAATTAATTAAACCATTAAAATAAGGGTATATAACTCCCTAAAATAATGATTCTCATCCATAATAAGTATATAGGATGATCCATTAACTCATAAAATTACAATAAAAAATGATATCTATTGATTTTCTCTATTTTTATATTTAGTAGAGTTCCATCCCACCGATGCTTGTTCAATATTGATTGATCCTTCTCTAAAAATATATGTTATAACATTAATACAAATAATTTATCTTTTAGATAAAATATAAATTATATATCCTATACTAACATGTCAAATTATATAAACAAACTTTAGTTACAACTATCACATACTTAATTCCTTATAAATAACATAAGATCAACACAATTGGATCTTTAAATGACAATATGATGCAATGAACAGAATTACATAATTGGAACACGAGAGCTACCTTCGATACATTTCATGAAGTAATCTCCTCATATGTCATCAAACACATTAACTTCACCGACTATTATAAAAAATCATTAAATTTGTCATGGCACCGACTATTATAAAAAATCATTAAATTTGTCATGGTCTTAGATCAAGACATGATTTATCCAACCTCAATCTCTATAAAATACATGAATATATATTCCCCCTTTCAAAATTTCATACATTATAAAACCATGATACCAATAACTATCCCAGGACATATATATAATTAACAAAATTCCATAAAAACTCTTCACAAAATATGATTTCATATACAATCATGAGGCGTATACTTAAACAATTTATCATGTATACAACATGATAATTACCCAACATAATCCTAACCACTAGAATCCAAATAACCCTATATTATTGAAAAACATCTAGCATTCCATGTTAATATAATGTTAAAAAAACCATCTAAACAATACTTTTAGAGTATTGGACAATATCAACACTGAGTCATTCTCTATTTATCCATCAAAACACATATCATGTCAGCACTAGACACAGTAAATTTAGAAACTGAATACATATCAATTCCAATCCTTACATATATTGAGGATCTATATGGAATTCAACTACTTATACTCCAATACAATGGATAATCCTATGTAACCAAATATTAATCATATACTTTATCTCATACCAACCTAATTTATAAGAAACATTTCCCCAATGGTGTATAAGTTAGAGAAATATTGAGATAAATACCCACCATATAGCTACCCATATCTATGTCACATAGATAATATGTAACATAAATATCTATATCCTAAGATCACTACACATGAAACTCACTCTTTGTAAGCCATAAATCTTAAACCAGAGTGCTTCTACTGGTACTTGTGATGACCAGTAATCTAGAATAGAACTCAATTGAATTTTTGAACTATTAATCAACACCACCCATCATTAAAATACTCTAGTCCGAGGGGAAACATCACACATCATCCATTGAAACAGTCGAAAGTTAACCCTGTAGAACCCACAAACTGTCTCACTTTTCACATACAAACTAATTTCTATACAAAATTTCTCATATGGTGAGACTAAAAATTTCTTCTGATTCTTGAAATAACTATAGCCAAGGAATACCCTCCATAATATGATACACGATATCTTCAGACCATGGAAGTACCACATTTCTCATTAAACAACCTAAACAGAAGATGTACAGAATTTTTTAGTTTAATTATTTTGACAAATGTATTTATTTTGAGTGTTTAATTACTATAAAATAATTAAATACTAATTTCATATTAATATTTTTTAAATAATATGTTTTGAAAAATAATTTCATTAAATGTTTTTATAAATATTATTAGTAATGAAAAGGATAACATTTATATTTTTGGATATTTTATTGATATTTTAATATTTTTTGGTAGAAAATAAAATACACTTGTCAAACCCTCCACCCCCAAAGAAAAAAAAGACAGCCCTAGGTGAAGGTAACCAATCCAAATGGTATGGAATGATTAGGTGTGGTATACTCTATATGTGTCCAGAACAGAGGAGTAGAAGCACATATAGAGCTTTCATGGTTTACTCTGTGTGTTAGTGGGAAGAGAACCTCACATAGTAGTGTTAGTTTTTTACAGTATTAAAGATCCTCTAGTTCATTTTTAACATCAATGAGGTAACTTAAACAAGATTTTTCTTATTATGTAGTACCCTTATATTTTTTTGAGGGATGAGAAGATACACAAAAATATTCAACATAATAAAAATATCGTGGTTTCACAAGAATGATCACGAGACTCAGCTCATATTGAACCTCCACCATTTCTAACATGATCATAACATTTTATACCACCCAAAGTCACATTCCACCATCGATTGATAATAAAAACATCCAAGGATTCCAAATAATGAGACACTACCACTATAAATGATCAATAATGAAAGCTTGAAAACCTAGAGTTCTAACATTATCTAGCTATGATATCTGTGTTTACATCTCCTTTCTAACATCATCCTACCACCATTTCCCTAGTTTTGTCGACATGTTATGACTTCCATGCCGTAGTAAATGTAAAAAATACAATCCTTATTCTATTTATGTGATACTAATTCACAAAAATAGATGATGTGATAACTATAGAATTCCTTTTCAATCACTTTCCCTCCTACAACTATCGTCACCTACCTATACTACCATTATCCTTAGTACTGTTATCATCAAATGAATCCACCACCAGTGACATTCCTCTTCTTCACTCACCTTTTTTTATGATTCTATTGTGAGTACTCAACCTTAATCTAATGAGCCACTTATTAGGAAAATGATCACCTTGTAACTCAACTGTTAGCTCATATGTGATTAACATAATGATTTTATAACTAAATGATTACCAAAATTCCTTGAAATCAGTTTATGAATTCATGTTAATAAGACATTTTTTATGTCATTCCATGCATCAAATGTTGTTAAAATGATAAAAAATATTCCATGTTAGTGAAAATCAATGATTGAAATGTTGGTGAATTGCTAAAAACGCCTTATACTATATCATGTGTGTTGTTTTGTGTCATTGAATGTGAAGATGAAGGAAATACAAGATATTATTATGTTCATGGATAGGATACCATGTATGTCTCTTGAAGAGTTGCAACCATGAAATAGTACTACATTATTAAAATATGATACCCATCAAGAGGGGGTTACATGTGAGTTAGGGGTTACACATTGAGGATTCATTCGTGGTCTAGGACACCCCCTCCATAGGCATGTGTTCCAATGTGATCCCTGGAGGTTCCATTTCAGATTCCAAATGGAATATAGATTTTATTTGAAAAGAAGGGTGAAGGAATATTTAGTTGGGATATGCACATTGTTTATAATATGATTATATGGGAAATATAAATCCATAATAGTGTGAATGATAATTAAAAATGAGATATTCTCTTAGATAAAAAATTGAAAACAGCTAACAGATTAGAAGAGATAAAATGTTTGTGAATTTGAAGAAGATATTAATATACTCAAATGACATTCCATGGAAGATTTATTTTGCATATATATACTAGAATTATTTCTTTTTTTAGAGGAATACAATCATAACAATAAGTGGGATACTATTTTACATATTTTTTACTGTACTCTAGGTCTTCTGTTTTACATAATTCATATGATTATTTTTAATCCAATTCTCTCTCACACTCTCACTTTATTCACTATGATATCTTCTAATACCGATAATTATTAATTAACCCATGAAATATTACAATAATGTAACATTGTTTGTGAAACTAGTTCTATGTTTAATGTATACTATAGGGTATTCTGAGGATGATCTATGGGGAGCATAATATTAATTGTAGTCATCTAAGTGTTATCTTAATCCTATTAAACCATTCTCCATCGATTGAGAATGTGGATATGTGGTGAACATTGAAATCCTTGAGATCATTGTCTATACAAATTTGGGCAGAATAATATGTTCCCATATGTGATGACATTTGTTTATTTAGTAAGTACCTAACATGAATATGAATTTTCAATTTAGATGACTCTCTCAAGAGAATTTTATTTATTCTCTAACCTATATTCATTCCATTTACATTCCATATACATGTATTGTTTTATTTTTTCATTCCATTGTAAAAAATAACATTCATTTATTATGTAAAAAAATAAAACAAACAAAATGTATTAAGTGAATTATGAATAGTGGGTGATGGACTACAACAGTTATCAAGAGAGATGAACTTGGTTAGACATTATGGTGCACTAGGAAATAAATTTTATATTTTTCATTTCCCTACAATAGGCATATGAAAATAGGTTACCATTATTGGGGAGAAAAGAGCTATTTATATCATTATTTTTTACATTTCGATAATAATTCCTTTTATTAAAAAATTAAAATAATTTCTTAACCAACCCTTAGATATGGAATATTCTATTGATTTATTTTCTATATAATTGACATATTTTTATAAATAAAATAATGGAGATCATTTATTTCATAAAATTATTATAGGCCATAGATAGGATTTAAAACAACAATGTTTTGAATCCATATCAAAGAAACTCATTGAGTTATCAAGATACATAACAGTGCTACATTAATAAGCAGTTAAGAAATAAAAAAAATATAACACATTTCTTCCAAATTTGTTAACTTGTTAAAGGATATTAGAGTATTTATAGGAGACAATTCAAAATACAAAAATTTTAGGAAATTTATTGACACCTTCCATGAAGTGTTAGAGGAGAGAGGTAATAAATATTTCATTACTGATATACTTATCGAAGATCAATAAGACATGGATGAATTTTGGAGTAAATATGTATGTATTTAAAATAAATATGATCTCCCCATATTTAAATTAGAATAATCAACCCCAATGTATCTCTATCTTGATTTATAATAATAAGAAACCGTCCCTGTTATAGGGTTAGGAGAAATATCTAATAAACCTCATACATACCATAATCTACTACCACTAAAATCAAATTATGGTTTTTTGTTAAATAATAAATTAATATAGAACCAACATAGGGATATGGTCATATCCTAAATATATTCTCATCTAAATTTGTTGAAATAAAATTTATTAACACCTCTCATTATTTTTAGTTTTAATAATCGGATAAATCTTGTTTTTTTACCTAGATAATGATGATAAGAAATGTGATCTTTACAAGGAAAAAATAAATCCCACTTTACATACTGAAATTTTATTGATAGAATTCATAGTGGAATTTCCTGTGGAAATTGAGATATGATATAATTACATTGAAGGGAAATCTGTTTGTATTAATTATTAGTTTTTTATTTTTTACAAATATAATAACACTATAAATTTCCATTTTATTATCCCATTGATTAAAAATAAATTAATCAATAAATAGATAATGATGTTTAGGTTGTTCAAGAGGTAACTAAATTAAATGAGGAATCATTATTTATCCAACCCCAAAATAAAATTGTATCTCACTTATAATGAGATAGATGGGGTTTATTCAATCTATGGGGTCATAAGAAATGAAAAGAAAGGAATGTAATCCCAATGGAAGAAATTTTTGAGGTTATAATCAACGAAACTCTCTCCACAAGCAGATTTGAGTTATTAGTTGGAACTACCCTTCTTGAGGTAGTCAAACGCCAAAGTCAACATTGGGGTTCAAACCAAGGTTTATAATTATATTCTTTTATTTTTATTTTCTTTTGAAAAAATTATATATCAACTTATTTATTATGAATTATATTTAATAAAATAATAGGAATTAAATAAATACCCATCCTTCTTTTCCTTCATAAATTTTAATAGAACATATTCTTGGATGAGTAGATATATTATGTAGGTCCATTATGATGATGACACAAGACAGACCATCCAAGAACATTAAAAGTGGAGAAAAAGAGATAAATAGATTCATTTTGAAATAGGAGTACACTTGTAAATTCCATATTCATTTATAGTTTCCATTATTTCTGTTTGAAAATAATTTTTGATCCTTGAAAAAAATAAAATGCCCACACATTGACTTTCTTCTTAACTTGAATAATCTAGGAGATATAATGGATTTCATAGCAATCCTGTGTTTTCAACAACTGTTTAGCTTGTGGATTCCTTGAATAACATCTTTTTAAATGAGTCACAATATATGAAAAATTCTCTTTCAAATATAATATCAGTATATTTTTCATGATAATTAAAAATTAAAGTGTGGGAGTGAACAAAATATAATAAAATTAGATACATTAAATTGAAAGGAATAAGTGTGTGTGTGTGTGTATTTGTATGGAGGGGACTGATATTTTTCATTGGGAATGTTTAATACTCATCCATTGTATTTAATTACTATACATATTAGAAAAAAATAAAGGTAAAAACTAATGGGTATGACTTGGGTGAATAAAATATCAAAATTACCAAAAATGAATATGACAACATATATTATTTGGTGGTGGATATTAGATTCATTACAGGAATAACATTAAAAAAAGAAAAAAAAGGTAAAATTAATAAAAATATTTTAATATTAGAGAAAATTTTAGATGGTGTACATTATTCAGTATTCTTTCATTATTTCATGAACTTTACTCTGATCAGGGTATTTGGGAGTATTCAATTTGAGAATAAAGAATTTTATTTAGATGTTACTTTTGAATATAATCCATTATGATTTTCAGGTGAAACTCCACTTTTTTCCTTAATGTTTCAAACAACATTTCCCACAAACTCAAAACCATAGAGTTGTGAGAACCTCAAATCAGATTCTCAGGATTATTTTATATATTTTTCTTTATAATTTATAGAATAGAGTTCCATTGAAAACGTAATAAAAGGAGTATCTGTATAATGTTTGAGCATAAATATATTTCAATTTTTAACTTGATTAATGAGAGAAGACATATTTGTGAGTTAATTTGAACTTGGTACGCTTAATAAAAATAAATTGAGAATATTATATAAAAGGAATGATAATATTTTTCATGTTTATGATGGGGAAAGAGTAAATTAATGGGGTTGACTAGTTTCTTTAAAAATTAAGTGTCTAAATTAATATAAAATTTCAAACTAGAGATATTTATTTTCTTATTGAAAATTGTTTGATATTATTACTTTGAAATTTAAATATGGATAACATCAATTCTATTTGAAATTTATTGATGAGATTCAATGCATAAGGAAAATAATGTTTTCTAGTGTGGCGGTGTTTAATGACCATAATTTGTATATTTTTTTAAAAAAATGTAATGATTAAGAATTTTTAATGAATATATATTAATTTTATTTTCATTTTTCGTCATTTAATTTTTTTTATAAAATTAAATTCTTAATGAAATTTATAATATTTTTTAAGATTTTTTTGGTTAATAAAATGTTATTGTTTATATTTGATTATCATTTACTAATTTCATAACATTTTTAGGAAAAAATACCAAAGACATGGCAATCCATTAACCCCCAATGAGTATCAAATAGCCAAATTTATGGTAAGATAACCAATATAGAGATGAGTTCCACCTTTGGGGTAGTATCATACATTATAAAACATCACAAAATCCATCTATTTGGAACCGAATTCCTACTTATATTGATGTAAATCCATTTGCCTAATTCAATCAATCTGATATCATTAGATTACCTCCACTACTATTGGCCTTGAAACCACTAACATCACCCACATAAAATACTTTTTGATTTTCTTCCACTGTTATCACCTATCTCAACCACCATAACCCAACCTCTATGTTTATTTACATTCTTCTACAACCAATATAAGAGCCCGATCCAATCCCAATTATCCATTTTCATGGTCCAGGATCATCATTGAACATTATGAATAGATCATATATGATGAAGAGAGAATGTTGGATGAGGAAATGAGATGTAAAATTACGTAGAGGTTGTATTTAGAGTCATATTGATGAGAAATGATTGATATGAGTAAATTATTAGATAATATTTAAAATTATGAAAACTATACCATGTTGGAGTTAAGCTATTGAGTAAATAAGTGTATTGGGTGAAAACACATGAGGATATATGATTTTTGTTAAAATGGTTCGATGTAGTGTGAAGAAGAAAGAAAAATTGTGTTTTCCTATTATAATGGTTAGGATGTCATAAAAGGATATGAAATTTAGTGTTTAAAATGTTAAAGCCTATAACATGGTATAAATTGTAAATATTATTTTAGAGGTTTATATGTTTTATAGGGTTTATGAACATAAGATTCAACAATGGTCCGGGACACCCACACCATACATGTGCTTGGTAAGGAGATCCAAGTAGGTGACATGTTATAAGCCATGTGGAATATAGTATTTATATAAAAATACAGATAAAGGGAGTTTAAATTGTGATATGGATTAATTTTTGAAGTGCATTGTGTTGCATTTGTTGTCAATGAGGCATGAAGTTGTCTTGGAATGAATGGAAGTCAGGGAATGTCAAGATGTGAATGACAAAGGTTGTGATGGTGTTGGTAGTGAAGGAGAATGGCCATGGTACTAAGAGGCATGTCACTTAGGAGATTCACTAAGTGGCATAGGAGATGTGGTTGAAACATTCTCTAGTAAAATCAGACGATTGATGAGCTGATCTTTAAGTTCATAGAACTTGTATCATGATGATACAATGTCACAACATTGTTTGAAGACCATGCATTGTACTGACAATGCATGAGGAGATGAAAGAAGATCCATCCACAACTTCTAAGTGGATGAAGTGGATTTAAAGAAGACCATGCACTATCACTTAGTGCATGAAAATGTGAAAAAGTTCCAATTGATCTCAAATTGGATCAATGAAGCACATTGAAGAAATCTTTGATTCAGGAGCATCGGTTGATGGAAGATCCTTCAAGAATTCCATTCTTAAATGATGATTATTTGTTGAATAAAGAATGGAGGAATTCTAATGAAGAAGAAAGGAATGATCTTGAAGAAGAAGAAAAATAATGAGGAAGATGGAAGAAGTGGCACTTGGCACTTGGCACTTGGCAGGTTTTACATAGAGGAGGACTTTGTTTTTTACAAAGTCTTATTGAAGACTTAGCCAAAAAAATATGGCCAACCCGTGAGCACCTTGTGGGTTCAACCCCAAGGCTCATGTGGGCCTAAGGCGCCACGCCCAAGGGGGAACCCATGGGGCGAGCTCAGGGAGGCAGGGGCGCACCCGCAGACACCACAGAGGCGCTGGGGCACGCCCGGAGGAGCGCAGGAGGCATAGTGGGCGCCAGTGGCGCGCCCGCAGGAGGCATAGTGGGCGCTAGGAGCGCGCCCGCAGGAAGCATAGTGGGCGCAGAGCGCGCCCGCAAAGAGAACCCGGTGCGGGGCGGCACCGGGAGGGGAGAAGTTCAACTGGCGAGTTGAAGGGAGCGGCTGAGTAATAAGCCGCGTGAAAACCGCTGAAGGATTCGATGTGGGACGCGCAAAAAATCCCGGGAGCAAATCTCCGCCGTCCGTCTCATCGCGCGCTTGATCTGCGCCGCACATCTGATCCGCGGCGCCGCGATCTAATCCAGGCCGCCCGATGTATCTCAAACGCCTGATCCGACGGCCGAGAGCTCGTCCTCTTCCCCGAGCTCGGCTGAGGCCTCCCCGAGCATTCCCGCAGCCGCCGCTGAACCAGGCAACTCCCGAAGATGGTTTTTGAGATTCCGGCCATCTCTCTCGAAGCTGAAGATACCCTCGTGCTCGTCTCTCCACACCGAACACGTCCATGCATAAAAAATGGTGTGCATGCAATGTATGGAAAATTTCGTTCGAGGCCGAGGCAAACGAAGTTGCCAAGGCATCAGGGTGTTCGTCCTTTGCATGGATTGGGTTTAAACAGAGGCTTTGCATGCATGGGATAGAAGAGGCGAAGGCCGTGCATGCGTTATAAATCGCATGCACGAGGAGAAGAGAAAATAAAAGATCCCGCGTGAAACAGAGGATAAAAAATCACGATTTGGAAATGTCTTTGAAGATCCGAAGATTTCGGGGATTCAAGATTTATCCCACGCGGAAGGCAGAGGCTCTCCTCGCCTATATAAACGAGGCCGAGGCTCCAAAGAAAGCTGCTGAGTTTTTGAAGAAGGAAGTCCCGTGAGAAGCACTATGTGCCTCACGAAGTCGAAGCCCTGCGCGCACACTTGCGCGGCAGTGAAGCCCGGAGCACCCCTTGCTCCGTTTGGTTCCTTTTGCGCATCCCTTGCGCGAAAGAAGAAAAGAGGAGGTCCCTGAGCGCTATCCTTTGCGCGACAAGAAGGAGTTTGGGCAGCACAAAGTTGTGCGCCCCCTCTGTGCACCGTGCCCTCTGCGCGGTAGCACTTGCGCGCCCGCAGTGCCTTGCACCCGAGGCTTGCGCACCCTAGAGGCCTTGTGCACTTGCACGCTGCCTTGTGCACCAAGTGTGCCTTGTGCTTTGTTGAAGAAGAGGAGGCCGCGGCTCATCAAGCACTTGCGCGCCTACTTTGAAGGTGGAAGAACCCGAGGTCTTGTGTGTGCATTTGAAGAAGAGGCCATAGCCTTTGGGGTGTGCAAAAGGATAAGGAGGTCCTAAACATTGGTGTGTGCAAAAAGAAAACAAGTGGCCGTTGCCCTTGTGTGTGTGCCCATATTGAAGAACACATCGTGTGTGTGCTAAGTGCAAAGAAGGGTAGTAGGTGTTCGGGTGTGTGTGCAAGAAGGGAAGAGAAGGCCGAGCCTTAGTGCCTTGTGTTCCAAATTGAAGAACACACTTTGTGTGTGGATTTGAGGAAGAGGCTGTAGCCCTTGCGTGTACAAAATGAAGAACCAAGTGTGTGCATAAGTGAAGTGCACACTTTGAAGAAGATTAAAAGAACAAGGAAGTGAGTGTGCTAAACAAGTGAAGGTCAAGTCTAAAGTGTGTGCAAAGTGAAACAAGTGTGTGCAAAAAGACAACAAGGACGAACCTTAGTGTGTGTGCAAAAGAAAGTGTGTACACACTAAGAAGAAGAGAAGACATCCACACTAAAGTATAACACACATTCTAGTGTGTAAGCAAATTGCATAAAGTGTGTGAAGTCTGAGAAGTAGGTGTGTGCTCAAAAGTGATTACACCCTTTGTGGGTCTACTGCACCAAGAAGAGGAAAGGGAAAGTGCATGCATGCATGCATGCACGTGCACACGTGAACAGTGCCAAATCAGTGGTGTGCATTTTGAGTTGTCCAAGACTTGAAGTTCTTGAAGAATTGAGAAGGCCATGCTATTAGTGCATGAGGGTGAAGAGCTTCCATGAACTCAGTGCATGAAGATGTTTTGAACTGAGACTGAGCCAGACTGAAGTTAAAGAGATTGGTTGTCTGAGTTTTCAGTAGATTGAGAAGATCCTGATCATCACAAGTGATCAGAGGTACAGAGCAAGGCCAGCAGTCTTTATCCCAGACTGCTGAAGATACTTGAAGACCTTAAAGTGAAGAAGAGCTACTCGTGCGACTCGAGGAGCCAAGAGAAGACCCTGTGGGACTCAGGGAGAAGAAGTCTTCAGTGGGATTCTGGAGCAGGCCAGTGGGACTCTGGTAACACTGTGGGACGCAGTATAAAGACCCTCCTGTGGGACTCAGGAGAGATACAGTGAGACTCTGTATCGACCATTGTAATTCTAACAAGTTATAATGGGAGAATCCATGCCGGGAGAGCATGGAAAGGATGCAGGCCTTTGGTGCCGAACCTTGTAAATCCTTGTGTCCTGTGCCTTTTCATTACTGCATTATCCGGGAAAGGTTGAGAGATACAAGAAGAGTGGATCGAGGCTTTAACCAGCCATAGAGGTTTAATTGATAAGAATCAATTAGTAAAAAGTTTTAAGGGATCACTGATTCACCCCCTCCCCCTCTCAGTGATTCACACTGATCTGGACACTTCAATTGGTATCAGAGCGAAGGTTACCTCTAAAAGATCCAAGAGAGTCTATATGGAGTGCAGATTTGAGGAAATGAAAGAACAACCTCAAATGGAGATATCTGCCAAGACTCTGAAAAACAGAATGAAGAAACAGGCAAAGAAGATGAGGAAGAAGGTTGCTGCAATCAGAGAAACTCCTTCTATGGAAAGAAATGTGAAAGTCACATCAGATGACAATTCCTTTTATCATTCTTCTGATGAAGCCTGCTCTAGTTGTGATGAAGATGGAAGAAACAATGATCTTCTAAATGCAATCAAATATCTTCAGAAGAGAGTCCCCAAGGAAGTTGCAATGTGTATAGCTACAGGCCTCCTTGATCTTCAAGAAGAAAAATTACAGCAAGAAGATGAAGCCAATTCTCTGGAAGTCCAATTGGCAAAAAGGGTTGGCATAACCAACACTCTCAGAAAGCTGGTAAATGCCAAAGATGAAACAGTATCTCTTTGCAATGAAAGATATGAAGACACTGCTGAAGAATTGCAAAGAAGCCTTTCTGAGAATGAATGTTTTAAAATAGTGGTGAAAGAAGTTTTCCATGCACTCAAAAAGCTGCACAAAGTGTCAATGGTTGTCAGAGATGCTCAACTAGAAGAAAAAGTCAAAAGGGTGAAGGAGCTGGACAATTCATTGCAAGAATTGAAGAAGGTGCATGAAGACCAGATGAAACAACTGGTGGAGAATTGGGAAGGAAAGCTAAGATTGGTTGAGGATGAGAAGAACTCCCTTAACATGAAATGCTTAGAACTAAAGGTGATATTGAAAAATCTGCAATCACCCAAAGCTGAATCCTCCCAGTCAGCTGAAAGAAGAAATGTTGCTACTCAAGTGAGCATTGAGCAGGATGATTCTAAAAGAAAGACATCCTCTAATAAAAAGGCAACAACTTCTAAAAGGAAGGTACCATCCATCCCATCTTGTACTAATGCTTCTAATAGTGTGTCCACAAAAAGTGCAGGATGGAAAAATAATTCCAAACAAGTATGGATGAAGAAAATGAAGAAGCAGAGTTCTCCTGAAGCAGCACAACAATTCAAGACAAGTACCCAACAATCAGAAGGACAGAAGAGGTCTAGATTTGTGGGTCAGTGTTGGTGTTGTAACAAGTATGGGCACTGTGCAAAGGATTGTTGGTACAATCCACTGAATGTCAAAGCACAAAGGAAGCCCATGCCAAGGGGGAGAAATCCAGAGGAAAAGAAGCAGCATCCACAGGTCCAGAGACATATGTTTACTGCAAATAGATTTGGATTACTTGACAACATCTGGGATGTTTGCAAAAGTGGTCAAAAAGATACATGTCAATCTCCAACTGTATCCAGAGCTAAAAAGAAGAGAAGATCACTGAACCTGGCTAAAAAGGAATCCTTGGGAAGCAAGAAGAAAGTTGAAAATGCTCCCAAGAAGGTTTTGAAAGAGGAAAAGAAGACCTTGGAGTCTAAATCCAAGAAGGGTGATGCATCCAGAAGGACCACCAAGAAATGCTTCTACTGTGGAAAGAAAGGACACACCATGGATCTTTGTGAACAAGCCATGGAACTGAATAGAAGCAGACTGAACTCAAAAAGACAATCAATCCAGAAGAAGAAGGGATTGATTGAAAACAAGTTGCCTAAGAAAGGTAGCTTGACAGTATCAAAGGAACCATGTGAAACTTCCAGAACTGGGGCCACTCTTCCAAATGATATACTTGTCATATGGCCACATCAGTTGCAACTTGCCAAAGATCTACAAAGAGCTGAAGATGAAGTTCTGGCAATTGCTAAGGCAAAAGGGAAGAAGAATATTTCACATGAAGATGTATTGAGATCCACACCAGCACAATCATCAATGAAGATCAAATGTGCAAGTGTGAAGACTGGTGAAAATGGGACATCTCGGTTGAGAGAATCTTCTCAACCTTGTTGTTCACATTGATGAACCAAGGAGGTTCCATCTTATTCCCTTATACTATTGGTATTTACATGTGCTGACATTGCAGGGAATTGAAGATGATGATCATTCTCAGCTGGAGGATGGTTTGGACAGAATGGAGTGCACCCCTTGAGGGGGAGCCAATCTGGAGAAGATGGGATTCTGATATTTAATTCCATCTTGAGAAAAGCTGAAGGTATTCCAATCATACTTTCATCCCTTGTTTCTTAATTGAGTTTATCATGACAATTAAGGGGGAGTATTGATTGAAGACAAATGGATGAAAGGGGGAGCTTTATCTTTGCACTGAACTTTCTAATGTGTTTGGTGAAGTATGTGCAGGATTTAGCAAATTCATTGTTATATCTGAAAAATTTTCAAACCCCTGAAGCATGATCTCACATGTATAGTGAATGGTGGACAGCATTGAGTACCTTGGTTACATCACTCTTGTTTTCTACACCGGGTTAGCCCAAGTAGACTTAGAGTTGATCTACTAAAGGTTCTTTGCTAAAGAAGAACATGTGACATCATCCCTCTCTCAGTGTTTTTTTTCAAGAAAATACTTTTCAAAGGGAGGAAGAGATTTTTGAAAGAGACCCACACCACACCTTTGCATTTGATTGCCAATAAGGGGGAGAAAAGATTGGGCACACATATTGACCCATTCATATGTGCTAAAGGAGTGTATTGACAACAAATACAAAGGGGGAGATTGAAGTGCATTGTGTTGCATTTGTTGTCAATGAGGCATGAAGTTGTCTTGGAATGAATGGAAGTCAGGGAATGTCAAGATGTGAATGACAAAGGTTGTGATGGTGTTGGTGGTGAAGGAGAATGGCCATGGTACTAAGAGGCATGTCACTTAGGAGATTCACTAAGTGGCATAGGAGATGTGGTTGAAACATTCTCTAGTAAAATCAGACGATTGATGAGCTGATCTTTAAGTTCATAGAACTTGTATCATGATGATACAATGTCACAACATTGTTTGAAGACCATGCATTGTACTGACAATGCATGAGGAGATGAAAGAAGATCCATCCACAACTTCTAAGTGGATGAAGTGGATTTAAAGAAGACCATGCACTATCACTTAGTGCATGAAAATGTGAAAAAGTTCCAATTGATCTCAAATTGGATCAATGAAGCACATTGAAGAAATCTTTGATTCAGGAGCATCAGTTGATGGAAGATCCTTCAAGAATTCCATTCTTAAATGATGATTATTTGTTGAATAAAGAATGGAGGAATTCTAATGAAGAAGAAAGGAATGATCTTGAAGAAGAAGAAAAATAATGAGGAAGATGGAAGAAGTGGCACTTGGAACTTGGCACTTGGCACGTTTTACATAGAGGAGGACTTTGTTTTTTACAAAGTCTTATTGAAGACTTAGCCAAAAAAATATGGCCAACCCGTGAGCACCTTGTGGGTTCAACCCCAAGGCTCATGTGGGCCTAAGGCGCCACGCCCAAGGGGGAACCCATGGGGCGAGCTCAGGGCGGCAGGGGCGCACCCGCAGACACCACAGAGGCGCTGAGGCACGCCCGGAGGAGCGCAGGAGGCATAGTGGGCGCTAGTGGCGCGCCCGCAGGAGGCATAGTGGGCGCTAGGAGCGCGCCCGCAGGAAGCATAGTGGGCGCAGAGCGCGCCCGCAAAGAGAACCCGGTGCGGGGCGGCACCGGGAGGGGAGAAGTTCAACTGGCGAGTTGAAGGGAGCGGCTGAGTAATAAGCCGCGTGAAAACCGCTGAAGGATTCGATGTGGGACGCGCAAAAAATCCCAGGAGCAAATCTCCGCCGTCCGTCTCATCGCGCGCTTGATCTGCGCCGCACATCTGATCCGCGACGCCGCGATCTAATCCAGGCCGCCCGATGTATCTCAAACGCCTGATCCGACGGCCGAGAGCTCGTCCTCTTCCCCGAGCTCGGCTGAGGCCTCCCCGAGCATTCCCGCAGCCGCCGCTGAACCAGGCAACTCCCGAAGATGGTTTTTGAGATTCCGGCCATCTCTCTCGAAGCCGAAGATACCCTCGAGCTCGTCTCTCCACACCGAACACGTCCATGCATAAAAAATGGTGTGCATGCAATGTATGGAAAATTTCGTTCGAGGCCGAGGCAAACGAAGTTGCCAAGGCATCAGGGTGTTCGTCCTTTGCATGGATTGGGTTTAAACAGAGGCTTTGCATGCATGGGATAGAAGAGGCGAAGGCCGTGCATGCGTTATAAATCGCATGCACGAGGAGAAGAGAAAATAAAAGATCCCGCGTGAAACAGAGGATAAAAAATCACGATTTGGAAATGTCTTTGAAGATCCGAAGATTTCGGGGATTCAAGATTTATCCCACGCGGAAGGCAGAGGCTCTCCTCGCCTATATAAACGAGGCCGAGGCTCCAAAGAAAGCTGCTGAGTTTTTGAAGAAGGAAGTCCCGTGAGAAGCACTCTGTGCCTCACGAAGTCGAAGCCCTGTGCGCACACTTGCGTGGAAGTGAAGCCCGGAGCACCCCTTGCTCCGTTTGGTTCCTTTTGCGCATCCCTTGCGCGAAAGAAGAAAAGAGGAGGTCCCTGAGCGCTATCCTTTGCGCGACAAGAAGGAGTTTGGGCAGCACAAAGTTGTGCGCCCCCTCTGTGCACCGTGCCCTCTGCGCGGTAGCACTTGCGCGCCCGCAGTGCCTTGCACCCGAGGCTTGCGCACCCTAGAGGCCTGGTGCACTTGCACGCTGCCTTGTGCACCAAGTGTGCCTTGTGCTTTGTTGAAGAAGAGGAGGCCGCGGCTCATCAAGCACTTGCGCGCCTACTTTGAAGGTGGAAGAACCCGAGGTCTTGTGTGTGCATTTGAAGAAGAGGCCATAGCCTTTGGGGTGTGCAAAAGGAGAAGGAGGTCCTAAACATTGGTGTGTGCAAAAAGAAAACAAGTGGCCGTTGCCCTTGTGTGTGTGCCCATATTGAAGAACACATCGTGTGTGTGCTAAGTGCAAAGAAGGGTAGTAGGTGTTCGGGTGTGTGTGCAAGAAGGGAAGAGATGGCCGAGCCTTAGTGCCTTGTGTGCCAAATTGAAGAACACACTTTGTGTGTGGATTTGAAGAAGAGGCTGTAGCCCTTGTGTGTACAAAATGAAGAACCAAGTGTGTGCATAAGTGAAGTGCACACTTTGAAGAATATTAAAAGAACAAGGAAGTGAGTGTGCTAAACAAGTGAAGGTCAAGTCTAAAGTGTGTGCAAAGTGAAACAAGTGTGTGAAAAAAGACAACAAGGCCGAACCTTAGTGTGTGTGCAAAAGAAAGTGTGTACACACTAAGAAGAAGAGAAGACATCCACACTAAAGTATAACACACATTCTAGTGTGTAAGCAAATTGCATAAAGTGTGTGAAGTCTGAGAAGTAGGTGTGTGCTCAAAAGTGATTACACCCTTTGTGGGTCTACTGCACCAAGAAGAGGAAAGGGAAAGTGCATGCATGCATGCATGCACGTGCACACGTGAACAGTGCCAAATCAGTGGTGTGCATTTTGAGTTGTCCAAGACTTGAAGTTCTTGAAGAATTGAGAAGGCCATGCTATTAGTGCATGAGGATGAAGAGCTGCCATGCACTCAGTGCATGAAGATGTTTTGAACTGAGACTGAGCCAGACTGAAGTTAAAGAGATTGGTTGTCTGAGTTTTCAGTAGATTGAGAAGATCCTGATCATCACAAGTGATCAGAGGTACAGAGCAAGGCCAGCAGTCTTTATCCCAGACTGCTGAAGATACTTGATGACCTTAAAGTGAAGAAGAGCTACTCGTGCGACTCGAGGAGCCAAGAGAAGACCCTGTGGGACTCAGGGAGAAGAAGTCTTCAGTGGGATTCTGGAGCAGGCCAGTGGGACTCTGGTAACACTGTGGGACGCAGTATAAAGACCCTCCTGTGGGACTCAGGAGAGATACAGTGAGACTCTGTATCGACCATTGTAATTCTAACAAGTTATAATGGGAGAATCCATGCTGGGAGAGCATGGCAAGGATGTAGGCCTTTGGTGCCGAACCTTGTAAATCCTTGTGTCCTGTGCCTTTTCATTACTGCATTATCCGGGAAAGGTTGAGAGATACAAGAAGAGTGGATCGAGGCTTTAACCAGCCATAGAGGTTTAATTGATAAGAATCAATTAGTAAAAAGTTTTAAGGGATCACTGATTCACCCCCTCCCCCTCTCAGTGATTCACACTGATCTGGGCACTTCAATTTTAATATATTAAAATAAAAGTATGCTAAAGACCTAATAGTGTTAGATATAATTAAAATGGTGTTCCTATCATTGAATAAAAAGAGAGAATGTTGAAAAATTTAAATGTGAGAAAATGTTCTAAAATTTGAAGAAGATATTTATAGATTCAAAGGGAAAACCATGGAATATTTATTTTTACTATACATATAGTCCATGATTATGTTCTAGAAGCACCCATTTGAGAATAGTATAGGCTATTATTTTAGTATTGTTGCTACTATAGTTCAGGTTTTCTATTTCATGTAACTCATATACATATTTTAATAAAATTTATTCTCTACCAGTCTCTCATAATCCTCACTATTATCTCTTGTACTCATGATCATGAATATCATACAAGAAGATCATCCTTGGGGAGTAATTTAGTTTTTAATCCCATGTTTATGTTTATTATATTCATTATGATATTTGATGGATGATCTATGATTAGTGTAATCCTCATTATGGTCATATATGGGTTTATTTCATCTTATAAAAATATTATATCTCAATCAATGAGGTTGATATGTGATGTGCTTAGTAATATTTGACTAAAAATTATTTTCACAACCAAGGAAGAATAATTTTTTGACATATACAATTATGTGTGTTTATTAGATAAATATTGAACGCAATAATGAAGGTTCTCTCTCAATGACTCTCTCGGGAGAATTTTCATCATTATATAAAATAAATTCATTATTTTTTAATTATATATATATATATATATTTAGTTTTAGTTCTACACTACATAATAAAAAACCAATTTTCAGTTCTTCAATAAAATTAAAAAAACAGAAAATATATTAATTTAATTGGGAATAATGGTCGATTGATTGTAAAGTTACTCAAGAGATACAACCATGGTCAGAAAATATGTTGTATAAGAAGATAAATTGTAGCCTGTTACACAATGAAATGATATGAGTGTTAGTGACTTCCATTAAACTAACCCAGTCAACATTGGAATAAAACAAGAGTCCATCAAAATCATCAAAAAATCTTCCAATAACATTAAAATAGTGTCATGGAAACCAAATTGATATATTTACCACCAATATTTCTTTAAAAACTAAAAATAGATTATTATAAAAGTATATAAAATTTCCATTACTAGTGTTGTTTCAATATATAATTAAAAATAAAAGATGTTACCTTACTAAAATTAAGGTTCCAATCATGAATATCTACATATATATAAATGTTGATATAGAGAAACTCGTTTGATTTTTATAATGTAATGACCAATATGTATCCTTATGTTTTCTTAATAAATTAAAAAAAACCAACATTCCCCACATAGATTTATTACACATAGACTATAAAAAATTCACATCCTATAAAAAAACATAACCAAGTAATGGATCTTAAATCATATACGAGAAACCATAGACGACCACGTCCAGGAAACCAAAAGATTCTTTTAATGTACCAACTATGTCCTAATTCAGAATAATACTAAATTAGAATTGAGTAAAATAAATAATTTCATTCATGTATTTCATAATTCATGACTTATTTCATGAATCAAATAATCATTCTCCCCTTATACCAAACAAAATATCCCATGAACCTCACTTTAAAATTAATCATACTCCCTCAATTCCAAAAAAATGAGAACTATATATTATTAAAACTAACAACCCATGAATGACCTTGTAATAGCAATGGCCACTTCCTTTACCCATGAACACTATAAAATTATCTATAGTGGGATGAGTTTCCATTCTATGGTACCAACACCTAAAAACTCAATCTACCTAAGGGTCTAAAACCAACTCAGAAACTCACATCAAAACTAACTATATCATTAGAAACACTATCCAAATACTAACATAGGGGATCAACGATCATAAAAAATGATTACATTCCCACATGAACAACTTGAGGATATCAATTAATATTTAATATTCAAAAATATAACTATCAATATCATTGGAATTAATTTCCTATACCAACCATGCTTGGGGAATCTTCAATCCAGAACTGCCAATAATGGGGCCTTCTTCTAATATTATCACAACTACAAGAACTATATCAGAACATGATAACATGAAAAAAAATTGTTAGTATAAATTAATTAATATTCTAACAATATTTTTTGAATAAAATACTTAATAAATTTCAATTTATGATTTAATAAATTGAATCCCATTTTGAAAAATTCATTTTCAATACTTTTCGTTATCAAAAAACATTCTCCAAATGAATTTTATAAACACATTTTCTTTTTTAAAATATTTTAAAAATCACAAGATATAATTATATTGTTCTAATATCCATCCATATAAAATATTATATGTTAACACGCATATTTGTCTCCTCTCATTATAATAGTAAAATAATATATAATAACCTCAACCTAGGACATTTAACTTAGATTGGAATCTCAATCATAATATACCATAGTAATGAAAAATAATCCTAAGATTTTGTAAAATGGTATTCCACTATAATAGTGATTTAAATGGATAATAACGGTTTACATATAATGAATTAATTGGGGTTATATCTAAATACCATATCCCCAAATAGTTCATCAATGAGAAAAATTCTCTAACACTATTTTTGAAAGCCTCGTCCCGTGAACCCAACCGTGAGCCCTAGATAGGATAACCACATGGCATCATATGTGACTAAACATAAAATATATTCTACTATGTAGTTATGATACTCAATAATTAATTGTAACCCACATCACATTCCTATCCCACAGGTCACAACCTTAACTCCATAAAACCCCATCATGAGGAAACTAGGGATGGAAATATATTACATGTCGTAAAAAGACCCATTTATTAACATAACTTCATTAATAATTTTTTATTTAATGGTTTCATAATATAATACCAAATTATTTTTATTACTATTGTTACTTTTAAATTTGGTAAATATTATAATAATATAAAATAAGTGGTAAAAAATTATTTAAAATCTAAACATTGACCTTAAAATTCAATTACTCCTCAAAACCTGCATAGGAAAACCTTGAGATGTAATTTCAAAAATATTAGGCTGATATTAATAATATATTGGGAGAAACATGGGAGGGTACTATAGAGGGTATGTTAGAGTAAATTCATGTTGGAATGGTTTTTAGAAAAGTGTACAGAGAGCTTTTGTGTATTTTTATAGAAAAAGGGTTGAGAATTATTTTTTTATTTCCAAACATAGTATTTTCACCCTATGTGATAAATTAATACAAAAAACATATAATGGTTGGTACCCATGTTTTCTACCAATGTGTATTGAGATTCATTAATTTATATGTTTATGAACTTAACTCATTAATATAACACCCATGGTGATGTGGAAGTAAGTCCTGTTTATAACGAAATGATTTTAAAACCATAAAAATATAATATAGGTTTATGAGGATTCATTAAGGGTTTATAAAATTAATAAAATACTTTAATATATATTATTTAAATAGGAAAAATAATTTTGTTCTTGGATATAATATATAGTATCTACTACATAACATTTTTGGGTTTTTTGAAGTCATAATATGTACCATATCTTTATAACATATTTAATTTTTACCAAAACATTTATCTGTCTTAGAAAATTATGAAAACTTTACCATTGGATAACTTCAAAATTTTCATTTCAAAAATAGTTTTTATTATATCATTATAACTCTATAAATGTGAAAATTGGAACTTTTTAATCAAAAATATTCATTTACTAAAAATACAGAGTTTTATGACGGTAACTATTTCTGACTAGAATTGAATGTAAATTTGACTTCAAAAAATTATTCAATAATTTATATTAAAATAAATGTTATTTAATAATATTAATTTATTAAAATAAAAACTATTTAAAAAATTCATGAAATCAAATAAACTGTGTCTTAATTGAACAATATATTTCAAAAAATAGAATTTTTATATCATTGTATAAAAATCAGATTGTTAGCAAACATATTAATTAATGTTTATAAATTAATAATAAAAAATTAAATACAATAATTGTTTTATTAAAAAATATAATAAATAATAACGTTTGGTTTTAGATACATTTCCACTTATTACTCCATCGTATAACTTAATGGTAAGGTATGCAAAGGTGAGACTTTGTTACGGGTGTTCGGTTAACAGGGTTTGAGTAGTGATCCATGTAAACTTTTACTTCACCTATAAATATTTTTTATCATGATTTAGTTGGTGAATCATATCTTTGTAATGGTCAATGGAAAATCCTAGCAATTACATCTCCATTAGATGCTCTACTAAACATGCTTAATAGGGTATTCTCCTTCTGGTCGAGTCCATTGCTTCTTCCATCATTATCAATTAGAATTTTTAGAATGCCATAATATATACTAAACATAATAGTCATTGTACATTAAAAATATTACCAATAATTGTGATGTTTAAGTGTCTTTTAAATATGATAGTATGTAAGAGAAAATTTTCCAAACCAACTAATCTAGTGCTCTTTTCTCCTATAAAATCATTACTTATGAAGGAATTTATCTATTTGAATAAGGGAATTAAACTTTCAAAACATCATGTCATTAAATTATTCTCCTTTCTAAAATTCCACCCTTAGAATATTATTTTATTAAAAAATGAATAATGTTATTTATATATTATAATCTCTTTTTGTTCCCATGTCACTTCCTCAAACATGTTTCTCTACCAAAAAATATTGTCCTTGTGATCTGTCTTATTTGGAAGGGATATTTATATATCATCTAACATCCTTATCAGCTACTCCTTATATGAAAGATAATTTTCAATGGTACCACATTTGGATTTATTACATGTGATGCGTTTGGTATTGAGTTCTATAAGATGGATACATGGATCACATTGTGCTTGTAAATATGACACTTCTCCAATAAAATTTTGTTATCTCAAAGGGTATAATGTATCTTTGACAAAGATTTACCTTCTTACCAATCCTCAATAATTTATTCCATGGAGATATATGAAGAACCCCTTATCTCTGAAAAAAAACATCATGTATCATCAATGATTATCTTTAAACATATTTATTTTATGTATTTTTTATTTCATTTGGCATTGAATGGTTTGTACCTTTTTTGATATATCTTAGATAAAGTGAGGTTTCTTAAGATTCCACTGTCTAAATTCATCTCAACATGTTATGGTTTGAAACCTCTTCCCATATTGAATCCCATAATGTGGATAATGAATACTGTAATATAAACTATTTTTTATGTTAAATCAAATTTAGGGGATGGTTTTTATACACACAACCTTGTAAGTCCATTAAACCAGATATATCGATATCCTCTATAGTTTTAATAGTCCATTCAAATTGACCACCCATCTAAGGGTGAAAAGCAGTACTAAAACTCAGTTCAATGTACAATTATTACTAAATACCACTCTATAAGCTCTATGAAATCTCAAATATTCCTCAGATAAAATGGAGGATTTCACTCTATATATTCTCACCACATTATTTTGTATATCTAAGTGATTTATTCTATGGATAAATCTTAAATTATAGAAATGAAATGTGCTAAATTTGCCTGATTCTATACAACTACCCATTTGTAATTATTACCTTTAGATTTCATATAGTGTCAGATGAAAATATCCATGGTTATGTTTATTCATTATAATGATGGTATGGGAAATTGTTAAATCATACCCATAGACATCTATCTTTCTACCTTTTCTGGTTGGCATACCCAATATTGAGATACATATTCAGGGATCCCCATATTTATGTTATACCTCCAGATTTTTTGTTATATATATATATTTATATATATATTATTTATGGTTTTTGGGATGAATTGAGAAAGACAAGCTATGCACACAATCAATAAGTTCACTATTTAGTTTCGGTTTTTATGGGACATACATTTGAGTTAGAACCCCAATAAATATATTTTTAGAAATATTGAACCCTAGAATATTTAATACTTTTTTGTAGCACATAATATTATTTTTTATGTATACTTAATCCTCTGAATAATAGATGGCTATGTAGTTATTTGAGTAAGGTAATATTAACTTCCTTTTACATTACAATTTAATTATTTTATTTTAAAGAATATTGGAACCCATATAATTATCATATTGGATTGGGTTGTGGGATTAGTCTTATATAGAGAATCTACCACATTGTTCACAATCACAGGATGTTAATGGATTCAATACTCATAATCCTTGATCAAATCTAGACACCTTCACTGGAATATGTCTATCTCCTTTTCTGTGAATATATATTTGAGGCTTTTATGATCTATATATATGTCAAACTACTCCACATGTACCTTTTAGTTGAAAAACATGATATAGGATTGGAGTTTTATTAGAGAATTACATTCATGAATCACATTAGTGGGTTACTAACAAAAATAATATCTATCTATGTTACCTTACATTCCAAACAAAAATAATTTCCTTTAAAATTCAAGGGAGCTTGTTTATATACTTTTGACTAGTGGGATATTAGAATTTATTGACCCTTGATTATTCCCCACCATACTTCAATAATTACACTCCAATATCGACTTAATGAATCTAAACCTATGATACCCTTGAGGTTCACTAATATTTATTTTTTCATTGAGAAATCACTAGATATATTACCCATATCTATGAATTTATTGAATTCTCATATATTTATTTTGACTGAAGTTTATCCCACTGAAGAAGTAGCCAACATTAATTTGGGGTTTATTACAATGTCAAAGGTGTATTGTGAATGTATTGTGAGGTTATCCATGAATTCAATGATGGATTTCAATCCTTTTCCCAAAGGTTAAAAAAATACTTATTTATTTTTAGTCAAAGAGTTCAATGAAAATATTTATAGAATTTTGTTTCTATAATTATTTCCACTCATTCAATTCAATTTCTTCCTCAGGCATAATATTTTTTATCATTGTTTACAATTAACTATATTAACCCTCTATAAGATAATTTTCCAGTACAGCCCTATCATACTAATATCATTGAAGGGTGTTAAAGATATTTTCAGTTGATTTAATCCATTTTTTCATTGATAACGTATTGAAAGATCCACTGAATGTCAGTGGCCGTTTTCACTTAAAGGTCTCAATTAAAACATTTCCTTTCTTAAGGGGATGTAGGATTTCCCAAAAATTCCATTTTATATTAAAAAATTTTGTTTTATGAGAAAGTAATTCTATGATGTTCTCAATTCCATATCACATAGTCTTTTTCATCTAATTTGGGCACTCATAACATTAGCCCTCAATTATTTTTTAACCCAGTGATTCGAATTTCCATCCATTGATTAACATAAATGAAAAAATTAGGGATTATAATTTCTAAAATAATAAAAATTTAAATAGAAACCAGGAATATCAATGTGATAACTCAGAAATGAAATATATTATTTAAACTATGAATTTATAGCATTCAATATATGTTATCCATTATATATTTACTAACATTAAATATTATAGGAATTCTTGTACCCATAAGAGAGTTTCTTATGGAGATTGTAAATATTCAGTATAATATCCCCTGAAAGAGTTAAACTAGGTTTGTAGCAAGCCCTATATCATTTCCCAAGTGTTGATTCCATCAATCCCTGCATTTCCTTGTTGGGGTCATTAAACCTATGTACAAGTGTGTTAGATCCACATACACTTGTAGTATCTAGAAATGGATTCATATCATTATAAAACACTCAATATATAGTTTAAAATAATTTCTGAATGTTTCCTATGTTCAGTATTATCTTTAATAATTTCAGTATGGGGTTTAATCCAAATAACCCAAAATTAATATACTTTACACTAATACCAATGATGAAAACCCATTTCTTAACACACCTTAATTCATGATTTATAACAAAAAGTTACACATAATAAAATCCCATAATATTTTGTTACCTAGTGTATTTGTAACATTATGTAAATTAAATTATAACATGATATGTAGGTAAAAAATATTATTTAAAAAAAACAAAAATATATTAAAATTTCATTTATCTATTAAAACTACATTGTAAAACCTTTATAGGGAACTTATAATATATTTAGATAAACTTTATAATTTTGTGGGGTAACCATGGCAGGGATATATTGAGGGAAAAACAAAGTAACATAATCATACAAGTGATTTAATGAATAGTAATGGGTATTTGGGTGGGTATTTATATTGAAAGTGATATTAATTAATTATTAATTTATAAATATTTCTTTAGACTCTATGATAAATTAATCCCAAACCCAAATAGTAAATTGGTTTTTTCCTATATTTTCAACCAAAGTGGTGTGGTTTTATTAAATTTATGAGGATAAGGGTAACAACCCAAGAATTTATAGTTATTTTCAAATAAATTTTTCTTTTTTTTATATTTTCCATTGCACACAACACCTATTTTTGATTGAATTACATGCAACAAAAAGTTTCTCTTGCATCACACAGAACACCAAGTTTAAGAAAAATATGACGTACAATTAAATGATTATTATTTAATATGATAGGTATCTCATAGAAATTTTAATTGAACATTTTACTCCTTTTAGAAAATTTATTAAGTTATATTATTATATCTATTCTGAACAATTAATTAGAAAATAAAATAAATACATTTCAGAAACAAAAGAATTTTTTTAAAAAATTATTTTTAATTTAAACAATATTGTATTATGAAAATGAAATTAAATAAATAAATTTGGGTCAATGGTTTTAATGCAATTTATATATTATATATTCATTTAATTTTTTTAACCTTCGTATCATGTGTTTTGTGGACATGATATTACAGTAAAAGCATTTTTTCCTCAAAAATATTATTTTTTATAAAAAGGAACTATTTTATATTTTAGAAAAAATAAATTTAATTTACACAAATATTATAAAATTAATTTCAAAAAAATTGAAATCATTCTTCAAATCAAAATTTATAAATTAAATTATGGTGAATTTTTAATAATTTTACTAGAAGATAAATTCTTCAATGAATAGTTAGACATATTGGTTATTATTAAGAATTATAATTTATATTAAGGAAATTAAATCATTATAATTTTTTTAAATAAAGTTATAAAAGTAAAATAAGATTAATTAAATATCTATTACACTAATTTATTTCATTTAAACGAAATTAATATCAATTTTTTTTATTAAAACTTTTTAAACTTTTTGACATTTTCTATTTAAAAAAAGTATATCACATCATGTATGTGAGTTTAAAATTAAATAATAAATTTCTAATTATGTTAAGGGAATTTTTAATTATATATTAAATTTTAATTGTCATATTATTATATATATTTTAATCGTTTAAACATAATTTTTGACTATTATGAATTGTAAATTAAGTAAAAAAATATTTTTTTTGGTTAAGGTAAAAATGTATTTACCACGGGATTAAAATAAATTGATAATGGTTAAAAATGATCAAATACTTATCAAAAATGATATTTCTAGACTAATTTAGACCTTATATCTTCTTGGATATTAAATATCCCATTTTAGATCTTCATGGCATCTGAAAAATGTTGGCACAGTATTTTCTTTTGAAAATTTACAACTGTGTCACTCACCTCACTAATAAAGAGATACCCCTATCATATTCTCTTCACAATTCAAAAACCATTTCGATCATAAAATATGTGACCAAATAAATTCCTTAATATATTCTTATAATCCTTGTTATGATAATAAAACCATCGTTGGATGGTTTTTATCTAAACCAATGGAGGTTTCCCGACGACGAGGAAACGTCCTTCAATGAGAATATTTATTTTAATCCTATATCAAACTACTTAGATTATTATTAAACCATGATGATATAATAAAATCACAGTCTTATATATAATTATCTGTTGTTATTTTATGTTAATTAAATACATCTATATCCTCTTCCCATAAATTTAAATGATAATGTCACTCATGTGTATGGTGGACTATAACCCCATGAATTGGTGTGCAATGTTTTCCATAAAATTCTCTCCCAATTAGGTGTAATAATTGATATTAGATATAGATATATATTTATATATTACTTTTAGTATACCTAAAATTATTTCTATATATTATAATATATACATTTTTATTTTCCAATCCATATAGAATACAATTACATCATTCGTGTGCATGGAAGACTACCGCCTAACGAAGCAATATGACCCATTTTTCACATATTATTATCATGGAATGTAATAAGAGACTAATTTACGGAGTATATGTTATATATATATATATATATATATATATGATTAATATATGATTATATAATGTGAATATATTATTTACCTTTTTTTATCCACTGAGGACCTAGAATCAACGTTCATCCATTTATAAAATTACTATCTCCGTGAACGGAGTATTTAATTTTATATCTCTAACATTTATGGATTTATATAAACAAATAAATATAATATTTCTATAATTTTTTAAAATTATCAAGACTATATAATTAGTGTTATGTTAATAGTAACAAAAATTTAAAATAAAAACATACTTGAAAAATAAAGAAATTATTTTTCAAGAGACAAATTTAACAATGAATTTTTAATATATAGGTAATAAAATGTCATAAGAAGTAATATTTGGTGTGGTATTGTAATGACCTTCCAATTATCATTGGATTTAGAGTGCAAAAAGTCATTAATAGGCTTTAAGAAACATCCCCAAGATGCCAAAGGCTAGAAATAAATGCCGATGGGTCTCAAGAATAAGTGGGGGATGATTTACCTATTAAGAAATAAACCCATCCAATAATAATTCACTATATGATGCATGAACAAATGAAATACCAACCAAAAACTTCATTTATGTTAAACCACATCAGCGTACATAACAACAGAATACCAAACCAAACATCAAAATATACAGCGGAAGGACAACACAAGACTCTCAAAAGACACCACGACTCAGTGGTCCATAATCTCCAAGCTCCAAAGCATCTCTCAAACATCACCATGAGCCATTAGTAATGAAATGATTTTCCATTACCTATGTCTCCGAATACAAAATCTGCAAAAGAACCAAAGTTCCAAAGCAGGGGTGAGTATTCAACTCATTAATTTTTCCCCAATGACTTCCCTACTCACGCCACTAGGATAAAAAAGTTAGCCACATTTATATAAAAACAGTTTATATAAAAAACATTCACCATAGAATTTTATAACTAAATATAATTTTTTTTTCCAAAACCATCCATTCTCAAAAGCATCAAAGTGCAATTTAAACCGGCTTTTCCAACACGTTAATTTTTTAGAAAAATGGCCAACCAAATTTCCAAACTATTTCACAAACATCCCATTTTGGTATACCCAACCATTTCACAAACCCATGAAATAAACCATATATGCTTCGTTATGATTGTTCCATAATCATGGGCGGTCTCTCATCGATATACAAAGTCGTCACTAGGTAATTATTTCCAGTGTGCCATGACACCTTTGGCACCGAGCACAAGGTCATATTTCAACCAAGCCTCGTACTTAAAAGTCATATGTGTCGTTAAACATTTGGCACTGAGCACAAGGACCTATTACAACCAAGCCTCGTATATACAACATGAACACACACACCACACATTACCAACAATCATTAAAAAACCATCCTTTCAATAAAACACCTTTTATTGAAAACCTTTTTCCATCAAAACCATGTGTGTTCAGCCAATTCAAACTGTAACATCCCAAGTAAGTATTGAATAATAGATATTTTTATCTATGTCTATTTGTGAATTATATAGTGTTTTAGAGGTTTAAAATGAGAATAAATACAATCTTAAGCATGTAATACACTAATATTTTTTAAAATACTGTTTTACTGCCTTTTGATGGCAAAACATTTTTAAATCAATGAGTAATCAGGTAGTTAAGGATAATAAAATAATATCATAATAATAACCAATGACCAAAAAATGTGTCTTAATGCTACTGTTTGTCTCATGACAGACAATGGGATTCCTTGTGCCAAACTTGGGGACCCCATGGAATCACCTTTGTGTGAAAGTGACTTTTTAACTTTTTATTTTTTATTTTTAAACAAAGTTAAATATAACAAAGAATGTATCCCCTGAGTAAAACATTTTTAATTTTGTCTACATAAATGATATATTAGACAATAAATAGTCATTGGAGAGATAAAAATATTTCCTACATCATAGTATTTTATTTGTAATTTTTAGACATTAAATAAATTAAATTATTTATGACATCATGATGATGCAACAATTACCTCATTAATGAACGATTTAAATAAAATGAAAAGCTAATGTATAATATAACACTTACACTTGTGAAAGACCTATTGGATGAGTTTATTTCGAACCCTTATCACCTTATCCTCTAAATACATCAATGTGGGACCTTTAAAATCCGAAACTCATTTGAAAATAAACTAACATTTTGTAACTTTCCAAGAGTGACCCTCCTCTCCTCTTATAAAATTCCCCCAACTCTACCTCTTTACCCACACCTCTCAAGCCTTTGGCTCAGCCAACCCTTGCTCCTTTTGTCTCTCCACATCCATATATTACTACTAGAAGCCTCACTCATGGGCAGAAGTCTTCCCAAGGAAGCCTTTGATCTCAAATCAAAGAGAGTTACCCGATTTTAAGGTAATGTCTTCACTTGTGTTCTTTTATTTTATTTTTCTACTCCAACCCCCTAAACAATTTTTATTAATTTCTTTTGTAACAACCCCAGTATATTAAATACACTAGGTTGTTTTTATAATAAGTATTCAAGCTACACTTACACACACCTACATCTAATGGTTAAAGAACATATTGTTTCCATGGATGGCGAATTTATGCTTCACGAAATGATGATTGTTCAATATTCTTCAAACACCTTCAAAGGTGGCCATTAAGATGTCACTATATTAATATATAAAATATAATATGTTTATGTTTTACTTAATATTCTGTATTTTTCATTTATAACATACCTTTATGGTTTCCATTATGGGAAACGCGATATCTTCATTTTAGGAAGTGCGTAATACCTCCCCCTCAAAGTGATTTGATTCGTTAATACCATATGTGGTACGTATAAAGGATAGATTTAATGATATTATAAATGATACAATAATGGAATTATAATACTATTATGTATCATTATGTTTTAATTCCATTAAAATATGAGATATAAATGAAAGTAGCGTTCATGCATACGTACAACTTACCATCTCCATGAACGGTGCATTTCATTTCTTATCCCCCAATTTAATGTACTATTATAATTCCATGTATATAATGGATATATATGATGTATGTTACATATAAATGATTAATA
Organism: Viscum album; assembly: GCA_963277665.1. Taxonomy (NCBI): domain Eukaryota; kingdom Viridiplantae; phylum Streptophyta; class Magnoliopsida; order Santalales; family Viscaceae; genus Viscum; species Viscum album. The sequence continues at coordinate 855,649,044 of OY728139.1, forward strand.
TAATTATGGAATTAAAATATACATATCTATCATTTAGTTTTAATTCCATTAATATGACATAGAAATGAAAGTAGTGTTCATGTGTACGTACGGCTTACCTTCTCCATGAACGGTGCACTTCATTTCTTACCTCTAAATGATTATATAATATTATAAATGCATGAATATAATAGATATATATGATATATATGGAATCCAAATCATGAATATCATTCTTGAGAAAATGGATATTTGACTATGTGAACAACTTGTAAATAGAAGAAGTTCACTTTGACTCAAGTACCAAATATCGTCGAAACGACCGTTATTAACTTAAATGATTAAATAATGTTCATGAAATGGTAATAATGGATATAAAAGGAATAATGAACTTGAAAAAGGTTCTTATGAAAGTAGAAATTAACTCAATCTTATTATTCAGGAGATTAAAGAATGATCGAGTCAAGTCGGATACGAGGTAAGGGACTTCGTCTCAATCTCTTTTAATTGAGGCATATTTTGTTTTATACAAAACTTTCTTTTATACGGTGTATAAAACTCTTTTACTTTTAAGTTTATTCAAAGGGAATCTTTTTATATGAAGCGTTTACTAAACTACAAAAGGTAATATTTTTTTGTCGTTCGTATGCGGCGACATCGAATTCTCCGCCGCCGTGACCATTATATGAGTTTCGGCTTCCTCTACAAGCCATAAATTTTTTTAAAATGAAAAATAAATACCATGTTTTACTTTTATTTTATTTTGTTATTGAAAATGGTTTTCATAATGTTTTTATTATATCAATGTGTTTTATTGATATCTTGTGATTGAAATGTGGAAATGTTATATTTCCATTATCCATGTTTTATGTGATACGATTATGTTATGGTTATTGGGAATTGTTATGAAGATGGGTGGTTTCGTGATAAACTAAGGGCGGGTGAGCCTGATATTGCTCTCAAATGCATTGGGTAACGCGAAGGAGTTAAACGTTAAGTTTTCTCCAAAGAGATTTAGGGAATATACTGTGATGGGTATTCCAAACGTAACCAAGAGGGTTACTCCCTATGTAATAATTTTATGAATGCCTAAAGTTACCTTTATTTCTTATGATTTATATGATTTATTCATGATTTGATGAGGTTTGTTAAGGTGCGTATGTTTTATGGGTGAAGTATGATTTCATTCTTATGTATATATGAACTCATGTTTCCCTTCCATATTTTTATAACCCTTACTGAGCTTTTTATGCTCATCCCAAGTTTTTGAAATGATTTTCACAGGTCAAGGGAAAGGTACATGGTGTGATGATAGTGTCAAGGAAATTTCAAGAAAGAATCCATGTTTTATTTCAAATATGTTTCCATTGATGGGAAAAATGAATACTATCTTTTATGTAACCAGTTTGTTTAAATGTGGAATGTAATGCAAGTTTTATGATCTAATTCTCTAAAACTCTAAACCTGAAAAGATCTTCAATGTGTAATCTTGTAATAACTCAAGATTAAGTAAGGTTTATAGCTGGGGCCTTATAGTTGGTATCAGAGGTCGGTTTAGATAACTTTAGGAGTTATAATTCTTTTAAATGATTATCCAAAAATATTTTTTTATGGTCAAGTTGAAATGATATTGCATTTGAAGATTACTATGTTGCTTCATCTAAGACATGTTTTTTTCAGAATGGTTTTCCATAGAGGAAACATGGAAGTAGTGCTAGGAAGGCATACAAAAGGAAATAACCTTCCAAATCAGCATCCTGAGATGTTCGGAATTGGAACTGAACAGTTTGTTGCAATAATGGCGTAGTTGACTCAAGCGATAAATGGTGGTGGTATCCATGCAAAAGATCAGCCAGATCAACCGCAAAGGAACATGTCAGTGGTGGAACATTTCATGAGGAAACATCCCCCATCATTCAGAGGATCATCTAACCCTGTGCTAGCTGAAGGGTGGATTAAAGCATTGGAGAATATTCTCGATGTCATGGGGTGTTCAGACAATCAAAAGTTTAGTCTTTCTATTTACCATTTAGAGGGTGAGGTAGATCAGTGGTGGTCGATGGTTAATAATATCAGGGACGCTGATGAGATTGATGTTCTCGACTGGGATGAATTAAAAGGTATGTTTCTTGAGAAGTATTTTCCTAAGGCTGTTCGACTTAGGTTGGAAAAACAATTCTTGGAATTGAGGCAAGAGGAAGACTCAGTGGCTGCCTATGAAGAAAGGTTCACTCGATTGGAAAGCCATGCTCCAAATATTATCCGAGACCTTGATAGTAAAATCAATCATTTTTACTCAGGATTAAATCCAAAATATTGAAGGGCATTAGCTTCTCATGAGTTCAAAAGTTATGAAAAGCTTGTTCGATGTGCTGAGAAGGTGGAAATGGAGTTTTCCAATGATCAAGTGTTCTATAACAACCAACAGAATAAGTGACCGAGGTGGTAGGATAAAGGAAAGAATTTTTCCAAAAAGTCTGATGGTAATAAAACTAAGTTTCCAGTTTGTGATAAATGTGGTATAAGGCATGCTGGGGAATGGCTTCTTAATTCTGTAATGTGCTACCGATGTGGTAAGATGTTACATAAGGCTCGTAATTGCATTGAGAAAGATCAGGGTGATGGTAAGACCAAATTTGATTTATAGTTAGTGAAATGTTTTAAGTGCAATGAGATGGGTCACTATGAAAACGAGTGTCCGACAAAGAGCTTGAGTGATGGGAAGTAGTTAGAATACTAGCAGAAAGGGGTGGTGAAATCCTTTGCAACTACTTCAGTAGATGTCGGGCCATCAAATGAAGTTTTATCAGGTACTTTGTTTGTTTTTTCAGATTATGCCAGTGTGTTGTTTGATTTGGGGTCTACACATTATTTCATCTATGAAACCTTTTCTAGTAAAATGGGAATACCATCACAAAAAATGACTCCTGAACTTGTGGTAAAAACACCTGGGGGAAATGTTGAGGAAAAAATAATTTATAAGAATCGTCCTATCCTTATTCGTGGAAAGAACCTACTTACAAACCTTATTGTTTTACCTCTAGTAGAGTTTGATGTTATCCTGGGTATGGATTGGCTCTCTATTTACCAAGATAAGATTGAATGTAGAGCTAAAGATGTTTCTTTTCAGAAAGAATTTCAGTTTGTGTACAAGAATGAACCCTTACTATTGATAACATATCAAGAGGCTAAGAAACTTGTAAAATATGGAAATGAATGTTACCTTGCACACATCGTTGAAAACAAAGGAACTGTTCAGATTAATGATGTTCCAGTGGTAAATAAGTATCCTAATGTCTTTCCTGATGAGTTTCCTGGAATAATACCAGATCGGGAAGTTGAATTTACTGTTGACTTAGTTCCTGATGCTAAGCCAATTTCAAAACCCCTTTATCGAATGGCTCAAACTGATCTTTTAGAGTTGAAGGAGCAATTGCAAGGTTTATTAGAGAAAGGTTTCATTCGACCTAGCACATCACCATGGGGTGCTCCTGTTTTATTTGTTAAAAAAAAGATGGTTCTATGAGACTTTGCATTGATTATAGAGCTTTGAATAACATCACTGTTAAGAACAAATAACCTTTTCCTCATATCGATGATTTGTTTGATCAGCTCCAGGGAGCTCAGTTTTTTTCAAAGATTGGCCTGATATCGGGGTACCATCAGTTGAAGGTAAAGGATGCAGATGTTCCGAAGACTGCGTTTTGTACAAGATATGGCCATTATGAATTTTTAGTAATGCCTTTTTGGCTAACCAATGCACCTGCTGTATTTATGGACTTAATGAATAGAATTTTCCATGAGTTCTTGGATAAGTTTGTGGTTGTTTTCATTGATGATATTTTGGTGTTTTCTAAAAGAAAAGAGGAGCATGAAAGAAATTTAAGGGTTATTTTGAAAACCTAAAAATAAAATAAATTGTATGGGAAATTCAGCAAGTGTGAGTTTTGGTTGAAACAAATTTCTTTCCTTGGTCACATTGTATCTAAATATGGAATAACTGTTGATCCTACAAAAACAAAGGTTGTTGAAGAATGGACAAGACCCACAAATGTAACTGAGATTCGTAGCTTCCTTGGTTTGGAAGGCTATTACCAAAGGTTTGTTAGAAATTGTTTCCAGTTATCTAGTCCAATGACTAAGCTAACTCTGAAGGGTGTTAAGTTTATCTGGACAAAAGAATGTGATGATTGTTTTCAGGAACTGAAAAGAAGATTGGTGAATGCTCCAGTTTTGGCACTACCTTCCAGAAATGGGGAGTTTGTTATCTACAACGATTCTTCATTGAAAGGACATGGTTGTGTCCTAATGAATAATGATCAGGTAATTTCTTATGCTTCTTTTCAGTTGAAAACTCATGAGGTAAATTACCCTACACATGATTTGGAATTAGCTTCTGTTGTTTTCGCTTAAAAAATTTGGAGGCATCATTTGTATGGAGTAAAGTGTGAAATATATACCGATCACAAAAGTATTTTTGTATATATTCACTCAGAATTAATTGAACATGAGATAGAGGAGATGGCTATAATTAAACAAGGATTATGATTGTACAATTCATTACCATCTGGGAAAATAAGATAAAGTGGTTGATGCTTTGAGTCGAAAAAGTAATGCTTCATTAACAATGTTGTGTTTGGAACGTGATCCTTTGGTTAAGGATTTGATGAACTTTGGCATAAAAGTTGTTGGTGCAGGATTTCCTTCTATTTTGTTTTAGGTATCAGTGAAATATTCTCTATCAGACAGAATAAAGCAAACACAGAAGCAAGACAATGAGTTGCAGAAAAAGGTAGAGATAGTTCAGAAGGGTAAGTTGCCTGAATTCAACATCGATAATGATTGTGTTTTGAGATTTTGGAAGAGATTGTGTGTGCCTTGCGATTCACAGTTGAAGAGAGAGTTGGTATTTGAAGCTCATAGTTCTCCGTTTTCTTTTCATCCAGGAAGTACTAAGATGTATAAGGATCTTCAGGAGTATTACTGGTGGGACAGAATGAAAAGGGATATTGTTGATTTTATTGTGATGTTTTTGACTTGTCAACAGGTTAAAGCAGAGTGGCAGTTACCAAAAGGGATGCTTCAGCCTTTACCAGTGCCAGAGTGGAAATGGGAAAATATATCCATGGACTTCGTTGTGGGATTGCCGAAGACATCTCAATGTAATAATGCAATCTGTGTTATTGTTGTCCGCTTGACTAAATCTTCTCATTTACATGCTTTACAACATAATTTTTCCTTATATCAACTTTCTCGATTATATCTTAAAGAGATAGCTGGGTTTCATGGAGTTCCCCTATCCATTGTATCTAATCGTGATCCCAGGTTTACTTCTAAATTTTGGAAAGGCCTTCAGAAGTTGTTGGGTACTAAATTAAATTTTAGTACATCTTTTAATTCTAAATCAAATGGGAAATCAGAAAGAACAAATAAGAATTTGGAATATATTCTACGTGCTTGTTCTATGGATTATCAGGGAATTTGGGACCAACATCTTTCTTTGGTTGAGTTTTCATATAATAACAGTTTTCATTCCATTATACCGATGGTAGCATTTGAGGCGTTATATGGGAAGCGGTGTCGAACTCCAACTTTTTGGGATGAAGTGGGTGAAAGGAAGTTGATGGGACCGGAATTGGTAGAAGAGTTGGCAGAAAAAGATCAGCTGATACAGAAACACATGAGAATAGCTCAAAGCAGGAAGAAGAGTTATGCGGACAACAGGAGGAAGCATCTCTTTTTCGAGGTAGGTGATCATGTTTTTCTCAAAGTTTCATCGTGGAAAAGTGTGATGTGATTTTGTAAGAAAGGAAAGACGAGTCCAAGGTTCATTGGACCATATAAAATTATGAAAAGAGTTGGATCAGTTGCTTACCGAGTGGCTTTACCTTTGAGTTTATCTAAGGTACACAATGTTTTTCATGTTTCGATGTTGAGAAAGTATATGCCAGATCCATCTCATGTTTTGAGTCCAGAGGTAGTTCAGTTGGAAGAGAATCTATATTATGAGGAACAACCGGTTCAGATTCTTGATCACAGGGAGCAAGTGTCATGGAATAAGGTGATTAATCATGTAAAGGTTATGTGGAAAAACCACATGAGTGAAGAGGCAACATGGGAATCTGAGAATGCTATGATGGATAAATACCCCCACTTATTTTGATTAGTAAATAAATTTCAGGGACGCAATTTTCTAAAAGGGGAAGGATGTAACATCCCAAGTAAGTAATGAATAATATATATTTTTATCTATGTCTATTTATGAATTAGATAGTGTTTTAGAGGCTCAAAATGAGAATAAATCCAATCTTAAGCATGAAATACACTAATATTTTTTAAAATACTGTTTTACTGCCTTTTGATGGAAAACCATTTTTAAATCAAAATTTTGACAATTTTATAATCTATATTTGTCAAAATAAACATATTCTTTATGATTGGGACAATTAAATTTACATTGGATAAATTTTTTGTATTTTTCTGACAATGTTCATTTTTTAATGAATAGTGAAAAATACTGCATTTTACATCAAAACTGCTTTTTCATCTAATTTAATTATATGGATAGATTATCTTTTTAATTGGTCTTAAAGTTTAATATGAATATATGGTTACCATTTAATCCAATGGTGGTCATTAGGATTAATTTCACTTTGTAATTGGGCATAAACAAGTGCCTAAATTTTCATAGATATTGTTTCAAAAAAACCCGCTATTTGTTTTGACAACGGGAATTATTTTTAAATTAGTTATTGCAATTTATATGTTTTGGAATTTGGTAAAATGGATTCCATATTTGGAATCATAAGGTACAAATTAAGTAAGTAAGACTCTTTTGTTTTTGGACATTATGAATAGTAATGATGGTAATTATCTTTAATTATCTTTATTAATGAGTAATCAGGTAGTTAAGGATAATAAAATAATATCATAATAATAAAAAATGACCACAACATGTGTCCTAATGCTACTTTTTGTCTCATGGACGACCATGGGATGCCTTGTGCCAAACTTGGGGACCCCATGGAATCACTTTTGTGTGAAAGAGACTTTTTATATTTTTATTTTTTATTTTTAAAGAAAGTTAAATATAACAATGAATGTATCACCTGAGTAAATTTTTTTTAATTTTATCTAAATAAATGATCTATTGTACTATAAATATTAATTGTAAAGATAAAAATATTTCATACATCATAATATTTTTTTTTAATTTTTAGACATTAAATAAATTAAATTATTTATGACATCATGAGGATGCAGCGATTACCTCATTAATGAACGATTTAAATAAAATGAAAAGATAATGTAAAATCTAAGACTTACCCTTGTCAAAGACCTATTTGATGAGTGTATTTCGAACCATTATCACCTTATCCTCTAAATACATCAATGTGGGACCTTTAAAATCCAAAACTCATTTGAAAATAACATTTTGTAACATTCCAAGAGTGCCCCTCCTCTCCTCTTATAAAAGGCCCCCACCTCTACCTTCTTACCCACACCTCTCAAGCCTTTGGCTCGGCCAAAACCTGCTCATTTTATCTCCCAACATCCCTATCATACTTCTAGAAGCCTCACTCTGGGCAAAAGTCTTCCCAAGTAAGCGTTTGAGCTCAAATCAAAGAGAGTTACCTAATTTTAAGGTAATGTCTTCACTTGTGTTCTTTTGTTTTATTTTGCTTCGCCAACCCCCTAAACTCTTTTTATTCATTTATTTTGCAACTACTACTGTATCTTCAATATACTAGCATGTTGTTATAAGAAGTATTCGAGCTACACTTACACAAACCTACATATAATGGTTAATGAACATACTGTTTCCATGGATGGAGAATTTCTGCTTCACGAAACGATGATTGTTCAATATTCTTCGAACACCTTTAAAGGTGGCCATTAAGATGTCACTATATTAATATATGAAATATAATATGTTTATGTTTTACTTAAGTTTCTGTATTTTTCATTTATGGCATACCTTTATGGTTTCCATTATGGGTAAACATTATATCTTCATTTTAGGAAGTATGGACTACCACCCCCTCAAAGTGATTTGATTCGTTAATACCATATGTGGTATGTATAAAGGATAGATTTAATGATATTATATATGATACCATAATGGAATTATAATAATATTATGTATCATTATGTTTTAATTCCATTAAATTATGAGATATAAATGAATGTAGCATTCAAGCGTACGTACGACTTACCGTCTCCATGAACGGTGCATTTCATTTCATATACCCAAATGTAATGTACTATTATAAGTACATGTATATAATAGATATATATGATGTGTGTTACATCTAAATGATGAATATAAATCTGGAATTAAAATATATATATCTATAATTTAGTTTTAATTCCATTAATATGACATAGAAATGAAAGTAGTGTTCATGCGTACGTACGACTTACCATCTCCATGAACGGTGCATTTCATTTCTTACCTCTAAATGATTATGTAATATTATAAATGATTGTATATAGTGGATATATATGATATATATGGAATCTACATCATGAATATGAGATAATGGATATTTTACAACATGAACAACTTTTAAATAGAAGAAGTTCACTTTTGACTCAAGTTCCAAATATCGACAAAACGACTGTTATTAACTTAAATGATTACATAATGTTCATGACATGGTAATAAGTGATATAAAAGGAATAATGAACTTGAAAAAAGTTCTTATGCAATTATAAATTAAATCAATTTTATTATTCAGGAGATTAAAGAACGATTGAGTCAAGTCGGATACGAGGTAAGGGACTTCGTCTCAATCTCCTTTTATTGAGGCATATTTTGTTTTATACACAACTTTCTTTTATACGGTGTATAAACCCCTTTGAATTTTACATTTATTCTAGGGGAATCTTTTTAGACGAAGTGTTTACTAAATGACAAAAGGGAATGTTTTTTTTGTCATTCGTATGCGACGACAACGACTTCTCTTCTGCCGTGACCATTATATGAGTTTTGGATTCCTCTACAAGCCATACCATTTTATTAAATAAAAAATAAATACCATGTTTTACTTTTCTCATATTTTTGTATTGAAAATGGTTTTCATAATGTTTTTATTATATCAACTTGTTGTATTGATATCTTGTGATTGAAATATAAAAATGTTATGTTTCTGTTATGCATGTTTTATGTGATACGATTATGTTATGGTTCTTGGGCATTGTTATGAAGATGGGTGGTTCTGTGATAAACTAAGGGTGGGTGAGCCTGATATAGCTCTCCAATGCATTAGATAATACAAATGAGTTAAAATTTAAGGTTTCTCCAAAGAGATTTAGGTAATATACTATGATGGGTATTCCAAACGTAACCAAGAGGGTTACTTCCTACGTAAGAATGTTATGAATGCCTCAAGTTACCTTTATGTCTTATGATTTCTATGATTTATTCATGATTTGATGAGGTATGTTAAGGTGACTATGTTTTATGGGTTAATTATGAGTTCATTCTTATGTATATATGAACTCATGTTTCCTTTCTATATTTTTATAACCCTTACTGAGCTTTTTATGCTCATCCCAAGTTTTTGAAATGATTTTCACCGGTCAAGGGAAAGGTACATGATGTGATGATAGTGTCAAGGAAGTGTCAAGGAAGAATCCATGTTTTATTTTAAATATGTTTCCATTGATAAGAAAAATGAATACTATCTTTTATGTAACCACTTTGTTTAAATGTAGAATGTAATGCATGTTTTATGATCTAATTCTCTAAAACTCTAAACCTGAAAAGATCATCAATGTGTAATCTTGTAATAACTCAAGATTAAGTAAGGTTTAAGGATGGGGCCTTATACAAACAATTTCAATAAAACATCCTTTTTATTTAAAACCAAATCCATCAAAGTCATTTCAATATAAAACCATTTCAATAAAACATCTTTTTTATTGAAATCCCATTTCTCCTCAAACCATGTACAATTTTTTCAATTTCATAATTTAAAATCATCATTTTAAATTCAAATAGCCAAATCACTTAGCACAACAATTCACCAAGATTTCACAATTTCATCAAAACCATAAATCATCACTAAAGAAGACTTATTCCATGATTTTCACAATAAAAACCATTCAAACAACCAATTTGAAACTATTATAACCAATTCAAACAAGAGGAGTCGGGAGTGAAGCCACCTGCCTCAATAAAAAAGGAAAAACCAAGCAACGGATGAAGAACGCTCCAAAACACCTGGTCAAATCTCCAAAAACCAACCTTATATATCTTCTCCTAACACAAACAAGACCAAATCTCAACATATTTGGCATCCACATTCTTAGGTCTACCCCTAACGGGTAGAGATCTATGAAATCGAGAGAATGAGAGAAGTTGATCTAAGTATATCTAAGAAACCATTCAAGCACGAAGGAGAACGATCACATACCTCAAGAATATAGCTTTGATTCACCTGGAGAAGCCTTCAGATCACCTCTAAAATGATTGGAGAACCCTCTTTGAACTTAAGAGAACCAAAATCCCGAGTTAGGGTTGCCAAAAAGCTTTAATGAGGAAATTAGAGGCAAAATGAGTTAGATCAACAATTTAAGGATCTAATTTTAGTGACCGCATGGTTAGTCCGCACGGTTTGAAAAACTGTGTGCTAACTGTGTATTTGCTACTGACTCAGCCACCCTTCTCGCACGAACTCATCGCACAGTTTCCCTTAACCATTCACCGACTGTGCAGAAGCCACTGCATCCTCAGTCAGCCATGCACGGTTTGACCGCACGGTTTAGACAAACCGTGCGCTGCCCGTGCACCTTCCCCTTTTCTTCAAATTTTAGTCCAGGATCTCCCGAATCTCCCATACGTCACCCTTAACATTTAAAAACATGAAAATCATCAAGTAAGGGTTACATACTAGAAACTGGTGGTACTAAATTCTCCCCACCATTGGCCTTTCTTTCCCTAGAATTTGGAAAACCAATGCTTGTATAAAAGAGTTCTTGCCATTGATTTCTCATTTCTTTCTTGCGTTCCCAAGTCTCTTTCTGAATCTGACCATGTTTCCACAAAACCCGCACAAGACCGATGCTTTTCCCACGCAAGACATTATCCTGCCTATCCACAATCCGCACCGAGATATGTACCAATGAAGCATCCGGCTCTAGGTCAACGTGATCCCATCTGATCACATGGTCAGGATCGGGTTGATACTTGTTTAACTGAGATACTCAGAACACATTGTGTCCCAAACAGAACTTTGGTGATAATGCTAACCGATATGCCACCTCTCCAACCTTTTCCAGTATCTCAAAAGGGCCTATATAACGAGGACATAATTTTCCCTATTTCCCAAAACAACGATGTCCATGTCTTGGAGAGATCATCAAGAAGGCATGATCACCCACAATTAACCCCAACGGTTTGCGACGTTGATCTACATAATATTTCTGATGACTTTGAGCTGTCTCCATGCTCTTTATAATCAACTGAATCATCTCTGTTGATTCTTGGACCAGGATTGGCCCGACTAGTGAAGTTTCACCAGTTTCCACCCAACATATTAGAGAACGACAAGGATTCCCATACAATGCTTCAAACTGAGCCATGTGTATCGAGGCTTGATAGTTGTTATTTTAAGATAACTCCACTAAGGGTATATGCTCCTCCCATGAACCACCAAAGTCCATTACACAAGCCCGAAACATGTCTTCCAACATTTTTATCTTCCTATCAGATTGCCCAGATGTCTGAGGATGATATGTCGTACTCATTCTAAATTGAGCCCCCATAGCTTGCTGTAATGATTTCTAGAAACAAGATGTGAACCTCAGATATCTGTCTGAGATTATAGACAATGTTACAACATGCCTATTTACCACTTATTGGATATAAATTTTTGAAAGATCTGCCACCGTATGAGTTTCATGAATTGGGATGAAATGGTCTGACTTGGTTAGACGATCCACTATCACCCAAATGGAATCATGTTTTCAGACCATTCATGGAAGAACTGTAACAAAATCCACTACTATCTACTCCTATTTCAATACTGGGATAGGTAAAGACTGTAACATACCAGTTAGTCCCTAATGCTCTGCTTTAATCAAGTGACAATTTAAGCATCACAATATGAACTCGACCACCTTCCTTTTCATGACGTTCCACCAAAACTGTTCCTTTAGCACCTTTTACATCTTATGTGTACCCGGATGTACAGACCATCTTGAATGGTGGTAAGCATTAAGGAGTTATTCCTGAAAAACTATAGGTGCAACCATTCGATCTCTGAAACACAAAACAGAACTCCCATCCATCTTCCACCCCTCAATGGTCTCCCCACTATTGAGTTTTGACCTCATTGAAACACAGTTAACCTCGGATGCCTGTGCCTCCTTTACTATCTCCACCAAATCAGGAATAACTTTATCTGAAAAAAACATAAACATGACCTCATTCTTCACATTCCACATGCATGTGGGCTAATATCAACATCAACTACCATTCATCTGAAGATACCTTTTCCAATTGAGCATACGACTTACTTCTTAATGCATCAGCCACCGAATTTCCATTACCCGGTGTATAAATTATGTTAATGTTGAACATTTGAAGATACTCCATCCATATCCTCTGCCTCAGATTCAAATATCACTGTGAGAAAATGTGTTTCAAGATTTTGTGATCCTTAAACATAGTAAATTTCTCACCAAAGAGATATTGTCTCCATATTGGCAAAGCATGGACGATTTTAGCTAACTCCAAATCATGTGTTGGGTAATTTTTATCATGCACTCTCAACTGCCATGAGCCATAAGCAACCACATGGTCTCCATGCATGAGAACACAACCCAACACTATTCCCAAAGCATCATAATACACTACGTATCCTTTCCCTGATTCTGGAAATATTATGATAGGTGCTGATGTAAGGCTAACTTTCAACTCTTGAAAATATCTCTGACATTCCTCAGTCCATTGAAATACACTGTTATTCTTTTCCAATGTTTTCATAGGCGAAGCTAGTCATGAGAAGTCTCAGAAAAACATCTGTAATAACCAGATAGACCAAGAAAACATCGTATTTCAAAGACATTCTTCAGTGGTTTCCAAGAAAGAACAGCTTCTATATTTTATGAATCCACTGAAACACCTTTATCAGAAATAACATGGCCCATAAAAAGTACCTCTTGTATCCAAAAATCACACATTGATAATTTGGCATAAAACTGATGGTCTTTCAATATTTACAACACTATTTCCAAGTGTTTCTCACGCTCAACCTTTGTTCTTGAATACACCAATATATCATCCACAAACACCACAACAAAAGAATCCAGATATTGCTGAAATATCTGATTCGTCAAGGCAATGAAGACCACTGGTGAATTTGTTAGACCAAAAGGCATGACTACATATTCTTAGTGGCCATATCTGCTTCTAAAAGCTATATTTGGAATATCCTCTTTCCTAAATCGCAATTGGGGAAATCCTGGTCACAAGTCAATCTTGGATAATGGGATTGGAGGTTAGCCATGACACATACTACTATGGGAAATGGGATTGGAGATTAGCCATAACACGTACTACTATGGGAAATGGGATTGGAGGTTAGCCATGACTCATACTAAATATATGTTTTATTTTTCTACCACATTTATTTCATTCCATTTTTATATGATCCATTGTTTATATGTTATGATTTCATATGTTATATGGTTTTGATATCATTTTGTCATGCCTCCTAACTCATTTGATTAAGATTTATTCATATATTCTTTCCCTTACTGGTCTTTGTAGCTCATCCCATTGTTCATGTGCTCCCTAGGGTACCATATACATATTTAAGGGCTCAAATGACGTTAGGATCTTTTTCTGGAGATTAAATAAAAAAGTATTTTTTTTGCCCCATGGTTTATGTTTAATGTACATAGTATTCCAAGACAATATACATAATAATCCTTGGCTTCTAATATTATATATAATTATGCTTAAAATCATGTAATGTTATATGTAATAGGTTAGGGTTGCTATAACATATACTAATATTGCACTATGTTGGGTAATAATAGTATTTATGATACATATATTTTGTATGAAAATAAGGTTATTATATTAAATATATTTTATATATAGCAATATTATATAAAAAGAGTTTAGAAAATTATATATAAATATTTTTATAATACAAAAAATTAATCTTTTAATGGAGAATTTTATGATGTCTGAAACGTTATATGGGAATTGACATATCATGTACCCACAAAGCTATATCATCCCTCCCACAATTTATTTTGTTATAATTAAGATATTTCAAACTGTATGTGCGTATGGGGGTACATTCATAGGTTAGTTAGTATTTTCATCATATATATTATATTTTAAATTTATTCTTAATGAATTACTTTTCTACTTACCCCACTTGTCTTCTTTGTTTTTTTACTTTTTTGATGGAATGCCGATTTTAGATTCCCATGAATACTTGTGTTTTATTGAAAATTAATTTCAAATATCTATAATTATTTTTTAAATTTTAAATTTTTTTCCCTGATAGAAAATTAGTTTTTTCATAGAATTAATATTGTGTGGGTGATTTTATTTACAATTGGTAATTTTTAAATGATATAAATGGTTACCTCTTTGTAAAACCATTGAGATATTATTACCTTCTCTTTGAGTTTTTACTGGTTAATTATTTCATTAATAAACTTCACACAACATTGTACTCAACCATGATGTGTGAATATTTTTTAGATAATGGATTACATATAAAAATTAGGTTATTGTTTCTTACCTTTAAAAAATTATTTTTCCATATGCACATTCCTCATCATATTTTTATCAATATTATTCTGTATTTATTTTTTTCATGTATACCTATTATAAAACTATTGTTCACCTTAAAGAAAAATAATTTAAATAAATAATGAGGGGATTATGAGATTTAAAAAATATGCGTATATCTAGGTGAGGAGAATAAGTCTTTTAATTTTAAGAATCGTATTCCAAGTGGGAAATGAAATATTTTTACAATGGATACTGGTCAGGTTTAGTGGAATCAATATAGTAAGAATGTGTTTTTTTAAATAACCTATATTTACATGATAAAATTGAATATAATATCATGATATGGTTATAAAACATACATTTGGAGATTTAGTGGCATGTTTTACTTAGGGATTACATTCTATGACTCTTATAAAACAAATCATTGGATTTTATTTTGATAACATTTATAAGACACTCATTTTCGGGCTTATAATGATTAAATATTTTGTGCAGTTATTACCTTTATAGTTATTCTATTCTTAAATGAAGTTAATATTAATGTTAAATATTCATGATATAATGAATATATTCATGTAATTTTTTAAAATGTTGCTTCATCTAAGAGTTAAAAGTTTTATGGTGAGGGTGTGATCGCATAGTGAATCATTATTCAATTCCAACCCATGTGACTGTGTAAAAGTATTGTGAATTATAGCTTCCAAATTTAATAACCAATTTCACTTTTCAATTAATTATAAAATTTAATTTTAATTATCTTGAAATTTTTATGGTTTACTTTTTTTTAAATATTTATTTTTAATTGGAGGTTATTTGAATGGCCTAACAAGATGTTAAGGATAAATTGTCTAAACTATAATGATGATCTAAAATAGATGATCTCTATATGATCTATTTGTATAAATAAATTTATAAAAAATTTGTAGTGTTTTTTAAGGATGAAGAAAATAATGTAATATAACATTTTAAAATACTCCCAATCCCATCTCGACTAGTTGATGGCTGAACTAGAGTGATCTATCCAGCAAATCAGGTTTTCTCAAAGTCAATATTACTATTATAAATGTTGAAAATATCTGAAATTATAGATATTAATGTAATGGAAAATTTTATATTGATATATTAAATATTATAGAAATCAATTTACACATCATTACAAATCTGGAAAAGGATATTTACCATCCCAAAAATAAGACACATGTTGTATCCCTAAATTTGGGTGTCAAAACACCAGTTTTGGATATTAAAGATAACTATAGGAACCTAATTTTAAAGTTCAAAAATGAAGTGATACTTTTCCTTATTAGAGACCCAATGATTCCTCTCATTACCATGGGGGTGCTGGAACACTCTTTACTCACATGGATATTTCAGATGAAGAAGAAGATCCACTAGATCCTCCCCTCCTATAAATAATAAACTAATTGGTGGGAGATAATTTTGAAGGAGATAGACTTCCTTTGAATAGAGTTATGAAATTTTTTTACAAACTAATTTGAATTATTTTAGGTTTCAAAAAATTTAATTCATGAGTATCATACATTGATTTATTTTATAATTCCTTGTTTGATTCACAGAAATAGAATACAATTTACATTTAACTGATCATTATGAGGTTTTGTGTGTGTGTCTTAGATTATAATGATTGATCAAAATACTAATAATTTTACTTCCCCAAAGTATGGTATTTAAATATTTTGGAAATTATTATGCCATTCATAAGATCTATACCTTAGATATAGGATTTCAAGGTCATGTTTTGGTTCTACATACATAGATACAATGACTTTGAGAGTAACTGAGACCCTGATTACTCACAAAAAGAGTGTACCTCTAAATAAAATGTACTCTTTAGAACAATGAACTTAAATTGTTTGAATAAAAAAATAAATGATATCCATATTCTATTTGTGTCAAAACTCACTTCCATTTTTCAACTCTTAGACTCTTTAACCAAGTTGTTTTTATATAACTAATTTCAGAACCACCCCCATTTTAGTTCATTTTATTAAAAATAAACTCTCCAAACCCTTAAACTATACATTTGAGATAACCTAGGATATACCCTATAATATATTTAAATCATTTAAAACTTATTCAATTTGACATTTCAAAACAACATGGGCACATATATTTATAAACATCATGAAATCATGTAGCATAGAGGTAGAAAATTACCAAAGTATATTGATTAGATTTCAGTGCTTGGTATAATTTTATGGGAACCACATCTGTTAGAATTGATGTGTTTTATAACTATTAAGGTTTCTTATCCGTTAATGAAACTAACAATGATACGAACATAGAATCATTTATAGAGTACTTTATAAATTCTCTGTTCATCAGAAAGGATGAAAATTTTGACACATAAGTGAATCTTTTCTTTATTATATCCCTCATATTGATTAAATCTATTATATGTATAATAATTTAATAGAGAATACTAATTAAAAATTTTATGGGATATAAGAGAAAAATTATTTTCCTTGTTCAGTGTCATATCAATCCCATCAAACTATTTAATAATGAATCCCATTTTACTAACCATCTAGTCAATAAGGGGTAACTGGTATGTTTTCTAAAGGATATATATTAGAGTCTGTGATAATGTTGTAATGATTCAAATAATTTTGTTTTTTTACACAGAAAAAATAAAGGAAATAGTTTCATGGTGTTATATATTATATGAGCCTCCAATATTTTCTAAAAATCATAAAAATGGATATTTTCTTTAAACACATCATTATCTTGTTTGGGTATAGTAGTAGGAGTTCATTTTATATTGGGAATAAAAATAAAAAAGGATTAACTTTTTTGGGATCTATTAGGATGTGAGGATATGAAAAGTATTTCCTAATTATATGAAACATTTCATATAAATAACCACCCCAATTGTATGTTTCACCATCCTTCATCAAAATCAAGAAGGGTAGACATTTTCAAAAAAAAAGGTTTACAGTGAAATTTCAAATATAAGTGAATTTTCATAAGAATCCAGAAAATAATCAAATGTTACAAGGATAAGTTACTTGTATTATTAGAATGTATTTATCAATATCAACCACAATAGTAAGAATATTGATCGTAGATTGTATAAAATTAACTAAAGTTACATTGAATGTTCACTTAAATGGGTTTGTAATTGGGTTATGTCATTGATGTTTAAAAACATCATTATGATCATTGATTTGATTGAATGATTGTGGGACTTGATAAATATATCAACAATGTAATGTTTCATTGTTTAATTTATAAGGGGCCTAAAAATGTGGTTAATTAATCACTGAAAAATATCTACGATATTATTTAATATGAATGTATTTATATTCAATAAATATAATTTTTTGGGTTCCTTTATGGTAGTAACCTCTTCATCATTAGAAGTAATTTGGATTTGATTGAAACAAGAATACGAAACCATGAATGAGAGGTCTTGAATGCTTATGTGATATCAATTATCAATTAATTGTATGTACAAGGGGATGTAATCCTTTGGTAAATTATGGATAAACACACTAAAATAAATAATGTTTATGATTTTACCACTTTTATTAATTATAGGGATAAAATTGGCATATAAATATTGGTACTAAACTACATAGATAAAATTTGATTTCACTATATTATCCACATAATCTTACACCATATAAATATGAGATTAATGTATCCTATTAACTATTTATTGATAACTATGATGAATAATTATTATACCTAGATGATAAATTACTACATAGTGATGTAATCCAAAATATGTTTTTCGAACTCCATGAAAATGCATACTAATGTTTTAAAAGGCAGTTAAAATATTTACTCTATTTATCAGGGGTCATATACATACTAATTACTAGTTTCCATGGATCAAATTTTGTGTATGAATTCATATATTTCTTCTCATCAATGGTAGTGGAGATACCTTCTTCAAATCTATGAAGGGTATCTCTTATCCAATAATTATCAACACTTAGAGAAGACGATGGATCAACCTCGTATACTCAAAATGTTAGTATAGGAAATTAATCATATATTATAGGTTTAGACTAATAAAAATTGGATTAATGTTCTTATAAAATTATTAATACCATATGAATGGGTTTAAATGTTTCAAATCATTTTGTTTTATTTTGGTGATATATATTCCTCTCATAAAACTTTCTTGGTTGTGTTGGTGAATTTTCAATTATTCCCATTCACTAGTAAATTTTCTCCGAACCAGGATCAATTCACATGAATCACATAAAAATATATTCTATTATATATCAGTTTGATAAAAATTCATTTCCTCTCACACATTATAGGAAAATAAGTCGATATTGCAATAATTCTCATTCTCCAATAGGACTATATTTTTTCTTAAGGATTAATTTGTATCATTAAAGTTATTTATAGAGATAAATAATATCTTGTTGACATTATTAAACATTCATATAAGAGTGTTATATAATTTACTTATGGATTAAACAATATTTTTATCTTCTAACAATGATCTCCTACCTTATGTCTTATAATATATCACATTAATATGTTTAGAAACATAGGAGTCAAAAGGGAAACTATAACTATATGGTATTAATAGTTTTAGATTAATAGACTACTTAAGGCATTCATTATATTAAGATATTTTTTTATAATGATGAATCAATGTCTTCCACATTATTGTATTGAAATTAGTGTCTTGGTAGATGGCCGTTAAATGAGAATCAAACAAAAGATATGTACATTATGATTTTAGTTTTATATTACCTAATGTTTATGTTATATATTTATATTATCCCACACTAAAAATTTATATTGGTAAAAAATTATCATCTATATATCCTTATTGATGAGGGTTGAAACAAAAATAATAATAATTTATGAGTTATTATCAACTAGGGATCAATAGATATTGACAACATTGATCTTTCTAGTAATATATAATTATTAAATGTTGAATTGTATGGTTATTTTATACTATTTATTTTTAAAAGAGATGAATAAAAAGATTTAAATTAATAGATTCATATATAATTACCCCTTATTCATGCATACATAAATAATGAACTCTTGAGGATTTGATAAAGCTTCAAAAAATGTCAATTTGATTTATTTGGACCGATAGTGGATGTACAAGGTTTAATGTTGTGACAGAACAATTTATATATTATTAGAAACATCATAATTCTAATACAAGGATATATATGTTGTACCTTGTACCTACACCTGAAAATAAGATTTATAATAGTGATTAGAATAGTAATTACAAATCCTTGGACAAACTTATGGTAAGATTTTTATTGTATAAAAATTTGTATAGATAAATCCCGTTTCATTTTGAGTTTAATTAGGAGATCTACATTTCTATAAGAATCACTCCCTACATATTAGGGAAGGGTGAGTATCGTTTTTTGGATCAAATAGAATACCATGTTAGAATTTTTGGATTTCCATTATAATAGACACAACAATAAGCATTATATAAATGATAATGTTTCCTAAAATATATATATCTCTTACTAGAGTTCTTCCATGGTAGATGATATAAAATTTCTTTTCATAAAAATCATTTTACTTAGTGTTATTATTTTTAGTCAAGTTACATTTATAAAGGTGAACTAATGTAATTAATCAAAACACAATTAAAATTTATAGGTAAATCTATAATCTCTAAATGACAGGTACTTGATTGTCATTAGAGATTTGACTGGATTAGGGACCTATATGTTATCCTCATATCTTTATTTTATTCATTGGTATTTATTACATTGATTACTTGTGGACTATGAACCATAAAGTACTTATTTTAGGGTTATATATAGAACTAATCTGGAAAATGTTGGTTAATCCATGACTTGAATACTATATTCCGATGATTCACTGCTTTTTGGGTTATCCCATATCCAAAATTCTATGAATTCTTATTTAGAACCTTTTCCATTTTTTATTTCCTTAGGGACAATGTTTAACCCAAATTCTACATGTTATGTGGGATTATCAAGCACCACATGGCCTTTAACAACCATATTTTGATGAGAATATTTAAAGAAAAAGAAATAATTCAAATATAGCCTAATATTTAGTGTTAATATTAAAAATACAAGAAATCATTATGTATTTCTTAGTTATGTTTCTGGTCTTTGAGAAATATAATAATTTTATTTTTTATAGAGGAAATTAAACACCCTAGAACATCTAATTAAAAATACATTTTACTTGTTATTATATATGTAATTTCACTTTTACTCTTTTTTTCATAGATTTTCTGTTTTTACTAGAGTGTGTGAATTACTATTACTATTAGTCATGTCAATTTACTACATTGAACCTAACTAGTTTTAAGGATACTATTTGTACTACTATTGGAATGGGAGTGATAATTACTGCTTCTAATTTTCACTAATTTATTATTTTTTATAGAGGAACTAGTAAATAATATATCAGTGTTCACATAATCCAATCATATGATTGACATGTTCGTGTAACAAACTCCAAGAAAACCATAGAATTTTTTTTAGTATAAGAATTTTAAATTATGATTAATTTAAATTTTGTACAAAAAAATTATAATAATTTATCCCAAGGTAGTTTTATATCAAGTGAATATTAAAAACATTATCATCTAAAAATGAAATAAATGACACTCCCGTTATGTTAATTTTAATCATTTTAGATTTTTTGAATTCTTATATACCCCAATTTGGAGCTAACATGAGAGAAAAATTTATAGTAGAGATCATCCCATGTAATCAAGTCCCAAAATATTATATTTCTATGCCATCAAATATACTAGTTTTTTAATTCAAAAAAATAATTTGAGTTAGGTTATAGAAAAATTAAAATAATCTAACTTAAGATATTTATTACTATGTAGTTATTATTCCTCACATGATGCTTCAAGATAATATAATCACAATATATGGGAATAAATTTTTTTAATATGTGATTCCACTACATATAATTAATTTTTCCATAGATAGATTTCTTGATCCTAATATAAATGGAATTATAGTGGATTAATAACCTAGAATTCAATAGGTTATGTGATTAATAATGTTTTTATAGCATTGGTTTAGTTGTATGACATGATTATACATTTATGGGTTAACTAATCACCTCCTACTAAGGATATACAAAAGAAGGAAGCATGGAGTTTTCCTGAAGAATCGTGTTACATATGTATGTTTCCCTTGGGATACATAATATTAAACATATCAATGCATTTTATTTTGACTTTAATGTGGTTTATTTTTTCCTCATTAGATATGTACAATTGATTTATATATAGTGGTTGGGATAAATATATAGTGATTTCATTTCATTTATCCTTTTTATTATCTCAACAAGTAATTTCCATTAAAAAATATGGGTGATATTATAGCGACCCATGATTCTCATACAAAGGCATTACATCATTTTTTGGAATAATTAACACATTACACCAACATAACACTAAATACCGTATTATTTTAGTTCCTTTTGAAACAAAGAAACATAAATAGGGATTCATAAGTGATCTCTATGTTTTCTCCCACTAGGTTATTCATGGCTAACACCCTTCATCAAAATCACACATAATACATATCTTCATAAAATGGGGAAAGGAAACATATGAATTGGTGATATCATATTCATTGTAAGAGTAAAAAATGGAGTTATGGATGAATAATCTTGATAATAATGGTTTTATAACATGATAATAACATTTTACGATCATACCCTATATACCAATGATCATAATTAGGATCCATCACATAATTATTGATCGTTTAGAAGACATGAATCAAAGGGGAATCTCGAGATTAATGAATGAATGCATAACATAATAATAATACATGTAATTTTTTAGACACGCATGATTATATAATGATTTCCAAATTCATAAAGCATTAATGAAAATTACATCTTAGTGTAATGGGTTAACTCCTCTAACCATCTTAGTAGTCAAGGTTCACCGCCAAGACCATCTTAGTGGACAATGTATATTACTAAACTGAGTTCACCCTATTTTCTCCATGTTTTCTCTCATGATATATAAATAATTACCTTATAAATTAAAGGGGGTTATATGTCCCAACCATATCATAATGATTTCATATATATGTGTTCCAGAATATCATAAAAATCATAATATCATGACCCATAAAAAGAGATTGGTTTCATAAATATCATAAAAATAACCCTAAAATAGAATGGGTGTCATAAAATTTTAATCATATCATAACCTTTGAAAAGTAGGTAAGTTTCATTATTATTTCACCACATCATGACCCATGATAATTAGTATCTTTTATCATCATATAAACCATCGAAGATAAATGGGGGTCGTAGACATCCTTATATCAAAACATAAACCATTTTAGAATAAATATGAATAGAAAACTTGGATGATATCCATATAAAGGAATGAGTAACTCAAAAATATTCCATATTAGATGGAAAATAATTATGAAATTTATTTTATGAACATTTCTTGAAGAAAATATCCTTTGTACTTTGAAAAATGAATTTTAAAACAGAAATAATTTTTGAAAACATTTTTCATTGAAAATAAAATTAAAAACATTAAAATGAATCTTTGAAAATACTTGAAATATATTTTATTTAAAAACTATATTTAAATATAACTTTAAAAGAATTTTATGAAATATTTTTTAGAAAACATTGTTTTAAAATAATTTTTTATGACTAAATAGAAAAATGAAGTAGGATTTTATAATAAATATTTTCTAAATTATATTTGGTACCAAAGAGTGGGAAAATGGTAATAAAATATGATTATTTCATTAATAAGAATATGAGAATAAAATTAATGATATTTATTGAGATATTGATCCAAATATTTCATCAGTGGAAGTATAATTATAAATAATCCTAACAAATTATGATATTGTAGCTATAAACTAACACCACTTTGGGAATGTTGAATCCAAATCCCCATGAGATAATGAAATTAAATGAAGCATAAAATATCATAAAAATAACGAGATTCATGATTTAACATGTTAAAGTGATGTACATACACCACATAAAATAATGTTGGTTTATAACATTACATGTGTCCCATAGAAGGAAAATTAGAACCAACTGACCTTACCAATTTGGAAAAGTTATACCCATTAAACCTAGGAAATAGAGATAATAAATTATATATGTGAATAAAAATAAATATAATGATAATAATAATATAATGCATTCATCGTAATTATATACATTACATAAAATAAAAGAGGTTTTAGTATGGAATTAGTGTTACATTAATAAAAGTGAGATTCGAAATCCCCTTACATTATGTCTTGATTATCTACGTACTCATTAAAACCTCTCGTATAATAAATTAAATTTTATTTCACATATATTTAATAATCATATTAATTTTTATAATACCATAAATAATTTTATTATGAACTTTTATTACCTATTTATTTTCTATTCGATGTTACAATTACATTTTGGGTAATAAATGCATTTTTTTTCTCCTGTGTTTTGATTTTTATATTTTTGGGTACTATTACATCTATAATAATTTATAAATATAAATAATGATTGAAATTATAAACTAAATAATATATCCACTATATATGTACTTTTAATAATCTATAACATATATCTATAGAAAGTTAAATACAGAGTTCATGGTGATAGTGGGCCCTATGTATGGATGAACGTTACATTAATTTCCATTTTGTATTGAAAGAAAGAAGATAAGAAAATTATATATATATGTATATGTATTATAGAATAATAATTATTTAATATTTATCACATATATCTATTAAAACATTCCATAATGCATTCCGTGTAAATCGTGAAATAATCACATCGCTTTGAAGGGGATGTAGTCCACACATCCATAAATAATGTTATCATATTCCAACAAATTGGAAACGTGAAGGTATTTATTATTTAATAATTAATTAAGAATAAATTCATATTAAATATCATAAATATCATTTAAAAATAATATTTTAATCATTATTTACAACATTGAAGTGTATTAATGGTAGAATGAATGACAACAGTTCATGAGATTGTAGTCATCCACACACACGAACGATGATTGTGTATCCCATTTTATAGAATTGTGTGTGATTGTAGGTAACAACCTTAAAAAAACTCAGTATATTTAGGAAATTTAGGTTTCTATATAACAATGTAAAGATAATAAATTATGTGGTGGAGAAAGAAATAAAAATATATTTCCGGTTTAATGATGTTACATCTTCTTCGGGTAAGTCCCTTTCAATTTCGGCAAAAGGCTTCCAACGTTGTATTTATGCCTGATGTCAGGAATTTAGAAACATGGGATGTAATTATGGAATATATGTGGGAAGTTTTATTTTGAGGAAATGGGCTTGAGAGGTGTGTAAAATTAAGGGGGTTGAGCACTTGTTTTATATAGGAGGAGGGATATTCTTATAAACATAAAATGGAAAACACTATTGAGAGGTATCACTTAAATAATGTGCCTACAATAAATGTAATTTACTAAAACAATAGATTAATAGTTATAAATATTTCCATTAAATTGATTATGGACTTGTTTCTAGGTTATTTGGCCGCTTAAGTTATAATTTAACCACTAAGTAAACTCATTTTTACCTTAGTCACTAAAATAAATTATAATTATCTATTTAATAATATAAATAATTTATATGAAAAAACAATTTTCAATTAAAAGTGTGTATTTTACAATTTACACAAAAATAAAGTTTTTCATAAAAAATCCCAAAAAACCATCATAAGATATTTTTCGAAATATGAATTAAAAAAATTATGATTGTGTTATCTAATGAAATTTCTAGATATTTCCAAAATTAATTTTATTATTGTTTATCAAAGGACATAAAAATCAGTTCCTTAAAAATTGTGTTTTTCAAAACATAGAGACATTAAAGGAAATTACATATTTAATGATCAACATGTTTTATTTATTTTAAAACATTAAAAATAATATGTAATAATTAGTTATTACTATTTATAATTTAAATTTTAAAGGATATGTTATAACTAATTTTTAAAACTGTTTTAAAAAATTTATTGTTTCGTAGAAACTCAATATTTCATTTAATGCAAGCTAAGTTGATTTTGATTGTAGCACATTATTAACATGGTTTATTGTATAAATAATTATTAACATGGTGTTTTATGTAAATAATAACATCAAAGAAATTTTAAATTCATAAAATATGTTCCAAAATACATGGGGTGTTACATTAAATCCCCCCACTGAAATAAATATTTTCCAAAAAATTCATCATTCTGATAAAAACATTGGATACTTTCCCTCTTAATATCCTCATTTTCACATGTATATTCCAATAACATGTTATTTATACATAATTATTTTACCATTTCAATGGTATTTTTTTATAACTTTCTATATATGATAAATAATTTCAACCAGTTGTTCATCAAAAGAAAGATCAAACTCTAGCGGTATGACCTCTATATTCAGTACATATGATAGGTCAGGTATGAAAATCATCAGGATAGATATATCTAACATGAAATTTAATTGAATTTGGGGGTTTTTATGGTATAAGTTATTGTATACTATACCAATGTTATCAAGAATCTCAAACTAGACAATTTTACTATCCCATAACTTCTCTTTCTTCTCTAATATCATAACATCATGCTAGGGATAGATTCATAAACACACATTCCCATTAACTTAAAATTATTGATCAAACCCATGATTATATGTATAACTTTTATAATTACTCTAATCATCCCTGATATTCCACTTAATGGTTCCCATCATCTCTTGTATTTCTTCTGTGATCACAGATCCCAATAGCTATAATTATCTAACTTCATTAGGACATATTGGATCTCTACATTTATTTAGAGAGAGGATTCAATAAGGATGCATATGAATTTTCAAGGTAAATCTATTATTGTAAGAAGAATCAACTAGATTAAGGTGTTTTCCAACCCACCTTGTAAATCTGAACAATGAGAGTTCAACATATCCTCAAGGGTTTTTAATTTTCTTTCAGACTGACCGTCTATCTGAGAATGATAAGCAGTGATGTAACACATTTCTCTATGAAGTTATTAATGAACGCTTCTCTATAAAACCATTGTAAACATCGAATCCCAATAAGATATGATAGAATCTGGTACTCAATGAAATATTACTAAATAATTAATTTATATCTCTTAATGTTGATCTATTGAATATTATTCTCTGATAGCCATGTAGTTTGATAACATAGAAAGGTGATCGACTACCAACAATATAGAATTATTCCATTTAGTGGTATTTTGGAGTAAATTGAAAAAATGCATTTTTATTTTCTCCAATTTTTATTCTAGTATGGGTAATGGATGCAACTTCCCCGAACACTATAGTCTCTTATCCTTAACTTTCTTGTATACCAAGAACCAAGATACAAAATCAATGATATAACTATCAATTTTATCCCAATATAAGTATTATTTCAAATCTATATGAATCTAAATACTTTCAAGATGAATATTTAATGAAGATCTATGTTCTTATCTGGTTGCTATTTACTCAAATCTTGTATAGTTGGAACACAATAATGGTTCTGAAATTTTATCATTCTATAATAATAAGGGTAAACTCAGGACCATTTTATATAGTCTTATATAGTTTTATATATTCCTTATAAAACTTATTAATTTTTCTTTGATAGAGGGTTGAAAATTAAATTGTAAAATATTGGATTCTTCTCACCTAAGGATTTTGATGTCCATCAGTTGAAAATCACGAAATATTGGATTTTTTGTGATTCTCATCATGGATAAAATATATTGATCTTATCCACTAAAAGAATTAGATACCTTGTTCTCTTTCCCAAGGTGGTAATGTACTGAGAAAACATAATTATAATTCCTCCATATCTATAATGTAAAAATCCACATAGTTGACCCCAAATCCTGAGTTTAGTAATTTGTCTCACAAATCATCAATTTTCGTAAGGAATAGGACATAAAATTTTATTCTATATAATATAACATCCCAATTAATTTTTTGATGCATCAATATATATTACAAAACCTTATTTTATATAAGGTAATTTAATCATAGGTTTGCTGACTATCAATTTAGATAATTGGCAATTTTCCCCCTTTATATGTCCAAAACAACATTTTAATAGTAATTTCATACATATCATCACATTAGTCGAATATCATAGGTTAGTCAGAAATATTATGCATAAATTGACTTCCTCAACAATTGAAATGGTGTTTATGCATAGAAAAAAAATTCTATGATGACATCAAATTTAATCAAAGTATGAATGAAAAGATTTACAAGAAGAACATTCTAACAAACATCAACTGGAGAGGAATCATAGGCAAGAGATGAAGTCATAATCTCATTATGGGTTTTTATTTATATTTCCACATATATTAGTTTGGGTGTAATATTAATACACTTAGGAATATTATTAGATATAAAATATTGGGTAGATATAGAGTTAAATAATGTATTTGTAGTTCTAGAGTTAATGAAAAGTGTTCTTTGAAAACATCCTTATCAAACCCCGCATCAGAAACACTGATAACATGATATCTCCCTTGTCCCTAATATTAAATTGTTTTTACTCCAATAGTTATCACTAAGATTCAGTTTTTGGAACTAATTATCATAATTCTTATTCTCTCTATATTTATTGAATTGATGTTGGGGAGGTTTATTCTATACAACATTCTCTCCATTCGCATTAATATCCAACTTTTTCTCATCACATCGATAATAAAATTCTTGATGAGCTTCCCTTTGAAAAATAAATCATTTATTTGACCCCTCAAGATAATTTACCACTTTATTATTTTCATACATATAGAAAAAAAGAATGATAATCTTCTTATCTCTTTGGTTTTTAGAATTTTCATAAAACTTTATCTTATGTTTCAGGTCAAAAACATGTCATTGATAGGTAACTCTAACCTCGGTTTCAAAGTTTATTTAAGAATGAATAATATATTCATTACTATAGAAATACCTTATGGATAAATCCTATTTGAGAATTGGATTAAATCCACAAATTAATCAGTTAACCTTACTTTCAGGGTTGGATGATTACATGAGAATCGTACCTCACATGTTTGGTAAAATTATCCTTGTAAGTACCAAAGGATTCATCATCCATTTGATTTAAATCCATAAATTATGTCTCTATATTTTGATGAAGAATATGTGTAATGTATTTATTGAAAAATATGTTAATGAAATCATCCAAATCCCAGGATTCAATTTAATCATGTTGCCAAAAATTCTTGACTAGAGTCCACCACTAGTCTGTTTCACCTTATAAATTATAAAAAACTCAAATAAAATTATCATGTTTCAATAATTGTACAATGGAAAATGTATTTTCCTTGGTAACGATCTAATTTTAATCAACTAATGTATTAGAAGTTACAATGAATGAATGTAGATTTTGCCTAATGAAGAAATCAATAAAATGTTGTTCCCTCCATTACTCATTTGGAATTCAAGGATGATTAATAACATGAGAAGGTTATATGTACATAACAATTTTATTTTTCATTCCATCTCTTATGGAATAAATTTTGTTATGAGAAAAATCATTTCATTTTTTGCTAGTATTACAATTTACACAGTTCCTTATTCTACTAGACATTTACTAAATCCTTAAAGCTTTAAGTATGAAACAATTATCATAGCGGGAAATTTCATAATCATGGAATTACTTACATGATGCCTACATTATTACACATTATTTAAACAATTACACCTTATTTTTGTCCCATATTATCAAAAGAAAACTTATTTTTATATTATTAATGGTGGTTTGTTAAAATATTTTTAATTTATAAATCATATACCCTTGGAGTTTCATACTAGGTGTTGAACAAGAACCATTTTTGTGAACCAGTTCCTGATTGAGTATAGCTAAATAATATATTTTTAGGGTTTTTAACCCTCTATATGTTTGTGAAAGAGAAACATAAACTTTTATTATACAAATATGGATATATTTCTAGGAAACCACTCACTCTATCATTTTTCTATGTCCTCAGACAGTTTACTATACATCAACTTTTCCTAAGGAATATCCTTAGTGACATGTACTTATGGATTTTACTAAGGTTATATCATGCTAGTTTACAATGGTTGAAAAATAATTCACTCTAATTCCATCAATAGTAACCAACACTTCTAATGCCTATACATTACTTAATATTTATAGAATAATTAATACATTACACAAACAGACACCTAAATACCATATTATTTAGTTCCTTTGGAAACATGGAATCATAAAAACTTGTACATAAGTGTGATACATTATATCCCAATAGGTTTTTAATGACTATTACCATCAATAGACAAATCAAATGCAACACATAACTTCATAATCTTAGGGAAAGCAAAAAATAAGAATGGGTCAAGTTAGATGATTAGTAAGGGTAAACAATGGAGATGGGTAAGAATAATCAAGAGAATAAGGGTATCATAATATGATCATAATTTCATAATATCATACCATGAGTTCAAGGATAATTATCTAGAGTCATGGAATAAATATTAATAGTTCATGAGACATGAATCATAAGGGTATCAATATAATATGACATGAAATAATAAAAAAAGAATAATTCATGCAATTATAGAAGATACATAAGTCTATAAAATGACTTCTATTATAGTCATGGATTAATTAAAATTCAAACATAGTAGAATTAGGTCACTCAAAAAACTATCTTAGTACTCTAGTTTTAATCCAAATACCATCATAGGGGATTAATTAATTCACTGAACCAAGTTCGCCCACTATTTTAGCAATGTATATCTTAGGAGATATAAATATTTACCCAATTAATTGGATAGAGATATAGGTCCCACCAATTTAATAATGAAATAATACATACATATTCAACAATAATATAAATAATAAAAACAACATGACCCCTAGAAATTTATAGGTTTCATTAATAGAATAACATAACCCTTGAAATTAATTTTGTATCATAATCATTTCATTATATAATATCCTGTCTAAAATATATAGGTTTAATAATCTATTTATAAATGAATAAACAATGAAAGGAAATGAGATCCACCATTAGATAACCCATATAATAGAAATATTTATCATAGACATCATTCCATAAAAACATTAACCATTCGAAGAAAGAATATGATTGTTATCCTTAGACCATATAACTTGAAATTAATGAATATCCACAATTCATTTTGTCTTAGAATAAAAATAATTTGGAAATAAATTTTAAAAATATATTTTGAGGATAATATCCTTTTTTCATTGGAATAAGATTTTAAAACATTAGAAATTAATAAAAAAAAATTTATTTGTATTTATTTTAAAAAATATCATGTATGATTTGAAAATGATTCAAACCATTTTTCATTCAAAATAATAATGAAGTATCAGTTAAAAATATTTTTAAAAAACATTTTATGAAAACTTGAGTTGGGAATAAAAAATATCTCTTGTCGTAGAGACAAATGAATTCGTATTTACTTAAAAACATTTTATTATTTATTTTAGGTACCAAAGAGTGGGGAAGTGGTGGAAATACATGAATTTTTAATTAATAAATGATGTATAAGAAAATAAAAGATATTTCATGGGATATGGATCACAATGTTAAATCAATAGAATAATAAACTTAACCAATTCCGATAAATGATGATATTGTAGCAACAAAACAATACCACATTTGTAACATTGAATCATAATCCATAAGAGAGAGAGAAATTAAATGATGCTTAACATGTTTTTGAAAAAAATGAAATTTATGATATAATATTTTTTGGGGACGTATATACACCTCTTAAAAATAATGTAGGTTTAAAACATTATATCTCCCTTAAAGAAAGAAATATTTTGAAAATAACCATTCGGATTCGATAAAATTTGAATCATAAGCCCCATGAAATAGATATCATAAAATAGATATGTAAATAAACATAAATTTTGGAATAATAATTATATAACAAATTCATACCCACTATATAAACAACACCCAATAAAAAAAATGGTGAATATGGCATAAGTCTCGCATAATTAAAAGTGAGACTAGAAATCACATTACCTTATGTCCTGACTCTCATTGTATTAATTAAAAACACATGTATAATAAATATAAGGTTATTATAAATCAACTAAAAAACATTTTTTATTAATATAATACCATATATAATTTTATTATGACCTTTTATTTCCCTTTTATTAATAATTCCATGTTAATGTTATGTTTCCTGTAATAACCACTTTGATTTTTCAATGTTGATTTGTTAATCTTTTTGGACCTCTTAATTATATAATTATCTCATAAGTTATTTATAGAAAACAACAATATAAATTTAAAATATATTAATTAAATATATTTTTATAATAATATATAAATTAATGAAATTGTAAGTGGAATACAATATTCATAGGGATGATATTGTATTAGTATGCATGAATCCTATTTACATTACCTTTTTGTGTCGAAAAAAAGGAAATTTAATGATATATATAAATAAATTATAATTCAAGAATAATTATTAATTAATATTTATTACAAAGTTATTTTAAATTAATTATTAATAAATTCCATGTAAAGCATTAATGAACCACATCGTTTTGAGGACGTTGTAGTCTACACGTCCATATATGAAATTATCGCATTCCCAAAAAATAGAAAGTATGAATGTATGTGTTATATAATAATTAAAAACACAATAAAGAATTAATAAATATCATAAATATGATATAAAAATAGTAATTACATCATTATTATCATCCTTTAATTATGGTAATGGAATAATGAATGACATCGGTTTGTGGGGTGTTAGTCCGATGCACACACAAACAATGATTGTTTCTCCCATTTTATGGAATTGTGTGTTAGTGTAGGTTATACACTTAAAATAACAATATATAATTATATTTATGATATTGGTATTATTATATAAGTTATGAATAAGGAACATCTAGTGGGTGGATAATGAAATAATGAAAAAGTGATTGTTGAAGGAAGTAACCTCGTATTTGGGTTACTCCTTTTGGCTTCCACCGAAGGGCATCCTTGGTTGGATTTATGTCCAATTTTATTACTCTAGGAAAAATTTAAGATCTATATTAGGATGCATGGGTAGTTTTTTTCCAAACCAAATGGACTTATAGGTGTGATGTGGGGAGTTCCCTTTTTATAGTGGAGGAGTGTCATTCTTGTAATTATAAAAAGATAAACACTATTTAGAGGCCTCCTTAACATTCTATTTCTCTAATAATTGTCCATAGGTGAAAAAATATGGGAATTTGTATAAATATTCCATAAAATAAATTTTAGATATGTTCATAGGTTATTTGGAAACTTACGTAAGAGTTTAAACACTAAGTAAACTCATTTTGCTTTAATCACCATACTTAATTTTAATTACATTTACTAATAACATTGCAAAAAAATTTAACATGAAATTATTAGAAATTATAAATTATTATGATTAAAATTTTTTAATCCTTTTTTCAAAAATATAATCAATGAAGTGGAATAAATTAATTTAAAATTAATCACAGAGACATGTTGAAAAAGCATGTTTTTAAAAAGAAAATGTTTAAAAAATTGAAATGTTTTTATATCCAATTAAAATGTGAAATCGGTTCAGATGCCCTACAGTAGATTAATTAATTTATAATTTATATAATTTTACATTAAAACTGGATTAAAATTTAATTGAACTATATAAATAAATAAGATGATAAATCATTTTTCAATTAAAATATTGTATGTTTCACTATTTATCCAAAAATGAAATATTTCATAAAAATACCAAAAAATAATCCAAACATAATCCTAATATCATCAATTAATAGCTTTGTTTGTATTTTATGAAATTAAAAATAAAAAAAACTGAAAAATTATTTTTATTTTTTTTCACTGATGGACCTAAAATTTAGTTCTTTTGAGAAAAAAAGTATTTTAAAAAACATATAGATTTGACTAGAAATTATATATATTATTATAAATTATTTTATTTATTTGAAACCATTAGAAACAATATTTAAAAATATTTATTACTATCCATATTACAATATATTGCAGATAGGATATTATTGTATTGTTTAAATATTTATAATAATAATGTGTCGTTTCGTATAAACTAATTATTGCATGTAAGAGAAGCTAAGTTGATTTTACATGATGAGGAATATTTTTATGGTGTATAATAAAAAAATATTAACCTAATGTAGGATTCAATGATATACTTCTAAGAAATTTAATTTAATCGAATAAAGGTTCATAAAAACATGTGTTATTACATATACCCAAAATGATGGGATTTCTATTGATGTTGTGTATTTACTTCATATTCAAAAAAACTTATGTGGAACTGTCTATGGATTGGTACTATTTTTCCATTTATTCATTAACATATTACTCTATAATTATTTCATGGTTAGTATAAATAAAATTTATTAATGTGATTATAGATATAGGAACTATGTGTCCATATAAATCCATGAAGTGAGGGAATTAATTTTATTTAGAGTAGACATTAAATAACTAATAATAATAAAACTTATATAATGACTTGTTAGATAGAATTAATTATTTTTATAACTTACTATATTATTATTTATTCTTCTGATACCATTGTTATGATGGTATAATTGACCATTTTTTATATGTAATTTTGAAGAAATTTTTTATGAACTCAACTAATCATTATCAATGTGGAATATTTGACTCATGAACAATTTTTGGGGTCACTCCCAGCCCTTAAAGAACTATATATCTTAGAAGAGGTACATTAGTGACCTTCATGCCATTTAAATTGGAGAATATTGCAAGGGATTATTATGATTGTTAAAATTATCCAATACCTAGAGTTTGGGGTTTTATTTTTGATTTTTTGATTTTAGATTCATCTCTTACTAAATCCCAAACATATATTCCTGATATTTCATAATATAGTTTTTTATTTAATGGTTATATATGATAGGAATCTACAATAGTGGATGGTTCCACCGTTATGGTATAAAATCTTCTGAGGCCTGATAACTTTTCTACTTTTAGAAAAAGATAAGTGAGGATTGTGTTAATTGATCAATACTATAAGGTATGCAACTGTTGCGCTCCAGATATAGTGTATAATCTTCCAACCAAATGAATAGTCTCTTCATACTTTAGATTTGAATAATGTTTTATAGAAATAAAATTTTAGACAACCATTAATAGTTTATTTTTCTAATAGATGAATGATGGGTAATATGATATCCCATATTCTCCACAACATAGGATGCAAGAATTATGGGAAGAATCTGTAATGATTTAGTAAAGCACCTATTGTTTACTTAACTTTTTATACTAAATACATTCACATTGATTAATAAATTCATTGTTCTACACCCCAATGAGTATAGTGATGTCAACCTAGTGGTCTTTCTTATATAATATGTTTATTTCAAAATAAAATCATTTATAATTTATGTTTCCACATTTTAATTGATTGAATTTAATTTATAGATCGTGGTGTACATATAGAATTAATCCAAAGACATAAGATATTAGAAAAAATTAATAAGAGTCAATATGTGTCCAAAAACATGACTGGTATTTTATCAATATCTAGTTCATTTACTAATATTTTCAAATATTCTTCATGAAAAATAAATGATTCATCTTGTTTTTGTGATAACATGGGTCCTTATCTAATTACACTATGAAGTGAGATAGAATAACTTTGAGATTATTTAACTCTATCCATTGACAAGTAGTTTGGTAAATGTTATGATGTTTATTACTACTATGACATTGATACCAATTTAAGGGAATAAATTCCAATTGAATATGATGTTTTTGATAAGGTCATGTTTGATTCCAAAATTATTTGTCATTGGGTGACTAACATGGGTATAATTTGTCAATGGGACTATATTCATGTTGATTCTATTCAACATCATGTGGAGGAAATTCATTATGGAAATCCTGGGAGGGTTTTCATTATATAATTATTTTTTATTTCAATGGGGAAGAACTATATAGTTTGAAACATGGGTATGAGAAACATTGTTTATTTTTTATTAATCACTTTGTAGAGTACTGTTGTTATTTTTTTGAAATATTAATTTTGGGAGGACCTGAATAATGAATACCACACAATGACATCTATTTTTTTTTAATTTTTTTACCAATGGATGGACAACCATTGTCATTTAATGTATAAATATAGGGATAGCCAAAAAAATGGGTATATTTAAGAGAACATTCATTATTTCTTGAATATTGATGTCCAAAAGGTAGACCATTGTAGTTGATTTATGATTCATTAAGGGGAGGATCTTTACATTGAGTACCATGGGGATGACCTCCTTGGTT
Organism: Viscum album; assembly: GCA_963277665.1. Lineage (NCBI taxonomy): Eukaryota > Viridiplantae > Streptophyta > Magnoliopsida > Santalales > Viscaceae > Viscum > Viscum album. The sequence goes on from OY728139.1 coordinate 855,685,105, forward strand.
TCTCAAATTTTTATCTTAATTGAGATGAACATCATAGTTTTTTATGAATAATTATTTTGAAAATATCCAAATATGTAACAATATGTAGAACCACCTTAGTATCTTGATTATTGATTTCCAAGAGGATAACCTCCCCAGTGAGTTGATGTATCATTGTGTTGAGGGCATCCATAATGAGTACCTTATAAATGAACATCAGGACTGATTAAAAAAATCCAAAATAGGGAGTAACTCTATATAGATTAAATTAATCATACATAGAGGATATATATAATGATTATAATGTGTTAGATAAGCATGGTTTATCTGTTACTGACCAACTTGGGGTGGGCCTCTAAGGTTAATTTATGTATCACCACAAATAGGACCTATATAATTACTTACATTGGATGGACCTATATTTTTTCTTGATATTTTATCACTATGGGTATTACCACTATGGAATGTTAATGTTTTACCATAGGGTTGAAATCCATAATGATTACCCTAGGGAGGAAATAAATTAGTGGATATCAAATTATTACAGATATGACCTCATCAATGTGTGTTTATTCCAATCATGGAGATATAATTTATATAAAAAATCACCAACACTATTATCAAATGTGATTATGGTTCCTAATTAATGGAATATAAAATTTACCCTATATCAATGTGTATATTTGACGGTTTAGTTTTTTGGTGATATTTATGATAGAAACATTAAACTTATTCCAAATTGGTTGAATTGGTAACTAAATATAGTATCTCATCGTTGCTACTATGTTTAGAAAAATGCATTTAGATCATAAATGTCTAGTACATAATATTTTTAGGCTGTTTAGTAGTGGATACAACCATACTAGGTGTGATTCCTCCTAAAAATCCTACAATACTCAAATAAATATATGATATGTTACACTATAGTTACTCTAAGAAGATTATATGTAAATTATCTCAATCTAGGAAGATACTTTTGAATCTATTAGGCATTGGGATGATTTTTACCTACCCATAGCCATCTTATAATCATTGTGTTAGCCTCCATAGCCTCAATACCTCTATATTTTTTTGATAAATATTCATAGTCAAAATCATGTTGATATAGATGAATCCTTTCACCACTGTTTTCAAAATCTTCCATTATCATGGTTGTTTCATAGAGATTTTCCATTGGTGTCTCAATGTTCCTGATGTATCAGTGTAAGAGGTTGTAGAATTGAAATGAGTGGTCTATGGAAAAATTGACTTCCATATGATTACACAAAAACTCTTTGGGGATCCTTATGCCTTCATATCCACTAAAAATCTCTTCCATATTATTTATGGGGGAAAATTATTGAGATTATCTTTATTTGAACATCCAAAATGAAAAATAATTTTTAAAAATTTTCATTTAATGGTAATGGTTTTCACTTTATGTTTATTATTTTTATCTTTATATCATTCTCCATTATACATCCATTTTCGTTTTCCTTTATTAGGGATTTAATATTTTAGTTGAGAGGAATTTTGTTTGACTAACCTCCTAGTAAAAATTCAAATTACATTTTATATGGAATATATTAATTAAATTTGATATATTTTTTAAATAACATTTTAAAAATGGAATTATGTTTTCTAATATTTGATGTCTGTTATTAAGTCTAAAAAAATTAAATCTATATAGGAAGGTTCTCTTGAATTTAATTCCATCTTGGAAGGTGAATGATATAAGGGGAGGTGGAATGTTTCATGGTTGTGGGATTCATCTCATAGAGGTATTATTATATATTGATTATGGTCGAATCCATAACTACATAGTTCTATTTTAGAGTTTAAATTCACATGAAAAGGAGTTACACTTAAGTAAATGAGTCTTGAAATTTGAGGATGTGAAAGAAAGAGCAATATACAGTTTATTTTCATGAAATTATGGAGAATATGGTTCAATTTTATGTTTCACAAATGGGATAACTGTGTTCATTTTATGATAATGAAACCATGACAATATTATCATATAATTTATATTTACAAGGCAATGTAATCTATGAAAAAATAAATTGAAATTGATTTATGCGTTTGATTATAAATCAATAATCCAATTTAATTTTTATTAGAGGATTCACCAATTAAATATTTCGGGTATATACTGATTAGGGGGGCTAGAGAACTAGGAATTTTTAGATATATCTAAGGATAATTGTATTGGGAGTTTTCTTAAATATAGATCCCAATCACTGAAATAAATAAAATTTCTAGATGAATGTGTGGGTATATATTCCATTAGTATTACATTATAATGAAATCTCAATAACTATAGAGGTTAATAAAATTATGATTACCATAAATAATGGGTCATATATATAGAATTATTTTAAGGGAGTCTCCATAAGAGATGAGGTAAGGTGTGGGGCATACGTTGAATTAGAATACCTTGAACGAAAATGATGTCCATTAGTCAGGTAGGAACACATGGATGATGGTATTCCATGGGACCCTCAAACAATAGGATCCAAATAATCAAGAGGACACAAGATTGATAAACCTATTAAATCAGTGGATAAATATGAATTCATTACTGGGAACCATTTAGAGGATGTGAGGTTTATATTAATAAATGGATTCAATATTGTATGAGACACATGGATATGGAAGGAAAATATGCCCTAGAAGTAGAATTATGGAGGTATAAGGTTGGGTGATTATTCAATTTAAGGGGATATATATTGGAGAAATAATTCCACTAATGTCGGATAGAGAATTTTAATAGTTCACCTATGTGTGTGAATTGGGTAATAGCTAAGATTGAGGCCAACTATAAGTATTGGAAAAAATAATATTCAATTAAAATGGAATTTTAATTAATGACCTTTACCCATAATTTCTCGTGATATTATTTATTTTGGTACATTTCCCAATAATATGAATTATACATAGTAAATGTTCTATTTTATGAGAGTTATTTGTGTTTAACCCTCAAATAACTCGATTAAGTATTTTTATAAAATTTTTAATTTTTAAATTAATAAATTACTAGTGGGAGTTTATGGGGTTTTCAAATTCTAGAAAGGGAGTCTTGGTTTTCTATAGTGTCCCTTATTCTCCTCTTTTATGAGTTTAGATGTTGAGTTATTAATTTATAATTAAAAATATCAGAAGTTCCCAAACAATAGTTTCACTTGGGTGATATTCCTAGTAGATGGCATGGGAGATGCCATACATGAATTGAGAAAGAGGAAACCATTCCTGGAAGAGAGAACATGTTCTCGAATTTTATTGTGATGTGCACTATGGTTTGATTATCATGGATTATCTTTAATGTGTATGGATCCCACTATATCATTTATAAAAAATCCTTCAAAAATTCCCTCAGTAATTTAATTCTAATGTTTGATAATTCTTGATTCGCAAAAATATTCATATTTTTCAATTGATTATACCACATTAATTTATGGGGTAGATTAACCACCTACATATTTAATTATACAAACATTTCATCATGGACGGTCAATAAAACAAAAATAGTAGTCATAATTGGAATTAATAATTTATTTAAGGTTTATTATTCTTCTATAATGGTAGCATTTTAAAATTTTATATTTTATATAATAATTGTTTCGGTAACTAAATAACAACAAAAAAGTAGTAACTTATTGTTCCTTATATATCATGCTCACACCTACTGTGTAATGAATTAATAAATTCTAATATAATTATAAAATTATGAGTTGAGTATCTTGAATATTATTGAGATGATGAACCTATGAAAATTTAAGTATGATTAGGTCTTCTATAGTAAAGTCTGTGATGAAAAAAATGGTATAATGAACTCTTGAATACTAATATTGAATGTAAATTATTAATAAATAAGTAGTTAAAATATTTAAATTAATGATATTACATAGAATAAATTTAATTGTGGTTTACATATACAAAAATTTTAAAAATAAATTTATTATATAGGGAATTTGAGTGAATTTGAGCATGTGGATTCAAATGATAAAAGATTTATTAACTCAAAATCCTTTCATTGAGTAATTTATTTTTTATATTTCTATTTTTTGTAGGAAAATATCTATCTAATTTATATCTCATATTTTATTTCATATCTTTTTCAAGTAAATTTATTATTCCTTCCCAAAATAACTTTTTTTATTGATTCATAACCAAAAGAATATGGCATTGTAAGGAGAAAGAAACCACTCTTTTTTGGTTATTTATTTTACATATTAATATTATTTTTGACGATAAATATTTATTTTACATAATCTAACATTTAAATATTTATATATATTACCTCTCATATTTCTATTTAAATATATTTAAAATCAAATTTTATATCTATTTCAACGATTTCAATTTCATTTAATTATTAATTATTTGAAAAAAGTATCCATATCAGGCACATAATATTATTTACCATTTTCCCAATGTTTTTTATACCTTTTCATTATTTATTTTAAGTGTTATATTATTGGGATATTGTAATAAGAAAATAATTTTTATTTTTTCTGTTTATAAATTATATTAAATGGATTATATCTTTCTTTTTTAGATAATTAAATGAAAATTATATTAAATTTTTATGTTTTCTCATAAATGTTATATTATGTTTCTAGAAGATCCATCATCCAAGCCTATTATCTTTTTTATTAATCAAGAAATACCCTCTAAATTGTTTTATCATATGACTTTTTGGGTGATTGAATTATGGTATCATCTGTTCAAATATTTGAAAAATTAATATGTGATTCCATATTGAAATGGTATTTAACCCCTCTTATCTTAAATTTATAATCATGAATTTATTTTTAAAGACATATAATTATTTTCATGTTTTACCTATATGTATAGATACATTATTATATGATAAGTGGGATAGAAAGTAAATATCCCAATAATTCAGGAAAAAAACCATTTTATTTTATGAAATTAAATAAATAGGACACTACATGTTATCACAGTCCACTATATTAAGGTTCATGTTTTTCTATGACGTAACAATAGTTAAGGAAATATGCATTGATATAAATTATATTTTTCTGTTCATATACATGTGATAACATCATATTTTATATCACCATGGTTTATGATGCATGATTTATGATTCCTATTGTGATGTTATGGTATATATTAGTATTTAGTGTTAATTATTTTTCAGTTCTATGTTTTGTGGCTTGATCTATAGTTAGGATATCATTCCTAATGATAAATTTGTACAATATCAAGAAATTTTCCATTAATAATTAATTTTATCTCATTTTTATTTTTTTCACAAATTTTTATGATCTTATTAATCTTATGTGGCTTAATATCTATTTAACACTTATAGAGTAGTTAAATAACCCTTTCATTTTTATACCCACTAGGATTTCATATACATTAAGGTGTTTAAGAGGGAATAATATTATGGATGAAATGAACACTATATTATTAAATATCATCATCAATGATACTAAAACTTTTCATCTTAGTAGTGTGATTCAATTTTTATTTGTCATGTTTAATCATATAAATTAATGTACAATATATGTATGTTATATATTTGTTATCAAGAAAAATATCAGAGTATCGAATAGTAAATTTTAGTAATTAAGATGATAAGAATAAATTATCAAATCGTATATAAACCTAAGTAAAAAAATTGTTAGAAGTTGAATTGATAATGTCAATGGGTGAACTAACGGTGTCCAAGGATAAGACAACATACGATTAATTTTTCTATTTTATATATCTTTTTATATTGAATTTATTAGATATTATCAAATCCACACTTATCATTTTTGATTTAGTAAATGATTAATACTAGGATAAAGACAAAAACGTGGAGAAAAGTACACTTATTATCCATTAAATAATTGAAATCATCTTATTTGGTTATGATTCAAAACGTTTATTAATATATTACATGTTTAAAATTATTTTAATCCATTTCCATAATTATTAATATTGATATAATAGTTAAAATATCTACTAGTGTGATGATTCCATGTATAAAAATAATATATCACTAACATTTCTAAGAGATATATTATCAATAAATAAAGTATTTTTTTCTTTGGTAGAGTTTCATATTCTTTTATAAATAGATTATCTCTATTTACATATATATCATATCAATAATAGTGACATTGAAATACCTTTTTATCCATTGATCATATATCAACACAAGCAGGATAATGAAATACTAGGGGAAATAATTCATTATTAGGAGTTTTAATAAAATATAATATGGTGAATTTAGCTTAAATAGTTGGGGATAAGCCCAATATTGAGGATATTCCAATTATATTGGATTGTATTGATGTATTTTATGAAGGGTGTCACGACCTATCCTCGGGGCCCGTGCCGTGACTACCCCAAGCCCGCCTTCCATAAGCCAGGGGCTGGCGACTAGCACCAAAGGCGTAAAATCCCGATATTTGGGAAGACATTCCCTTTATAAAAGAAAACAAGCACCACAATGTACAAGCGGAAGCAAAACACTAAGTACAAAAGGAAAGCTGAAAATTAAATGGGCCAGAATACAAACCCAAAAAGAAGTACAACTACAACTGAACAAGGTACAACAGCAAAAAGAAAAACAGCTGGAAGAAGGAAGCAGATCCTGGGTTGTCCTTCTCGGATCCTACCTGAAGGGTAGGTACAGATAGCGCAGCTCTTGGTCGTCCACCATGGATCCTACCTGAAGGGTAGGTACAGATAGCCTCCTCCACGCTCTCGTCCGTCAACCTCCTCTGTGTGTCGTCTCGTCGTGTAGTCTACCTCCGGGTACTGACTCGTCGTGTAGTCCACCTCCGGGTACTGACTCGTCATGTAGTCCTCCTCCGGGTACCGACCAGTCCTTGAACACTCGGCCTCCGTCAGCACTTCCCGTCGTCTGCAACCAACACAACGAGGTGCGGGCATAGCCCGTGCAGGGGTGAGTATAACGATACTCAGTAGGGACCCCGGGACCCTCAAGGTCTCACTATACCAACAAAGATAACCACAAGAAGATCTCAACAGATAACCTCTACTTAGATATATACCCATATATATACCTAAGTTATCAAGTAACCCATCTCAATCATGAGGAAACACAAGGATTGTGAAATCAACGGATAACCACTACCCAGGTATATGCCCATACATATACCTAAGTTATCAAGTGACCCATCTCAATCATGAGGTAAACACAAAGGTCAAAAGTCTCAGCTCAAACCAGGATTTTCATTATCGAAACCGTAACTGCTGGAGAGCTCCATCTCTGGAGTGTACAGTGATCCTGTCACGACTCCGAGGTACTGCTCACTAACCTAAGACTGCTGAGGTACTCCTCCTGTCGAGTACCGCTGGCCTGCCACCTCACACAGTAGTCCTTCCCGCCGGGGTCTTCCACCCAACACAGTAGTGCTCCCACCTCATAGCCTACAGAGGTACTCCTCCTGTCGAGTACCGTGGGTCTGCCACCTCACATAGTAGTGCTCCTCCGCTGTGGGTCTGCCACCTCACAAAGTAGTGCTCCCCACTGGGCTACGTAAGTCACTCCGAATCGAATCGGACAAGCAGTCTTCAGGTCTCTGCCGGCTATACGGTCTCCGTACTCCGTACGCTCGTCTCTAGGAGGGTCCGCTCCACGAGCCACAATTCGATACTCCAAGTATATCAAATTCCCATGAAGAGGTATCACAAAGGACCTCCTCGTCATAGGGGTCTCAACGCAACAGACGGCGCGTCAATCGGACGCCCGGTCTGTGAGTTATTAGCCATTACATCCCAGGGGCCCGGTTGGTTTCGTGAGCAAACCAACCCCGGCCGTATATCAACTGTACCCTGAACTCTCATAGGGTATTCTCATAGGGACCGTTTCTCAACGTGATCACCAACGCCGCTGACGGTTCATCAAACGGGCGTCTGGTCTGAATGATAACAGCTTTTTCGTTCCAGGGGCCCGGTTGGATTTCGGGTACGATCCAACCCAGACACTACCAACTGTATCCAAAACTTGGGCGAAGTATGCCAAAAGTTACATCTCATCAAGAGGAATTCAACGAAACAGACGGCGCGTCAATCGGACGCCCGGTCTGTGAGTTATTGGCCTTTTCGTTCCAGGGGCCCGGTTGGTTTTGTGAGTGAACCAACCCGACCGCACTCCGTCGGCATCCAAACCTCGAGCAGAGTAAGCCAAAAGATCCGTCTCTCTTAGAGGGTTCCATCAAAGTCAACGACACGTTAATCGGACGTCCGGAGCTCAAGATATAAGGGTTTCCGCTCCGAGGGCTCTGTTGGTTTCGTATCCGAACCAACCCGGCCGAACCCAAAGTAATCCGAAACCTTGAGTGTGATATACCAAAACGACCGTCTCGATCCAGGGATCGTGGTTCCACTGACGGCGAGTAGTTTGGAGGCCCGTAGCACAAGTTACGGGCATTTGAGCAAAAGTGGCCCGAAAACGGGGGTCTGCGCCCGGGCCGACCCGGCCCGACCCCCCTGGGTCGGCCCGAACCGGGTCGACCGGACCCGGGTCAGACCCGACTGGGCCCGGCCCGGCCCGGTCCGGCGCGGTCCGGTTCGGTCCGGCTCGACCGGCCGGCCGTGGCTCGGCCAGCGTGGCCGAGCCGACACACGGGCGGGGCGCACGGATCCCTCGCCCTTCGCCGCTGATTGAGGCCAGCGGTTCGCCGGCCGCCCCTTTTCCGGCGGCGCGCCGCCGCCGCCTCCCACGGACTACCGGACGCGCTCCGGTGGTCCGTTCTTCCTGACTTCTTCACCTATGGTTCCCCCGGGACCCCATCTTCATTGCGAAGGGATTCAAACGCCCAAATGGCATGCTTCGTCGTCGCTCGTCAATCCGCAGGTCAAAAAAAAAAACGCATTGCCATCGTGGTTCTCCGGTGTGATGCGACGGAACCACGCCCTTCCATCGTGGCCCTGCTCCGGCCGCGGTGTGTACGGTTTTCTTCGACGAGGCGCGACGACGTCGTGTCCTCGTTCAACTCCTCGGTGTGGCGCGACGACGCCGCGTAATATTTGTCGTGTGATTTCCGCGTGGTGAGACGACACCATGCCATTTCTTCCGAATCACATAAGAAACAACATCAATAATGGAGGAGGGTCGGCCGTGTTTGTGCGGTCCGGCCCCCTCTCGTTAGTCGTTAACAATTGTTTGTATTTTCACGAAGAACGACGAGATAGTATTCACGAATGAAATAAATAAATAAAACCCCTACATTCTTTCCATAAACAGAGGTAAACTTCCAACCCGCAATTAAAATGTTTGCGGATCAACTAGGTAATAAGTTGATCCGTGTTCATTGTTTTATTTAGGAAGAAAGAAAGAAAGAATCTAAGGGAATAAAATTATTCTCAACATGACAATCCCCTACCTCGTCGAAGTCGTCGAGTGAGGGTTCGTCGCGGAAGAAATGTCGCGGAAGGAGAGTCGTCAGCATCACGTCGTCGAACTTCGGGGGTTTGGCGTTCTTCGTCGGAGGTCGGAGCGTTCTTCGCGTTCTTCGCGTTTTCGCGTTTTTCGCATTCTTCGCGTTCTTCACGAAGGAGGATGAAGAATTCTCAGAGGTTCTTCAAGGTTTAACACAACATTACAAAAAAAAGAGGGTGTGTTGGCCTTATTTTATTACTACGCCAATGGATTTCAAACCGGTTAAGAAACGAATAAAGAGATAAATAACGACCCAATAATTCGTAGAATTAATTCAACGAAATAAACTGCCCAATTAATTCAACGAAGAAAACTGCCCAATTAATTGGTGCGTTAAGAAAATAAGAAAATGCGTCAGTCGACTTTCATAATGACGGGTTTTCGCGGGTGCGTTACTTAGCGGAAAAGAAACGGTGGGGCTCATGTGGGTCCCACCTCACAAATATCCTACCAACAGGGTAGGATATTTTTGGATAGCACCCTATCCGCAACAACTCAGCTTAAGCTACTTTAAGTGGCTTCAAGTGGCTTCCAAGCGGCTTAAGTGAAATAAAATAAAGTTTGTCGCACAATTTATTTTATTTCTTAACTTTAAGCCCAAAAATTAAAAACCACACCCAAGAAAACGTAACTCTAGAAGAGGCGTTTCTAAGCAATTACCGGCACTGCGATTCCATCAGTGCCCTCAGAATTCGATTCTGAGCACCGGTTCAAAAGTTAAGAAAACCCGCTCGTCCGTTCACTGAACGTACCCGAGCCAAACTTCGGAAATTGATTCCGGGCACACCGGCCTCGGAATCAGGCGCCGTCAGAAACTGCGTTCATGTAAAATTCCAATGAAAATTAAGAAAAAAAATTCCTTGGAATTTACGGGTCTTTACATTACTCCCACCATAGGGCTTTACGTCCCCGTAAAGCTTCACCACAAACTTAGGGAAACAAAGGCGGTACTGAGCACGCATCTGAGCCTTCCGCTCCCATGTGCTCACCTGGAGGTTCCCGTGCTGCCAACAAAGTGCACAAGAGGAATCGACCGTCCTCCTAGGATCCGCTCCTGTCAATCCTCGATCCCCACCGGAACCTCCGTAGAAGTCACCTCATCGCCACTGTCCTGCTCCCCATGGTCGATGATATGCCTAGGGTCGAGCACGTATCTCCTCAGTTGGGATACGTGGAAAACGTCGTGCACCTAGTGCAACTGAAGTGGATGGGTCAAGCGGTAAACCACCTCGCCTACCCAGCTGAGGACTTAGAAAGGTCCGTTGAACCTCGGAGATAACTTGCCTCCCTGGACACATCTCCGTAAACCTCGTCGAGGTGAGACTTGTACAAGGACGTGATGGTCATCCTCGAACTCTAGAGGCCTCCAAGCCCTATCAGCATAAGGCTTCTGTCGGCCCTTTTCCGTCCTCATCCGCTCTTGGATGACCTGGACCTTCTCTAGTCTCACAAGAGCTGCTATGATTTCTTCTTTGCCGATAAGAGAAATCCGGTCTCATCCCCTGGATGAACCACATTCATTGCCTAATACAGTCAATCCTGACATGAATGATGCATTCATTCCATGGATGACGTCGTAAGGCCTCAACGTAACTACCAAGAGATCCAACTGTCACTCTCACCTCCAAGGGTCGAGTCACACTGTCGGCATCAGTGTGTGGTCACTGGGTCTCCTTCAGTAGAAAACTCAAAAGTGAGGGTCAAGTCAACAATCTTAATCAGGACCACTCAATATCAACCAAACAAAAGGACAGGAAAGAAAACAAATATAAGTGTCTTTTTATTATTGCAACTCATAGTACAAGACACAAAGCAACTACAGACAAACATCAACAAAACCAGAAGCAACAGGATCAATAGCCTCCAGGTCGGAAGCTAGTCCCGCTCCAGTCCATCTGCTTCCGGAGCTCCAAGACCATAGGCCTCAGCTGCCTGAAGCTGAGCTCTCCCATGTCCTCCTGTCCCCTACGGTCGGGGTGGGCCTCCTGGTGGTGGTGGTGGAAACATCCCGAAGTGTCGTCCACCTCCAGCTGCATGGCCAGCTCCTCTGCCATGGCCGTCTTCTCCTTGCAGTCCGCCCTGATCGAACCTCTGCCTCTGCCTTGGAGGTTCATCATTTAACTGCTTGTGATCTTCATGGCGGGTCGGACAGTCACGTGCTATGTGACCAATTCCGCCGTAGGAGTAACACTTCATGGCAGGTCTGGCTCTATCACTTCCCTTGGTGCCTCGCACTACCGACCCTGAGTCACGCGGTCGACCACCTGTGGGTTTGGTCCTCTTGGACCCCTGCGTCATCTGTCTACTGCCCTCTACAGAAGACTCTGCCGCATGCCGGCTAGTGGTGGGTCCTACTGCTGGAGACTGCCCAGCAAGGAAACTCTCCACTAAGAGGGCTCGCTCCAACACTCCTGTCTGTGTCGGAATGTTGTGCGATACAACCGAAGCTCTAATATCCCGCCTGAGCCCCTGCTCGAAGGTTCGAGCCCTGAAGAACTGGTCCCGTACCATATCTGTGGAGTAGCGTGAGAGGTCCGTGAATCTCGCTGAGTACTGTGCCACTGACATGCTGCTCTGTCGCAGCTGAAGTAACTCCTGTATACGCACCGCTCGAAGGGTGGCTGGTAAAAACTCTGCCCGGAACATGCTCTCGAAGTTTTCCCATAGAAGTGTCGCCTCATCATGCATCTGAAGTATCAGGATCCACCATCTGCCTGCTGCTGCCTGAAGAAGGCTGGCAGTAAGGATCACCATGAAATCTATCGGCGTCCCCACTAGCCTGAAGACCCTCACCACAGCCTCCAGCCAATCCTCAGCCGCCTGAGGGTCCGTCCCTCCCTGAAACCTGGGTGGCCTCTGGCGCTGGAACTCATGCAGTGCACTCAAGTCACATGCATCCTCTGCTGCTGGGGCTGGTGGCATCGGTGGCCCAACAGGTAGTAGTACCGCAGGTGCCTCCGCTGGTGCCTCAACTGGGATAGGGCCTTGTACTGAGGCCTCGTCGCTCGGCGGGCTGTCAGTACGCACTACTCTCGGGGCTCTAGGTGGTCTTCCATGGGGAGGCATCCTGAAAGAAACAACGTGACACGGTCAAAAGATTATACCTGGTGAACTGACCTGGTTTGAGCTGTCATTTAAATAAAACTTCTGGAAAACACACACGCAATCAGTGTTTTCGTGCACCAAGTCGGAAATCAGTTGTCAGGGTCCTGGTGTATGGATATGTCGGCCGCCCGCACCAACACTGGACTCCCTGAACTGAAAACCACATACTTGGTACTCTTAACACTATTGCATCACAGAAAGAAACATCAGAGTTATAAGTTCTGCCGTAGAACCGAACTCCTATGATACCAATTTGTCACGAACCGTCCTCGGGGCCCATGCCATGACTACCCCAAGCCTGCCTTCCATAGGCCAGGGGCTGGCGACTAGTACCAAAGGCGTAAAATTCCGATATCTAGGAAGGCATTGCCTTTATAAAAGAAAACAAGCACCACAATGTACAAGCGGAAGCAAAACACTAAGTACAAAAGGAAAGCTGAAAAGTAAATGGGCCAGAATACAAACCCAAAAAGAAGTACAACTACAACTGAACAAGGTACAACAGAAAAAAGACAAACAGCTGGAAGAAGGAAGCAGCTCCTGGGTCGTCCTCCTCGGATCCTACCTGAAGGGTAGGTACAGATAGCGCAACTCCTGGTCGTCCACCACGGATCCTACCTGAAGGGTAGGTACAAATAGCCTCCTCCACGCTCTCATCCGTCAAAATACTCTGTGTGTCGTCTCATCGTGTAGTCCACCTCCGGGTACTGACTCGTCGTGTAGTTCACCTCCGGGTACTGACTCAACGTGTAGTCCTCCTCCGGGTACCGACCAGTCCTTGAAAGCTCGGCCTCCGTCAGCACTGCCCGTCGTCTGCAACCAACACAACGAGGTGCGGGCATAGCCCGTGCAGGGGTGAGTATAACAATACTCAGTAGGGACCCCGAGACCCTCAAGGTCTCACTAAACCAACAAGGATAACCACAAGAAGATCTCAACAGATAACCTCTACTTAGATATATACCCATACATATACCTAAGTTATCAAGTAACCCATCTCAATCATGAGGAAACACAAGGATTGTGAAATCAACGGATAACCACTATCCAAGTATATGCCCATACATATACCTAAGTTATCAAGTGACCCATCTCAATCATGAGGTAAACACAAAGGTCAAAAGTCTCATCTCAAACCAGGATTTTCATTATCGAAACCGTAACTGCTGGAGAGCTCCGTCTCTGGAGTGTACAGTGGTCCTGTCACGACTCCGAGGTACTGCTCACTAACCTAAGACTGTTGAGGTACTCCTCCTGTCGAGTACCGCGGGCCTGCCACCTCACACAGTAGTGCTTCCCGCCGGGGTCTGCCACCCAACACAGTAGTGCTCCCCCCTCATAGCCTACAGAGGTACTCCTCCTGTCGATTACCGCGGGTCTGCCACCTCACATAGTAGTGCTCCTCCGCTATGGGTCTGCCACCTCACAAAGTAGTGCTCCCCACTGGGCTACGTAAGTCACTCCGAATCGAATCGGACAAGCATTCTTCAGGTCTCTACCGGCTATACGGTCTCCGTACTCCGTACGCTCATCTCTAGGAGGGTCCGCTCCATGAGCCACAAGTCTATACTCCAAGAATATCAAAGTCTCATGAAGAAGTATCACAAAGGACCGCCTCGTCATAGGGGTCTCAACGCAACAGACGGCGTGTCAATCGGACGCCCGGTCTGTAAGTTATTAGCCTTTACGTCCCAGGGGCCTGGTTGGTTTCGTGAGCGAACCAACCCCGGTTGTATCTCAACTGTACCCCGAACTCTCATAGGGTATGCTCATAGGGACCGTTTCTCAACGTGATCACCAACACCACTGACGGTTCGTCAAACAGACGTCTGGTCTGAAAGATAACAGCTTTTCCGTTCCAGGGGCACGGTTGGATTTCGGGTGCGATCCAACCCGGACACTACCAACTGTATCCAAAACTCGGGCGAATTATGTCAAAATTTCCATCTCATCAAGAGGAATTCATTGAAACAGACGGCGCGTCAATCGGACGCCCGGTCTGTGAGTTATTGGCTTTTTCGTTCCAGGGGCCCGGTTGGTTTCGTGAGTGAACCAACCCGACCGCACTCCGTCGGCATCCAAACCTAGAGAAGAGTAAGCCAAAAGATCCGTCTCTCTTAGAGGGTTCCATCAAAGTCGACGACACGTCAATCGGACGTCCGGAGCTCAAGATATAAGGGTTTCCGCTCTGAGGGCCCGGTTGGTTTCGTATCCGAACCAACCCGGCCGAACCCAAAGTAATCCGAAACCTTCAGTGCGATATACCGAAACGACCGTCTCGATCCAAGGATCATGTTGCTGCTAACAGAGAGTCGTTTGGAGTCCCGTAGCACAAGTTACGAGCATTTGACCGAAAGTGGCCCGAAAACGGGGGTCTGGGCCCGGCCTGCCCCCCTGGGTCGGCCCGAACCGGGTCGACCCGACCCGGGTCCGACCCGGCGGGGCCCGGCCTGGCCCGGCCCGGTCCGGCGCGGTCCGGTTCGGTCCGGCCCGACCAGCCGGCCGCGGCTCGGCCAGCGTGGCCGAGCCGACACGCGGGAGGGGCGCGCGGATCCCCCGCCCTTCGCCGCTGATTGAGGTCAGCGGTTCGCCGACCGCCCCTTTTCCGGCGGCGCGCCGCCGCCGCCTTCCGCGGACCACCAGACGCGCTCCGGTGGTCCGTTCTTCCTGCCGTCTTCGCCTATGGTTCCCCCGGGACCCCATCTTCACTGCTAAGGGATTCAAATGCCCAAACGGCCTGCTTCGTCGTCACCCATCAATCTGCACGTCAAAACAAAACGCGTTGCCTTCGTGGTTCTCCGGCACGATGCGACGACACCGCGCCCTTCCATCGTGGCCCCGCTTCGGCCGCGGTGTCTACGGTTTTCTTCGACGAGGCGCGACGACGTCGTGTCCTCGTTCAACTCCTCGGCGTGGCGCGACGGCGTCGCGTAATATGTGCCGTGTGATTTCCGCGTGGTGCGACAGCACCACGACATTTCTTCCGAATCACATAAGAAACAACATCAATAATGGAGGAGGGTCGGCCGTGTTTGTGCGGTGTGGCCCCCTCTCGTTAGTCGTTAACAATTGTTTGTATTTTCATGAAGAACGAAAAGATAGTATTCACGAATAAAATAAATAAATAAAACCCCTACATTCTTTCCATAAACAGAGGTAAACTTCCAACCCGCAATTAAAACGTTCGCGGATCAACTAGGTAATAAGTTGATCTGTGTTCATTGTTTTCTTTAGGAAGAAAGAATGAAAGAATATAAGGGAATAAAATTATTCTCAACATGACACTCTCCTACCTCGTCGCAGTCGTCGAGTGAGGGTTCGTCGCGGATTTTCTCATCGCAGAAGAAATGTCGCG
Organism: Viscum album; assembly: GCA_963277665.1. Lineage (NCBI taxonomy): Eukaryota > Viridiplantae > Streptophyta > Magnoliopsida > Santalales > Viscaceae > Viscum > Viscum album. The sequence continues at coordinate 855,700,950 of OY728139.1, forward strand.
GAAGGAGAGTCGTCGGCTTCACGTCGTCGATCTCCGGGGGTTTGGCGTTCTTCGTCGGAGGTCGGAGCGTTCTTCGCGTTCTTCGCTTTCTTCACATTCTTCGTGTTCTTCGCGAAGGAGGATGAAGAATTCTAAGAGGTTCTTCAAGGTTTAACACAACATTACAAAAAAGAGAGGGTGTGTTGGCCTTATTTTATTACTACGCCAACAGATTTCAAACCGGTTAAGAAAGAATAAAGAGATAAATAACGACCCAATAATTTTTAGAATTAATTCAACGAAATAAACTGCCCAATTAATTCAACAAAGAAAACCGACCAATTAATTGGTGCGTTAAGAAAAAAAGAAAACGCGTCAGTTGACTTTCATAATGACGGGTTTTCGCGGGTGCGTTACTTAGCGGAAAAGAAACGGTGGGGCTCGTGCGGGTCCCACCTCACAAATATCCTACCAAGAGGGTAGGATATTTTTGGATAGCACCCTATCCGCAACAACTCAGCTTAAGCTGCTTTAAGTGGCTTCAAGTGGCTTCCAAGCGGCTTAAGTGAAATAAAATAAAGTTTGTCGCACAATTTATTTTATTTCTTAACTTTAAGCCCAAAAATTAAAAACCACACCCGAGCAAATGCAACTCTGGAAGAGGCGTTTCTAAGCAATTACCGGCACTGTGATTCCATCAGTGCCCTCAGAATTCTATTCCGAGCACCGGTTCAAAAGTTAGAAAAACCCGCTCGTCCGTTCACTGAACATACCAGAGCCAAACTTCAGAAATTGATTCTGGGCACACTGGGCCTCAGAATCAGGCTCCGTCAGAAACTGCGTTCATGTAAAATTCCAAAGAAAATTAAGAAAAAAATTTCCTTGAAATTTATGGGTCTTTAAAAAGGGTTTCTTAATATTCCACAAGATTATGAGGTTAAGTCTTCAATTTAACTCATACATGGTGTTATAAATATATCAATTAGTCGTTCTATAATGAACCATTTTAAATAATAATAATTGTATAAAAAACAACAATATATTTTTTATATCTTGATTATACAACAAAATCCTTCACCATAGGGTGTATTAGATATATTTATTAATGAAAAAGGCGTTTTAATGGTTATTTGCATTTATTTTTGTGACCAAAAAAATATCATGATTAGGAAAAAGTTTCCTATACCCCACATTTATGATTTATTTTATCAAGTTCATGTGAATAAATACATATAGAAGTTGGATCAATTATCTATTTACCATTAATTATAGGTGAAAACTAAATACCTACTATAACCTTCCATATAGGATATGGGAAAATAAATTACTTCTACTTCCATTTATACTTATAAATTCCTTTTTTTTATTCATGTATTTAATTAGTAGGGTCATTATAGGTCACTTAGATAAATTTGTTATATTTTTCATTTATGATATTATCATATATTCATAGGGTAAGAAAAACCATGACTTGAATTTGTTGATTGTGTTAGAGAACCTAAAAAATGAGAAATATTACACCAAACTCAGAAACTGTGAATTTTAGATGAAAATAATATCATTATTGGCCACATAATAAAAAATGTGTATCATGGATTATTCAATGAAAAGTTAATGGAAGAATATCCCACACTAATTAATGTAATAGAGATCCAATGTTTTTTTAGGTTGTCCAGATACTATCAACACATTGTGAAGAATTATATATGGTTATTAAGTACATTAAAAAAATCTAACTTCAATGTGATTGAAGTTAATCTATTAAAAATAAGGAAAATATAACTTCATGTAGTTTGAAAGGAGGTTGGATAATACACATGTCTTTAGACTACCCTATAGAAAAGATAATTTGGTGATATATAATGATGTTTGAAATAATTTTAGGGATGGGTTTCAAATGAAAAATGATAATGGGATAAAATATACCTCACATCTATAAATGAATAAAAAAATAATAATTACTGTACGATTTTGATAGATGAGTGGTAATATTTTTATTAACTATTTTGATATATTAAATATATGAGGGGAATTGTGACATACATATATTCTTATATATAGAAGTCAAAAACATAAAGTATGTATTCACATTGGAGATATTAAATTTTGATAATAGATTTTAAGTATGACCTTTAGTAAAATTTTCCCTTGTTGATTATATCAGTTATTTATGGTCTTGATCTTTTATTTATTGTCGTTTCCTAGTTATTGGAGAATTTTTAGGGGTGAGGTTGCATGTTGAAAATATTTGGAGAGGTACCAATATGTTCACAGAGGCACCTAGGTGTTTAGTTCTTCTGTGAGCTTACACCTATATCTATAATTGAAATAGTTATCTCACCTGATAGACGGTGAGGGATGATAGCCTACTGGGGAGAGGTTTGAAGTGGGATCTTCTTACTAGAAATAATCCAACAATCTAGTGGGACTCTATATAAAAGGTGTTTCTACATTAAATCTAATAACTAGTAAATGGTGTTTCCAGGTCAACATTAATTCTTCATGGTTCCACTCCATTACTGGTGAGAGCCTTCAACGAGAACGTAAATCTGATTTGTCCGAGCAATACTATAGTTGCATCATAATTAAATTTTGTTTAATCTTAGTTTTAATTGTAATCTCCACTCCTTAAAACCTATTTTGATATTATTCCTTATGAAAAACCTCTTAAGGTGAATTTAGCCCTTAAAACATTCTTCCATCAAGGATTGAAGTTCTTATTAAATAATTTCACCTCTCTTAATGATTTTATTCTTGATTTATTAATTAATTCTGTTCTCCCTCAAGATTATTCTTCACCGTAAATTGTGATATCTTGTGTTTTTGTTTTATATATGTTTTTATTTTGGAATTATGATTATATGATCATTTATTTATTTTTATAGGCATTGAACCTCAATAGGAAGATCTTTTATGGGGTGATTGTTGATATTGATAATGGTATGTGTCTCTATATAGTGGTGTTAACCCATGGAATATTTAATGATATTATTGATTCCTTTGGTTTTTTATGTTGACTTCATTGTTATAAAATATTAATTTTTTGATGAAATGTTTCTTGGGTGGAAATAAATTGGTTTTTAAATGATTTTTATTTAAAAATAGTTTATCCACATTATTTTATTGATGGAATTCCTTAATGTTTATTTTGATTCAAAACTAATTTTTAGGCCTGGTGTCGTGCTTAATTTTTATGAAAATGTATTCATAATTGGTACTACGGTCTTTTTATTACTTTTGGAAATCCTAGAAAATTGTAATCTTTGGGTGTTTTGAGTTATAAACATATGAAAACCACTATGAGTGTCGAAACATTAGGAATTATTATTTTTAAATCAATAAACTGTTACATGACTGGATATCGGTAGGACTTGTGTTATTCCACTCTTAGTATTCCCCCATGTTTTCTAGTACATATTAACATAGAATAGATACAAGTTTTTCTTGTTTTGATACATGAATGTATTATTTCATGTTAGACTACTCACATGTTTTGGATATGGTAGTTCCATGGATAATTCAATTTATTCCACTATGTTATCATTCATATACTCTTTATATTCATATTTTATGTGAATATTAAATTATTTAAAAATCCCAAAGGATTATATATAGAAATGCTTTGTTTTCGTAATTTTTTTTATAAATATGTTTGTTTAAAAAAATGAACTAACAGTTTCATAGTGATAGAAATTATATAGATTCATGGTGGTACCTTGACTTTATTTTTCCTCATATCACAAACAGTCTCTGGTCAATATGAAAAAATTATTTTACTAGACACCAGTAATGGGAATAAAATATTTTATCTCACCATATTATATTTGTTTAAGTACACAATATGGTTTATTGGGGTTATGGAAATGTGTTATCACAAGGAGAATTGGTGTTATTCTTATCATTTATCATTCATTTTATTTTGAACCATTCATCATGATATTTTTTATCTCATGGTTGTGTTATCCTATCTTCTGTGTTGTACTCTAGTGTTCATCTCTTTTCCATATAAATGATATGTGGCTTTTCAACCTTTGTGTTTAATCACCACCTTATGGTGGGTCAACTCAGGTGATGTGTCATATCATCCCGAGTTGTTTCACTACAAAACGGATTCAAAGACAATACCTATCTAGAATCATGATGTAACTTACTTGTTTTAGTTCATGTTGTGTGATACATAATTTTTAGGAAATTCATCAATGCATATTATGTGTGACTGGATTTCAAGACATCTCACTTTCCAGTATAAACACAAATTACAAAGGGTGGTCATGGATATTAATCAATGTTTTTATATATATATTTAATACTATTTAAATAATCATAATTTATATTGAGGACAAACAATTATTTTTTAATGTTTTCTTATCTAGTTTATTTAATCCTTATATTCTTTTATTTCTCATTTTCTAAAGACTCTAGTTTTCATTATTGAATATAAAAATTTGATTTGGATATTTCCCATTTTTCTGAAATATTATATTTATTAGACAAAACATCATATTAGAACTCTTAGAAATCAAGTAATAGAAGAAATTATAAAGTTTTCATAGGTGAGTCTTCTAGTAGAACCTTCATTAATTACAGTGGTTATCAAAACTCTTCAAACTCATGGTCAAGAAGGTGTTAAAACCCATAGAGAAGTGGTGGATCATGGGTCAAAATTTACTACGAAGAATTCACATGTCTACTTATAAAACAAGGTGCTCAACAAATCCAAAGAGTGGATCATGTGGATATATAATATCTCTATTGGGAAAAAATACCTCAATGTATCATTGAATAATTTTGGAGGTTATTGTGTTTGTTTAAAAGGTAGACATCAGTGCTATGATTGTTGACATAGCGAACCATGACATAAATTTTTTTTTGACAAAGAATATTTCATGGTGGAATGTCAAGTTCGAGAGCTGTGTTCAATGATCTATGTTTGTTTCCAGAACGTCGACAAAGGAATGGATGGTCTGGAGGTGGTACAAAAAGAGCAGATAGAAGGATGTGCCATTTTCCAGTGTTTTCCAAATTTTTGGGCCTGAAAATTGGAAAATGGTGAGATGTGTTTCTAGCAAATGGAGGTGCATGAAAAATTGGAGTGGTGCGTGAAAAATTATGTGTAGCGTGAAAAATCAGCAGGATTTACGAAATAATTTTGTGGTGTGTGAAATATGTGTGGGTTGCGCGAAATAGAGGGATGATATTTTTCACGCAAGAGGTGTTTTGAGGTCCGAAGCTCGAAAAATAGCAAAGTCATGAGGTGCGAGAAATATTGGAGCAGTGCACGAAAAATGGAATAATGCAGAAGCTTTGGTTTTCGCGCTCAAAGAGAATTATGCGCTCAAGGAGGGTTTTTCACGCGAGGTCGATTTTGCCTATAAATATGAAGTGACCCCCCTCCATTCGATAGAGTTAAAGACATAGAAAATATCCGAGCTCTGGTGCACGAAATTGAAGTTAGCCAGGGAGTTGCGTGTAAACATTAAGTTTGCGTGTAAAGTCTGGTGCTGCATGAAAAGCTAAGGATGCGCGCAAAAGAAGTCAGTTGCGCGTAAAAGGGGTGTTGTGAGAAAAGAGGATTTCTCGCACGTCAGGAAAATTACACGCAAGGCAGTTTTGAGGTTGCACGTAAATTTTGAGGTTTCGCGTAAAATGGGAGTTGTACGAAAAGTGAATTTCATGCAAAGAAAAGGAATTACGCTCAAGGCCTAGTAAAGGATGTGCTTAAAATTTGCGGTTGCTTGCTACACCTGGTGAAAAGTGAGAATCATCTATGGGAGAAAGTTGGACTTCAACAGAGCATCCACATACAATGTAGGATGCATTCTTTCATGAAAATGAAGAGACCTACAAGTCTATAAACTATTAGTGGATTCCCTTCAGAGCAGTGAGAAAAAAAAGAGGAAGAAGGTGATCCTCTCCACCGATAGTGAGCCAAAGAGAGAAAAATAGGGAGTGACCCTTTGGAAAGCAGTGAGTTGACCCTAAATCCTTGTAAAGGCAGTGAGCCTGGGACAGAGTGACTGTGCCCGAACATTGTAATCCATAGCTAGTGAAGTATAGTAGAATTTGGTACGACCGGAAACCTTTCGGCGTATTCTCCTTGTACGTATCCCTTATCGGTGAACCAAGTAAAATTGATGTGTTCTATGCTTGCTTTACTTTCTGTTTATATTGTGCAACAGGAAAGAGAGAGAAGAGTTTTTTTAACAGTGAAACAAGATCAGAACAAGCTTTTATTTTAAATTAGTCATACCCAGTTTCACCACCCCTCTCAGGGTATTCATCCTTGTGGACCTAACAATTGGTATCAGAGGGAAGGTTGAAATTTTTTCTTCTATTAATGGAGGTCACTAATAATAAAGGGATTATGATCTTCAACGGATGTAATTTTCAGATATGGAAGAATCGAATGAAACACTATTTCCAATCTTTGGGGATGGATGTGTTTTCAGCAGCTATGCATGGTATCGCAGCTGAAATTAATAGTGGTGCATTATCAGAAGCTGAGAATAGTGAGTTGGATGCTGATACAAAAGCAATCAATGCCTTAGGGGGAGCCCTTTACAATCCCATCTACACAAAGGTGATGTCCTGAAAAACGTCACATTCCATGTGGAAAAAACTGTTGAATATATATGAAGGTGATGCAAAGGTCAGAGAGGAAAAGTTGTAAGTGCTGTGGAATAAGTATGAAGATATGAAGATGAACCTGAATGAGTCTGTTGATGCAATATTTGATAGGGTAAATATATTTGTGGAAGATATGTGAGGACTTGATGAAGTCATTGAAGACATAAAGATCATAAAGCGCATCTTGAGGAAGTTTCCACCTCGGTTCAATCTGAAGGTATCAGTTCTAGAAGATAATGATCCCAAAGAGCTGACATTGGACAATTTTCACAGTACTTTGGTTGCATAAAAAATGAGGAATGATGATAACAAGGCTGTGGAAAAGGGGAAATCTAAAGAGATGGCATTTGAGGCCATGAAGAAGCTCGCAATTGAAGATTCTCATGAAGAAGAATAGATAGATGAGGTGATTCCATTCCTTTCTTCAAATCTACAAAGAGGAAAAGTAATTTTTAAAGGGAAACTTCTACTAGCATGATTTCGATGTGGAATGATTGGTCATATTATGGCAAGGTACCCCAAAAATTTTCAAGATAACGATAATGATGATGACTAAGTCACAATTCCCACGAAGTCTTCAACATTTGTGAAAGGGAAGAAACAATTCAAGAGAAATTTATTCAAGAAGAAGAATCTTCTTTCACAAGAAATTGACAGTTCATATGAGTCTGAGGATGAAGAGGTTGAGGAGTTTGAAAATTGTTAAGATCATGGAAAAAAATGCAATGGTGGCTATTGTCGGTAGTGCTCATGAAAAGGAAGAAACTGACGCTGATGAAGAAGAATAAGAAATTGAAGGTAGAGTTGACATGGAAGCTGAATTAGAATAATCTCTTGAAGAAATAGATATTTGGAGGGCAAAAACAAAGAAATCCAACAAGGTGGTACATGATGACAAACTCTACATGAAACAGCAGGAAGACGAGAAGTCTAAGCTTGTAAAATAAATAGAAAACCTTAAGTCTGCAAGGCCAGAGAGCACAGAAAAGGTTGTTGAGCATAGGCTCAAGATTGAAGAACAGAAAATGGAGATCAATGGCTTCAATGGAAAATTGAAAGATCACGTCAAGCGTATCGAAGAGCTTGAATAGGAAGTTTTCTATCTGCGGAGAAAAGTCACAGAACCGGAAAAATCATTGATTACTAACACATTCTTGGGAAGGCAGGTTGTTACGAAGACTGAAAAGATGAAAGAGGAGTCTAGTAGTTCAGTAAGGAAGAAGCATCAATTGAGCTGATATGTTAAGGTTGTTTCAGGGATTAATCAAAAACAAAAATCTGTGACAATTGAGGTCAACCCGCAAGCACTCGTTCAGAAGTTGAAGGTTGATTTGGGCAGAAAGAAAAATCATAATATTCAGATATTCCAAAGGTGAAATCATAGTGCTAATGTAACAAGAAGGAATGCACCTTATATCAGGTTTTATTGTTGTGGGAATATGGGACATTCATTGTATGTGTGTTCCATATCCAAGAGATATATAAGGGGACAAGAACAGAGGTGGCAGTGAAACAGAGAATAGTTTTCCAGAACATATTTCGAAGGACACTATTTTTGGTGCATTGGATTTGGGAACATGGCTAGGTAATACACTTAGACCATTTAGAGAAATGTGCCAAAGCAAAATCAAAATGCACCCAAGCAGTAGATCAATAAACCAATAGTTGAGTTAAAAATGCAGAATAGATTTGGGGCTCTACAAGATGAAGTTGGTCCATCATACTCTGAGAAAGAACAGAAGACTCAATCCATGCCGAGTGTGAAGGAAAATGTATGGACCAAGAAGTAGAAGAATGAGAAGGCCGTGGTGGTAGAGATTTCCCTTAAAGAATCAGATCGATCTGGTGTGTGGATCCTTGATAGTGGTTGCACATCCCACATGACGGGTAACAAGGATCTTGTTAGAGGCATAAAATATGACAAATAAGGAGTTGTCAAATTTGGAAATGATGAAGGCCTGAAGATTGTTGGCTTAGGGAAATCCATGTTTGGGTGAAAATAAATGAGACGTGCTGATGTCTTGGTAGTAGAGGTTCTTAGTCATAACATGCTTAGTGTCAGTCAATTATGTGACTCTGGGCACTCTATCCGATTTACTAAAAAGATGTGTGTTGTGTAAGGAAAAGATGGAGCATTTTTTCTGCAGTGAAAAAGGAAAAAGGGAAATCTCTACCTTATAGGTGGTGAAGAATGTACATGTCTTTTATCCAGAGAGGAAGAAAACCGTCTGTGGCATAAGCGACTTGGTCATCTATCCCAACCATCTATGGAAGATCTGGTAAAGTGTGATGCTACTAGAGACCTTCCCAAAATATCACGTGATCTCACTCATACCTGTGATGCTTTCCAACAAGGGAAGATCATCAGAAAGAAATATAGGTCAAAGGAACAGAAATCAACTAGAGTGCTCGAATTGGTGCATGATGATGTATGTGGACCTATCTCACCACAAGCTATAAATGGGAAAAGGTACTATGTCCTTTTCAGTGATGATTATAGAAGAATGGACTGGGTATTTGTCATCACCCATAAGACAGAGGTGTTTAGTTGCATAAAGCAGTACAAAAGGGAATTAGAAAGGATGCTTGGGTAGAAAATTTTGAAATTTCGTACAGATAATGGTACAGAATTCACAAACAGTCAAGTGGAAGAATATCTCAAGAAACACAGGATAAGTCATCAAGTTTCATCAGTGAGAACACCCCAACAGAATGGAGTTGTTGAAAGGAGAAATTGGATCATCAACAACATGGCTAGAACAATGCTTATTGAAAAGGACCTACCAGAGAAATTTTGGAAGGAAGTAGTTTTGACATCGGTCTATATTTCGAACAGGTCTCTGTTGTGTCCGAAGCAAGGGAAGACTTCATATGAACTGTGGTACAGAAAAAATCCAACATCAAAATACTTTCTAATATTTGTAAGTAAGTGTTTCATTCTCAACAAAGAAAATCACAGAATGTTTGAGTCACGAGGAGCTGAGAGGATATTCCTTGGCTACTCCAGGAAAAGCGAATCATATAAACGTTTCAAAAAAAGGCTGGGAAATTTTTTTGAGAGAAATTATGTCACTATAGTTGAAAATGAACAAAATACTCAATGACCCAGTGAACAGTTCCTGGATAAAAGTGATGATGGGGTAAGAAACACAGGGGGAGAAGAAGTGGCAGAGGCTGACTCAAAAGAAGATACTGATGATGAACAAGAATGTGTCATGTATGTGTCTACTAGGAAGCCAAAGAGTCGAGCTGAAATTGATAGGAAAATATCATTTGTGACCAGACAGCTCTAGCTCAGACTCGATGAATTAAATCATTACAACAAACATCATTTTTGTCTCAGTTGTAGCCAAATTTTTTTTCCGATGCAGCTGAAGATGAAAACTGGGTTCAGGATATGAATGAAGAGCTTGATAATGTTGAGAAGAACCGGACATTGAAAATTGTTTTGGGGCCAACAAACAAGAATATCATTGGGTCTAAATGGGTCTATCTCAAAAAGATGAATGAATATGGCACATAAATACAGAAAAAAACATGGATAGTGTGTAAGGGATACTCCCAGATAGAGGGAATAGATGTTGATGAGACATTTGCACCGATAGTAAGGCAGGAAATAATCAGATTATTTTTGGCCATAGCAGTGCAAATAACGATCAAAGTGTTCTAGATGGATGTCAAATCTACATTATTAAATGGAGTTCTGGAAGAGGAGGTTTATATTGAGCAGCCAGATGGTTTTCTCATTCATGAGAATGAGAACAAAGTTTTCAGGCTAAAGAAGGCTTTTTATGGGATAAAACAAGCACCAAGAGCATGGTACTCAAGGCTTGATTAGTACATGAAGAAGCTTGGTTTCCAGTGTGGGGGAGTTGATTACAATCTCTACTTCAACAACAATAGTAATCAAAGGATGATGGTGTTGGTTTATGTCGATGACATAATATTTTGCGGATTAGATGAAGCTCAGTGCATACAGTTTTCCGAATTCATGAAAAGTTTTCCAAATTCATGAAAATTGATTTTGAAATGTCAATGATTGGAGAGCTAACATTTTTCCTTGGTTTACAGGTGACACAAGGAAGTAATGGAACTTTTATTTCTCAATCAAAATATGCCAAGGAGGTTCTCAGAAGGTTTGGAATGGAGAACTCCAAGGAGATGAAGACTCTGAATGCTACCCGGATGAAATTATCAAAAGATGAGGATGACAAGGAAGTTAATATCACAGAATACATGAAAATTATTGGAATTCTGTTGTACTTGACCGCGACAAGGCCTGCTATTGTTTTTGCCACATGACAAGTAGCGATACATCAGAGTAATCCCAAGGAAAGCCACATTCTTGCAGTGAAAAGAATACTTCGGTATATCCAGAGTAAAGTGGATTTTGGATTAACATATACTGATAATTCTCTGACAGAGTTATTGGTATATACTGATGCAGACTGGGCTGGTTCAGCAGATGATAGAAAATAAACTCTAGGAGGTGCATTTTATCTAGGTAAATTGTGTACTTCTTGGCTTAGCAAGAAGAAATATTTCATTTCATTGAGCACCGCAGAAGCTGAGTATATTTCGGCCACTCAAGCCTGCACACAATTATTGTGGATGAAGCAGAAGCTTGAAGATATGAGAGTTGAAGTGAAGTCTCCGATATGAATATAGTGTGATAACTCAAGTGCTATAAATCTCACCAAAAATCTCATCCATCACTCAAGGAAAAAACACATTGAGATAAAGTATCATTTTATCAAGGAGAAAGTTGAGCAAGGAATCGTGTAGTTGGAGTATGTACCTACAGAACTACAGGTTGCAGACATTCTGACAAAGGCCTTACCCAAGGAAGCATTTGAAAGGCATCGACTGTCTCTGGGAGTTCAGTCGATTCCCCACAAATGAAATAGTATAGATGTGGAACTAACCCCCTCTCTCCCCGAGGTATAATGTGTTTTCCATAATGTACTAATATGTGTTCTCTACTCTGTTACAGACTGCAAAGGCATCACCTTTGGGTTCATTGACAAAGGTGGAGAAAATAGTGATTGTTCAAAATTTGAGAAATGATGAATGGTATGGGGAGAATCTGATATGTGGAGCATCCAGATAGGGGGAGAGTAATGATAAAGGGGAATAGTATTAAATCTGACAATTCTAGAAGTGATTTTTCAAATAATAGATATCACGATAACTGAGGATCGTGATAAAAGTAGAAGAGTGGTATTGGAATAATTTTTCCAAAAATTGGTATTAGTTTGGAAAAAATAGTATCGGTTTGGTGTCAACAATGGGTGTAAGAGATGGAGTGATTAATTGATGAAATTTTCATTTATTCTTGTTTCTCATGCCGTGCATTTCTCATGTGGGCTTAGATTATGTGTTGAGTAAATCCTTGATCACTATCAGAATCGCAATGAGGCGAATAATGGCTGAAGAATCAATGATGTATCTTTTTATGGAAGAGTTGTCAACAAACTCAAAGGGGGAGATTGTTGGGAAAAAATATCTCAAGGTATCATTGAATAATTTTTGAGGTGATTGGGTTTGTTGAGAAAGTAGACATCAGTATTGTGATTGTTGACAAAGGGAACCATGGCATACAGATTTGTTGACAAATAAGATTTCATGGTGGAATGCCAAGTTCAAGAGTTGTGGTCAATGATCTATGTTTGTTTCAAGAACTTCAACAAAGGAATGGATGATCTGGAGGAGGTACAAAATGAGCAGATATAAGGTGGCACCGTTTTCCAGTGTTTGCCAAATTTTTTGGCCTGAAAATCAGAAAATGGAGAGATGTGTTTTTGGAGAAGGTTGGTGCGTGCAAAATTGGAGTGGTGCGTGAAAAATTATATGTGGCACGAAAAATCAGCGGGATACGCGAAATAATTGTGCGATGCGCGAAATATGCGCGGTTTGCGCAAAATAGAGAGATGACGTTTTTCACGCAAGAGGTTTTTTGAGGTCCAAATCTCGAAAAATGGCAAAGGCATGAGGTGTGCAAAATAATGGAGTAGTGTGCGAAAAATGGCGTAATGTAGAAGCTTTGGTTTTCACGCTCAAAGAGAATTACACGCTCAAGGAGGGTTTTTCGCGCGGTGTCGATTATGCCTATAAATATGAAGTGACCCCCTCCATTAGATAGAGTTCAAGACTTAGAAAATATCAGAGATCTGGTGCGTGAAATGGAAGTTAGCAAGGGAGTTGTGCGTAAACATTAAGTTTGCGTGTAATGTCTGGTGCTGCGAGAAAAGCTAAGGCTACGCGCAAAAGAAGTCAGTTACGCGTAAAAGGGGTGTTGTGCTAAAAGAGGATTTCATGAATGTTAGGAAAATTACGCGCAAGTCAGTTTTGAGGCTGCGTGTAAATTTATATGTTACGCGTAAAAGGAGAGTTGTGTGAAAAGTGAATTTCGTGCAAAGAAAAATTATTATGTGGAAGGCTCAGTAAAGGCTGCGCGTAAAATTTGAGGTTGCTCGGTACACCTGGTAGAAAGAGATATTCATCTACGGGTGAATGTTGGACTTCAAAAGAGCATCCACATACAACAGAGGATGCATTATTTCATAAAAATGAAGAGACCTATAGGTCCATAAACTGTGAGTGGATTCCCTTCAGAGTAGTGAGCAAAGGAAGAGTAATAATGTGATCCTCTCCACCGACAATGAGCCAGAGAGAGAGAAACAGGGAGTGACCGTTGGAAAAGCAGTGAGCTGACCCTAAAACCTTGTAAAGGTAGTGAGCCTAGGACAGAGTGACTGTACCCGAACATTGTAATCCACAGCTAGTGAAGTATTGTAAAATTTGGTACGATCGGCAACCTGTCGGCGTATGCTCCTTGTAAGTAGCCCTTAGCGGTGAACCAAGTTAAATTGATGTGTCTTTTTCTTTCTTTACTTTATGTTTACATTGTGCAACAGGAAAGATATAGAAGAGTGTTTTTATTAAAAGTGAATCAAGATCATAATGGGATTTTATTTTAAATTATTCATACCCTGATTCACCCCCCCTCTCATGATATTCATCCTTGTGGACCTAACAATCTTCTAAATCATAAAAAAAACATGAATCTAATGTGGGATTTTCTACATACATTGATAAAAAATTGAGAATAAAATGATGGGACTCAATTTTAAAATATATTTTACATGAGGATATTATATAAAATTATTTCAAGAGGATAGTAAACTAACAGTTTAATCCTATAACATTGAGGGTGGTAGATACTCAATAATTTATAACCTTGGAGAAAGAGGATCATTTGGTTATGGAGTACACCACTCATTTGTTTGTGTTAGTTCACCTATAACCATGGTTTTTTTAATTAATACCTTAGTAATAACTAGACTATGATAGAGTTGACAGACTATATTCATTCAATATCGATTCACTTATTCCATTCACACTCTTTTGAGGTGGTTGATAATTCCATTATATTTGAGGATTCTATTTAGGGGAAATCATGTTTAGAAGGATTGTCAGTTTCAGAATGATGTTGCTAGTGTTTTAATCAACACTGAAAATGAATTTTAAGGGTGGTTACATTGCATCAGGAGCAATATTTAAGATTCTATGAGATATTATTTTGTAGGTTTCTATAAGTGTTTGAGGTCTGGACATACCAATCCAAACTATAAGTAATCACCTTTAATATGTCATCATTGTGAAAAATTATGTCATATTAATCATTTTATGGAATGATTTTCGGTGAAAGTAGATATAGATACACTCTTAGAATGTATATTAGGATTTTTATGATGTGGAAAATGGTGGTGGATCTCATTATGATTCCACATAAGATATATAGGATGTAGAGAAAATCCAAGGAGTAGTTGAGAGACAATGTCATTATGAAGAAGAGTATGCACCTGAGGATTCTGAAGTAGGGCCATTTATTGTTAGTGGTACAGTGTTGATTTTCCACATAAATATTACAATATTAAATGTTTATATATTAATATTAATTTTTATAATTTTCCATAAATAATTTTTTTTATCTCATTTCACAAATTGGACTAAATTTCACATCACTCTACAATTCATGTTTAAAGTGAAAATTTGGGCCCAATAAATCATCTTCTTTTGTGATTATATATTTTCATTAATAGGATTTTATATTTTCATAAATTATTGAATTATATTTGTGGAATATTTTTTATTTTAGGAACATTTTATGGATAAGAAGGGAAGATGGACATTTTTTGGACTGAATATAGAAAGTTCTGGACAAAGCATAATGGGTCTTAGGTGCATCAATCAAAAGTGGGGACCAAAATACAAGCCCAATGTAGTTAAAATTATATCTTTAAAAATATAAATTTATCGGTATATTTTAATTAATATATTGATAGCGGTAATGTATAATTTTTCATAGTGATCTAGGTGGTCAAAGATGGACATTCAATTTATGGCCACATCTGAACACCCATAATGTCATCCCACCATTTCGAGCATAACATCAAAATGGATAATACAATTGGACTGAAATTTTTAAAACTTTTAATGGACATATGAAAGAATAAATTTTTATTCTATGACCATCCATGATTCGTAATATGGTTATTCAAATTCACTTGTCAAAAAGGGATATGAATCTTTACAATTTTCAGGGTAAACATTGAAACATTCAATTTCCATTAATTTCTCACCATATTTTCGACTCTCAAAAATTACAAGGAATTAATGTATTAAAAGGGTATCAACACAAAAATCATACTATAATTATTTAATAATGTTTTTTTGTCTTGGTAATTTCAATCCATGAATTTATTTAAATTGTAATATTACATTTTCATTTTTTAATTGCATGTTTGTTTTATCCCATGTATGTTATTTCAATCCCATTAGTTTTTTAATAAAAGTTATTATTTTTACTTTTATTATTATTCATTTTTATAATTTCTAATATAATTTTTATACCATTTCATTATGGAGTGATGTTATTCTCATCATATTTTGGGAAATTCCACACACAATGGTTGTGTGTTATTTTTTTATTTGTTTTTCATTTCATCACCGCCACCTTTATAATTTGACTTCCCCCTTCAATTGAGATAACTTCATACATGAAAATAAACCACTTTAGTGGTTTTACTATGGGGAGATTCCTTGCAGTTAATTGGATTTTATTTTATATTCTTAGATTCTAAAATAAAATCTATAGTTTTAGAGTTTCATTCTTTGTCTTTTATTACTTCTTTTTCTTCACAAAATATAATGTCGACACATTTTGTGTGATATTATGATATTTTTAATTTGAGTTCTAATTAATGGTAGCCTAAAATTTAATTTTATATTTTCCTTATAGTTGTGTTGTTATTAAAATGGTTAATGATTTTGTATATTTATCTCATTATTTGGATACATATTTAATAAATGACATGAAATTTTCTAAATATTGAATTTTTTCCACTCCACTGAAAAGTGAAAACCAAGGAATAATCCACAGTTAATAATTTTTTAGTTCATAGAATTTTTTTTCTTCTCATTTGTTTTAAATTATATGAATAGTTATCCAATTAAAATCAACCTCAAAGAATGACACTTCAAAGCCAAATATCCAAACAAAATTGAGTGTCTAAATATTTATTCTTCAGACCCATTGGATTTGATCCCATCATGTTCTACAAACGCGTATATACATGTATTGTAAATTTGGGTACAAAAAATTTTTGGAATCATTTTCGGGGACCCAAGTAAGTTATATTATACACTCATCATCTATTATCACCTAACTTTTCCATTTTCACCACTATTTATTTTATATATGCCCTTTCTATTTCATTATGTCAAAAGAATTTAAAATCGTAATTTTATTATACAGTAATGGAATGTACTCAATAATACCACATCATTAATCCCAAGATGGAATAAAATTGAGAATCAATATCTAGAATCACCAAACATTTGGAATTTATTTGTTCAAACCTTAATGAAAATCCAATAACTAATGATATATACAATCAATGCTATGACAAAAGAATAATGGATAAATTACCTAGACTCTCAAGGAAGATTAATGATATTAATACTAGGGAATTAAATGATGCATAGATTTATATCCATCATAGTCCCCAATAACTTCTTGAAATATTTTGTGAGCAGATGGACAAACTGAATTTGGATGTTTCAGTACAATGATTAGAACTACAACAATTTGAAATGGTTCTAGAACCCATTCCCAATTTGGTTATATCTTCATCATCATTGATTGAAGAACCATGATACATTAAATTTTCATATGAACAACTCTATGATATATAAATTTATATGATTTTGTAAAATAATGAAAAACAAGAATTAATGATTCCTAAACAATTAGAGGCCTTAAATTTAGTGCAAATGTTAAAGAACAAACATTAGAATTAGAGAAATTCAAGCTGGAAAATATATTTATTTGGTTAAGGAATGTTGAGAGTCAACCCTAGGAACAAGAGGATATTGTTAATGAAATTTTAAATCAGAAGGAAATTTATTTATAGTATTTATAAGTGGGTAATTTCACTTCATTGTTTTATTTTTTCAAACATTACACAACTAATAATTTCATAGAAACTCCAATAACTGATCCATTTGGTGAAATCTTAAATATTAAGACCATACCAATTCTTGAAACTGGTATATCTAATTTAGTTTTTGAAACATAGAGTAAAAAAGAACCAATGATGTTAACCATTTATGGAATTAAAAATGAGTTCAATTATATATCCATACCCATGTTTGAAAGAGTTATCGAACAAAAATTCAAAATTATGGTCCTTACATCCCCTATCAAGAATATCTTCATAATTTATATCTATGAAATTGTAGATATATTTCATTCTTATATTGAATCTAATAATTTTGGAACTATTATTGATGATTTACGAAGTGTAATAATGAAACTAAATGAACCATTTCTTATATTACAGGTTTTTAGAGCTCATTATAGGAAACAAATTTCACATGAAAAAAATTATAAGAAAATAATCAATCTAAATCATGTTGAAGTAGTGAAAAATAAAATACATGAAATATATAATGTTATAAAATGGTACGTCTGGGGGTTGATTTTTAGCTAAAGATGATAAAATAGAACTTCTTCAGAGTCAACCCAACATATACATTTTTTTTTTATTTTTTTCTTTTTAATTGAACCCCATGAGGTTTCCAATACAATATAATGGGTTTTGATTATAATTTTTAGAAACTTCAACATTTTAAATTTTCCAAATAAAAAACTTTCTTTATAAAATGCGAACCAAGAATCTATCATAAATGAGGAGTTTAGATGTGATGTGAAGACAAAAGTGATCATATTATTATTGATGGGTCATCAAATTTATACCAGTTGATTTTATTCATTTATTTAATTTAAAATTACATATCCCCCAATTTAATTAAAATTATAATCTATCAACTTCTTCTTCTTAAAAGTGGAGGGAAGTTAAATTCTATAGTGGGAGGACTGAAAATATTGGATTAAAAAAAAGGTGAATTTTAAGAGAAATAATAAATTGATTAAAAATAATTCAATTCATTATATTTTAATGTATTAATGTACATTGTGAAACAAAGAAACTGAATGTAAGAAGATTTTGAATTCCTATGATTTTAATGAATTTTGATGTTCATGATAATTATTTTTGGAATGTGCCTTTCTTCGATGTAATTTTTCAATGTTTAAAATTTCACCCTCTCAATAAAAATTATTGAATACATGTTTGTTGGATATTTTGTGTAAATTTTAGATCTTGGGTCACATTCATCATAGAATGGGTATTCAGGTAACATTTTGTTTACTTTGAGTATTCAAAAATATTAAATAAAAAAATACAACATAGATAAATTTTTCCCTAATGTGAGGCATCTCGCACACGGTGATTGTGATCCATAGTTTTCTTACTGAGAGTCAGTATTTACATATCTATTGTAGGCCATTTAATTGAAAATGCATGTGGCATTCAGCACATGTAGTTCATGACTCCATACTTTTCTTGCCCGTAGTTAGTATTTTCAACTCTATTGTAGATTAATAAAATAGAAAAAAACAAAATAAAATTGATAGTAATATTAAGGTTTAATGTAATTCCCACCTAGAACTTCTATATTTTTTCCCTTCATTGTGAAAATGGGCCCAATGTATTTTTTGTTTCATAACACATCATCATGCTTAATTCAAATTGGATGAAATGTGATGATGAATTTTAACAAGGAATGGGCTTGGACTTTGATATGATTGTGAACTTATCTTGTGTGAATTTATTTTGAAAGGTTTTGTGCATGTTTGGAATATTTTTTATAATAAATGTATGATAAAATGTTTTCATAAAATGGAATTCAATTTTATATTTTGGAGATACACTTTTTTTGGGACATGAAAAACTCAAGTTGGGGGTGTTATTATCTATTTAAAGATTCTAATAATTAATATTTATATCTTAATATTGATGAGTTTCATTTACTATAATAAAAATATTTAGTTCATTTCATAAATTTAACTACACTTGACATCATTATGAAATTCATGTCTAATGTGAAAATTTAGGCCGAGTAAATAGTCATTATCTATAATTCATTATTTTCATTATTTTAATTTGATATTTTGGGATATGATTGAACACGTATTGTAGAATATTTTCTATTTTAGGATTTGTTCATTAATAAAAAGGGAATATTGACATTTTTTTGGAATGAATGTAGAAAGATATTGTGAAATCATAACGTGCATAATCCCATCAAGAAAAATTGGGGCCCATAATACAAACTCAATTATGCTCAAAGTTTTACTGTAGAATGAAAAAAAATATGGTGATAATTTTATTCATGTATGACCAGATATAATTATAAATTTTTCTATGTGATCCAGGTAGTAGAAAAGGATATTAAATTTGTGGTTAGATCTAAACGCCCATAATGTCATCTCATCATTTTGAGAACAACATCCAGAATATAGTCAAATTCTCTAGAATTTTTTATTACTATTACATGAGGCCTATATGATGATATTTCTCATATATTACCATGTATGAATTAGTATATAATGTTTTAAATTTGCATCTGATAAATGGGGATGAATTTGGACAATATTTCAGGTCTACATTGAAACGTCGAATTTCATTTGATTTCTCACACTCCGTTCGAATCTCTTAAATTATAAGAAAGGAATGTATTCATGGGACCTAAAAATAGGATAATCATATTCATATATAGATAAATTATGGTCATGGAAATTGTAATCCTTGGTTTTTTCATTTGTAATTTTATGATTTCATTTTTTAATTTCTTGTTCAATTTTTCCCATGCATGTTCTTTAAATCACACTAGTTTTTAATATGAATTTTTATTCTTGTTATTCTTAGAATTTTTATTCATTTTTATTATTTTTAAAATCTCATTGATACAATTTCCTTAGAAGGAGAGGTTATTCACATCATGTTTTGTGAAACTCCTCACACAATAATGAAGTGTTCTTTTTTTTCCTTGTTTTTAATTTATTTAATCCGAACTTTATAATTTTTCTTCCACATTCCATTTATATCCATACATAAATGGAAGGATAAAAAATTATTGGTATAATTATAGGGAGTTTTATGTGATTTCATTGGTTTTTATTTTATGTTCACAAATTCTTAAATTAGTTCTATAGTTATAGAGTTCTATTCATTTAATGTTTTTCTTTTTTGTCTTCATTGACATTATAGATGTGAAATTTTGAGTGCTAGTATGATCTCTTTACATTAAGTGATAATTTAAGTGATTATAAAAGTGAATTGGTGATTTTACATGGAAATATGTTGGGATTAAATTTGTGAATGATTTTAGAGAATTATCTATTTATTTATTACATCATTAATTAACGAAATGAAATTTTATTAAAAATTTAATTCATCTAATAAACCCCAATTGAAATCCTAGGATCAACCCAAAATCAATAATTTTTTAGTTCACATATTTTTTTTCCTTTTTTATTTAAATAATATAATTATTTCTTCAATTAAAATCAATACCAAATATAGACACTTCATATCAAAACGTCCCAAGAAATTTGAGTGTATAATGGTTTATTCTTTAGTCCCAATAGATTAGATCTCACCTTATAATGCAGTAACTACAAATAGTGTAGGGTAAATTTGTGTTCAAATTTTGATGTTCCCAAATTTACTCTATAGTTATAAGCAGTTTTTGTAGTACATATAGGTGTTGAAACCAAAGGACTCAATGAAGTAACCTTGAGACAATAAAATTTTGGAGATTTTGGATATCTAGTGGACAACTTCCTGGACTGATTTGATTTTTTTAACTAGTGATTTAATTTAAATAACCCAAAATATCAAAAAACGACATGAAATTAAACAATTAATGTTGATGGGTTGATCCTTGGTTTTTTCATGGGGTGTATCGGATGAATTTATATTCATAAGAAATTTCCTATAATATATTCATGAAGTATCCAAAAAACAAGATAAATCTCCAAAATAATTCACCAATTTAATCACTACACATTTTTAAATCCAATCACAGATTCAATTATAGGATTATGTTTTGATTTCTAACTTTTTTGTTCTATATTTTTCTATTATAACTGAATCTCATTGTTTTATGTCATCTAAGTAACTAACATGTTGATATTATTCTGGGAGATTATTTAATTCAAGTTGGTTCATTAAATTCATTTAATAATGACTAGGAAATGGCATTAAGAGTCCCAAGTGAAGGGTGATGAATGCTGAACTCGAAGTCATGTGGGACTTCCTCCTTATTGATGTTGATATTATGAACCATATCAGTGTAATGGGTTGGTTGATTCATGTTATGGAATATATTGACTATTATTATCATAAAATTATATTTTAATATCATATGGTCTTCCATTATATCATTTAGGGAGACTAGGACTCTATATTAGATAGAGAAGGGCATATTTTTACTCATGTCATACCATTCTCCTTTCAATTTGTATGGACTTTCCATGATGATATTGATCCTAATTGAAGTAGCCCAATTACTATAATTATTATAATGAACCTTAATTTTTTTATTCTTTTTATAGTTTTTATCCCCAAATATATGTCAAGTTTACTATTGACTTGATTCATGGTATGATTCATCTTTTTAGTCGATTATATCATATATAACCAATTTAGTTAAAGGATATTAATTTTTATATTATAGACCTTGAGGCCAATAGATTTAATTATCATAGAATTCCACCTTGGGCTACACCTATTCACATTAAAAATAATGCAGATAGTGGACTTAGGCTTTATGATGATTATTAAAATATTAATCAAGAGGTTGATGGAAATAAATAATAGACATATAGGATTGGTGACCTATTTAATAATATCATAGAATCCTGATGGTATTCAAAATTTAAAATGAAATCTGTGTACCATTATTTGAGATTCATAGAAGAGGATATAACCAAGGCAATGATTAAGAGCTGGTATGGTCATTTTGAGTTCATATTTACACCATTCAGGCTCACAAAAACTATTGTGATATTTATTTATGTGATAAATTGGATAATTCATTAGTTATTGAACTCTCTTTTTGTCATTTTTTTAAATATCTGCATATTATATATGATAGGGGAGGAACAAAGGTATTATTCGGATATCAACATCATAATCTTGAAAGAACATCTCTTATATGGTAATTTTCCAAAATATGAAATTTGGATCAATGAAGTGATCATGTTTGGGGAATTATATATATGAGAGGTCTAATATCATGGATTATAGAAATATTCAGATAGTATTTTGATGGTAGAAACCCAAAAATGGCACATATTAAAAGATATTGGGGATTGGGTGGTAATTACTTATGATTTGTTCACAATTTCTCTAAGAATATAGCTATGAAGAAATAATTACCCCATAAATGTGTTTATATTGAGTATAATGTAAAATGATTGATATTTTAAAAAAATTGAAGGTGAAGTTTACTTTAAGACTAGTTCTTATTCTTTCTTAACTATATTCAGGCTATGGAGATTTCTATAATGCCCTAGGAATGGGTTTTGGATGTATCTTGGTGTGGGGATAACATATGGTGGAATATGGCTCTTTCTAATTATGATCCCAGGAGAAGAACTACCCCACCCATGACTATGATTTGGAAGTCATAATGTAATCACTAAAACAATTGATATAATATCTCTTTGGGGAGAGATTTATGTTATATAATGATTATAAAAGCCTAGGAAATATTTTTTTCATAGGGATCTAAACTCATGTTAGATACGTTGGGTTGAGTATCTTTCTAAATTCTCATTTTTATATTCTATACACAACATGAAAAGTAAATATTGTTGTCAAAACATTTAATAGGACGTTACCAACTTTGTCCTTGATGAAATTAGTGGATTAGTGGTCTATAGGGATTATATTTTTTGAGATGATGTTAGGAGTTGATGAGGCTGGTGGATTGGTGTAATTAGCTTATGTAATGTATAAATAATCTTATTATGATACTATTTATCTTGAACATGTATCAAAAACTGATTTCCATCATTTTAGTAAAATCCATAATGCTGAGAAGAACTTTGGTTAATGGTGTCTGACTCCCATTGATGTTTTTTATTTTCAGGGTAGGATAGAATTTTCCATATATTTGATATATGAGTCAATGGATAGTGGAAGTGGGTATTGTTGGTCTATACACCTTTGGAATTATAAGATGTATCATGATCAAAGATATTGGTAATAGTGGTTGGGTATGTGGTGGTTGATTACAAATTTTGTTTCATTAGTTCTTAATATCTTGAAGATTAAGGTGTATCAAAATATATCTATTTTTTTTAAACATTTTTCCATTCAGTTTAGAAATGGGATGATATATATATATACGTTTTTCATTTGTCTTCCATAGAATTATAGTAGGAAAGAATTAATTTGGGTGATCATTGATCAAATTAAAAAATTGGCTCATTTTTTTCATATTATGGAACAATGATGTTAGAAGAGCTCAGGAAGATGTACATTTTAGAGATCAAGACACATTATGGGGTTTTATTTGATGTTATTTATAATGGGAAACCATAGTATTGATCTAGATTTTAGAACAGTTTTAATGAGGATATACATACCAAACCAATGTTATTCATGAAATATCACCCTCACACAGATGGTACGATTGTGGAAACTATTAATATTCATGAGTATATTCTTTCATAATATGTTGTTTATTTTAGTTGTTCATGTGAAAATAATTTTCCTTTGAAAAAATTTTCCTATATCATTAATTATCATCCTTTTAATAAAATTAATATATTTTTTGCATTGTATGGGTATCCTTATAGATATATCTTATTCTGGGTAGATTTGGGATAGAGTTATTTAGTTGCATTGATCCTTGAATGGGAGGCAATGGAAAAGGTTTAGTTGATTCTGAATTGGTTAGTGACAGCTCAGAGTTGTCAAAAATCCAATGTGGACCATCGATGTCATATAATAGATTTTTATTTTGGTTATTTGGTCTTCCTTAGAGTATCACCTAGGGTGGGTAATCAACCATTGTGTAAATATTCTAAGATGGAACTGAGGTTTTTTAATATTTTTATATGACTGAACATATTGGATTGGTGGTTATTAATTTTTCTTTTCATATCAAATAATGTTGTTTTGTGATGTTTTTCATTTTTCCTAACTGAGGATGTATCAAATAGACTCTTCCCATGTGATTGAATTGGATGATTTCAATTTTGAGCCCGGAACATTTATGATTGAAAAACGGTTTAGATTATGGATTTCCAAGTTAATTTATTGCATGATAAAACAATTTCTTTGGTCCATGTACAAAAAAAATGGGAACACGATATCTATCAGATGTACGATTAGGAGTCATTGATGAGGAAATAATGGTATTCTATTATTTTCCTTAATCTTGAAAACATTTTGGGGTAAAATTATTTTAATGTGTGGAAAATTATGACATTACAACAAAATTGTTTTGGTAAAAACCTCCATTTATGTTTCCTATTTTTTTATCTAAATGATCTATTATTGTTATCATTGATTATTATATTTTTCTGAATTTTTTATACATTTAGAGGTGTTAGGAGTGTTTTTATATCCTTGTTGGAGTGTTTTTAGATCCTTTTTGGAGTGTTAAAGTGGTTTTTCAAGATTCACTTAGGTGATTGGTTATTTTTTTCTATGCACCTATTGCTAAAATAACAATATCTATCCCCCCATACAGACAATGGGATCCTAACAATGTGGTTTTCTTATAAGAATCTACCTAGAAAACCAATGTGTTCTAATGGCTATTTAGGGTTCTGTTGGCATACATGTGTTTATAAAGGATTTCCACCAACCATTCAGTGGGGTAACATGGCCTACATGCATTCCTCTTAGCACCATTGGCTCACCAATGGGAACCAATGGTTAACTTGTGAGGCTGATGTTCCCACAAATGGTAGGGTGTCATCTTCATTATATTTATTATAATCACTATTTTACTTATAACTCATTTTTCTCTAACCCATATCAACCCTAATCCTTATGGAGACACTATTGAGAAGAATTAGTCCCTTATAACATTGTTTATTTGTGGTTATATGTTCCATTTTAATCATATTATCTCTCTTAGTGATTTTTTCCTAGATATATTGATGAATTTTATTCAAACTAATTTTTCTTCATCAATACGGGTGGTAATATTTATGTTATTAATAGATTTGAGTAATTATTTTGGGACAATTATTTTAGGATCATTTATTTTAGAATTATAGCCTTTGAATATCCATTGGTGGATCCTGTTTTATGTATTTTTATAGTGATTGATGTATGTGTCTCTATATAACGGATTTAACCCATGAATTACTTACTTTTCTTCTAAGTACCTTTAGATTGGTTTATAAAATTAACAAATATATTTCAAAGATGTATTTATTATGAACATTAATTTTTTGTGGCATTGAAAAATATCTTTTAAATGGATTTTGATTTAAAAATACTTTTTGATATTTTTGTGTATTTGAAAATGACTCAAAAGTGATTTTGATATAAAAATGTATTTTTATGTACTGGGTTGGTGATTATTTTTTTGGAATTTTTTTTATTTTCTGAATTGTTTGTCTATTTATTTTTGAAAAACATATAAAATTGGGAACCTTGGATGTGTTGGGTTATGGATATCTGAAAACATTAGTGAGCGTGGAACTGAAAAGTGTTTTTCATATGAAATCGATAGACTCTGAAAGGACTTGATATTGGTTAGACTAGTGGTATTATCAAAATAGTGTTGTTTCACATGTCCTGGTATGTATTCCTATAGGCACGATACAATATGTTTTTGTTACTTATATGATTGTAATATTTCCTGTTTGATTGGTCACATGTTTATGTTATGGAATTTTCATGGATAATTCAGTATATGCCTTTATAATATCTTTTCTGTATTTATTATATTCATGGATTATTTTTAAATGAACTTCTCTATATGAAACCAAATAATGGTTTAGAAAATTTATTTTGGTGAAAGTTCTTTAAAGACATGTTTTTTTAATAATATAACTAACTACAACGGTCCAGTCTAAACATACATATGTATTACTCCAATTTTTGAATATTCATCACGATAAAAAAAAATTACATGCATGGGTACCATAATAGTTTAGAATCTTTGGAAGCATGGAAACATAATCATCTATTCTAGTGATAGATATTCCATATTTCCTATAAAGATATTCCCTACTAGTGATCCTACATAAAAGAATTATTCATAACCTGAGAAAATGATACATAATAAAGGGGTGAGATGAAAGGCTCAGTGAGGGAAAGTAAATAAGATGTGTAGGCATAACATGATAATAGGGGTTTAAGAATATGGTTATAACATTAAAACATCATAAAATGTATATGAAATATCATAAACATGAATCATTTCATAAATATGGATAGCTGATAACACATGAATCATAAGATAATCAAAAGAATATTCCATGAGAGAACGACTTAGGAATAAGACATAAAATTTTGAATACACATAATTATAGGAAATCCTACATAGAAGATACCTTTCATTACCTTCAAAAAATGTTGGTATTGGAATAATCACTTGTCTCCCTACTTTAGGTTTGGGATGTCATCCCATGTACCATCTTGTTTCTTTTTTGGGATTCCTTCCTAGTTACCCTCTTATTTAATTCTTGATATTACCTACCATATGCCCTTTTTTGGGATTGGGTTTACCTTCAATGTAACATCTTATTTCAATCTTGGCATACGCTCCCACGTGACCTCATATTTAACGGTTCTGATTCCTTCTTGTGTACTATTTGACCTTGGGATTCTCAAATGTGGTCCATTTGATATCATAAAACATTTATTATTACCCAATTAAATGTAGTTAGATATATGTCCCACCAATAACACAATGAAATCATATATACTTGTTCTAAAAGATAATAAAAAATTCATCACTTCATGACCCATAAAATGAGACGGATTTCATTACTATCATATCATAATAGATTAAATGAAATAATAATTATAGATATGTTATCATTTAAAAATATATGGAAAATATAATAGTTTCATAATCATTTAATCCTACAATAACCCATGAAATAAATCAGGTTTCATGAGAACTTGTCATGGTAAAACCCATGGAAGTGAAATGGTTTTCATGTCAATCTATTTGAAACATAATTTTCTAATAGAAAAGATAATTGTTAGATAAGCATCATGAAATGAAATAATAATAAATTTATAGAAAAAATATGAATATTTTTCTAGGATCATATCCCCAGTAAAACATTTATGTATCAAGGGATTTCATCCTAGATAGAGATGGATTTCGAAGGATCACATGAACTAGTTCTCAAGGAAAATAACCATTATTTTTATATTATATATCATTTTAAAAATCCATATATTTTATAAAAAACATTTAAATATTATTAATTAATCAATATAATTTATTTAAAATGTTTAGTGATAAAATATCATTTCCACATTGAAAACCCGTTTTAAAACATAAAAGATTGTGAAAATAATATTCATTGAAAATAATAATTAAACGTTATAACGGAATATATAAAACCCATTTTAATAACATTAAAAAATATAAAATTATTTAAAATTATTTTACATTCTATTCATATAATATATCATTTTTAAAATTACATTTTTTTAAAAACATTTTTTGTAAATAAAAACAATTTTCGGCACAAGAGAGATATAAAGTCAGATTTTCTTTTATACAGTTTCTTAATAATTCTAAGTAACAAAGAGTTAAAAAAGTAATATTACATTTATGTATCAGGAATAAATATAAGAGAATAAAATTATTGAAATTTATTAAGATATGGTTTATAATAGTTCATCAATGGAGGCGTAATCTTAAATAATCCAAAATAAATGATGAGATTGTTGCAATAAACTCCTTCAAGTTTAGTAAAATTGAATCAAAATATGCATGAAACAACAACATGAAATGAATACTAAAATATCACTAATATATTTATATTCATGATATAATATATAAAATGGTATTATGTATACCTCATAAAAATGTAGGTGCATAAAATGGAATGTATCTCAAAAAAAGATAGTTGAGATAAAATTACTTTACTGATTTGATATTTTTTGTTCCATAATATAAATTAAATAAATACAATAAAATTGAAATTTAAATAACCATAAGTTTTTTATATTAATAATAAAATAAATTAATGTATATTATATACACAACACAAAATAAATGAGTGGGGTATAAGGCATGGTCTCACAAAAATCAAGTGAGCTGAGAAAACTCATACCTTAAGTATTGACATTGTTTTAATACATTGAAAAAAATGTATAATAAATATAAATTTCTTATAAATGTATCAAAGGTACATTTTATTATATATAATAAAATATATTACATTATTATTACAATATTTTACTTATTTATTAATAATCATGATTTTATGTTATGTTTTGGGAAATAACTACTTGTTTTTTGTACATTACAAGACTTGTTATTCATGGTAATATTAAATTTTTC
Organism: Viscum album; assembly: GCA_963277665.1. Taxonomy (NCBI): domain Eukaryota; kingdom Viridiplantae; phylum Streptophyta; class Magnoliopsida; order Santalales; family Viscaceae; genus Viscum; species Viscum album. The sequence goes on from OY728139.1 coordinate 855,729,534, forward strand.
ATGAAATACTTATTTAAATTATTTTAACTATGGTATAACCATCATTAATATTTATTATATTATTTTAATATATAAATGTTTGAAATTTGCAATGGAATACACTATTCAGGAAGACAGTTAGTCGTACAAACACATGAACGTTGTTTCTGTTTTCTTGTATGATTGAATGAATGAAAGAACCATATATATATATATATATATATATAATATTTATTATTTAATATATATCATATATTTTTACTAAATCAATCTTTAATAAATTCAATGTAATGTCTGAATGAATCATATAGCTATGAGGAGGTGGTAGTCCACACATCCACACACAAAGTTAACATATTTACAAAAAAAATAAAGCATGAATGAAATTTTAATATTATAATTATATAAGTATAAATAAATCATAAATATCATATATATCATATAAAAGTATTATTTCCATCATAATTACTCACCATGAGATCTGGTAAAGGAACACCAAATGACATCGTTTCATGAGGTGGTAGTTTGTCATGCAGACGATCTGTTAGTTCGTTACATATTTGATGTAAGTGTCTATAGGTGTAGGTTGAAATCATAGAATAAAAAACAGAATAATTTTTACAATAATTTGGTTATTATGTAATAATATAATATTAATTATTTATGGTGGTTTATAATGAAAATAAAACAAAAGAGCATGTGTAATGGTGTTGCATGTTCGTTGGGTAACTCATCTTGGTATTGACCAAAGGTATAATTGGGTGGATTTATACACAAATTTAAGATTCTATGATCAAATGAGGGAATTTTGTATGAGAATTTGGTTTGGTTTTTATGATAAAAATCGCTTCATATGGGTGAATATGTGAGGGAGTAGAGTACATTTTTTATATTGGAGGGGTAGTGGCAGTCTTGTAAATATGAAAAGGTGAACACAATTTAGAGGTCTCCCTTACCTCATCGACATCCAAATATTAAATACATTTTATAAATTATGTTTTATGGGGTAAAGATGTCCAGATAATTGGTTTTATAAAATTTTATTGGGTATTTAACCCCTTAAATTAATGATTAACCACTATGTAAACTCGCATTACCTTAATTACTATAATTAATTTTATTTATTTTCACTAATCTTTTCATTCAAAAATTATGTTTAAACGATTTGTAATTATAAACTAATATGAATCTAAATATTTAATCCAATTTTACGTATTAATAATACATAATTGAAAGAAATTGATTTTAAAAATAGTCCCACCTATGGGTTGAAATAATGATTTTTTAATGAAAAACATTTCGAATGTGTGAATTCATTTTCTATCCAATTTCAATATCAATTTAAAAAAAACCTATAATGAATTATATATGTACAATTGATATACATTAACTTTCAAAAAAATAAAAAATATAATTTATCTATATAATTAAATGATATGAAAATGATGTTTTCAATTAGAATTCAGTATTTTTCATTATTCATCAAAAAATGAAAATTTTTAGAAACATAACAAAAATTCACCCAAAGTAAATTTAGATATTCTAATGTGATAAATAAAATTTATTTTTTCAAATAACAATGATACATGTTTAAAAAAGTATATTTAATATGTGTAATATATTAAAATGTAGAAAATCACAACTTTGAAAAAGGAATCTTTTTATTCATAAAATTCTGTTTATTATGTTTTATGCCTATAGAACCTATTAGATGAGTTTCAAAAAAATTATTTAATAAATTAATTATAAAACTTATTAAAAACTACCATAATTGGATTTTTTTTAAATTTATAAAATGTTGTTTGTACATAGAAGAATTGTTTTATTAAAAAAAATTGTTTCCTTATTTTAAAATAGTTCTTTCATTCAATTATTACTATTTGATAACACAATGAATCTTTTTATAGACATTTGTAAAAAATATATTCACAATTTAGTTAAAATTATTCACAACTCCCATTATAATGTATATGTGGTAACTGTAACAATATCTTAATATAAATATAAATAGTATATTTTATATTGGTAAAAACCTACTGTAGAAGTAATGAAAGATATCAAAGGAACTTGTCATTTTGTGTAACACAACATAAACATATTTTTTTGTGTACAGAAGGTTAATCTATGTGGTACGTGTGGTGTAAGAATAAATTGGTGTTGCATATAATGCAAGAAAAAAAAATATTTCATATAAAAATATTTATTCAATGTTGTGTGTAATAAATAATATGAAAAAATAAATTAATTTAAACAAAATTCACAAAATCTTAGTGTGTTACATTATAACCCCCTTAAAATGAATTTCCCTATCAAATGTTTTTCTGGTTTATGAATGGATTAATAAATTGAAGTTACTTTCATAGAAAAAAAAATTATGAAAATGATAACTAAAGCTTTCTTTAAAAATTGTATTTTAGATATATAATATTTTCCCAAAGTTACTCATAATTAGTATTCCACATTGGAGAACATAGGTGGAAATTGGAGACACACACATGGAATAAAAATGTAAATAATCATATATATTGATAAAATTAACAGATCATAAGAAAGTGGGTAATATAAATATGTTTAACAATCACCAAAATAATAAACTGAAGAATCATGATAGAGGACTTTAATATCATATAAACTAATTAAAATAGAAAAACATTTTATTTTAGGGACATTTATTCTGAATTTTAATAAATTAAATGAGAAGATATAATTACATGATTTTAGGGTATCCTCCAACTTTTGAACCTTTATCAATATCTAATTCATCTCTTACTCCACAAAATGAATGTTAATTTTATCATTAATGATGTACAAATAGATCATGAGTCAAAATATAATTCATTCCATCTGTCTTTAGTTACCATCACAATAAAAGTTCAATGGATGTTGTTTGATAGGCATAAATCCCCACATGGAAAGATAATAATTGAATCTCTAAAACCCCATCCAATGTTTAATTTAAAACATTACACATATGATAAGAATTATAACAACTCCATAATATGAAAATAAAAAAAATTAAAAATAATTTCTCTAAATCAGGTTAATATTGATCCCCTATATGTCATAATGTTATTGTTGTTTGTCACATACTAATCATATTAATAACTTTATCATATATTCTCCTGAAACTAGGTAGTTACAATAAATCATTTTTAAAAAAATAAATTCATTCTTATTAAAAATATTATGGGACACATCTCTTAAATACATAACTTCTAGTAAATTCTTACATGGTAACATAGAAAATATTTTAAAAAAAATCCTTACTCTGTTCCAAGGAAATTATTACTGTCATATTTACTTATTCATATCCATTATTTAATTATCCAATCATCATTATTTAAACATTAGTAACATATTAAGAATTTTAATTCACCAAATCAGGTGTTTTTTATGAATATCAACTTTCCAATAAATCACTTTTCTAGTCTATTAGAACCATTCATCATATTCCTATTAATCTATAGTGAAAAATACACTAAAGAGTCCTTATATAATTAAAAATTCTAAAGTATTAAATTCAAATATAAAAATACATAAATTATTATAATTAATCCATAGAACATTAACAAGGATAAAAAATCCTATTATTTAATACCTCTCAACTTGAATAAAGACAATTCATTCGACTCATAACACATTTACCTTTGTAAAATACATTAGGTGTGCCAATATTTCCATCCATTGCATTTACTAAAAGTTTAATTTTATATTTTAAAATGATTTCTTTTTGTCCATATTTTTAAAGTAATGTTATCTTAATGTTCCATTGAGACATTCAATTTGGTTATTTTTTCAACATTATAAACATATAGGATACTAAATCAACATTCCACTAGGGTATTCATTACCTAAATTCACTTTAAACTATTTATATGTATCTGCATGGGGGATTTTGATATTTTATTAAGGTGAAAGTTATTAATAATGTTTTTTAAAAACTATTTTGTAATTATCAAAACATGGTTCAATCTATTTATCATCCAATTTGACTACTAATCATCAAATTTTCCATCACATTAAATTTTAACCCAGTTTTTTTAGTTCATTCCATTCACTGGAATCATAAAACGTTGTGTGGGAAGAACTTATCATAGTGATAAAATATATAATCATGAAAAATCACTTGTATAATGTCTAAATTATTACACATTTTTTAAATCTATGAATCCTTATGAATATCCTCAGAGACATCCCTAGACATATCCTTAGAAATATACACAGGTATATCACAATTTGTTTCTCATCATTATTTCCAATATTTGAATATACCTTTCCTTTAAAACCAAATATGGGGACATAGGATTTACATACATGGATTTAAATCATTTTTACTAATATTAATTACATTACAAATCTACATTCTTTTCAACTATAATAGTTTAGTTTCTTTTGAATCCTGAAAAAATGACCTTCAATCCTAGTGAAATATCTTAAACATCACCCTCAAGGATCTTCCGCAATGGTGCTACTACTTAAAATATTTCATGATATTAAAGGGAAATAATACATAAGTAATGTGTGATCTTTTATTCTTAGTAAGTTTAGAAAAGGTAGATATATAATCATAACATGATAAAAAGTGATTAAGATGACGATCATAACATTAGAAGATCATACCATGGATATCAAAAATCATAAAGATGATCCATGGAAAAAATATTGGAATTATTAATAATTGAATCATAATTTCATAAAGAGAATAGTCAATCATGGAATTATTTAGGAATAATACATGTAATTTTGTGATGAACCTCAATATAGAAAATACTATTTCATGCTTACATACCAAGACCTTCATAACATGTCGGTCTTGGTGTATTCACCTATCTTAAATCTTTAAAATTGGTATTACATATCATGTACACTGTTGTTTCATTATTCGGATTCCCTATCATGTATCCTATTATATTGAGGATGATATTCCCTCCCATGCACCCACTTGTGTTAGGCTTTTGATGCCCTCCTGCATACCCTTCTATTTTAGGCCTAATAAACCCTCTAATGCACCCTCTAATTTTTGGCTTGGTATTCCCTACCTTATACCCTCTATTTGGTGATTCATATTTATTCCCATGTTGCCTTTGGGATCATAAAACAATTATCATTATCCAATTAATTTTAGGGGATATAGGCTCCATCCATCATATAATGGAAGAATAAATACATGTGAGACATGATAATTAAACATTAATCATGTCATGAACCGTAAAAACCGATGGGTATTATAATCATGAAATCATATCTTGTGAAATGAATGGTAATCATATAATTTTCATCATATAATATAATATGGAAATGAGATAGGTTTCATAATCATATCATACTAGAATAACTCATTACATGAAGTGGGTTTCATAAGAATTCATCATAGTGCACCACATGGAAGAGAGATGGGTTTAATGTCAATCTAGAAGAAATATGATTGTCTCATGGAAATGAAAATGGTTAAATAAACATAATTTCATAAATTATTAACCATTTAATGAAATAATAATAACGGTAACCTTGTATTATATCCATAGTAAATCATCAATATATCAAGGGATGTCATCCTAGATGGATAAGGATTTTAAAAGATCACATTGAATAGTTATAGTGGGAAAACCCATTCTAGGTTAATAATATAACATTTTTAAAATCATTTCATATTAAAACCACATTGAAATATTATTAATTATCATTAAAACTCATTTAAAACATTTCTTTATAAAAATATAATTTCCACTAGAAAATCTATTACTATGAAAAAAACATTTTGAAAAACATTTTCATTGAAAATAACCTTGAAAATATATAATGGAAAAATTGAAATCCATTTTTAAAAACGTTAACGCATGATTTGTTAAAAAATACATTTCCTTGAAAATTACTTGAAGGGATCATTTAAAAAAACTAGAGGAAACTGTTTGTGAATTAAGTAGATTGCAAGCCCAAGATAAAGATAATGTCTTATTTTAATAAAAAAATTTAATTATCATTTGATCCCAAAGTTGAAATACAGTACCATTAATTGAGTATATTTTAAATTACCAGTAGATAATAAAATAATATTTTTCCTTGAGAAATGTATCATAAATATAACAACCCTACTCTTTATTACATAGTTAAACATGATTTATTACATACATTTCAATTGATACAACATAAAATATTGAGTGGTCTAGTGTCATAGGGTCTTAAGACCACAATATAACAACTTAAAACATGAAATAAAACATCTTCATTGAAATTATCATTTACATGACCACAAAATTCCCTCGTACATAGCCTTGAATAGGATATCTTGAGGACATGCATAAGAAATGGGTGAGCTATAAAGACCAGTAAGGGAATAAAAATTGAATAACATTAGGAATATAGTACATGTTATAAAATAGGCATAGAAATTGAGAACAAGAGAAACATAAATATAAAGGCATGATAAAACAAGATTAACATAACCTAGAAATGTGTCAACAACACTTAACATGGAATTAGCATGGGCCAAGGCTCATTGCACATGGAGCATGATTAAACCCTCATTTCACATGAAGCATGAGTAAAACCTTATTTCACATTAAATATCATTAGTCAAAACCCATTGCACATGATGTATCATGATACCATACTTTACCTAATGCTTTAGAGCGCTATTAGGGAACACACTTCATAAACATTTCATTTAGTGCATAAGTGTGCCACGTGGATCATATAACATGGAATAATTCAACATAATAAGTTATTACAAGATTAATAAATGTATAATACAAAAATTAAAGTACCACTAAATATTTATATGTGCATAAAGTTGAATAAACTTGATAGAAACATCGAAATGGTATTCACTACACAACGATTTTGACTTGGAAAATCGCAGTACAATTTCAACAGCATAATAGCGTGACATAAAAATTCATAAAAAATGGTTGATGAGAGAAAAAGGGGTGTATAATAAATATACAAGAAATTTATATTAACATGTTCACATAGAAACATTTCCCAACATAAATAATGAAATTTAGATTTATAATAAAATGGAATTTCTTGAATGTAAATGAGAAAAGGGAAATTCTTTACGGAATTTCGGCATGGTAATAGTTGTGTATGGGAGGAATTATATGAGATGGAATGGGGTATATAATGATTCAAAAATAAATATATAAGTATGGGGGAGGTTTTAAATCATACACCCAACATTTGTAATTGAAATTAAAAGTGTATAACAACATAATGAAATTGAGACAAAAATGAGAAAAGAGGAAATCCCTTACATGGAAGTGTGATCCCAATGGCTTGGGAGAGGAGTGATAGAGGATTATTGGGATCTTGGGGCACCATGGGAGGATTCTAAATAGAGGAGGTAAGAGTTTTTATGAACTCCAAAGGCTTTGCATGAATATGAAGTGGGAGCTTGGGTTGGATTATATAGGAAAAGAGAAGGAATTCTTTATTATTTTGGTTTGGGACACCTCACATTAAACTAATCAAAACCACAAACCAGACCCTTATTTTTGCCCATGGTTTTTTCCAAAGGGGATTATAAAACAGTTTTTTATAAGTAAAATGGAATAACTTCTTAAAATAATAGGGTGGCTTATGTGGAGCTGAGTTACACTCTCAAGGAAAACAATTCAAAAAGACAAAATAATTTATAAGTCTTGAAGGGGACACTAAGGCCTTCTAAAATAAATCAAACAAAACTAAAATCAAATTATTTTAATGGTAAAACATATATGTTTCTAACATATCATTTATAGTATTTTATTACATCTCTATTGGGTAATTATGAGCTCATAAAACACATTATATATTTAAATAGTGTTTAATTTTTACACAAAAATTCGACTATTTGAGAAAATTATGAAAAATACACCAATGGATAATTTCAATGTCCTGATTACAAAAAATAATATTCATTTTATCTAAATAATTTTTTAAATATGTGAATTTTTAATTTTAAAACAAAAACCTATATTTATCGAAAATTCATGGGTTTAAAAAAAAACATCTTTCAAAAGTTAATAACAATTATAATTTAAATCATAATATTATACGATAATTTATATTTAACAAAAAATAATTTAATAATAATAATATTAAACTTTTATTAAAATAACATTTAATTCAAAAATCCATTAATTCATCAAAATATATTTCTTAGTTGAATATTAACAAAATATACTATTTGTACTTTAAAAACTCTATATAATGTAACAACAATAAAATGAATGTATATTAATTATTATATAAAACAATAATGCACATATTTATAGTTCTATGATCTTGTTACATAACACATTATAATACCCACATAATACTAAAGGGTAAGGTGTGTGATGCTGACATAATCTTGGGGTTGCTCAGATAACATTGCTCGAGTGGTTATCTCTATCATCTTCCGCTTATCCCATAGTCAGTTACACTCATCATTAACATATTCAAGCTTGGCTTGGCCTTGGTCATGAGCAAAGACCAATGATTCCAACTCCTTTCCGAACACCGACAAATCGTATTCATAAGGGGAAAGTCTACTCGATGAGGCTATTTCTTTCTTGGTTGGAGTAAATTAGATTTGTCAAAGCCCTATATTTATACTAATCATGTGATCATTGCTCAACGGCTACATTAGAAACAATAAAAATTATTAATGTATTTTAAAATCCAAAAATATAAAACCATAGAAGTTTGAATTCTATATAAACATTTTACATAAAGATACATTTAATTATATCAAGAGGAACCTCCATTAATGAATGTTTGGGTCATTAGAATCTTCCCCCCTAAAGAAATTTTACCCTTGAAATTTCCTTTCCCCACACTAAAACAGATGTTGGTAATTCTGCTTCATCATTTCCTCTGATTCCCATGATGCTTATTCAATCTTTTGGTTTCTCCATAATACCTTCATGATGGGCATTGTCCAATTTTTTAGGAATTTTTCCCTATGATCTAAGATCTTCACTGGTTACTCCTCGTAAGAAAGATCTTCCTATAATTGTACAACCTTTGGAGAGAGTAAATGTGAAGGGTCTGTTATGTACTTCTTTAAGAGGGATACATTAAATACATCATGTACTTTGGCCATAGTAGGTGGAATTTCTAGTCGATAGGCCACAACCCCGACACGATCAATAATCTCGAAAGGACCGATTTATATTGGACTTAAATTACCATTCTTTTAAAACCTCATGACCTTCTTACATGGGGATATGCGTAGAAACACCATGTATCCAACTTTAATCTCATGTTCTTGTCGTCTATTATATTTATAACTCTTCTATCAACTATGGGATGCCTTGATATGCTGTTAAATGGTTTTCACCTTCTCCACTATTTCTTCGACCATTTTTGTTCCTAGCAGCTTACGCTCACTGACTTCATCCTAACATACTAGGGATATGCACCTTTTCTCATAAATGGAATCATATGGTGTCATTTGGATGCTCGAGTAGAAACTATTATAATAGGATAATTAAACTAGAGGAAGATGTTGATCCCATCTTCCATTAAAGTCCATTTAGCATTATCTCAAAATTTACTAATGAGTTTGGATAGTCTACTCAAATTGGCCATTAGTTTGAGGTTGAAAGGTTGTACTGAAGTTCATATCATTAACCAGATCATGTTAAAGACCCTTCCAAAAACATATAGGTGAATCATGGATCTCGGTCAGATACAATAGATAGTGGTACTCTATTCAGCATTACCACTTCCCTGATATATATTTGTTTCAGTTGATCTAATGAGAAATCCTCCCAAAATTCAATAAAGTGTGAAAAATTTGTAATATGATCCACAAAAATCCATGTTTCATTGTTTCCTATGGATTTCTTCAGATGTCTGGTGACAAAGCCCATGGTGATGTTCTCCCATTTCCATGTAGGTATGTGTAATTGCTGCATCATCCCCTTAGACTTCTGTCTCTCAGCTTTCACTTCCTGACACACCAAGCACTTTGATGTAAATTCAGTAAACTCCTTCTTCATATAATCTCCCCAATAATGATCTCTGAGATCTTGATACATCTTTCAATTTATTTGGTGAATAAATAAAATTTAACTATGTGCATCATACCAAAGATCCTTGTTCAACTCTGAAATTGATTTAAAACATATTATTTTCCCAAATCTCACAACTCCTTCTTCATTAACTTTAAACTATGAGGATTTCCATTTACGGATATCTTCCACTTTCTTCTGAATTACCACATCATCCTTTTAAGCATCCTTTATTCTTTCTAAAAGAGACGGTTGAGAAATCATTTGTGAAAGGATTAATGATGATCCCTTCTTTATTATTAAAATTTATATCTTCATAAAATCTAAGATTATTGGATCCTTCTCAATTCTCATCAATGATAGAATCATTGGGTTCTTTCTATATAGAGAATCTTCCACCTTGTTCGTATTCACAGGGTGGTAATGGATTGAGCATTCATAGACTTTGATCAGCTCTAACCATCTTCGTTGGAACATGTTCAACTCTTTCTCTATGAATATATACATCAGGCTTTTGTGTTCCATATATATATTTCACACTTCTCCCCAAATATGTAATGCCGCCAAAATTTTAAAGGGAAGATCACTACAGCCAGCTCCAGACCATGTGTTGGATAATTATTGTGACGCCCCAGGTTTTATGAACTGGTTTATGTAAGAAGTGTTATGCCTTTAGTAATGTATCTTGTCTTGTTTATTTTGCTAATAAGGAATTAGAAATGAAATAAAACATAGAGAATAAGGTAAACTGACATTTATTAAAACATTACTTTACAACGAGACCCAACTATTTGAGTGTACCATGCACAAGACCTAACACGGCCACCGCAAGGCTACAAAGAACCACAACGCGGGCAATCGGGTAGTCATCATCTTCAGGGTCCATCAGCGTGAAAAGTATAATCGCCAGGGCCACGACACACATGCTCAACGCCAATGGTATGAGGAGAGCCATCCTTCTTGTTCAAGTGTTCTGTTTTAAAGGGTACCCCACATCCCTGTATTTATATTAGTTCTTTGAGTTTTGACCGTTATGTTTATATATATATATCCGTTGGGTTTTCAAAAAACGACCGTTGTGTTCCCACTAATAAAATTTACTTTAAAAGAGAACTAAGTTTTATTCCCTCACAACCTTATTCTTAAAAACATTCTTTCATAGAAGATTCTTCGTTTTTATTCTTAAAAGTAAATTTCCTCGTTTTACAAATCCCGAAGAATACCTAGGTAGTTGGAAACTTGGTATTATTCATATATTTTTAGAGTGAATTCGTAATAATTATACCTTTTTATCTCTTAAATGATGAAAAATTTTGGGAAAAATTTTGGTCTTTAAAGGAATTTTATAAAACAAATAGTAGAGTGTTTTAAAAATACTAATGATTTTAATAGTATTGTACAAGAGGTATATCTTTTAAAGATTTAGATCAAGAATTAAAATATTTTAGCTAAATTTGAAATTTGTTCTAACATTTTGAGTTAAAACAATTTGTTTTACTAAACTCCTACTTTTCACTACATTTGAGCTAAGTATATAATAAAACCTTTAAAAAAAAAAAAGAAAAAAAAATTGATTGAGTCCCGGCCAGCCAAGGGCATACACAAGGGACAAGCCCTCAGGCCAAGGCCGAGACCCCAACATAGGGACCACCATCGGGCACCCCTTGAGCATGCGTGCGCGGTTCAGGAGCCAGCCAGGCTGGAGCTCGGGCAGGGCCGGCCGCGCATTGTTTACCAAGGAGTCGCGAGCGGGCCCGTGTATAAGGCCGCGGCTCGCGCTGCGTGAGGGTGGGCCATGGACCACGGGGGTGGGGAGGGGCCCGTGTATAAGGCCCCGTGTGCGTGTGTGTGTTGTGCTATTGCACCGCTACCCGGACAACATGATTTTTATACCGTGCCTCGAAACCTTTCGGTTTCGATGTGGGAAGCGCTCCGCGCGACCAGAGCCGTCCGATCGACTTCCGCGTCGATCTCAGCCGTCCAGCCTGTTTTTAAACGTGATACCTCCCCCGCGCCTCCATGAGCCGTCCGATCTCTTCGAAGGAATAATCGTGGCCCTCCATCCCTTTGAAATATTTAACCTGATTCCCGCGCCCCCTCCCACCGCACGATCTCCTACTCTTTAATCACAGCCGTTCCTTCTTCTTCCGCATCGACCCCGTTTTCCTCTTCCTCTAGTCGGCCCCGACCAGTAGGCCTGCAACCAAGGATGCCTCGGTGTCCCTCCCCCGCGCTGCTCCTTGACTTCCGAGTGCACCCCCCTCCTAGGTCCCTGTTCTCCGGTCTTTCCCACGTCGGTCTACACCTGGGTCGGGACATCAGCAAGGCACCGAGGCCATGTTAAAACCCCCCTGCTTCGTTGAAGCCTGAGGCAGCCCCTTCCTCTTCCTCCTCCTTCTTTCCCTCGGACACCCAGCAGCGGCTCCGAGCGTCCTCCTCAAGCACGGTAAGGGTTTTTCTTGCACCCTTTCCTTGTTTCGAAATAACCTACTTTTTTATACTCTCGGTGTATACATATATATAGTTTATACATATATATATACTTAAATATAACTCTCTCGGGTTGCCTTGCCTTCCAAGATCTCTGCCTTCGTGTTTTTTTTTTCTGGGTTGTATATGCGAGGGTGCGTGTATACCTGGGTTCCAGTTTTCTTTCGAAACCCGTATATATGCTGCTCACATATGTTATTATATGTTGTATATATGGTTTCATATATATGTGAACGGTGTATACACTTTATATAAGCATGTTTACAAATTCCCCAGGTTGTTTATTTTAAGATTTTATACTTCGGTTTTCAAAATATATATATATATATATATATATATATATATCTCAACCTCGTATCTAATGTATATGGTATGTATATATATATATATAATTCGTGAATGTATTCTCCTAACTTAACCCGACCTGTTTGGGGCATCAATATTTAGATGAAATTTTTAGATATATATATATTTTTTAAACTATGCCCTTTTGGTTTAAGTGAAGATATGTTTGTAAGACCTTAATCTTCATACACATGGTTACATTTATAACAAAACTTATATGGATTTAGTTTCAACCATGTAATTGAATTATGATTGGAAACTTTCAGTTACTTAAGGAATTTAATAAACTTTGCTTTGAATTGTGTAAAACCCATATATGCACTTCGGGTATATATATGTGTGCACGTGTGTATATGTTTATAAGATTATTTTCTTTTATAAATAGATGGACTTAAACTGTTCTTGGATGATGGGATGATTTTATTTAGTTATGAATTGTGTGATTTCTAAACCAACATGTTTTAAAATACACACAAATGGACATGTTTTATCAAAAAGTCTTATCTAACAATTCCCTGATGAGTTTTATGATAAAACTTGTATTTTGATCCAAGGGCCCGTTTACCACCTTAATTGATTTCATGTGTTTTTCTTAAGATTTTCCCTTTTCCAAAGATTTATAATGACAAAGATTCATCATTTAGTATAATTCTGTTTATATGCCTTAGTTAAAAGGATGTTTTATTAAACTATGTATGTCATTAATTTGTCCTTGCCCTTTTTTTTAGTGAGAACTGTCACATCATGTAAAGTGTGTAATGATTTATTAACTATGTTAGTTATTATTTACATAATGCATTTTTATGACATATCACTAAATGGACTAAGAAATTGGATTACCCAAAGTGGTATGGGACACCTTGGGTAAAATTAAAATGAATGAGATGTTCAAGGTGGTATGGGACATCTTGAATTACGTACCATTTCAATAAAGCATGAACGATGTGGCTCACATGATAATAAAGGCAAATTTAAGGGTGCGCCCTGATAGCCCTCCAATGCATTGGGTAATGATGTAACCACTAGAGATTACAATTTTCACGAAACCTTGGTGAATAACCTTGGTAATTTTCAAATGACACCTTGGGGATGGAACTTGGTGAAACGAAACGATTGTCAATATTAAATGTTGATGCCACATAATTCAAGTCATATAACAAGTTTTCCGAGATGAGGTTCATTCATGACTGATGTCTTTAAAGTTTGTATAAAGTTCATAATTCCTTAGTTTTAAGCTTGAAGCATGCCTAGTGTTATCACTTAATAGAATAGTAACCAGCATATGAACATTTAGTTGTTTCCTTGTGCGCAACTCTGATTATGCATTACTTTTAACTGTTTAAATTTATGCTCAAGTAAATCACATGTAGTACTTGTTTATAACAACCATTATCACTCCTTCAAGAATTAACGTATTCGTTTCATGTTTGTCATGAAAACTTTGATTAAAGCATTGTTATGTTTGGTGTGTTAAAATCTTTCTTAGTGGATGCTCAAACTCTTTTAAAAGAATGTTTTCAAATGTTACTGCATTTTAAATTCTTTTTAAAACCCCCTTACTGAGTATTTCAATGCTCACCCTATGTTTTGGTTTAAAATTTCTAGGTGACAGCTTTTGTAAGATGGATGGTTTCAGAAGTTTCCGGTTTCCCAGAACCCGAACCGCACACGGTCCTCTGTATGGGACATGATGTGTTGCTAACAAAGTGTGTTTTATTTTAAGATAACACATCATGTTCAGAAGGCACCGACTCCTATGGTTTCAGAAGTTTCCGGTTTCCCAGAACCCGAACCGCACACGATCCTCTGTATGGGACATGATGTGTTGCTAACAAAGTGTATTTTATTTTAAGATAACACATCATGTTCAGAAGGCACCGACTCCTATGGTTATCTGGGGTCGGGGTCTCTACAGTTGGTATCAGAAGTTCGGTTTGGATAACTCTGGAAAGCCAGAAACTGAAACAAAAATATATATGTATATGTAATTCAATTTTATTAAAAACTTGGTTTTCTTAATTTTCAGATGGAAAATGAAGGCACAAATCTCTTATCTCTCCCCACAGAGGCCCTAGAGACCATTGTGTCTTTAGCAAGCCGTGAGGAATTTCTAAACTATGCCCATATCCGTATGACATGAAAATACCTTTACAATGTATCCAACTCACCTCGAGTGCTTAGTCTGCACCAAGGGTTGGTATTGGATTACCTCCTTATGATAATAACCCAATTTCCCTCTTATGTACATCGAGGAAGGTACTACGAGGGAATTTTCCGGATTTTCACGGCGGGTGAGAACTTTGGCACTATGCTTGATAATCCCTTTCAAGAAGCTGCTGCTGACGGAGACCTCCGAGCGGGCTACCTTTGTCAGATTTTAAACTATGGCTTCTGGGGTCAGTTGTTGGACTTCGGAAGGTTAGAAGACGAGTCCACCCGATTGTCTTACAGACGACAAGTGTATGAAGATGTCTCTCAACTTCACGTCCCCCATGCAAGACTCATAAGACGTCATAGGTGTCCTCATGAGTTTTTCCCTGAATGCTCGGCCTGTGTTTGGTTCGAGGAGTTAGGGAGTTTTGCTTCTCTGTGTGGAGTTCGTTTAGTCAATGAGTAAGGGAAACTCAAGCACTAATAATAATGAACGTATGTTTATTGAAATGTTATCTTTCTCCTTTCCTTGTCCTTACCTTGTTTTTGCCCTTGTATTATTTTCAAGTAATGGAACTCCTGTCTTAAAAATTTCAGATGGAAGGACAAACCCACCTGTTATCTCTTCCCACCGAGATTTTGGAAATCATTTCGATCAAAACGTGTGAGGACGAGTATGACCCCTTCGCAAATTTGCGAAGAACGTGCAAGCAATGGTTTGAGATAACAAACGGTCCGGAGATTCTCCGCACCTGCCAGGGGAATGCCTCCATCTATTACCGCGTTGGCTCTGCTCAGCTAGCCGGACGTGAACGACGAGGAAGTTACCACGAAGGGCTCTTTCTTTGTTTCACCCTAGGCTGAAACTTCACGGCCAGAGTGAAATTCCAGGATGCTGCGTTAGAGGGAAATCTTTATGCAGCTTATACGCTCCAACTTCTCAGCTTTAGCCTGTTTGACCATATCTATGGCTTCGATATCCTCGACCGAGACATAATTCGGAAAGTTCTTCGAACGTTGGTCTACAAAGGCATTTCAGAACTTTGTACGGTTCGAGCTTCCCTTTGGAGGCCTGAAAGCCCGGAACATAAGTGCTACCCCTCCTGTCTTAGGTGTGTGTGGATTAGGGAGCTGGAAGAAGTGAGCTTCGCTACGGGGATCCCTCTAAATACACCTGTTGACCCTTTTCGTTGGTGGAGGTGGTAGGAACGATTCAGAACCTTGTAGTGTCGTGAAATAAATTGCGAGGACGCAATTTTCTAAAGGGGGGGATAATGTGACGCCCCAGGTTTTATGAACTTGTTTATGTAAGAAGTGTTATGCCTTTACTAATGTATCTTGTCTTGTTTATTTTGCTAATAAGGAATTATAAATGAAATAAAACATAGAGAATAAGGTAAACTGACATTTATTAAAACATTACTTTACAACGAGACCCAACTAGTTGAGTGTACCATGCACAAGACCTAACACGACCACCGCAAGGCTACAAAGAACCACAACGCGGGCAATCGGGTAGTCATCATCTTCAGGGTCCATCAGTGTGAAAAGTATAATCTCCAGGGCCACGGCACACATGCTCAACGCCAATGGTATGAGGAGAGCCATCCTTCTTGTTCAAGTGTTCTGTTTTAAAGGGTACCCCACATCCCTGTTTTTATATTAGTTCTTTGAGTTTTGACCGTTATGTTTATATATATATATCCGTTGGGTTTTCAAAAAACGACCGTTGTGTTCCCACTAATAAAATTTACTTTAAAAGAGAACTAAGTTTTATTCCCTCATAACCTTATTCTTAAAAACATTCTTTCATAGAAGATTCTTCGTTTTTATTCTTAAAAGTAAATTTCCTTGTTTTACAAATCCCGAAGAATACCTAGGTAGTTGGAAACTTGGTATTATTCTTATATGTTTAGAGTGAATTCATAAAAATTATACCTTTTTATCTCTTAAATGATGAAAATTTTTGGGAAAACTTTTGGTCTTTAAAGGAATTTTATAAAACAAATAGTAGAGTGTTTTAAAAATACTAATGATTTTAATAGTATTGTACAAGAGGTATATCTTTTAAAGATTTAGATCAAGAATTAAAATATTTTAGCTAAATTTGAAATTTGTTCTAACATTTTGAGTTAAAACAATTTGTTTTACTAAACTCCTACTTTTCACTACATTTGAGCTAAGTATATAATAAAACCTTTTTAAAAAAAAAAAGAAAAAAAGAAAAAAAAATTGATTGAGTCCCGGCCAACCAAGGGCATCCACAAGGGACAAGACCTCAGGCCAAGGTCGAGACCCCAACATAGGGACCACCATCGGGCACCCCTTGAGCGTGCGTGCGCGGTTCAGGAGCCAGCCAGGCTGGAGCTCGGGCAGGGCCGGCCGCGCATTGGTTACCAAGGAGTCGCGAGCGGGCCCGTGTATAAGGCCGCGGCTCGCGCTGCGTGAAGGTGGGCCATGGCCCGCGGGGGTGGGGAGGGGCCCGTGTATAAGGCCCCGTGTGCGTGTGTGTGTTGTGCTATTGCACCGCTACCCGGACATCATGATTTTTATACCGCGCCTCGAAACCTTTCGGTTTCGATGTGGGACGCGCTCCGCGCGACCAGAGCCGTCCGATCGACTTCCGCGTCGATCTCAGCCGTCCAGCCTGTTTTTAAACGCGATACCTCCCCCGCACCTCCATGAGCCGTCCGATCTCTTCGAAGGAATAATCGTGGCCCTCCATACCTTTGAAATATTTAACCCGATTCCCGCGCCCCCTTCCACCGCATGATCTCCTACTCTTTAATCACAGCCGTTCCTTCTTCTTCCGCATCGACCCCGTCGTCCTCTTCCTCGAGTCGGCCCCGACCAGTAGGCCTGCAACCAAGGACGCCTCGGCCTCCCTCCCCTACGCTGCTCCTTGACTTCCGAGTGCACCCCCCTCCTAGGTCCCTGTTCTCCGGTCTTTCCCACGTCGGTCTACACCTGGGTCGGGACACCAGCAAGGCACCGATGCCATGTTAAAACCCCCCTGCTTCGTTGAAGCTCGAGGCAGCCCCTTCCTCTTCCTCCTCCTTCTTTCCCTCGGACACCCAGCAGCGGCTCCGAGCGTCTTCCTCAAGCACGGTAAGGGTTTTTCTTGCACCCTTGCCTTGTTTCGAAATAACCTACTTTTTTATACTCTCGGTGTATACATATATATAGTTTATACATATATATATACTTAAATATAACTCTCTCGGGTTGCCTTGCCTTCCAAGATCTCTGCCTTCGTGTTTTTTTTCTGGGTTGTATATGCGAGGGTGCGTGTATACCTGGGTTCCAGTTTTCTTTCGAAACCCGTATATATGCTGCTCACATATGTTATTATATGTTGTATATATGGTTTCATATATATGTGAACGGTGTATACACTTTATATAAGCATGTTTACAAATTCCCCAGGTTGTTTATTTTAAGATTTTATACTTCGGTTTTCAAAATATATATATATATATATATATATATATATATCTCAACCTCGTATCTAATGTATATGGTATGTATATATATATATATAATTCGTGAATGTATTCTCCTAACTTAACCCGACCTGTTTGGGGCATCAATATTTAGATGAAATTTTTAGATATATATATATTTTTTAAACTATGCCCTTTTGGTTTAAGTGAAGATATGTTTGTAAAACCTTAATCTTCATACACATGGTTACATTTATAACAAAACTTATATGGATTTAGTTTCAACCATGTAATTGAATTATGATTGGAAACTTTGAGTTACTTAAGGAATTTAATAAACTTTTCTTTGAATTGTGTAAAACCCATATATGCACTTCGGGTATATATATGTGTGCACGTGTGTATATGTTTATAAGATTATTTTCTTTTATAAATAGAAGGACTTAAACTGTTCTTGGATGCTGGGATGATTTTATTTAGTTATGAATTGTGTGATTGCTAAACCAACATGTTTTAAAATACACACAAATGGACATGTTTTATCAAAAAGTCTTATCTAACAATTCCCTGATGAGTTTTATGACAAAGCTTGTATTTTGATCCAAGGGCCCGTTTACCACCGTAATTGATTTCATGTGTTTTTCTTAAGATTTTCCCTTTTCCAAAGATTTATAATGACAAAGATTCATCATTTAGTATAATTCTGTTTATATGCCTCAGTGAAAAGGATGTTTTATTAAACTATGTATGTCATTAATTTGTCCTTGCCCTTTTTTTTAGTGAGAACTGTCACATCATGTAAAGTGTGTAATGATTTATTAACTATGTTAGTTATTATTTACATAATGCATTTTTATGACATATCACTAAATGGACTAAGAAATTGGATTACCCAAAGTGGTATGGGACACCTTGGGTAAAATTAAAATGAATGAGATGTTCAAGGTGGTATGAGACATCTTGAATTACGTACCATTTCAATAAAGCATGAATGATGTGGCTCACATGATAATAAAGGCAAATTTAAGGGTGCGCCCTGATAGCGCTCCAATGCATTGGGTAATGATGTAACCACTAGAGATTACAATTTTCACGATACCTTGGTGAATAACTTTGGTAATTTTCAAATGACACCTTGGGGATGGACCTTGGTGAAATGAAATGATTGTCAATATTAAATGTTGATGCCACATAATTCAAGTCATATAACAAGTTTTCCGAGATGAAGTTCATTCATGACTGATGTCTTTAAAGTTTGTATAAAGTTCATAATTCCCTAGTTTTAATCTTGAAGCATGCCTAGTGTTATCACTTAATAGAATAGTAACCAGCATATGAACATTTAGTTGTTTCCTTGTGCGCAACTCTGATTATGCATTACTTTTAACTGTTTAAATTTATGCTCAAGTAAATCACATGTAGTACTTGTTTATAACAACCATTATCACTCCTTCAAGAATTAACGTATTCGTTTCATGTTTGTTGTGAAAACTTTGATTAAAGCATTGTTATGTTTGGTGTGTTAAAATCTTTCTTAGTGGATGCTCAAACTCTTTTAAAAGAATGTTTTCAAATGTTACTGCATTTTAAATTCTTTTTAAAACCCCCTTACTGAGTATTTCAATGCTCACCCTATGTTTTGTTATAAAATTTTCAGGTGACAGCTTTTGTAAGATGGATGGTTTTAGAAGTTTCCGGTTTCCCAGAACCCGAACCGCACACGATCCTCTGTATGGGACATGATGTGTTGCTAACAAAGTGTATTTTATTTTAAGATAACACATCATGTTCAGAAGGCACCGACTCCTATGGTTATCTGGGGTCGGGGTCTCTACAATTATGGTCATCAACATTCAATTGCCTTGAAGCATAGGTAGTGACTATGTAATTTTTCATCAACAAACATCCCAGGTGCTTCTTCTAATCAACACTACATAACACAAATATTTCTCCACTTGTGGGTAAAGTGAGCACATGGACAGTGATAAGCCTCATTTTCAACTCCATGAAGCTTTCTTCGCATTCATCACTCCATGAAAACCTTACTCCCTTCTGAGTTCTCTTGGTAAGAGGGTTGGAAAATCATGTGAAATTTCATCCAAATATTCAATAATATCCAACTAACCCAAAAAATCTATGGATATCCATTACTACTGATGGCCTAATCCATCCATAAATTGTAGTTGTTTTGGAGGGATCCACATATATTCAATTGCTTTTGATGATATGGCTAAATAATGAGACCTCCATCAACCAGAACTCACACATGTTGTACTTTGTATATAGCTTCTTCTTCCGCAAGGTATCTAGTACAGTTCTTAGATGCTTCTTTTGATCCTCCATGGTTTTGGAGTATATCATAATATCATCTATAGAGACTATAACAAATTTGTCTAGGTAATCTCTAAAGACTCTATTCATCAAGTCCATGAATATTTATAGAGCATTAGTGAGTCTGAAAGGCATTGTAATGAATTCAGAGTGCTTGTATCTTGTACGAAAAGTAGTCTTGGGGATATCTTTCTTATTCATCCTTACTTGATAATATCCTGAATGCAAATCCACCTTGGGGAAGTATTGTGCTACACACAACTGATTGAATTAGCCATCAATTCATGGGAGAGGATACTTGTTCTATATCGTGATTTTTTTATGCTCATGATAATCGATGAAAAGATACATTGACCCATATTTATTCTTGATGAAGAGGACTAGATCACCCCATGGTGAAGCACTTGGGCATATAAATCCATTATCTAGATTCTCAGTAGTTGTCTTTTCATCTCCTCAATCTGCACAACAGCCATTCCATATACAGTCTGGGATATTTACAATTCCCTAGGTATAAGGTCAACTGAGAATTCAACATCTATTCTAGGAGGAAGACTAGAAAATTCCTCAGGAACACTTCAGTGAATTCTCTCACAATAGGCACGTCTTCAAGGATGGTTTCTTTCTTGGACTCAATCGTCTATGCTAGATATATGTGCTCGTAAGGCATTAATATCCATGCCAGAGATTATGGATCTAAAGAAGATTCATCTTCTTCCTTTCACTGGTATATAATCGGGGGTTGATTATCTATATAGAGAGTGATTTCCCTCTCACAAAAATTTATGTTGGCTCTATATAAGGATAGATAATCCATACCGAGAATTGAATCAAATTCAACTAGAGGTTGTATGAAACGTTTTGGCAGGAAGTTTAGTCCACCGATTATGACAAGGGAGGATTTATATTCATGGGATGCAATGATTTCCCCATTTTCTGTACTCACATACATCTTTATATCCATGATTGTGGTTTTGAGATTGTTCTAATAAACGTTAGAGATATATAAGAATGGATATAACTATGGGTGACAACCCTAACATTCACTTAATGATTCTAGTTCTACTCTATTCATTATATACTTAGGGATACGTATCTTAAATATTTATATACATAAAGGGGAATCCAAGGACGAAATAGATGACTAATAAATTACTTTTATTCTGTAACTTATGTATCTATAGGCTTCAATATATGTTATTCATGATCTACTTTATAACATATATTCTTATGGTATTTTTTTATTCCCTAATAAAGGTTCATACAAAGCTTGTGAATTTACTAAAGCATATCCCCTGGGAGTGTTGTAACTAAGAGTGTAGTATGGCATGTTTTCATGTACCAAGATACCCTGGGTTAAGCCCAAAACTCCTTGTTGGGGTTTTCACCCCTAGGTACATCTGTGCCAAAGCCGCCTCTACCTCCTCATATCCAGACAAGGATGTATTTTCATGATAAACCACTTACTAAATACACACCAAAACATAGGGATGTTATTATTATACATAGTCTTGTCACTAATTCTTTACTGGGGTTTTTTAATCCTAATCCCAAAAATAACTAATCCTATCCTCTGATACCAAATATAAAAACCATTATCTTTATTACACACATAAACATGATTTGTTACATAAACATCACTTGATACAACATAAAATATCAAGAGGTCTACTATAAAAAGGAATTAGGACCACTACATAACAAATTAAAACATGAAATACAACATCTTTATTAAAAACATTCTTTATATGATCACTACATTCCCTCGTACTTAGCATTGCATAGGATATCCTGAGGACATGGATAAGAAAACAGTGAGATATAAAGCATGGTAAGGGAATAAACATAGAATAAGTTGAAAAATATATTATTTGTTAGGAAATAGGAATATCAATGATGTATAAGAGAAATACAAACATAAATTCATGATAAAACATGATTAACATAACATGTAAATGTGGTAAAAACACTTAACATGGAATTAGCATAACCAAAGGCTCATTTCACATGGATCATGAGTAAAAGATCATTTAAAATGAAGCACGAGTAAACCCTAATTTCAATTGAATTAGCATGAGTCAACACCCATTTCACATTACATATCTGGATACTATACTTTACTCAACGCATTTTAGAACTATCAGGGAACACCCTTTATAAAAATTTCATTTCATGCATAAGTGTGCCACATGGAATCATTCAATATCATAAGTTATTACAAAATTTATAAATGTGTAATACACACATAAAAGTATAATTCAATATTTATATGTTCATAAAGATGAATACCCTTGATAGATACATGTGTATGCTTTTCAATACACAATTATTTTGGCTTGGAAAATTGTGGTACAATTTCAGCAGCATAACGGTGTGACATAAATATTCGAAAAAATGGATTATGAAATATAAAGTGGTGTATCATCATATTTACATGAAAATTACATTAATAGGTTCATATTGAAACATGTCCCATCATATTTAAATGAATATAGAATCATTGTACAAAGGAATTTATTGAATGTAAATGAGGAGATGAAAATTCATTACTGAATTCCAGCATGGTAACAGTTGTGTATGGGAGGAATTAAATGAGAGTGAAAGAGGTATATAATAATTAAAACATGAAGAGGAAAGAATGGGGGAGGTTTTAAATCATACCTCAACATATTTAATTGAAATTAAAAGGGTATAACAACATAATTAAATTGAGACAAAAATGAGAAAAGTGGAAATAATTTACTTGGAAGTTTGATCCCAAAGGCTAGGGAGAGGATTGAGAGAGGATTATTGGGAGATTGGGGAACCTTGGGAGTATTCTAGAGATAGGAGGGATTGTTTTGGATGAACTAAAAAGGCATTGAGTTAAGTGGAAGTGGGAGCTTGGGGTGGATTATATAGGAAATGAGAAGAAATTCATTATTATTTAGGTTTGTGATACCTCACATTAAACTAAACAAATCCACAAATAATCCAATGGTTTTTGCCGATAGTTTTTTCCAAAGGGGAGTGTAAAACAATATTTTATATGGTAAATGTTAAAATATCTTAAAATAACTGGGTGTCTTATTTGGAGGCAAGTCACACTCTCAAGGAAAACAATATAAAATTCCAAAATGTTTTATAAGTTTTGAAGGGCCCACTAAAGCAATATAAAATAAATCAAACAAATCTAAAATCACATAATTTTAATGGTAAAACATATATTGGCCGAAAATAGCATTTATAGTTTTTTATTAAATCCTTATTGGGTCATTATGATGTCATAAAACACATTATATATTTAAACGGTATTTACTTTTTATCAAAAAATCCGAATGTCTAAGAAAATTATGAAAAATTAACTATTGGATAATTTCTATGTCCTGATTCAAAAAATAATATTCATTTTATATAAATAATTTTTTAAATATGTGAATTTTTACTTTTAAAACAAAAAACCAACATTTATAGAAAATTCATAGGTTTTGACAAAAATAGCTTTCAAACCTTAAGAAAAATTATAATTGTATTCATAAAATTATATGATATTTTATATTTAAAAACAAGTAATTTAATAAAAATAAATATATTTTATTAAAATATTATTTAATTAAAAAATCCAATAATTCATCAAAATAGATTTCATAGTTGAATATTAACTAAAAATTCTATTTGAACTTTAAAAACTATTTACAAAGTAACAATAATAAAATCTATGTATATTAATTATTATATACAAAAACAATGCACATATTCATAGTGCTACGGTCTTGTTACATATCCTGTTATAACACCCGCATGAGACCGAAGGGTAAGGCGTGTGATGGTGACATACTCTTGAGGTGACATGGATAACATCACCCAAGTGGTTATCTCTATCAACTTACACTTCCCCTGTAGGCAGTTCCGCTCAAGCATAACATATTCAAGCTCATCTTGGGCTTGGTAAAGTGTGAAACCCAATGATACTACCTCCTTTACAAGCTATGAAAAATGGGATTCATATGGGGAAAGCCTTCTAGATGAGGCCATCACATACTTTTTCTGAGTAAATTGGATTTGTTGAAGCCCTATATTTATACTAATCATATGATCACTATTTAATAGCTATATTATCAACAGTCACAATTCATAACAGTATTTGAAAATTCAAAATCATAAAACCAAAGAATATAACATTATATATAAACATTTTATATAATAATATATTTAATTATATCATGTGGAATTTCCATTAATGAATTTTTGGATCATTATAATAATATTTTATCAATGGAAGAATAATCATAAACTATTGCGATAAACGATTAGACTATAATAATCAACTATTACCACTATGGTATCTAGGAATCATAATCCCCATGAAATAATAAAATTATTTAAGCATAATATATAATTTATATAATTATATTAATGATAAATTATTTCAAATTTAATTATATACACCTCATAGAAAAATATAGGTGCATAACATGGCATGTATCTCAAAGAAGGAAAATTGAGAAAAAATAATTTCTCTGATTTGGTAACTTTTGAATCATAAACCATATGAAATAAATATCATAAAATGTATATGTAAATACCCATGAGTTTAATTATATTAATAAAATAATACATTAAATGTATGATTATACCCCACACAAATTAAATGTGTATTGAATAAGGTATGGTCTCCCATAAATAAATGTGAGATGAGAAAACCCTTACCATCAGTCTTGGCATTCTTTATACACATTAAAAACCTTGTATAATAAATATAGGATTATTATTAACCCAAAAAATAACCATATTATTATATATCGTACCATATATTATTTTTTTATGAAATTATATTACCATTTATTAACAATTCTATGATGGGGTTTTGTTTCGGGTAATAATCGCTCTGTTTTTTGCATGTGATTTGATTATTATTCTCGGTCCTCCAAAATATAACAAAAATTCCTTATTTACACAATGTAAAACATGGTATAAATATAATATAGATTCATTATATAATTATATATAATAATATATAAATGTTATTAATTTGAAATATAATAGAGCATTCATGGAGACGGTAGGTTGTACGTATGCATGGACATTGTTTCAATTTTCTCATCATATTGAAATAAATAAGTTAAATGATATATATATATATAATTCAAGTAGATTTATTATTTCATATATATATATTTTATATAATTTTTCTAAACCAATCATTAATATATCTTATGAAATGTGTTAATGAATGTCATAACTTTGAGGATACGGTTGTCAGTACAACCACAAAGGAATGTTTTCATATTTAAAAAAATGGAAATAATGAAGAAATGTTTTATATAATAACCTCAGAAGAAAATAAATAATCATAAATATCATATGTATCACATAAAAATATTATGTCCATAATAATTACCAACTATGGGAGGTGGTAAAGAAAAAAATGAACAACATAGTTTTGTGAGGAAATAGTATGTCGTACACATGAATGATACGATCGTTACCCATGCGATGGAAGTTTGTGTAGGTTTATGTAAAAGACAAAGAATAAAACCATATCAGTATATTTTTTATAATTAGGATATTATATAATGAGAATAATTTATGGGGTAGATAATGAAAATTAAAATGCAATTGAGGAAGGATGTTACCTCTTCCTTGGTTAACTCATCTTTGTTTCCAACAAAACGATTAATTGGTTTCCTTTATGACAAAATAGAGGATTGTAGGATGAAGTGAGTTCATTTGGATGATATTTGGTTAGTGTAAAATCCAAAGGGATTTATAGGTGTGAATAAGTGAGGGGGTTGAGTTACCTTTTCATAGTGGATGGGAGTGTCATTCTTGTCAATATAAAATGGTAAACACTATTAAGAGGTATCTATTACATCATGTGCCTCCAATACTTGTACATCTGGATAAAATAGGGGATATGGTCAGAATATTTCTATAAAATGTATTTTGGAGAGGTTTATCATGTATTTTTATCCTTAATAAAATGTTTAACCACTAAGTAAACTCTTTTTACAATAATACCTATAATTAATTTAAATTAATTCACTAATCATTTGATAAATAAGTAATTGTTCCTTATAAGACATTATTAATTATGATTAATTGATATTTGGAAACCATTTTTCAAAATTCCAAACACATAAGTGGACGATTTTAATTTAATGAATATTCTTATATATGGTCACAAACAATGATTTTTTAATGTTTAAATGTTAAAAATATTGAATTATTTTTATATCCAATTTAGATATTAAATTGATTCAAATGACCTAAAATTGATTAAATAATTTAAAATATATCTAAATTAACTTCAAAAGTAACTAAAAAAATTTAATGTAAAAATGAAATATGTGAAAATGCATCTTTCAATTACAAATAAATAATTTTCATTACTCATCATAAAATGAAACTTCTCAAAAAAGAAAATCACCCAAAGAATATTGTGAAATTATTATTTAAAATTTTAAATTTGTTAGTAACATTAAAATTATAAAATATTAAAAATATATATAAAATTGTATCACCAATATAAGGTGGTACACATACATTTGGTAAAACATAAATCTTTTTATTCATAAAATTTAATTTTTTACTTAACATATTCCAATAAAACAAATTAAATGAGTGTATAAAATTATTTAGTATATAATATATAATTTTTATAATTTTTTTTATTAAAACTGTTTTGTTTAATTTATAAAATGTTGTTTGTACCTAGTGTAATAATTATCTTATTTAATGGAGTTTCATTACTTTCAAATGGTTCTTCATTTTACTTCTAACAAATTTAAATCTAAAGAACTCATTTTAAATACATTTTAATATAATAGTTTCAATAATTAGGTAATATTATTCATAAATTCCATTCCAATGAATAGGTGGTAACTATAATAATATCATAATAACAATATTAATAGTATATTTTAGTTTTGTAAAACTGAGCCTTGCATGTAATGAAAGTTATCAATAGAACTCAACAAATTGTGTGACACAATAGAAACATAGAGATTAGTATTCAATAATTTACTCTATGTGTTCTGTGTAATGCATTATTAACTTGGTGTTTAATATAATTCAATCCATAATTAGTATTTTCATATAATAGAAGCAATATTTTGATGTTGGCACTAAAAAACATGTGCAAAAAATATTTCAAATGTTTACATACATAATCCCAGATCATAGTGCATTCTGCATGCTTCAATTTGATTGGTCTTGGATCCTGAACAGAGTTCTAGATAAGACGTTACATCCATTCATAGTCAGAATGCTAAAAATGGCCATCTTGGATGTCTTTGGGGAAATGTATGGATTTGTTCAAAAAAAATGGAATCCTTCATGAAAATATAGAATATTGCATGAAAAAATTTAATATTGCACGAAAAAAGAATAATATTTACTGAAATAAATGAATTTTACGTACAACCCCTCGTGTAAACCTATTACGCGCCAAATCCGGCGTCAAAAGCCCCTTTGCATGCGCACCAGCTATAGGTCATGCGGAAAACCACTTGTTCAAACGGAATTTTACACGCATATCAATTCAATGTTTCTCCTATAAATACAAGTGTACCCTTTTCTTCTAGGAAAGGTACCCCAGAGGTCTGTCACCGCTTAATGTGCGTAACTGGGAATTTTCTGCGCCTACATGCGAACCCCCCCATCTTTGGCGCAAAACATCACATTTGATCACCAATGTGCCAACGTGCCCTATTTTGTAGGAAAACATCATTTTTGCACTCAACAATGCCTTTGTTCCCAATTTTTCACACACCAGTGTTTCACCTGTCCAATAGCATGCACACCTTCCCTATCGAGCACAAATATCCCCTACTACACACAAATATCCCCAATTAAATGCATATCTACCATATTTCATGCACACTTTCTCCATTGTGTGTGATCCCTCTATCTGGAATTCACCCTATCCTACATATATCATCTTTCACATGCAAAAATATCTAGGCCTTCACCTAATGGTCCATACTGCGGGGGCTGCTCCCTTGCCCCTCTGCTCGGGATCACTATTGGACTGTGGTCCCGACCCTCCTGGTTGGTCCCTTTTCTTCTTTCACTGACTGAAATGAAAACAAACACTCACACCATGAAATTTTCAGGTCGTGGAATCCACATTTTCTATTGAACCCTTATACGCACCCACCTTCCAAATATATGATCATAAAATTATATATTTATTCAAAGGAGAGAATACAATACATAAGCAAGATAACAAATCACGACCGGGCTTAGGGGGGTCTAAAATAATAGACATCAAGGGCATCCCCACGAATTAAATTCACACCCTCAGGCTTCAAGGAGGTGGCATGGGGGAGGCAAGTGACATCGAAACTAGGAGCAGATTGAGAAGCAAGAAAATCTGCTGGTTTATTCCCCTCTCTCTAGGTGTGAGTAACCTTTATTTTTCTACTCATTATCTCTTTATATCTCCTTATTTTATACGCGGACAACCATGGGATGGAACCTCTACCCAGAAGGGAGTCATGGATGATACTCAAGTCCATTTCCACTTCAAAGATTTTTATATATTTCTGGATACACAGATTAAGGCCCGTGAGAAATGCCTTGGCCTCAACCTCAAGACCATTTCCATTAACAAAATGAGTCGTGAAGGCAAGGAGCACACTCTCGCCTGAGTTTTGAACCAAGCCTCCACCTCACATGACACCTGAGACACAAGATCCATCTGTGTTAAGCTTCAAACTGTCTTCTAAGGGACTCCACCTTATCTACTTCCCCTACGTTCTGTCCAAGATAGAAGGATCTAGATCAGGGCACGCCTGTAGCATGTGCAGTGAGGGAGCATCCTACCAGTTCTTAAGGAACCTTCGACCAATAAAATTCCATGATTTTTGAGACTCCTCCACAGACCATGAAACACCTTGAGTCGACATATTCCTCTTGGTTTG
This sequence comes from Viscum album, assembly GCA_963277665.1. Lineage (NCBI taxonomy): Eukaryota > Viridiplantae > Streptophyta > Magnoliopsida > Santalales > Viscaceae > Viscum > Viscum album. The sequence goes on from OY728139.1 coordinate 855,759,159, forward strand.
ATTCCCATGTGGTGAGATGATCTTATCATCAATAATTCCACAAGTAACATGAGTCGAACCATTCCTCATGAAACTCATCCAAACCCCATCATCTGACATCTATACTAGGATGAACCACAAAGATCCTCTCTTGTATAAGTCACAACACGAACCATTTCTAGGCAGCATTTGCCTAACAATCCACTCTACATGAATATAAACTGTATTACAACCTGTATGAATAATGTTTGATGCCTCTTTCCCCATAAAAGATATTCCCTATGTGCCAAGCATTAGATGCCAGCAGTCCTCTCTACATGACAATAAACTGTAGTACACCCTATTCGACAAACATAGGTTGCATCTTGCTCCAAAAAAGAGATTAATTATGCATTGAGAATAAGATTCTAATAGTCCTCTCTACATGACTAAAACTATAGTATTCCCTATAATTTAATAATAGGATGCCTCTTGTTCCAAAAAAAATCTTATGTGAAAATCATAAGATTCCTCTTGTGATGATTACAGTGGCCAAATTTCAAGAGCGTTGGAAACCATTAAAACCTTCCATTACTCCACATCATGCTTTTTTTGTCCTTCATTTGGTTCTTCATCCTCTTTCATGTTTGAGGAGACCTCATAACAGCCTGGTCCCATGCTGCCTTGGCTCAACTACCGTCCTAGGCCACTAGCCCAGAAGATGTTGGATGACACTTCGAGTCATGTCCTATGTTTCGAACATAGTCAGTCATCAACCCTCATTTGTTTCTCCCCATTTCAGGCTAACATGATATGGATGTTCTGTTTCAAACATGGTCAACTGTTATCCTCCATCATCATGCCACCCTCATCGCATTCTGAATTTTGGGTTTGTGATTCAATTTTTTTATCTCCCTTTGTTCGGACCGATTACAATGACCTTGGCATTATCCCTCTTGAGAACTAGAACATAGGTAAAGGCCTCAATTATATTAACAATACCCCCAGTGATATTGGATTCCCTTCATGGCTATACTTCAGGAAAGAACCCAAGATACATCTTTGTGTAAGCCCCATCCACCATTATAACTCATTAGCATCACCCGGGCCGTATCCATGCGTAAGACCCTTCCAATATTTCCACTCCTCAAAGGCACTCAGGTATTTCCATGTATAATCCACTCTCACCATTGTCGATCCTTAGTGGCACACAAGTAACATCCCTGAATAATCCCCATTCACCATTATCGCTCCTTATTGAAACTCATGAAACATCCATGTATAATCCCCATCCACCAGTGTTGATCCATAGAGTCATGCTAATGGATATTTCTTTTTCGTATATCCACACTAATGTGATCCTCTCAACGGATCACTCCATGAAATCACCACACCATGATATTACTGGTGACTTCCCTTCACCAAGGGTTAAAGCATGCTGGTTATGTAAGTCCTAGGGGTGCGAAGTGAACACACCTCATCCAAGTTTTAGGATATTAAAATGAGAAGAAGCATTTTCCTTAGCACATGACGTTAATTTGTGGCATCTCCACCACATTCTAAATGGTGTGACTCAGCTCAGAAATTATCTATGCCCGCTCATATCCATGAGAGTGAGATCATCCCAACATAGAATGATATCCTCTTGGTTGGGGTGACACCTGTCTGCAGGGAAGGGAAACCACATTGCTGTAAGCCCCCAACCTTTCATATAGTAGGGATCACCCATAATCCTCCTCTCTTATTCCATGCCAAAGTCCAGTTGAGAGATGGTCACATGTACCATCATTCTCCCATCCGTCTCCCTCTGGGATTTGTCTCCATCAGGCCTCTATCATAGAGTAAGTCCCAATATCCATCTCTATGGGCCGCTAACCATGCATAATCCCATGTTTACTATTTGGGACACTAACCACATGTAAGCCCCACTCCACTTATTGCAGAAGAACCTTTTGTGACAATATCATCTGGTCTTTGCTGCCACTTGGTTTTCACATATAGCATGACTCATGTACACTTAGAGTAAGAATTGAGCATCACACCCTTCCCGAGCTGCCTGAGAACATAATCCCCATCTACCATTCTGAACTACATGGACATTGATCCTTGCCGAGACAGGGTACGTATCAAGACCCCCTAAGTTTCAATCCCAATACCTACTGGTTTCAACCCTTTCATGTCAGTTCAGTTTCATCTCTCATGATGTTAAAATGAATCCACCAATATGAACTACGTGGTATTTTAACCTTGACAAGGTGGGGTATGTAGGAAGACTCCCTACAATTCAATCCCAACAACTACGGGTTCCAAAACCTTCATTCCAGTTCTATATTGTCTAGAATGACATTAAACTGCATTGACTATTCCAAACTACATGGGGTTTGATCCTTTACAAGGCATGGTACGTAGAATGCCTCCACAAGGTTCATGCTTATCACCTACTTGACCCAACCCACATAACATGGGTTCAATCTCATCCCGGATGATGTCAAACTGCATCCACCATTCTAAACTATGTGGACTTTTATCCTTTCCAAGGAAGGGTATGCAGGAAGCCTCCCCCAGGTTCAATCCCAACACCTACTAGTTATGACCACTTCATGTCGGTTCACTCTCGTCTCACATGGTGTTTAATTACATCCACCATTTATAAATATGAGGAATATGATCATTTCCAATGTAGTTTATATAGGAATCCTCTGTCAGGTTCAAGCCCAACACCTACTAGTTCCGAACCCTTTAAGTCTGTTCACTCTCATCCCTCATGATGTTAAACTATATCCTCTATTTCAAACAATGAGGACTTTGATACTTATGAAGGAAATGTATGTACGAAGCCTCTCTGATGTTCAAGCCCAACACTTACTTGAACCTAACCACTTCACCTTAGTTCACTCTGGTCCTGCATGACGTTAAATTGAATCCACCATTCTGAATTACATGGATATTGATCCTATCCAAGGCACAGAACGTAGGGAGCATCCTTTATGTCGAAGTCAAATACCCATTAGTCCTGACCACATCACGCTAGTTCACTCTTCTCTCGAATGATGTTAAATTTTAGGCCCCCTTTTCATCCTGTAATATTCTAAACTGAAACTATTAAAACAACGTGGGCTTTGATCCTTGTATTCCAGAAAAGGTACATGGAAAAACTGTCTAAGGTCCAACCCCAATCAATGGTAAGCCACTATATTCCCCAGTCGATGGTATGTCGTTTTATCCCCAATAGATGGTAAGCGGTTGTGTTCTTCAATCGATGGTAATCCATTGTGTTCCCCAATCAACAGTAAGACATTGTGTTCCCCAATAAATGGTAAGATGTTGTGTTCCCCAGTCAACGTTAAGCCATTGTGTTCTCAAGTCGATGGTAATCTGTTGTGTTCACCACTCCACAGTAAGCCATTGTGTTCCCCAATCTATGTTAAGTTGTGGTATTTCCAAATCCAGTGGTAAACCATTATGAACCCAATCCAGCAGTATGTCGTTGCACCCATACTGCAGTATGACATAGTTAACCCAATCCAGTGGTAAACTGTTTCACCCCATCCAGTGGTAAGACGTTGTGATCCCAATCTAGTGGTAAGCCGTTGTGATCCCAATCCAATGTTAAGTCGTTGTATTCCCCAATCCGAGGTAAGCCGTTAAGGCCTCCATTGTTGGGACCCACATATCGGTCCACCCTCAGGGCACTGGACCAACTCGGCATGCTAACCAAACATAATACCCAACATGTAATCGGGTCGTTGTCCTCTGCACACACACCAATTCTATACACTCTTGATGAACTATGTGGACTTTTATTCATTACCATGGGTATACATAGGAATCCACCCCGAGGATCAGGCCCATTACTCATGTCTCATCATGGTCTCTCCCTCAAGCCTATTTGTTTCAGGAAGTTCATTCCCCAACATAGAGGTTCCACTTCGTCTAGATCCCATCCATACATCCATTCTCACGGGTCACCTCCTCAGGTGTCCCATTGCCCAATTGAACTACGTAGACTTTGATTCCCTACCATGGAGATACATAGGAAGTCTCATCAAGGATCAATCTCATTTCCAATGTGGTCCTCACATTAGTTACATACCGTTCTCCATCCACTTATCTCAACCATCCATTTCCATCCTGATTCTTACCTAGACCGCCACATCCTGGTGAGATCATGTCACCCACCTTCTCGCTGCTCTTAGCCATGATCAGGTAACAAACCATGTGTTATCCACAACATCAGTGTTCCCTTTGTGGGATTCACCTATCTGATCTACTTCCGTCATTGTTCAGATCATTCTGTTCTATCATCATTGGATAATAAACTCGTGGCGTACCCTATGTTAAAAATGGGATGATAAGGAAAACCTCCATGAAATTTCAATAGTATATAATTCCCCACTCACAACATGGGATGACTTGGGATTACGCACACTGAAGAAGCACTATCATAAGGGTAATAAACCCAGATGAATCAGTGTTCTAGCATCCCGACACACCAACGATGTCCAACGTGACTCCTCCCAGACTAGAGGTTGCTACCCTGACCGGACCCCTTGGAATGTGATGACCAATGTAGCATAATAAACTAGAATCCATGAAGACATGGTACTATAAAGAGTTTCAAGAAAAACATGTTATGTCTATGAGGGAGACCCGGAATAGGTAACCATCTCAGAGGAGGAATCCATGGATATAGGATCTGACATCCCACCATCCCGTTTCGATCAAGTAGAAAAAGTCCTTGAATAACTGACGGATTCCACCAACCATTAGAAAGGGGGAATACGGGGAAAAAGCTGCCCATCCTCTCTGAAGGAGACATATGCATGCCCTGGTGAAATCTTCGAAATCATTAGTGATGTCTGAAATGAAAAATATCAACACAATTCAATTATTTTATATTTTTTTCACAAAATCTTTTCTTGTTACAATAACAGTTTCACCTTGATTTTTATTTTAGAGATTGATGTCTGTATCCTATTGGGCTTTTACCTCACACCCTACACATGCCTTTCATTGTATACATACCTTGATTTTAGGACATAGTTAATGTGAAGGAAATCATGTTGCTACTCAAAATTCTGTTGGAGGATTTTGTCTATATGATTTATTGGGATGGTGGTGATGGATGGAAAAATAGAGACATGGTATTGGTATTTTCTTATGTCATTATTTTTTTGATATATCGATTTTTGATTAATTTTTATGTCTCAACGTTGTCTTATATTTTATTCATCATTGTAATTAATTGTTTATATATTTTTAGTATACTTGTGACATGAATTTTAGGGTTCTTGTATGATATCCCAATGAGGCAAGTGAACATTAGTGACTTTGCAAGCCTACCCAAGTCGGACAATTACAAAATATATGGAACATTAACTAAATTATATGGTTATTGTTGATTAGAAATTATTATTTATCAATACATTATCATATTAGGTAGACAATTAACGTTACTCACATACTCAGAAAAGTGGATGATATTTATATATCCATGATAATTTTTTAAATGGATCCAATATTTATGGATATTAAAATGATGGACATGGAAATCAAAATGAAATTATGAAATCAAACATTTACATGGTGATTTAATATCCATAAATTTATATGTATACCAAGGAAGTATAGAATGATAATATACAGAAACATTATAAGGCGAGAAATATTTAAAATGTGAATCATTAAATGGACAAAGGTATAATATTTGAAATAAAAATAAAATTCCATTAGTATATTTGAACAATAGAGGGGTATTTTGTATATTTAAAATTTCACATCATTCTGCATTCACATTGGTAGAATAAAAATGAAAATGTATCTCTAGTAGAACATATGGGGGGTTTAGATGAAGAAGATATTAAATAATAAACATCATGATTCCTAGCATACCTATAAGTAATGGAAAAACATAAAAACATTATTGCGATGATTCAAGAATTATTTATAGCCGTGTGAAAATGGGAGATAATCACCATTGATTTTTTACCAGTATTTTCATGTACTATAATGGAATGCATTATATTTTAGTTAGAGATTATTTATTATAATATTTATTGAACATCATTGATATTAGAGTGATTCTTTCATTCGGTTAATGTAACACCCTGATTTTTTAAGAGCTATATTATTTTTTAATTTCTTTGATGTCTTCTATTATACACTACACCAAGATTATCTTTTACTACACGCAACACAATATTAGCTTGCAGTATACACAACACTATTCTTGGCTCGTGTTACACACAATTTCAAGTTTGTTTTGTGGAAATTATTTTACGCATCATCATGTATAGATTTTGTTTAATGTATAGAAGAAATAAGTTTTGATTATATTATATGAAACACCAAATGGATCTTTCACTACACGCAGCCCAGACTTGTATTGCATTACAGGCAATCAAGACCTTCTTTGATAGCGTGTGTAGTACCCAATACCAAGTTTCACTAAATGAGATATTATTATAATATTATAATGAACTAGCCGTTATGAATTGTAGTACCAACTTTTTGAAATTTTATAAATTTTATCTTTCAAAATGGACTTCATTTTTTGATTCGGAATATCGAAATTAGCCTAAGGTGAATTTTTTGTATTTTTCTGAAAACATTCAATTTTTGATGAATAGTGAAAACACTGGGTTACTATTTATAAACCGACTTTTTATTTAAATAATTATTTATTTAAATTTATTTTAGGTTAAAATTGATACATAATACCTATATAAGTTCAATTTATTTCATTTGAGTCATTTTTGGAATAATTTTATATATATAAAAATTTTATTGAACTTTTCACCGTCTTTTACCCACCTCCTAGGAGAATTTGAAAATCTACATAAAACATAATTTTACCTCTTCTGTGAGTGGAATTTCGGAATTCCGAGAGACACGGTTAATATCAATGAGTAAAATGTGTTTAATAAGAAAAAAATAATTTTTGGTTAATAGTAACTTTTGACTTTTATTTACCATGGTTGAAAGTAAATAGGGTAATTAAGGATAAAAATGATTTTATTATTACTCTAACACATGTCCAAATTCTATTGGGTATGTGTAATTCAACAAAAAAAAATCTTAGGAATAAAATATTACCCTTTAGGTCCACTTGGATTGGATTATGACACTTATTATTATTTTATTTAAAGAAGAGTTAAAAATGGTTAAAATAAAAGTTTAATAACTAAAACATTTTTAATATAGAGTTACAGATAAGATAAATTCAACTATAAATATTAATTAGAAATTTAAATAGATTTCAAAAATAAGGGTATTTTATTTATAATTTTTAAACATTAAATGATTTAATTTATTTATGACACAATGATGATACAGTAATTACCTTATTAATTAAATATTAACATAATTGATGTTATAAATAATCAAATAAATGTAATTTGAGACTTTTTATGAATTCCATTAATTTTATAGGTTAACATGTCTTGTTAGTATTGATTAAATTAGCTGTTTTTGAATTAATCATGTTGTTATGATTTTAACAAAAATCAATAACCAAATAGTATCAAAATTGACATAAAATAGTTTTTAAAACAAATATTATATTATTAATTGTTATTATATTCCTAAAAATCATAGGTTCAGCCAAATTACTTATAAAAGGTTATATGTATTAATAATTAACCACTTGGGTTTATTTTGTCTTGTTATAGTAAGTTTATTAACCATATAGTGTAAAAAATAAGAAGACACGTTAAAAGTTAAATTATTTAACTTAGAGTTAAATCTAAATGATAATGTTAGAATAGTAAAATAAAATTGTCTAAAACCCATTGGTTGAGATTCTTTCGGACCATACCCACTTCAGCTTCGAAATTAATCAATTTGGAGCTATTATAAACTGAATATGACTTTATTATAAAATAATATTTTAATTTTTTCCAAAGGTGCCCCTCTCCTCCCTTATAAAAAGGGCACCCCTTCCCTCTTCTCTTCACACCCTTTTGAGCCATGAATCTCAGCCAAACCCTAAAAAGTTCTCTTATCATCTTCCCTAGAAACATTATAGTGGTTCTAGTCTCCTCGAAATACCAACCCTAGTGCCTTAAGAGGAGGTTAAGAAGAGGCACGTCAAAGAAGAGGTAATATCCTTGACCGATTCATTCCAATTTATTTCATCTTCTAATTCTTCTTTTCTATTTATTTCATCATAAATTAATAACATCAGTATAAATAATATACTGATATGTTATTATAAATATGAAACAACCCAACTCCATCTTCTATCCATCCTACGAAAAATAATATCATCGCGCGTGTTTACGTACGGAATACCATCTCTACGCCGTGGTGTAATCTATTTTCCACCACCACCTTCTTGGATGGGTATAATGGTGTAAATAAATAACTATATATGATTATTGTAATTTTATAATGTATATTAAATATTATACAAACACTTCAATACGATTCCATGATCATGGGAATGATATCATCGTTCGTGCGTATGTATGGACTACCATCTCCACGAACGCGATGAGGTTCATTTTCCATGATTAACCATTCAAGTATGATTATAAAGTATATATAATAAATAATCATGAAATATATTACATAATAATGATACTGTATTTATGAACATATATGTTTCATTTTCTTAACTCCATTTAATTCAATAAGAAAACGAAAACAGTGTTCATGCGTACGCACGGCCTACCGTCTCCATGAACAGTGTATTTCATTCCATTTATCGATCTATAATATATATTTATATACTGAATATATATTATATATAAATAATTTTTTAAATTCGGGAATTATGAAAATCAGGATATAAGTAATAATATCAAGAAAAACATTTCGAAACAAGTACGATAAATGAAACGATTTTACCCAAAATGTAGATTTAACATGGAATTTACAAAATAACGGGTAATATTAAATCATAATTGAACCATATATGATATCATAACAATTAATATGATTCTGTAATAATTCAATAAAATTATTTAATTCATTATACATGAGTTTCAGATATATACGAAGGATATCGGACCTAAGGTAAGGGATAAATTTTCCAATCTCATATTTATCTGAGATTGTTTATTCGTAAGTATTTACTGGGGTTATATTTATTATCCATGTTCCTGTTTTCTAAAAATGGTTTCATGTATTTTTAAATTATTTTTTACCCATTTTTGACTTTTACTACATGGTATGTAAGGAATCTTTCTTTTGATTACCATACGATGTACTTTTGGACTTTTCCGGTAAAAGTACGAGAAGAATGTTTTTTTAACTAATACGGCATGAATGAATTTTTACGGTTTTATAACACCTTATTTTCATTAATATTACTCTACAATATTTCATGATTATGTTAAATAAAATCATTTTTTTTAAAATTTCATGTCAGTTTGTGAAAAGAAAATGATTTTGAAGAAGAAATGATATTTTCCTCAAGAATTCATTTCAAGTGTTTTATCAAAACAATTTTCCATCAAAGATGACATTATTTCATATTTGTATGTTTCAAGTATAATTACTCTATCATTTACATGGTTCAACTTTTCTCATGATGAAATTATATCCATTGGTTTTATATGGATTATGTTATGATGGGATGATGTTTATGAAACCCATTTTATTCTTTTGGATGTGATTAATGATTTATGTTTATATTGTAGAACACATAAGAATGATTTCAATATGTGATGTGTGGGACCTATATCTCCCTTAAATTCATTGGGTAATGATTTATATATCAAGATATAGGCATGGATGGAATAGTAAATTAATCTGGTTCAGTGTTACAGGACTAAAACGTGGAGTGAACTCGATTCAGAAAGGGACTTTGTCCACTAAGATGGTCTTAGTAGCAATGCCTTGGCTACTATGGAAATCATAACATGTGCTTAATAGTTACCAAAATTACATGTTTTATTCCCATTCTATTTTATCATGATTGATGTCCCATTATGATCTATGCCTTACATACTGACATGTTTTATGTCATTTCTCAAGATCTTGATTTTTAAACATTATGTTAATGTTTTTAAGTTCAAATGTATATGATTTGTTTTATTTTCTCCATTATTACCCTTACTGATAATTTGAGCTCACCCTTTATATATTTTCGTTTCTCCAGGATATAAAGAAAGGTTTTAGGTAAGAAAACAAAAGGGGAAGATCTTTATGGGAGATGTTGAATATCTTTCACCACGATTATAAGAGTATGTTATGAGTTTCCAAATACAATAAACTATTACGATCCTTTTGTATTTGTTCTTGTTATGTATTAAGTATTCCTCAAAAGTAATGTAATGTCCATGTACATTAAGCTTTGGGTCTCTACAGTTGGTATCAAAGGAAAGGTTTAGTTACCCTTTGGAAACTAGGATGCGAAAACTTTAGTGAGATCCCTAAAGGTGTTTCTAAGGTATGTCTAGGGATGTGCCTAAGGATAAGTATATGTATAGGTTATAGTCTTAGAATTTCGTTAACGATCTTAGAATTAAACCTAAGATGTTAGATATTGAAGGTAATCCCACTTTATTATGTTCTTTTCCCTAGAACGGTGTTGATCAATGGAATGGACAATGAAATGATTATCCTTTTGAACAAACCAATGTCATGGGAGATGGATTGAAAAATCTTATTTTTATAATTACACAAGCTATGAATCATTCAGGACTTCCAAATGAGTCAAAAGTGAACAATATTCTATTGAGTCCTTCATGAGGCAACGTCCACCTTCTTTCAGTGGGTCTTTTGATCCACTTGTTTCTAAACAATGGATCAATACCATTGAAAAGATATTTTCCATACTTCATTGTTCGGAACATGAAAAAGTCATTCTGGCTATTTTCCATTTAGAAGGTGAAGCAGATCAATGGTGGACTCTAATTAAGAATGCAAGGCCCCAAGATGAAATTGAATCCATGGAATGGGACGCGTTCAAGAACATGTTTTTTAGTAAATACTTCCCTCGTATTCTTCAAACAAAGACAGAAAATGAGTTCCTTGATCTTAATCAAAAGGATGATGAATCTGTTGGTATATACGAAGCGAATTTTACAAGACTTTCAAGGTATGAATATGGCTTTATCATCCAACCTGAAAGTAAAGTTGATCGATTATTTAGTGGCTTAAAACTAAGTCTACGAAGAGAATTAGCTGTAAGAGACTTCAATAGCTATGATGAAATTGTGAATTGTTCTATCAAGGTAGAAATGGTAGTTGGAGTAACATATCCATATCATGGTTTTGACAAGAAACGAAACATGGAGTTCAAGGAGAAATCATAGAATAATGTTGAAAGGAAGATGAATGATTCTCTATGCTCAAATTGTGGTAAGAATCATGGTGGAGATTGTCTTAAAGGGACTAGAAAATGTTTTAATTGTGGAAAAGAAGGTCATCGAGCAGCTGAGTATCAAAGTAATGAAAAAAGGGTTGCTACTGATGTGAATAAAGAAAAGACTGTAGATAACATACCACCAACACTTCAATGCTTCAAGATCAAGGAAATGGGGAATTAGGCTAATAAATGCCCTAATTCAAGGGTTAATGATGCTCAATTTGAGAAACCTCTTAAGGAAAAGGATAAAGGGAAGTCACATGCGATCACTATTTATGATGTTGAGTATGACAATGATTTTTTTAATGATTAAGTGTTTATGAAATGGGATTTCAAAATACTGTCCTGGAATCTCATTTATTGTATCATGGAATTTTAGAATATTTATGTATCAGTTTTGAATAATTATATGGTACCAGTAACCATGAAAAGTGAGTGAAATATTTTTGGAAAGAAGATGATATGTGCATAATAAAGGGATAAATAGAAAATTAAATGAGCTCATGACTGATATCATGGTTTGAGTATATAGAAATTTTGGGATTTTGGTATGTGGAAAGAGTTAACTTTTGACATCAGTCATGTTTTCACTAAGGTTCAATGGGTATTCATTTTTCAAGAGAATAGATGATTAAGATATTCACATGTTTGGAATGTGACCAACAAGATATATCGTATGATATATGGGGGATAAATGATGGTATTCACATGCTTGTTTGATGTCATTTCTAGTAATCATTCTCTTTATACTATAATATTGGATAGAAGTATTTTAGAAAAAACCTAAATATTAGAATGGATTATGTTGGACATAAGTTAGTATTATTTAAGGATAGAATTTTTTTCGATACTATTGATGGGATGTTATAATAATGTATATTTAGAAAAATGAAAACCTGTAGGACGGGCGACAACCCGTTGCGTCGGACAAGGCCGTGTGAATCGAACACACAACCGAAGTACGACAGGCCTTTATCACCTACCACTGGCCAACAGGAAGTCCCTAGTTAGTAGGAAGTAGTTTTATTTTATTAAGCGGTATGATAGATGAAGTATAAGTCCATTTTTGGAATCATATATGATTAATCTCCCCATAGATGGACTTATGTATATTTAATAACTTATGCTAACATTTTTGTGATAGAAACAGATGGAATGACTTATCATTCTATCGCATGATCTGCTAACACTTCATGAATAAAAACTTCAGCTTCATTTGTTTAAATAGAGATGAAGTGGAAATTATTCATGGAATTACCAATGATGATATTACACTGAAATCAAGTTAGTATTCCTCCTTATGTAAAAGTTCATCAATGTTAGGGAAATGATCTTGGAAAACAAAAATGTTGTCCTAGTACTCTCATATCCGATTAATCAGATGGTACCTTAGATTATCACAAATTTTTGGCTTTGTGATTGTTGGATTTTTCATATCCATGTTCTCTACCACTCTCCATCAAAACTTGATGGTTAGATTTCTTTTACATAAACATATTTTCACCTATATACTCCTATGTGGGAACCCAAGTGATGAGTTACTTTGGGTATCCATTTTGTTTCTAAAATTCCTTTTTAAAATGATTATTTAGTATTCCTTTTTACAATGTGGGTTTCTATGAATGAAACTATCAAGTAGTAAACGATTTATAACCCCGACGAATTTCGAGGGAGAAATTCATTTTAAGGGGGGTAGAATGTAACACCTCAAGATTTTATGAGCTATATTATTTTTTAATTTCTTTGATATATTCTATTAAACACTACACCAAGATTATCTTGTACTATATACAGCACCGTATTAGCTTTCAGTATACACAACACTATTTTTGGCTCGTGTTACACACAATTTCAAGTTCATTTTGTGGAAATTATTTTATGCAACCTTAAGTATAGATTTTGTTTAATGTATAAATGAAATAAGATTTGATTATGCTATAAGCAACACCAAACAGATCTTTCACTACACTCAGCCCGGACTTGGCTTGCATTACACGCAATTAAGACCATCTTTGATAGCGTGTGTAGTACGCAATACCAAGTTTCACTAAATGAGATATTATTATAATATTATTTTCAACTAGCTGTTATGAATAGTAATTCCGACTTTTTGAAATTTTATAAATTTTATCTTTCAAAATGGACTTCATTTTTGGATTCAGAATATCGAAATTAGCCTAGGGAGAATTTTTTTTATTTTTTTAAAAACATTCAATTTTTGATGAATAGTGAAAACACTGGGTTACTATTTAAAAACCGACTTTTTATTTAAATAATTATTTATTTAAATTTATTTTTTGGACAAATTGATACATAATACCTATATAAGTTAAATGTAATTCATTTTAGTCATTTTAGAATAATTTTATATATATAAGAATTTTATTTAACTTTTCACCGTCTTTTACCCACCTCCTAGGAGAATTTGAAAATCTACATAAAACATAATTTTACCCCTTATGTGAGTGTAATTTCAAAAATATGAGAGGCACAGTTAATATAATGTAGTAAAATGTGGTTCAATAAGATAAAAATAATTTTTGGTGAATAGTTACTTTTTACTTTTATTTACCACGGTTAAAAGTAAATAGGGTAATTAAGGGTTAAAATGATATTATTATTACCCTACCACATGTCCTAATTCTATTTGATAAGTTTAATTCGACCAAAAACAACCTTATGAATAAAATATTACCCTTTAGGTCCACTTGGATTAGATTAGGACACTTATTATTATTTTATTTAAAGAAGAGTTAAAATGGTTAAAATCGATGTTTAATAACTATTTTTTTTAATATATGGTTATACATAAGATAAATTCGACTATAAACATTTATTAGAAAGATAAATATATTTCCTACATAATTTTATTTTATTTATAATTTTTCGACATTAAATGATTTAATTTATATATGACACAATGATGATGCAGTAATTACATTATTAATTAAATATTAACATAATTGATGTTATAAATACCCAAATAAATGTATTTTGAGCCTTTTTATGAATTCCACTAATTTTATAGGTTCATATTACATGTTAGTATTTATTCATTTAACTTTTTTAGAAATAATAATGTTGTTATGATTTTTAAAAAAATCAATTACCAAATACTGTCAAAATTGACAAAAAATAGTTTCTAAAACAATATTATATTATTATTTGTTATTATATTCCTAAAAATATATGTTTAGGCCAAATGACTTATATAAGGTTATATATATTAATAATTACCCACTTGGGGCTCGTTTGGCTTGATATTGTAAGTTTATTAACCATATAGTATAAGAAAACAAGAAGACCCGGTAAAGGATAAATTGTTTAACTTAGAGTTAAATCTAAACGATAAAGTTAAAATTGTAACCTAAACTTGTATAAAACCTATTTTTTGAGATAATTTAGACCCATCCCCACTTTAGCTTCTAAATAAATAAATTTTGAACTATTATAAACCGAATATGAGTTTATTATAAAATAATATTTTAAGTTTTTCCAAAGGTGCCCCTCTCCTCCCTTATAAAAAGGGCACCCCTTACCTCTTCTCTTCACACCTTTTTTAGCAATGAATATCAGCCAACCCCTGACCATTTCCCTTATAATCTTCCCTAGAAATATTATAGAGGTTCTGGTCTCCTCAAAAGACCAACCCTAGTGCCTTAAGAGGAGGTTAAGAAGAGGCACGTCAAAGAAAAGGTAATATCCTTTAACGATTCATTCCAATTTATTTCTTCTTAAAACTCTTCTTCTCTTTTTGTTTCATCATAAATTAATAACATCAATATAACTCATAAACTGATATGTTATTATAAATATTAAACAACCCAATTTCATCTTCTATCCATCCTACGGAAAATGAAATCACCGCGCGTGCGTACGTACGGAATACCGTCTCTACACCATGGTGTAATCTGTTTTCCACCACCACCTTACATGGATGGGTATAATGGTGTAAATAAATAACTATATATGATTATTTTAAATTAATAATGATTATGCAATATTATACAAACACTTAAATACATTTCCATGATCATGGGAATGATATCATCGTTCGTGCGAACGCACAGACTACCGTCTCCACGAACGCGATGAGATTCATTTTCAATGTTTAACCATTCAAGTGTAATTATAAAGTATATATAATAAATAATGATGAATGATATTAAATAATAATGATACTGTATTTTTTAACATATATGTTTCATTTACTTAATTCCATTTAATTCAATAAGGAAACAAAAACAGTGTTCTTGCGTACGCATGACCAACCGTCTTCATGAACAGTGTATTTCATTCCTTTTATGGATATATCATATATATTTTTATACTGAAAATATTTTATATATAAATCATGTTTTATATTCAGGAATTATATAAATCAGGATATAAGTAATAATATCAAGAACAACATGTCGAAATAAGTATGATAAATGAAACGATTTTACCAAAACACAGCTTTAACATGGAATTGACAAAAGAACGGGTAATATAAAGCCATAAGTGAACCATATATGATATCATAACAATGAATATGATTATGTAATAAGTCAATGAAATTTTTTAAATCATTATACAAGAGGTTCAGATACGTACGAAGGACAACGGACCTAAGGTATGGGATAACTTTTCCAATCACATTTTTATCTGAGATTGTTTATTCATAAGTATTTACTGGGTTTATATTTATTATCCATGTACCTATTTTATAAAAATTATTTCATTTATTTTAAAGAGTTTTTTAAACATTTTTAACTTTTACTACATGGTATGTAAGGAATATTTCTTTTGATTACCATACGAGGTACTTTTTGACTTTTCGGGAAAAAGTACGAGAAGAATGTTTTTTTAAACTTATAAGGTATGAACAAGTTTTTTACGGTTTTATAACACCTTATTTTCATTAATCTTACTATAAAAGATTTCATTATTATTTTCAATAAAATCATTTTTTTAAATTTCATGGAATTTTGTGAAAGGAAAATGATTTTGAAGAAGAAATGATATTTTCCTCAAGATTTCATTTCAAGTGTTTTATAAAATCAATTTTCCATAAAAGATGACATTATTTCATATATGTATGTTTCAAGTATAATTATTATATTATTTACATGGTTCCACATTTCTTATGATGAAATGATATCCATTTGTTTTATACAGATTATGTTATGATGGGCAGATGTTTATGAAACCCATTTTATTCTTGTGGTAATGTTGAATGATTTATGTTTATGTTGTGGAACACGTAAGAATGATTTCAATATGAGATTGGTGGGACCTATATCTCCCTCCAATGCATTGGGTAATGATTTATATCTCATTATATAGGCATGGTTGGACTGGTATGTTAATCCAGTTCACTGTTACAGGACTGAAACGAGGAGTGAAATCGATTCAGAAAGGGACTTTTGTCCACTAAGATGGTCTTGTCAGCAATGCCTTGGATACTATGTAAATCATAACATGTGCTTAATGGTTTCCAAAATTACATGTTTTATTCCCATGATATTTTATCATGATTGTTGTCCCATTATGATCTATGCCTTACGTACTGACATGTTTTATGTTATTGCTGAAGATATTGATGTTTAAACATTATGTTCATGTTTTTAAGTTCAAATGTATATGATTTGTTCTATTTTCTCCATGCTTACCCTTACTGAGCATTTGAGCTTACCCTTTATATGTTTTCTTTTTCCCATGATATAAAGAAAAGTTTTAGGTAAGAAAACAAAAAGGGAAGATCTTTATGGGAGATGTTGAAGATCTTTCACCACGATTAGAAGATTATGTTCCGAGTTTCCAAAGACACTAAACTATTACAGTCCTTGTGTGTTTATTTTGTTCTGTATTAAGTATTCTTCAAAAGTAATGTAATGTTTATGTACGTCAAGCTTTGGGTCTCTACATTTATTGTGGAAATATTTCATAGATTACCTCCTTTAATCATTTCTATCTAAACACACGGTTTAACATAATGTTCTAGAGAATCGTTAGAGGTAATTTGATATGTAGATGAACATTAACACTTTTTTATTATGCCTAATGTTATGGTTGATATGAAAATACCATTCAGACATTCTGATACATTTTTAGGTATTTCATAATTGATTTTAATAAAGTATAAGTTCAATAGCATCCATTAGTGATGTTATCATATGACTAAAGTTTTTACTAAATAATGAAAAAGTAACCATGTGAGGCTCTATATTAGAAGAGATGTATAACTCAAGTATTGTGATGGATTTTGAGTGAATTTGTTTTGATTAGATCTTACTCATGATATGAAATAAGATAATCACACCAATAAACAACTTGTTAATATAGTAGTAAATTTATTGAATTGTTATTATAATAATTTACAATGAGATCTAATGATATAATATTAGAAAAAACTATTTCCTCTAAATATTAACATGGAACAAGGACACGATATTAGGGACTAAGGTAAAGTAGTTACCTCGATACATAGGCACCTTCATAATTATTGAAGTTGTTAGGGGATGTACCATACATAATTGATCGTCCAAAAAATCTATCATAAGACTATTATGTGTTATATGTATCATTTTTGAAGATGTATATAACTTACCCATCGTACAAATTTAACTATAAATTTTACACCTAGGGAATGATCCCCCTTATGATTATAAATCGATAGAGATTTTGGACCATGAATATATGTAATATAAATGAAAATGACTCTCTTAGTTAAATTACTTGAGTGGAATAATATATTTAGGAAGTTAAATGGGATACAAAGATGTAATGATATAAAAAATCCCCATTAGTGTTTATATAAATAATGAAATTTCAAGGATGTATTCATTTTTGGGGGAGAATATAACACCCCATATTTGTTTTTGTATTTTAATTTTAATTTTTCAACATGTATCATACATGAAACCTAGAATGTGCAATGCGTTATTTCATTTAGTAGTATATTAATATATATAATTAATTATAATTAATTATATGTAATATATATTAAAATAAATTAAGAAATTTACAATAGGACTATAACTTTATGTAAATATTAAAAATAATAACATATAAATATTCTTTCTCATGTTTTGTTATTAATATCATACAATTGAAAATAATTATAGGAACAATTAAAAATAGGAAATGATATTGAAATTATAAATTCATAAATTGAATTATTTATTGATAATTATGAATGATAATATCTAGTAATAGAAATGAAAAATATGGCCATTGTATAGTTTTTGGATATATTGATGTTTGACATATAGTTGTTTTGTATATAGCCAATGGGTATATTAATGGTTTTTTAATTGACATGTAATCCTACTGAATAATTTAATAACTTATTATAGACAATATATTTTAAATTTATTAAACATTAATAAATAAAAAAATAAAAAATAAAATCATAATTCATTATTTAAATTATCTTTTATTAAAAAATTATTTTTTAGATATTATAAAATTTTATTTAATAAATATAAATATCACATTTTAATATATAATTTAATAAAAATAAATTTCAAAATAAACTAACAATCATATAGATATAAGTAATTGGTATTAAATAAGTATAAAATCATTTAATATTTTCAGACACATTTTCTAAAAAAATAAATTATATATATATATATTATATGTTTTTATTTAAAAGTTAATTTTCAAATAAAGAGGGTTTAAATCTAAGAGAATTTATTTTAAATTTTTTAATTTTTTTATAAGTTAGGTAATATTGTCTATTTTGTTTGAAATAAAATTAATCATCGAGGAAAACTGTGAATTCCAATGGTAAGATGTAAATTGAGCTAAAGGGTTAATGTAATGAGTGATGTGATGAAACATATATAAAAATCATCACATATTTGTTTATAGGATGAAATTAACAGTTTATTCCCATTATTCATACTTTTTTTGTTCATTTAATTATAAATTTACTATTCCTACTCATTAAGAAATGGGTTTTTATAAGAATATCACTCAAAATCATCTACAAAAAATAGGTATTCATCTACACATCAAAAAAATAGTAAGGTCAATTTATATAGGCTTAATATACACTAATTAACTCTCCATAAATCCAATATTCTGTTTTTAAATCCCTAGTTTCAGTAATAATTATTTGGTCATGTGAACAATGTAGGTTTCTAATTGGGAAACATGTAGTCTTCTTTAAAAGTAATAATATTTATATTGCATTATTTTTTATATTTTATTATCCTCAAAATTATTGGATATTATATATAATTATAATATATTCAATAATAATATCATTATACTATTTTAATGACTATATTATAGTAAAATGACACCAAATTCATACTTATTCATTAATTATAAAATGTTCTTATTTGGGTCAATTTTACAAGATACATGATTGATGATATAAAGTTTTCATCATGGTTTATTAGGAAATATTAAAAAAATTAATATATTTATTTTAAAAATAATTTATGATATGATTATATTTATAAAATTTTAATATATAAAAAAATTTATTTATTATTTTAATAATTACATTTGTTGGATAAAATGATAACATATTAATGAATCGCTGAATATTCTTTTTTGAATCAAACTTATACATATTATGGTAAGAATGGGGAAATTAAAAAATCAATTTAACATAATTAATCTAGTAGAATGAATATTCTATATACATTTAACTCATGGACATGGAATGATACATGAAATTGTTATACCGAAACAATTGTAGAAAATATCGAACAATCAACATTGGATGATTAATATTGACTATTAATGATTAATAAAAAAGTAATATAGAATACAATAAATTTAATTAACAGATATTTTTATAATTAAGGAATATATATACTGATAATGAATCAATTTTGGTTATATAGGGTGTTATAAAATATTTGAGTTACTATGATTCTAATGTAAGGGGATTTCTTGAATGAATCTACCTTTTTTAGTTTTAATCACTGTTTTTAACATTATTCTTCTATGTTAGGATTATACTATGAAATTAAATATATAATATCAAATTCTATCTTATATTCTAGGGAATATAATTTATTTTCACGATCTCTTTTTTGATAAATTCTTACACAATAAAATATGACATTAATAGGGGAAACATCTACTCACTGTTTTCAGTATTTCTATTCCATATACCTAAACATTTTTTTCAAAAGATATTTTTTTCTAATTTAAAATAAAATATATTTATTTTATAAAATAACTCTTACATTTCTAAATATTTGTATTTAAAATCCAAATTTATAACTCTTTAATCAAAATTTGTTACATAAAACCATTAAAAGACCTAAAATATACTTCTTTCAAAACATGTACAATTTCTCATATATTTAATTTTTCTTCTATATTGTATATATTTTTTTTCAAATACTATTATAATAATATATTATTATTAAAATATTTATTTAATATTCATAATTTTACAATTTTAAAAATATTTTAAATGTTACTTATATATTCGTTTTAGTAACATGTTATCAAAATGATAAAAACACATTTCATGATTTATCTTCTATTTTAACTACTTCCCTTAGAAGACCTATCATCTATGAATAATATATTTCATACTCTTAATGTATTTTAATCTAAATTATCTTATGTAAGAACCCGAATCTTCGTTTAAGGTATGTCTTTCCCTTTCGGGAGTTTTTGATAATTTTTATAGTTTCTGAAATTTTTTTATGTACACACCGTGTACTTTTTGAGTACACGCCGTGTACTCCTTTCCTGCTCGAAACCGTGTGCTGGCCATGTCCAGAGCTCACACATGGTGTGTAGGGGTGATGTGGATGCATATTTTGGCAGAGTACAGAAAAACACACTACACGCCGTGGACTTTACAAATACAAAAAGTGTGCTTGTATTTTTTTTCACTAAACGGACTGGTGTCCGCATAATCTCCATAATCATCTTCTTCTAGGTCTGGTTCAACCAAGAGAAGATGTATGGATGTGAAGCTCCTCCGGATTCCCGAGCCTCCATCCGTTCTCCGATTCGAGTTTTGTCAACTATGTCGGAAATGAATCGGTGAGTTCTTCCTTCTACTTGAGCCTTTTTTTTCCAATTCTCCCTCCATCCCAAGTTATCTAAGGTTGACTGTTTTGTGAGTTTTCTTAGATCTACAAGGTTCTAGGGAGAATCAGTGGTCATGGTTCAAGTATATTGATCTCCTAGGATTGAGGTAGGTGGTTTGTGCCTTACCGTTCAATGTCTCTGAGTTTTATGTGCGAATTTCCACCGATACCTATGAACGGGGTATTTCATGTTTACCTTTTTGCCCTTGTTGTTTTCCTGCCTTTCTTGAATGCTTGTGTAGAAGTAAATTGACAAATATATAGGATAATTTTTTGTTCTTAGATGTACATTCCCTTGATTTGTTCTATTGATGACCTTTGGGTCTTGTTTTCCTTTGGCTACTACACATGTTTTCATGACTTGTGGTTATAGGTTGAAGTGAAATTCATGACATGCTTGTTGCCTTGTATAATTTTTAGCTAAGTAGCTTAATAGGTGTACTTTGGTTATCCAAGTAGCCCTATATGTGTACTTTGGTCTTATAGAATTATTATGCATAGACTGGAACGGGGCTGAGAGAACCTGGTGTTGTAGAATATAAGAGATAGACCAAGTGAGCTTCCTAGAGAGTCTTACATATTACAGACTACAGAGGGGAGGACCGAGTGAGATCCCAGAGAGTCTTTGATTTTATAGACTATAGGAGGGTGGACAGAGTGAGCTTCCTTAGAGAGTCATACCTTATTTGAATTTATTTAAGAACCTTCTCAGGCTAGAGGAGGAATTGGCTGAGTGAGCTTTCTCAGAGAGTTTGTGGTATACCTGAGACTATAGAAGGAATTGGCCGATATAGCTTCCTTAGAGAGTCTCTATTCCTTGGGGAAAAGAGGGTTATACCGTGTGATCTTCCTCAAGAGAGTCCCTGACTACCCTAGACTATAAGGTGAATTGACCGAGTGAGCTTCCCTAGAGAGTCTCATAAATTCGTATGACCAAGCCAAAGGGGTTAGGCGGAGTGCGCTGTCGAGAGGGTTGTGGTTCATCTTGTATAGGACTAGAGGGGATGGTTGCGAGTACTCCCTAGAGGGTTTCTAGCTTATTAACTGTTTTTTTTCACTGTTGTTGATTTGTTGTGGATTGATAGCTTCTTTGTATCATCCTGTTTCACTACTTACTGTTTATTGCCTTTTTCTTGTTGTTGCTGTTTGCTGCTTATTGTACTTTTACCTGCCATATACTCACTGACTATTAGGCATAGATCTTTGGGTGAATAACTACTGGGATTTTATCTCACATCCTATTTGGGCCCTGATTTTGGGCCCAAGAAGACTATTTTGTTGATGGTATAGACAAGGGAAAGCGCTCTTCGACTTCTGGAACATGATTGCTTGGAGTAAGAGAGAATGGGACCATGATTTGGCTTGCGATGCAGAGGAGATGTTTACTATTCTTTTATACTTTTCTTGGTACTGCAGTGTTTTCCAGCATTGTGACTTGTTTTGATTCTTTCCTAGTTATGTATCATGCATAATTTCATATATACATATGTGTTCCATTTGTTGATTTAGTCTTCCACTGTTATATTATTGGTTATTAGTGCTTCTGCTATTGCATGTTAATATTTATTCTGCTGTGTACTTTTCCAATGAGGGAATAGTTTCCCCACTGTCACACCGAAGGCCCTTGCTGCTAGTCAGCAGACTCTGGTGTTTGTGGAAATGCATTTGAGTCCATGTGACCAACCGGGTATGGGGAACCTCTCGGTGGATTCCAGAATCGGGATGTTAAAAAGTGGTATCAGAGGAGTTCCTTTTGCTTGCATTATTGTTTGGATACTTTAGCCTGGGATTGGACAGATTCGGTACTTGGTAATAAGCTGTGCCCGGGAGTAGTTAAACCGTGTACATGGAAAATCCATACTACTTCGTTTATTTCAGTTTTATGGTTTTGAGTTTTTACTGTTGATACGATTTCACCTAGAGTGGTTCAAATGCTTCGTACTGTTATTTTTTTGATATTACTATTCTATTTCTGTCGCAACCCGATGAGATGAGGGAATTCCATCTCATGCATCATAAAGACACTTTTAGAAATCTCGTTCCATGCATTCTTTCTATGCCATTGAGGGTGCATTAGCAATTTAATGTTGTTGTGATAGAAGTTGTGTAGATTATGCATGCTGTTGTGATAGATGCTTGATAGAATCTCTGCTCCTTGTTAGAAACTTTTATGTATTTTACATTGTTTAAATGAATGTGAAATTTTGATTATTGAGGTTTTATGGGCCATCTTGAATCGGAAATTGTTGGATCATGATCCTATTTGTTCTTGTACATGATTGTAGGAGATGCCAAGTTTTGATTCGCAGGGAGTATGGGCCCTCACGGATCGGAATTTGGAATCTCTTTGCCTTGTTTTATGTGTTTCTAGGCTTCTGTGCAGTTTCTGAGCTACTGCCCAGAAAAAAACCAGAATACACGGCGGGTACTTTTTGGTTACACACTGTGTACTTTTCAGGCCTTGTTAAAGATTGTGTGTGCAGGAACGCGGTGTCGTAGAAATAATTTCAGGAACATGCCGTGTAAAGTAGGTACACATAGTGTAGTTTAGAGCCGTGTACCTGGCTATGTCACTAACAACACGGGTCGGGGAGGCTCGAGTAGAACACGCCGTGTTGTAAAGGAACATGTCGTGTAGTTCTGTCCAGGTACCCGGTCGTGTCACGAACAATAAGGGTCAGTGTGACCTTCCCTAAGAAACACCGTGTATCTTTTTGAACACGCCGTGTAGTCTTACCCAGGTACCTGGCTGTGTCACGAACAACACGGGATGGTGTCACCTTCTCTTATACATGCTGTGTTTTTTCGGAACATGTTGTGTAAGGGCTAGCCATGTAGACGGCTGTGTAACTAACAACATGGGCCGCCGAGTCAGTGTATAGTACACGCCGTGTCCCTTGGGAACACGCCGTGTAGTCTGAGGTTAGTTTGAACCGTGTGAGTTAGCCGTGTGAAGATACTCTGGTAGGGGAATAGTCTTCAAGTACACGCCATGTGTGGGGTCAATACGCAGTGTAGTTTTAGGTGTTACACGACCTATAGGGCAGGGGTACACGCCCATGTCAGTGTCTTAAGAAGTCATGTCGTGTAGTTTTTATTCATATCATGTAGTCGTGTTTTGTAAAATTGTGTGTTTTTCTTCCCCTGTTCCTATTTTGTACTCTTTTGTTCTATGTCCTTGTTTTTCTGATCTAAGGTGTACTTTTGATATTTCATATATATGCCTCCGAGACGTCCTCCAATTGTACGTCTGTCGTCAGGTAGTGATCAGACGCCAGATATGGCTGATCAGGAACTTCCTTCCAATCCTCCAGTCGACCCAGCCTTCGCACTGACTGTCAAACCCATTTCAGGCATCGCGGTGCAGTTCAGGGAGGACTTCCTGAGGATGATGTAAACTTTCTAGGGAGCACCGCCTCATGCCCCATCGATGGCTGAGTTGACGCAGGTTTTCCAGCAGCAGCAGCATCCTACTTTTTCAGGGAATCGAGGACCTCAGGCTGCAGAGTCGTGGATAGAGGCCACACTGACCATCATTGAGCACCTAGATATCCCTTCTGAGAAAAGGGTAAAACTAGATACTTATATGCTCTGGGACACCACCATGAGGTGGTGGGAGGTGATCTCACGGTCAAGGCATCAGCAGGATATGACTTGGGATAAGCTTCGACGCACCTTCTATGACTACTTCTATTCAGAGACACTGAGGGCCGATCGAGCCCAGGAGTTTATGATTCTGAAGCATTGTACTCTCTCTGTTTTAGAGCACTCATCTCGTTTCAATGAGCTGCAATGTTTCACACCGATCCCCACGGTTGATGAGTTGTTTCTTGCTAGGATGTTTGAGGACAGTCTCAGTCAGGAGAATCGTTCCTAGGTGAATGTCTTATAGTTGACTTCTATATCCTCCATCATCAACCAGGAACTGATCACTGAGCGCAATCTGAGGGATTTTGGAGCAGTGAGCCAGGGAGGTTTGTCATCCAGAGCTGGTGTTCCTCTAACGGATAGTAGGAAGCGTCGCAGAGAATCTTCTCAAGGAGATCGAGGTTCGCGGGATGCATCTTCTGGCAGCCAGGTTGTGTTCTACCAATGCGGTAGGAGTAAGCATACTAGGACTCAGTGCTAGAGAGATCCAATGGAGTGCCAGTTTTGCGGAAATATGGGCCATCTTCAGCGTTTCTATCACATCTTCTCACCTTCAGCTGGTGGTAGGGGTTCCTCTATGACCTCGCATTCTGGAGATGCTTCACCAGTTTCCCACCAGTCAGGGAACTTGAGTTCTTCTGGATGTTCAGGCTGAGGTGGAGGTTGCGGCCATGGTTTTCAGTCACCAGGTCACCAGCAACAACAGAGTGGATTAGCTCAGAGCGGTCAGCTAGGGGCACAGGGCCGCGGTGCATGCCAGTATTTCACCGTGGAGCAGACCTATCAAGAACATGATCTCTGCCCTTCTACAGTTCGAGGTACGATCTTAGTAGCCTCAGTTTTATCTTCAACCATTTTCGATATTGGTGCTTCCCATATCATTATCTCTGTTGTGGTTGTGGAGATCCTTGGGCTCTGTATCTTTTCATCTACCGACTTGTTGAATCTTGACACACCGTTGGGAATGAGGAAATCTAGCATAAGAAAGTGCAGAGAATTCCCTCTTGAGGTTGAGGGGTGTCATTTCTTATGGGGCATCTATGTCATAGAGATGACGGGCTATGATGTCATTCTTGGTATGGACCGGTTGGTTCCTTTCTAGGCAGTCGTCGATTGCTATCGCCGTAGGGTGTGTTTTTTATCACCATAGGGCGGATCTTTCCTACATAGAGGTGAGTGGAATGTCCAGGCGGGTAGAGCTGGACCAGATCATCAGAGGGTAGGGGAAGTGATGGCCTAGATTTCCAGTCATTATCTGGATGACCATGGGACTTCACAGTTAGACTTTCCCCCAGTGGTGGATCGTTTCAGGGATGTATTTCTAGAGGACTTTTTAGGTTTGCCTCCAGAGTGTGAGGTAGACTTCTCAATTGAGGTCATGCTAGTAGCAACACTTGTGTCCATTCCTCCTTACAGGATGGCTACACCTGAGTTTCAAGAGCTCAAGAAGGAGTTGCAGGAGTTACAGGAAAAGGGTGTCATCCAACCCAGTAGCTCTCCTTGGGGTTCGCCTGCCCTGTTTGTGAAGAAGGAAGACGGTACCTTTTGACTTTGTGTGGATTATCGGATGCTGAACCAGTTGATGGTCAAGAACTGATATCCCTTGCCGAGGATCAATGACCTCTTTGATCAGCTTCGAGGAGCTCGAGTGTTCTTGAAGATCGACATGAGGTACGGTTATCATCATTTGTGTGTTATACCATTAGATATACCTCTAAAATCTTTCAGGAGGAGGTATAGTCTTTACGATTATACAGTCATGCCATTCGGTATTACGAACACGCCTGCAGTCTTTATGGTGCTAATGAACCGGGTGTTCAATTTGTACTTGGACTCCATTGTTGTGATCTTCGTGTACGATATCTTGGTAAACTCTCACAAACGACATGACCATGCCACACATCATGAGATCATTCTGAGTACACTGAGAGAGAATCTTCTTTATGATAAACTCTAGAAGTGCCACATTTGGATGGATCAGATTCACTTCTAGGGACATGTTATCTCAGAGACAGGAGTGTCAGTGGCTCCAAAGAAAGTGAGAGGTCTAGTTTCCTTGGAGCAGCCGAAGAACGTCTTTGAGGTGCGGAGTTTCCTAGGGATAGCCGGATTATACAGACACTTCATTCAGGAATTCTCACACCTAGCATCACCGTTGACAGGTCTGACCAAGAAGGGGGCAAAGTTCTTATGGTTAGATTCTTGTGAGTCTGCCTTTCAGGAGCTGAAAGGGAGGTTGGCGTCAGCACCGATACTAGTCTTGATAGAGCAGGGCAAGGGATACACTACTTACTGTGATGCTTCAGGTATTGGGATGGGAGTCATGCTTATGCAGGGAGATAGAGTCGTTGCATAAGGGTCTCGGCTGTTGAGGCCACACGAGAGGAATTACCCTATGAATGATCTGGAGTTGGAAGCTGTTGTTCATGCCTTACGTTGTTGGAGACAATATCTTCTGGGAGAGAACATTATGGATTTTACTGACCACAAGAGTCTCAAGTATATCTTCACACAGCACAATCTAAATCTGAGACAGTGCAGGTGGGTCGAGTTTCTTTAGCCCTTTGATTTTGAGCTCGCCTATATGATAGGAAAAGGAAACACAGTGGAAGATGCGTTGAGCCGAAGAACTCAGATTCAGGTAGTTCAGGAGGCCATCAGTGAGTGGCAGCTTATGGTTGTGTTCTCGGAGATGCACTTAGAAGTGCACGACAGGCACAGACAGACTGTCCTATCTTCTGTTGCAGTTACCTCTACACTTCTTGATTGGGTGCGGATGAGGCAGCTATCTGATTCAGAGGCCTTATTCATGTGGGAGAATGTGTCAAGAGGGGACCCTCTTCCTGGATTGACAGTGGGAGAGGATGAGATCTTGAGTTTCCATGGATGTGTATGGGTTCCAGTTGACATACGTGAGAAGCTAATGCGGGATTTCCATTCCTCAGTTTGGGCAGTTTATCCTGGTGTCACCAAGATGTATCGGGATCTTCATCGCTAGTACTGGTGGCCAGGTATGAAGAGAGATGTTGCTGGTTTTGTCATGAGATGTTCTACTTGTCAGTAGGTGAAAGAAGAGCATCAGCTACCAACAAGGTTTTACAGAAGTTACCCATTCTGGAGTGGAAGTGGAATGATGACATGATGGACTTCGTGACAAGGTTACAAAGGTCACCTCAGGGAAGTTATTCTGTTTGTGTCATCATCGATAGGCTTACGAAGGATGCAAAATTCTTTCCAATCAAGGAGACCTTTAGTGTTGATGATCTGGGACGACTGCACATACGAGAGACTGTACATATACAAGGAGTTCCACACACCATTGTTTTAGATAGGGATGCGTTCTTTACCTCTCAGTTCTAGCAGAGACTTCAGAAGGCTTTGCGTTCACAGGTACTATTGAGTACATCATACCATCCCTAGATTGATGGCCAGTCTGAGCGCACAATCCAGGTGCTTGAGTATATGCTCCGAGCTTGCATTTTAGACTTCATCGGTTCTTGGGAGAAGCATATATCTCTTGTGGAGTTTTCCTACAACAACAGTTTTCAGGAAACCATTCAATTGGCACCATACGAGGATTTGTACGGTAGGCCATGCCAATCACACTTATGTTGGTTGGAGGTATGCGAGGAAACTTTTCTAGGACCTCGTCTTGTTTAGGAAACCTCAGAACAAATAGATTTGATTCATAAGAGGATGGATATAGCACAATCTCGACAGAAGTCTTATGCTGATCAGTGGAGGCGACCTCTAAAGTTTGAGGTTAGAGATCCAGTTTTCCTGCGTGTCGCACTGAGGCTGGGACACAAGGGGATTCAGAGACAGGGTAAGATTTCACCGCGGTACCTTGGGCTATTTGAGGTGTTGGAGAGATTTGGGCTAGTTGCCTATTGGTTGTAGCTACCTCAGAGGTACCAGGATATGCACGACGTCTTCCATGTCTCTTAGCTATGACGTTACTTTTCAGACCCATCTCATGTCTTTCATCCTGAGGAGGTTGAGCTTGAAGCAGGTGTGTCGTTTGAAGAGCATCCTATCCAGATTTTCGATCACATTATGAAGGTTCTTCGAGGCCGGTATGTCCCTCTGGTACGAGTGCTATGGAAGGACAGGCGATTACAAGACGAGACTTGGGAGAGGGAGGCTGAGGTTCGATTGTAGTGGCCAGATATGTTCGAGTTTTCTTCTTCTACACCTCTCTAGAGAAATTCAGGGATGAATTTCTTTAAGGGGGGAAGTTTGTAAGAACCCGGATCTTCATTTCAGGTATGTCTTTCACTTTATGGAGTTTTTGAGAATTTTTGGTGTTTTTGGATATTTTTGATGTACACGCCGTGTACTTTCTGAGTACACGTCGTGTACTCCTTACCTGCTCGAAACCGTGTGCTGGCTGTGTTCGGACCACACACACGGTGTGTAAGGGTGACGTGGAGGCCGATTTTGGCAGAGTACGGAAAAATCCACTACACTCTGTGTACTTTAAAAATACACGCCGTGTACTTTTTTTTCACTAAACGGACCGAGGTCACGCCTAATTTCCATAATCATCTTCTTCTATGTCTGGTTCGACTGGGAGACACCGTACAACCATGAAACATCTCTGGAATCCCAAGCCTCCATCCGTTCTCCGATTCGAGCTCTGTCAATTCCGTTGGAAGAGTAGCAGTTAGTTCTTCCTTCTTCTTAAGCCTTGTTTTCCAATTCTTCCTCCTTCTCATGTTATCTAAGGTTGAATGTTTGGTGAGTTTTCGTAGATATACAATGTTCTAGGGAGAATCATTCATCGTGGTTCAAGTATATCGATCTACTAGGATCGAGGTAGGTGGTTTGTGCCTTACTGTTCGAAGTCTCTATTTTTATGTGCGAATTTCTACCGATACCCGTGAACGGGGTATTGCGTGTTTACCTTTTTTTCATTTCTGTTTTCCTACCTTTCTTGTATGCTTGTGTAGAGGTAAATTGACCATGTTAGAGGATAATTTGTTGTTCTTGGATGTACCTTCCCTTTCTTTGTTCTGTTTATGACCATTGGGTCTCATTTTCCTTTGGCTGCTACACTAGTTTTCATGCCTTGCGGTTATAGGTTGAAGTGAAATTCATGACATGCTTGTTACCTTGTAGACTATTTAGATAAGTAGCTCTATAGGTGTACATTGGTTAGAAAAGTAGACCTATAGGTTTACTTTGTCATTATATCATTATTATGCATAGAATGGCATGGGGCTGGGATAACCTAGTGCTGTAGACTATAAGGGATAGACCGAGTGAGCTTCCCAGATAATCATAGATATTAGAGACTACAGAGGGGATGGAACAAGTGGGCTCCCAAAGAGTCTTGGATTTTATAGACTACAGGAGGGTGGACCTAGTGTGATTTCTTAGGGAGTCTTACCTTGTTTGAATTTCTTTAAGAACCTTCCCAAGCAAGAGGAGGAATTGACTGAGTGAGCTTCCTCAGAGAGTCTGTGGTATACCTGAGGCTATAGGAGGACGTGACCGAGATAGCTTCCTCATAGAGTCTCTAGACCTTGTGGCTAAGAGGGTTAGACCACATGATCATCCTCAAGAGAGTCCCTAACTACCCTAGACTATAAGGGGAATTGACAGAGTGAGCTTCCCCAGTGAGTCTCATAAATTCATATGAACAAGCCAGAGGGGTTAGGCTGAGTGTACTGCCCAGAGGGTTGTGGTACATCTTAGATAGGACCAGAGGGGATGGCTGCGAGTACTTACAAGAGGTTTTCTAGCTTATTATCTATTTGTTTCACTGCTTTTGATTTTTTTGGATTGATTTATGCCATGTATCATCCTGTTTTACTGCTTACTATTTATTGCATTCTGCTTACTTTTGTTGTTTTCTGCTTATTGTACATTTACCTTCCATATACTCACTGACTGTTAGGCACAGTTCTTAGGGTGAATGCCTACTTGTATTTTATCTCACACCATGTTTGGGCCATGCTTTTGGGGCCAAGAAGACTATGTTGTTGCAGATATAGATAGGGGAAAGCGCCCTTCGACTTCTGGAACATGATTTCTTGGAGCAGGAGAGCATGGGACCAAGCATTGGCTTGCGATGCGGATGAACTGTTTACTTTTCATTTGTACTCTTTTAGGTACTTTAGTGTTTTCCCGCAATGTGACTTGTTTGGATGCTTTCCTAGTTTTGTATCATGTATCATTTCATATATACATATGTGCTCCAGTTTTTGATTTATTCTTCCGCTGTTATATTATTGGTTATTACTTCTTCTCCTATTTCATATTTTTTTCATCATCTGTGTACTCTGCCAATGAGGGAATAATATCCCCACTATCACACCCAAGGCCCTCACTACTAGTCGGCAACCTCTAGCATTTGGGGAAAGGTGCTTGAGGCCATGTGACCAACCGGGTACGGGGCGCCTCTGGGTGGCTTCCGGAACCGGGACATTATATCTTATGATTGGTTTCTTTTGGTAATTAATTTTTTATATGATATAGTTTTATACTACATATTTGATACCTCATGAAAATGTTACAAAACATATTTTATGTAAATATATTAATCATGATATAATTTAAATATATTTATGGTTATTTTCATTTGTTGGATAAATCATTATGTTATGTGTTACAAAAATATATATATATATCTCTTAAATTCATTTCCTAAATATTTGTGTCCCATGAGAGGAAATGTATGAGATTTGGGGGGTTATAAAAGATCATTTATTAATGACACATTATATTGAGTGTTTTTTTTCAATGAAAATCAAGTATATATATGTTTATAAATCAATCATGGAAGGATTATAGTGCACTAAACCATATATGAAAAAAATATTAAGAGTAAACATCTATGAAATTTTTTCTATACTTGTTGAGTTGTGAATGTTGGATGAAGCATTTGAAGACCAGTAAAATTAAAGGAAATTTTTTTCTTAATTTGTTTTTGGATTTTACAAGAGCGCAGTCTCTGATGGCACCTAATTCCGAGGCCCGGTGTGCCCGGAATATTTATTTGAAGTTTAGCTCAGGTACGTTCAGTGAACGAACGAGCGTGATTTCCTAACTTTTGAACCGGTGCTCGGAATTGAATTACGAGGGCACTGATGGAATCGCATTGCCGATAATTTCTTAAGAACACCTTTTCCAGAGTTCCATTTACACAGGAGAGGTTGTTAAAAATTTTGGAAGATAAAAATAAAATTGAGAAAAAAATAATATTTTTTACTAAGTGGTTAACATTTTGGTGGAAGTTGGGGTAACCTCCCAAGTGAGGTTATGAGGGCGGTGAGGCCCACACGAACCACACCCCTTCATTTTCCCTAACCCCCTTAACCATCCATTTAATGACTTAGGTTTAATTACTTACGTTAATTCTTTATTTGAATTTCAAACTTAAGACTTGGGAAATAAAATAAGACCAACACTTATTTTATTATTGTTGGAGCTTGTTGTGTTGAGAGTGGATTGGGGGAAGAAACACTAAAGTTCTTATTCATCTTCGAAGAACGCGATGAATGCAAAGAATGCACCGATCTACGATGAAGAACGCTGAATCCTTGGAGATCGACTATGTGGCGCTGTGTACCACGACGCCAACGACGTTCCATCCGTGACGCCTTCTTCCGCGACGACCAATTCTGAGAGGTTCTTTTCCGTGATGAGTCTTCATCCAAAAATGCTCGAGGTAGGGGATTTTATTGTTTTTTTCGTGAATTCTACCATCATCATTCCTTTTTTCAAATTGGACCACTTTCTATCAATTAACAGGAGGGTCCCAGACCGAACAAAAACGGCCGACCCTCCTCCCTTAATTTTGTTGATCAACCTTGTGGTGGTTTGGAACGGAGATGGCGCGGTGTTGTCGCACCGCGCGGGATCATGAGGCAAAGATGCGCAGCACCGTTGCGCCGTCCTGTTGAAGATGAACAAGGTCGCAGCACCGTCGCGCCGCGCTGGAGAATCACCAAAACACCGCGGCTGGAGTGCGGCCACGACGGAGGGGCGCGGCGTCGTCGCGCCGCCCCGGAAGGACCAAGGCCGCAGCCTTAGGCGGCAGCGGAGCAGGGAGCGGTGGCCAGTTTCCGGCCGCCGGCATCAGAGAAGGGGGACCGGACCAGCTGGTCCCATGGTGGCAGTAGCCAGCTGGCCGGAGCGGGCCAACCGGTCAGGGGAGAAGCCGGGGGTTCGTAACCCCCGGTTGGATGAACAGCAGTGGCCCCCACGTGGGGGGTCGCGTTTAATTGAATATGGGGGAGCCGCCCCCCCCCTTGACAGCCCATCTCGGTTACACCGAGCTGGCCGATGGACCTCCAGTGCGCCGGGCCGGGCTGCCTAGGCCGGGCCCGACCTGGACCTGGGTCGGGTCGACCCAGTTCGGGCCGACCCAGGGGGTCTCGGGCTGGGTCGGTCCGGGCCCAAAACCCCCACTTTCGGACCTCTTCTGGTATTTTTCCCATAACATGGGCTGCGGACCTCCTATTGACGCACCGTCGGCTGCGATGCGATCCTTGGATCGAGGCGGTCATTTCGATATATTACACTCATGGTTTTAGAGAACTTTGGATACGGTTGGGTTGGTTCGTACAAGAAACCAACCGGGCCCTCAGAGCGGAAACGCTTATAACTTGAGCTCCGGACGTCCGATTCACGTGTCTTTGACTTTGTTGGATTCCTATTAGTGTTATGGACCTTTTTTCTTACTACGCTCGAGGTTTGGACGCAGTTGGAGTACGGTTGGGATGGTTTTGACATAAAAATCATCAAGGCCTCTGGGATGAAATAGCCAATAACTCACAGAACGAGCGTCCGATTGATGCACCGTCTGTCAGTTTGACTTCCATTTGACGATACGAAACTTTGGGATACATCAACTCTGGACTTTGGGTTAGTTGATGTATCATCATCTTGGCTTGTGGAGCAAACCCTCTCGAAACGAGCTTGTTGTGTGCGGGAAACCTAGAGCTGGCTGTGACTGCGACGACGATGAAGACAGTACAGAAACCCTTCATGGATTCGATGGCGACAACTAAAGCACTCAGCGATCCTATGTGGATCATTGATACTGATCCTGTTTGGGTCAACGCTCAGCAGTCCTGTGTGGGCCAACACATACCGATCCTGTGTGGGTCAGATCCTGTGTGGGTCATTATGGGGGTTAGTTACCTATCGATCCTTTGTGGGTCTTTGTGGGGGTTTGTTACCTATTGATCCAGTGTGGGTCCGGCGGCTTAGATGATTCAGTGGCTACATCTGATAATCTCTATCATCTTTCGAAGAAGTATACCTATGAGAGCTGAATCTTGACTTTCAATCATTATCTTCGATATGATTGACTTCTTTCCTATGTGGATTATTTTGTGCTATCCTATGTGGATGTGATCGAACATGGGCTCGAATGTTATAGCCGAACTGGAATTTATGGCTTAGGTATATGTATGGGCATATAACTAAGTAGTCTCTAATGTTACTTCGTGATTGTATCTTTCCTTTGTGGATTATCCTTGGTGGATTCTGCGAGACCTTCAGGGGTCTCGGGGTCCCCACTGAGTATCGTATACTCACCCCTGCACGGGCTATGAACGCACTACGTTGTGTTGGTTGCAGACGATGGACAACGTTGATCGTAGTTGAGGCTTGCAGAGCAGGTCGGTACATGGAGGTGGACCACTAGGCGGGACATACTCGGAGGGGATGGCTAGATCAAGGAGCTGTGGAGGCTATCTGTACCCACCCTTCAGGTGGGACTTCCAGTGGATGGCTCGACGTTGCGGCTTCACTTTTTAGTTGTTGTACTCCCTTTTTAGTTGTTCTTACTTTCAGTTTGGGTTCGTATTCTGTCCCACTTACATTTCCGCACTTACTATTGTACCCAGTTTTACTTAGTGTTTACTTCTTCTTGCTTACACCATGTGTTTTTTTTACTTTCATAAAGGCAATGTCTTCCCAGTTATCGGGATTTACGCCTTTGGTGCTAGTCCCCAGCCCTTGGCCTATGGAAGGCGGGCTTGGGGTAGTAACGACACGGGCCCCGAGGATGGGTCGTGACAAATTGGTATCAAAGGAGTTCAGTTATACTGCAGAACACAGGACTCTGATCTTTCTCTATGTGAAACAATAGTATTAAGAGTATTGAGTGTGGTTATCAGTCCAGGGAGTCCAGTGTTGGTGTGGCGACTGACATATCCGTACACCAGGACCCTGACTTCTGATTTCTGACATAGTGCACGAAAACATTGATTGCTTGTGTGTTTCAGGTTTTCTTTGTAATTACTTTGTGTCAGCTCATCAGGTATAATGTTTGACCGTGGCGCACCTGTCTCTTTTCAGGATAGCCCCACGACGGTAACCAGCTAGGGTTCTGAGTTTTGTATGTGAAGACAGCCCACCGAGTGACAAGGCCTCGGTGCAGGGCCCTATTACCGTGGAGGCACCAGCGGTACCACTACCCGCCGAGGCACCGATGTCACCAGCCCCAGCTGTTGAGACTGCACGTCGCCTTAGTGCACTGCACAAGTTCCAGCGTCAGCAACCACCCAGGTTCCATGGGGAGACGGACCCCCAGGCAGCTGAGGATTGGCTAGAGGTAGTTGTACGAGTTTTCTATTTGGTAGGGACACCAACATACCTCATGTTGATCCTTGCAGCGAGTCTCCTACACACGACAGCAGGTAGATGGTGGAGATTGATGCTTCAGGTGCATGTCTAGGCATCTCTCCTCTGGATGGACATTGAGAGCCTCTTCTACTTGGAGATCGTCTTGACCACCCTCCATGCGGTGCGCATCCAAGAGCTTCTACAGCTGCAGCAGGGTTGCTTGACGGTCGCCCAGTACTCGGTGAGGTTTATAGACCTCTCGCGCTATTCAACGGACATGGTACGAGACCCATTCTTCCGGGCCCCAGAAATTCGAGCAGGGACTGAGGCATGAGATCAGGGTATCACTGATCTCCCTCAGCATTCCGACACAGGCATGGGTACTGGAGAGATCCCATCTCATCAATAGCTTCCTTGCTGAGCCTACATCATTAGCGAGACCTACCGCAGGGCGGCACGTAGCAGAGTCTTCTGCAGCAGGAAGTCGACGGATGACACATGGGTCCAAGTAGACCAGACCCTCAGGCAGACGACCTTAGGACACTGTCTTAGAGGTGCAGGGCACTCAGCGCAAAGCCAGTATTTCGAGAGGCAGACAGTGCTACGCATGCGGCAGGCAGGGCCACATGGCTCGTGACTGCCCGACCCGCCGTGCGGAGGAGTAGCAGACAGTTGAGGTACCACCCAGGGGGAGGCATATGGTCGACTGTGGTGGTCCGCAAGGAGAAGGGGGACGAGGCAGAGGAGCTGGCCGAGAAGTAGGTGGTGGGCGACGCTTTGAGGCTTAACCACCACCACCACCAGGAGGCCCACCCTGACCACAGGGAGATGGGGGGCAGAGGCGGGCACAACTTCAGGCAGCGGAGGCCTACGACCACGGCGTTCCCGAGATGATTCTAGGTACGATCTGTGTCTACTCTACCCTTGATGTAGTTATTATAGACATAGGAGCGAGTCATTACTTTATTGTTGCTGCCCTTGTTCGGAGCTCAGAGATTCTGACAAAGCTGTTGGCTCGATCCTTACGGCTAGACACTCTTACGGGAGTAGACTCGACGATTACGCACTAGTTCCAGTAGTGTGAGCTTACTCTAGGAGGCGAGATCTTCAGCTGGCATCTTCTTGTAGCGACGTCGAGGCCTTACGACGCCATCTTGGGCATGCATTGGTTATCTAAAGTCCAAGATCAGATTGACTGCATTATCCGCAAGGTGCGATGTGTTCACACCGATGGGAGCAGGTTCACCTTCACCGGTGAGAAGGGAGCCTTTACAGCACATGATGGACTCATGCAGAGGATAGGAAAACCCATCACTCATCAGTTGGCTAGCCTCATCCTAGGAGCAGTTGACGTGCGGAGTCCGAGCTTACCTGCAGTGGTGGATCAGTATGCAGACGTTTTCCTCGACGACATTCCAGGACTACCTCCTCACAGAGAGGTAGACTTTTATATTGACCTGTACCTTGGGATAGCCCCGATATCCACCCCAGCATATCGGATGGAAACCGCCGTGATTTGAGAGCTATGGGTACAACTGGAGGACTTGTAGGGCATGGGATTCATCCGACCCAGTGTTTCACCCTGGGCATCCCCGATATTGTTCACCAAGAAGGCAGATGGGAGCTTGCGACTGTGTGTCGATTACCGTCACCTGATCCAGGTGACTGTGAGGAACAAGTATCCACTACCAAGGATTGATGACCTCTTTGATCAGCTCAAGGGAGAACGGTGGTTCTGGAAGATAAACCTCAGGTCAAGCTATCATCAGCTTAGATTTCGGGATGAGGATGTGCAGAAGACGGCCTTCAGGTGTCGGTATGTCCACTATGAGTTCTTGGTAATGCCATTCGGCGTAACCAATGCTCCATCAGTGTTTATGGGCCTCATGAACAGGATCCTTCAGCCATACCTCGATTGATTTGTTGTGGTCTTCATCGACGACATTTTGATATACTCGACGACAGAGGAGGAGAACGCCTACCACTTGCGGGTTGTACTAGACACACTCCGAGAGCACCAGCTTTATGGTAATCTCTCAAAGTGTCAGTTCTAGATACGTGAGGTCAACTGCTTGGGACACGTCATCTCTGAGGTGGGAGTTGCGGTGGATCCTGCGAAGATCGAGGCAGTGCTAGCTTGGGAGCCACCCAGGAGCGTGATGGAGGTGAGGAGTTTCTTGGGTCTAGCTGGGTACTACCGAAGATTTGTGCCAGACTTCTCCAGAGTTGCGGCACCACTTTTAGCTTTGACAAAGAAGGGGAAACCCTTCGTGTGGTCAGACAGATGTCTACTGTGCTTCCAGGAGCAGAGACAGAGATTGACCAGCTCACCTATCCTGAGGCTACCAGGGGAGGGAGTAGGGTAAGTAGTTTACTGCGATGCATTAGGGACTAGTCTCGGATGTGTCCTGATGTAGGAGCATACAGTGATTGATTACAGATCACGTCAGTTGAGGCAACATGATCATAACTACGCTACCCATGACCTGGAGTTAGTAGCAGTGGTCTTCGCTCTGAAGATGTGGCTACACTATTTGATGGGCGAGTGCTTTACAGACTTTTCTGACCACTATAGTCTCAGGTACATCTTCTCGCAGAAGGACATGAACCTGAGACAGTAGCAATGGCTCGAGTTCCTCTAGGATTATGACTTTGAGATAGTCTATACTCCTGGAAAGGGGAACGTAGTAGCCGATACTCTCAGCAGAAGGATGGGAATTCAGCTACTTGGGGAGACGATAGAGCAGCTAGACGCTTTGCAGATATCCTTCGTGGATAGCGATGGAGCTGCCTTTCTGCAGTCACTTAAAGTCACTCCTCCACTTCTACAGTAGGTCAGAGAGGCACAACATGGGGATGATGACTGTGAGATGCGGCCTGCACAGATATCCTCAGGATAGGCACCTGATGGATTCTCTGTGGGAGGAGAGCATGCCATCCTTTTTAGAACGTACCATGGTACCAGCAACGTTATATGAGGAGGTGCTGAGGGAGTTCTACACTTCCCCTCTAGCGGTACATCTAGTAGTGTCGAAGATGTACCAGGACCTCAGACGATAGCATTGGTGGGTGGGTATGAAGAAGGCTGTGGCAGAGTTCGTTTCTCAATTCTTCACCTTCTAGTAGGTGAAGGCGGAGCACCAGGTACCAGCAGGCTTGGTACAACCCTTGGAGGTCCCAGAGTGGAAGTGGGACGAGATATCTATGGACATCATGACTG
Organism: Viscum album; assembly: GCA_963277665.1. NCBI lineage: Eukaryota > Viridiplantae > Streptophyta > Magnoliopsida > Santalales > Viscaceae > Viscum > Viscum album. The sequence continues at coordinate 855,797,947 of OY728139.1, forward strand.
GACTTCCACACTCTTCTAGAGGTCACGACTCCATTTGGGTGATTGTTGACCGACTCACCAAGTCGGCACACTTCTTACCCATCATAGAGCAGGGCTCAGTGGAGAACTTGGGATGCCTCTACGTTTAGGAGATTATACGGGTTCATGGTGTCCCATCATCTATCATCTCCGATCGAAATGCTCGCTTTACTTACCGGCTTTGGAAGGGGTTGTAGGAGGCGTTCGGGACGTAGCTATGTCTGAGCACCGCCTTTCGCCCTCAGACAGATGGTCAGATGGAGAGGACCATTCAGACTCTAGAGGACATGCACCGCGCATGTGTCCTCGACTTTGGTGGCAGTTGGGAGGACCACCTACCCTTGCTGGAGTTCACGTACAACAACATCTACCACTCCACCATCGAGATGGAACCATACGAGGTGTTGTACGACCGACCTTCCAAATCACCACTGTGCTGGACAGACCCTGGGGAGTCAGCACTTGTGGGACCGAAGATGGTCCAGGCCATGACAGAGAAGGTCCAGGTCATCCAAGAGCGGATGATGACAGCTCAGAGCCGGCAGAAGTCCTATGCTGATAGGAGGCGGAGGCCACTAGAGTTCGAGGATGGCGACCACATCTTCTTATGGGTCTCACCTCGACGTGGATTACAAAGATTTGTCCAAGGCGGCAAGTTATCTCTGTGCTTCATTGGATTGTTCCAGGTCCTCAGCAGGATAGGCGAGGTGGCTTATCGCCTGGCTCTACCACCTCAGTTACACAGGGTGCACGACGTCATCCATGTATCTCAGCTAGGGAGATACATGCACGACCCGACGTATATCATTGACCATGGGGAGATGGACATAGACGATGGGGCGACTTTCATGGAGGTCCCAGTGGAAATCGAGAATCGATAGGAGCGAGTCCTGCATGGATGGTCAATTCCTCTATTTCACATCAGATGGCAGCACGGGAACCTCCAGGAGAGCACTTGGGAGCGGGAGGCTCATATGCGTGCACAGTACCCACATTTGTTTCCCTAGTTTAAGATGTATCTTTACAGGGATGTAAATCCCTGAGGTGGGAGTAATGTAAAGACACGTAAAACTCAAGGAAATGTTTTTCTTAATTTTCTTCACAATTTTATAAGAGCGGAGTTTTTTATGGCACCTAATTCCGAGGCCCGGTGTGCCCAGAATATTTATCCGAAGTTTATCTCGGGTACGTTCAGTGAATGAACGAGCAGGATTTCCTAACTTTTGAACCGTTGCTCAGAATCGAATTCTGAGGGCACCGATGGAATTGTAGAGCCGGTAATTTCTTAGGAACACATTTTCTGGAGTTGCGTTTACACGGGAGAAGTTGTTAAAAATTGTGGAAGTTAAAATAAAATTGAGCTACAAATTTTATTTTTTACTAAGTGGTTAACCTTTGGGTGGAAGTTGGGGTAACCAACCAAGTGAGGTTATGAGGGTAGTGGCCACCCCTTAATTTTCCCTAACCCCCTTAACCCTCAATTTAATGACTTAGGTTTAATTAATTAAGTTAATTTTTTATTTTAATTTCAAACTTAAGACTTGGGAAATAAAATAAGACAAACACTTATTTTATTATTGTTAGAGCTTGTTGTGTTGAGAGTGGGTTGGGGGAAGAAACTCTAAATATCTTCTTCATCATCGAAGAATGCCAAGAACACGAATAACGCACCGATATCCAATGAAGAACACTGAATCCTGAGAGATCGACTATGCGACGCCGTGTACCGCGACACCAACGACATTCCTTCCGTGACGCCTTCTTCTGCGATGATCAATTCTGTGAAGTTCTTTTCTGCAACGATTCTTCATCCAACAATGCCTGAGGTAGGGGATTTTATTGTTTTTATTCGTGAATTCTTCATCCGTTGTTCCTCGTTTAAATTGGACCGCTTGCTATCAATTAACAGGAGGGGTCCGGACCACACAAACACAACAAACCCTCCTCCCTTAATTCTGTTGATCAAGCTTGTTGTGGTTTGGAACAGAGATGGTGCGGTGCCGTCACACCATGCGGGATCATGTGGCAAAGATGCGTGGTGCCATCGCGCCATGACGTTGAAGACAAACAAGGTTGTGGTGCCGTCATGCCGCACCGGATGGACCAAGGCCACGACCATAGGCCGCGGCGGAGTAGGGAGCAGAGGCCGGGTTCTGGCCGCCGACGTCCGAGCATGGGGACCGGACCAACCAGTCCCATGGCGGCAGCAGCCGGCCGGTCGGAGCAGGCATGCCAGTCCGGGGAGAAGCCGGGGGTTTGTAACCCCCAGCTGGTCGAACAGCAGTGGCCCCCATGTGGGGGGCTACGTTTAATTGAACAGGGGGGCAGCCGCACCCCCCCCACCCTTGACCGCCCAGCTCGGTTACACCGAGCTCGCCAGCAGACCGCCAGGGCACCAGCATGCTGGGCTTGGCTACCCAGGCCAGGTCGGGCAGCCCAGGCTGGGCCGGACCACGCCCAAGTGGGCCGACCCAAGGGGTCTCGGGCCGGGTCAGTCCGGGCCCAAAACCCCCACTTTCGGACCTCTTCCGTTCTTCTGCACATAAAATGGGTTCTGGACCTCCGATCGACGCACCGTCAGCTGCGATGCAATCCTTGGATTGAGGCGGTCGTTTTGGTATATTACACTCAAGGTTTCAAAGAAATTTGTGTTCATCTGGGTTGGTTCGTACACGAAACCAACCGGGCCCTCGGAGCCGAAACGCTTATAACATGAGCTACGAACGACCGATTGACGTGCTGCCAACTTCGTTGGATTTCTCTTAGTCAGACAGATCATTTGTCTTACTACGCTCTGGGTTTGGATGTAGTTGGAGTACGATCGGGTTGGTTTTGAATTAAAAACCAACCGGGCCCCTGTAACGAAAAAGGCAATAACTCTCAGACCCAGCGTCCGATTAACGTGCTGTCTGTCACGTTGAGTTCCAGTTGACGATACCGATCTTTTTGATATATAAACTCCAGACATTGTGTCAGTTGATGTATCATCCCCTCGGCTCTTGGAGCGGACCCTCCTGAAATGAGCTTGCTATGTGCGGGAACCCTAGAGCTGGCTTCGACTGCGATGACGATGAAGATAGTACAGAAATCCTTCGTGGATTCGACGGTGACGACTACAACACTCAGCGATCCTATGTGGATTAGTGCTACCGATCCTGTGTGGGTCAGATCCTGTGTGGGTCAGTGCTCAATGGTCCTGTGTGGGCCAGTGCATACCGATCATGTGTGGTTCAGATCCTGTGTGGGTCATTGCGGGGGTTAGTTACCTATCAATCCTTTGTGGGTCTTTATGTGGGTTAGTTACCTATCGATCCTATGTGGGTCCGATGGATTAGATGATTCAGTGGCTACATCTGATCGTCTCTATCATCATTTGAAGAAGTATACCTGTGTGAGTTGAATCTTGAATTTCAATCATCATCTTCAATATGATTGACTTCTTTGCTATGTGGATTGTGGTGTGCTATCCAGTGTGGATGTGATCGAACATGGGCTCGGATGTTGGAGCCGAACTGGAATTGATGACATAGGTATATGTGTGGGAATATACCTAAGTAGTGTCTGATGTTACTTCGTGATTGTATCTTTCCTTTGTGGATTATCCTTTGTTGATTCTGGGAGACCTTCGGGGGTCTCGGAGTCCCTACTAAGTAGCGTATACTCGCCCCTACACATGCTATGCTTGCACTACGTTGTGTTGGTTGCATATGACGGACAACGTTGATCACGGTTGAGGCTTGCAGAGCAGGTCGGTACTTGGTGGTGGACCACTGGGCGGGACGTACTCGGAGCGGACGGCTGGACCGAGGAGCTGTGGAGGCTATCTGTACCCACCCTTCAGTTGGGACTTCCAGTGGATGGCCTGACGTTGTAGCTTTACTTTTCAGTTGTTGTACTCCCTTTTTAGTTGTACTTACTTTCAGTTTGGGTTTGTATTCTGGCCCACTTACTTTTCCGCACTTACTATTGTACCCAGTTTTACTTAGTGTTTACATATGATTGCTTACTCTATGTGTTTGTTTACTTTTATAAAGGAAATTCCTTCCCAGTTATCAGGATTTATGCCTTTGCTACTAGTCTCCATCCCCTGACCTATGAAAGGTGGGCTTGGGGTAGTCACAGCACGGGCCCTGAGGATGGGTCATGACAAAGCATGGAGAATATCCTTAATTTTGAGTTCATTATGTACTCTCAAGTGGTTATAATCATTATCAATAATAATATTATTAATGATAAAGTAAAAAATATGATTTATTTACACTATTCAATTAAAATTAAGAGTTTTAGTAATATATTATTGTTGAATATGTTATTGAGGATCAATTCACATGTAGAAATGGCTAAAGAAGTTAATGAGAATAGTGGTTAGATCTATCATTGTAATAATCAACATTGAAATATGTACCATATTTTAATATTAAAGAATAATTTATATGTAGTTGAAATAATTTCATCAATATTTTTAATTTGATAAGAAAATCATCATTGAATCTTAACATAAGTTTTAAGAAGATTTAATTCATTCTTGTTTCAAAATGACATACAATATCATTGAATAGTTTTTTTTGTACTTGGAATCGATTAGATTTATTAGAATTATTTTAAATGGAATTAAGTGGCTTAACATGATCATAGATACATTGAGATGTTTTAATCTTAATTCCACGAAATGTTATTCTATAAATATCTTGGAATGATAGAGAAGTTTTTAATATGTAATATTCTTCAGTTTTTAGATAATTGAAAAAGTAATAGGAATTTTTAACTATAGTTTGTAATATATTTTAAATCATAATTGTGGTTTTCTTATTGATATGTAATATATTCTAGTACATAAAGAAGATATTATGATGTTTATATAGAAATTTGACAATGATAAAATATTCAACATAACACATATCACCTTTATGGTGTTATGTAAGATTTTACATATGATAAATAATATATTCTTTTAAATATATAATAACATACATATGGTATATAAAATATTTTAGAGTGAAATTTACCATATCACTAGGGTTATTAATGATAAGAAATATATTATAGAGTATACATAAGTTTTATGTTTGCACATGTAAGATTTACTTTGAGGATTATAGTGATATAGAAGTTGTTAAACATAACGCCTAATATATATACATTTTTTAAATATATTATTCCCAATGAGAAGTTATTTTTAAATGTTATGATTTTGGTTTATTATTCGGATAGAAAATATCATGGTTCTATAGATTCTCTATTATTAAATATGATATTTGAGGTGGATTTATATTGAATTTATTATGAATATATTGTATTGGTGATTCAAAAAAATGAAATATATTGATTTATAAACATAGTTGAAATTAAGAGAATATCATAGGGATATCCTTTACTGGTTTAAATGAGAAAAAAATGGTTATCTATTAAGATAATTTTAAAATCATGGGAGGAATAATCATTTGATCAGTTGATAGATTATTATGGATTTATGATCATTGGGAGTATTCCTAACTAATTATGTAGTGATTTTCAAGATCAAAGTACTCATATATTTAATGTGGTATTTCAATAATTTAAAATTATAGATCTATTCACATTTTATTAAAACTAAAAATATAAATTAAAGTATTGGAAGAAGGTTAGTGTGGAGAAACTGAAACTTTATTATTTTATAAGGATCTTGTTTATCAAAGAAAAATTTAGAGAGAGACTCGATGTAGTGATCAACAAATACATACATTGATTTGATGAAAAAGTGAAAACCAATACAACTATAAGATATCATTCTTGAGTATCAAGGAAAAATAAGAGATCGAGTGAAGATGATACTATATGTAATGAATATCTAAAAAATTAAAAAATAATGAGATGAGGGGCCTATGATATTTTTATATCATAATGATGCTATAGGGATTGATACATCTTGTGCTGATTGATTTGTAAGAGTTGTATATTTGAGACTAAAAATTATTTTTTGATGGATATCAAATAGTATAAATAGAGTAGAGACCCTAATGTGATAAATGGATATGATTACTATATTTACTTTCAATGAGTATGATAAAATAAATTTTTTTTGGGCAATGATGAAGATTCCAATGAATATAGATATTGAAAAACCACATGATTTATAAAGAGTATCATGGAAAGGGGGAGCATAATAATTTATATACATCCCTTGATAGTTGTAAATGACTATTACAACATTGAGTACTTGGTTTAAAAAAACAATGGAATTATCATATCAAATATAATGATTTTCATATTGATATTATTGATTAACCAATTAAAATATCATATGAATGATTAATAACTATAAATAATGTATTCCTTAATGTGGATGAGTTATAAAGTTGTGTTTGATAAGAATCAAGATGAATGGAAGAGTGAAAATTCATCCATATATCATCAAGTATAATGGTTACTATAATAAATTTAAACTCTTTTTTGGACATTTTTGAATAATATGTCTGAAGATATAATTAATGAGTGAGTGAAAATACTATGAAATACTCAATAAGATTATTTAAATGTTATAATATTATTTTGATTTTGTAATGTTGTGGTTTGATAATCTTTAATAAAATAAGAAAAAGGATTTTATGTTATTTTGAGAATACATGGATTATATGGAGAATGAAAACAATAGTTTGAATAAATTAGATAATATTTTAAATAATTTCTAGAAATTAATATTTGGAGGAATATTTACAAAATTTGTAAATTTCTATAAATATAAAGGTAATTATGAATCAAAATTACATATATAAAGGTAACTCTGATAATCTGTATAATTTATTAGGGTTACTCAAAACAAAATGAATAAAATTTGGAAGTACCAAGTCATGTTGTGACATGTCAAGGAATGTTTCTCATGTGTAAAGGTTACCGATTGGATTCATAAAGATACTTAAAAGGCATGATATTTGGAAAATTACCTCTGAGATAAACTCTGATATCTAAAAGTTAGATAAATGTTATAATATCATTATCATCATTTCAAATTAAAATATATAATGTTATTCATATGGGGATAGTTAAGGGAATATATATGAGATATGATTTGAAAATGTATCAGATCTTAATAGAGTTATATATGATTTCATACAAAGATATTTAAAGGTATATAGAAGGTAGAAGATTCGAAAATATATATGAGCATTACATTGATATTTCATTTACGTTAGGACATGAATATAATTTTTTTGAAGATATTACATAAAAAAATTAATGTAAAATAGTTTAATGTGAGATGTTTTGTATTCCATTTCATTCATAATGTTATGAGTTAGAAAGAAAATTAAAAGATCACTACTAACTTAAATCTAATGATGTTGTGTCTAACATCAATAATTAAACATCACAATGATTTTTATAGAGTTATCATTGATTCAATATAATATGAATGGATAATAAAATGAGTATAAAGTGAGAGGATATTGGTGTGATAATTATAGTATTTCAAATAGAGTATTTAAATTCATTATTAAATATAATTATTGATGCATTTATCAATATATCTATTGAAGAGTTTAAACTAGAGAATAAATATTGTGAAATTTGGTATATTGTTTCCATATATAAATTATTGAAATAATATTAAATATATATTATGAGTAAAATATAATATAATATGAATTATAATTTTTAGGAGTTGAAAAATAAATTGAAACATAATTTTTTTGATTATGTTTTGTATAAAACAAAGATAAAATATTAAGATAGTTTACACTTATTTACTGATGAATATCCTATATATCAAAGATTATATAGAGAAAATGAAGTATTAAATGGTAATTTTTATTTAAAATCATATGAATCAAGGAAGGTTAAGAATATATTTATGAAGGATTGGATTGAAAAGGTACTAATATTATATTTCAATTATCATCGAAGATAGAATAGAAGAATGAAAAAAAAGAATTTTTCATGGTATGAACTAAGTATGGTCAAAAAAAATTTAGCTGTTAATGAAATCCACGTAAAATACCTTCATGAAGAAAAATAATATTTATTTTGAGTTATGATGTATCGAAAAACATGAGTGTGAATATAATGTATAATTTAATGGTAGTCTAAACCTATAAAATGTGGAATAAAATATGATCATTTTATGAAATGAAATTCAAAATAATTTTTTTGGTCTTTTTCACCAGTGAGTTGGGTCGAAGGATATTAAACATTAAGGAAATAGTGTAATTGAAAAAATTGGGACATTATAAATAAGGCAGGATTCTATAAAAAGATTATGAGATGGTTAATTTTTTTATTAGATATCCTTTTATATTAACTTTCATCATATACTTTATTTCAAATTCATTGGACCCTCTTAAATTTATCAAGGGGTAGATTCTAATATTGGGTTTAAACCATGTAACAAATAATCAATGATGTTATTTCTTTTCATTTATTCATGAATGTATTATAAATAAATGGGGGGAATTCCTTATAAATTTATATATTTTAACTGATACAATGGTTCTTATTAAAAGATAGATAATTAAATTCTAAAACAAATTTGTAAAAAGGGTCACACTAATCCTCCAAGCCCCAAAGTTATTTCAATATCCTACTAGACCATAATAAGGTAAATGAGAACTAAATTAGTTCCCTCTAAATTGATATAATATCTTATCTTTTATATATATTAGTAACATATATATTTTTGATATTAATATATAAATTTTCCACATATAAAAAATATTTTTTCCATCCTTTTTAGTACCCACATGTGGGTTCCATATAAAACCTTGAAAATCAAGAAGAGGAATGAGGCAAAGATAGTGAGAAATAATTCAAATGGTAAAGCAGAATCACCACTATAATAATTTAATATGTGATACACTTTTTCAAATATATTAGTTGATAATGATCCTATATAAGAATCATGTTCATTATATGATGAGTGGATGTATAGTGAATAAAATAGAGTTTTATTTAAAAAAATATTTTTATTTTAAAATGAATACTGTTAGGTCATTATATAAAATATATTAGAGTTTTTAAAGGGTCCCCAAGAAGAGAAATCATAGTTAGAGTTGGAAATTGATTTTATGGAATAAGCCTTGGTAGAAAATGAAGGAAATTCTATCATTCTCATAAATCAATTGAAATCCATGGAAAAATAAATAATTATTAGAAAAAATAATTTATTTATAGATGATGATTTTACAAAAATTAATATTGAAGAAAAATATAATGTATGTAAAATTTATTGACGATAAGTTAAATTCATTGGTTTTTATTATTGATTTCATGGATGTTTAGTTGTAAATAAATGAAAAGTGGATAAATGAGCATGAAAATTTTCCATAAGAATAATGTAACATTTTTTATGAATGGAATATTATGATAAATGTGGAATGGAAAGCTATAATGAGTTATGTTGAGGATGAGGAAAATAATCTTAACATAAGGATTCATGAATTTTATGTTAAATAGAGAACATTGGAATTGGGATAGAAAGAATAATACCAAATTATTAATGGAATACTTATTCCACTGAAGGGACCTTTATTGAAAAGTTATTATAAAAAGAAACATATTTTTAAAAAAAATACTATTATGATCATATAATGAATAATCCATTATAATCCAATGGAAAAAGGATTCCCATGATATGGAATTTTTAATTTGTACTAATTTTGTTTCATCTTCTATTAATGGTTATAAAACATATTATAGAAAAACTGGGAAAGATAAAATTTCTAACAAATAAACTATTATATAATGGGAGTATTTTAATATATCCATGAAAATAATAAATGAAATATGTTCCTAAAAGGCGGTTTTTTCCATAAAATAGGAAGGTATATATAGTTGTAGAATATTATTCAATAAAAAATATCATGTTTCCTTATTCATTATTGGTTCTATAGTAAGTTTGTGTATAAAAGAATTGATTTTTTTTGTATACTATAAAAAATTATTGTTATTAAGGAATTCTAAAATCATGGGGGTTAAGGAAGAGTAAATATAAACCTATGAAAAAATTATTTTTAACTACAAAATATTTCATTTACGTGTACACTTTTTTTGGAATTTAAAAATGTTTGTCACTATAATGTTATTTTTGGTTTATATATAGAAACAATTATTTATATTATCTAGTAAAAAATATATTTTTTGGAACAATAAAAAATAAAATTATTTGAGTCTTCCATTGGGTTCAAAAATATTAATGTGTTATAAATAACATAACTATAATGAATATTGTGAATTATATAACACCAAGGAATATTTGATCATCCAATTTAAGAAAGAGGTATATGATGAATTCCATGGAATATAAATATTAGAATATTATTTGTAGAACAAAAAATATAATAAAATCCTAAAGTGGATAAAATATATTTTTTTTTGGTAAAATACTTATAATAAAACTATTTTTAGATGATTCTAAAGGAGAAGGATAATTTCATGGTAATGAGAGGTTGAGTGGAAGGTATAAGTTGATAAAAAAACTTCCCTAAAAATTTATAATGTTTATAATAGTATATATATAGATAATATAGAGTGATGATATAGTACCATTGAATCCATGTTCTATGAATGCTACTATGAAAAAGAGTTTCAACATAAGAAGAAATTTGAGTATGTTATTTTGGAATTTATTCTTATATTTCCAAAACTGATGGAATTTTATTTTAAAATAGAGAAAAAAGAGAATAATTAATTTTATTTTACATTTAATGATAAATATCATATTTTATATATGAATAAATATAGAAATAAAAGGAAGACCATGCTTTCAATGAATGAAAATGTCTATAAAATCAAATATGGGGAAAGAATATAGTTATTACCAAACTAGAGATAATAGGAACTAGGTATCTATTTTTATAATAAAATCATGTTCTTTTTTTCACTCACTATATATCTCTAGATAATACATGCTATTCCCATATATGAGTTTTTATTTATTGTACAAGGAATTAAAGGAAATGGATATTTAGGGAGAAATATAATACTGGGGGCTTACCTTGGTGGTAATGGATCCTCAGAAATCTACATCAGACCTTGGTTCAATCCTGGGTGGGTGAAATAACTATTAGAATACTAAGAAGGTGGTGACACAAATGATAAAGAAGGCTGGAGGTGACACATGCATTACACAAGCAGGTGGTGATGCATGCATGATGAGGTAGGAATGCTATTGCACCAGTATTTTTCGCCTTGTTATAGGCTTCATTCCCACTGGTTCATAAGGTCATTTACAAAATAAATAAGGTATTATTGGTGATCAATCCCTTAGGGGGGGTCTATGGAGTTCCATTCCATCCACTGTGTGTGTTGTATGTGTGATCCAATATAATTTTACACCCAATAAACTAATATATATATTTTATGGCTCAGTGTTATATAATATATGATTCCACTATTCTCCTAAGTGAATTTGGATATAAATTAAATGTTGTAAATAATAAATAGGGTAATAATTGAAATTTTTTTGGGGAGAATAATGTGATGAGTATAACATTCCCTTAAACAATATATTTAAATTTATTATAAATAAGGTGGAGAATGAAATATAAGATATCAATATATAGACTGAGGTATTTGATGGAAATGAAAAAACAAATCCAATGGGGGTACTAGACAACTGAATATATTTTATTTATTAATTTGTTTTTATGGAGTAAGTTAGTTGTAAATATGTATTTTTCAATGTTTAAGATCCCAATGAATGAAAAGAATTATGAACCCCATGATTAATGAAATGTATAATGGAAATGGGGAGTTTTATAATATAGATACTTCCCTTTCCATTAGAAAATTACATATTCTTCTTTAAGTACTTGTATATACATATTCAAGGAAACAAATATTATATTTTACTACTATTTCACTTTGATTAATAATGAATCAATAAAAAAGTCAAATGTAAGCTAAAAAATTATTTATAATGTGTTCTTTGATGAGGTTGAGAGAGTTAGATGTATTTGAGAATAATCAAGATATCGAGTAGTGTGAGAATAAATCCATAGATTATCATCAATGAAGGCTGCTATAATAAATGGTGAATATAAAATATTTGAATATTTCATAAATATAATTTTAATTCTAGTGGCAATGGGGTAGTATAAATACACTGAAATACCTAATATGATTTTTTATGCAACAAGATTCATTGATATTTAGGTTGAAAATGTTTAAAAGGTTTTTAAATATTCCCAAATCAATTTAAGTTGTTTTATGATGAGATAGAGTGGATATATAATCCCTAATAATACTTGAGTAAGTTATGCATAGTTTTAAAGATGATTCTGAAATGCATATTTGCAATATTATTTGACTAATTAAAAATTAATTTTTTTCATTAGGGAACTCTTGAATATACATCACATACATAACAGTAACTCTAAATATTTGAAGAATACAAAAGGGTTTCTCAAACCTTAAAGAGAAGATATTTGGACAATTTTGAATTTATATTATGATATTTAATGGTTTTAATATTTTATGTGTAATGTTTCTATGGGGGAATGTTATTTGAGAAAGTACCTAATACATACTGTGATATATAAATGTTATTTTAATAATATTTATGAGTTACTAATTCTATTAAAGGAAATATGTAAGGGTACTCATAAGCGGGTATATAAGGGTACATAGAAGGACATAAAATTTATAATTCACTTGAGATAAACTATGTTATGAATGAGGTACCATTCATAGACCCATTAGTAGATAGAATTTATGAAAATTTATAAATTGGGATAGAGGATGATTAGGGAAGTATATCAGATATATAGTCCCATAAGACATTGTATAATGACACATTATTTGTTTTCCATAATTTATGAATAGTGAATGGAATTATGGGGTTAATTAAATAAAAAATGACATGAAAATAAGATTGTATAACAAAATGAATGCTTGAAATGAGACATCGATGGATTAAACCATGATAATTCTTCACTGTCACGTTTCATTGAGATTATGTCCCCTTATACTATAATTAAATCAGCTACAACCAACCAAACTAACAAGGTAGCTTGAATGAACATCACATTTAAGAAGGATCCCCTAGTAGATCAACTCTCCAGACACTCAAATGATCCATGACCATGATTTAATACAAATCCAAAACCACTGAACCCATCATAAATCATTGAGTCACATAGTATGATAGGAAAACATTTTAATAAATTATGAAAAAAATGTGATAAGAAAATGTATGATTTTATATCATCTCATCATCCCATAAAAACATAACTTTTATGAATAAAAATAATATAAATTAATCATGGCATGCGGAATATAGTTAATTGGTTCTTATCCTCAAGTTGATCATTAGGTTATACTCTCATAATTTCTAAGATCTTGATAATCAGGTTTACTTTATAGAGATTGGGAAATAAATAAAGGGGAAAGAAAAGAAAAATACTTTATGAAATATAAATATAATGAAATGAAATCCAAATCTATGAAAAATAAATTCCTAAATAAAGTCTGTGTGAATTGAATACTTTTAAAAATAGGATAGGGGAAATATTTATATCTATTTTATTCTTCCTCCCTATCCTTCTATTCATTGTAGTTATATGTTAGTGGTGAGTTCTTCTTATTCCTTGGATGATCAACATGTGTCCAGATAATGTTTCTAATTTCTTTTAGTTGGGCTCCTAAATCATCAAATTTGTCTCCATCCTCTCAAATTCACTATCCCTACTCTTTAACTTTATCATCTTAATGTAGATTTGTCTATTTGAGATCATCCCAATTTTGGAAGACAGTAAAAATGAATTTTTATTCAAATCCAATTACTATTCCTTTTACTAATTTTATATTTAATGTTATAATTAAAAATGATGACCATTAAATAGATCTTTGGAATCCTTGATGTCGGTGAGGGACCATGGAAGATACCTTTTTTCCTTAGTAAGTTACTTGGACATCGCCTCCTTTGTGGTACTTTTATGTAGTGTGATGGAATACTGATATAACCTTACATAACACATGATCATGGATATTGACCTTGACATTAGACTTGGATGGCAACTATGTTTATGTAAATCACACGTATGTATGGAGGATGAATCCCATATTGGGGGAAAAGAACAACCATACATGGGATGATTGTAACATACTATATTAGTGCTTTTTCAAATTCTCTCCTACATGACACATATGTTTCTTCCTTAAAATTTAAATAGGTCATATGAAAATTATACTTAGTAGATTACAACACATACACTACCTTCTCAATTATACCTATATTAGATCACATTTTACTAATTACAATACACACTTCAACGTTATGAGAGTAGAATTTAAATATATAATTATTCCAAATTTAGATGAAAATGAATTAAAATAATTCATAATAAAATAAATGTTCATTTAACATTGGATATAAAAATCGATAAAATAACATATCTTTTCAATAAAAACCCAAAAATAGAATAAATACTAAATAAATATATGAAATTTTTCATTTAAGGATATTAATTTTAAAAAGTAAAAACTATCATTTAATTATCATGGTGTTGTTTAAAATAGTTTGACAATTTGTATGAAAATTGAATGATTTTTTTTGAAATGTCGACTCTCATCACTCAGTTAAACATAAACTATTTCACCCATAATAAATTCATGGAATTCAATTAAAACAATATTTATCACTCCAAGTTTCAAATAAAAAAAATCTTAAGAATAATGAAATGATTCATGAATTAATTGAAATTTCATGCCTCGTAGTGAATCTAAGTCGCTGCCTAACTTTATTCCATTTAAAAGATCTAGTTTTAGGATTTAAAAATATTATATTTTTGTGTAATTAAGAATTTTCAATAATAACTTTCAATTATCTCCCTCTCTTAGGTTCATTATACCTAATCTCAACATTCTAGTTTTTCTATATGAGTTGAATGATATTATTTGAGGTTAATTTCATTTATCTTTATTTTATATTTACATTTCCAAAAACATAATCCATTTAGTTTTTATAATTATGAACATACAGATATTTTTATAAATGTATGTGGAATATAAATATTGAATGTTTGGAAGTATTTTTTTTACTCAAACTATAATTCCATATCATTTTCAAATATTCATTATGGGATCCTAATTGCCCATTTTTCCCCTCTTCAAAATTATTTATATGACTATATTTTTTGGTGCATACTTGTTGTAATCATTGTTCAGAATGGATAATTTATAGAGGTTAATGTTCAAAAATATAGTATCTTAATGATATACTAATATCAATTCTATTTCATCATTTTTAATCATAATTTTTTTTCTTATTTGAAAATCAGAACATATTTGAAAAAATAAATTAAAATTAACTCAAAACTCATGTAAATAATACAATTTATGATCTTTAAAATACATAAAATTGGACTAAAATAATCTAGTACTTGTGAAAAAAATCAAATATCTTCTTTCCTAGACTATAAACACACTAAAATAATAAAAAAAAAGTTAAAAAACTATGAAGAAAAATTTATTTAAATATTCCTAAAAGTAGTTACCAAATTTTTTATACTACTCCAAAATGGGTTTATATACCTTCCCCACACTTATTAAACAATTCCCAAGTTATGTTTTAAATAATGTAAACATGCTATTGGTGATAGCATCATGGATAATATCCCATTTGGAAAATCAACATGAAAATATAATTAATATTATAAATTTTACTGTGATCAATGAAAAATGGATAACATTATTGGCACAACTCATATGTATGAATTAGGTTTTCATTATCCTATGTTGGTTGTTTCAGTTATAAATACATATTTTATTTTTCATTTATATATTTAATGAAAAAAACCATATATTATTTTTCCCAGTATCAATGAGTAGATAGTGATTTTAGATGACCCCATTAATTGAGTGAACTCCTCCTTCCCACAATAAATAAACATAGTAATGTAAAAGGGTTGTGAGAATCGATAATGTATCTATTATTTTATTTGTTTTTACTCCTCTAATTGATGTTAATAGTGATGTTGAGGAGGGAAGGGATTCTCTATAAGTCTAAGAGATTATCATTCATTAGTATCTACCACATGGGATGAATATTTTGTTTTTTAGGGTTGGTTGTATGAATTCTTCTTTCAAATGATCAGTATGAAGGTCGATTCTATCTTTTCATATTACCAGTGAAACTTTTTGATAATATTCCAAAATGGTTCTTATAAGATTATAAATTTATTATTCATCCATCCCCACTACTTCACACTTGGGATACCTTTATTTTATTTCTAAATCCATTATCTATTAAATGTTTGATTCCTTAGGTTCAGGTTCACTATACATGGACATATTCTTCTCATCCAGAACTAGAATTTCAAGTTATAAGGAGTTATAGATGAATTAAAGTAGTGTGAAATTAATAGAAATTGATTAAAAAGATAATTCCTCCCCCATAGGGTTTTTGAACAAGAGATCATATGTCTGAATTTTTTCCTCTAAATAGATTTCCATATGAGACGGTAGTGGGAACATCAAGTTTTATTCAAATACCATTGTAACGTCCCAGTTTCGGGTGCCACTTAGGGGTTCAAAATACCAAGTAGGCCACACAGCCTCAACCTCATTTCCAGAAATTCTAGAGGCTACCGAATAGTAGTGAGGGACTTGGGTGTTATAGTGGTGAAACAATGCCCTCATTGACAGAGTAATACAGTAGAATTAAACAAATAATAATAGTAGAAGTAGTAATAATACCATACATCAATAAACAATGATAGAATAAAAGAAAATAAAAATTGGAGCACATATATAAATGATGAATGATACATATGTCTAGGAAAGAATCCAGACAAGTCACAATGCTAGAATAAAGTAACAAACCAATGTACAAAAGAAAACATATAAAATCCAGCAGCATCGCAAGCCTTAGAGTGGTCCCATTCTCTCTATATCCACAACAATAAAATACCTGAAGTAGAAGGGTGATTTCCCTTATCTAGACCTACAACAATATAATTTGGTTGGTCTCAAAAGAATGACCCAAATATTGTGAGAGACTTATCCCAGTAGGCGAACACCCAATGGTATGTTCTGAATAGTTAGTAAATATATATATGGCAGTCAATAAACAAAATGAAGCAGTAAACAAGGATGTACTCAAAAGTAAACATTCATACAGTTCCAAATGCATTCAATTTTCATATAGCAAGTAATAAGATAATCACAAACAGGTAACCCTCTTGGAATTACTCATAGACTAACCAATTTGGTTCAACCAAACAACACAAGAAACCCTCTAGGATGTACACACAGTCTAAACCCTATGGTCCAGCTTTAGAAAAGGCATTCTGGGGAAGCACTCACCGTCAATTCCTCATGTAGTCTCGTATCGGTAGATATAGAATCTCTAGTGAAGAACTCAATGTCCAATTACCCATGTGGTCTTGTAGCGTGGAACTATAGAAAATATGAGGGAGCACAATGTCCATCCCCCCTATGGTCTCACAACATAAAAGTAAACATACACTCTGGAGATGCCCTCAATGTCCATTCTTACTATGGTCTACTATACTAGGTTCTCACGACCCTGTGTAAGTCAATAGTGCACAAAGATATATGAAATCGAAATTAAACCTCAAGAACTACTTGGATAAAATGTCTATAACACATCACAACATCTCAGAAAAAATCACTCAATCCTACAATACTATGCATGGGGAGAAAAACATCCAAACAAGAATGTTAGACAAAACGTTCAAACAAGAAACACGAGCAAAACATCGATAACATGGAAAAGATAACCCTATTTACAAAACATTCTTCTCTATCAAAACAAACAAGGCATTACAGGAAATAGCAGGTCTAATAACCATAAACATGCAGTACCCTATACTTGGGTATTGGGATGTTTTTCACATATAATTCAAATACTATATATGGAAAGGAAAAAACAACTTAACTCAGCATCGTGAGATGAATATACATGAACCTAAGGGCTTGAATCGCCCCGTAACTCCATAGATCTAATAAAACATTAAAAATGTTCAAACAAGGATATCATGTGAAAGAGGAGAAATCTAGAGATGAAGTTCAAGAAGAATTGTGAACACACCGATGTGATTCCAACGCAACTACGAAGTTCGAATCGGAGAACGTACAATGAGTCTGGGGCTCGACAAAGAACTGATGGCCTCGTTTTCTCTCAGATGAGATAGGTCGAGAATAATATGGTTCTATCCATCCGATGTGAGCCTGTTTTTTTAATGAAATAAAAATAAAGTTCAAGGAATGTACTTTTTTTGTACACATCATGTACTGGATTTATCTATCCCCCTCTTTAGGAGGTCTCCGGGTCACCACACACAGCCATGTACTTGGCCGTTACACGGCCAGTACACAGTCACCCATGGAAAATAAGTACATACCGTATACTCATGAAATTTCCAGAAACACATCTTTTTATCAAGACACCAGAAAAGAAAAAAACCCATACATTAAAGGAAGATCAGAGTTCTTACAAACATCCCCCATTAAAGAAATTTGTACCTGAATTTCCCTAGAAAGGTAGAATAGAGGAATATTCCTAGAAGATATCTGGCCACTACAATCATACATCAGGGTCGCTCTCCCAAGTCTCATCATGTACTCGCCCGTGCTACCATAGCACTCATACTAGAGGAATAGATAGGCCACAGAGAACCTTCACACTTTGACCAATAATCTGAATAGGATTCTCCTCAAATGAGGCGTCCAACTCTAAATCAAATTCCTTGGGTTGGAAAATATGATATGGGTCTAAGAAGTAATGTAGGTCCTAAGAAATTTGGAAGACATCATACACAGCCTGGTACCTCTCAAGTAACTGCAACTGATAGGAAACTATCCCAACTATCTCCAACACCTCAAATGGCCCGACATACCTCATCTAAATCATACCTTTTCTCCTAATCCTCATGTGTCCCAACCTCGGTGTAACATGTAGGAAAACCTAATCTCCGACCTCAAACCCCCTAGGTCATCTCTACCAATCCTCATAAGTATTCTGAGGAAACTTTTTAGTATACATCCTCTTCCGAATGAACACTATCTGCTATGTGGTCTCCTGAACAAGATGAGGTCCCAACATAGTTGTCTCTCCTACATCCATCTAGAATAAGGGTGATCATCATGGCCTATCATACAAGTACTCATAAGGTTCCATCTGAATAGTGTCTTCAAGACTATTATTATAGGAAAACACGACATGAGGTATGTGATTCTCCCAAGAACCTCCCCAATCTCAGATGCGTGCTTGATGAATGTCCTCTAGTACATGAATCGCATACTCGGACTGGCCATCTATCTGGGTATGGTAAACTATACTCAAAAGTACCTATGTACCCAATGCCTTTTGATGTACCTTCCAGACCCGATAAGAAAAACGTTTGTCCCTATCTGAAACAATGGAGTTTGAAACTACATTTTGAATTGCAATATCTCAGATGTACAACCGTCCCAGCTCATCAAAAAAAGAAAATCCTTAATCAGAAAGAAGTGGGAAACCTTCATTAGTCTGTCAATGACAACACATAATGCATCATTCCCTTGAGGTGATCTCGAATAACCCGTCACGAAATCCCTCAATAAATCATTCAATTTCAACTTAGGAATGGGAAACTGATGTAATAGACCTACTGGCCGTTGATGCTCTTCCTTCACCTGCTGATAGGTGGAACACCACATGATGAAACTAGCGACATCTCTATTCATACCTGGAAACCAATATTGATGGTGCAGATCCCGATACAACTTGGTGACACCAGGATGAACATCCCAAACTGTGGAATAAAATTCCCATATATGCTCCTCCCATATGTCTTCTGACACCCATACACACCCATGAAAATGAAATATATCATCTTATCCTATGGTCCATCAAGGAATAGGGTTCTCTCCGGACACACTCTCTCATAGGACTAGGCCTTCATAATCTGATTGATGCCTCATTCGTACTCTATCAATAAGAGTAGAGGTAATAGATACAAAAGTTATAAATATCTGACTCTCCCTATAGTGCAACTCTAAATTCAACTTGGTGAAAAAATCCACATACTTCCACTCACTACTATCCTCTTAAACTGAATATATCTGGGCCCTCCTGCTCAATGCATCAGACACATCATTTATTTTTTCAGGTGTGAAGGAAAGCTCAATGTCAAAAGACTGAAATTACTCATCCCAACTTCGTTGTCTCTAAATTAGGTCACGCTGAGTGAAGATGTACTTGAGAATTTTTTGGTCGGTGACAAGCCCAAAATGCTCTCCCAGAAGATAATGTCTCCAAAATCAGAAGGCATGAACAACCACAACCAACTAGAGATCATGCTTCAGGTAATTTCTCTCATGTGGAATCAAATGTCAAGACCCATACGCAATGACTCCTTCTCCATTTATAAGAACATCTCCCAGCCCGATTCCTGATGAATCACAGTAAATAGTATAGCTCATTCTTAGGTCTGAAAAAACTAGTATCTTTGTTGAATTAAATATCTCTTTTAGCTCCTAAAAATATTACTAAAATAATACTACAACAAGTACTTCTCACCCTTCTTAGTTATACCTGTCAATGGCGCTAAAATGTGTGAAAATCCATCTATAAAACATCTGTAGTAACCAGACAGTCCTAGGAAACCTGCAACTCAAATACATTCTATAGCTTCTCCCATGAAAATGCTTCTCTCACTTTCTTTGGGTCTACAGATACTCCTAACTCTGAGATAACATGACCCTTGAAGTAAATCTGGTCCATCAAAAATTGTCATTTTGAGAGCATATCATACAAATGATGCTATCTTAGTGTACTCAAAACGATTTCAAGATGGGTAGCATGGTCATGTCAAGTGTGAGAGTAGAACAAGATATCATCCATGAAGACTACCACAAATGAATCCAAGTATGGATGGAAGACTCGGTTCATCAGTGCCATGAGGATTGCATGCATGTTATTGAGACAGAACGACATAGCCCCATACTCTTATAGACCATACCTGCTCCGAATGGTTGTATGAGGTATATCAGATGGTCTAACACGCAATTGATGGAAAATGGACCTCAACTATATCTTCTAGAACACCCAGGATCCTCGAAGCTGATCAAATAGATCATCATTCCATGAAAAGGGATATAGGTTTTTGACTATCAAATGGTTCAACTTTCAATAATCCATGCAAAGTCTGAGGGTACCATCTGATTCTTCGCAAATAGGATAGGCGAACTCCAAGGAGAGGTACTGGGTCAGATGAAACCCTTTGCCTGCAAATCCTCCAACTACTTCATGAGCTTCTGTAACTCTGGTGTAGCCATACTATAAGGAGGAATAGACACCAGTGCCGCTCCGAGCAGAAGCTCAATAGAAAAGTCCACACCTAGCTCTAGAGGCAATCCCAAAAATTCCTATATTAAGATGTCATTGAAACGATCAACCACTGGAAAAATGTCCATCTATCAAGTCCCCTGTTCATCCACATACAGACTAGAAATATGGGTTGTAACTCCTCCCAACCCATGATGCTCGGGTCTCGCTCTTCTTTCCTAGACATTTCCATTCTTCCTTATGAAGAAATTATCTGCGTTATGGTGATGTGAAACTCAACCTACGATGATAAAAGTTGACAACATCCTTGAAGGGAACTATCTAGTCCATTCAGAGAATGAAATCATAACCTGTCATATCTTGGGCATAAATGTCCCAAAAGAAGTGACACCCACCGACCTCAAGAGGGAACTCTTTTCACCGACATACACTAGTCATTCATGTCCCCAATGGAGTGTCTAATGTCAAGACGTCAATAGAATTAATGATATAGAGCCCAAGTCTCTCCAAAAAATAAAAAATATGAAACTATGGGAATCCCCTATATCGAAAAGAGTAGAAGCTAAAACTGAGGCAATTAGGATCGAACCTCAAACTTTTGAGGGTCTAGGATCCTACTCCTACTGGGACTGCTCCACTGCAAGAGTCTGAGCTGCACTACGGCCCTGTTACCCTGCCTGACCACCTGAGCTAATCCACCCTAATATCATTGAAATCCTAGCAACTAAATACCATGGCCGCGACCACCACCTCATCTTGAATGGATGGAAGAACTCTAGTTCCCTACCTGAGAAGACACTGGTAGTGATGCCCCTGAACGTGGTGTCATAGAAGAACCCCTGTCACCTGCTTGTGTTGAGATGATCTGATATAAGTGATAATGATGACCCTTATTGCCACATTGTTGGCACTAAACTGGGTCTCTCAGGAAGTGTGGCCTCGTATTCCCACACTTCCCACACTAGTAGCACACCACCTAGTTACCAGAAGATGTCTCTCATCTCTTTGGATCTCTTCTCGTAGACTCCATGCGGCGCTTCCTACAGTTAGTAAGAGGGATACCAACCCTGGATGTTGAGCCTCCCTTGCTCAAAACTCCATAATACCTCAGATTCCACTATGTGATCTATGCCTTGTTGACTATAAAAGTGATTGAATGCAACCTAAAGATGTTACCTTGAGATCGGATGTCGTTCCTGAGACCCACCTCAAACATCCTTGACAAGAATAACTCATAACCTCTTGGAATGGGTGTGAAGTGCTGTAGATCTTCAAAGATAGACAAATACTCCATAATAGAAATATTACCTTGCTTCACACTCATGAACTCTTGGGATTGATCATCCCTCAAGGTCTCCAGATAGATGTAGTCATAAAAGGCACATCGTAACTCATCAGATCCATGACCTACTATAATTAGACATGTGTGATCACATCCCACAATCTATTGGCGGATTCTCGAAGAATATAAGTTGAAATATTCACCGACCTCCCTGGAGGTGTCCCTAGATGCTCAAAGATACAAATAATGTATTCTAACCATGAATCTATAGCATTTGGTCCTCCATCCACTGAAAAAGGGGGAGGATGCTCCTGCTGAAAGACCCACATCAACTCTTCCATGGACATGGAATGATGCGGTACTCCACGGAAGGTCTACATGAATCTCATAAATCCCTCTCAGAATTGGGCATCTGTACCTATGTCTGGAATAATGGTTGGTGAAAAGACATTCAAAATTGGAGGATCTACTGGTAGTACCTAATCAGCCATGTCTAGTGTATGGTTATTTCCCTATAACTAGAGAACAACCAGACGACGTCTCTGTGGCATGATTCTGCAAGTTCAATCACATTCCTTAGATAAAAATATCAAGAACTGAAAAATAGAAGTAAAATAAGGCAGTAGAAGTAATAAATCATTATAGTTTTTAATAACATGGATACAAATCATTTATAACAACTACACAACGTGTTCCGTTAAGTATTCACATGGGTGTGTATATTTTTCAACCAACACACACGGTGTGTATGTGAATCATCTTCCCCTTACCGAGTTCTTCTATATGACTAAGCCACACAATTTTACACGAACAAGACTACATGATGTGTAGTTCTTGAACATGGCATGTTCCACCTAAGATTCCACTTCCCATGTCGTTAGACACACATTTAGAGACATTATTGGATCTACACGGAGTGTCAGTGCCAGAAATGGCGTGTACTGGATGAACATCATTGACCTGTGTTTTTAGTTACAAGGACGGATACACGACACACCCTACACTGTGTGATCCAGATGGACATGAAATGTACTAGAGAAGACTCCACCGGCCTGTGTTGTTAGTCACATGGCCGATTACACGGTTCTACAACACGACGTGTACATCTGGTACACAACATGCCCTGCCAATGATTTCCCAACCCCGATTCTCTGCCCACACAGCCAATGACACGGTTAGTGACTATACGACATGTACCAAATGTACACTGCATGTACTTAAGAAAAAAAGTTCCTTTTCTAATATAAGAACACATGGTGTGTATTCATCACTACACGATGTGTATTCTGGGTTTCTCCAGATAGTAAGCCTCAGAAACTACTTCGAAAGCCCAGAAAAATACTAAAATGAACATTTAAGTTCGAAAATACGATCTGGGAGGGTCCATACTCCTCACAAATTAAATCATGGCATCTTATACATGTCATATACAAGAATAATAGTGTAATGATCCACCAAATTCCAATTTTTGAAGGACCATAATACCTCAAGAACCAATGTTTAGCATTCAATAAAAAAACCATACACAAACAAATACCCTATCAAATAGTAGGTATTATATCATGGAATCTATCACTCCAGCATACATATCTAACACAACATCTATGACAACAACATGCAATCACTAATGCACCTTAAATGGTATGATAAGAATGAATGGTATATGATATCTAGGATGTACATGTATGATGCATGAGATGGAATACCCTCATCTCATCGGGTTGAAACAGAAATAGAACGTCAATAATATCAATGATAACATCATAATACATGTGAATCACCCATTGGTGAATGTCAAATCAATTGTAAAATTGAAAAACAAGAAAAATAGAAATATACGAGGTAAATTAGATTTCCTCTATACACGGGTTAGCTACTCCCAGGAACAACTTGTTACCAAGTACCTATTCCGTCCAATCCCTGACTATAGGATCCAGATAGCAAGTCAACAAGAAAAATAACTCCTCTGATACCACTTTGTAATGTCCCGGTTCTGGGTGCCACCTAGGGGTACCCTGTACTTCATTGGTCACATGTCCTCAAGCACATTTCCCCAAATACCAGAGGATGTCGACTAGCAGCGAGGGCCATGAATGTGATAGTTGGGAAACTATGCTCTCATTGGTAGAGTAATACAATAGAAGTAAATCCATAATAATAGTCGAAGAAATAATAATACTATACATCAGTAAACAACAAGAGACTGCAAGTAATAACCGCTAGAGAACATATTTAAATTATCAATGATACATATGTCTAGGAAAGAATCCGAACAAGTCAAAAGGATTTAATAGAGAAAAAACCAAATTACAAAAGAAAAAATATAAACCCCAACAGTATCTCAAGCCTCATCATCATCCCACGCTCTCCAGATCCAAAACAATCAAGTACCTGAAGTAGAAGGGCACATATGTAACACCCCGAGATTTTATAAGATATATTGTTTTTAGTTTCATTCATATATTTTGTTGTACGCTACACCAAGATTATCTTATGCTATACGCAACACCGTATTAGCTTGCAGTATACACAACACTAATCTTGGATCGTGTTACACACAATTTCACATTCGTTTGATAGAAGTTATTTTAAACAACATTGTGTGTATATATATATATATTCAATGTATAAATGAAATATGGTTGGATTATATTATATGAAACAACAAATGAATCTTGCACTAATGATAACCCTGACTTGGATTTCATTACACACAATCGTGACCTTCCATGATGGCATGTGTTGTATGCAATACCGAGTTTCACTAAACAATGATATGTTATTAAAATATTATATAGACTAGCCGTTATGAATTTTAATACACAATTTTTGTAATTATATAAATTTTATCTTCCAAAATGGACTTCATTTTTCAATTCATAATATTGAAATTATCCTTGGGTCAATTTTTGGTATTTTTCCGAAAACATTAAATTTTTGATGAATAGTGAAAACACTGGGTTACTATTTAAAAACAGACTTTTTATTTAAATAATTATTTATTTTATTTAAATTTATTTTAGGTAAAAATTGATACATAATACTTATATAAGTCAATGTAAATCATTGGAGTCATTTTATAGTAATTTTAGACATATAAAATTTTTATTGAACTTTTCACCGTCTTTTACCCACCTCCTAGGAGAATTTAAAAATTTACATAAAACATAATTTGACCGCTTCTATGAGTGGAATTTCGAAAATATGAGAGACACTATTAATATCAAGAAGTAAAATGTGGTTCAATAAGATAAAAATAATTTTTGGTGAATAGTAACTTCTTACTTTTATTTGCCACGGTTAAAAATAAATAGGGTAATTAAGGGTAAAAATGATATTATTATTACCCTTACACATGTCATAATTCTATTGGATAACTGTAATTCGACCAAAAACAACCTTAGGAATAAAATATTACCCTTTAGGTCCACTTGAATTAGATGAGAACATTTATTATTATTTTATTTAAAGAAGATTTGAAATAGTTAAAATCGATGTTTAATAACTAAAACATTTTTAATATAGGGTTATACATAAGATAAATTCAACTATAAATATTAATTAAAAAGATAAAACTATTTCCCACCTAATGGTATTTTATTTATAATTTTTAGATGTTATATAATTTAATTTATTTATGAAACAATGGTGATGAAATAACTACCTAAATAATGAAATATTAAAATTATTGATATTATAAATACCCAAATAAATGTAATTTGAGACTTTTTATGAATTACACTAATTTTATACATTAAAATGACATGTAAGTGTTGCTTTAATTATCTTTCTTAGAACTAATCATGCTGTTATGATTTTCACAAAAATCAATTACCAAATAGTGTCAAAATTGACATAATATCATTTTTAAAACAAATATTATATTATTAATTGTTATTCTATTCTTAAAAATATACGGTTCAGCCAAATAAATAATATAAGGTTATATATATTAATAATTAACCACTTGGGATTCGTTTGTCTTGTTATAGTAAGTTTATTAACCATATAGAGTAAGAAAACAAGAAGACACAGTAAAAGTTAAATTATTTAACATAGAGTTAAATCTAAATGATAAGGTTAAAATAGTTATCTAAAATTGTACAAAACCTATTTGTTTGGAGGATTTAGACCCATTACCACTTTATCTTAGAAATAAATCAATTTTGAGCTATTATAAACCGAATATGAATTTATTAAAAAAATAATATTTTAAGTTTTTCCTAAGGTTCCCCTCTCCTCCCTTATAAAAAGGTACCTCCTCCCTCTTATCTTTACACAATTTTGAGATTTAAATAATGGCCAAAGACTAATAATTTAGATTATCAACATCCCTAGAAACATAATAGAGGTTTTGGTCTTCTCAAAAGACCAACTCTAGTGCCTTAAGAGGAAGCTTAAAAGAGGTGCGTCGAAGAAGAGGTAATCTCTTCTACCGATTCATTCATGTTTGCATTCTTCATCAACTTCTTCTTGTTTAGTTGTTTCATTATAAAGTAATAACATATGTATCACTAATATACTGATATGTTATTATAAATATGAAACAACCCCATTTGACCTTCTATCCATCATATGGAAAACTAAATCACAGCGTATGTGTACGTACGGAAAACCATCTCCACACTGTGGTGTTATCTGTTTTTCCACCACCACCTTACTTGGATGGGTATAATGGTGTAAAGAATAACTATATATAGTTATTATAATAACATATTGATTCTGAGATGTTATATCATCCACTTCAATTCAATACAATAAGTATGGGAATGATATCATCACTCGTGCGTATGTACAGATTACCATCTCCACGACGCGATGAGATTTATTCTCCATGTTAACCATTACAGAATGATTATAAAGTAAATATAATGAATAATAATGAAATATATTACATTATAAAGATCCTTTATTTATGTATATATATATATATATTTCATCTAATTACTTCCATTCTGTTCAATAGGGAAATGAAAACAGCATTCATGCGTACGTATGGCCTACCGTCTCCATGAACGGTGTATTTCATTTCATTTATCTATCTATTATATATATATACTAAATATATATGATATATAAATAATTATTTATATTATTTAAGTAAATAAATCATGATATGAGTAATAATAATGTCATGAACAACTAGTCCAAACACGTACGATAAATAAAACGATTTTACCCAAAACGTTGCTTTACCATAGATTTTACAAATGAATGGTTAATATAAAGTCCTAAGTGAACCATATATGATATCATAACAATTCTGATTCTGTAATAAGTCAATGAAATTATTTAAATCATTATACAAGAGGTTCAGATATGTACGATACATATCGGACCTAAGGTAAGGGATAAATATTCCAATCTCATTCTTATCCGAGACTGTTTATTCGTAAGTATTTACTGGGGTTATATTTCTCATCCATGTCTATAAAAAATGTTTTTAATAAAGAGTTTAAGATTCTTCCATGTATTATTATAATCATGTTTACCCCCCTTTGAATTTTAATTTATGTTATAGAATGAATCTTTCTTTTGTTTACCATATGTGCTACTTTTTGACTTTTCCGTTAAAAGTATGAGGAGAATGTTTTTTAACCTATACAACATGAATGGATTTTTACAGTTTCATAATGAATTATTTTCATGAAGATTAATCTACAATATTTCATGGTTATTTTCAATAAAATCCTTTTTAAAATTTCATGGAATTTTGTGAAAGGAAAATGATTTTTAAGAAGAAAGGATATTTTCCTCAAGAATTCTTTTCAAGTATTTAATCAAAACCATTTTCCACCTAACAAGATGTTATTTCATATAAGTATGTTTCAAGTATAATATATCTATTATTTATATGGTTTCAATTTTCTTATGATTAAATGATATCCATTTGTTTTATATGGATTATGTTATAATGGGATGATGTTTATGAAACCCATTTTTATTCTTTGGGTTATGATTAATGATTTATGTTTCTGCTGTGGCATAAGTATGAATGATTTCATTATGAGATGGGTGGGACCTATATATCCCTCCAATTAATTGGGTAAAGATTTATATCTCATGAGATAGACATGGCTGGAACGGTATTTTAATACGGTTCAGTGACACAGGACTGGAACGAGGAGTGAACTCGATTCAGAAAGGGACTTTGTCCACTAATATGGTATTGGAAGCAATGCCTTGGCTAATATGGAAATCATATCATGTGATTAATGTTTTTCTACAATTAAATGATTTATTCCCATGCTATTTTATCATGATTTATGTTCCTTTATAACCTATGCCTTACGTACTGCCAATATTTATTTCACGACTCAAGATTTTGATGTGTAAAACTTATGTTCATGTTTTGAAGTTTAAATGAATATGGTTTGTTTTATTTTCTCCATGATTAACCTTAATGAGAATTTGAGCTCACCCTTTATATGTTTTATTTTCCCAAGGGTATAAAGAAAGGTTTCAAGTATGAAAAAAAGGGATGAACTTTGTGGGAGATGTTGATGATCTTTCACAAAGTTTAGAAGATTATATTCTGATTATTCAAAGACACTAAACTATTATGGTCCTTTGGTGTCTGTTTTTGTTATGTATTAGGTATTCCTAAAAATTAATTTAATGTACATGTATGTCAAGATTGGGTCTCTACAGTTGGTATCAGAGGAATGGTTTAGTTAACCTTTGGAAACTAGGATGCCAAAACCTTAGTGAGATCCCTAGAGATATTTCTAAGGTATGTCTAGGGATGTCTCTAAGGTTAAGTATAAGTATAGGTTGTAGTCCTAGAATTATGGTAACTATATTAGAATTAAACATAAGATTTTAGATATTGAATGTACTCTCCCTTAATTATTATTTTTACCTATCACTCTATTCTTCTTGGGTTTTAAGAAATGGCAGGAAACAGGAGGATTCATGTTAATAGAGAATATGATGGACAATGAAATGATATTCTTCATGAGAATCCAAATGAAACGGGATTTGGATGTCCAAACATTGTTATTATGCCTAATCATCAATCTCATAATATGATCAATAATATCAACTTTGGTAAGTTTCCTAACTTGGCTATCAAGAGAAAGATGGATTTTCATGTTGATCATATAGAAAAGAAAGTTAATTTTCCCTCATGTAAATCATGTGGGAAGAGGCATCATGGAAAATGTTTCAAAGGAACTAGAAGATGCTTTGGGTGTGGAAAAGAAGGAAACAAATCCTCAAATTGTAATTGAAAAGGTTGAGTTAACACCATGGACAAGGGTAATGGTATTTCGAAGACATCAACCACGATTAAATGTTTTAAATGTGGAATATACAGGAATTATGCAAACCAATTACCTAAGGGAAAATCACATGAAGAGAATCAGCATAGTCATATGGGTAGTATTTATGTGGATGATGATGAAGAGACTACAAATGATATATGAGATGAAAGAAATGATGAAGCTCAGTCAGTGGTTTAAGAAGGTAGTGGGATGATTGTATGTTTATCAAGAATAATGTATGGTACTATGGAATAAAGAAAAATCTAAGGATCGTTACACTGTTGTCTTTATTTGAGTTTTTTAAAGTAAATGATGAATGGTACCGGTAACCATGAAAGGTTATTCAAATATTTTTGTAAGGTAGATTATATGTGAATAATGAAGTGATAAGGAGATAATGATATGTTTGATAGTATTAATGAGCTCATGACTGATATAAGGACAAAGTGATATCATGTTTTGGGTATACTGAAATTTTTGGATTTTGGTATGTGGAAAGAGTTAAATTTTGACAACACTCATGTTTTCAATAAGGTTCTATGGTAATACATGATTAAGGTATTCACATGTTCTGAATGTGACTAACAAGATATATCTTATGATATATGGGGGATAAATGATGGTATACAAGTGCTTGTTATGTGACCTTTCAATTAATCGTTTTCTGTATACTATGAGATTGGACATATGTATTTTGGATAAGCCTAAATACTGGAATTGATTATGTTGGAAGTCCAATAGTATTATTTAAGGATATAACTTTTTTTCGATATTATTTGTGGAATGTTATAATAGTGTAGTTTTAGAAAAAGAGACAACCTGCAGGACATGCAACAACCCGTCGAGTCATACAAGGATGCGGGAATCGAACACACATACAAAGTGCTACAGACCTTTATCACCTACAACTAGCCTACAGGAAGTCCGAGGTTAGTAGGAACTAGTTTTATTTTATTAAGTCATATTATAGTTGAAGTATAAGTCCATTGTTGGAATCATATATAATTAATCTCACCATAGATGGACTTATATATATTTAATAACTTATTCTATCCTTTTTGTGATAGAAATAGATGGGATGACTTATCATTATATCACATGATCTTCTAACAATTCATGAATGAAAAATTAAACTTCATTTCTTAAAATATATATTAAGTGGAAATTGTTTATGGAATGACCAACGATGATATTACACTGAAATCAATTAAGTATGTCTCCTTATGTAAAAGTTCATCAACATTAGGGAAATGATCTTGAAAACCAAAAATGTTGTCCTAGTACTCTCATATATGATGAATCAGATGGTACCTAAGATCATCACAATTTTATGGCTTTTTTTGTTGGATTTTTCATAGCCATGTTCTCTACCACTCTCCATCAGAACATGATGGTTTGATTTCTCTTCCATATCCATATTTTCACCTATGTTCTCCTATGTGGAAACCCCGGGATATGTTAATTTGGGTAACTTTTATGTTTCATAAATTATTTTATAAAATTAAGCTTTATTATTCCTTTTTACGATGTTGGTTTCTATTAATGAAACTTTCAAGTATTAAATGAATTATAACCCTGACGAATTTCAAAGGAGAAATTCATTTTAAGGGGGGTAGAATGTAACACCCTGAGATTTTATAAGATATATTCTTTTTAATTTCATTCATATCATCTTTTGTATGCTACACCAAGATTATATTGCACTATACGCAACGCCGTATTAGCATTCATTATACACAACACTAATCTTGGATCGTGTTATACACAATTTCAAGTTCATTTGATAGAAGTTATTTTACACAACATTGAGTGTATATATATATATATTCAATGTATAAATTAAATATAGTTGGATTCTATTATACGCAACATCAAATTAATCTTTCACTGCACGTAACCCTGACTTGGATTTCATTGCATGCAATCATGACCTTCCACTATAGCGTGCGTTGTACGTAATACTGTGTTTCACTAAATAACGATATATTATTAAAATATTATATAAACTAGCCGTTATGAATAGTGATACCCACTTTTTGAAAATTTATAAATTTTATCATTCAAAATGGACTTCATTTTTAGATTCAGAATATCAAAATTAACCTAGGGTGAATTTTTGGTATTTTTCTGAAAACGTTCAATTTTTTATGAATAGTGAAAATACAAGGTTACTATTTAAAAACCGACATTTTATTTAAATAATTATTTATTTTATTTAAATTTATTTTAGGTCAAAATTGATACATAATACCTATATATGTTCAATGTAATTCATTGGAGTCATTTTATAATAATTTTAAATATATAAAAATTTTATTGAACTTTTCACCGTCTTTTACCCACCTCCTAGGAGAATTTGAAAATTTACATAAAACATAATTTTACCACTTTTGGGAGTGGAATTTCTAAAATCATAGGGAAACTGTTAATATCAAGGAGTAAAATGTGGCTCAATAAGATAAAAATAATTTTTGGTGAATAGTAACTTTTTACTTTTATTTACCACAGTTAAAAGTAATCAAGAAATTAAGGGTAAAAATGATATAATTATTACCCTAAAACATGTCCTAATTCTATTGGATAATTTTAATTCGACCAAAAACAAACATAGGAATAAAATATTACCATTTAGTTCCACTTGAATTAGATTAGTACATTTATTATTATTTTATTTAAAGAAGAGTTAAAATAGTTAAAATCAAAGTTTAATAACTAAAAAATTTTGAATGTAGGGTTATTCATTAGATAAATTCAACTTTAAATATTAATTAGAAACATATAACTCTTTACTACCTAATTTTATTTTATTTATAATTTTTATACATTAAATAATTTGTTTTATTTATGACAAAATGGTGATGGAGTAATTACCTAAATAATGGAATAATAAAATAATTGATATTATAAATACACAAATAAATGTAATTTGAGACTTTTAATTAATTAAAAAAATTTCATAGGTTAATATTACATGTTAGTATTTATTTAATTAACTATTTTATAACTAATAATGATGTAATTATTTTCACAAAAATCAATTACCAAATAGTGTCAAAATTGACAAAAAAGAGTTTTTAAAACAAATATTATATTATTAATTGTTATTTTATTCCTAAAAATCTAAGGTTCGACCAAATGACTTTTATAAGGTTATATATATTAATAATTAACCACTTGTGGTTAGTTTGGCTCTTTATAGTAAGTTTATTTACCACATAGTGTAAGTAAACAAGAAGACACGGTAAAAGTTTAATTATTTAACATAGAGTTAAATCTAAATGATAAGGTTAAAATATTAACCTAAACTTGTCAAAAACCTATGGGTTGAGATTATTTAGACCCATACCCACTTTAGATTATAAATAAATCAATTTTGAGCTATTATAAACCGAATATGACTTTATTATAAAATAATATTTTATGTTTTTTCTAAAGTGCCCCTCTCCTCCCTTATAAAAGGGCACCTCCTCCCATTTCTCTTTACACAATTTTGAGCCTTCAATATCTGCCAAACCCTACCCATTTACATTCTAAACATCCCTAAAAAGACTATATAGGTTCTGGTCTCCTCAAAAGACCAACGCTAGTGCCTTAAGAGGAATCTTAATAGAGGTGCGTCGAAGAAGAGGTAATCTCTTCTACAGATTCATTCAAGTTTTCTTTCTTCTTCAACTTCTGATTCTATAGTTTTTTAATTATAAAGTAATAACGAAAGTATTAATAATATACTTATATGTTATTATAAATATTAAAAAACCCCATTTCACCTTCTATCCATCCTACAGAAAAAGAAATCACCGCACGTGTGTACGTACCGAATACTGTCTCCACACCGTGGTGCAATATTTTTTCCCACCACCACATTACATGGATGGGTATAATGGTGTGAAGAATAACTATATATAGTTATTATAACATCATACAGATTCTGAGATATTATATCATCCACTTCAATTCAATTCAAAAATTATGGGAATGATATCATTGCTCGTGCGTACGTACGGATTACCGTCTCCATGATGCGATGAGATTCATTCTCTATGTTAACCATTCAAGAATGATTATAAAGTATATATAATGAATAATAATGAAATATATGACATTATAAAGCTTTTGGATTTATGTATATATATATTTCATCTACTTACTTCCATTCAAGTCAATCAGGAAAGGAAAACAACGTCCATGCGTATGTACGGCCTACCGTCTCCATGAACGGTGTGTTTCATTTCATTTATCTATCTATTATATATATATACTGAATATATATGATATATAAATCATGATTTAAATTACGTAAGTAATTAAATCATTACATAAGTAATAATAATATCAATAAAAACAAGTCCGGACATGTACGATAAATAAAACAATTTTACCCAAAACACTGCTTTAACATGGAATTTACAAAATAACGGGTAATATAAAGTCATAATTGAAACATATATGATATAATAACAATGAATATGATTCTATAATAAGTCAATGAAATTATTTAAATCATTATACAGGATGTTCGGATGCGTATGAAGAATATCAGACCTAAGGTAAGGGATAACTATTCCAACCTCGTTCTTATCTGAGACTGTTTATTTGTAAGTATTCTCTGGGGTTATATTTTTAATCCATGTACATAAAAAAATGTTTTTTATAAAGTGTTTAATATTATTCCATGTATGTTTAGAATTCTGTTTACCCCTATTTAACTTTTACTTTGTGTTATGGAAGGAATCTTTTTTTTGTTTACCATATGTGGTATTTTTTACTTTTCTGTTACAAGTAGGAGGAGAATGTTTTTTTAACTTATACGGCATGAACAGATTTTTACAGTTTCATAACACCTTATTTTAATGAATTTTACTCTACAAAATTTCATGTTTACTTTGAATAAAATCATTTTATTTTAAAATTGCGTGGCATTTTGTGAAAAGAAAATGATTTTTAAGAAGAAAGGATATTTTCCTCAAGAATTATTTTCAAGTGTTTTATCAAAACAATTTTTCATCTAAGAATTCTTTATTTCATATGTTTATTTTTCACATATAATATCTCTATTATTTACATGGTTTCACTTTTCTTATGATGAAATGATATCTATTTGTTTTATAGGGATTATGTTATGATGGGATTATGTTTATGAAACCCTTTTTTATTCATTGGGTTATGATGAATGATTTTTGATTATGTTGTGGCAAAAGTATGAATGATTTCATTTTGAGATGGGTGGGACCTATATATCCCTCTAATGCATTGGGTAAATATTTATATCTCATGATATAGACATGGCTGGAACGGTAAGTTAATCTGGTTTAGTGATACAGGACTGGAACGAGGAGTGAACTCGATTCAGAAAGGGACTTTGTCCACTAAGATGGTCTTGGCAGCAATGCCTTGTCTACTATGGAAATAATATCATATGCTTAATGATTTTCCACAATTAAATGTTTTATTCCCATGATATTTTATCATGATTGATGTTTCTTTATGACCTATGTCTTACGTACTGCCAATATTTATTTCAAAACTCAAGATTTTTATGTGTAAACTTTATGTTCATGTTTTGAAGTTCAAATGTATATGGTTTGTTTTATTTTCTCCATGCTTACACATACTGAGAATTTGAGCTCACCTTTTATATGTTTTATTTTCCCCAAGGTATAAAGAAAGGTTTTAATTAAGAAAAAAAGGGAAGATCTTCATGGGAGATGTTGATGATCTTTCACCAAGATTAGAAGATTATATTCTTAGATTCGAAAGACAGTAAACTATTATGGCCTTTTGTTTTCAATTTTTTTTATGTATTAGGTATTACGCAAAAGTAATGTAATGTACATGTATGTCAAGATTGGGTCTCTACAACTTAACCTTATCTAGACCAGAAACAATATAATATGTTTGGTCCCAAAAGCATAACCCAAACAGGATGTGAGACTAATCCCAGTAGGCAACCACCCAAATATCTAGGGCTAACAGTCATTGAATATATATATGGTTGTCAACAAGAAAAAAGAATCAGTAAACAAGGATGTACTCAAAATTAAACACTCCTACAGTTTTAAATACATTCAATTTTCATATACCAATTAAGAAGCTAATCAAAAATAGGTAACCTTCTATAAAGTACTCACAGAGTAACCCCTCTGGTTTAACCAAACAATATAATCAACCCTCTAGGAAGTACACATAGTTTATCCCCTATGGTTCAACTTTAGAAAAAGACTCTCTGAGGAAGCACTCATCATTAATTAAACATGTAGTCTCGTATAAGTAAATATAGACAGTTTGGGGAAGCAATCAATGTTCAATTCCCCATGTGGTCTCGCATCGTGGAACTACAGACACTCTTAGAGAGCACAAATTCCAACACCCTATGGTCTCGCAACGTAAAAATAAACAGACACTCTGGAGAAGCCGTCAACATCCATTCTCCCTATGGTTTACTACACCAGGTTCTCACGTCCCTCTGTACATGAATCGTGTAGAAAGATATATGGAATCCCAAGTAAACCTCATGAAATATTTGATAAAAGGTCTATAACATATCACAACATGTCAGATAAAATCACTCCATCATACAATACTACGCATTGAAAGAAAAGAATCCTAATAGGCAAGATAGACCAAATGGTCAAACATGCAACATTGGAAAAACATTCATAGCATGGAAAAGATAATCCTATGTGAAAAAATTAACCTCTATCCAGAAAAATAATGCATAACAGGCAATTGAAGGGAAAAACCATAAACATGCAATACCATGTTTTGGTGTATTGGTAACTTTTTAACATAGAATTGAAATAATGTCTATGGAATTCTAAAAACCACCTACCTCGGTGTTATGAGATTGATATAAGTGAACTTTAGGCCTTGACTCGCCTTAGAACACTGTATATGTAAAAAACGTTAAATATTTTCAACCGATGATATCTCATAAAAGAGAAGAAATCAAGAGATAATGTTCAAGAAGAAGGTAGAACTCACCGATTTGATTCCAACATAACCAAAAGAGTTCTAATCGGAGAATAGATTGAGAGTTGGGGGATTGGAGATGATCTGGTGGTCTCACTTTCTCTCGGATGAGATAGGTCGAGAAGAAGATGGATTTATCCATCAGACGTGACCCTGACCCGTTTAATGAAATAAAAAAAGTACATGGAGTTTACTTGATTTAACTGGCCCCCTATTTAGGTGGTCTCCAGGTCACCATACACGGACATGTACTCGGCCGTTACACGGCTAGTACATAGTCACCCATGACAACCCAGTACATGGCGTGTACATAGAATTCCACGGCATGTACTCCTGAAATTTACAAAAACTCCACTTTTTCTCAAAACACCTATAAAAAAAACCCATACATGAAAAGAAGAAAAATGTTCTTACAACAAAAATATCATATTTGTATTCCTCCAAGGAATACCCTAATAGTGGAAAATTAGTACTTTAAAAATAGAGGGTATTAGTTTTCAAATGATTTTTATAAAAATTAAAAATAAGAGAGTCCAAAGTGTGGTCATCTACTTAAAGTGGTACAACCTGAATCATTTTGTGATCCACATGTTCAACGATACATAAGGAATTTGATGAAATCTCCCTTGACTATTCTACTATTGATTTTCTTGTGGGAAATGATATTGATTGGTATTAAATAATTTTTCGAAAATTAGATTAATGACCTCTTTAGTGATTTTGACATCAATTTACACTGACCATATAGTTTGTGGTCCATTATTGAATAATGTACACTCTTTGTTTCATATCTAACAATATATAAAACATAAAATGTGATAAATAATTATAAAAAATAAAAATAATAAACAATAATTTTGTATTTTCTTGAGACATTGAATAATTATCCAAAATACCTTAAAACAATATTAATTTGATTAGGGTCTTATCATGGCCCATTAAGAAACAAAATTTATAAAGACCTAGAATTTGACCTCTTTTCTATATAGGGTCATCTCCAATGGTAATGGGACATAAATAAATACTATCATATAACATAATTATTATTTTATTTTTTATTTTTTTTCAATTGAAGAAAAATTATGGTGGTTTCATTTATGAAAAATAGAAATTAAAATTACAATGAAGAATAAAATGAAGGAAATAATGGATACACCCTAGATTCTACCATACTGATCTGTAAATTTCTCTATTATTAGACCTCTCAGCCTATCTCTATGTGTCATAACTGACTACACACAACCTCAATTAATAGATGGTGTGAATGGGAATAACACTTAAGAAGGTACTATCCTATGTGTTCAGTTCACCACTTTGTCAAACTGGTCATAACCATGATTCAATCCACTTCCTAAACCACAGTTACTATCATACATTATGGATCTAAACATTATGATAGGAAATTGTTTTTAGTAGTGTGAAATAAAATTATGCAAACCGAATCATGGTGTAAAATCATCTCCCCTGCCTCTCAAATTATTTTATTCCTTTCCTGATAACCAAATTATATATAATTTATGTTTACCTATATTCAATATTTTTGAATATTAATAAATTTCATACAACATCATGATTTTTATTCTCTTCTACATATAATGTTATAATTTCATAAAGGTAATCATCACACTGAAAGGTTATAACATCAAAACACAATGATGAAAAACTAGAAGTGATATAGTAATATTTTCAAATATATGTTCTATATATGGATGGTGTCATTTTATGGGATGTAAATGATCCATGATATCAGGGGTAAATATTCATAGGACTTTGAGACACATTATCATGGTTTATAAGCATTTTACTTTTCAACGTAGAAAATAATGAGAACATGGCACACCAGATGGAATTTCAAAATCATTTATATCACTGGATTTTCATATCTATGGATGTTTATAATGGTACTCAAATATTAATATTATTATTAATTCATTTTATGATTCACATTATTTAATGTGTTAATTAAAATTGTGATGTCATCAGCCTTCAGTGAGGTAGGGTATGTTAGGCGCATCATGAGTGATATTTCATTAATGTGTAATTTGATAATTAATTTTTACTTTATAGTGACCATGCATTTCATATATTGATATTAAAACTTTTAGAAAATATTAATTACATTACACCAAAAAATGATTGAGGATCAAGAATGTATAGTGACTTTGGATACTGGGAAACATAAACAACCGGTTCATAAGAGTTCTATATTTTCTCACACATATTTCAACATAACTCCCACCCCTCTATAAAATATCACAAATAATACCTATCATCATAACCCAATGAAAATAAAAATAATAAAGATTTGGATTATTTGATTGGAATGGTTAACAAATGGAAATATATAAACATAACATGAGAATAATGGTTGAAGTAAATGAGTAAAAAATATGAAAACAATACCCTGTATATGAAAGATAAAAATCCTAATTCCTGGATTAAATATTTGTAGTTCTTAAGACCTGAATAATAATAAAATTAAACAACATGATCCATGAGAGCATAACATTGACATAATACAAGGAAATGTTTCATGAAAATAAGCATAGAAAATCATTTACATAACAGTCATGGATTTTTAAAAAGGATATTATAGTGGAATGGGATCATTACAAAAACCATCCTAGTAGCCAATGTTCACTACCAAGACTATCATAGCATAAAAATACCCTTAATGGGCTGGGTTCACTCCCTATTATAAACCTATTTATGTCATGACATATCGGCCATTATCCAATGTATTACTGTGAGATATAGGTCACACATGATACATAATGAAAATAATACATACATATTCCAAAATATCATAAAAAAATCATCATATTAGAAACCATGAAGAGGAATGGGTTTAATAAAAATTCCATCATATCATAACCTGTGAAAAAAA
The DNA here is from genome assembly GCA_963277665.1 of Viscum album. Classification (NCBI taxonomy): domain Eukaryota; kingdom Viridiplantae; phylum Streptophyta; class Magnoliopsida; order Santalales; family Viscaceae; genus Viscum; species Viscum album. The sequence continues at coordinate 855,837,630 of OY728139.1, forward strand.
GGTTTTCATAATTAGTTTACCATTTCATCATATCAAGAAACCATATAAAAAGAAAAAGGTTTCATAAAAATTATGTAATCATAAATATAATCCATTTATATAAATAATATGAATTTTATACTTTGATGATATCCCCATTAAACCATAAGTAACATAAAATAATTTCATCTAAGATTTAAAATTATATTTTAATAATACATTGGACATTTCTCAAGTAAAATAACATTTACACTTTGAAATTATCATTTTAAAACATAAATAATTTTTAAATAATTATCATTGAAAAGAACCATGAAAATTATAAATGCATATTTTAAAATCCATTAAAAAAATTATTGAATAAAATATACATTACTGATTCAAATTGTTTAAAACATAAAACTGTTCAAATTACTTTTCCTTAAAATTAACAAATGAAACATATAGAAGACATTTATAACAAACTTTAAAGTATTTATGTAGAAAATAACCTTTCCTTGAAAATAACCTTTTAAATTCGAAATTAAAGAAATTATGTGGAAGTAATTTACATTGAAGATAACATTGTAACCTTATAAATGAATCTTCATAGAAAATAATGTTCATAATGTCAGAAATTTCTATCATTCTTTTCATGTTAGAATAATGATTTATTTCAAATTTTTGATAAAACACAAATATGGATTGTTTTGAAAATGAAATAAAAAATAATTTTAAAAAATAAAAATTAAATAAAGTATAAAAAATAATCTTTTTAAATCCTTTGGGATTCTTTAAATATTTTTTTTATAAAACTCAAACCTGGAAGAAAATATAAATTTTATTGAATAGAGGAATACAATTATTTCCTTTTAAATAGTAATTTGAACTATTGAGTATATATGTGGAGGAAAATTTGATAAAAAAATTCATCTTCATATAATATAATTATGTAAAGAAAATTTATGAGGTTATTTTGAAATAGATTATACTATTTCATTGTCAAAAATATAATCGTAAACAATCTTGATAAAAATGATATTATAACATAAATCCTTTACCACTTTGGTATTTTTTGAATAATATAACCCAAATAAGAACAAATTTTAAGGAAATATGAAATATTATGATAATAAATAAATTCAATATATTTCATTTCCAATGGGTAGTATATACCCTATAAAAAATAAATGAGTGAGTAATATGGAATATGTCTCTGAGAAATTTAAAAGTGACTAGAAATCCCTTTCCTTACGTATAAAATTATATCATACACATTAGAATGTCATGTATAATAAATAATAATATACTATACATATTTTTAAGAACCATGATTATATATAATATACCGTATATTATTTACATATGACCTTTTCTTACCTAGTTATTAATAATTTCTTGTTAAAATCATGTTTTGGGTAATAATTGTTTTTTTTCATGTATGTTATAATTTATTATTTATGATCCTTTTATTTTGAATGGGGTACCAAAATCTCTATAATTTTAATCATGATATATATATCATATATTATCATTATATATGTATTTATTTTAATCAATAAAAGTTATAGATATAAAATGAAATACATCGTTCATAGAGACTGTGGGTTATACGTATGCATGAATGATGTTTCCATTTTTTTACGAATTGAGGAAAAGGAAAAAAATAACAATTTAACCACAAATAATCGTTATTATTTCATATATATCATATATATTTATTAGTTTTATCCTTATTAACATCCATTAAAAATGTTAGTGAACAATAAATCACATCGCTTTATGAGGCGTTAGTTTACCGTATACATGAGTGACATTTTCGTATCCCCCATGGAATGGAATGTAATAATGTATATGTGATGTGTTTGTTAAATAAATAAATAAATATTATAAATATAAAATATATTAATATAATATATTCATATTACCATTGATGTAAAAAAATTAAAAAACACATCAGATCGTCTTTCGAGACAGTAGTCCACTGTACACACAAGCAACGTTATTGTTTTCAAATGAGTTGGATGGTTAGATGGAAGGTGGGATATAATAATTAATAAAGTATAATAATATCACATATATATATAGGTAATCAAATTAACTTAATATAATATTTTTATTAGTTAGGTAATTGTGTTTTTTATATCAAAATATTGTATTAATTGTTTATGGTGTTATAATAGGATATAAGATGAGTACGCAACTTTAGGGACTATACCTTTTCTTCGGAGAACCCCTTTAGGCATACTATTAAATATTTATTAGAATCAATTTGTAATGTAAATAAGGAATATGTTATATGGTGGGGGAATTTTGTAATGTAATCGTTCGGTTCTCGGAAAAAACAAATGGCTTTGGAAGTGTTAAGAAGATATAGGGTCTCCATTAATACATGGGGGAGAAGACACACATTAAATGTTTGTAAAGGATAAATTGTAACTAAAATTTTAAGATTCCAAAATTATTGAAAACATACCATTATTGAACTATATATTTTTTATGGTTAGAATATGTGTACATCTTATTTTTTGGATTAGTTAATAAGTAATTTTACCCATTATCATTTCCAATTTATCCCTAGTTATGGAGACCCTACATTTTATAACATTATTTTTACATCATCTTAATGATAGATAACATAAAATTGTTACAAAAATATTATCCAAAGGATTAGTGGCGTGAAAAAATTAGAAAGAATAATTAAATTTAAATATCTAAAGATAAAAATTATTTAATTCCGTCTTCTTTGTCATCATAGTGGCCCTTTGGTACTACTTGGTATAAGTAGTCACCTAAGAACGTACATCAGACATAGGGGTCTCCTAAAAGCTTAGTAAGATGATAGATAAGAAAATTAATCAATATAAAATGGGTGGGAATAATAATCATTACCAGAACATAATCATGGGATAAACTCCATAATCATAAGTGGAATCAATAAATAGTTAATGTAATGTTTTAATTCATAAAAATGAAACATCTTGTCTTAGTGATAAATTTCCCCCACAGAGTTTTGAACAAATAAAAAACATATTCGTGCATAAAATATGCGAATAATCATAAAATAATCATAATGAAAAAATATTGAATCACATTCATTAAGATTTAACATTATATTATGAGATACATCACATTATCCAATTCATTGGGGAGGTAAATAATTCCTGATGCACCTGTCTCATCATAACAATTATATAATCATGCATGCCACTTGGAACGTTCATCAATATTGGAAATAAAATAACCAATTAAAAGGTGTAAAACCCCAAGGTATTCTAAAAATAAATAAAAATTCATGATATTTTCTTAAAATATATATTTATATGTACCATTTAAACATAATTTTACTAATATGATTGGAATTTTGAAAAATAGTCTTCTACAATTCTGTTTAGTATGTTATTTTGAGTCTCTTTGAACAAACTTCGTTTTTGGATAGTAACATACCCTTATGAATTGTAATATGAATAGTAATTTTACCCTAATAAATATGAAATTTTATTATTATTTTATTTTATTAAGGCTTCAAGATAATGACATTTTGATTAATTTTTCAATATGATATAAAAGCAGTTATAATTTTTAAATATTTAAATTTTTAATTAAGTATGATTTTATTTAAAAATTAAATTAAAAATATTTATGAAAATATTTTCAAAAAATGAATTTAATTTTTTAATTCTAGACATCAAAAAATTGTTAGGGTAATGTTTGGGGATTTTTCGGAAACAGTTGATTTTTTCAGTGAATAGTAAAAAATCACAATTTTTTGTTTCGATGTGTTAATGACATCATTAATGATGTAATAAAGATTTCATAAATATGGTATAAATGTGTATAGTTAAATAAGATGTGTGGTTTCCAAAGTGGATTATACCATGTCCAAATACCATGGCCAAGCCCACGATTTTGCAAATACCACTAATGAGGTGTCCCTTGGAATTTAATAAAATATTCCCTTACTTTTCCTATAAATACAAACCCATTCATTGATTAAAATCATTCCAAATTCTTACTCAACGAATATATGGCCTCATTAGCTTCGTATTATTCTTCCCAAGGATTCCTAAAGCCCCCAAGGTCCCAAACATGAAATTCTAGGGGTTACTCTACAAGGTAAGAAAATTCTCAATTTCATTCTTTTTCCATTCAAGTTCATTTTTATGTCGTATATCATTCCGGTTTCTATATAATGTTATTATTTTATTCTTATAGATGATCTATTCTATATTATGATTCATTTTAGGATGGCTTACCCTTTTCCCCTCTCTTTTTAATTTTTTCTTAATCCATGTTGCATAGTTGTTGGGCTGCTGAATTTTTGTAAGGGATTTCTCACTTATTATTTTATTTTGAGTTCCTTTCATTTAATATTATTTATTCATAACATCATACCCAAGTGGAATGAAATATATATAATTCATTTATATTATTTATTATCTCATTTTTATGGAAAATTCATCATCATTATTTTTCTCCTCTACCACATGTTGAAGGATTAAAAACATTTTCCATGATGTGTCGAATTACCGACATCGTGGATGATGTGATTTAAATTTTCATTAAAACTATCAAGTATTATCATGAAACAAATTTTATGGTTTAAACAAGTTATAATATATTTATTATGTCTCATCCATGGTTCTGGGATTTTTTTTACCCATGGTTTTAATTTAATAGACAAAATGAGGTTGTTATTATCAAAGAACCACTAAAATGATCTAAAACAATATCATTAATGTTTTAACTTATGAATCGTCCTAATATAGAATATAATATTTATAAATGTTATAAATTATGTAATTTTAAATATTTAAATACCTATACATTCCAATTCATGATTTTCTCTTCCAATCAACAAGAACATCTTTCATGAACCGATCATGAAAATCATTTAAATAACTCAACCATAAACAATGCAAGGAACAAAATACTAACAATTAATGGGTGAAATGAAGTTATTAAATGATCATAAAATATGTTATAAACAAGAAAAATTTTCGGTAAAATATTAATAACACTATTTTAAACATTATACATGTGGGTTAAACAAGTTAAAAGTAAGAGAAACCCATGGTAAGGGAATTCTTAACCCGATTTCCATTCATTATGTTAACCTTGTACATAGTTATTTATGTAGTATTAGAATGGATTGTGTCTGGGTTCTGTTTATATTATGATTTATTATGTGTATTTACTGTGTATATACATATTCCATCCACACTAATAATACTCTCTTCAATTATATGATTTATGTAAGGGATTTTTTCTTTTAAAATCCACTTTTAAAATTCTGTTTTACAAAATTTAAAAGCAATGTTTTTATGGAATTATTCTTGTTGTATGATTATGTTTTGGTTCGTGGGAATTGTTAATGATGAAGGTTTTGGACCTATATTTCCCTCCAATGCATTGGGTATGTGTAAGTTGGAGGTTGGTCGTATGGTTACTCCAAGTGTATCTGCAATGGTTACACAAATTGTAAGATAGCCGTGAGGGATAAAAATTATAAAGTAGCTGAGAGGGTTACAATATTTTGTATGTAAGGCCCCAATATGCCTTTATGGCCATACTTATGTTCTTATGTATTGTGTAAATCTAATGTTTCACAATGTATGTATATATATAGAGGTGATAAGTATGTGTTTTGAAAATGATTTCATACGACTAATGTGTTCGTCCCTTATTTTTTATCCCTTACTGAGTTTTTGTGCTCATAAAAAGTTTTAAATGATTTTCATAGGTTAATGGATGTGTAATAAAAAGAATGAATCCTTGTAAGATGTTTATTAATTATCAAGGAGTCATGTTTTATGTTTTAACTTTTTATAATTTGAAAAAAAATGGAAACTATTTTTATGGTATCCTCTCTGTAACAATGTGTAATGTTATGAATGTATTATGTCCAAATTATCTAAATATATAAATGTGAAATTATACTCAATGTAAAAGGATGTGTTTTCCTAACTAAATTTAAGATTTTCTATTTAATTAATATTGTGTTCTTAAAGTTGGTATCATAGGATGGGTTGCATAACATTAAGGGTTAGGATGATGTTAAAAGAATAATGTAAATGATTTTTACTCTTTGATTAATTTGAAATGTTATATCATTTATAGATTACAATTTTGCTTCATCTAAAATATGTTTGTTCAGAATGGTTTTGCACAGAAGAAACAGGAAAGTTGAACAGGAGATGAACAGGTAGATGAAATCCTTTCGAATTTGCATCTTGAAATGGTGGGGATTAGAACCGAGAAGTTTGTGAAAGGAATGACCCAGCTAACATAGGCACTAAATGGAGGCATTATCCATGTAATAGAACAACCAGAGGTACCACAAAAGAACATGAAAATAGTGGAACATTTTATGAGGAAACACCCTCCTGCATTCAATGGATCTTCTGATCCAATAGCAGCTGAAGTATGGATTAAAGCCCTTGAAAATATATTCAATGTTATGGGATGTTTAGACAATCAAAATGTAAGTCTTTACATTTATCATTTTTAAGGTGAAGAAAACTAGTGGGGTCAATTGTAAGTAATATCCACGATAGAGTGGATATTGATTCCTTTTATTGGGATGAATTTAAAATTCTTTTCCTTGAAAAATATTTTCCTAAGGTGGTGTAGCTTAGGATGGAGAATAAATTCCTTAAATTGAAGAAAAAGGAGGGTGATTCAGTGGCTGTGTATGAAGTGAACATCCCTCGACTGGTGAGGTATGCTCCAAATCGTATTCTGGATATTGATATAAAAATCAACCTATTTTACTTAGGATAGAAACCACGGTATCGAAGGGCGTTGAAATCTTGTAAATTCAATAGTTTTGAGAAACTTTTATAATGTGATGAGAGGGTAGAGCTTGAGTTTGATTATGATCATGTTCATTTTTTCAACAATGAGAATAAGAGGTCTAGGAGGAAAGTGTTGGGTAAGAATCAACCAATTAAATATGATGGTAATAAAATCAAATTTTTAGTTTGTGAAAAGTGTAGTAAGAAAACCCTAGGGAATGTCTTAGAAAAACTGGGTAGTGTTTTAAATGTGGTATGTTTGGATATATGGCCTGAGATTTCAATGAAAATGATAATATGACTAATCCTAATAAGAAAAAATGTAAAGTGTTTTAAATGTGGAAAGATGGGTCATTATGAAAATGCCTACCCAAAGAGAGATCTGAATGATGCAAAGAAGACAGACTATAAGAATAAAGGTGTAGTGGGATCCTTTATAACTATTTTGCATATGTAGGTCCATCTAATGAAGTTTTATAAGGTACTTTGTTTCTTTACTCAGTTTTTTCTAAAGTTTTTTTTATACGGGGTGTACACATTCCATCATCTCTAAGAAATGTTCTTTTAAATTTGAAATATCACCTCAACAAATGATACCAGAACATTTTGTAAAAACACCCGGGGGAAATATTATAGAAAATAAGAATTATAAGATTCGTTCATTTGTGGTATGTGGAAAGACTTTACCTACAAACCTTTTTTTACCCATAGTCGAGTTTGATGTTATTCTGGGAATGGATTGGCTTTCTTTTTATCATGAAAAGATATAATGTAGAGGTAAAGAATTTGTTTTTCAGAAAGAGTTTCGGTTTGTATACAAGAAGGAACCCATACAATTGAACAAATATCTAGAATATGGGAATCTATTGAAATATGGAAATGAAATTTACCATGATCGTATTGTTAAAAACAAAGGAACTGTTCAGATTAATGATGTGCCAGTGGTAAATGAATACCTTGATATTTTTTCATGATGAGTTACACCGTGTCATACCTGATCAAAAAGTCTAACTCACAATTGACTTAGTTACAAATTCTAAGCCAATTGAAAAAAACCCCTTATCATATGGCTCAAATAGAACTTCTTGAATTGAAAAATCCATTGCAGGATTTTCTTGATAAAGGCTTCATTCATCTCAGCACTTCACCATGTGGAGAACCTGTATTGTTTTTTTAAAAATGAATATGGTTCCATGAGGAATTTAATTGATTATAGAGTTTTGAATAACATCACTATTAAAAACAAGTTTTCTTTACCTCATATCGATGACTTGTTTTATCAGCTCTAGGGAGCTCAGCAGTTTTCCAAGATTGACTTGAGATCTGGACACCATCAGCTAATGTTGAAGGAGGTTGACATCCCAAAAACATCCTTTCATTTTGGATATGGGAATTATGAATTTTTTGTTATTCCCTTTGGGTTAACTAATACACCTGATGTATTATTGAATCATATGAATATAGTATTTCATGATTTCATGGATAAGTTTTTGGTTGTATTAATTTATGATATTCAGATATTTTCTAAAAATAAATAGGAGCATGAAAAACATCTAAGGGTTGTTTTACAGACCATTTAATAAAAGAAACTGTATGGAAAATTCAGAAAGTGTGATTTTTGGTTGCAACTGATTTCTTTTCATGGGAACGTTGTAAATAAGGATGGAAGAAGAGTTTATCATTCCAAAACCAAAGTAGTTGATGAATTTCCAAGACCAAAAAATGTTATATAGATTCATTGTTTTATTTTTTTTGTAGGTTATTACCAACAGTTTCTTAAGAAAAATGTATGGTTATCTAGACTGATAACTAAGTTAATATGGAAATGGGTTAAATTTGATTGGACAGAATAATGTGATGTATTTTTTCTGGAATTGAAGAAGAGATTGGTGAATGCTCCAGTTTTGGAATTACCTTCCTAAAATTGTGTGTGTTTCATATATAGTGATTCTTCTTTGAAGGGACTTGGTTGTGTTTTGATGGAGAATGATTAGGTAATTGCTTATCCATCAAGAAAACATAAAACTCATGAGCTACATTATCCAACACATGATTTTGAATTGGTAGTTGTGGTTTTTTCTTTGAAATTTTGGATCCATCATTTAAACGGTGCCAAATGTCAAATATATACTGACCATAAAAGTCTAAAGTACATATTCAATCATATGGAATTAAACATGAGGCAGAGAAGAGGCTAAAACTAATAAAGGATTATGACTGCATGATAAATTACCATCCTGTAAAAGTAAACAAAGTAGAGGATGCCTTAAGTCGAAAACATCATGCATCATTAACCATGATGTGTTTGGTACATGATCCATTGATTAATGATTTGATGAATTTTGGATAAGAAGTTGTTGGAACAGAAAATACATCTATTTTGTTTTAGGTTTCAATGCTGTCATCATTGTCAGACAGAATTTAGCAAGCACAAAATAAATACCGTGAGCTATAGAAAAAGGTAGAATTGGTTAAAATGGGAAAATTTACATAATTTAATCTTGATAAAGTGTGTGTTTTGATATTTGGTAAAAGGTTATATATGACTTGTGATTCCCAGTTGAAGAAATAATTATTGTTTGAAACTTATAGTTCTCCATTTTCAGTTCATCCTGGAAGTACTAAAATGTACAGAGACCTTTCAATGTTTTATTGGTGGGATCAAATGAAAAGAGATATTGTTGGTTTTACCATGAAATGTATGACGGGTCAAGAGGTTAAAGTAGAGCAGCAGTTAATGAAGGGGATGCTTCATCCTTTTCTAGTTCCAGAGTGAAAATAGGAGAATGTATCCATGTACTTTGTGGTGGGACTACCAAAGGCTTCTGGAGGTTACAATGCTATTTGGGTTATTGTTGATTAGATGAAAAAGTATTCACATTTTCTTTCTATTAGAGATACAATGTATTTTGAAAATATTTCTTGAATGTACCTCAAGGTGATTGTCAGGTTACATGGAGTTCATGTTTTTATTGTATCTGATCTGGATCCTAGGTTCACTTATATCTTTTGGAAGGGATTTGAGAAGTCAGGTTGCAAGGAGTTCCTCTTTCCATTGCACCTGCCGCATCACCAAGGCACTCCCCCTCATAGCCTGCTGAGGTATTCCTCCTGTCATGTACCCTGGGTCTGCCATGACACCAAGGCTCTCCACATTGTGGGTCTTCTATGACACCAAGGCACTACCTATAATGACCGATACATTACATACATGGTTATCACTTTAGAATTGAAGAATAATTATTACAACATACAACAAAACCATGATATGACCGTATAGGTATAGTGTCTCTAGAAACTGGGAAACATAAACAAATGGTTCATAAATCATCTACATTGTCTTCTGTTTATTTCATCATATCTAGAGTCCCTTTTGCCATATCCTACTTAATACCCTTCTTCCTGACCTGGGGAAAAGAAAACATACAAAAGGGTGAGCTCAAATTCTCTGTAAGGGTAAGAAGAAGAAATATCAATCATATCATATTCATAAGAACATTATATTTTGAAAATATTAACCTGTAGAAAAGATTATAATATCATAACATGGGATAAATCATAGTATTGAAATATAATCCCATTAATCAAAACTTAAAACATGAAACTTTTTGGAATACACACATAATCATAGAAAATAATTTCTTATTAGTCAAGGCTCTTTGCCAAGACCATCATAGTAGACAAAGTCCATTACTGAACCGAGTTCACCCCTCGTTCCAGTCCTGTATCCCTGATCATGATTAACTTTCCATTCCAGCCATGTCTATCTCATGTGATATAAATATTTACCCAATGCATTGGAGGGAGATATAGGTCCCACCCATCTCATAATGAAACCATTCTTATGTGTGCCACAAAATCATTAATCATACATCATAGCATAACCCATGTAATAAAAATGGGATCCATAAACATCATGCCATCATAACCAAATCCAGAAAAGGACTTCAGAAAAATATTTACATCATAACATAATCAAATCAATGTAATAATATGGATACAAACAAAATCTTGTATAATCTTAGATGGAAAATAATTTTGATAAAACACTTGAACTCCATTCTTGAGGAAAATAACTTTTCTACTTCCAAAACATTTTTCCTTTCTTAACATGTCATACAATTTTAAACTAAAATAAGTTTATTAAAAATGAACTTGAAAACATGTAAAGGAAGCTTCATGGAAATAATGTTCTATGAAATCATAAAAATCCTTTCATCCCATATAAGTTATAAAAACATTCTTCTCGTACTTTGGTCGAAGTAGTCAAATAGTATCTCGTACTTAAAACGACAAAAGATTCCTTTCATATATTTTAATAAAATTCAACAATTGGTAAAATTGTATTTAATCAATTTTAGGAGGATAGACATAATATTACATATTGATGAAACATGTATGTGGATGATAAATATGTCCCTAGTAAATTCTGAAGTATAAACAATCTCAAATAAAAATGAGATTGTGAGATATTCCTTTACCTTAGGTCTGATTTGCTTCATACGTTTCTGAACCTCCTTTATAATGATTTAAATAATGTAATTGACATATTACAGAATCATATTCATTGTTATGATATCATATATGGTCATATTCTTATCTTCTTTATTAGTAATATTTCATTGCTACTTATTATTCGAGTGTTCATTGCTTTATGTTCTTTTGCATGTTTTGTCGAATAAATTCTTATTCTTCCTTTTAGGACATAGATACCTCATTTTCTAAATGGTATTAGTGTAATATATAAAATATTTATTCATTCAATTCATTGATATAATCCGTATTCAATGAATATCATGTAGAACGAGTCGCATCATATCGTGGAGACGATAGGGCGTACGTACGCATGAGCGATGATATCCTTCCCATGATCATGGAATTGTATTTAAGTGTATGTATACTATTAAAGAATAAATATCACTTTAAAATAATCATATATAGTTATTATTTACACCATTATACCCATCCAAGTAATGTGGTGGTGGAAAACAGATTACACCACGACATTAAGACGGTATTCTGTACGTACGCATGCGCGGTGATTTTGTTTTCCATAGGATGGTTAGAAGGTGAAATATGGTTGTTTCTTATTTATAATAACATATAATTATATGAGTTATACTGATGTTATTACTTTATAAGTAAAAAACTAAATAATAGTAAGTAGATGTAGAAATAAATTTGAAAGAATGGGTAACGGATATTACCTCTTCTTCGACACGCCTCTTTGAAACAACCTCTTAGGGCACCAAAATTGGTCATTTACGAAGAAAAGGACCTCTAGTATGTTTCTAGGGAAGTTGTAAAGGGAAATGGGGAGGGGTTGGCTGAGTTTGAAGGCTCAAAATGGTGTGAGGAGGAGAGAGAGGAGGTGCCTTTTTATAAGGGAGGAGAGGGGCACCTTAGGTAAAACGTAAAATATTATTTTATAATAAAGTAATATTCAATGTATAATAGCTCCAAATTGATTTATTTCAAAGCTAAAGTGGGGATTTTCCTAAATCCTCTCATCCAATAGGTTTTAGACATGTTTAGGTTACTATTTTAACCTTATAAATGAGATTTAACTCTAAGTTAAATATTTTAACTTTTACCTTGTCTTCTTGTTTTTTTACACTATATGGTTAATAAACTTACTATAAAAAGCCAAAATAACCCCAAGGGGTTAATTATTAATATATATAACCTTATATAATTCATTTTCCTAATCCTTAGATTTTTAGGAAAAGAATAAAAATTAATAATATAACATTTGTTTTAAAAACTATTTTATGCCAATTTTGACACTATTTGGTAATTGATTTTTTGTAAAAATCATAAAAGAATGATAAGTTAAAACATAGTTAATTAGATAAATAATAACATCTCATATTAAGAAATAAAATTATTTTACTTCATAAAAAGTCTCAAATTATATTTATTTTGGTATTTATAATATCAATTATGTTAATATTTCATATTTAAAGTAATTACTACATCATCATTGTGTCAAAAATTAATTAAACTATTTAATCTCTAAAAATTATAAATAAAATACCATTATGCAGGAAATATTTTTAGCTTTATAATTAATATTTATAGTCGAATTTATCTTATGTATAACCCAAAATTAAAAATCTTTTTAGTTATTAAACTTTGATTTTAACTATTTTAACACTTCTTTAAATAAAATAATAATAAATGTCATAATCTAATCCATGTGGAGCTAAAGGTTAATATTTTATTTCTAAGGTTGTTTTTGGTTGAATTAAACTTATCCAATAGAATTAGGACATGTGTTAGGGTAATAATTATGTTATTTTTACACTTAATTACCCTATTTAGTTTTAACCATGGTAAATAAAAGCAAAAGGTTACTATTCACAAAAAATTATTTTTATCTAATTGAACCAAATTTTTCTCCTTGATATAAACCGTGTCTCGTGTATTTTCAAAATTCCACTCACAGAAGCGGTAAAATTACATTTTATGTACATTTGAAAATTCTCCTAGGAGGTGAGTAAAAGACAGTGAAAAGTTCAGTAAAATTTTTTATATATCAAAAATTATTATAAAATGACTCCATTTAATTAAATTTTACTTATATAGGTATTATGTATCAATTTTTCCCTAAAATAAATGAAAATAAAATAAATAATTATTTAAATAAAAAGTCGGTTTTTAAATTTAACCCAGTGTTTTTACTATTCATAAAAAATTGTATGTTTTCAGAAAAATTCCAAAATTTCACCATAGGATAATTTCGATATTCCTAATCCAAAAATGAAGTCCATTTTTAAAGATAAAATTTATAAAATTTCAAAAGGTGGGTATTACTATTCATAACGGCTAGTTTATATAATATTTTAATAACATATCGTTGTTTAGTGAAACATGATATTGCGTACAACACACGCAATCAAGGAAGGTTGCTCTTGCGTATAACGCAATCCAAGCTAGTGTTGTGTGTAGTGAAAGATTCCTTTGAGGTTGCGTATACCATAAGACATAAAAAAATATACCTATCATAAAATATTAGGCTGTTATATTCTACCCCCGTTGAAATGAATTTCGCCCTCGAAATTCATCACTTCATAACAAACAGATGAGGATACCTCTCCCTAATCATATCCTCAAACTCTCATGTAGATTCTTCTAATTGGTGGTTCCTCCATAAAACTTTCACCAAGAGAGTGGTCTAGTTTGGTAGAACTTTTTCACTATGATCGATAATCTCTATTAGTTGTTCTTCATAAGAAAGATCTTGCTCCAGCGGTACAACTTATGAGCTTAGTAATGTGAAGGATCAGTTATGTAATTTCTTAGGAGAGATACATGGAACACATCATGAACTTGAGAGAGATTCGGTGGAAGCGCAAATTGGTAAGCTACCATCCCAACATGATCTAGTATTTCGAAAGGACCGATATACCTAGGGCTCAGCTTTCCCTTCTTTCCAAATCTCATTACTCTTTTCCTAGGAGATATTCGTAATAACACTTTATCACCCACTTAAAACTCTAGGTCTTTTCTTCGTTTGTCAGCATTACTTTTTTGTCGAATCTGAGCTACTCTTATGTGTTGTGGAATAGATCTGACCTTTTTTTCCTTCTCATCAACAGGATTATGTCCTAATAGCTTTCTTTCCCCAACTTCATCGCAGCAAGTTGGAGTACTTCATTTCATTCCATAGAAATCTTCGTAAGGATCCATCTGAATACTGGAGTGAAATATATTAATAAAAGAAAATTCCACCAAAGGTAGGTGTTGATCCCAACCACCTTTGAAATCAATAGAGCAAGCTCTTAACATATATTCCGGAGTTTTAATTGTTCTCTCAGACTAACCTTCTGTCTGAGGATGATAAGAAGTGCGGAAACTCAACTTTGTATCTATAGTATGCTGAAGACTTCACTATAACCTGGAGGTAAACCTCAGATCCTAATCAGATATAATGTAAAGTGGTACTCCAAGAAATCTTACCACTTCTTTCACATATATCCTGGGATGCTGATATAGAGGGAATCTTCTCTAATAGAAATGAAGTGCGCCGACATCTTAAGACGATCAACTATAACCCAGATAGCATTATTTCCTTTGGATGTTTTAGGAATTCCAGTGACAAAGTCCATAGTGATGTTTTCCCATTTCCATTTTGGTATGGGTAATGGTTGTAACAACCTCTTAGACTTTTGTCTCTCAGCTTTCACTTGCTAAAAAACCAAGCATCAAGAGACATATTCAGCAACATATCTTTTCATGCCATCCCACCAGAAGTACTCTTTCAGGTCCCTATAAATCTTTATGCTTCCAAGATGAATATAGAATGAATAACTATGAGCCTCATCCAGCAGCTCCTTCTTTAATTCTGGGATGGGAGGAACACAAACCTGATTTCTGAACCTTATTATCCCATCACAATCAAGGTTGAATTCATGTATATTTCACACCTTCTTTTGTAAATCTACATCTTTTTTTCCTCTTTAATATTCACATGTATAGATGGTTTAACATCCATTTGAGAAAGATAATATTTTGCCCCTTCCATTATAATCCCAAGATACATCCTTTGTAAATCCATAAATATTGGATCTTTTGTGATCCTCATCATGGATAAGCTAGCATGGTCTTGTCGACTTAATGCATCTTCCACCTTATTTTCTTTCCTAGGGTGATAATGAATTGAGCTTTCGTAATCCTTAATCAGCCCCAACAACTTCATTGGCACATAATTAGCTCCTTTTGTGTGAAAATATACATTAAACTTTTATGATCATTATAAATATCAAACTTTTCATCATAAAGATAATGAATCCAAATTTTTAATGCAAAGATTACAGCGGATAACTCTATATCATGAGTTGGGTAATTTTTCTCATGGATTTTCAACTGTCGTGAGGCATAAGCTATCACCATATCATTTTTCATGATAACACACCCTAGTCCATTCTTGGATGCATCACGGTAGATCAAAAACCTTTTTCCACTACATGACAGTGTGAGAACATGTGCACTAGATAACCTTCATTTTAACTCTTTGAAATTATTTTTACACTCCATTGTCCACACGAACCTAACTCCTTTTCAAGTCAACCTGTTGAGTGGACTAGATAACCTTGAAAAATCTTTTAAAAAACGTCGATAATATCCAGCCGGATGAAGAAAACTTCGGATCTCAGTTACTATTGTCTGTCTCGACCATATTTCAATAACCTCTGTTTTTGTTAGATCCATAGATATCCCCTCTTTTGAGATTATGTGACCCAAAAATGAAACTTAGTGAATCCAAAATTCACACATGGTAAATTTGGAATAATGATTTTAATTTCTTAGGGTCTTCAAAAAATTATCAAGTGATCTTCATGTTCTTCCTTTCCCTTTGAATAGACAAGAATATCATCTATAAAGACTACCACAAACTGATCAAGATAGTCTATAAAGACTCTATTCATCAGATCCATGAAGATAGCAGGGGAATTAGAAAGACCAAATGGCATCACTATAAATTCATAGTGTCCATACCTTGTACAAAAATCCATCTTTGTTATATCCTCATTTTTGATCCTTAATTGATAATAACCTAAATGAAGATAAATCTTGAAAAGTATTGAGCTTCGTGTAGTTGTTCAAATAAGACATCAATGCGTGAGAGAGGATATTTTTTCTTGAATGTGATCTTGTTAAGTTCAGGATAATCAATTCAGAGTCTGATTGATCCATCTTTCTTCTTAACAAACAGAATTGGTTCTCCCCAAGGTGATGCACTAGAGAGTATGAATCCTTTATCAGGATTCTCTTGGATTTGCTTCTTCAATTCATGCAACTCAATTGGGGCCATTCTATATGGGGTATTTTAAATAGGCATAGCACTAGGTATGAGTTCTATTGAAAACTCATCTTCACAATTTGGTGGAAGACATGTCAATTCCTCCATAAAGACATTGTCAAACTCCCGTACAATGGGAATATTCATAATCGTGAGTTTCTCACCAACCGTTTGAAATAAATAACCTTCATTTATTGGAATCAAGACCCATAAGATGGATGAAATTTCCACTGGATGTTTATATTCATCCTTGCATTGTTAGATGATAGTAGATTGATCGGTAATATTAAATGTGATTTCCCTTCTTTGGAAAATCATATGAGCTCCATATAAATAAATCCAATCCAAGCCAACAATCACATCAAATTCCACTATTGGAAGGATCACAAGAATTGTAGGAAGCACTTTCCCACAAACTTCAATTGGAGAAGAATTGTAAACATTTGATGCGACTGTTGTGCAATTAGGGGTTGCCAAAACTAACTCAATATCTAATTGGTTAGGTAATATGATTATACCCTTAGAAAATTCATCAGAATTAAAAGAGTGGGTGGATCCAAAATCAAATAAAACATTTTCTAATTTAGAGTGGATGGTAAGTGTACCTTTCACCACATCGTTATCATACTCCACATCACCGATAGAAATTGCATGTGACTTTCCTTTGTCTTTGTCCTTATCAGTTTGTTGACGTCGATCATCATCAACAACCCTTTGATTAGGGAATTGATTGGTATAATGCCCCATTTCCTTGCACTTGAAACATTGAAGTGTAGGAGGTTCATTCTGTGTATCATTTTCATTGTTCGCATCATTAGACATCTTCTTCCCATTATTTCGACATTCAATTTCCCGATGACCTTCTTTTCCACACATAAAACATTTACTTGTCCCTTTAAGAAAATTACCCCCATGTTTCTTTCCACAATTTGAGAATAAGGGAAAACTCATCTTCTTTTCAGTGTGGTCTTTATATTTTCCCTTGAATTCAATTTTCCTCTTCTTATCAAACCCATATTTCTGATGGCTTACTCTAATCTCCATCTCAACCTTGAGAGCACATCGAACAATTTCCTTGTAGCTATTAAAGTCCCTTATGGATAACGCCCTTCGATGACCTGGTTTTAAGAAACTAAAGAATCGATCGATCTTACTATTAGGTTGGGTAATAATTCCAGAAACGTACCTTGCAAGTATTGAAAAATTTGCTTCGTAGGTACCAACGGATTCATCATCCTTTTCCTTCAGTTCAAGAAACTCATTCTCGATCTTTGTTCGAAGAATACAAGAGAAATACTTCTTGAAAAATAAGTTCTTTAACTCATCCCATTCCATGGACTCAATTTCAACCCTTTTCCTCGTATTCTTAATCAGATACCAGCATTGATCAGCCTCACCTTTCAAACGATATACTACTAAGATGGATTTATCATGTTCAAAATATTGAAGGATTGAAAACATCTTTTCAGTGGTACTAATCCATTTTTCATCCACTAATGGATCAGAAGACCCGCTGAATGAAGGTGGACGCTACCTCATGAAGGATTAAGTAGAATGTTGCTCCTTACATTGCTCGTTTGGAATTCATACATGATTCATAGCTTGAGAAAGTTGTGTGAGCATGGATACATGATTTTTCATTCCAGCTCCCATAATGTTTGGTTTCTCAGGGGGACAATCATTTCATTGCCCGTCGCATTCAGCAATAACATGGTTCCTTCGACTTCCATCCAGTGACTAAAACCAATAAGCATAGTGTGAGAAACACTAATAATAATAGGAAAACTACATAATCAAGAATAATATTTCACACTTTCGGTATTATCATAGGTTTTTCGTGCCATTTCTAAAACACTAATATTGTGTTCTATGTTTAACCCTACCCTTAGAGTTCTTACTAAGGCTTTCACATCCAAGTTTCCAAATGATGACTATAACTTTCCTCTAATACCAACTATAACGACCCATACATTATATACATGGTTATTACTTTAGAATTGAAGTATTCTTATTACAACATACAACAAAAAAGTGATAGGAATGTATAGGTATAGTGTCTTTAGAAACTAGGAAACATAAACAACTGGTTCGTAAATCATCTACATTGTCTCCCATTTATTTCATCATATCTAGAGTCCCTTTTGTCATATCCTACTTAATACGCTTCTTCCTAACCAGGGGAAAATAAAACATACAAATGGTTGAGCTCAAATGCTCAGTAAGGGTAAATAGAAGCAATATCAATCATATCATATTCATAAAAACATAATATTTTGAAAATCATAACATGGAAAAAGATCCTAATATCATAACATGGGATAAATCATAGTAGTGAAATGTAATCCCAATAATCATAACATAAAACAATAAACTTTGTGGCATACACACATAATCCTAGAAAATCATTTCATATTAGTCAGGGGTCCTTTCCAAGACCATGATAGTGGACAAAGTCCATTACTGAACTGATTTCACTCCTCGTTCTAGTCCTGTATCACTGAACAAGATTAACTTGCCATTCCAGCCATGTCTATCTCATGAGATATAATTCTTTACCCAATTAATTGGATGGATATATAGGTCCCACCCATCTCATACTGAAACCATTCTTATGTCTTCCACAAAATCATTAATCATACATCATAGCATAACCAATGTAATAAATTTGGGATTCATAAACATCATGCCATCATAACATAATCTATAAATGGAATTCATAAAAATAATTCCTTCATAATATAATCAAATCATTGTAATAATAGGGATAGAAATATAACCCTCTATTATATTAGATGGAAAATAATTTTGATAAAACACTTGAACTCCATTCTTGAGAAAAATATCCTTTCTACTTCAAAAATATTTTCCCTTTCTTAACATGTCATAAAATTTTAAAATAAAATAATTTTATTATAAATGAACTTGAAAACATGTAAAGGAAGCTTCATGGAAATAATGTTCTATGAAATCATAAAAATCCATTCATGCCGTATAAGTTAAAAACATTTTTCTCATACATTGGCCAAAGTAGTCAAAAAGTATCTCGTACTGAAAACGACAAAAGATTCCGTTAATATCTTTTATTAAAATTAACCAATAGGTAAAATTGGAATTAAAACATTGTATGAGGATAGACATAATGTTACATATTGATGAAACATGTATGTGGATGATAAATATGCCCCAGTAAATTCTGAAATATAAAAAATATCGGATGAAAATGAGATTGTGAGATATTCCTTTACCTTAGGTCCGATTTGATTCATACGTATCCGAACCTCTTGTATAATGATTTAAATAATGTCACTGATTTATTAAATTATCATATTCATTGTTATTATATTATATATGGTCATATTGTTATCTTCTTATTAGTAATATTTCATTGATACTTTTTATTTAGGTGTTCATTTCTTTATGTTCTTATGCATGTTTTGACGAATACATTCTTATTATTATTTTTAGGTTATAGATATCCCATTTAAAGAATGGTATTAGTGTAATATATATCATATTTATTCATTAAATGCATTTATATAATCATTATTTTATGAATATCATGTAGAACGAGTCGCATCACATCTTGGAGACGGTAGACCGTACGTACGAAGGAGCGATGTTATTGTTCCCATGATCATGGAATTGTATTGAAGTGTATGTATAATATTTAAAAATAAATATAACTTTAAAATAATCATATATAGTTATTCTTTACTCTATTATACCCATCCGAGAAATGTGGTGGTGGAAAACAGATTACACCACGGCGTGGAGACGGTATTCCGTACGTATGCACACACGGTGATTTTGTTTTCCGTAGGATGGTTAGAAGGTGAAATATTGTTGTTTAATATTTACAATAACATATCATTATATTAGTGATACTTATTTTATTACTTAATAATGTAATAATTAAAGAAGATGAAGTAGAAAAAGAAATAAATTTGAATGAATCGGAAATGGATATTACCTCCTTTTCGACACGCCTCTTTGAAAACACCTCTTAGGGCACTAAATTTGGTCTTTTAAGAGGACCGAGACCTCTAGTATGTTTCTAGGGATGTTGGGAAGGGAACTGGGGAGGGTTTGGCTGAGCGTGAAGGCTCAAAATGGTGTGAGGAGGAGAGGGAGGAGGTTCCCTTTTATAAGGGAGGAGAGCGGCACCTTAGGAAAAACTAAAAATATTATTCTATAATAAAGTAATATTCGGTTTATAATAGCTCCAAATTGATTTCTTTTTAAGATAAAATTGGGATGGGTCTAAATCCTATCAACTAATAGGTTTGAGACAAGTTTAGGTTAATATTTTAACCTTATCATTTAGATTTAACTCTAAGTTAAATATTTTAACTTTTACCACGTCTTCTTGTTTTCTTACACTATATGGATAATAATATTATTATAATAATCCAAAAGAACCCAAAGTCATTAATTATTAATATATATAACCTTATCTAAGTCATTTTTCCAAATCTTATATTTTTAGGAATATAATGACAGTTAATAATATAATATTTATTTTAAAAACTATTTTATGTCAATTTTGACACTATTTGGTAATTGATTTTTTGTAAAAATCATAACACCATGATTAGTTCGAAGATAATTAATTATATCAATAATAACATGTCATAATAACAAATAAAATTAGTTTAATTCATAAAAAGACTCAAATTACATTTATTTGGGTATTTAAAATATCAATTATTTTAATATTTCATAAATAAGGTAATTACTACATCATTATTGTGTCAAAAATAAATTAAATTATTTAATGTCTAAAAATTATAAATAAAATTCTATTATGCAGGAAATATTTTTATCTTTATAATTAATATTTATAGTCGAATTTATCTTATTAATAACCTGAAATTAAAAATGTTTTTAATTATTAAACTTTGATTTTAACTATGTTAACACTTCTTTAAATAAAATAATAATAAATGTCATAATCTAATACAAGTGGACCTAAAGGTTAATATATTATTCCTATGGTTGTTTTTGGTCTAATTACAGTTATCCAATATAATTAGAACACGTGTTAGGGTAATAATAATATCATTTTACCCTTAATAACCCTATTTACTTTTAATCGTGGTAAATAAAAATAAAAGGTTACTAGTCACCAAAAATTATTTTTATCTTATTTAACCACATTTTACTCCTTTATATAAACCATGTCTCTAGGATTTTTTAAATTCCACTCATAGAAGTGGTAAAATTAAGTTCTATGTACATTTGTAAGTTCTCCCAGGAGGTGGGTAAAAGATGGTGAAAAGTTCAATAAAATTTTTATATATCTAAAATTAGTATAAAATGCCTCCAATTAATTACATTGAACTTATATAGGTATTAGGAATAAATTATGACATAAAAAAATTTAAATAAAACATATAATTATTTAAATAAAAAGTCAGTTTTTAAATAGTAACCCAGTGTTTTCACTATTCATCAAAAATTGAAAGTTTTCAGAAAAATACCAAAATTTTACCCTCGGCTAATTTCAATATTCTGAATCCAAAAATGAAGTCCATTTTGGAATATAAAATTTATAAAATTTCAAAATGTGGGTATTACTATTCATAACGTCTTGTTTATATAATATTTTAATAACACTTCTTTGTTTAGTGAAAGTTTGTATTGCATGCAACACATGCTATCGAGGAAGGTTGATCTTGCATATAACGCAAGCCAGGCTGGTGTTGTGTGTAGTGAAAGATTCCTTTTATTTTGCGTATAAAAAAAGAGATAAAAAATATATACTTCTCATAAAATATTAGGGTGTTACACTCCCACCTAGGCTAGTCGAGTCACTCCGAGTCGAAACGGTCAGCAGTTGTCAGTTTTTAGCCAGCCACTAGGTCTCCTCACTATGCTCGCTTGTCTCTAAAAGGATCTGCTCCATAATCTACTGGTCGATACTCTAAATTTCACGAATTCTTACAAATAAGTATCTCAATGGTCCACCACGTCATAGTGGTCTCAACGCAACAGAAGGTGCGTCAATTAGATACCCAGTCTCTGAGTTTTTAGCCTTTTAGTCCCGGGGGCCCGGTTGGATTCTTGCTCAATCCATCCTAACTGTTTTCCATCTTAATCCAAAACTCAAGTGGAATATACTCAAAGGGACCGTCACACTCTGAGATTTCAAGTGTCGTTGAAGGTTTGTCAAACATACGTCCAGTGCCAATGTTGTGGCCAAAAGAAAGTAAATGGGCCAGAGTGGGCCCAGGTCTAGTCCGGCCTGGTCGAACCGACCCAGCCCAACCCAGCCTGGGCCGACCCGCTGGTTCTGGCTGGGTCTGCAGTGTGGTCTGGCATTTAGGGTATCGTGAGGTCATGGATCGACCGTGAGGGAGTCAAACCGGGCGTGGGGGCGCATACCGGCCGCGAGGGCGCGAAGCGGCCACGAGGGCGGTGGACCAGCGGCAGTTCAGCGGCGAACCAGCCACGTGGTCTCGGACCAGCCGTGATGGCGCGGACCGACCGCGGGTCAACGGACTGGCCACGGGGTGACGGTCTGGCCGTGGGTTGGTGATCCAGTTGTGGGGCGGCAGTCCGACCGTGGGCGGGGGGCTCGGACGGCTGCGGGGTGGCGCCCTGGCCACAGGGTGACGCCCTGGCCGAGGGGGTGCGCCTCGTCTGTGGGGCGGTGTCCCGGCTGTGGGCGGTGGTGGTGGCTACGATCAACACGGAGGCCGCGGGGAGGTGACGATGGCTATGGGGCGGCACCGTCAACTTCTCCGCGGCCGGAGGTGTTGTCGGCCTCCATTCTCATGCCTCCTCAGGGGTTTCCATCTTCCTCCATTGCGAAGAACACCACAAAATTTGCGGAAGGGTCAGGCCATATTTTATTTGGCTGCACCCTCTGCGTTAGAGTGGTAGAATTTGGATCAATAAAAAATAATAACAATGAACTTAAAATTTTAAAACCTCCACAACGATTCTTTCCCAAACCTCAAAAGAAATCAAGGAAAGTACAATCATGAAAATAAACCCCCTACCGCATTCTCTTGTTGACGTTGGTGCAATGAGGTAGTACGATCATCGATTCTCTATACATGAGGACGTCCCACATCAGAAGAAGTCTTGGGGAAGAAGATCAAAGGAGGTCAGATCTCTTCATTGGCTGAACATTCTTCGTTGGAGAGATTTCTCCCAAGTTCCTCCCCTCCCCAATTCCACCAAATATTCCAAGGATAATAGACTATGTGCTCTATTTAGTTCATTTACACAAAATAAAATTAGCCTAATATGTTAACTAAGATGGCATAATAAAGGTAGGTGTGTTGGCACAATTAATGTGGATGAAGTCAAGAGGATCCTCCACATTAATGGGGGGGGGGGTGAGAGGTTTTTCTCCATAAAGAGGGGAGTTCAATAGGTTTAGGCCTCGAGTGGTCCCCACAACCATAACCTCTCAAGGGAGGTTAGGATTGGATTGTCCCCACAACAATAACGTCTCATGAGAGTTTATGATCTGGAGGTCCCCACTTCTCAACTTCCACATTGAGGTTTAGCTTCGGTGGAACCCATATCCCAACACCCACATGGGTGATGAAAATAAAAATAAAATGTCACACACTTTTCTTTTTATTTTATTATTACACAAAAATCCCAAAAACTGTCTTTCACCATTGACCAACTACCATCGAGGTGAAAGTCTCCTTAAGCAAATATTGGCACTGTGAGTTCAACGGTGCCCTCAGATTTCAATTCTGAGCACCAGTTCAAAAGATATAAAAAATTGCTCACATTTTTACTGTATGTACCTGAAATAAAGTTCATAAATTCTTTCCAGGAACTCCAGGCCTCGGAATCACGGACCATCAATTTTGGCAGACTCGTAAAATTCCCATATATTTAAAAAAATTACAAGGAAATCATGGGTCTTTACAATGATCTTCACCATCTACTTCTCATAAGAGATATCATTTTCTAAAAATACTACATCTGGATTTAGTATATGTGAGGAATCTAGCATGTACAACCATAAGAGGGAAAAATGGAATACATCATATACATAAGACATGGTTGGTGGAAGTGCAACTCTATAGGCGAAAAATCGAATATGATCAAGAATATCAAAGTTGCCAATAGACATAGTATATAACATTCCCTTCTTCACATTTCTCGTGAACCACTTCCAGGGAGATATATGAGGGAACCCAATATCTCCAACCTCAAACACTAGGCCTCATTATTAGTTGCCTACATAGCTCATCTATTGATATAAGGGCATCCTTGATATTATAGTGAACATTTCTCAACTTTTCCACTATTTTTCAACCATTCTAAGTCCTAGAAGATTACATTCACCAATTTCATCCCATCATTACAATATTATAAATATTATTCCATAAAGGGGTTCATATGGAGCCATTCAGATACTCAAGTAAAAATTTATAATTTAATATAAATTGAACAGATGAAGATATTAGTGCTATCTTCCGTTTAAGCCCATAGAATATGATCATTACATGTCTTTGAATGTTTTAAATTTACATTCATATTGGCAAGAAGATAGAGGATGATAAGTCGTATTGATGTTCAGTTTAGTGTTTATATCATGTTAGATACTTCCAACAATCATATAGGTGAATATCAAATTCTAATCAGATATAAACTATATTGTTAGTCTATATAGCGCTCCTACATCCCTAATTTATTTCCATGTAATTTTACCCTGTGGGAAGTCCTCTTGAATTGCAATAATGTGAGATATCTTTGTAAGATGATCCACAAAACCCCATATATCATTGTTTCAACTAGATGTCTTTGGATGCTCAGTGACAAGTCCATGGTGATGTTTTCCTATTTCCATATTGGTATGGATGTTGTTCACATCATCCCCTTTTATTTTTTCCTTTCATCATTCACTTGATGAAATACCTGTCACTTTGATGTATATTTAGTGATATACTTCTTTATATTGTCCCACCAATAGTTATCTCATAGATATTGATACATAATTATTTTCCATGGGTGAATAAATAAGGTTTGGATATTTTTATAAACCATAAGATATTTATTTATCTATATATTTTATGGTGGACATTTTTGTGATGAAAATCATGCTACTCATTTCTCAAACATTATGAACTCTAAGGATTTCACCCTTCAGACAAGTTCCACCTTCTTTTGAATTTCCACATCATTAATTTGAGAATACTATATTTTATCTACGAGGGATTGTTTATAAACCATTTTATAAATGATTTACTATGTTCCTTCCATAATTATTCTCATGTACATTATTTTTAAATCTAATAAGATTTTATCATTCTCAATTATAACCATTTATTATATTGGAGGATCCTTTATACATAAAGCATCTACTACATTATTTTCCATAATAGAATAGTAGTTTATTGAGGGGTTATAATACTTGATGATCCCTAACCATATTCATTGGCTCTGATTAATATTATTTTCTGTGTATATATATATTATTATCATATGATCAATATATATCTCACACTTCTCCCCATAGAGATAATGAATACATATTTTCAATGTGAAGATCATAGTCGCTAACTCCCGATCATGTGAAGGATATTGTTTCTCATTTTTTTCAATGGAATTTTGGAAAAAGCTATCACATTAATTTTTTCATCATTACACAACCTAATCCCAGCTTTTAATAATCATTGTATACCACAATGAGTTCCCCACTTGTTGTATGTGTGATTACTGGCATGGTTATACACCTATTTGTTTACTATTTGAAGTAGTATTCACATTCACTAGTAAATAAAACATTTCCACCTTATAATTCATCTTGTTTAGTGGGTTTTACGATTGTGATATGTTCTTAAAAATCATTGGTAATACCCAAATATCCCAAGGAAACTAAGAATAACCCATAACAACTTTGTAAAAGGACACTCTTTAATTGAAACTGTCTTAGAAAAGTCAAAATGTATTTCATTATTGGTGATAAAATTACAAACTAATGATAATTACTCTATATGGAACTTAAATTTACTATAAATTTCATAACTTTTGTCCCTTCACTAATTTTTTAAAATAGAATTTAAATTCTCCTAATATTTCCCCTTTCCCTTAGAGTATAATAGAATATCATATATAAAGTCTACTTGAAACATGATGAGGTAATATCTAAATGATCTATTCATTATGTCTATTCATATTTCTGGAGCATTAGTGAATCTGAATGGAAGCACTATGAACCCATAGTGTCCATGACTCTTTTTAAAGGAACCCTTATTAATATATTCCTTCCTCACATTTATTTGGTGATATCCCAAATGAAGGTCAGCGTGAGGAAAATACATGGACCCATGAAGTTTATTGAAGAAGTCATCTATCAGTGGAAGGGGAGATTTTTTATTAATCGTGATTTTATTAACATATTGATAATAAATGAAGAGGATCAATGATCATTCCTTCTTATTGAAATACATGACAAGTGCAACCCATAGTGAAGAACTCGATCATATAAAACCATTTTCTAGATTCACCTGTAACTTCTTCCTAGGTTTCTCCAACACAATGGTGACTATTATATAATGTTACTTCAATATTGTAAGAGATGTTAAAAAATAAATTGATAAAAAAACCACTTGGTTAATAAAATGTCCAGTAATTCTTCAGGTTACACATCAATTTAGTCCCATGTAATGTGAATGTCTTTGATCCTGATTATCTCATTTGTCTCAAAAATTTAAACTAGATATGATTTCATATAAATATATAATATCCACACTTGATATGATGATTCTAAAGTATATTCATCATCCTCATTACACCTGTATTTAATTTGGGGATTCTTCAGGATGTTATAGGTGATATACCATTATCAAAATTTGATGTTGGATTTGTTTAAAGGTTTAAAATACATGCCCCAAATAACATAAAATCTTCCAAAGGAAGTAAGACCAACTTTTCAAGTAGGTTGAATCCTAAAATAATTGACTAGGTAGAAGTTATATACATTCTATTAATTTTTTTTCCCATTTTATGTTCTAAAAAATAACTCAACTTTAAAATTTTGAGGTATTGTTTATATTGTTATAATAAACTTGAAAGATATGAAATAATTCATATAAAAGAAATCAAATAGTATATTGCCGATTATTGAATTCATAAATAGTAAACCTATCGTGACATGAATTTTGGGTTACACCTTAGTAGTAGTGATGGAATAAGCTTTCCCTTTCTCTTTTGTCTTTGGTGGCTATTGATAATGATTAACCTCAAGGACACAAGGGGCAGTGCAATAACATACTTAGTTTGCCAACTCCCTATAGTTAATGAATTCTACTATTTTTGGTGGTCTCCATTCCTCTATAACAACTTATAGATTCCTATGGTCACATTGATATTCATGGTCTTGGAGTCCTTCTCTCCCACACTTGAAGCATTTTTGGGTCCCTTTCAGGCATTTCCAATGATGTTTCTTCCCTTATTTTTGACATGTGAGGGGTTGAGTTTTCTTTCCACATATATCATTCAATCCTATAGCTTTATATCCATTTTTATTTTCATATATCAATAGACATGGTAACATTCTCCAATATCTGTATACACTTTGACATAACATAAATCATCTTCTTCATAACTCACATTGTTTTTATTCGGTAGATATTTTTTAAGGTGTGATCTTAAACCACAGAAGAATCTAAGTATTTCTATAACATTGTTGATATAAAAAACTAAGGTGTACCTTAAAATCCTTGTGAAATTTTATTCAGAATCCATGCAAGATTAAGCATCCTTTTTATTCATATCAAATAATTAATTCTCTATATTTTTACATTGAGTTTGAGGGAAATACTTATTTAGAGATATTTTGCTATAGTATTCCCACCCCATCCCTTCAATTTTAATCATTTAACTCCGTGTTCTTAATAAATTACCACCTTTTTTATATTCCCATTACTAGACAATAAATGGATAGATTCACCTTCTATATCTTAGAATAGAGATGAACAAAAAATATCTTCTCTATTTAGCTGGCTCACTATTCCTCGACTAGTGGGTGGAAGGATTGACTAAAACTCATTGTTCATTTCCACATGAAATAATTTATATCCATTTTATCCCTCTATGGGTATATAATACATTCCATAATATTCATGTTATATTTCATAACCTAAGACAACTGGGCAGGAATTTTCATTTAATTTCTAACTCCACCTCCCAATGAGTTGGGGATTTCACTCAGGCAATCAATGCACTGTCCATCAAATGGGTTTCTGGATTTTTGTATCATGGTTCCCAATATTTTATAAAATAAAAAAGGTTTGAATAGAATGTATTTCAATAAGAAATAAATAGTTAATTTAGTAATTTGTGCAATTAACACTAAAGGCTTATCAGGTGGGAATCATATGTTTATAATTTTCCTAAAACAAATCGTATTTTGTTCATTCATATAATTATTATCATACTAAAGATTTTTTATAATTATATATAATAATAATTCCCAAATTAACTAATCTATGATCTGATATAATATATATAAACCCTACTTTTTCTTACATTACTATTAGATAATTTAAAGATAAATAACATAATTTTTTTTAAAAATCTAGGATCCAAAGGATTAGTGTCTTGGGATAATTATGAAAAAAATATACTAATGACATAAAAATTATTTAATTCTTTTCTCTATATATTCGTAGTGGACCTCATGTACACCTTAGTATACGTAGTCACCTGAAGATATACATTAATTCAAAGGGTGGGATAAAAGCTCAGAAAGAGGATATATAAGTACACAAATCAATATAACATGGGTGAGAAAAATCATTATCATCATAAAATAACCATGGGATCATCATCAAAATAATAATATTAAGAAATAGATAATGAAATGTAATGTGGAAATACATAAAAATGGAAAATCATGTTTTAGTGATCAACTACCATGAATAGTTGTAAAAAAGATACCATCATGTTCATGCATAAAATATGTTCATAATCATGACATCATAAATATAAAAAATATATAATCATATTAACACATATTTTATGTTATTTTATGAGTTACATCACATTTACCAATTAATTTGAGCGAGATATAATTCTAAGAACACCCATCACATCATAACATTTACATAATCATGCATTCCACATAGAACGTACATCAACCATGGACATAAAATAACCCATGTAATGAAATGAGATTCATGAGAATAAATTCAAGAATTATCTTTGGTATTCCCAAAAGAAAAATTGAATATAAAACACTTTATAATAAACAAAAATCTTTAGTGAAGGAGAAACATTATCAATAGAATAAAAACGTGTTTTTTCAGAAAGAATAGATATTTCAAAAAAATATTTACATTTTTCATTAAATTATATTAAAAACATGTATATAATGGAAACTAAAAATGAAATACCATTTTAAGAACATAATATAAACATTAATACCATAGAATAGTGAATAAACCTAATAAAGGATTTGGGTTTGAGAATCCCCTTACCTCAAGTCTGAATGATCTATTCACCTTAATATACTAGATACAAAAATTATGTTCCATAATTATAAAATATATATCTTATTTTATATATATTTTATTTATTAAAATTCAATTATGTCTTTATTGTAATTTTGATGAGTTTTAGAGTTAAATTATATCATTCCACGAGAGTTCATTTTCTTGTTTTTCAAGATCGATTCACAAGTAAAAAATGTGTCACGAACCATCCCTCGGGGCCCATGTCGTGACAAATCCATGCCCACCTTCCATAGGCCACGAGTTGGAGACTAACACTGAAAGGTGTACTCCCTAAAATAGGAATGCATTTCCTTTTTAACCTGTACAAACACATAGAGTATGACACAACTAGAAGGAACCATGAAGTAAACTGAAATAGTAAAAGTGTATTGAATGTAAAATGTTCTGAATACAAGCCCAACTGGAAAAGTACAAGTACAAATGAATAGTGAAAACAATCTCCTGGATCGTCCACCTCGGATTCTAGCTGAAAGTTAGGTAAA
This sequence comes from Viscum album, assembly GCA_963277665.1. Classification (NCBI taxonomy): domain Eukaryota; kingdom Viridiplantae; phylum Streptophyta; class Magnoliopsida; order Santalales; family Viscaceae; genus Viscum; species Viscum album. The sequence continues at coordinate 855,868,165 of OY728139.1, forward strand.
TATCGTGAGCAGTAGTCTATGCGTCACGTCCCACTAAATGGTCCACGTCTGGGTACTGTCCAGTCCTAGCTCCCAAGCCTCGATAAATGATACTCAGTTGGGACCCCAAGACCCCCATAGTTCTCATAGAGTTCCACAAGAGAAAAACCACAAGCAAGACCACAATCTCATAATAGGATGCAAAATTACACAACACAAGTCATCTCACACCAAGTATCACATTATGTCAAGGATAGAAGGGTTATCACATCATCGAACACCTCGACTGCTAGAGAACTCATCCTTTATCGAGTACGATGGGACTTTCGGGGTCACATAGAGCCGTTTCCCACTAACCATGAATTGCTGCAGTACTTATCCCTGATATGTATTATGGGTATGTTGAGTCACACAGAGTCGCTCCCCACCGTGGGCCTTCAGGGTCACACAGAGCCGCTTCCCGCCTCTTCTGAACTGAGGTACTCCACATATTGGGTATTGTGAGTCTGTTGGGTCATACAGAGATTCTCCCCACCATGGGCCTACTGGGTCACACAGAGCGGCTTCCCACTAGGCCATCAACAAGAAATCTTTAGGTCTCAACCAATATTAGGGTTCATACACGGTCATCTTTGGAGAACCTCTCCACATGTCACTCACTATAATCTAATATCCATGGATTTCACCAAAATGTATGCCAAAATATCTGTATCCTCAAAAGTGTCCAAAATCCGCAAATGGATCATCAATCAGATGCGCATTTTGCAAGATACAAGCATTTACAACTGAGGGACCTATTGGATTCGAGTTTGATCCAACCCGTACATACCCAAAAATTCTCTAAAACTCAAGTGGAGTGTCTCCGAAAGGATCTCCTTGTCGTAAGTATCCCAACGCCATAGATAGTTCATCAAATGGACGTCTGGTTTAGAAGTTAGGGATTGCTTTGTGTAACTAGTTGGTACTTGGTCCGGGTCCGTTCCACCTCGGTCGGACCGAGCCAACATGGTTCGGCATGGGCCTACCCGGCTTGACCTTGGTCGACCCAAGCCACCTCCAGTCTGACCTGAACTGCGTCAACTTAGCCCACTGGGCCTAGCCTAACCCAGCTGGGCCGACCCTGTGATGCTAACCGCTTGGCTATGCGGGCCGCAAGGGACACACAGACGTAGCGCATCCAGGTAGGGATGATGTGGCGCAGAGCAACAATAGCAGGTCCACCCGCATGGGTTGAACCAACATGCATCCACATGGCATCATAGGTCCCTCTGTGCTGCAGGTGACAGTCTCCAACTTCTCCGCCGTGTGATCCTCGTCCTCCGGCTTCCGGTCGATTCGGCGACCCCTTACTCCAGCCGCGGCCATAGCAGGTCACGACCCTACTGCCGCCTGGGTGCACCGTCAGGGGCGTCCCCACTCTTGTACCACCACCGCGTCACGATGTGCCACTCCCGGTGCCTGTGTCTGTGGAAGGGAGTTCATCAGGCCATCAGTCACGTACCGGTAGCCCATTTCATGAACCATCTATTTCTACAACCTCCTGGGATCACATTCTTCACTGTGGTGGGCTCGGATTCGGCTAGTTTCCATCTTCTAATTTGGTGATCAAAATCAATGCATAAGCAGAGGGGCTCTGGCCTTGTTCGTGTCAGACCACGCCCTCCGTGTTAGAGATAAAAGCTAGTTTTTCGAGGAAAATTTGTTCAACCATATTTCATGCCATAATTTCAATCGTGATCCCAACAATAAATCACACCCTCCCACATATATATCGAAATAACTGATCAACTTGTTTGGAATTGATCCATTCTTTTCATTTTAGAATGGGTTTCAAGGAAAAAAAAATTAATCATCACCACCCCTACCTTGAATCAATGGAGAGCGCACATTTGTGGAAGAGGTTCAGTGTCCTCTGTTCACGCAATAAGTTCCCAACGACGATGCTTGCTTGTTGTCCTTCGGTTCTTGGTCCGGTGTCACCCATCACCTACCACTAGAATCGGATCCATCTTCCAAGGTTCCAGCATCACAAAACCCCTTCATCACTTTGTTTCTTGGAAAAGCTGGGTCGAAACCCCACCCCAAGCTCCATATAAATATGAGAGGGGGAAGGTAACTAAAAATATTGGGAATTAATGGGGGTCATAACTTAGAAAACTTCCCAATTCCCCAATGATGTAGTTACTTAGGATATGCATGTCAAGAAATTTATTGAATTAACGTAACATGGGTCCTACACTCGTCTTGTCCATTGTAGGATAAGTTAGAAACAAAATAAAAATAATAAATTTATTTTATATTGTTTCTTTTAAAAAGTCAAAAAAAACAACTTTTTATCCTGTCCTACTATGGTCAATGTAAAGCCTCCATTAACTGAATCCTGGTCCTGTATATTCAATGGTGCCCTCAAATTTTTAATCTGAGCACCGGTTCAAATGTAAGAAAATTCCACCAATGTGTTTACTGAACGTACTTGAATAAAAGCTAAAAAATTGAGTAACAACCACCCCTGACTCATGCCGGTCGAAGTTACGCTACACATAAGGATAAAACTCTCTCACGAGCTCAATGGTAGTCTCATATTATCAATTCGAGTTACCATTTAGATGTTATAGATTTTACAATAAAATATTTGTCACTTAATTATTTTATTTATGGCCAAAAACTAACATCAACTGGTGGCCTGCGCCAGAAAATATTAGTATCAATATAAAGAAATAATAACCTCAAAAGTTCATCAGTGGTCCCATATTTTTAATATGAGTCACCGTCCCTGAGTTATCATCATTTGGAAAATAAAATAACTTTATTACATTATTTTATATATAGTGATGCCATTTTCGGGTTTTCCCACTGGAGGCCTGTTCCGACTAAACTTATTTCGCCCATAGGGTAGACCTTCCATCTTGACCACAATGATACTCTCAGATTTTTGATTTGGGAAACCGTTTTAGTGTAATTCAACTTTTTCTGGAAAACTATTTAGGTGCACTAATTAATGCATAACAAAACATTGTAGTATCATTCCAATAACTGCATGCATTGGAATCATGTGCCGTCATATTCTGCATTCTCGAAATAATTCCATATAATTAAAAAAATTATACAGAAATTATGTGACATTAAATTCTCCCCACCATAGGGATTTACGTCCTCGAAAGGCAAAAAAAGGAAAATCAAACAAAAGAGAGTACTAAGCAAGAATATGATCCTCCCAATTCCATGTACTCTATAGGAGGTCCTCATGTTGCCACCGAATATGCACAATAGGGATCAACCATCCACAAAGGAACCGCTCCTGTCGATCCTCTATCTCCACTAAAAACTCAATAAAAGTCACCCCATAGTCAAAGTTCAACTCGCCCTAGTTGATGATGTGTGATGGATCATGCACGTATCTCCTCGGCTGCGACACTGTGAAAGCATTATGAACCTGGTCTATCTTTGGTGGAAGAGTTTGGTGGTACACCACCTCGCCAACTCTGTAAAGAACTTAGAATGGTCCAATGAACCTCAGAGAAAGCTTTCCACCCCAGCCAAACCTTCACAATCATCGTCAGGGTGATACCCATAGGAAGACATGATCTCCCCCATCAAACTCCAAGGTTCTCTGTCTCCAATCGGAATAGACCTATTCCAGCTCTGTGCATTCTTCACTTACTGAAAAATGAGACATCGTTATACAAACTCCTCCCCATATTTCTTCATCCATGTGAACCAGTACTGATGTCGTAGGTCCTGGTACATCTTCAACACTCCATGATGTATCTTTAAAGGAAATGTATGAAATTCCCTCAAGACATGCTCCCGAAGAATCACTTGTACTATGGTTCATCCTATGAAGAGTAAGAGATGCTCCCCACCTTCAAATTTTTTTTCAAGAGGATGTCCTGAGGAAATATGAGCACGTTAAGCATCATAGTCTATGTCCCAAACTGTTCCTCCTGAATTATATGAAGCATTAAGGAGTGATAGTCATATAGTGGTGGTAAGATGACCCATCTTTATCCACAAAGGATATCCATAGAATGACCAGCTACACTAATTCCTTACTCAGCAGCTATTGAGAAGACCTCCAGATGAGTGCGTATACTACCACATTCCCCTTTCCAAGAGTATAGACTATCTCAAATTCATAGTCCCAGAGGAAATCTAGCCACTCCTGTTGGAAACTAAAAACTGAAAACTCATGCTTCCACGAGGGTAAAGCTAGCAGATGAAAGAGTGATTGGCCACACACTCCTATGCATGAGTTCATCCTGTGCTGTCTGGGTTTCCTTTTTTGCTGACCAAGGAAAACCCTATTCTGACATTATAGATAAAACAAAACATTTTTTCCTAATTCATTCAATCTGAGAATGAACTATGGATGTCCAGTCCATACCCAAACTAACGTTGTAATGCCTCGACACTACCACCAAGAGGTTCAAATCAAAACTCTCTCCTCCAGGTTCAGATCACAAAATCAGAATAAGTTTTATTTTAGAGTATCCTCACAAAGGTATCTACATATGTAAGGGTTAAGTCAACGGTTTAAGTGGAAGTTCTAGGTATTGAACAAGATTTGTGGAAATAAGTAATGCTTAGTTCATATGTTTATTAATACAACAGCTAGTAGTAGACATATACCATACCTATAATCATTCCTAGATCCCTTGGGTCGCACTCCTTGACCGCATGCAGTTAATCCCTTACCTTGTCCTCCAGATCCCTAATCCTAGTGGGGACCACATTGGGGTGGTGGTTATAAGATGTCAAAATGTATACAACCTCATGCTGCTCTCCTAGATCCACTTCCATGTATGATACACTACAAATTCATTTTTCCTTATCACTTTCACTTCCAAAAATAGTATACATGCCCAAGTATTTGAGACTAGCATCAGTTTCCTACTTTTCCACTGCTAACATTCACTAGATGTATCTGTTCATTCAAAGAACATTCATCCAAATAAGTTCTCTCTAGAACCGTAACATATGTAAGAATTTATAAGGGAATAGGGTTGGCTCAGATGTCCCTAAACACACCTCGCTCGGAGGTCAGAGCCCTGAAGAACTAACCGTACTGTATTCATTGAGTACCTGGGATGGTTGTTACACCTCGATGAATACACATCTACTATCATGTTGTCCTATCAAAGTTGTATAATATTAAGGGAACTCTCATACCATAACTCTTTATAGAAACAGACCCGCTTATTTGAGGAAGGTTCTTAACATCAGCCAAAGAAAAGTCACCTCCTTGCATGATCAGGGTAACCCAAACCATGTCATTGTCCTACTGATCCATGTAGAAGGATCTCTACTAGGACCGTCATCTGATCAAATGTTTTCCTAGCTAGATGGAAACTCGTTCACCTCTTCAAAATAGGCCTTAACTACCTGTGAGTTGGGATCACCTAAGAACCTGAGGGGTATCTGATACTGATACTTTTGTAAGGTACTAAGCCTACATTTGTCCTCTACCGGTACCGCCAGTTGTAACTGCTGACCAACAAGTAGTGATATATCTTGTAAAATACCCTAAGGTACCTTCTTAGGAAATGGTCCATGTACCGAAGCCTCATCACCATGTGGACCATCCTCATGGCCACACACTAAAAAAACTTGCATCTAGGATCACCATATGATCTTCTAGTATCTCAACAAGGTGGAAAACACTAGCCACATCTTCTAGCCAGTCCTCACCCACCTGGGAATCGGTCTCACCTCGAAACCTCAGAGGCCTCTACTACTGGAACTCATTTAACGCACTCAGTCAACATGCATAGTCCACTGGTATCTTCTACTTCCCAATAGTTGGTGGTTCTGTGGGTGCACCACCTAAAGGTGCTATCACAGTAAGAGGGCCCTGCACTGAAGCCTCATCACTTGGTGGCCGGTTATCAGGTACTCTCTCGGGAATCCTAGTTTTCTATCTACACAATGACATCATAATAAGAAATAGGTGTGCCACAGTCAAATGTTATACCTGGTGAGCTGACATAAAGAGATAACAAGAAATACTTTTCAAAACACATGCCATTAGTGTTTCCATGAATTGAGTCATAAATCAGAATTTAGGGTCTTGGGGTGTCCAAATGTGGGCCTCCGCAACAACATTGGACTACCAGAATTGAAAACCTCACTCATAACACCTAACATTATTTCCACATATAAAATATTAGATTCGTAATTATTCTGTAGAACTGAATCCTATGATAACACTTTGTCATAACCCGTCACTCAGGGCACATATTGTAAATACCGCAAGCCCACCTTCCACAAGATAGGGGTTGGAGACTAGAACTAAAAGGATTGCTTACTAAAATTATAAGGAATTTCCTTTTTAACCTGTACAAACCCACACAGTAGGATGAAACTAGAAGCATCAATGAAGTAAACTACTATAGTAAATGTGTGATGAAATTATAGGGGCGGGAATACCAGACCAATTGGAAAAGTATAATTACAACTTAAAAGTCAAAATCAGCTCCTGGATCACCCACCTCGGATCTTACCTGAAGTATAGGTACATCTCACAATCAGTAGTCCCTAAATCATGTCCCGCCAAATGGTCCACCTACGGGTACCATCCAGTCCTGGATCCCAAGCCAAGATCAATGTTATACATTGTCTTCACAATACAAAACAAGGTGCGGGTGTATATCGTACATGGGTGAGTATAACGATACTCTGTATGGACCCTGAGACCCCCATAGGAACTCTAGAGTTCCACAAGGGAAAAAAACAAACAAGCCCACAATCTCAAAGCATGAAGAAAAAGTAAACAACACAAGTCAGCTCACATCAGGTATCACTTTAGGTCAAGGATAGAAGGGTTATCACATCATTGAACTCCTCAGCTGGTGGAGAAATTCTCCTCTATCGAGTATAGTGGGCCTGCCTGGACATAGGGATCTTCTTCCCACTAACCTTGAATTACTGCAGTACTTATCCCTGATAAGTATTGTGAGAATGATGTGTCACACAGAGCCGCTCCCCATTGTCAGCCAGCCAGGTCACACAAAGCCACTTCCCACCTTGGCCTAACTAAGGTAATCCTCTTGTAGAGTACCATGGGTCTATCGGGTGACACAAACCCTCTCCCCACAATGGGCCTGCTGGGTCACAGAGCTGCTTACCACTAGGCTATCGTCAAACAGTCTTTATGTCTCAGCCAACTGCAGTGTTCGCGCATTGTTTGATTGGGATAACCACTCCTCAAGCCACTATCCACGTCCTGATATCCTTAGAAGTCACCACATGGTATTCCAAAAGACCCGTATCCTCAAGAGAGTCCCAAAGTAGCAAACATGCCGTCAATCAGATGCACAGTTTGCAAGAGAGAGATGTTTTATTGCCAAGGGACCAGTTGGATTCAAGTTCGATCCAACCCATATATACCCCAAACATATTTAAAATTCAAGTGTATTGTCTCAAATAGGACTAAAGTTTCATAAGGATCCTGACACCATAAAAGGTTTGTCAAACAGACGTCCGGTTTAGAAGTTAGGGTATGTTTTCTGTAACTGGTCGTTACTGGGTCTGGGTCAGGTCCGCATCGATCGGAACGGCCCGACCCAGTTCAATATAGGCCTACCTAGATATACCAAGGATTAACCAACCCAAATCGGGTACAAACCGTATCGGGTCAACCCAGACCACCGGGTGGCGGGTCGGACCGTTGGGCCGAACCGGTGATGCGACCTGCCTAGCGGCGCGGGCCACTAGGGACACCCTGACGTGGAGCATCTGGGTAGGGATAAGGTGGTGAGGAGCCATGTCAGTGGGTCAAACCTTGCAAGTTCACCCAATGGGGTGCCATGTGGCACTGCGGGTCCCTCTGTGCCGCGGTTGATGGGCCGCGGCTTCCCCGCCAGGTGCACTCCCCGTCCTCCGGCTGACGGTCAATCCATCAACCCCCTGATACTGTTGTGACCTCACTGCCATGTGGGTGTGCCGCCGGGGGTGCTCCCCACTATGGTTTGACTGCCATCTGGGGAGGCGGTCTATTCATTTGCCTAGCATGGGGCTGGAACCCCCGCGTGCCGCCACCGCACCGCCGGCGGTGCCGGCGGAAGGTTGTTCGTCGGGCCGTTGGTCGCGTACCGGTGGCCCGTTTTGTGTGATGTCTACTCTTGTGGACTCCGAGGATCATGTTATTCAATTCAGTAGGCCTTGATTAGGCTTGTTTCTATCTTCAAATTTGATGATCACAATCAACACATAAGCGGAGGGGTTCAGGCCTTGTTCTGGTTGGCACGCACCCACCGCGTAAGAGATAAAACTAGGGGTTTCATGGAAACGTTGTTCCACCAAATTTCATTCCTTAATTTCAATCCTAATCCCAATAATAAATCACACCCTCTGGAATATATATATTTAAATAATCGATCAAATTCTTTAAAGTAGATCAGTTCTAATCAATTTAGAATGGGTTGTGGGGAAAACAAAAACAATCAACACCACCCCTACCTAGAACCGATGGAGAGCGCACGTTTGTGGAAGCGGGTCACTGTTCATCATTCACACACAAAATGTTTCTAATGATACCGCTTTCAATTCGTCCTTCAGTTCGTGGTCCGGTGTCACCCATCACCTCCCTCTGAAATCGACTTCGTCTTCCAAGGGTTTGGCATCGCGGTGCTCCTTCATCACTTCGTTGCTTGGTGAAGCTGCGCCGACACCCCTCCCCAATCTCCATATATATAGGAGAGGGGGAGGGTTAAACGACACGGGGAATTAATGTGGGATCATAAATTAGGAACCTTTCAAATTCCTCAATGACTTTGTTACTTAGGATTGGCAAGTCAGGCCATTAATTGGCTTGACGCATCGTGGATCCCACATTCTACTTATCTGTTGGAGGATAAGTTAGAAACAAAATAAAACAATATTGTTATTTAATTTTATTTTAAAAAAAATTCCAAATCATAAATTTTTCTCTAGACCTACATTGGTTGAAGTAAAGCCACACTTAAGAGAATCATGGCGCTACTGATTCAACGGTGCCCTCATATTGTTCATCCGAGCACCAGTTCAAAAGTCCGAAAACACCGCTCAAAAATTTTCTGAACGTACCTGAAAAAAGTTCAATAAATAAATTACACTCACCCTCAACTCGCATTGATCAAGGTTAGGCTCCTCCTATGGAGAACATGCCCTCACTAGCTCATTTGAACTCTATGATTTTCAATTAGAGTTACCATTTAAATGTATTGAAATTTACAATAAAATATTTTTCACTTAATTATTTTATTTACGACTAAAAACAAACATTCACTAGTGTCCTACCCTGACCAATTTTAGTATTCGCCTAAGGAAATAATACCTAAACGAGGGTGGAATTAATAAGGGAAAGGGGTGTTTTTTGATAATTTTATTCATTAGTTTATTATTTTAGGCTCATGACAATGAATATTTTGAAAATTATCACAAAACGTAGTAAATAAATTTTTAATTTTTATATTATGGCCTTTTCATTATCCATGAATCAAGAAATTGTGATTTTAACTTTTATTGTTATATATTAAAAATTTTTATAATTTACTATTCAATAAATATTCAGATTTTGTAGAAATTTCCAAAAAATTTACCCTGACCATTTTAAGAATTTATAATTAAAAAATGAACTCGAATTATGAAAAAAATTCTAGGTATGAGATATTTAATTTTTTAACAAAACTGTCATTTACATGGAATATGTCAATTTAAAATTTATAAAGGGTTTTATGACATTATGAAAAATTAATTAAGGTCTCTTAAATTTATCTTATAATAATTAGAAAAAATATTATTTTATGGATACATTCTATGATGGAAAATTTCTATTAAATTGTTTTATTAATTATATAATTGTAAACAACCATTTATATTTTATAAATATAAAATTCATAATTAATAATTTTGTAATCATTAGTTAAATTATTATCTGACATAATTATATTATATAATAAATTAAAATATTCATAAATTTTATTTATACCTTCATATATGAGGATACTATTATATAAGCTGAATTACTATTCATTATTGTCACATTACAATTCCAAAAAGTCATGTTGCAATTTCCTTGGTATAAGTTCCAAAATTTCTAGAAATACCTCTAATTTCATTCATTATACATTTATAATTTTTATTTAATTTGTTCTAAAACTAATTTTATATGGATTATACTATATGAAATAATTATAAAAATGGAATTTACATGGATAAAATTGTGAGTCATTACACCGATAAAACCAATTCAACCTTAACGAGGATATTTAATTTATAATTATTATACTATTCATTTTGACTAAATATTAATGTGAAATTATTATATAATATTAATTAGTCTAATTAAAAAAATTAAATTCATTTTTTCTAATTACATCATCATAATTGTATGAATATATTTTAAAAATAAACCGGAAGATGCGATGAGAAAGTTATTTCCCGAAGAGAAAATTTTCAACATTTTAAAAAGTTATTATACTAATATAAAGAATAATATAGATTTAAATTAGATAAATAAGAATAATTAATATATAATTTCACTTATTTTACTTTTAAACCCATAAAAAACCAAAATTATCTTGAAATATATTTGAATGATAAGATCATTTTTAACAACAACGAGTATTTTTCTCTATTGACATAAAAATTTATCTTTACAGAATATTCTCAGATATTAAATAGAAGATAATTTATAAATTATCAATTCAAAAATTATGTTTATATTTTCAAATATATTTTCCAAATTTTTTAATATACTCATTTCAAAATATCTGCAAAAAATATGACAAAATGACTTTTAAAAAAATTCAGTTTTATGAGTAAAATTGGATTTATTATTATCATATAACTAAAAAACACATAGATGATCATTAAATTTTTTATTGAATATACTATATATATATATATTTCATTAAAATAATTAAATAGAATTTATTTTTTAATCTATTTATTTAAAATTCATTTCTGTGATGAAAAATAATTTTTCAGAAAAGGTTATTCATTATTTTGAAATGGTTTTTATTTTAATTTTAAATTAATAGGTCACTAAATAATTCATATTATATGCATGTTAAAACCAAATTTTCATAATTTAGTCAATCCAGTGCATACCCACAATTTTAATGGAGAGGTGACAATAATCATATAAAATATTAAAATTTTAATAGTATGTCTTGTTTCATTAAAACTCAATATTACGTATAATGAACACTATTGAAGAAAATAAATTTATTTTTAAAAAATATTACACAAAATATAAATATATTTAGTCCCTTACCATATTAGGGAATTCTAATATCTCATTCCCATTAAATAAAATAGAATTGAAAATTATTTCCATAAACATATCATCTATCAACAATTTTACTTTAAAATTGTAAAAGATATATACATCGGTTAAATTGGTTGATAACAATAGAATGAGTGCTTAATGATTATACATATCATGAAAAGGTAATATATAACATAGTGATAATTAATATAATATTTTTATCATATTTTCATTACCTTCTTTCTTTATGGGCTCTTTAATGTGTTTGAATATTCTAACTTGGGAATTTAGGAATTCCGCTTATTTTCACTGAGAAATGGTCCTAGAGATTCACACACTGTGTGTATAGAATGTTTGAGTAAAATTCAAGATAAATTTTAAATAATAGATAAATATTAATCTTCTATGTGGTTCAATAATTTTTCATTTTTAACTCATATATACAGTTACCAATTACTCAAGAGAATATTTTGGATTTGACTATTTAATAAATATTTTTTAAATATTTTTTCAAATATATTTTTTATTTATTTAATATTGTAGAATATGGTGGTATTTATTTATATAATAAAATTATTCAGTATTCAATTTCTGATAACTATTGTAGAGAATTGGAGGGTCAAATTTAATTATTTAATAATAGATTACATATTAAATATTATTTAAAAAATATTAATATATTTATTCAAGGAAAAATAAATTTTTTATCATTGAGTTTAGAACATTTCAACATAATAATAATAATAATAATAATAATAATAATAATAATAATAATAATAATAATAATAATAATAATGTTTTTACATGGGGTTCATCGGGAAATAATTGAATCATATAGTATTGTGTGAAACTTTTATCCTGTATCCTCATCTCTTTTTAAACACTATTATGAAATTTCATCAAGAGATATCCATTATAATTCCTATGCATTAATAAATATAAATAATAATCTCTATCCCAAGATAGATCCACTCCTATAATGTTATCATGAACAAATAGAACCCCTTTTCCACCACCCTCTAGATTCGTGAGATAACAAGGAGTTCCCTTTCATAGAATGTTACAGTCATTGAAATCTTCAATGAATGAATTTTTTTTTAAAATCATATATTTGAGTACCTATATATTTCTAAGTAGATGACCAGAGGTTTATGGTGCATGTGTGCATAACCATTAGAGTGAATCCACCATTGATTCCATGGATGAAATTATAATATGATGTAAATACATCATTACATTCATAAGTTATGAAATTATTTTAATGTAATGTATATCGTCATCCAAATAAATTAATTATTAATTATATGAGATTATAATATCTTCTTAGTTCTATTATTATAGTTAATTATTCATTATTTTAATTTTATTGGTCAAGAAATTATTTATCATGTACTAATTGGATTATTCATTTACATGGAAAAAATTGAGATTCATGGGGATTAAAGGTTATTTCATAGTGATCATAACCTATAAGTGGCATCAAAACAATTGCACAATTGATTTATATAAATATATTTTGGGTTTATGATATGAATTAGTCACTATTTTTTATTTTTCGATTATTTTTTCAATAAATCTATATACCAAAATTTAATTTTATACTTATTTGATATCAATAATATAACAAATAATATATTAAAATTAATAAATGAAAATATGAAGTTTCAATTAAGGGTTCCAAGGTTTTTTTCAAGATACAAAACACTATAGGGTGTGGAACTCATTTGTACACACCATGTACCCAGGGTCATAGAACTAGGACAAACCATGAGAAATATGTGTCACCATCCAATATTTACACAAGGAATTCATTAAATAAACATTATGTGTTGAATAACAAGGAATTAACATTGAATTCTCGAAAACATGATCTATGACACACAAACAGATTTTGTAGCCTCTTCTTTTTGATAGAACAAAAATAAAGATAACAGATTTGCAATATATATGTGTTACACGATATATATTATTGAAATAATTCCAATTTGATATCACGTGGAATGAAACTCAAAAACTTGTAAATCACCTCATTAAATTTCATAGACAAAAAATATACAAAATCCATGGTTTTGTGCTGTGAACATGGGAAGAAGATGTCAATCAACATGTATCCCTAGCACACACCCTATTTCCCATTATACCAAATATAATATATTTGAAATTTTAGGAAAATTAATTGTACAATTAAAACTAGTGTATATGTGTCATTTATTTATACTATATGTCATGTTATGTTATTGTTATGTTTATATTAATTTAACTTCCATGTTAATTCCAGAACTATATGTTGTGTATGGTCATTAATTATAGTGTTATTTATGTGTGTTAATAGAATTAAATGTCGTGTAATTTTAATCTGTATGTGTGTATTTTATTTAATTTATACTCCTTGTAATTATGTTCCATTATATTTATGTTGGACTCCATGTGAGTATGTATTATAATAACTATGTACGATATTTTTTATTGGTAATTGTCATTACCTCCATGTAAAAAAATTTATTAAATTAATTTTTTTAAAAAAATAACTTTTTAAGGGATTTCCTAGATGTCTTGGATTTAATTAATATATTAATTGGATAATTTATTAGATACATCCATGGAATTTCATTTTCATTGAATAATAAATTTAGATGAATTAGAGAAACATTTGAAATGTGTATCCGCTACATGTGTGGGGGATCTCAAGGGACAAAGTGATACAATTTCTAGGTAAATGTTTCTTTATGTTATTATTATTAAATTAAATAAAGGAGTACATGTTTTCCCATCCTCTCATTAAATAATTTTCTATCTGGTCAAAATTTCTTTTATATAAACCCCTTAACCAATCCTTTGGTTCCCCTCATTTTTGTGTGATTAATTCTTATGTAATAAATGGAGATCCTAATAAAGTGGGTGTGGTTCATGTTTGAAGTAGAAATGAAACCATTCCAATAGAAATATAGGTGAATAGATGGGTTGTTGTTGAATAATCCATGTTTTTATTCAAGGTATTTTCCCCCTAAGTTTGATGGTATGTTTATCATCCTCTAGATATAATAACTATTATAAATTCTTCTAGTCATATTATGGTAATAATTTTATTTCATTTATGTAGAATCATTAATTTATTTAAGGATTCTTTCTAAGGGTAATATATATTAATGAATTAATAATCATTCAAGACATAATTAAAATAAATTGGATTATGAATAAATATTATCAATACATGGGTAATTAATTATGTAAAAAATAGATAAAATTAATATGTTCTCGATAAGGTAAGATTGTAAATTTATGTATAAATGTTAAAATACATCAATTATATTATTATGTTAGCATTACCTTCCATGGATAATTATAAAATACAACTATAGTTCAATATTATCTTATGGAGAATGGCAAGGTTCTTTCAATGAACTGGATGTTTTAATTATATTTATGGGTTAACTTAACATAGCATAAATCTAGGGTTGTCATTCAATGTTGTATTTTGTGTAAATGAGGGGAATTTTTTGAGAAAATATATCTCTAATACTCCATGATTGGAGAGTCCACTCAATGGATTAGGGATCTCTATGTTAATGATGTTGTCAGGTTACATCCATCTAAAAACCATTGAATTGATTTTCCGACTCATGTATAGGTTATGGGAAGGGGAATAAGAATCCATTCTACTTTAATTTCTATGTGATGAAATATTCAAAAGCTATTGGTGAGGGATATATGATTTAAATAAAATAGTTGTCGATTAGTAAATTTAAATATTTATTATCAACTTTTGGAATCAATATAACATACTAAAGTCGATTATTATTTATTATATAAATATGAATCCAAATGAATTAAACTATATCACTCTGATACATACGAAATATGTATAAATTTTTCATCCAATCAAATTTTTTCGAATGGAATAGGAACTTGGGTATTATTCTACACCCTGAGTGGATATTATATTTTCTAGAAATCCTTATTCCTATATTTATTTCTACTAAGGATGGTGAGGTAGATGTATCTCCCTACATTAAACATGTGTATTACTCCACACATATCCAAAATTTCATTGTATCATCTATTTCTACTAAGATCATAATGTAACATGATGAAATGGATGCATATTGAAATATGTCTCACTTTTATGATCATTATCTTTGAAGGTTGAGAAGAGGTATACAAGAACTCTAACATACAATTCACATTCATGCTTAGTGATTTGTAATCAGTTGGACCTCATGTAGTCAATATCATTAGTTACATATATAATTTATAAATCTTGGGAATTATGTTCCATAATGATTTATTCATAGAAACTTTGTCTACATAGTGGCATTTTCCTTTGGTTATGACATTTTTTATATTTAATGAAAAGGGTAAATACAAAATGTCACATTCATGAGTTTAATAAATCAAATTTTATTTATAATCATAAAATATGAATTTTTTTTTATAAGTTTCATTTGAAATATTAATTTTTTTATCATGGTAATTAATTTATATATCTGATTGATTGAATAGGTACCTTAAATTCTAATGCAACAACGACACAATATTTGATGAAATAATAGAAAAATAAAATAAATTATTTAAAAAATATTTTAAGTAGTAACATTTGGGTGAATTATTTTGTTATATGAATTATATAGATAAATATAATATATTTTTTTGAAGTATATGCATTCTCATTTTTATGTTTTTAGGTTGTATTTATTGTAAGAATAAATTAATAGTCTGAAAAAGTGGAATGATATTATGATTTGAATAATATTTGTTTAAATAATATAAAATCACCAAAAACTTTCAATTAGATAACTAGGATGATAAATGGTCTAATATATCAATCCTCAACATTATATGAGCTAATATTTATCTTATAGTAAAATTATATCCCTTTAATATTAAAAGAGATATTATCACAATTATGAATAAATTTCATTTACCTAGGTAGTAAACAAAAATATAAAGTAAAAAATGACCCAAGATAAATCATTATAGATTAATATCATAATATATAGACCACATAATCCATTCATTCCAATATTTTTACATTTATAATAGTGTTTTTTCAAAATATCATAAATCTATTTTATTATTTTTTTTAATTTCTAGTGTGTCATTTACCTCCTTTAGAAAATGACACACCTTCTCTAATTTATTTTAAAATAATTTAGGGATTTAAATTGACAAGACCCTAGAAAATTATTTTATCAAAATCTCTATATATTGTATAGATGACATTCTATTATAAAAATACCTATATGAGGGTGCTTGAGAATGGATCTAAAGGATTCCACCAAATGAAGATGTTATTTTCTTACCCAACCCCATTCAATTTATTTTTTCTAATAACTCCAATAAATATATGTTTTCAACATTAAATATATTATTAAGTATAATTAATATAAAAAAATTTACTATGATAATGAAAAAACTATTATCAACTCCTTTATGAAATGGTATGTAAACGTATTGCTCATTTGTATGCTTGGAGTACAACATTCTATTGGCGATACAATTCATTTTTAATCACAATATTTAATTAAAAGTTATTAAATTTGGATAATTTTCTATAAATTAAATTTATGAAATTATTATGATTCTATAATTATAATATAATATCTACCTTTATACCTTGAAATTAGTTGAAAATTTATAATGTCACTTGTGCGTATGTGTGGACAACACCTCCCCAGAGTATTGTGCTATTTTATACATTATTCATTAAATAGACAGTAAAATGGTATATTTAATGAATATATATTATATATATGGTTTTATAATTATTATATAATGGTTAAATATTTTTTACCTTTCATTTTTCCATATATCAAAAATTGAAAATAAGGTTCATTCATATATATAACCTACCATCTCCAATAATGATTTAATTAATTATTAAATATCTACCTTTTATGGATATTTATAAATACATATTTATTAAATATATATGATTTTATTATAGAAATAAAATTACTTATAAATGGTAAACATGATCAAATTATAAGGTCTATAACTAAAAAATAGAAATTCTCATGAGAAACGAAACGGTTAACACTAAAAAAAAAATGATTTTAATAATAAATTATTAATAAATAAGTGTTGGAAAATTGTAATTAGATCATTTATGTTTGTATAAGTATGTATATTATTTGTTTTAGAATAATAATAAAATTAACTTTATTATATAGGAGGTTAGAGGGATTTTAGAGAAAGTTGAAGCAACATTATGGGTTTTATTTTACAATCTCATTGTTTACCAAGATTGTTTATAAGGGAGGTTCCAAAGATTATATTTTGTTATCTAACTCTCAAGATACTAGTTATTTTACTCTAATATTATTATTTTATTAGAATAAATGATTTTATTTCATATTAATAAATTTATCTACTCAATAAACTGAAATATTGTTTTAAAGGAAAAAAGACATTATTTCATTCTACATTTGAATATCATTTTCCAAACATGACCATGATTTCTAAAATTGATTTGAACAATTATTTTATTATTATCATATGATTTTAGTGATTTTTTCACCCATTTTTTTATATTTAAATTATTTAAAATTAATATTATAGTATTTTTTTCCAAATAATCTCTTTTTTATCTTTTCTCAAATTTGTGAAAGGAATCATTGTTTTATCATACATGGATTGAATATAGTTTTATATCATAATTACCATTTAATGATTTTAATATTTATTTATGAATATAAGGGTATAATTTTAAAGAATGTTTTAACTTAATATTTAAAATTTTATATTTTGATATCTGATTTAAAAATAAATATGATATTTCCTTTAAGAAATATTTCAATGACATTTTAATGGAATTTTTCATCAATGGAATTCATCCTTTGAGGTTATTCATGATTTAATTGGGATATGATCTAGTGACGCCATATTATTTTTTCTATGGATGGTTTATATTTGTAATAATTAAAAATTTTTGAAACCCATTTTCTATTACATATGTTATGTTTTGATTAATGTTTCTATTTTATTATGGAAGAAACATTAATTAATTTAGGATTATGTGATAGGTGGAACCAAAATTATATATACATCCAATGCATTGGGTAAATATTATTTTTATATCATCTCAACGGTTATATGGGAAGTTATACCATTCCCAAATCTGGTATGCAAGAGGCTATCCCACGACTACCATGTAAGGAATTTTTTTAGGTATCCTTGAAAAATTATTTCTATTATTATGATTATGGAACAATTATGCCACAATTTTTTGTCATGATATTATGCATATATTATGTTATTGTGGATCATGTTCTTTTATTAAATTTTGATTCATGTCTTATTAAATACCCTAATATATTCCACAACTCATGTTTATGATCTATAAATTATTTGGTATGATTTTAAATGATTAAGATCATGTCCTATTATCCTTTATGATGATTCTATGTTTAAATGATCATAGATATTTTCTTTTTTTACAATTATTGAGAATTTTATATCACCATTTATTAATTTTTAATTTCCAAATGATATGAAGAAATGTTTTATGAATGATATATAAAATCATAATTCTAGATTTGAATAACTATGTTGGAGAAGATGCAGATATTTTATGAACGAGGGTTTTATTAAGCCAAATTTCGAAAGACATTAAACCTCTATGGTTATAGGGTGGATCATAATGTGATATATTAAATATTCAAAAAATAAGATGTGATATTTTTATATAAAATGTATGGGTCACTATATTTGGAATCATATAAAGGATTATTCACCTTTGGAAACTAGGATAAGAAAAATTTAGTGAGATCTGTTAATATAATCTTATCTATTAGAGAACATCCTAAATTAATGTAAAGGAAGGGTTCTGGGTTTCATAGAAAAAATACTTATTTGTATACTTTAAGTGGATGTGTTATTTGAATATATGAAATTAGGGTTAATGATGAAGAAAATAGTAGGTCTAGTATATCTCATCCATCATGGTGGTTTATAGTTGGTTTTTCCTTACTGTGCACCTGGTTTGAAACTATCGAATGATATTCTTGGGTTAATTCACATTTTCATTGAAAATAATGATAAGTAATTTGAATAGATGATGATCATGTATGACCTAGTTTATATTGAATATTTCATACTAATATAAGGCATTATGATTTATACATACTATAAATGGTTTTATATTATTATGTTGTTTCCCACTATGATTATTATTTATCACACTGTGGTTTCTGGATTTAGTTAATAGATTTCTCCAAAAGGAAAAATATTTATAATAATTATTATATAAAATTAAATGGTTTTACTCAAAAAAAGAAAATTTTATCAGAGATAAATGAAAAGTACAATTTCTATGATTACATAACTTTCTCCTGCCATAAATCATATTTAGCTAATAAATGAGTAAAGGAGGGAAGAAATTTCTAGTAAGTCTATATTGTAATGATCTGACCCTAGTTACCTAGAGTCGGTGCATTATTATTTAACATTTTCATGATCACAAGTTATCTTATCCCAAAAGAAAGATTAGTTTAGTAGCCTTGGAAGTAATAGAAACATACATAAGTTTCACATTGCGTTATGAAATTAAAAACTTTGTGTCTCCATACAACTCACTCATATCCCTTATCCCATCCCTAAAAATCAATCATAATTTACTTCTTCACATCCTAGGATAAATAAAAATATTAAAGGAGCGATCTTATATGCTCAGTACGGATAACAATATAGATGAATCATTTATAAATATGCTTAAACATGTAAGGCAAATGTATAAGACTAAAACACAACCCATCTAAACTTAAACTTTGGCATAATATGAAAAATGAAAAGTAAATAATTCCATTTACTTATTCACATGGATATTATACTAGTCGAATAATCTAATGTAATATCAATAGCTAATTTTATAATGATGGAATGAATAATGCTGAACATCATGACCACATTGTCAAAGCCTCGTGCCAAGACCATAAATATGATTTTTTCAAGGCCTTGTGCCAATACACTAGTTTGTCTCATGAGACCTACCGATTCATCGAGGAGCTATAGGTTGCTCCACTAGTCACTTAATAATTCTAATGAATTCCTTATATGAAATCTGTGAAACTTAATCAAAACATTCTTATTAAAAATAGAATATGAAATGCCAATACTTTAACCACAAAACATGAATGACATAAAAATAGCTCATCCACAGATGAAGATAACTCATTCAATAAAATATGGAATATTGTATTATAATAAATCAACCTCAATAAATAATAAAATACGAATGAGGATATTGACATAGATGAAAATAGTTAGTAAAACTATTTGAGAGAGATATCCCCTTTTTCTTGAAAACAATAAAAAGTCACAATAGCTATCAAAGAAGTTATTTAAAATATATTTTTGAATCCAAGTGTCCCATACCACTTTGAATCTTTTTAAAATAATTTTAATTTCAAAACATTCATTTCTATATAAATAGATACATACAACCATTTTTAAAACATGTACATTAATGAGAAATAATTATAAGAATAAATCATTCAAACATTTTAAACAATATTTTATTTAAGGAGCTCATAACCAAATGAGAGGCGCTTGACTACAAGTAACTGAGAAATAACATTAATAAAAACATTATAATATAATCAGAATAAAGGTATTCATGATATAATTTGTCAAAGGAGAGTATATACACTATATAAAAGTGATTTGGTTTATAACAACAAAGTGGTCTCAATGGAATGTAAATTGAGGCGAAATACCTTATAAAGACCACATCCTTAGATTAACGATAAATCAAAGGAATAATTCTATGTGTAAAATTTAAATACACTCAATATAATTTGATATTATGTGTAAATCACATAGAGTACATTCACATATATTCTTGTATAATAAAACCAATGACTTGGATGTTTAACTCAATGAATGAAAATTGAGTTAAGATTACCCTTAACAAGATCATATCAATGGCATGAGAATTAATAAATGGAGTTATTATGTCTATCAAAATTATATGCACAAAACTCTTAGTGTAAATTACTACATAAATAATAAATAGTGATTCCATACATAATCTTGGAGTAAAATAATCAATAAATTATGCGTAAATCCCAATGAGTGGAAATTGAAATATGAAATTCCCTTACTGATTTGGTAACATAAAAAACATACACCCCATAAAAGAAGTATCATACAATGAAGATGTAAATACCCATATATTTAAGTATATTACACTAAGAATAGAATCATGGGAAGTACATACACCACACAGAAGTAAATAATGGACAATATAGCATGAATCTCAAAAGAAAAAAAATGAGATGAAAACCCCTTACCTTGTACTTTTTCCTTGGTTGAGGGTACATTATCCTCTGGTATAATAGTTAAATCATTGTTATTAAATTATAAATGAACAACATATGAAAATATAATATCATATATGATATTCTAATATTGCATTGTTAATAATATTTCAGTAGTATCATTGTTTTGGGTGTTAACCGATTCATTTTCCTTTATATGTTTTGTTATATAAGTCATGTTATTTATTTATAGGATGTATTTGATTCATATCCATAATGATATGAAGTTCTTAAAAATTATTTTAAATCATAAAATGAATATTATTTTTGAAATGTTCAGATGGGAATGATTCTCATCGTGTTTGTGGAGACGGTAATCCGTACGTACGTACGAGCATCAATATCATTCTATTGATGGTAAAATAATTTATAATTGGATGTTATATAGTATATACAGAATCATTAACATGTTATATTTATTATTTACATCCATTATACTCATTATTATACCCTTACAAACAATTAAGTGTTCAATAAAAAAATACACCACGACGTGGAGATGATAAGCCGCACGTAAACATGTATGCTGACTTTTTCATTCATATGATGGATATAATAATGAATATAGTTATACCATATTTACAATAAAATCAATGTATGTAGAAGGTACTAGAGTTATTACATTGGTATGGAAACAAAAAAGAATGAGGAAGTGGAATAAGAAAAGAACTTTGAAAGAGGTGATGAAATTTTCATCTCTTCATCAGGTTCTTCCTTTTTAATTGATGAAATGAAATCCTTAGGTTGGATTTATAATCAAAGTAAGTCTTATATGTTGAATTTTGTGATGTCCCGGTTCTGGAATCCACCCAGAGGCACCCCGTACAAGGTTGTTCACATGGCCTCAAGCGCATTTCCTTGAATGCCAGAGGCTACTGACTAGTAGTGAGGGCCTTGGGTGTGATAATGGGAAAACTATGCCCTCATTGGTAGCGTACATAGCGGAATAAACATATATACAATAGAGGAAGAAGTAACAATCCATACAAGAGTAAACAAAGGAAGACTAAGAGTAAGCAACAACTGGAGCACACACACACACATATATATAAATGATGCATGATGCATAAATGTCTGGGAAAGCATCCAAACATATCAAAATGATGGAATAAAAACAGTAAAAAACCAAAGTACAAATGAAAAAAGATAAACATCTCCTCAGCATCACAAGGATCATCTTTGTCCCATGATGTCCATCTCCTCATCAAATTATGTACCTGAAGTAGAAGGGAGATTTCCCTTATCTATACTTGCAGTAATGTAATCTGTTTGGGCCCAAAAACGTGACCCAAACAGGGTGCGAGACTAAATCCCAGTAAGAAACCACCAAAAGATATGTTCCTAATTGTTAGTGATTATATGAAAGTTAATATGAAAAAGGAATGCAATAAACAAGGAAGCACTCAACAACAAACAATACCACAATTCAAGCATTTAATTACAAAAAATTAAGCAGCTAAGTAAGCAGGTAATCACAAATAGGTAACCCTCTGGGTATTACTAACAGCCTAACCCCTCTAGTTCAAACAACAAGGACTAGAAACCCTCTGGGAGGCACACATAGTCTCACCTCTCTGGTACAGCTAATGTATAGACTCTCTGAGGAAGCACTCATCGTAAATTCCCCCTATTGTCTTGTATTGATACTAATGGCGCTTTGGGGAAGCACTCAAAGTATCATTCCCCCTATGGCCCAGGTTGAGGAACTATAGACACTCTGAGTAAGCAATCAATGTCAATTCCCTATGTGGTCTCACATTGAAAAATTATAAAGACAATCTGGATAAGCCCTTACGTCCATTCTCCCCATGGTCTACTACACTGGGTTCTCACAGCCCTATGTAAGTCAACAAGTATAGAATGCGTATCGGCCAAATTAAACCCCAAGAACTACTTGTCCATCATTCTATGGAATATCGACATATTATAACAATAGTCACACCATCATACAATATTAGGCATGGGAATAAATAAGGTATCCTAAAAGGCTAAAAAACCAATAAGCCACAACCAAAACATGCATGGGAAATACCTCCAAACAAAGAAAAACACCCTATTCACAATCAATTCAACCTATACTCAAGGATAAAAGCATAGAAGGAAAAAAATAGGGCCAAAAAAGTAAACACGCAAGACCCCGTTCAAGGGTATTGATTGTTTTTCACATAATACTCAAAGACATTCAAAAGAAAGTCATAAACCACCTACCTTAGCATTAGGAGATCTCTATATGTTATCCTCGTGGATGGAATCACCTTAGAATGTTGTAGATCTTTGAAAACATGTAAAACTTTCAACCCAAAATATCTCACGAAAGAGGAGAAATTAGATGATGGTGCTCTAGGAGAAGAGATAACTCACTGATGTGGTTCCAACACAATCAATGGTTTTTGATTCGAAGGACAGACACACACTTAGGGGTTTGTCAATGATCTGTAGCCGTACAGAGTTCTCGTTCAAATGAGACCTAAAAGATGAGTGTTCTGGTGATTAGACGTGACCCCGGTGTGTTTAATGAAAAAAAAGAAAATAGAAAGCATGGGCTTTTGAAGTACGTGGCATGTACTTTCCTTTTCCATACTACGCTTTAGGCGGCCTCTAAGTCACCCGCACATGGTTGTGTCCATGGACGTTACATGGCCAGCACCCGGATACCTGTGGTAACCGAGTACATGGTGTGTACTCATAATTTTCATTGAATATACTTATAATATTTCCATAATTTCCACTTTTTCTAAAAAACAACCAGAAAAGGAAAAACATACCTGAAAAGAATACTCGGGTTCTTAGATACTTCCCCCCTAAAAAAATTCATCCCCGTATTTCCCTCGCGCAGTGTAGAAGAGGAAACCCTGAACAGCTTCGGCCACTATGCTTGTACATCGGTCTCCCTCTCCCAAGTCTCGTCATATACCCGCCTGTGATGCCATAACACTCATACCATTGGAACAAACCGGCCACAGAGAACCTTTGTACTATGGTCAAAAATACGAATAGGATTCTCTTCAAACTACGCATCCACTTCCAAATAAACCTATTGAGGTTGAACGAAATGGGATGGGTCAGTAATGTAACGTTAGAGCTAAGAAACTCAAAAACGTCATGCATAGACTGGTACCTCTGAGGTAACTACAACTGATAGGCAACCGGACCAACTCTCTCCAACACCTCAAACGACCCGATGTACCTCGTTGAAAACTTACCTTGTCCTCTAATCCTCTTGTTCCCCAACCCTAGTGTGACATGCATGAAAACCTAAACTCTAACCTCGAACTCTAGTGGTCATCTCCGCTAATCTTCATAAGACTTTTCTTGAGACTGTTCAGTAGCCAACCTCTTTCGAATCAACTCTATCTGCTCCGTGGTCTCCTGGACAAGGCAAGGTTCCAACAAAGCTCCCTCTCCTCCCTCTAGCCAAAATAAGGGTGATCGACATGGGCTACCATACAAAGCCTCATAATGTGTCATCTGAATAGTTTCTTGAAAACTATTCTTGTAGGAAAACTCCAAAAGAGTTATATGCTTCTCCCAAGAACCTCCAAAATCCAGAATGCATGCCTGACGCATGTCCTCAAGCACTTGAATCGTACGCTAGGACTGGAAATCTGTCTGAGGGTAGTAAGCTGTACTCAAAAGTACATGTGTACCCAATTCCTTTTGAAGCACCTTTCAGACCCGAGAAGTAAAACATGCATCCATGTCTGAAATAATGGAGTGTGGAACTCTATTAAGACATACAATCTCTTAGATGTACTATCTTCTAAACTCATCAACCCTGACAGTTTCGTTTATCGGAAATATGTGAGCAACCTTCATGATTCTGTCAATGAAAAACCACACCACATAATTCCCTCATGAAGCCCTTGGTAACCCGGTTACGAAATCCATCACAATGTCATTCCACTTACACTAGGGAATGGGTAACTGTTGGAGAAGCCCTGCGTGTCGTTGATGCTCTGCCTTCACCTGCTGACAGGTGGAACACCTAATGGCAAAACCAGAAAAATCCCTCTTCTTACTTGGCCACCAATACTGATGGTGTAGATCACGATACATCTTGGTCATGCCAGGATGAACTGCCCAAAAGAAGAAATGAATGTTCCGCATCATCTCCTTGCGTATGTCTGCAAAAACCCATACGCACCCACGAAAACGCAAGATGTCATCCTTGCCTACGGTCCATCCAGGAATAGTGTCCTCTCCTAATAGGATTTCCCATAGGACTAGGCCTTTAGAATATGATATCATTTTCACTATTACTCAATGAAGAAGCGTAGAGGTAACAGCTACATAAGAAGGGAAAATCTTCCCTTGTCTGTAGTGCACCTCCAAAAGCATCTCAAAGAACAAAGCCATAAGCTTCGACTCACTACTGGCCTCCTAAATTTCCTATACTTGAGTTATCCTACTCTTTGTATCAGCCACTGCGTTGCCTTTCCCACGAATATAGGCCAGATCAAAGTCAAAAGACCAAAGATACTCAACCCACATTCGTTGTCTCAAATTCTAATCACGGTGAGTAAAGATGTACTTGAGACTCTTGTGGTTGATGAAACCACAAAATGATCTCCATGAAGTTAATTTCTCCAACAACTTAAGGCATGAACAACTACATCTAACTTGAGATCGTGCGTCAGGTAATTCCTCTCTTGTGGCCTCAACTGCCAAGACCCGTACGCAACGACTCCATCACCCTACATAAGCACATCTCCTAGCCCGATACCTGAATAATCACAGTAAATAGCATATATCTTGTTCGTATTGGGAAAGAATAGTATCGGTGTTGAATTCAACCTCCCCTTCACCTATTAAAATGATGACACACAGGAATCTGACAACAAGAAAATCACACCCTTCTTAGTCAGGGCCGTTAGTGGCTCTGCTAAGCGTGAAAAGTCCTGTATGAAATTTATGTAGTGTCCAGATAGCCCTAGAAAACTCCACACCTCAAAGATGTTCTTCAGATGCTCCCAAGAAACTACTGCTCTTACATTCTCTAGGTCCAGTGACACTCTTGTCTCTATGATAACATGGCCCAAGAAGTGAATCTGATCCATCCAAAAGTGGCATGTTGAGATCTTAGCATATAACTGATGCTCTCTCAGTGTACTCAAAATGATCTCAAGATTTGTGGCATGGTCATGTCAATTATGAGAGTATACAAAGATATTGTCCACAAAGTCTATGAAAAAATATTTCAAGTATGGATATAACACATGGTTCATCAGTGCTTTGAAAACTACATGCACGTTCGTGATACCGAACCACATAACCACATAATTTTATAGAACATACCTGCTCTGAAAGGTTGTAAGAGGTATATCAGATGGTCTAATGTGTAACTGAGGGTAAATCTATCTCAATTCAATCTTCGAGAACATTATGTCTCCTCGAAGCTGATTCAAGATATTATCAATTCTTGGAAAGGGATATCGGTTCTTGATCATCAACTAGTTCAAATTCCAAGAATCCACATTAAGTCTAAGGGTACTGTCTGCCTTCTTCACAAAGAGAACAAGTGAACCCCAAGGAGAAGTATTGGGTTGGATGAAAAAAATTTCATGCAACTCCTCCAAGAGCTTCTTGAGCTCCTGTGTCACTTGTGTATCCATCCTATAAAGAGGAATAGACACTAGTTCCACTGCTAGCACTAGCTCAATCAAAAAGTCTACCTCGCGCTCTGGAGGCAAACCTAAAAAGTCCACTAGAAAGAAATCCCTGAAATGATCCACCTCTAGAGGAAAGTCCATCTGTGAAGTCCCCTGATCCTCAAGATATAGACTAGAAATCTAGGATATAACTCCTCCCAACCCATGATGCTCTGGTCCCGCTCAGCTCTCCTGTACATCCCACTCGCCCTTATGATGAAATGATCCTCCGTTTGGTGATATGAAACTCACACTATGAAGATAGCAATTAACAAAATTCTGTAATGGAACTAACCATTCCCTTATGAGAATGTAATCATATACTGTCATCTATAAAACATAGAGATCCCAATGGAAATGACACCCACCGACCTCAAGAGGTTACTCCTTGCACTGATGTATGCTAGATGTCCTCATTCCCAATGTTGTGTCATGTGTCAAGATATCAGCATAATAATAGATACAGAGCCCAAGTCTCGCGACACAACAACATACATAAAGCTATGGGAAGCCCTTATGTTGGAAAGAAAAGAAGACAAAACATAGGCAACTAGGATTGTACCTCAAACTATAGAGGGTCCGAGATCCTGCTCCTACTGGGTCTGCTCCACTACAATAGTCCGGCCTGCTCCATGACCCTGTGACCCTACCTGACGACTTTGAGTTGATCCACCCAACTATCGCTGATATCTTGGCAACTGACCCCCATCTCCATGACCTCCACCTCGGCCTGAACGGCCGAAGGAACTCCAGTTCTTAGACTGGTGAGAAACTGGTGGTGATGCACCTAAATGCGGGGTCACATAAGAACCCATATCACTACCTGCTGGTGAGAAGATCGAACAGAAATTCTGAACATGGCCCATCTTGCCGCAATATCCGCACTCCATGGGGTCTCTCGTGTAATGTGGCCCTATATTCTTGATCCTCCCGCACAGGTATCACACCACCTAGATTCCAAAAGATGCATCCTGTCAACTATGATCTCCTTGTGTTGTCTCCCTATAGCGCTTCCTGCTATCGGAAGAAGGAATACTAACTATGGATGTAAAACCTCCATGTCTCACGACTCCAGAATATCTTAGATTGTGCTCTGTGATCATCGCCTGGTTGATGATAGAGGATATCGAAGTCAACCTGAAGATGTTCACCTAGGAACAGATATCATGCCTGAGACTATCCTTGAACATCTATACAAGGAACAACTCGTCACCTCCTGGAATAGGCATGAAACACTGCATCTCTGTGAATCAAGAGGAATAATCCATAATAGAATGAGTAACCTTATATAGACTCATGAACTCTCAGGCTCGATTGGCCCTCAAGGTCACTGGATAGTAGTAATCGTGAGAGATGCCTTGGAACTCCTCCCATGCCATAACCTGCTGATGGCCTGCCTGTGAGATCACGTCCCACCACCTCTTGGTGTAGCCTCGTATCATGTAGGTAGAAATCATGAACCGCCTCTCTAGAGGTGTCTCCAGATGCTCAATGATCGTCAATAAGGATTCCATCGATGACTCTGCAGCTTGAGGCCCTTCTTCCACTAAGAATGTGGGAGGATGCTGCTCCTGGAAAACCTACTTCAAGTCTGCCATAGTCGAGGTAGGAGGCTGTACTACCTGAAAGTTTTGCATCATCCTCAGGAATCCCTCCCTAAACTATGCATCGGCGTCTGCAATTGGTATAACTAATGGTGCCAAAACTAGCACAATAGAAGGATTTTTCGAGATTCCTTGATCATCCATCTCCGACATCTTATCATTTTCCTTTAACTGGCGGACAACCAGAGGACATCTCGGTGGCATGAATAATCAATTTCAAACACACATCTTAGATTCAAGATTATCGTTGACTGAAAATTGGAAGGTTTAGAAGTAAACAAGAGAAAAAAGCATTCAATTTATGAAAAACATGACTATACGGTGTTTTATTTCCCTACACGGCATATTCCCTTAAGTCATACACATGGGCGTGTACTCCTGCCACAACTGGTCATGTAACACCCCAAACACATGCCGTGTTTTCCTAAAACATGGCGTGTACTTGGATCCCCTATCCCTGCCCAAAACCTTCTACATGGTTACCCACATGGCTCTTCTAATGTGAGACTGTACGACGTGTTCAAGGTAGACACAACGTGTACTAGACAAGATTCACCTGGTCAATGTTGTTTGTGACATTACCTGACACATGAATGAAACCACACGACATGTTCCAGATAGACACGACTTGTATGATAAAGGATAACACTAACCTGTGTTGTTCGTGAAATGATTGGGTACATATGTCAGACTACACGATGTGTGTAATCCTAACACAACGTGTACAACTTACGGTTTATATGTCCGTGTTGTTAGTTAAACGGTTGGACACAGGGTCAGCACTACACGACATGCATATAAGATACAAAACGTGTTTACCAAAGGATTTCCCTATCCCATGTCTATGCCCAAACGACCTATGAAATGGGTGGAGAATACATGGCGTGTATATAATGTACACAAAGTGCACTTAAGAAAAAAATGTCTTCCCAAAAAGAAGAACACATGGCACGTAGTCAAAAATACACAGCGTGTATTCTGGGTTTTTCTAGAAATTAATCCTCAGAAATTACTTTGGAGCCCAGAAAACCACTGAAATGATCATTGAATGTGCCAAATTCTGATACGTGAGGGCCCATAATCCCCACAAATTAATGGTTTTCATCTTATACATGTTATAAATAGGGGTAACAGTACAATGATTCACCAAATTCCATTTCATGTGGGCCTATAACACCTCAAGAACCAAGGCTTGGCATTCATCCAAACAACACCATCAACAACAATTCCCTATCAAACAACATTTATTTTTATCAAGGAATCTATCACAACAACATTCATATTCTACACAAAATCTATTAAAACAACATGTAATAATTAATGCACCCTAAATGGTATGGCAAGAATGCATGAATTGTTATTTCTAGCAAGTTTCGATATGATTCATGAGATGGAATACCCTCATCCCATAGGGTTGTGATAGAAATAGAACATCAATAACAACAACAGTAATTGAACGGAAGATGTGAGTCACTCCAGGTGAAATCAAATCAACTCTAAAATTGAAAAACAAGAAAAATTCAATAAATGAGGTGGATTGGATTTTCCCTATACACGTGTTAGCTAATTTCGAGCATAACTTATTACCAAGTACCAATCCCATCCTATCCCTAACTATAGGTTCCAAACTGTAAATCAATAAGAAAAGAAATCACTCTGATACCACTTTGTAATATCCTGGTTCTCGAAGACACCTAGAGGAACCCTGTACCCGATTGGTCACATGACCTCAAGCACATATCCCCAAACGCGAGAGGCCTCCAACTAGTAGCGACGAACTTTGGTGTGATAATGGGAAAACTATGCCCTCATTGGAACAATACACATCAGAAGTAAACAGATATAAAATACCAGAAGGAGTAACAATCCATACAGGAGTAAACTGCGGAAGACTAAAAGTAAGAAACAACTGGAGCATATATATATATATATATATATATATGATTCATGATGCATATATGTCTAGTAATGCATCCAAATAGATAAAAATTATGGAATATAAAAAGTAATAAACCAAATTACTAATGAAAATAGAAAAACTACTCCTCAACATCGCAAGCCTCAGCTTTGTCCCACGCTCTCCATCTCCACTGAAAATCAAGTACCTGATGTAGAAGGGTGCTTTCCCTTATCTATACCTACATCAGTATAATATGTTTGGGACCAAAAGAATTACATAAATAGGGTGTGAGACTAAATCCCAGTAGGTAACTACCAAAATATATGTGCCTAACAGTCAGTGAGTATATGTTATGTATTAAGAAAAAGGATCTCAATAAACAATGAAGCACTCGACAGAAAACAATTCCGCAGTTCAAGATTTTAATTCACAAAAATATTAAGAAACTAGGAAAGTAGGTAATAACAAACAGGTGACCCCTTGGGTAGTACTCACAGCCTAACCCCTCAGGTTCAACCAAAAAGTACTAGCAACCCTCTGGGAGGTATGCATAGTCTCAACCCTCTGGTTAATCTAAAGTATAGACTCTCTAATGAAGCACTCACTGTCAATTCCCCCTATAGTCTCATATCGGTACTAAAGGCGATCTGGGGAAGCACTCGACGTATCATTCCCCCTGGGGCCCATGTCGAGGAACTACAAACACTCTGAGGAAGCACTCAAATCCAATTCCCGCAGTGGTCTCACATCGTAAAATTATAAAGAAACTCAAGAGAATCCCTTACGTCCATTCTGCCTGTGGTCTACTACACTAGGTTCTCACGGCCCTATGAAAGTCAACATGTATTGCACGAGTATCAGAAAAATTAAACCTCAATAACTACTTGGCTATAATTCTATGGAATATCAACATATTAGAACAATTGTCACACCATCCTACAATACAAGGCTTGAGAATAAACAGGGCACCCTAACAGGCTAAACAAAACCAAGAATCCACAACCAAAACATGCATGGGAAATAACTCCAAACAAATCAAAACAACCTATTAAAAATCAATTCAACCTCTACTAAAGCATAAAATCATAACAGGCAAACAATAAGGCCAAAATAGTAAACACAGAATACCACATTCATGGGTATAAGCGATTTTTCCCATAAAACTCAAAGACTTTAAATAGAAAGGCACAAACCACTTATGTTGGCTTTAAGATATTTCTATATGTGAACCTCGAGTCTTGATTCACCTTAGAATGTCATAGATCTATGAAAATGTTTAAAACATTCAACCCACGATATCTCATGAATGAGGAGAAATCAGAAGATGGAGCTCTAGGATAAAAGAGAACTCACCGATTCGGTTCCAACGCAATCGATGGTGTTCAGTTCATAGGACGGACATACACTTAGGATTTCATTGAAGATCCATGGCTATATGAAGCTCATAGTCGAATGAGACCAAAAAGCTCTTTTTGGCGATTAGACGTGACCCCGGTGCGTTTAATGAAAAAAATACATGGCGTGTACTTTTAAAGTACACAACGTGTACTTTTAAAGTACACAACATGTACTTGTCTTTCCTGTACTGCACTTTAGGTGGCCTCCAGGTCACCCAAACATGGCTGTTTTCAAGGCTGCTATATGCCCAACTCCGGGCTACCTATGGTAACCGAGTACACATCGTGTACTTGTAATGTACATGACATGTTCTTCTAAAATTTCCATAATTTCCTCTTCTTCTCAAAAACCACCAGAAAAGGGAAAAAATACCTGAAAAGAAGTCCTGGTTTATAAAAATTGAGGGTAGTTAGGAGGATATTTGAGCAGCGGTTTGCTGAGCCAAATGGAATTGGAGGTGTGATTTTGAGAGAAGGGAAAATATCCTTTTATAAGAGAGGTGAGGGTAAATTTAGGAAAAGCTTGAAATATTATTTTACTATATAATAATTTTCAGTTTTAATGGCTCAAAAAAAGATTTAATTCACGTATAAGGTGGTGATGTGTCTAAAACCTCTCAACCAATAGGTTTTAGACAGGTTTAGGTCCACATATTAAGCATATCTTTTAAATTTATCTCTTAGTTAAATAGTTTATCATTGACATTGTATAGTTGTATTATTATAATAAATGGTTATTAATCATACTATTAAAATCCAAGAAAACCATAAGTGGTTAATTATTGACATATATAAACTTTTATAATTCATTTGGACGAACCTTAGATTTTTAAGAATATTATATCATTTAATAATATAGTATTTATTTTAAAAACTCATTAATAAAAAATTTTAAACTATTTGTTATTTTTTTAAGTCATAAAAACATCATAACATTGAAAACAAATTCTTTAATCAACCCTAATATATAATATTAACCTATAAAAATATTTGAGTTCACCAAAAGTCTCAATTTAAATTTATTTTCATATTTATAACATCAATTATTTTAATTTTTCATTAATAAGGTAATTACTGAATCATCATTGTGT
Organism: Viscum album; assembly: GCA_963277665.1. Lineage (NCBI taxonomy): Eukaryota > Viridiplantae > Streptophyta > Magnoliopsida > Santalales > Viscaceae > Viscum > Viscum album. Next base: position 855,901,351 of record OY728139.1, read on the forward strand.
CATAATTAAATTTAATGATTTAATATATAAAAATGATAAAAAAATACCATTATGTAGGAAATATTATTATCTTTCTAATAAATATTTACTGTCAAATTTATCTTATTTAGATCCGTATATTAAAAATATTTTAGTGATGAAAATTTGAATTTAAAACATTTATCACTTCTTTAAATAAAATAATAATAATTGTCTAAATCTAATCCATGTAGAACAATGAAGATCATATTTTATTACAAAGAATTATTTTTGTCTAAATAAACTTATCCAATATAATTAGGACATGTGTTAGGTAATTATAAAATCATTTTTACCTTTAATTATCTTATTTACTTTTACCCGTGGTAAATAAAATTCAAAGTACTATTCACAAAAAATTATTTTCATCCTACTAAACCACATTTTACATAATTATTTCAACCGTGCCTCTTGGATTATTGAAATTCAATTCTGAGAAGCAGTAAACTTCTGTTTTATGAAAATTTTCAAATGTTCATAGAAGGTGGGTAAAAGGCCTTAAAAAGTTCAATAATGTTTTATTATAAAATCACTCCAATTAATTACATTGAATTTATAAAGGTCTTACGTATATATTTATACTTAAAATAAATTTGAATAAAATAAATAGTTATTTTTATAAAATGTCGATTTTAAACAAAAACACATTGTTTTTCACTACTCATACACAATTCAAAATTTTCATATAATTTCTTAAAATTAACCCTAAGATAATTTTTATATTCTGAATCTAAAAATGATGCCTATTTTACCAAATTCAAAACATAGATTTTTAATTAATTAATTTAAAATTATTTACTATTGTCAACACTTGAAATAGTGTTTTTGAGAAGTAAAAACTAGTAAAGGATTGATATGTGTTTATATCCAATTTAAATATTAAATTACATACAATAAATAATATTAGAACAAATGACAAAAATATAAACTATGTATACTTCAAAACCATTCAAATGTATAATTTTACACTACAAATTATTTTGATTAAAAAAGCTGTTTTCAATTTAAATTTAGTATTTTTAACTATTCATTAAAATATGAATGTTTTTAGAAATACACCAAAATATTATCCAAACTAAATTTTATGTCCCACTTCTAATGAAGAAATTTATTTTTTATATTTGAATATATAAAAGTGTAAAAAATTGGATTTAAATAGGGTTCGCCATTATAAGGCGGTTAAATTGCATTTTTTTGAAAAATACATCTTCTATCTAAAAATTTAAATTTTTTTCTTATATTATGTATAAGAAAAACATAATAGGGATGTTAAAATTATATCATGTATACAAAAGTCATAATGAAGTTAATAATATTCATAACCACTTTTTGAACGACTAGTTTGGTAAGACATGGTGTGCTCGAACTCGGTGTAGTGTGTGGTGCAAGATATTGAATTACATTAAAGACATAATGTACTATGAAATATTAGGGTCGTACATTATCTCCTTATCCAAAAACTTGTGTCCTTGAAATTTAAAATTTGTATTTAAAAATAGTGGTTTGACATTTCAAAACATCTTAGTTGAAATCCCACATCGAGAAAATGTATTAATGAGGAGTCTATTTTAGAATAATGAAAGGTAAGAATAAAGGGTACCAGAAATAACACATATGAGGGTTCCATATAGGAAAACATGTATATAAAAGAGAAAACAATCCATAAGATTCTTATGGATAATTAAAGAGAATATTATTAGGATAATGATTAAAATATGAAATCCATAAACTTGTGATGGGTTTAACTGTCTTTTATTACCCTTTAGGAAGAGTAAATGGAAAATGTTTTTATTTAAAGTTAATTTTGGTAATTTTGAAGAATTTATTTTTGAGATTGACTAATAACATAAGGATATATACTTATTTTTCAAGTAGAGTATTATCCTTTATTAAATTTCTACCACAATCTCATATTTTATACAAATGACGAGTATTCAAGGTGACATGGTCACAATTGACGTGCTAAAATAAACTTCTAGCAAATAACATAATACATAAAAGATGAACTATATATCTCCCTTGTCTTTACACATTAACCAAAACCAAAATGGTTAGTAGAAGATAAGGTGATCACCAAAAAGTATGAGCGTTGATAGATATACATACAACTATTAATCTCCAAGATTAAAAAAACAATACCCAATGTTCAAAAAGGACCATTAAATTAACAGTTGTCCCTAAAATTCATCAAAATAATAAAAACTATGTTTGAAACCCAAAATTCAGAGCGATTTTATTACACAGTCTTCCATGGAAATTTTAATATTTATCTCCAAGTAACATAAAATACTGTTAATGTAACATACATAAAAGTAGTTAACCTAATCATATATTCTCTATGATTGGTTATTGATTTTCATAAATAACCCAAATCGCTATAATTACAATATAAAAATTTAGATTCTTTCAAAATAAAAATCCACCATTGCTCATCAAATGAAATCCAATAGTATTCTATTTTCCTTAGGCATATAGTGTTCCCAAAAGAGCGAAATTCATCCAAAATAACATTTATCACTTAATCACCAAATCATTTTCCTATACTAAGGATATCCATTTGATAAATCATAAGTTCCCAAAATCAACATATTCTTGATCCATGATTTTTTTAACTAATATAAATTATCCATAATAACCATGCACTTCATGTAGTCTAGTGGTAGGAAATAAACCCAATCACACTATGGATGTGGGTTTGATTCCAATATATTTGTATGACACTATAGGATTTCACACGGGTTGTGTGTTGTCCTTTTTCAAAAGCTATATAATTTTATAACATTCCTAAAAATGAGATAAATTCCTCAAAAATAACCATAACATTTTTTAACCACAAATGTTATCTCATACCTCACATTTTTTTCCTACAAATTAATAACATGTATTTTCCTCAAATTCAAGGATTATATAAACCAAAATTGTTCTTTATAACAATATCCACAAAATAAAATATAATTCTTCCTCAGATAAAATTTTGACATAACAAACTATAGTGTTACACATACAAGGGAAACATTTTCCAAAGTAATCCCATCAATCAATAACATTAATACTTTTAATAATTTCTCCCTCTATTTATTTTCACATAGGTTCTCCCTTAACCTAGATGGTATCCTATTTAAAAGGGATTTGACTCGGTTAATGCCTAAGTCCACTAACATTATGAAAAATGACTGTAAATTGATTATTAGGATCATTTTTAATATTTTCAAAAGTAATCATCTTTTTTCCTCAGCAATTCATTACATTATTTTCTTCTTTGCCACACATAAATAATTTACTTTTTCCATTGAGAAACTTTCCTCGGTGTATCCTTCCACATTTCCTGCATGATGGAAATTTAGCATTATTTTCTTTATGGTCTCCACTACTGGAGCTCTTATCATTCTACCTCTTCCTCTTCTTTGTTGTGTTTGGAAGATGGTTAATGTATATGTTTTTTATCATATTTTTTGAAACCTGATTCGGCATGAACATGATGTCTTTTACGCCAATGAACATTCCATTTTGTTTCTCATTTCCACCACCATTCCATACTTATACATCATATTCAATGTTATTTTGACTTCCTTGGAATCCAACCATTGACTAAAACCAGAAATCATATTGTGAGTAACAATAGACATACAATCATTTAAAGAATATCATGAAACCCTTTATTTCAATCTAAAAAACCATAGAATTAATGAAGGCAATTTATTCTCATATTATACCAAAATACTTCAAATCAGATTTAAAAAAAATTATATTATCCTAAGAATATTCCATGAGAGTGTAATAACTAAGAGTGCATCAAGGCCCGTTGTCCTATACCTGGATACCCCAGATCAAGCCTGAAACTCATTGTTGGAGTTTTAACTCCAAGGTACATATATGTTAGAGCCGCCTCAATCTTTTAATATCTAGACATGGAGGTATTTCTTGGAAAATACACAAAATATCTACATTACAAAAATTTTAGGAGGATCTTCTATACTAATCCTCATATTCTATCTTAGGGTAATGTTTTCTAATCAGATTTTTTCTATATCTAGCTTCCAAGGATTGTACTAAACTTCCACTGATACAAACTATAACGCCCCGACCCTAGTTACCCAAAGTCGGTGAATTATTACATAACATTGGAATGATCATTGAGATCATGTCCTCAAATGCTGATAAATTTAGTATCCTTGGAAGTACAAGATACATACATTAGTTTTAAAATACATTATGAAATAAAAAAAATTGTGTCCCTATAGAATACACTCATATCCCTTATCCTATCCCTAAAATTCAATCATAATTTACATCTTCACATCCTAGGAAAAATAAAACCTATGAAATGGGTGATCTTAGATGCTCAGTAATAATAACAATATAGCGGAAACATTGATAAATAAAATTAAACATATACAGAAATGTATAATACTAAAGCACGAGCCTTATAAACATAAATTTCAGCATAATATGGAAAATATAAATCAAATAATTCCATTTACATATTCACATTGATATTATACTAGTCAAATAATAACATGTAATATCTGTAGATAATTTCATAATTATGGAATGCATAATATCGGACATCCTAACCACATTGTTAAAGCCTCATGCCATGGATATAAATAAGATTTGGTCAAAGCCTTGTGCCATGAAAATAGTTCGTCTCATGAGACCTACCAATAAATTGAGGAGCTGTAGTGGGATAACCCCATCACTTATTAATTCCAGGTCATTCCTCATATGAAATTAGTGAATCATAATGTAAACATTCATATTAAAACTAGAATTCAAAATGTCAAAACATTAACCACAAACCATGAATGGCATAAAAATAACACATCCACATTAAAAAAATAACTAATTCAATAAAATATGTAATATTTTATTATAATAGATCAACCTCAATAAAAAATAAAATACAATTAAGGATTTTTACATAGATGAAAATATTCAATAACACTATTTGAGAGAAATATCCCCCTTTTCTTCAAAACATCTAAAAGTTGCACTAATTACCAAGAAGTCATTTAAAAGTGATTTTTAAATCAAAGTGTACTATACCTCTTTGAAATTTTTTAAAGGAGTTTAAATTTCAAAAAAAATCATTTCTATATAAATAAATACTTAAAACCATTTTCAAAACATGGACATATAATGTGAACTATTTTGAAGAATAAATATTTAAAAAATTTGAAATGATAATTTAGATAAATATTTCCTAGACAAATTAGAGACACTTGAATGCATTTAATTGAGGAACAAAATTAATAAAAACGTTATAATATAATGAGAATAAATATATTAATGATAAAATATGTCAAAGGGTAGTCTATACACCATATAAAATTGAATTGGTGCCTAATGAAAAAGATGTCTCAATGGAATGTAAATTGAGGTAAAATTCGTTATAATTACTCTATCTTTAGATTAAGGAAAAATAAATGAAATATATATTTTTGAAAAAAATAAATACAGTAAATATAATTGAATATTCAGTGTAAATGAATTAGATAACATTCACACATATTCTTGTAAAAACAAAACCAATTACTCAGATGTTTAACTCAATGAATTAAAATTGAGTTATGATTACACTTGACAAGTTCATATAAATGGAATGAAATTTGTCAATGGATTGATTATGGGTATCAAAATTATATCCACAAAAGGGGGAGTAGAAATTACTATAGAAATTCCCCATATAATCTTGTAGTAAATTAATCAAGGAAGTATGCGTAACTCCCAATGAGTGGAAATTAAAATATGAAATTCCATTATCGATTTGGTAACTTACAAAACATATAACCCGTGAAATAAGGATCAAAATATTATTATATACATACTAATAAAATAAAGTATATTACACAAATAATACAATCATGGGTAGTACATACACCACACAAAAGGAAATAATGGCCAATATTGCATGAAACTCACGGGAATAAAAAGTGAGATTAAAACCCCTTACCTTGTACTATTCCTTAGTTTAGTATACGTTAGACTCATGTATAATAGTTAAATAATAATTATTAAATTATAAAAGAACGTAATTCACAAATATTATGTCATATATGATCTTCTAATATTTCTTTGTTAATAATATTTCAGTAGTATCACTCTTTATGGTTGTAACTGATTCGTTTTCCGTTATATTTTTTCTTAAAAAAGTTATCTTTGTTATTAAAAGGATGTATTTTATTCATATCCAGAATTATATTATGTTCATAAAAATTATTTTAAATCATAAAATTAAAGATATTCTGGAATATTTATGATGCGAATGAATCTCATCATGTTCATGGAGATTGTAATCCGTACATACGCACAAGCGAAAATAGCATTGTATTGATGATAAAATCGTATGTAATTGGATGTTATATCATATATAAAGAATCATTGAAAATTAAAATATATTATTTACATAAATTATACTCATTATTATACCCTTACAAACAATGAAGTGTTCAACATAAAACTACCCCACAATGTGGAGATGGTAAGTGGAACGTGCGCATTTATGGTGACTTTGTCATTAATAGGATGGATAGAAAAATGAATATGGTTGTACCATATTAATAATAAGATAATATTATATATAAGGTGATAGATTTATTAATTTTTTATGGAAAAATAGTAATTGGAAGTGGATGAAGAAAATATCTTTGAAAGAGGCGATGAAATTATCATCTCTTCTTTGGGTTCTTTCTTTTGACTTGAACGAAAGGCCTCCCTAGGTTGGATTTCTGATCAATGAAAGAGATATAGGTTTAATTTAAGGTAGTTGGGAGGATATTGGAGTTGATTTTGGACGGGCCAAATGTATATGGTGGTGTGATTTTGAGAGAAGGGGAAGTACCATTTTATAAGAGAAGTGAGGGTCACTTCAAGAAAATATTGAAATATTATTTTATTATAAAATCATTTTTTATTTTCAATAGAAAAAAATGATTTAATTCAATTATAAGGTGGTTATTTGTCTAGAAACACTCAACCAATATAATTTATATAGGTTTAGGTCACCATATTAACCTCACCATTTAAATATAACTCTTAGTTAAATAGTTCAACTTTTACCATGTATTGTTGAATTATTAAAATAAATGGTTAATAAACATACTATAAAGATACCAGAGAACCCAAAGTGGTTAATTATTGACATATATAAACTTATCTAATTCTTTTTTCTAAACCTTATATTTTTAGGAATATAATATCATTTAATAATTTTTTTGAAAAACTCATTTATGTCAATTTTGATACTATTTGGTAGTTCGTTTTTGTTAAAATAATAAAAACTATATAACTTCAAAATTATTATTTAATAGACCCTAATATGACATATTAACCTATAAAATTATTTTAATTTACCAAATTCTCAGTTTATGTTTATTCGGATATTTATAATATCAATTATATTAATGTTTCATTAATAAGGTAATTACTGCATTATCATTATTTCATAATACATTTAATGATTTAATATCTAAAAATGATAAATAAAATACCATAATGTATGAAATATTTTTATATTTCTAATGAATATTTATAGTCAAATTTATCTTAGCTATAACCCAATATTAAAAATGTTTTATTGATGAAAATTTGAATTTAACACTTTTAATTCTTCATTAAATAAAATAATAATAAATGTATTAATCTAATAAAATTGGATCAAAGAAGATAATATTTTATTTCTAAGGTTTATTTTTGTCTAAATACACTTATCCAATAGAATTATAAAATGTGTTAATTAATTATAAAATCATTTTTACGTTTAATTACCCTATTTACTGTAAACCGTGGTAAATAAAATTCAAAAGTATTCTTCACTATAAATTATATTCATCCTATTGAACCACATTTTGCTTTCTAATTTCAACTATTCCTCTCAAAACTTACAAACTCAATTCACAGATGCCATAAAATTACGATTTATGCAAATTTTTAATTGTTCCTATAAGGGGGTAAAAGGCGTTAAAAAGTTCAGTAAAATTTTTTACATCTAATTTTCTTATAAAATAACACAAATGAATTACATTTAAATTATATAGGTATTATGTATCTATTTTATCATAAAATAAATTTAAATTAAATAAATTTTTATTTAAACAAAAAGTTGGTTTTAAACAATAACACAGTTTTTTCACTATTCATCAAAAATGGAAACTTTCGAGAAAAAAATAAAGAAACATAAACCTAAAATAATTTTGATATTACTAATCCAGAAATAATTTCTATTGTACCAAATTAAAAACATAGGAGTTTAATTAATTAATTTAAAATTATTTCCATTGTCAAAACTAGAAAACGGATTTTTGAGATGTAAAATGTAGCAAAATATTTATATGCATTTTTTCCAATTTAAATGTAAAATTACACCCAATAAATTTAATTGGACTAAATGATAAAAATATAATAAAATTAAGCTTCAAAACTATTCAATTATATAATTTAAAACTCTAAATTATTAGGATTAAAAATGTTGTTTTCCATTAAAATTTAGTATTTTCACTATTCATTTAAATATGAAAGTTATCATAAAAACACAAAAATTTGATCCAAAATAAATTTATATTTCCCGATTATAATGAATAAATAATTTGTTTTTCAATTTTAATATATTAAAGTGTAAAAATATGATTTAATAAGTGTTCTCTATTAAATGGTTATAAAATTTCATTTTTTTAAAAAATACTTCTTTTATCTGAAAAATTGAATTTTTTATTATATTATGTCTATGAAACATAAAATATGGATGTTAAAATTATACGTAGGGTAGAAATTTCGAAATGAAGTTAATACTATGAATAACCTATTTTTGAACGGATAGTTTAGTAAGTCATGGTGCAGTCGAACACGGTGTAGCGTGTGGCACAAGCTATTAAACTACTTTAAAGAGATAATGTACTATGAAATCTTGGTGTGTTACACTTAATGAGGTAACATAAAGATTATTTATGTAGATATACAAATCCACTCATTACATGGTAATGTATTTGTACCTTTTAAAATCTATTTTCCATTCTATTGTATTTTGATACTGAAAATTTCTCTTTCAATCATTTGGAAGGAGAAGCAGATCACTGGTGGACTCTCGTCAAAAACACAATGCAACGAGAATAAATCGACTCTGGGGAGTGTGATGAGTTTATAGATTTATTTTTTAATAAGTAATTTCCTTGTATTATTAAAAAAATGGAGAAGGAATTTATTATTATAACATATAAAAATAATTAATTCATTTGTAACTATAAGGGAAATTGTCAAAGACATGTTAGGAATGCATCCGGTATAATCATTGAAGCATAAATAGGATTGATCAATGCTTTTGTCGATTAAAACCATGTATCTTAAAGGATTTAATTATATGGAAACACATCAGTTATTATGAAATAATTTGATATTCTATCAAGGTAAAAATTAGTATTGGAGTTGAACATCAATATTATGGTTTTGATATAAAAAGAAAGAAGTAATTCAATTTAAATTCATAAAACTAAATCCATGGAGGGATGATGATGTGATTTCAATTATGTTCAAAATATGTAAGGTGTCATGGAGGAAATTATCTTAATGGGGCTACTAAATTATTTATGTCTGCAATGGAAGGTCATTGCGTAATAGAATATCAATGCATGGGAAGAACTCAACCATCAATGGAGGAAATGCACCCCATAATGTTCCACCCTTACCCCATTGTTTAAAATTAATAGAGTATATGAATTATGATAATATGTTATCAAAATCAAAAGTTAATAATGTTGAATAATTTTAGAAATATATTAATCATAGAAGCAATGGTAAATCTCATGTGATTACTATTTCTGATGAGGGGTACACTAATTATATGGTGAAATGTACACTTACCATCCACTCTAGAACATATAATGGGTTATTTTATTATAGACACACCACACCTATATATATAAATAATTTTACATGGGTATAAAAATACCACCTCAATGATTTTATGTTTAAATAGTAGTGAAAAAACCTAAATATATAATGATCTCATCTCAAGTCCATGACTCCTCTCCACTTGATTATTTTGGGAATGTGCTACCTAAAAAATTGTTTACTCTCCATCTTGTTGAATTTTAATTTATCTTAAGAAAGCATTGTAATTCATAATATAAATCCTATATCAATTTCAACATAATGGATGTCAAATCTTGTTTTACAAAACAAACTTTGATCATTTATTAGTGTGATCATAAATATGATCTTCAAATGTAAATAAAATCCTATATTTGGGTCATGATTAAAATTCAAAATGGATGGTTATTCAAGATGGTTAGACCGAATGTCAATATAAAATATATTCTTATTATATATAATTTTGTTGATATTTTTTTAGAGTTCCATAGTATTCAACCAAATTTTCAATTTGAGTCTCAATTTATCTCATACCAGGTTCTACACCTATTTTGAAGACTCCATATAAAATAGACTTGATCGAGTTGTTAGAATTAACATCGAAAATAATGGTGGATTTTGAAAATTGATTCATTCAGTAAAGTGTGTCACCTTGGGGTGAACCTATTCATTTTGGTAAAATGAAAAATTGGATCAATGAGAATATCCATTGATTATCATTATCATAAGTATCAAGAAGATGTATCTGCTTCCCCATTCTAATTAATTTCTTGTTCATCTACACATATCTTGATACTTTTCCATGATTGAACATCATTATTGATATCAACAAGTTTGTTTCAATAAGTAGGATATAAACAATAAAATTTGTACTCTAAGGTATTGACATAATGAAGATATATTTATATACTTGGTTCTTATTAATGCATTGATTGTCATCATTGATTTTATGAATATTATATTTAGATTTTACCTTGATCATGTTTTTGTTGTTATTATAGAATATATACTTATATGTTTAGTGTGAATGGATGATCATGAATATCTCTAGATAATTCTATTGAATACACTAAATATGTAGAGTATATATTAAAAAGTTAAAAATTTTAAATTTGGGTTATAAAAAAAGATCATTTTGGGTTAAATAATCTCATGTGAGGGTGTATCAGAATATCCATCAAAGGTGAATGTTAGTGAACGTTGTCCTAGACCATCAAATATGACTATTTTATTTAATTTTACTGAATTGTATTGATATTATAGATTCCATGTGGGGATTAATTATATCTATTTAATCCTCTTACCATGTTAACTTAGAAGAGTTTAAAGTTTTATTTTATCTATGAATGTGAAAAAATATAGATCTTATGATAATTTTAGTCAACAAACCTATGATCACACATACAAGTAGTGGATAATGATTTGTGATATACAATGATTCATCAAATAATGGACTAGGATTCATCCTCCTATATAATTTTGTAAGATAGATTATTTATCATGATAATTGATTGTCCATGAGAAAAATAAAAAAACTCATGATTTAAATTTAGCTACTATATTTGTTTCGTTAAAAATAGAGAGGAATTACCATTATAAATAATGGTGTGATATATATTCTGATCATAAATGTTTAATGTTAATATTCTGTCAGAAATATATGAATATGAAATATACAATATAGTTATAATAGATTGATGATTATGACTTCTGAATACAATACCACTCAAAGAAGGAAAAAAATGTGGTAGATACTCTATGTTTAATGGATCATGCTTGCTTATATATGATTAGTATCACAAAATATCCAATATTTATATTTTTCCAAGTGATGGAAAATGAAATATTAAAGGAATGGGTTAAATCATATCTTTCCCAAATTAGTGTTCAACTATATTTCTATGTGATGAATAATGAGTAACATATGGATGTTCTGGAGCTATAAAATAAAGGGAGAAACATTCATGAGTTGAAAATTTGTTATTATTAGATGATAAGGTTTATGAAAAAATTATTTTCCTATTCAATTGATGATATGAAGGATCTGTTGGATAATTATCATAGTTATACATTCCTTATTCATTATTGATGTTTAATGTTTGATAGAAATATGAAAGAGTATTTATAGTGGGAAAAAATTAATAGCGTTATTATAGAGTAAACATTCAACTTATTGTTATATTAAATAGATTATTCTAAGAGATATAAGTTTAAGGGGATCTTAAAAAAATTTCTATGCTCAAATAAAATTGGAAGAACAATTCCATGGATTTTATAATCAGACTCCTCAAAATATTTAAGGGAATTAATGTTATTTGTGTTGTAGTCGATTACCTTACCAGGTCAATACCCTTTATTTGTATCAATGATGATTTATCTATTGATAATATTTTAATAATGTACATAACAGAAGTGGAAAGGTTTCAAGGAGTACCAAATTATATGGCATCTTAGTGGAATTTATTTTTTTTGTCAACGTTCTAGTGTAGTATTCGGTAGGATCTTGATACATAGTTGAGATTCAGTGCTACTTTTCATCCATAAATAGATGTTCAGGCTGAGAGAAACATTGAAACCCAAGAGGATATGTTGATATATCATTCAATGGATTTCAACAGTGGTTACAATTAGTACCCTCATCATTGCATGTTTCAATATATTAATAGAATTCACTGAATAATTCAGATGGATCTTTATGAAGTACTCTATTGAAAGAAGTGTAGAACACCAATGTTTTTGTATAAAGATGGAGAAGAAAATATATTGAGACCTATGGTATTTGAATAAATGAAACATAAATTTGGATCTATTCATAAGTATATGAATGTAATATAGTGTTGATAAAAATTTTATGTTTTAAATTACTGATGAAATTTAAAATTCAATGCCCATGAGAAGGTATTTATATAATGGTTTCCCTGAAATAAGGTTATTATATTAAAAAAAATAATTGAATTAAAATACCTATATATATTAGGTAGTTATATAATCTTTATTGAACATGTTTAGTAGATTATTTCTTGAGAGATCCACCAAACCGCTCTTATGTTCGTCATGTGTTCCACATATCTTTCATGAGGATGTACATACCTGACCAATCACATATAATGAAATAATAGTTCACACAAATTAAGAATGATTTTTCATATGGGGATTAACCAATTTAAGTGTCTTTTCATAGTGATAATGTGATAGATAATATGACTACAATCATGATTAAAGTTATATAGAGATATTAGAAATTTTATGAAGATACATGGGAAACCAATGATGTGATAAAATTATATAGTTAAATTTGTTTATATTTATTAGAGTTATTGAATTTGGAAGAGAGAAATTAATTTTCAGGGCGTTGGAAAATCACACATAGAGATTTTGTAATATATTTATATATAAATAATTTTTATTTATTAGATAAAATTATTTATATGTAATAATGAATAAAAAATAACCACATTATACTACTTAAATATAATTATATAATATGATAGTTATCACATAACCATAGTGTTTTAATGTATGAATTAGAGTAAATAAGTTTTTACAAATTTATGGTTTGAACATATATCAAATGAGTTTAATTGCATTTATTTGTTTATAAATAAAAATAAAAACCAATTTCAATGGAAAAAAACATCTCAAATTTCTTTTTTAAGAACATAATATGTTTTTATAATAATAAATTAAATTAATTATTATTAGTGAATGATTTTAATGGAATTTTAAAAATATATGTTCAATATTTTTTAATATTTAATCACATTTTTTTTATTTTTTAGTGATATAAGAATATATCCAGTTTTAGTATTACAAAAATTATTTTCTAAAAAAAGATTTTCAACATATTTTACATAAATATTTTAAAATTAATTTTAGAAAATTATATAAATTTAATAATAAATTGAAATATGGTATTATAGATTGGAAAGTAGTACCCTTTTATTGTTTATACGCTATCACTAGTGACATTGGAAAATTTTTGTGACCTCAATAAGTATAAAACGTGTAATAAATGTTAAAACATTTGGATAAGGATTAAAAATTCATGTAACTCCAACCATTATCCAATTATATGAGTGTATTTAGACAATTATCATCCAATTCTTAAAAATAGGTACACATAGTTCCATTTTACGTTTATTATGACCATTATATATTTTAAGAAATAGATAAAACAATATGTAAATGAATTGAATTTAATAACTATAAGTTTTTATTATATTGTTAAAAGGGGATAAAATTGGTTCTGAATTTTTATTTTAAAAATAATTTAATTTTTTATTATAGTCATATATTTCTAATTTTTAATAACCAAATAATTTCCTTAAATTTTTAGGAAACATCATTACACTATTTATTCAATTATTTGAAAATAATTTATCATTTAAAAAAATATTAAAATCAATAAAATTAGGGTAAATTGTTGTTTTCAATAAATTTTCAATTTAAATATAAAATACTGGGGATGTGTTAATGGTTTATATTCAAATTAATATTATTTCATGTTATTGATAACATCAAAATAAATGATTTGTTTCAAAATTTACAATAATTTTATTTTATGTTAATTAATATTTTGATAAATTAGTTAAAGAATATGAAAATATAAATAAGGCAAGTTGTATGAAATATATTCTAAAATTTAATCATTTTTTAATTTATTATTTATTTTTCCTTATATTTTAAATTATAAACCTTTAATAGTTTAGATAATTCATTACCACGTTTATGATAAAAATTGGTTAACTGAGGGGTAAAACCAAAATAAAAGGATTAAAACGACACCGAATATTATATAACATTCATTGTATTAAGTTATTTTTACCATATCATCTTTTTATTCAAATCTATTTCCATTTTAATGCATTTTTCTTGGGAATGATTTAATTATACTTTAGTTTTTTTAACTACATGTGCACCCTTTCCCTCCCATATAAAAGGATGGTCATTAACTCTTTTATTTAAAAAAAAATTACATTATATATCATGAAAAATATGTATGAAATTATTTTCTAGTGGCCTATATGATGAAGTTATAGGTTCTTATCTTCTAAAAAGGCCACTTTTAAGGTTCTTAAGAAAATATCTAAAGGAGATCTCCCGAAGAAAAGGTAATAATCTTACCAAACTACTTTTAATTTTTTCATCATCTACCTCTTATAAAAAAATTTTATTCATCATAAAATATAAAATATAAATTTCTTAAATATAACAAAATGTTATAATTATCATTAAACTAATACTACACACCGTCTTTTGTGTCAAATGTGATGTAAAGGTGTCTCTATGGTGTATGTGTGGACTACTACCTCCACATAGTGATATAATTCATTTTTGTATCCATATTTTAGATATGAGTATTATTATTAGTTTTATGTTTATCAATTATATTTAGGAATTTATTATGATTATTGAGTTATAATATCATATATACATTCTTAACATTCAATCTGTTGGAAAATGATAATATTTCTCATTCAAACATGTGGAATTCCACCTCCATCAAGAGATGTTATTTTTTTTGGATTCCACATTAATTGGAAAGTAATAAAAATAGATTTAATTAATATATATGATATAATAGTTATTTATAGAATGTATATTATTTTTTAACATTCCTTTGTTCTGTCTCTCGAAATGTGAAAACATTGTTCACGCATACATATATCCTACTATATCTATGATCAGTGTAATTCATTCTTATACTTATAAATTATATGAATGACTATGGATATATATTTATAATAAAAATATATGTAATTTTTTTCATAAAATACATTCTATAGATGATCAAACAAAGATTAAGGTAAAAGGATTCTAATTCCCAAATAGAAACTATCATGAAAATGAATCTTTTAACACCTATAAAATGATCATTTTATTAATCATAATTTAATAAATTGAATTTAAAATTTTATAACTATAAAATATATGATATTTTGGTATGTAATTTATTTGATAATATAATTATATTAAATTTAAATTTACTATACAGATGTTTTGATTGCATTCAAAGAATTTTTATCAGAGGTAAGGGTTTTATGTTACAATCTCATTATTTGCAGAGATTTTTTATGATTAAGATTTAGTTTGTAAATATTTTGGAATAAAAATAATGAATTTTTATCTCCCATAGTTATATATTGAGATTATGGTTTCCCATTAAATTTCTTCTATTTAAATACTCAAGGCACTGAAATAATGTGTTTAAATTAAAATGTATTTATTTCTCTCTTATGACAAAATAAATTATATTTTTTTCCATGTTTATAAACGATTTTTTGAAGAATTATTTTACTATTATCCAAATATTTTATAAGTCATGATTACTAATGCTTATCATTTTAAAAATGGTGTAAGAGGAATCTTCTTGTTATTTTCCCAATGAATTATCTTTTCAAATATGTCAAAATATTATTCATTATAATGTACAAAGAATGAATGGATTCACCAATTTATGATAAATAAATGTTATGAAGCATCTATTATATGATTCTAAATATATTTTCAATGAAATAAATTTCATTAATACTTGTGTAAATTCTTATATTTTTAGGTTTAATTAAAAAGAAGAGGTTATTTACCTCATGATATATTCCAATGATATTTTTTCCTGAAAGTATTCATCAATGAAAACATCCGTTTAAGTTACATATGACTTACAATGGATATGGTCCAATTATAATATATTTATTCATTATATAGATGTTTTATTGTTTTGATGTTGAAATAATGAAGAAACCCATTTTTTATATATTATGCTATATTAAATATTTTAATGATCTTGTGGAATGCGTATGAATAGATTGAACATTAAGTGATGTGCGGGTTTAAAATTATATACCAATCGAATGGATTGTAATATATTATTGTCATATGAGCTCAAAGGGTACATAGAAGAATATACCCATCCTTAAAAAGAGGATGCATGAGATATTATCCCATTCCCAATAGAGGGTCCACACGAGGCTATCTTAGTCATCATGTAGGTACATTGGAAGTTAAATAAAGTCTAAAATGTTATGAATGTATTGGTGGAATGCATTGACAATAAAATTTATATGATTATGATATTCCACACTTATTCCAAAAACATATGTCATGAGCTTATTAAAATTGTATATTCACATGACCCATGTTCATTGATTCTTTTATAATAAATGTTTTATGAACTTCCAAGATTATTTCCATGAATCATTTTTCTGATCTTATAGAGTCTTTGATTAACATTAAATGTTTAAAATAATATTCTACTCCCTTCATTATCATTTTATGTTTAAATGATCATTTATATATCTCTTGTTTACCCTTACTAAGCATCTCATCCGACCCTTTATAATGTTTTATTTTCACCATGATATGAATAAATATATTATGTTTTATGTGTAAAAATAGTGATTAATATGATGAAATGTGTGTAAGATGATGTATATATATTATAGAGAAGTATTTTCTATATCTATGTTTCTAAATTCACTAAACCTTTATGGTTATAGTGTCAATCAATATTCTATATATTGAATATTTATATATAATTATGTTATATTTATTAATGAAATGTATGGTTTGCTATAAGGAAGAATAATATGAATGATAAGGTACTACTATTATATAACTATTATCATCGAATATTGAAGAGTTAAAATAGGAATAAAAAAGAATAAGAATATATGATTATGAGATCTAAGAAATTCTAACATTATTGATTCATTTTCATCATCATATATTCCATGCACTTGAAGGAGAATGACATGTCATTGTTTGAGTTGAGATGCAGAGATCGGCATTCATGTCAGCGTGGAAGATTATGTACAAGTTTTAAAATACTTTTGCGGATGAAAAAATGATCATTTGATGATGTGAAATAAAAAATTATATTAAAGATATTTTTACTTATTTAGTTGAGAGGAAACAATGTAAACATGTATAATCCTTTGTAGTGATCCCAATTACTATATTATCAATTAGATGAAAGATTTTAAAACCAACAATAGATATTTCAGGAAATTCTTGAGATAAAATATTATATTCATTTTTTTAATTTATTGTATATCTACATCTGGGAATTGACTTGAACATGATAAGGAGTAAAAGATCACATAAGTTCAATACATGTACAAATATGTTTTATTTATATTTATTTAATTTTATTAATAATTATTTCTTAAATTAATTGATTGTATTCATTATGATATATAATTATTATAACCGATACACAGGTTCAAATTAAAAATGGGAAATTGAGTAGAAAAAATAATTCTGTTAAATGGGTCATAATAATTTACTCCTACTCGATGTGACCCTATGATCCTTTTGTGGAACAAAAAATCTTGGGAATTCATCCTGATCAAACATCAATAGGTGAATGGTGAATCATGTATCCAGGGAGGTGTATCTTGTAAGTTCTAATGTATAATGAATGGAATGTTGCCTCTTGTATATATCCTAGTTTATGTCTATAAAATAGTTTCGATGACACGCCCTTTATAATTATTATTAATAATAAAATAAAATTAGTGTGTTAGTGGGATAACAACCAACATAATTCAATTACTTGTCATGCATCTAGAGGTGAACATCATTATCAAATTCTAATACTCATTTTTGTTAAATTTTTTATTTACCATTACATGAATTATATAAAATTTATAGAATTATATAAAGAGACACATTTAGTAAAAAAGTAAATAGGTGAATAAAAAATATTTTCTTTGATGTAAAACGTATAAAAACTAATACACCACATGTTTTTCTCACATAGTAGTGTGATCTTAGAAATTGGTATCAGCACCATGGTACAAACTGTTACTAGATTATCAACATTTCAATGGCTTGAGGTTATTAATTTTCTTTAGTCTCCCTACCCTATCCTTATAAAAGGAAATTTTGATAACGCCTATGAGTTCCACATTTATGAATATATGGAATTAATATCTTCAATTAATTTAAATAATATGAAGAATATAATAGAAGAAAACTATGAAATACATTGGATAAGTTATAATAGTTGGAATATACTATTTTAATTAACGGTAATCAATATAGTGTTAATATTGATATATTTTGTTGATAATTTTCATAATCAAGATACTTATTATGGGAAGAAAACCCTCATGTGTAAAGAGTGATAGAACCTAATTTTTTAAGGGCACATGAACAATAGATGTTAAAGGATCCTATGAGAAATGATGGGGTTTCACAATTTTTAGGGAAAAATCTAGATGAACATGATAGGGAATCTTCATTAATAATATATATGACTTATAAAATTATATAATAAAATCCTAATACATCAAATATGAAATTTTTACATTTATACTGTAATTAATTAACATACAAAAATTACCTTATTATTGATATTCATTCATTTATGATGATTTTGATCATTTTTACTCTGTCTAAGTTATTCTATCATTACACTGAGAGGATACAATGTAGAATCTATTATGAAGTTATCCACATATTCTCCTTGATCTTTAGGTGATTTTTATATAATTTTATGTTCTAGTACGGACGATCCATTCATCTTCAATTGTTTTTTATCACAAAACAATCCTGTTTCGTGAAGAATTGTCTCCCTTGTTTTTTTTTCTTGAGTTGGAGGAAATTGGTGAACCTGATATCTTATTCTAGAGTGAAACCACAATTATGTTATTTATTAAGAAATAATTTTTTATATAGGATTGATTTTTCATAATGATGTATCATATGACTAAACAAATAAAATTATATAATTAAATATTTATAGTGAATTGTTAAGAATTTTTAATTTCACAGAGGCACTTATCAATTACTTTATACTTAGTGAACATCATGTCGATTAATAATATTATTACTATTATTGATTCCTTTTCATGTGAAACTTATTTGAATATAATAACTATCATTTACTAAATAAATATTTTAATATATATTTATGTGATATTTAATATATTATTTTCACAAGGCCAAGAAATATTTCTATCTTTACTAATTTTCATTTAACAAACCATGAATAATATATTTTATTCATTGAAAAAATAATTAAATTTTATATTTATAGTCTTGTGAAAAAATATCTATTTTAATATTCATGTAACTAAATAATTATTTATTAAATAATAAATATTTTCTATTACCTTAGGAATAATACACGAGGTAAGTAAATATTTTAGTTAAAGGTATTGTGAATAAACAAATATATATATATATATATTAAACTCACATATAATTATAGAAAAAAATACCATATTCACTAAATACATAATAAATATTATTTATTTATCATAATGAAGATAACCAAACAAGAATTATAATTATATAATATATTATATATTCTATTATATCTCTAAATAAAGTAGGTTTTGTACATGTTTAATTAACATATGTCCTCGATTTATGTTTCATTGACTTCACAAAAAAATCCATCAATACAACATTGATATAGATTTTTACTTTAACAGTTCCATTCCAATCAATGTTGCTTAGATTTCATGAATCATAAAGATATAAAGGAAAAATAAGGTCATAATTATTCGTTAATGAAAAATCTATTGGTATAAACCCAATGTACCCTACTTAGCTAAAATAATATATTTTCATGGTTTCATCATTACACAAATTTATGTGAATCATGATATAAATTAATAATTATATAAAGTATTAGGATTACCCACATTAATATAGTAGAATATTCAATGACAGAAAAACTTGTGGAATTACTACTGGTGGGTCTATCCTCATAATATAAAATCTTGGAGATTAAAACAATCATACTTCATGAGATGAAGTATCATAAACAAAAGAGTATTAATCCATAAATTAATTATATGGTGTGTCCATTCATATAATTTTATCATAATATCTGGGTTTATGGTTAATAATATCTTCATAACACTTTAAGGTTATCATAATTGTTGGGAACCACATTGACATTTTCAATGTAATAGATACTCTTGGAAATTATAACAATAATGTGACTAAAAATAATAGAAAATAAATTATAAAATATTTATTAATATTCAAGGATCCATATAAACATGTAATATGAAGTAAAATTTATTTGGTTCAAGGAAAAAAATCTCTATCAAACACTCATTTTTAATAATTCCAAATGCTAATGAATTTAAATCTTATTGATCTCTTGTGATGTTCATTATTCCACTGAGATATAGACATTAATGAATTGGCCTTATACATTATCCTCAATGGAAAATTTATTTACCACTACATAAAATTTCTGAGAAAAATCCATCGATTGATGGTACATATAAAGTTTAATATATTTCTTCTGATATGACATTCGATCTAAATAAAGATGCACCACTATATAATTATCACAATAATGTGTGAAAAGTTTTTACTTATATTAATCAATTTAATCTCTTGGATGAAATTATAAATCCACACCTCTTTTTTATATATTAAACCCTATAATATAAATCGATTCTATTGTATAATCATTAATGGTGGCTTATATTGATCTCTTGAAGCCCACAACATGTCCGTTGAGGATGAAGATATATCTTGACAGTGTCTTTAGGTACTCATTATCAGTTTGGAAACTATAATATGTAGATCCCTTGATGATGAGTTACACATCCCCTATATAAACAAAAAATATAACCTCTCTATGTCTCATATAATTATGGATATATTTACTACCATCCAATGATAATCACCTAGGTTAGCTTGATGTAAGTCTACCATACATAAGGCATAAGAAATATCAAGCCTATTATATATCATTAAAAAAATGAATAACACTATCGTAGTTCCATATAGGGTCCTTATAAACCTCATTATATCATTTTTTGTCAAACACATTATCTTGGTGATAAGTATTTATCGTCATTTTGGAAATTATATTCTAATTTATTTATTAAAACTGAATATCCTCATAATATTTTCAATATATATATATATATTGGACATAAATTAATAAATATTTTGTATTTATCATTCTTAATATTGATCCCAAGAGATTATGTTGATTCACCCAAGTACTTCATGGAGAATCATTTGTTGAATCATCTCTTAACAAATTTTATGTTTGTTATATCATTTTTAATTTCTAATATGTCATTGATATAAATTATAAAGAAAATTATTACACTCACACAAATCCACATATATTCACAAGGATCACAACATCGATTAGGAAACCAAATTCCATATATGATTCTCTAAATAAAATATTTCATGACATTGCTTGAGGATTGTATCCATAAATGGATCTCTACAACTTTATTACTTTATTGGAATTCAATTGAGTCAAAAACCATTCTGGTTGTTTAATACAAAAAGTGTTCATGAATATTCACATTAATTAAGGATGGTATAAAATTTATTTTCAAAATCTCACAGATATGGTAACATACATTCTAGGTAGAATTCTTATGGATTTCATCATAGGAACTGGTGAAAAGGTATCTTTATGGTATATAAATTATTGTTTTTTAAAACCATCTAGAAATCATTATTCCTTAGAGGTATTTACTTCTCCATCGATATATATTTTAATCTCAAATACCTATTTTTAACCAATCTAAATTACATCCAATGAAGGATATAACAATATATAGACTTGGTTTTTGAAAGTATAATATATTTTATAGTACATGACTTTTTTCCACCTAGATGATTACGTTCCACATAAATATTTCTAATAGAATTCTTGTTCATTGTTATCAATAAATAATGAGTTTCCATATTTATTGAACAATAAACCATGTATCGTAGTTTTTTGGACCACTATTATACCGATACACAATACTTATTTTCCTAAAACAACCTATTAAATGTGGCTTTGTTGAATATATTCATTTCCAACAATAACTCATCTTTAACCTCAACTTCATCAAACTTTATCTCACTCGCACTATCTCTTTTATAAATTTTATACTTATTAATGAATAAGAATTATCATTCTATTATTAAAATATTATCAAGGATTCAATATTTTTAATTACCTTTAGTTTCATTAAGATATCATATAATGATACTGTTTTTTTCCTCAGGTACTTGTTTAATATGTGAAGAGGCTTTAACAAATGATTCATAAAACTAATCATTAATATGTGATAAAACGAGTTTATTAACACACCATAAAATTAAGGGAACTCTATGTTTTTCTTTAGTTGGAACATGGTTTTATGTGTATTCTTTTTTGATCATTACATATCCTAAAAAGGATAATAGAAAAAATTTATGAGATATCATTGATCTCAACATGTCTAATAATTTATTGGTTCTCCTTTCAATTACTCCAATACATTGTTGTGTATAATGAGGTGTGAGTTGGGATAGTATTCCAAAACCTCGTAGATAATCAATGAATTGTTCATTGATATATTTTCTACCATGTTATGAGAATGATTTCATTGTCTTCTTAACAAGTTGTTTCTCAACATTTATATATTATTTATTCTATTTATTGATGTAATCCAACTCATACCAAATTAAGTATAAACATACATAATTAATTGTTAAATGTTATGAAGTATGAGTATCCACTACTGGATTGAACATGAAATGGTGCAAAAACATATGTATAAACCAACTCAACAATATTGGTGTCCCATTAACAAGTTGTACTAAATGGTGAATTGGTCATTTTATTGTGCAAATAGGGTTGACACATTCCATGTGGTACTAGTATACAAGACATCAAACATCCAGTTTTGTATAATTATGTGAAGTAATTCTCATTTAAATGACCTAGTTGGTGATTCCATAGTTTTTTATGAAATGATTCTTGCGAACTAGTTTTTTTATCAATCACCAACACTTGGTTTACATACGTAAAACACATAAAGGCCATTATTTAAATGTTTCATACCATAGAAATTATTATATATATTAAAGTAAAAATTAGTATCACTAAATTCAAATATTTAATCATCCATATAAATAGTATTTATATAAATAATGTTAATGGAAACTCATATAACATAATAATATTTCATTAAAAATGATCAATTTGAATTGTAATTTTAGATAGTAGTCTCCCATATCAGTTGTAGATTGTATATATTTGGTGGATACATGTAGATCCACCTCACCATTAGAAGATATTTTATATATACTTGGATTATTTATTTTAATATAATGGAGTGAATCATATAATGTAAATAACACAAAAAACAAAAAAAAATGAAAATATTTCACTCGACAAAGAAAAGAAAATTCTTCCAATTACATATTTTTTATAGTGTAGTTATCATTCATGTAGTATTTCATTCAATTTTGGAATCAAAAAAATCATACTCCCTTTCCCATCCCTTGATACTCCGTCTCATGTTTGAACCTTGTGAATATGCCTTGAATTTAGTTTTGGGAATGGGGTCTTTCAATATTACCTTCTTATTTTTCACAAAAATAACATATGTATTTTTATACATCAAGTCAATTTATATATAGTAATGAGATTATGCTCTGGGTGAGACTCATTAATGTTATTTATATTTAAATATACAAAAAAAATTATAAAATATTTTATGAGTGAAGCATGTGTAATATCCAAGAACAATTCATCAGCCAAATTAAAGCCTTAAATGATTAAAATCACAATATTGACAGCCATATTGACTATATAAGGACCATATGATACACCTTATATAATATATTATATAATGATCCCGTTGTAGTTGTTAAAACACTTATGTCTAGTTCTCTCTTAATAATATCATATTGATAATTTAGTATTCCATATTCATTCATGTTCATCTAAAACATCTGGAGTTATTCAATCGTGGATGATAGTATCAGACACTATAATTATAGTATATCATTCATGTGTATTATTTCGAATAAAATTTCATCTTCACAATACCCCTATATAGGAGAATTATAAACCAGGGATTTTACAATAAAGTGATTATAACCTTAATGTAGTACAATTCACATGAAACTACAAAAATATTTGATGTTTTTACCAAAAATGATATTAAATTTCTCTAGTATAAATCGTAGGTATAATGAGGCCAATTAATTTTAAATTTTCTAAAAAATGTTAAATAACATTTTAGTTAATTTTTCTTTATTTCCAAAATAAGTGATATGTTCTAGATTTAATTATTTTATTAGAATCCCAGTATTTTATAATGTCCCAAAATCAATCTCTACTAGATTCATAATTTCCTATAACACATAAATTATTGTGAAAGGGATCCATAATTCTCTTCTCACAATCCAAACATTATACTAATAGATTATTAAAGTTATTTTGGTATTTAGTTTTTTATTCTTCTAACTCATAGATCCTTGTTCCATTGAGTGGAATCCCAAATACTAAAATCCTAACTGGTATTTCCACAACACATGCCTCTATGTAATAGCATGTCCTACTTTAGTTGTAACCCATTAATGAAACAATAGTTAATGTAACCCATAACATTAGTTCAAAGTCCCCAATAATTGAAATGAACTGAATATCGTCTTAATAAAAACTTTAAAATGTGGATATATTTATAACATTAGTAATTTATGGCTTTTCTAAAATCATGTTTTCTTATGGTTTTTGGTTTATTATGCATAATATTCTTTATTTTATCCTTTTACAGGTATTTTTAATATTATATATATTATACGTAATTATGTAAAATTGATCTGATGAAATAATTTACGTAAAATCCAATTTAATTTTTATTCAATATTTTATGATTATTAATTAACTTATTGATAAGATCATGATAGACCATCCATAATATTTACCATTCACTAAGAAAAAATAAATAAAATAAAATAACTTTTTAATGAATTTTCTAATGATTAATTTAAAGATATGTTGATAACTCAACCTAATACCATGAGTGAATAAACTCATTAAGATGGTAATGACTCATGTTTCATCATTCCACCATTAGCCTTTGTATCTTCCAGGTTGATTTCACATAAAATCATGTATTAAGAAACCTAATATACGTGGATATTTATATATTATATATTTATAATCACATGTAGGTGAGGGGAAACATAAAAATTGTTAAGGGGTTTACCTAAAAGAAACCATAGAC
The DNA here is from genome assembly GCA_963277665.1 of Viscum album. Taxonomy (NCBI): domain Eukaryota; kingdom Viridiplantae; phylum Streptophyta; class Magnoliopsida; order Santalales; family Viscaceae; genus Viscum; species Viscum album. The sequence continues at coordinate 855,927,225 of OY728139.1, forward strand.
ACAAGTGCCCTATATAATAAAGTGGGAGGGGATTCCACACATGACATCATTATAATTTGAAAATAATAAAAAAAATTAAATTAAAGTTAAATAAATCTAACACATACATTTTTCATTCATTCACATGATCACTCATAGACATTCAATGAATACACATTTAAAATAATCTTCAAAAATTCATTCTGAATGTATTTTTAAGAAAATTAAATGAAATAATTTATTGATTATATTATTAATTAATTAATCCATTATTCTCAATATTCATCCAAATAGTCCAAGATATTACTATTCTATTATTTTTTTAAAATAATTAAACAAATTAATTTCATTTATAATTAATTAATTAATTTTTTATACTTGGATGAAACAAGACATGTACTAATCTAAACTACATTGTGTGGTCCTATTCATGTAGTATGAACTCATATGACATGTAGTGTACATGAAATTTCATTTCATTACTTTTTTACTATTGATTTATGATTAATGAACATATACTAAACTATTCATCATGTATTTATTTTAATGCATTCTGAATACACAATCTATAACGACAATACACTATGTGAAACTAAAAATTTAATGTAGAAATTAATTTAGTATTAAGTATTTTTGAAAACATATATAAAAGAGTTTAATGGTAATTATTAAAAAAGGGCATTGTTTCAATATCATTTAATGGATTAACTAATTATATTTTAATTTAAGTGAAAAGGTTACATGATACACGATGAGTACTAGGAAGATACATGTATCGTACCATTTTCAATGACACGTCCTGAAGGACTGAACAAATATTATATGAAAATATTTAATCATTACATTAGTTTTTTTCTTAGTACATGTAATATAATCCCATTTACTCATGTGATTCAGATTTAAGTCTGTTCACATTGTGCATTTAAAAAAAATTTGTATTTAAGAACTAGTTTTTTGTGAAATATTTTTAGGAAAACTTTATAGAACTACATGATGTGAAATCGTGTTAGAAGGAATTCAGTGCCTAAATCCATGCTCTAGTTTACTATATTAAACACTTTGTATATAATTGGACCACATATTTACTACATTACCATCCAATTTATTTAATTTTTAACCTGGTAAGTGTATATGGTTATAGGACATATATATTTGAGTTACACACCATGTAGTCCCATGTTATCTATCTTGAATAATTATCAACTAAAGAATGTTTCTTTTGATGTTATTCATATTCTATCTTCTTGTCCTTTTATAAATGATGTTGAATTAGAAATAATTTTTTTTCTTTTAGATAAAATAGTGAAAACAAATTATAAGTAATTTAAAATTTAGAAATTGATAAATATTAATAAGAAATTATAAATTTTAATGTGATAGATTTAATACCACTTGAAGAATTTTAGAAAAGAATAAAATTGTGAGTCTTATCAACAATGCATTTTTTCCCTTATATCAAATAAATAATATATAGGAAAATGAAACATAATATTTATGTCTAATTATTTTTTTTGGGAAACTAGATAAAATAATTTCATAACTCTAAGGAAGGCCTTTTCACATTAAATATATAATTAATTTAATACAATAATGACCTCATCCATGATATATTTATTAATTGATGGTGTATATGATTCAAATTCCTTCTGAGTTATTCCACTATTTCACTCATAATATCCAATGTACAATAATTCAAATTACGATACACTTGTGATCCTCAATCATAGAATGATGTTAGTGGAACAATGAGTGATTGAAAATATGATCAAGTCATATTATTTTTTCCTCTTTGATCACAACATAATCATTTGAAATTGTATTATTTTCACTCATTTTATATCATTCTTGAGAGGGAGAGAGTAGGTGGGTAAATATTTTTCTGTCTAGAAACTCTTATGTAGTTATTCATTGAGAGGGAATTATCTAAATTGGATTTTTTGTTGAAAACAATGTCAATTTTCAATAACCATAAAATATGATATAACCATATATTTATAGATACGTATTAAGAATCATTAATTTCATATATCCTATAATGAATTCAAAAATACTTAGTGAATCCCATGTCTAAAACTAAATAATAATAATAATATTATTACTATTATCATTGTTATTATATCCTTGACATGTGAAACACATATAGATAAAACATTATAGTATAATTTCATGAATAAATAAATATTAAATTTAATTAAATTTAATATATCATTTTCAAAAACCAAGAACATGGTCCTACTTTATTCATTATAATTTACCGAACCTATAATAATTAGTATTTATTATTCAATAGATTAATAAATATATTATTTATTTTCATGTGACAAAATAATAATTTTAATATTTTTGTAATTAAATATATATTTATATAATAATAAGCATTATTTATCCTCATTTTAATATTAAATGAGATAAATAAGTATTCTATCCAATGGCCTCGTGAGTAAATATTTATTTAAATATTCATTTCACATATAATTACTAATATAATAACCATGATAATTAAATCCAGAATAAATATTATTTCTTATTCATAATAATAATATTTCCTCTAACTGTTTAATAAGAAAATTATAAACTAAAATTGATGGAAACATTAAGTGTGTGTACCTTTAATCCACTTTATCAAAGGTATGAGATGAACTTTCCTAAAGTCAAATTATAGTATCTAATATTAAATAAAGGCAACAAAGAGGGTGAATATAATATGAAAATGATTAAAACCACAAAAATGTATCCCTATATAATAAAATCCATTTTCCTTAATATCTATTTATAATGAAGGTTTCATACAGTTTCACCAATCATTGTGATTGATTTTAATTAATTTTACTTCTTAAATTTAAATTATTAATAAAACATGGCCATGGAATTTTAGTACAACATTTTCATTCATATTAAAGGGTCCGAGAAATAAACATCTATAAAGAAAAAATTGGGAAATAAATTCTTGAATTTGTTTTCATTAATGTTATATCACCCATGATATAACAACATACCCTTCCTTCCCAGAAGAATAGTTTTTCACTCCAATTTATATTTATTATTGTTTTCATGAAAAACCAAATTATGGAAAAAATGGTATCTACACATAACTTATTACATCTTAAAAATAAATATTTCAAAAATAGATCCCAAAATTAATATTAAAAAACACAATGCATTTCCATGGGAACCACCACTTTAGCAATAAATCCCTCAAATCATGATACTACCCTAATAATGAACTGTCCCCATCATCATCAGAACATCATCATAATAATCATGTCTTCTTCATCCACACTAAACATGAATCAATCATCTCCTGAGTTTCCATGATGGTGAGAACTGCATCAGAGATCACACCCACAACATTGTAGTTTTTCAATCATCAGTAGTACACCAAAAATTTTCAAGATCATATAAACATCATTATCAAAAACTCATCATGTATTTATCATAGAAAACATGAGGATAGTCATAGTCTCCTTCGTAGAGGCCAATTTGAAAACAACAAATCATAGAGAAATAAAAAAATAAACCACAAGTGAAATATCTGATCATCATCATAATGATCCTAATTAAAACTAGTTTAACTGAGAGAAATAACGAAAAATAATAACTAGAGATGTCAAGAGAGGAAAATAAACACAAATACAAGAAAACATATTAATTTCAATGCAAATCTCCAAGTCCACCACTAACCCCATCGCCAAAACCATCTCTAGAGGTCCCAAAATGCTCATCGAGCCCAACCAAGATGTGGTCGAGTCTGATGTGTTAGAAGGAAGATCAGTGGATAGGAATAATACCAATATCCACCACCATCACCAACACAAACTACCTGAAACACCTGCATGTATACACGACATAGAGGTATTATGTTTAAGGTAAGGTAGAAATATGGGAGGTGAAAGGAATAAGAAATCCCACTAGAAAGTTCTACTAGGAAAGCAGGGAAGTGAGAAAATGGAAAGTGAAATGAAAAGTAATAGAAGAAGAATGATAGATCGATACCATAAAGGATAAATGATGATTAATTAGGGAGAAAATATGAATAGGCTAAAGATGGAATGAAATGGAGGAAGTAGATTCACAGTCGATCTATGGAGACAGGTTTGAAGAGGAAAACCTTGGTAGAGTGGAGGGTGAGAGGGGGAAAGCTGGGAGAGAAGCTGTTCATTTCCCTTATTTATTCCACAAAACATGCTTTCATTGTAATAAATAGTATATATATGTACATAAATATTTATATTAATTAATAATAATCTCATGTATATGAATTATTATACACAATTGAAGACATTAATATCTCATGACATTCAATTTGAAGAAATTTATTATTTCTAATGGAAACTCTGATGAATCCCATATCAATGATTCTTCGATATAAATGTCATTAAAAACGTAATTTCAAATCTAAATTGGTCCCAATGGTTTTCATGAAATAATTATTTAGAATGAACATTATTCCAAAGGGTGGGAGGTTGAGTACATCCACCCTTTTAGGGGGATTATTTCATACTCAATGGCTCTCTTATAGATTTCATTCATATTCATGAATCATTCCTAAATATTAATTCAAGACCGTATACCCATATTCGAATGATCTTTTCATATGTATGTTATAACAAAATATTTGTGTTTATAATATGTTTTCTATCTCTCTCTTATAAATTAGTTATTCTTAATATTGGATGATAGTCTTTAAATAAACACAGTGTTAACTCTAGAATTTATTATCATCATGGAAACAAATAGTTATTTTCTAGTCATGAGTCATTCCATGTACGGGGATTTCATCATATCTTTGTAAAGGGAATCAAAACAAATATTGTTCGATGCCACGTAGAAAGGCACATTGAACCTTTTTAGGTAATGTGACATAAATCAATCCCAAGAAGTTTAGAGTGATGAAGTGTGTACTTATATGATAAGTATCCCTAGTGATAATTGTAATGAAACTAATATATGACCTTCCACTTCTAATTAGTATGAAAGGGAATATATCCAAACAAGATGAAGTTTTTTTCATCGAGAATATAACCCTATGTGATATGTAGATCAATCAAATGGTGGCGATATATCATACAAATAGATCACAAGAAATATAGAAAAATTGAGGATGCAATTATTATTATCTAGAGAGGATATAGCTCTTTATCTTAGAGAATTAAGTCATTGGTGGTATGGTGTAATTAAATGATGGTTGTTCTTAATGTTGGGTTTGAATCTCAAAGAGGAATCCTATGAATCTAATTATAAAAGTAATAAATTCCATATAGTTTAAGTTAAATATTTTAAATCCATATTGAAATACTATAAAATACAGTTTAACAACATTCAATATATATTTTATCATGATTTTTTACATTGTGAAACTGGTACATTTGAATCATTGTTTAATGTCATTCTATGGGGATGTATGTGTCATAAAATGTATGAAAACAACAGATTAAGATATTCCATAATCATGATAATGAAATGAAGAATAAATATTTATAATCAAATTTTAGTCCTGATCAGTGTTGGAAAAAAATATATAATGGATTATCAATTATGGTGCATAACGGCTTGGTCGTAATTTTTCACATTGAATTGGTTTTTATGGAAGTTATAGATCCATGAAGATGAGTTGGGGTTGAGTGTTAGAGTTACCCTAATGGATTTAAAATTGGATTACCCCTTTTAAGGTCTCACCATTTGGAGAATGGACCATTAGGTGGAGAATAAAGCTATAATTAAGATTGAATATGGGACTTACACTCAGGAAAAATCCATGCTCTCACATCTCCTTGATTAGAATCATGTTATAACCAAGCACCCTTACTGGTTGGATATGGGATTTGATTAGTAATTTTGTGTCTTATGAACCATGTTATATCAACTTGGTTTACTCACAATTTATTCCCTCGCTATATGGGGACTAAAATACTGATATTCTACTAGGGAAATATTAATATAGGAGGAAATCATGGATATTCCTTTTATAATTTGAATAAATGATCGAAAGGTAGAATACTGGTGTGAAATCTTTGATATTGAATATCTCATGGTTTTTAATGTGGATTAAATTTTGAAATTATAGGGTCTTGGAAAAATAAAATGTAAGTCCTAATGATCATTTTGATTGGCAATTTCTGGATGGGGGAATCTGGGGGAAAATGGGAGTTCGTTAACTGGAAACTATAAGGTGACGTCATGGTCTATCCCCCTCAAGATTGAACTCATAGAATTCCCTTTTAAGGGGCCCTCTCATGATCATATCATGAACTTATCGTTCTTTATGCTGGCCTAATTGTATGTCCCTATCAATGGTTTCTCTCTATGTTAACTCTCATGAAGTTGACCTCTATGGGATGGGCCTCACAGGGTTTCCTCACATGATTTCACCACATGGTAACCTCTTGGGATGGCCTTACGAATTTAGAATATGTTGGATATGAATTATGTTGTCAGATAATGGTGTTAATATATTTTATATATTGTATGTTTCTTCATATTACCTATAGATTTATCATATAAAAAGTAATGTAATTAGAAAACTATTTTATGTCATCTTGGTCAACCAGAATCTCCCATCAACCTCTTTGTTAACATTATATATGGAAGTAACGGTGTATTTATTAGTAACATAAAGTAATTAGTTTCCTCAAATAGGTATAAATGTGGAGATTCTTTATGTACACAGGGATAAAGACACTATATATGGAGTCACCAAAATTACAATAAGATTCATTATGAATCACTACACAAGAAATTTGAGGGATTAAATTTAAAATGGAAAATAAATTCATACTATCGAATAAGGTTTGTGGAAGATATAGTCAAATCATTAACCCACAATACATAACTACACCACACCAAAAATTCCCAATATGATGGACCCAAAATAATTATCTGAAACATTATGGTTCCTGATGTCATAAGATATTATCATCAAGGTTAATGACTTCACTTGGGATAGCGTGCTCATGAAGAATCCTCATTGTCATTTTTATAGGTTTCATTGGAGACTACACAAACATGAATCGTTGAATTGTTGGTAACCTCATTTTCATGGTGATATTCTTGAAAGTATTTTAATTTGAGAATGTATTCAACATATCTCCCATATTATTTTTAGTGACTTTGACTTAAAAATTTGGTCATCATTGGAATTTGTCAACCTGAAAAAAATTACTCTTTGAAGTGAGTTTATTAAGAATGTTGAGTATGTGATTCAAATAAATTATAAAATATTTTATAGTTTCTATATATGTAAAATAAATATTCCTCTATATATAATAACTTTTGGGCCCTCCTCATTCTAATGTTTTCACTAAATCGCTTATTGTGAAATCCATTCATGAAAGAATATAAGGCCTCCATGAAATTGGTGTGAATCACTCCACATAGATGATTTCTTGTACCTAAATTTAAATTCAAGTGGCTAGGTCATGATTCATGTGGTCATCATGAAAATAAAAGTCATTTTTGTGGTCCAAGAATGGATAGTCCATCAACATGGTCTACTATGTGGTTTATGTGTCCAATCATGTAGTTTTCATGGATCCCTTGTGGGAAGTTACCTTTATATATTTTAAGTATTTGTTTTATGTAATAAATCAAAATTGATATATATTTTTTAAAATTAACTAAATTTTAAAAACAATTAAGTAGAAGATAAATTTAAAATTGTTTTCCAATTCTTAAAATGTATTGAAGGTTGAGATGAATTACAACATTGAAACATACCAACATTAACTCATTACTCCATAGTATACCTTTATATCAAATTTCAAGGGGTGTCTTTTTTCATATTTTGTGTCCGAAATACTACCCATATTTAGGTTTAGATTATTGGATGATGTATATATTCCCACACACAAATAAATTATTTTCCAATTATTTAGATCACCAATCACTATGAGATTATTCCAGCGATTATATCAACAAAAGGCCACCTTATCAGGGAACTGAACCACTTGTATAGTTAAACATTAGGGTACTAAAAATATATTTGGAGAGAAAATGTAACTCCTCATATGTTGGAATAGACAAATATGAATTGATTATAAGGATTTCTGTAGTGGATCATAATTTGGGTTGGGTATAAAATTTAAATTTTAAACTATGTTTTTATTCATCATGGTATAGGGAAGTATCCTTTGTTACTGTTAGTTTCATTCTGAATTTGAAATGGAACATCAAGTTACTGGGTTGTGTGAGGTAATTGGGAATTTATATTATGTATCCTACCCAAGAAATGACATCATTTTTACCTATTTATACATTTGATTATATAAATGAATACATTACATCTAAAGTACATATAGGTTCTGATAACCCTCTTGGATGTGTGAATGAACAGTGGACCTCCACTCTGAGGGGATATTAGTGATTATTAATTCTCTATTCATCAAAATGGTAAAACATTGAATGGGATAATCTATCGGAAATTGAGTTTCTTAAACTAGAACAAAATAAAATGGAAGAATATTCCTTCCCAAATATAGGAATCCCTTTAGATTATTGCTGCAGAAATTTTAGTAAGAAAACTATTCAAGAGAAATAGATAAAGATGAAAAAGACTTTTCCATCACAAAATTTTTTCATCCATCAAGGTGAAAATGGTATAACACTAGAATAAATGAAATATATGACAATGGGTTGGGAAGTTATCATGGGATTCAATTGATTTGTTCATTATGAAACATTTATCACCATGTTAATTAGCATATATCTCCTAGTAATACAGGAAACATATAATATAGTTAAAATTTATATTTTTATGATGGTACCCTAATGGGACACTATAATATTGGTTAAAATAAATGATCCAAAATGATCCATCTAATATATTTTTTCTTATAAATTTTCATTGGTGGAAGGCCCCTTTCAGGATTATTGGACCCTTCTAAAATTTCTAGGGTTGGATTGTAGCATACATGGTAGGATATCAATTACTAAATACCCAAAGTATTTAGAACATATGAATTAGACCCTATATATTATAATTTTTTAGGTCCATTACCAATAAGATAAATAAATTGGGAATTACAAAATGATGAATTATTATGCAATATTCACCATCAAGAAATATTATATTCTTATTATGTCCATTATAGATAATGAATTATGAACCCATGACGAAAGAACATATCTGATGTCCTTTAAGGATAGTGTGATTTCTATGAGATTTTAAAGGGAACTAATATATGAAGGATACTCATCATGAAACTATAGCTGAAATTGTTCTTTGTGTCAAGTATTTATTAGCCACCCCCTATATATGTAATAAAAAAATAATCTCATGGTTTCTATCCAATTTTGGTTGTTTATTATGTGGTAAAAGACATGTCTTTCAATTTTACTTCCATTTGTTGAATCCATAATTGGGCTCATGACTGATTGAGCTTAGGCTTGGATATAATAATGCATTAATAGGATACTAGAAAATTTAATTGATCAACCATATGGACATTCGATATCCGAGGCAGATGAAAAGTGAGAATTATCAACAATAATAGAGTGTCTATCGAATGTGGATATTCCTTCCATAATGGATAGGCTAAGGGGGAGAGTTAATAAAATAATGGCTATTTATTCTTTTATTCCATGGAAATGTCCCTAACATATACTGATGAAATTATAAAAGAGTATAAAAATAATTCCCCTAATGAATATGGTAATTTCATAGCAAAGGGAACCTCCTTAATTCTCTTTTCTTTCAGAAATGACCATTCTAATGGCTTGGAGAGAATAAGACCCATAGAGGTGAGATCATTTATCTAAGGATGAACGGTATTCTCCTTAGGGGAATGTGATTAACATCATGGGGATTGGGTTTTTATTTAAACCTAGGAAAATATACAAGGTAGAATTCTATGATGATGTTAATGATTATATTCAATATCATGAGGCCATAATATATTATAGTAATGGAAGTTTCTCTATTAAAATTAATAAGTTGAGATGTTGAGGCCCCATGTCATTTAACAATAGAATAGGAATGCAACCGATGTATTCTATAAGGCATAATAAAAATTATTCAATTTTATTTATATGTGAAAAATTATTTTTTCATTAAAAATATTTATGAATAATTTAGTATATTGAATATGAACAATTGAAACCCCATTATATCAAGTACATGGATTTAGGGTTGATGATGGGTGCTAGTTCTAATCCAATTATTATGGTTGATAAAGAATTTTATACAATTCCAAATACAAAATCATATCATTGAGCTATAACACTCCAAGTGTTTTAGTTTCACTATCTCTAATCCTACCCACAAATTGATTACCTAATGAAATCAGTAAATGGAATCAGGAATATAATCTAGTATACCAAATTTAGTTAGTATTAAAAAGTGATTATATAATTCAAATCATCATTAATTTCAATATCATATCTAAATGATAACTTTTTTATTAATTTTAGAATATGTATATTCCATAGATGAATAATAAAATAATATTACAAAATTCATATCACCTCTATACCCTTCGGTGGGACATATATTGGTTCAACAACCTCATGAACCCAAAATAATTTGGAGTCTACCTCCCACCTAGATGTATCCAAAATTATTCATGGGGAATCAAATACAATAGATAACCTTATATGATCTATATCCCCTATTCATATAGTTACAGGACCAATATAAAATATTATATTAGTTTTATTCCCAAATGTACTAGATTTTCTAGATGGTGAAATCTCTAGTACTTCAGTGGGAGACCATGATAATGTGGCTCATGTGGGGTTATGGGATGTGAGGATTATAAGTACCCATAATTGGACTTCAATAAATATTGGATTTTATACATATTCCTCTATGTTTGGTAAATTATTTTATATATATTTACATTTTATTCATTTACTCTAGAATACTATTCACTTACATTGGAATATTGTTACTGGAGGACATGTTTCCATAGGATTGGCTCGTTTTTTTCATTTTACCTAATATTCATCTCAAATATATTCTTCTAATCCTCCATCATACAATAATATCAGCATATATATTTTAATTGTGCTTCTCATTATAATATATAACTATTTTGAGGGATATTCTTCTTATCATGTCTGATGAAGCAATAATGGTAGCATAAGATAACATACTAACATTAAATAAATATGATCTATAATTATAATTCATTGTGTATTATCAACTTTCAAGAGTATAATATCTTTTTAATTTTAAATTTCTAGATTCACATTGACTTGATGAGATCTAGAACACATCCATGATAGTGCCTGAACAAGAAATGATAGTGAGAGAACCAACCCATTCGATGTTGGTTTAGTTATGGAACATCACGGTTTGACCTTCCATGGTTTATTTAGTTCCAAAGTACATTAATCCATTATATTTTGGATGTTATTATGAATATTGGGTTCTCGATTCGTTCCAAATAACACACCACTTCATTTGGATGATAATGCAATTTTTTATTTCTCATAATCATATAGATGAACTTGCACAAAATCTACCTAGAATTCATTTCATGTTGAAAAATCTACGACATTAAAGTATTAATTATCCATCCATTTGTGAAATAATAAATGAAATTATTAAAATAAGAGGTCCTGGAAATGATTTTTTTCTAAATATTTCAACTATAGAGTCATTGGTGAACATGTAAAACTGTTGGAATTTTATAATCTTGTATTCCTCTCAGCATCTGTAAATAGTTGTAACACAAAAAAAAATCACATTATCAAAAAAACATTTCTTCAAATAATGGCCTTTATAGGAACAAGTGGTTGTGAGACATTTTTAGCGAAGACATATTATGATTCATTTTGGGTTGATGGAAGATATCATTATTGTGTGGTCTAAATCTCCATGTCGATATGGTGGTTCTGTATTTTTTCTTCTTTAGTGGAACTTTGAATTTCACAAGAAACATGATAATCCAACTACAACTATATGGGTAATATTCCCAGCACTCCATTCACCCTTCCAAATCCCATCTATCTTCATATTCTTGGGAACCTGGTTGGTCGTTACCTGTGCTTCGATAGTATAATAGAAGTAGTATCTCATCCTATTTTCCCCCAATTTTGTGTAGAGGTATATATCTCCCATCCACTGATGGATTTGGTGTGGATAATATATGGAAGGTAATTTTGTTAAAAAAATGATAAATTTGAGTCTTGGATAGACTATTTCATGTCTTGCAACCAGTTTGGACCTCATTCTTTGGTATGTCATAGTGGGTCTATAAATAAAAATATGTAGGGGTTGATGAATAGAGAGACTATTTCATGTGATGGATCTATATTAGATTATGAAAAGTATTTGGTTCGTGATTTAGTTACTCAAAAAACTAGATATAATGATGGTCACGTGAGTTCGGTTGATGTTGTGATATTGAAACAATCATAGGCTCTACCGAGAGATCCTTTGATTAAATTAATTTTTGACAGATTGAAATGGGTCTTGCGGGTGGTTAGATCTTTAAGGGATGTTGGGAATCAGGGAAATATATAATATGTAAGTGAAATCCATGGAGTATTAGATTCTACATTAAATAGATCTCCTTCAGGTGGTAATTTTGTTTCAGGGGGTACACATGAGGACCCTCCTCTACTTGAGGGTACCTTGGATGGAAGTTGGATTAATCCTAATATGGAGTCTCAAATGGTGTATATTGGAGGACTAATTCCTTCCTTGGTTTCTTAATATGCTAAGGGGTGTGACTAGTTAATTTTATTAGTGTTACTATATAGGAATAGGTTTCTAAAGAACCATATAATGATATTTATATAGGCTTCAAGATAATTCCTCAAAGGGAGGTGGATGAAATTGAGTTTGGAAATCTCATTGAATGACTTCCAAATGATTATCTAGTTTGGGAGACTAAGGTAGATCCAATTAGTCCCTCCATTTATGGGTAGAATATCCCTAGGAACAAATCCAATGATGAATTTTCTATAGATGAAGCACAGGATGTAATCGAAAATGGTAATATCCCAAGGATGAGGAGAAGTAAAAGTCATAAAGGAATTCGAAAAGGGGGAGTGGATAAGTAATATTTTTCTCTTCCAATGGAGAAATGATCTGCGATGAAGTTTAGATGAAAGCATATGGACAATGATGCCTAGAAACCCTAGGTATACTTGAAGGCATTAGGAACTTGTTGATGTTCTTGATCACTCATTGGAATGGATTATGAGCTCAGAATAAGAAGTGGGTGAATAGGTTCTGGTACATAATGCTATTAATGAAGCTTCCAATGTGAATGGGAGGTATTCGAGGGTGAATCTCAATAAAGAGAAATATACCTAGATTGATTATCAGACTATATTCTTATTAAGGGATTCAAAAATGGGAAGATAGAAATTGAAGAGTATATCTATTCTTAGGAAAATATGTAATTTCAATTCAAATATCTAAAATTTCATGATCCAAGCACCATCGGGTAAAAATTATTTTGTATGTTATTTCAGGATATTAAATATGTTATTCATAAAATTTCTTTTAATGGATCTATTATTTCATTTTTTTGTTGAACTAATTGTTTCTCAATTTTTCATTAAATTTGTTTGAATAAGAAAATTTTAATTTGTAGTTATTCAGAAGAATGGGATTATGAAAACCAATATCATCAAGATTTGACTTGTATTTATCAAATACTTTCTATAACATAGAGAGAAATTGATGAGAAAAAAACTCTATCCAAGGAAGTAGAGAATCCTATATTGGATAAGTATATAAATGTAAATATATTAATTCCTCAAGTAGAGGTTGAGACATCCAATCTATCTAAACATAGAAACCAATTCAACTAATACTATCAAAAAATAAAGAATTTTTTTTCCAAGGAACATAAAATAGTATGGAGAGACTCCACGAAGTTGATTCTTTTCATATTTTATTAAAATTTAGAGAAAATATTTTTTTTCTCATTTATAAAGAACTATAAAATTCTATTCCACTTGGATTATCACCTCATAAGAATCAATGAAATTCTCCAATAAATTTCAAAAATAACCTGAAACAAAATTAATAATGAATAGGAACAAAAATTATCTATTTTGGAGAGGAAACTCTTATGTCAAAATGAATTCCTCTTTATTGTGTCTTATAGATGGTTATAGAATCAAATATCATCACCATATACCTATATTTGGTCTATTTTTATAAATTATTTCCTATTCATAATGGATCACAGATTGGTATATGTTTAAATCCAATAAAAACATAGTAGAATTGGTCCATTAGGATGTGGAATGATGACTCGTTGTGATAGGGATCATGAAGGGGGATTTTTTGAATGATAATTCTGATATTCAGGAAGGACCTAGGTCATTGAAGATTTAGGTATGTATGTCTCCCATTTATATTCCTAGAAAAAAATTAAGGGATGAGGAAATGAATAAATGATCTGTTAATTTTCATGGCTGACGGGACTAGTGAACATAGCATGAATTTTGAGTGGGTCATATTATGGACAGTAAAATAATTATAATTTTACTATATTTCCCTAATTTGATTTAATTATCCACATGTAGTGGATATATGGAGTTAAGGAACAATGATTTCATCCCCCCCCCCAAGTTAGTTTTGAAACAAATATTATATATTCCTTCTATATTTTCGATGATAATTTTTTCTTAAATTATGCGACACACTTTTACAAAGAGTAGATACCCTAAAATTTACCAGACCTCACTTTGTGGATTTTTAACCTATGGTGTTTTATGTATATTTTCTCTGGTATTTTTTGTATGTGAAATGATTTCAAATGTAGATATTATTTAATTGTCTAACAATTATGAAAAAATCACTACATCAATCTATATAGTAAGGGAATGGAAAATATTCAAAATTCATAGAGTTTATCACCATCATCGGCTATCTTAAAAATGAAGGAATTTATTTTATTTTCTTAAATATAAGATTCTAAAATTTTATTTTATATGTTCATGTGATTTGTAAAAATTCCAGAATCAATTATAAGATATTATATATCTTTTATAAAGGTGATCATGATGTAAAAAGTGATTAACATCAAGCGTATTAAATCCACTTGAATTGTTGGGTTATGGGTAGTGTAAATAATGAAACAATGGGGTCTTAATCTTGGATAATTAGATAGGGAATATATAATTAGTATGAATATTGAACACATTTTAATGTATAATTATATTTTAGTGGTTCTAGTGTATATGGGGATTAGGGGAAATATTTATTAGTGTGAAAACATGCATCTAGAAGGAAGTTAATGTTTAGAGCACATATACAAGAGAAATACCAGGTAATGTATTCATAAAAAATATCTATCCATTTAATCAATATTCACTCAATTCCAATGGAAATGTAATATTAATGCGGATTTAAAAATATTGTAAATGATATTGTTTTATAAAAAAAATGCATTACACAGAGGGTTTTGGTACTCTAATGATTATATGACTATTTACTAGACACATTATTAAAGCAATGATATATGATATGTGAATGTTTTAACTTTTCCCTGAATCACTATATGTTGTGACCATAGCTCATAATTTTATTTTTCTATATATTGGATCCAACACACATTATGCATTATTTACTGTGTACTATCAAGAATTTTAGAAACCTAGAAAGTGGGAAACTGAACAAGAAATATTCACATTGTTTAGATTTAATTATATGGGTTTAAATAAATAATATGTTTCTATATTTTTCAGTAGTATATTAATGTCTTGGAGGTTTTACCATTAATAGAAACTACCTAAGGATATTATTCATTACACAGATGTTCCATGTTGGTGTTTTTATAACATCGACAAAATGTTAGATGATCAATGCAAGAAAGAAAAATGTAGAAATCGATGTGAATGAAGGGGAGGTCATTAACATGATATTTCATAGGGGATGTTTACACATTTAAAGGTCATGACACATTGGAAATTATTTTAGTGGATGAAGAAATCATTATCCTAAATGGGGATTAAATTATAAAAATCACACAACATATTTTAAATAATGAAATAATAAAATTTAAATCGAAATCCGATGTTTTTTCAACATGAATGATGACATGGGACATGTATGTAAATGATGATCACCAGCCGTGTTTGAATAGTGGGTTCTATTGTAATTATTTGAGGGTGTATGATGTTTATAAGAATTAATTCATTGGAGGAAACCATTACTAGGGTTGGTAGTCTATATTAGGGGTAAATATACAAGATAGATATGGGGTTATTTTTTTCATATCCAAATAGACATATCTCATTCAACAGATTATAGTTATTACTAATTTCCATTGACTATTTTCGTGAAATCATGCCACATGAGAAGAGATTAATGGTTTATAGAAGGGGTTGTTCGAATTAGGTGGTGGAGGTAGTGTATTTTTTGTTTTACCATTTCTATACTAATATGGTATATTAGAAAGGTTTTCTAATTGATTATGGTCATTTGGGGAACAAACACTTGGGTTTTAATGAATACCAACATTTTTTCTCAAGAGTGGGATCCTATATATCATTCTATCTCTTTGTTTCAAGATCTATTTATAGGTAGTTGTGTTGTCTAACATGATTTATTTTCATTAGTTTAGAGTAATGAATGATGTACAAGGTGTCATGCAGTTTGAAATCATGTGATGAGGACATAGACATCATGTTGTTTATGATCTTATAATAAGGTCTTGAATGGATCTTTCTCAATGATTATCCTATAAAGATACACTTCAAAAATGTGAGGGTTTTGATTTGGATTGTTGATTCGGAAAAGGATAGGAGGTATTAACTTCATTTTATATCCTATAATGATTAGGAATCATGATACACATAGTTCATGAAGAGGGATTTGACCCATAAATCTATATTTTATGTGAAGAAAGATGAATTTTTTGGATTTTATATTAAGACTCAGAAAAATTATATAGAAATCACTACAAATCCAAAACATTAATAGGAATAAAACCACACATAATTAATTAAATTTAGAGGAGATTTTGTCTAAATATAGACCATGTCGCCAAAATATACTACATGGATCTAGATCTCATGTAATGAAAATGATTTTACCGATGTACTATCCTAAATGGTTAGAGAAGTATTTTATTGTAGACTTCATGTTGTGAAGTTTAATGTTATGTGACATGGATTTATGACCCTACCTTTTCAAAATAGGGAACTCCAATCAAGTTTACTAAATTGATTCACTAGGCCCTCAAAGATCACATGATCCATGCTCAGTGTGAGAAACATTATATGACTGAGCTATCACTTATATTTTCTGAGAGTTATTGATAGGGGAATATTGAAATTCATGATCCATTTTCCTTTAACATTTTATAAAAATGATCAAATTATATAAAGTCATTTATATCTTCAAATAATATTTTGAAAATTGAAATACATACACCATGATTTATTACATTGATATTGATATCATGTATGGTATTTAATCAATTTTATTTAAAATTTTAGAAGTATTTTACGGTCGGTAAGAGTTGAATGAATTATATGTTATTTATATCAATATTATTAGGATGATGTAATTCAATTTAGTTTCATTTGACAATGCTCAATATTCACATAGTTTATAATCCTATAAAAAGAATATGATTTTCCCTGTAAGTGTGATTTGTGTGTGGGGATACATTTCACTATTTGTGGTTACACAAGGCAGGGTGATCATATCCTTATTGAGAGTATAATGGTCTTTTTTAAGGAAATATTATATTTGGATCTTGGATAACATATATCATATGTACCTATATAATATAAAATAAAAATATTTATGGAACATTTATATCTTAGATTCTCTACAAATATTTTTCTATTATATGGGGGAAATGTTTATTTCCATAAGCATTGTGTGAGAGATGATGAATCATGAACTGAAGGATCCTATGTATATCTGATCATGAATGATAGAGAGAGAATAATTTTCATGATTTGAGAAATAAATGCAAAACAATTCAAGACTATAATGGTTAAAGCTATTAATAAAATGTGTTTCCTAGTGGTAAAATTATTTTTGAACTCATGTAAATGTGATTTCTCATAACCATGTATCTGAAATGAGTTAGGATCTATCCATATGTATTACTTAAAAGGGATATTGATATTTGTTTGTTCCAAGGGAAAATATCCTCTAATATGAAGTTGATATCCATTTAGTATAATATCAAGTGGTAGAGACATTTTCATATATTTTACCTTCCTATATTAAGGATATTAACTATATTGTTTAGGTTCATAAATTGGGTATGATGGAGGAAATGATATGAAGTTTATAGTATTATATCTTGAACTTTATCTTGTGGTTTTATATTTTCTGACATGAACATTGACCATTTATTTTAACATCATATATAGAGGATATGAAGATATATAGTTAACAAGCATACAAATAGGAATTATGAACCAATATGAAAGTTATATAAAGTAATTATTAAGAATCCATTCATTAGTATGATGCATGACACACTACCCATCTATAGTGATAAGGATGTTTGATATGTAATAATTTTCAATCAATATAGTGTTAGAACCTTCCCATTTCAGTTCAAGATTCAGGGGCTTCCACTCGGTATTATCTGAGTGATATGAAATAAAATAAACTCACTATAGAAGTATGGGTGAAGGTGAAATTTATTATTGAAGGCAATGAAAATTTGATTCCTATCGATTATAAGGTTTTTTTTTGTATACAAAATTTCTGTTCCAACATTCTCTAACATACAAAGATTATTTTTGGATTATTCATCTTTGGAGACATGATCAAATATATTTATTATAACACCTGAATTTTTTTATTAAATATTTTCTTTAAATAATTATTATTCATCAATTTATTTCATTTTACACAATCATGAGTTTAAACAAACAATAATATACCCTTATTATAAAATTACCATTATATCCTATCCATTAGGGTAATGAGAATAATTATATCTAACTTATAAAAATTAATTGTGAATTTATTGGCCATCAATTATTTATCAATAGGTATTTTTATTTTTGAGTGAATTACTTTTGGTAATTAAATATTATATTTTTATATTCATCCAATGAATATTTTAGTCACAGGGTATGAATAAAACCATATTTGATGTATACAAACCTATTTTTCAAAAAAAAGTAAATTTTTACAACTTTAAATAGAGAACCACTTTTAAATTAATAATTTAACACATTAATAATATTTTATGATAACATAAAAATATTATTTTGAATTGGGATATAAAATCTTACTATGTATTAATTTCTGATATTTTTGTGATAACATTCATGTTTTGATTAATAGTAAAAATATTATAAATTTTAATTAAAAATAAATTTTTTCATCAAGATAATTTTTAACGTTAAATTATAGTATTGAATGGATTTAGAGTATAAATAGAATATATTTTTATTATTAAATATAATTTATGTCATTAGAATTAATTTTACATTGAATTCCAAGTTAAAAACATTTAAGTATTTTTCAATGTTTTAACGTTTAAAACTCGTATCCTCATTTCAACAATGGGATTAGTTTTAAATTAATTAACGAAACTTTTGTGTTTTGAACTTTTAAAAATGGATTCCATATTTGGAATCAGTTTGGTCAAATTATGTTAGTAGGCTATTTTTATTTTTGGGCATTATGAATATATACATTGATAATTATTTTTATTAACACGGTTAATTGTAAAACAGATAATTAAGGGTAAGAATAATATTATAAAATTACTTTAAGACAAGTGAAAATCATATTTTATGACTATATTCAACACTTATAATCTATTATTAAAAATTTAATCAAATAATGTTCACTTACCTATGAATATGACATGAATGTAATAAAAACTAATGAATGTGAAAAAATGTCACAATCTCATTATATATAATTATATTTTTTTAATATATGGATAAATAGAATATAATATCAAATATAGATATTATATGTAAATATAAATGAATTTCCTAGATCATAGACATTTATTTATAATTTTTATATATTATATAGTTACCATTAATGATCAAACAATAGTAATGTGAAAGTATTTTATTAATAGAAATATCAAATTAATAGTTTTAAAAATATTAAAATAAATATGATATGAACTAATTAATGTGATATAAAAATTTTATATGTGACTATGACATTTTATGAGTGTACTAAATATTTTGGTTAGAATATATCTTCTATGTGGATTTTATTTATGTAATATAAATGAATTTTTTTAAAATTGAAACTATTTATATTTTATCAAAATTTCATTTTATTAAATTATTTAAAATTAATAAAAATATTAAAAAATAAAAGCATGATAATTAGAAGGTCCCCAATGTCATGAAATATTAATTTTTTCCAATTAACATATAATAAATATATTTTTATAACCATTGAATATTTAGTATATTATTTCCACAATTAAAATTTAATAGAATAAATAAGTGTCAATTAAAAATATTAGATTAAATTGACAAAATAAGTTTTCTGAAATTTATTTTATGACGCTATTACAACCATATCTCACCTCATATTATATTTTCGATCAATTTGGTGTTTTTGGCATAGGTTTTTAGTTTGTTATATATTACTATTTTTAGAGTTTCTAAAAGTTCCCCCCACCCCAATTATAAAAGGGAACCTCTTCCCTCACCTATTTAATTAATTTTGAGCCTTAAGTTTAGGCCACCCATTCCCTTTTTCCTTATAAACTTTCCTATTTTGATTAGAGAGGTTCTTATCATCTTCAAAAACCACCTATAGTGCTCTAAGAAGAGATCAAGAGGAAGCACATCAAGGAATATGTAATCTCTTCTACTGATTCTTTCAAACTTATTTCTTCTTATACTTCAGCATGATTAGATATTGCAGTACAATTTAAAAAAATAACTATCAGTATTATAATAATATGTTATTATAAATATGAAACAACCGTATTTCACCTTTTTATCCTCCCTATGAAAAACAAAATCACTGCGTGTACGTACGTACGACTTACCGTTTCCACACTGTGGTGTACTTTGTTTTTCACCACCACCTTACATGTATGGGTATAATGATGAAAATAGTTACTATATATAATTATTATTACATGATACCAATTCTAAAATATTATACACCATCCAATTAAATACCATTCAACAATTTTGGATTGATATCATCACTCTTGTGTACATAGGACCTACAATCTCCACAATGCGATTTGTTTCATTCTACATGATCTTCATTAATACATGGTTATATAGATGCATTAAATGAAAAAATATGATATATATTATACTAATACCATTATTTAGATGATATAACTATAACCTAAACGACGAATAAAAACTTATTCGGCACAACATTCATAAGAACATAAAGCAGTTTATCCCTGAATAACAAGTAAAAAGGAAATGTTTCTAACAAAAGGATGAAAATATGATCATAAAAATGTTTATTATTCAATAATAAATCAGTGATATTATTTATATAATTATAAATTATTTTAATATATATATGATGCATATATGACCTAAGGTAAGGAATATAATTGCAAATCTCATTTTTATCAAGGATTGTTTATTTGTAAGTATTTGTGGGGTATATTTATTATACAAGACCATGTTCCCTAAATATATATTTAAAAATATTCTTTATATCCTTCTATAATAGTTAGAATTCAATTTTACCCATTTGTAAATTTTTACTGAATGTTATGAAGGGAATCATTTGTCATTTTTTTACGAGGTACTTTTTTTAATTTTCCAGCAAAAGTTCGAGAAGCATTTTCTTTAACATGTACGGAATGAACACATTTTCACGCTTTCATAATGAATTATTTCTTTGAATCTTCCCCTAAAATATTTCAAGGTTATTTTCACATTAAATTATTTCTTCTAAAATTTTGGGTAATTTGAAGCAAGGAAAATATTTTTGAAGAAGAAATGATATTTTTTAGGAATGATTTTCAAGTGTTTTCTCCAAATTATGTTCCATCTAAGATGGTTCTCTTTAAAAAGGAATATATTTATATCCATATTACTAATTATATGTTATTGTTTTTAAGATTTAATTTTATTTAGAAAATAAATTTACTTTTTATCATAATTATGATGGAATGATATTTAAGAAACAAATTTTATTTGATGGTTTATTCTATTGTAAATATCTTTATGTTTTTTTGGAACACAGAATAATGGTTTCATAATGAGATTTGTGGGGCCAATAGATCATTCCAATTCGTTGTGTAAAGATATATATATCATGAAACATACATGATTGAAATGGAATGTAAATCTGGTTCAGTAATACAGGGTAGGAATGAGAAGTGAACTCAATTTGGTAATGGACTTTGTCAGCTATGATGGTCTCAACAATGGTCCTTAACTAATATGAAATGATTTTCTATTCTTATGTGTGTATGCAATGAAATTTCAAGTATTTTGTTTTAACTATTTGTATTTAATTTCATTTTTATGATTTATCCCGTGGCACGATATTGTATTATTTTATATGCAGGATATGATTTTCAAATGTTATGTTCTTACGATAATGATATAAATTATATTTCCCTTGTTTACCCTTACAAAGTATTTGATCTCACTATTTCATAAGATTATTTTCCCCTGGTCATGAATAGGAGTATTAAGTAATATATTTCAAAAAGGAATTTAGTTATGAAGAAATAAGTGGGAGACAATTTGGATGTTTTATGAACCAATTTTTTATGATTCAGAGTTTATAAAGACACTAACCCTATTGGGTCCTGGTGTGGTTTCTTTATGTTATGTAATAAATTTTATTCAATGTTGTCATAATATATATATATATTTATATATTTATATTTAATTAATGGTATTATATATATTTTGAGTTAGAGTAGTTGGACCTCGGTGAGAAATACAAAATTTGTCTTCTATACAATAAAATATGTGGTCACTTGTGTCGAAGTGTGATTAGTGGTGGGATAATCCTACAAGGAATATAGGATTTTATCTTCAAATGAAATGTTGTTCTTGTCCACTATATTATATAATATATTTGAAGTATTCTTGTTCAGGTCCTCTATTCATCTACCCGCTGGCATATAATAGCGACATGAGTGATTTATTTAGATGATATAATCCATATAAATCATTTTTAACCTAGAGAAATAAAAACTAGTGATGGTATCTATCAATATAATGTGATTGAATCTAAATATATTAATGTTTTCAGAATTTATTATATTAATTATGTTCTTTTTCTTGATGTCCTTGGGGATAATAACCTCAACATATTTTGAAATTAAATTGGCATAAATAATTATAAAAATTAAATATAGTTATAGTTGGGTGATATAACCTCTTAAATTTCATTCAATAAATGGGAAATGTCCAAGAATATATATTAGTCTTCAATAACTATAGGGGTTAATGAATGAAATTGGATTTTATTTTATAAGCATGGTACATATTGGAAAACTCTATGAAATATTTCATTATTTTTTCATTAAATAGTTGTGGATACTGATTTGATTAGGGAGCTTCTCTCATTGAAGATGAGGAGCCTTCAAACCAATATTTAAAAATAGATATTTTTTCACATAGTTAAATTCATATATTGAGGATTCCATAAAAATATCATTTATATGGGGGTTATTTTCACATTTAGTCTATTATAGAGGATAAAGTATTCTGATCGACCTCTGATTTGTTACTTCTTAGTTTGATCTTATAGAGTGATCATAATTAAGTGATAGTAAATTTTGGGGTATGTCAATATTGAATTTGTACCTTTTGATGAGGATATTACCTCAACAATTTAAAGTAAAATATTATCTTTGTGGTTTTTTTCATGCAACTAATGGTGATTGGGGAGACCACCCTATATGTGTGATATATAAATCTATCTCTTTAATGTTATGGTCACTCCTGTTTATGAATAATTAGACAATGATTAAATTAGAGAATAATGTGAGATAGGGATATGATTAACCATTGGATAAAGGAAAAATTGTGTCATACACAATATTACACAATTAAAAAGGGGATCCAACTATTCATTTTTAATTGAATATTAATAGTTAATATGATTAATTTCTTACTCTAAATCACAATTATCTATAAAATTGGATAAATAAATCTATACATATAAATCTAATATCATTATTATATATAGGCACTCTAACTTGATATTTTTATAACATTTTGATGGAAATAATCAATAGGGAAAGACAAATTTAGTTGTGGAGACAATAAAAATACTCAGACCTACATTACCGAGTTTCAAATTTCTTATTATTTTCCTAGTTGGACTTCAAGAGGAACCTATAATGTACATCTTAAACAATTGGGGATTGTCTTTGATGTATAAATACTCATCATCCATGATATTTTTATTCAACATCATGATTTCTGGGGTGATGGTTTTTGTGAGAAAATTGGCCAGTGCCTAAAATTTGATTTCCTTTAATAAAAAAAATTGAATGTTGAACTATAGAAAAGAAACCTACCATATTTTTTTCAACTATTTAAAAATGTCAAATTAAGGATAAAAATAATGAATCTATTTGAAAGACTAAGTAATTCATTTTGTTATCCATGTAGTGCTTTAATGACATGTATTTCACTAGGTGTTTTTCCTAAATAAATATTGTTTTGATATATTTTATAAAGTAAAAATTGAAATGATAAGTGATATATTATATAATAAAATTAATATAGGAATAAATTTTTTTTTAGATAAAATGATAACAACTAATTATAAATTCATAAAAAATTATTAAGAATACTTAGTGTTTCAATAGGGTGTTTTTTAATAAACGATGTTTTTCTTTATATATTATATTTTTAAAAAAAATACAAGTTTAAAAGAATTTAAAATTAAATTTTTAAAAATATTGTATAAATAAATTCATATTGTAAAAATTTCCTTATAGTGAATTTTTAGGATTTTTCCAAAATAATTGATTTTGGGTGAATAGTGAAGAATATATCGATTTTTCCTATACTGTCATTTTTATGACATAAATTTTAATTTCATCATTTTTTTTTAAAAATATATATATTTATAAATTCAAATAAATCATTAAAAAAATTATTTTGTATTTATAAAACCAATGTTTATTGTTCTGGAAATTTATGTAATTTTAACTCGAAATAAATATTGTATTCGCTAATATTGAAAATTTGTATTAAAATTTTATATTAATTAATTTTAACAAAATTGGATTCATATTTTAGATGAAGTTATCATATTATTTAATAATATCAATTTTACATTTTCGAGTAAATGTATGATTACTTATATTATAGTCAATTACCAAGATAGTGACAAAAACTATTATTTTCAAAAAAATATTTTATTCATATTGTGAAATATTTATCCAATCAAATAAATTATTATATTATAAATTATTAATATAATATTTTTTCAGAATAATATCTAATTATATTAATATAAATTTAATTCTCAATAAATTATATATAATATAATGAAAAAATAAACATTAAAACAATAATTTTCTAGAAAAAACATTCATCAATATATAATATTAAAATTAAAATTGAAATTTAATATTATTTAGAATTTGAATTAGTTTAAAAATATATAAAATTTAGTTTTATTATAGATAAATATGGTAATATGGTTTATATTATTTAGAATTTGAAAAGTTTTTTTTTATGAAAAATGTTTATTTATTATAAAATTTAATTTTTTATAAAATTATAATGCTTTTATTTTTATACCCCCTCTCATTAAATAAAAATGAGATAATCATATGTGTACATGCGGATTACCACCTCCAGAGAATGATGTATTTCATTTTTACATAACTTCCTAAGATGGATGATATGAAAAATATTTATAACATATAAGTTATATATTTATGTTGGTGTTAAAATTATTTGAAGATAATATTATCCAATCTATATGAAATATTAATGATAAAAAAGTATTGTATCTTTAACATCATTGATTGAATTAATCCAGAAACATTTCATAATGTTAATATATTTTAGAGAAAAATATAAAATTATATAAATATTGTGATAATGTAATAATAAAATAAATAAAACAATAAAATTAATGATATCATGAGGTTATTTTACAATACCCTTTACCAATAATCAAACAAAAACTGTAATTAACAAATTAATTGAAGTACTGCAAGTAACAAGTGTAATAAAATATTATATTAAAAATAAATAATAAATGATAGTAAATTGACCTTAAAATATGAGATATATATTAATATATATTATAAAAAGTTTTTAAATTAACTAATTTTATTTACCTATAATGTTATCTTCTCATGTAGAATGAATTGTGACCCAAGGTAATAGTTTTTCAATATTAGCTTTGTTTCTTTGGGATATGATTTGTGTTTACAACACATTATATTTTTTTGGGTGTATTTATTGGACATGGAAATAATTTTGTTATAAATTTATGGAAATTAAATATATTTACAAATCCATATGAGGTTCTAACATCCATGAAATTTTAATTCAAAATACTGTAACACCATATGGATTCATTACTAAAACCCCCTTTCTTTGAGTTTTGTTTCATCTTGAACATCAAAGTTCTATGGATGGTCTTGTTAACCACAAGACATTATATTGAAAATTATCTTATTCTATTTTGAAAATTAAATTTTAAATGAAATTATATTATCTTTATGAATTTATTCACAAAAATGAATATCAATGTTCATAATATTTCCCATCCTCTTTAATGATGGTTTACCCACCCTATCTATAATTTCCCTTCCCACCACTGTTATCATTTTTAATTAGAAACATAATTATTTTTCATCTCATGTTACCATCATATTTTATATCTACCATTTTAAAAATAAATTTTCTCTATCCACTACAGGATGTTCGATTTCAGAAATGGTTCTTTTAAAATAAAATATTTATATTCTAAAACCACCCTCATTACATTTGGGTTATGAATTATATTACAATTCTGTATATATTTTTATCTACATTGGTTTATTTTATTTATAAAATATGTTTTAAATTATTTAATTACATATAAAATTTTTTGGTATACATTTATTTTTGGATGTTAATACATATTTTACGCGTCCTTCAAGATTCCAACTTATTTAAAAAAGACTGAAGGTAAATTTATTATTTATTATTTCTAGTAAATTATTTCCTCTGAAAACTTATTTTCAACATGAATATATTTTAAAAACCATCATTGTTTTATATAAAACCATAAATATAAAATTATTGTCTAAAAGGACTGAATAAGGTTTTTCCATCCATAAATAGACAATTCTAATTCTGAAAAGCATCATCAATTTGGTTCATTTTCATTCTTAATTATACATAATCATTCTCATAAATATTCACACATTAGAACCCAATGTTTATTATATGTGTTTTTTATAAAAATATTAACATCCTAAATGATTTAATTCCTTAGTAGCTTTATAATCCATATGATATATCTTTCAGTTACTCACTAAGACAAAATTATCAAAACCACTTCTTCCCCATGAGTCTTATCAATATTATGCTTAATTTATGGTTTCATTACTCATGTACAACACATTCTCATTTAGATGTTTTATTATCATAATGTGATGTGTGGTGATTGAAATATATCTCCCTATAATTCATTTGGAAATGTTTTCTTCTCATGATATACAATATATGGTTGGTGATATGTTAACCTATGAAAAATATGTTATGTAATGAGTTTGATTGAATTTATATAGCCCTAAAATGAATTAGGTAAATATTTATATCTCCTGACATAATATTAAAGGGAATGGGTAGGGAACCAAATTCACTATAGAAATCTATACAACATGTTCATGGAAATTATGTCTAAACCCAACACACTACAAAAATATTTTTAGTAAGTTTGTAGGAATAGAGAGTGAACCAAATCCACTATGGGACTCTTACCGCTATGATTATATGAATGGAGAGTCAAAAGAATCCATTTTTGGGATCTATAAACTATGGATGTTAGGTAGTGGTCCATTTGTTACCCTTGTTATTTCATGTTTTATATAGTTCCCACATATTTATGATTCCATGATAATATGATATAATTTCCTTATGAGATTTTTCCAAGCATATATGTAACTATTATTAAACTGTACAGGTTGGTTCATTTGATATTATAGGTTCTGATATCAAGAATTATGAAAAAAATTGTTCCATGTTCTATTTAATATAAAATTTCTCAATTGCTCATGTTTCATCATTTTCTTATGGTATATACACTGATGACATGTTGATATGTTTTACCTTACTAATAATTTGAGGTAAGTAAATTCATATATTTACCTTATCTAGGTTATAAAGATAATAATATCTTAATATATGTATAGAATGTAGTCTAACCGACTTCAGTTATATGGGAATTAACACAGGTTATGCAATATAAGTTTCTTATGAAACTGGTCCTTAAAAATAGTAATCCAAATGATTATTCTAGAATTGAAGACTATTTTAAGAAGTAATTTTTCAATATTGTAATTATGTAAAATAATGGTTTGTTTATCTAGGGTTGTTGGATTTAGTATAAAAGTACTTCTTAGTAATTTTTTACGATTACTCTAGTATTTGTATGTATATTAGGATTATATAACGTTACATAAAACTATTTAGATAAGTATAAAATATAATTATAGGTGTATTTTCATATCCTATGATTTATATAATGATGATATGGTTAGGTTTTCCCAGAATTAAAATCCTCGTTTAGATAATATAAGTGGACGTAGACTCTATTAAAAATAAACCAATGGGTAGTGACCCTAAAAGTGACTTATTAGTTATTATCTTGATCGTCACCTAGTTTAGGAAAAGGAGGGATAACTACATACCTATTTTGACATTATAAGTTGATATGATTTGTTCATAAACATTTTATTTATTATCCAATATAAATAATTTAATTATGGATTTATGATAAAGAGGATGAAATATCCCAAACTAAAGAAACCTTAAATGAACAAATAGTTATTTAGGTTGAATTTAATGCTAGTATGATGGTATTATAGAGTGTAACATTTAATGGTGGAATTTACCCTAACTCTATTATGATATAAATATTTATTACTCATTATTGGAATTTTTTTAAAAATAGATAAATATTGGAGGAACTATGTTAATAACTAATGTCATGGAAATTACTATAATTTTCCCAATAAGAAAATAATTGTTTGGAAGATTGTGTTTAAAGTAATATTTTTATTATCAATTATATTCTCATGTATTTATTAATAATATGAATATGTATAAACATCATTACACACCAAATAAGTGAAGGATGGAGTTTTATAGAAGATCGATAGATGGAAATGAGGAAGGAGAGAATACTCAATTACATTAATGTTAAAAATGTTATATATATGATGAAGGTAAATGTATTGAAAGATTTATAAGACCTTTTATGTGTGTAAAAGGAGGTTATCAGGAAACCAATTCTTTAAAAAATTGAATTTCTCAGTGGATATAGAGAAATGGAAGATAAATCATCCTATTGTGCCATTGACAATTTTTTTTATTAAATTTAGGAAACATGAACATTAGCTATGTCAATGCCTTAATAATTTGGATAACAAGGATGGCATGCATTGAAAATTTCAGGGAATTGGAATAAACTATGTAACCAAAATTACATAACTAGGTTCTTGAAATGAAATGGAATGAAGAACATTGATCCCCAACTAAAAAATTATGATTTTTATATTACTATCGTGTATAATGTACTCCTGTATAATGAAATTTTTTTCTAAAAACATAAAACATATATTGTAGTTTATAGAGTTTGAATTATTAATAAATACTTACAGTGGAACAATTATTATATCTCAACTATATAACGACTCATTAAAATTTTTATATAGGCATTTTCAACCCAGAGAATACAATTATTCATCGTGATGTTACATTTAATTTGATATTAGGCATACATTAACTATCTTAATATAGATATCATGATAAGTTTTTATATAGAAAAATAAAATAAAAAAATATGCATGAAAACCTATTAATATAAGGTTGACTATAAAATAACTATAAAAAATTAAACCATTATATTATAGTATTTATCAAAAATGGTAAAAGGAAAAATTTTAACATTAGTTTTATTATTATTATCAGGTAAAAGGGTATTTCACTACTTATACCAGTGATTGTGATGATGAAACCTAATTTTAAATTAAATATCAGGGCCTATTTATCTTTAGGAAATCCCTAACTATTTTACCAGTTATGAATATTTATATTCGTATGGTCATAATTTATTTATAGTGGGAGGATGTAACAAGGAAAATTTTCAAAACTTATTTTCCTTTATTAAATTTTTATGTCTTATTTTAAGTGAAATACTAAAATAATATATAACAAATTATATAGGAAAATTATATCATGAATAAAACATATTGTATATAAAACGATATTAACCAATTAGAAATTCATACAAAATGGTATTAATAACATTTTGAATATGAAACAATGTTTTTTATAAATAATGTTTTTTATTTAAATATTTTATATTCATTAGAAAGTTAAATTCATAAATTTTATTATTTAAAATTTTGAAAATTGAATACATTTATTAATTTATAATGATATAATTATCTTAAAGAAAGGGTTTTATATTTTTCTAAAATAATTTTCTTTTAGAATAATACATAAAAATAAAACCTTTTTGGATCATTTCCATAATTTTTATAACATAAGAGTTTAAATTTACTATAAATTAAATATTTATGAATTATAATTAATAATTTATTAATAATATTTTTAATTCATAAATATCATGTTTAATGTTTCAAAGTATTAAGATATTATTTTACTTTTGAAACTATTTCTATTTTCTTTTATTAAATTTTTATTTCATCTCATGTAGAAATTAAATCTATAAATGTAATAATTATTTAATCATATTGATTCTAAAATAATAATTATTTCATTTATATACCTCTTTCCCTCCATTTTGTGGGAAATTACATAATCGTTTGTGTTTGTTAATATTTCTGCATCCATAGAAAGATGAATTTTTTTTCTATACCCTCCATAGAAGGATGGTTTTCAAAAGTAATATAATGTATAAAAATTCTATTTATGACACTAATAATATTATATAAATATAATATTTTAAAATATATAAGTAATATTAATTATAAATTATTATAGTAACTTTAACCCTCATAAATGAATCTAACATGGTGCCTTTATGAATTTGGGTCTACTTTGGGCTAACCAAATAACATATACTAATATTATGCTAATGTAATAATAAGAAAAATACATTAATATAGAAATAATAATGTTATATTAAAAAAACTTATACCAATTTTAATAAGCTATAATGATTACGGGGGAATTAACCAAACAAACCCATGTAACGGATTTATTAAGAGATTACATTGAAAATAAATAAAAAATATAACAAATAGAACTTGATTTATTAAATATATAATAAATAAATATTATAATAATGTTTTTAAACATAAAATATGAATTTTCAAGATTTTATGTTAACCTAAAAATTGAATTGTTACCTAAGTTATGGGTTTTTGTATCTCTATTTGATTTCATTTGTATAGGATTTTCATTCAACACATATTTTTTTATGAGGTACGTGTTGGAAAAGTATTTATTTGTTTCATAAAAATATTGAAATAAATTTTATTTACAAATCCATTTCATGTTCTAAATTCCATTTTTTTAATTATAAATATTTTAACTTGATACCACTATTAACGAGTTATGATGTTTCATCTTGAACAAGTGACTTATATTCATTGTTTCTTTTACCCTAAGATTTATATTAAAAATTATCTTCCAATACAGGTAAAACAATTTTTTTATATTCAATGCTCTTAACTTTATGAATTTATTCCTCAAATATTATATCAATATTTAATATATTTCTCGTCGTCTTACATGATGGGTTTCCCTCCAGGTCCATAATTTCCCTTCCCAATAATGTTAAACATTTTAATTGAAAATATAATAGTTTTTTATTCCATTTTACCATCATATTTATATTATACTATTTTAAAATAATGTATTATAATTATTTTATGAATGTGGTATTTTAATAAAGGTTCTCTTAAAACATAAAAAGGGACATCGAGAAACAACATGCATTACATTCAGGTTACAAATTCTCTTTAGTTTTTTAACTATATTATTATCATTAATTTATACCATATGATGTTTATATGTTCATTACAAACAATCCATATTTAATATACCTTAAATTTATGATGTTGATACATGTTTTAATTTCCCTTAAAAATTACAAATTTAATGTAAACATGACTCAAGGGAGCCATCCCTCATTTAGAAAAGCATCACTTATGTTTTTCATTTTTATTATCATTTCTCATTGATAATTATAATAAATTATCCTATATTATATCTCAATGTTAAATAAAAAAGTTTCTCTATTAAAATGTGAACATCTAGTATGATTTAATTTCTTATTCACTTGGTAAACCTTATGATTCACAATTTTGTTATTCTTTGAGACAATATTATGAATCCAAAATCTTTATCATGAGGTTTATCATGGTTATTCTTTAGTTATGGTTTCATTTATTCTTTTATAACACATACACTTATATATACTATTTTATTAATTATATGATAGGTGGGGATAGAGTTATATATCCCTTACACACATTGGGTAATTTTTTCAGATCACGAGACACTATATATGGTGCACAAGTAGTTATACTTAGAACACTATGTTATGTGAATGGTGCGACAATAATAATATAGCCTTCAAATATATTAGAAAAATATTTACATCTCATGAGATATTATGGAAGGGAACATGGTGAGAAACCAATCAACTACGGGACTCTATCCACAATGATTATGGGAATAGTGAGAAAATCCAATCCATCATATGTCCTTTTACACAATGTTAATGTTAATGGAGTGTTAATACGATCCGTTAGGGGGATAAATATTCTATTTCAATAGCATTTGACTAATCCTCTAAGGGGATATGTACACTAGGATAGATTTGTCATTGAGCCATGAATTTTTTTATTATGTTTTTTAGGTGTTTAAATATATTTATTTCTCCATGATCTTATGATATAATTTTTTGTACTTTTTTCCATCCATATCTCATAGAACTATTCCATAGTAAATGTTTTTTTCATTTGATATTATAGGTTTTGTTATCATAAATAATGAATAACTCTTATTGTTCTATATTCTTTATAATTAAAAAATTTATCACATTATTATGGGTTTTGATATACTTATGATATATCCATTGAAGTAATGTTGATAAGTTTTCCCTTACTAAGAATTTGATATCACCCATTTTTTATTACTGTTTCATGTATATAATGTTAATTATAATTTATGAGAATTTTATAATGCGGAATAAAAGAGTTAATTTTTGGATAAATCTATATAACATTTCTATAACAATATTACTATGTTTCATCTCCTCATTGACACTAAAATAATTATTTTAATATGATATATGAGAATTTTTGTGATATGTCATGTTTAAATTTATTAATTATAAAAAATAAGTATATGTTTATCTTGGTTTATTATAAGTGCCTCAATTTTTATTTATTTCAAAATCAGTGAAAGGAAGTCCTTATGAATATATAAAACATTCTATGTTCATATATAGAAAAATTCATCTAATATATTAGTGATTGTTTTCTTTATTAGAGTCATTTGTTATTATAGGAATGGTACCAAGAGATATATCAATAGTGGACACATATATAATGATTAGTTTCTATTGTAGTAGTCGAATCCGAACCAATTTATGCAGAATATATTAAGTGAGACTTTTTAAGTATTATAGACTATTTTTTGTCATTTTTAGGTGACCCCTTTTTTTTATTTTCATCATATAGGTGTGTAAAATATTAGATATATTGGTTATGAAGTTCTTGATGTATGAAATTAATCCCTAAACCAATTTTAACTCTTTAATATTTTTATGTGCTAGTATTTCAAGAATATATGTAGTATTCATTGGGTAAAATTTGGTGGCATACTCTTATAATATGATGATGAGAAAATTTAATAATTTTATCCTGTAAACAAAATTAATGGTTTTATCTTCGGGATATGATGTTGTAGTTTATTAAGAACTATTTAAAGGATAGTAAGGTAATACTAAAATTGATAAGATTTGAGTACCATATTATTGATATAATATTACATGATATTTATTATAATAAGATTTAATATTTTATTTATGGATTATTGAAATGTGGAACCTATAATATTTAAATTAAGTATTATTTATTTATAGTATAATACCACATGGGGTGCTATGAAATAATTGAATTATTCATCCTTTGAGAACATTCTAATATTTTTTGTAAGCTGAATATTCATCCAAAAAGGATATGGATTAGAAGCTTATAGTAGCATTGATCTTGTGTTATTCAATTGAGACTATTAAATAATCTTTTAGGAGGTTTTGATTGAGATCAATGAAATTTATGAAACTATAGTATTCACATTATTTATATTGAATAAGATAATTTTAGTGATCCATTTCTGGTAGTAAACATTCCAAATTAATTTATATTTAACAATATTTCCAATATAAACATAAAAAATAACATCACGATAACGATGCATCATACTATCTACCTACGTGAAATAATTTGGATCATCTAGAAGGTCCTTATGGTGGGCGGCCACATGAGGATCTAAAACTAGAATTTCTATTTAGTTATTGGAAAAAATCATGGTTTTATGTCAATAATGAAATATACATTTTATTCTCCTTAAGAGGCTTAATGTACCTAATAAATATTGGTTGTTGGTCATAATATATAAAAAAATTTAATATTATATGCTATCCAAATATTGTAGATAGAGTTTAATCAACTACTAGAGGGGCATCTCTAATATTTTTATACTACACATCTTCTATCCTGATGTCATCAGAAGAGGGAGTTGCGGGTGAATTTATATTATTTGAGGGGGAGGAAAATATTTATATAGTTTCTAGAGAGGCTTGTTTAGATATATCCTCACCAATGGTGGAATAAACAATGTTTCGATACACCTCAATATCATTAGGTGAAGAGGCTGTACGGACATCATGAGATTCATGGAATGAATTGTGGGAATTTTCAACTCTTTAAAATGATATAGAAAAATATATGTACCACACACAAGTTGATGTTATGAAATATATGAAATATTATGAAAATGGGTGGGTGGATTTATTAGGTAAATTTATATTCTTTTTAGAATATCACTTCTCATTCATCTAGTAATGTTCAATTGCAACAAACGATATCATGGGGACTTGGATAGGAAAAGTATATTGGTATATTTCCATATTTATAATTATTTATTTCATAAAATTAATTATAAATACATACTATACAAAAAAATCATTAAATGTATTGGTAGGAGGTATTTCTAATCTATTCTGGAAGTAATTTGTGTATCATTTCCTACTAATGGATGATTCTCATCCCTTTTATATTGTCCCACATCTATATAATAGTATTCAAGAGAAAAATAAGATAATTATCACCATAAAATAATTTGACTAGTATGTTGATATAATATTTGAGGAACTAATGGGATGAGGAAGGGCCTAATATGTATGGATGAATCCACGATCTTCCCAATAGATCATTGATTTTTTTTAAAATGATTATTTATACAGAGTCAGATATGAGTTCCCTAAATCTAAATCATAGTGAGATTAAACTACGAGGATTTTAATCACTCTTATTATATTCTAGGATCATTATATTGGAGGGATTTAGGTAAAACATAGAGTATCCCAAAAATATATGGGTTCAAACATATATGAAATTAATTATTGACTAGTTATCATTGTGGGATTGATGGATAAAAATATCATTCAGCCTACCAAAATAGTATAAATTTATGATATTTAACTATATCAAAACCTCTATATCATGATCTAAAAAGGAGATAACATCACAACAAGACAAGTTTTTGGTCACTACATGGTATATAATATCTACATAAATCTCAAACTTAAACACATAAGGGGTTAATTGGGCCTCAATGAGTTCTTCCTAGAGCTCTTTTAAAAGGTGAAGGGAATCTGATATTGAGTGTCTGGATGGGATGATAGTGTTATATCATAAGATATAATACTTATATGGTAGTTCACATGAATTTCCACCAAGATATTTTTCCTATGTCATTTTCTTGTAGTTAAATACATTCTATACTGATGAACCATTCTGAAGATAATATTTAGAGGCGTATAAATTGCCTATAGATTAGGTTGAGTTGATATTTTTTACATTAAGATGATTTCTAGGTTAGGGTGTATGTTCCAATTATTATTCTACAATAATGGTATTTAAATATTATATATATGGTTCATGGGAAATCATGATCTCTTACTAGGTGTGCTGATGTGCATCTCTCTATGTTTCTGTAGTATATTTTATTTTCGAATATATGGGTCCAAAATTTTAGAATTATTTTCATGCGTCTTCTCAAGACCTTCTCCCTCAAAATCAGATTTATATAATATTTTCATAATTAATTATATATATTCCACTTATTCAATCTATTTCAAATTACTAATGTGAGATTATATGCATCAATTTTAGATTTTTTGGTCCTATGTGTCAAAACATGAAAGTTATTTAAAATTATAATTGCCACATATTTTAATCACAAGGGTATTATATGAATAAAATTTTAAATAATATTCCAATGTGATTGATTATTTTTTAGGATTCCTTCATTTGTGGTCTTTAATGTATTATACTGGACCAAGATCTGATTCAAAAATCTACAGGCCCACACAACTCAATCATGTTGTCAATTTTTTCAGGTGGACAATGTGGACACAACCTCCAAAAAATAGTAATAAACCAGGATACCCACCTCAAATTGAGATTATTATTGATTTAATTTAAATAAGTTTCCCAATATCTTTTAAGTGTAAAATTTCATGGAGATATATGATCATTAATGCGTTCATTTGATGATTAATGATGAATAAGGATTTCTGGAATTATCTTCTAAAAAAAGACACACTCATTAATAATTCCATAACATCTTCTATATGAATCAAATTAATGTGAAATTTGGAGGGTAGATTGTAAATTCCATTTTGGAAAACCTACAATAATGTATTGTGGGTTTATTATAATGTATGGTGTCCCAAACATGACTAATCATTCAGAGGACATATTCTAATGCAGAACTTTTTCACACTTCGTATCATTTTTTTAATTCCTTATTCATCCCTATTAATATTGATTACGATAACCATAGTGTGTTGAACATTTGAGTGATTAAGAAAGGTTATGTTTTTAATTATGTAATTCTTGAGTTCAGGGACTTCATTGAATTTAGTCCCATCCTCTATTCTGAATCATTGTTTTCCATTTTAGATGGTGGTTTTTTATAAATTACAGACATATTTGGTTTTTTATTCTATTATTTATTTTTTTCATTGTAAAATGATCACTATCTCCCTCCACTATGATATGGTTTATATATAGTGGAATGTTCTATGTATTAGTGGTGAAGTACTCGATGTTCATTAGTATATGTGAAAAGGGTAGTGGATGTTCTTGATTGCTTGGGATAAACAAGAACTAATCAGGTGTTTCATAAATTATTTGACTAAATTAATTTAAATTACCTAGCATAAGTATGGAAATTTTACCAATATATGTTATTAGTAAGGTTGTACTCCAACATCACCATTTGAACAAGGGAGTGAGAGTAAATGATTGTGGAATATCACATTAATCAACATAGAAAAATGTGATTGAATAAAATAGAATAAGAATATAATTGAAATTTGAAAAATGACCTCAACCTGATCACCCCTATAATATCATAATTATTAATCATTGACTTTAAAATTTCATTTTATTCATATTAGTAATTTAATTATTTTATTTTATTTCATTTTAAACCCAAAAACTCAAAAAACACTACATGATTATTCAAATTATAAATTGATATACTAGTTTCTGTGCACTCCACTATGGGGGACTACCTAGGGTTAATCAATATTCAATACTCAGGTAATATATAATTTTTTTTCCTACACACCATTCTATTCATGAATCAAAATTAGAATTATTTCTAGGGAAGTAGAAAAAAAAAGAGATATTTTTAAAAATTCAATGACCCAAAACTCAAATGAACCATTAATTAGATTTTATCTTTAAATTGAAAGAAAATTATCCCAAAAAACAAAATGAAAACTGATAGGTAATATTGAGGAAATTAACCACTCTGACTCAAGTCAAAGACATTGTGTTCACTCTAAACCTGAAATCATGGCTGTAAATATAAACCAATCCACATGTGATCTATGAATTCCTTAGTTTTTTATTCAAAATAACAAAATCATTACACACAACACCAAAAATAATTTTGAATTGTGCTTCAATATTATTTTTATTATTTTTTATTTTCATGGTATTACAACAGGAGACCCAAACCATCATGTGAATTAATTTAACTTTACTTTTTCATGATTTAGTATAAGAGAAAAAAATGAATGAAATTTTCAAAGATATGGAATTCCCTTTCTCATGATATATGGACGTTTTATATTCCATGGAACATTGATTATTTAAATTTCTTTAATATTTTAGGAGATATCATTGATTCAATTAATGTATTAAATCACTCAGTATACAATTATTTTTAAATGGGAGACTTAAATACCACAAGAGTGGTGGTCCAATATGAAAATAGATCCCTAGTTTTTTAATAGAAGGTATCATTGACCTCCTGGTGAAGTTCAATGATATTCTTTATCAAATGACTTATATATGCTTAATATTGATGGAGATAGGATCTCTTCACACTCAAAAATAATTTTTGGGAGACTCTTCATAGAAATTTCCAACACCATCATCAATTTCCATGAGGGTACATTCACCATGGAGTTTGGATATTACACTATCAACTTAAATATTCTTGAACCCATGCTGCACCAATCAATTGACCAATCATTTTTTTCACACTCCTATGATGTTATTACTAAAACAATGTAAGAATAAGGTATGTTCCATGAATTATCATATATATTAGGTAATGTTTTCATTGAATATAGTAATGAAAATTTGAATTTACAAAACACTGGAGAATCTGATTTGTTGTGGGATGAAAAGGTAGATTAGGATTTCCATGTTGGTTTTTTATATGATAAAGGTGATAGAATTTTTTGTGTACTAAAGGTACAACCTTTGGAATTGGGGAATATTAATTTAATTTCACCCTATGAGAAGCCCCCAGATCTGGAATAAAAACCACACCCCAATAATTGGAAATATGTCTACATCATGGAGGGGGAAAAATTACAGGTGATAATTTATAACAATATGTCTAAAACAGAAGAAGAATAATTTATTGATATTTTAAGAGATAATTTAAAAGAGATATGATTTATTTTAGGTGATATAATTTGAATAAAAACAAAAATAATATTCCAAACGATTCATCATGAGGGATATTCCAAAATATTCAAACAGCCCCAACTAAGGCTGAATACAACCTCGATGGAAGTTGTGACGAAATAGATTGGTATGAACTTGGAAGTAGGGATTATCTATATAATTTCATATTCTTGGTTGGTTATCCCCATTCATGTAGATTCAAAGAATACTGGCTCTACTACTGTGGGTAATAAAAATAATAAATTAATCCAGGTGAGAATTCAGAATAGATGGAGAGAGTTCATATATTTTAGGAAGTTGAATCTATTTATTCGAAATGATCATTTCCCCATCACATTAATTCATGATATGTAAGTGATATTTGGGGGGGATAACTCATTATTTATTTTTGGAATGATTTGAAAGATTTCTCAAAGTACCCATTGCTCCTTGAATATCAAGGGAATACTACATTAAGATGTCCCTTTAGATCATTTTCATATGAAATGATGTCATTTGGATTATGTAATTATCTGTGTACATTTCAATGGTGCATGGTAAGTAAATATTAGGAAAACATTTATGATTTTTTGGAGGTTTTCAAAGATGATTTCATAGTTTTGGTTTAACTCCCCGACCCCGGTTACCCAGAGTCGGTGTATTATTACATAAAAATGGAATGACCGGAAAAGATAAAATAACGAAATACCGATTAGTTTAGTAGCCTTGGAAACACTAGTTACATTCATAAAGTTTACATTTCATCAAAATTTGAAAACTAAAAAAAAAATCTTGTCTCCAAACTCATATCCCTTTATACTCTCCCTGCAGGTCATTCATAAATTACTTCTTCACATCCTGGGAAAAATAAAACATAGAAAGGTGTGATCTCAAATGCCCAGTAAGGATAACAATATAACAGAAACTTTCATAAATAAGAATAAACATTTAAGGTAATTTATAAATAAAACAAAAGCCTTTTAAACATGAACTTAAGC
Source organism: Viscum album (assembly GCA_963277665.1). NCBI lineage: Eukaryota > Viridiplantae > Streptophyta > Magnoliopsida > Santalales > Viscaceae > Viscum > Viscum album. Next base: position 855,967,501 of record OY728139.1, read on the forward strand.
ATAATATGGTAAAGATAAAATGAAATAATTCCATTTACTTATTCACATGGATATTCTACTAGTTGAATAATCACACGCAATATCAATTACCACTTTCATAATGATAGAATGAATAATGCCAGACTATAATAACTATATAGTCAAGGCATTGGGCCAAGACTAAAAATATGATTTTTTCACGGCCTTGTTCCAAGACACTAGTTTGTCTCATGAGACCTTCCGATGCATCGAGGAGCTATAGCGGGATCCACCCATCACTTATTAAGTTTGATGAATTCCTCATATGAATAGGTTTAAATATAACATAAACATTTGTATTAAAACTATCATACGAAATGTCAATAATTTCTTCATAAACCATGAATGGTATAAAAGTAACACTTTCAAAGTCAAACATATCACAAAACCTTCAATACATCATGGAATTTTTCTATCATAATAAATCATCTTCAAATAAGATTAAAATCCCTCAGAGGATGTTGACATAGATGAAATCAAAACTATTTGAGAGAAATATATCTTTTTGAAATCATTTAAAAGTGACATAATAATAAAATAAAAAATTTTCTTTGAAAATATTCTTATAGGCTTGTAAGGGAAGCTTTAATGATTTTATAATGGTATAAAATAGCCACACCCGCCGTATAAGTTGAAAGACAATCTTACCTTAATTTTTTCAAAAAGGTAAAAATGACCTTGTTTGGAAAATGACAGAAATATTCCTTTATAAACTTTTATAATAAGTCAAAAAAGGGTATAAATTACTCTAACCCATATTCTATAAAATAATAATAATGTTTTGAAATACATTTTTAAGAAACATGGATGTGGATGATAAAGAGGTCCCTGTAGATAGTTACATATAAACAACCTCGTATAAAGAAGAGATTGTGAAATAAACCCTTACCGTGTACATTTCCTTGGTTGAGGGTAGGTTAACCTTCTGTATAATGGTGAAATAATGGTTATTGAATTATAAAAGAATCGTATACATAAATATGATATCATATATGATCTTTAAACATTGAATGTTAATAATATCTTAGTTTTATCATCGCTTCGGGTGATAAAATATTCATTTTCCTTTATATTCATTGTTATGTGAGCCATATTTTTTATGGATGGGATGTATATTATTCATATCCAGAATGATATCATGTCTCTAAAAATTATTTTTAATCATCAATTTAAATTTAGTCTTAAATGGATACAATGGGGAATGAATCTCATCACGTTCACGGAGACAGTAATCCGTACGTACGCCTAAGCGACAATATCATTCTTTTGATATTAAAATAATATATAGTTGGATGGTATATCATATATAAAGAATAATTATCAAGTTATATTTGTTATTTACATGAATTATACATCATTATCATACCCATACAAATAATAATGTTTTGAATAACAATTACACCACGATGTGTAGACGGTAAGCCGTACATACGCATGTATAGTGACATGTCATTCAAAATATGGATATAATAATTAATATGGATGTACCATATTTATAATAACATCACAGTATATAGAAAATACTGGAGTTATTATTTTAGAATGGAAATAACAAATATAGAAGAATTTGAAGAAGAAAGGAACTTGAAAGAGGGCGGTGAAAACATTACCTCCTAATCGGGTTCTTCCTTTCGATTTGATCAAAATAGTTCCATAGGTTGGCTTTCTGATCAAACTAAGGTCTCTAGGTAGAAGTGAGGGAAGTTGAGAGAATATTTGGGCAGGGTTTGGCTGATTCAAAAGGCATTGAAGGTGTGAATTAGAGAGAAGGGGGAGTTCTCTTTTATAAGTGGGGTGAGGGGACCTTTAGAAAAGCTAGAAATATTAATTTATAATAAATTCATATTCGGTTTCTAATGGCTCCAAAGTAGATTATTTAAAGGTTAAGGTGGGGATGGGTCTAAATCTTTTCAACCAATAGATTTTAGACCGGTTTGGGTCACTATATTATCCTTATCATTTATATATAACTCTTAGTCATGTCTCTTTGTATTTTTTTATTATATATTTGTTAAAATTACTATATTCCACCAAGCTTCCCACAAGTGGTCCATTAATGATACACCTATCATTAAATAAGTCCTCTGGTTGAACCATAGATTTTTAGGAATAAAATATTAATTAATAATATAATATTTTTTTAAGAACTCTTTTATGTCAATTTTGACACTATTCAATATTGATTTTCTTAAATTCTTAAAAACATTATTAATTCAAACCAAATTCATTTAGGAATTCCTAATATATAATATTAATCACTAAAATTTTTTTATGTCATCAAAACATTCAAATTATATTTAATTTAATATTTATATTACCAATTATTTTATTCTTTCTTTAATAAGGAAAATACTACATCATTATTTTGTCATAAATAAATTTAATTATTCAAAGATTAAAAATTATAAATAAAATAAAATTATATAGGAACAATTTTTATCTTTCTAATTAATATTTATAATCTAAAATATAACATATATAACCCTATGAATTTTTTTTTTCAAAAAGATATATGTTTATGTCATTTTTGTATTTACCTACATTAATAAATATAAAGTGTCATTGTCACTTACAAGTGGGTCCATAGGGTCCCAAAATCAACCCAAAGATTCCCATGGTCAGAAAATGTATCAACCAATAGGTTTAAGACATGTTTTAGGGTAATTTATTATTATTATAATATTATTTCTTTACCCATATTTACCGGATTTACCATTTAACCATGGTAAATAAAATATTTATCGAAATAATTATTCAAGATGTCTAAAAATCAAAATTAACTATTTACACAATTTGGACATCCTGATTATAAATATGGATTCCATTTTTAAAAATTCTAAACATAGAAGTGGCAGTAATTAGTTTAAAATTAATTCACGTTGTTAAAAAAAGTTTGTTTTTAAAAGATAATAACTATCAAAAGATTGACACTTGCTTATGTCCAGTTTAAATGCGAATTTATATCCAATGAAAAACATTAGATTAAATGAAAAAAATATAATCTAATTTTACTCTAAAATCACTCTAATTCATTATTTATCACTATTAATTATCTTGATTAAAAAATTTATTTTTAATTAAAATTTAGTAATTTTCACTATTCATCGAAATATGAAAGTTATCAGAAAAGTACCAAAAATTTACACTAAGCTAATAACAAAATTAAAAATCAAAAAATGAAGTCCACTTTGAATGATAAAATGAATAAAATTTCAAAAAGTGTGTATTACGATTCATAACGGCTAGTTTGATTGGTTTTGGTGTGTGTTAGAACATGAAGTTGCGTACAACATACACTACTGTATTATTCAAAGAGAAGCATACCGTGGAAGCTTGGGGTGTTAAATTCTCCCCTAAATTAAATAATTTCATCCTAGAAATTTATAGAATACTACCTCATGAAAAGACTCAGGTGATTCTTCATCATAAGTTCCTTGGGATCCCACGTTGCCTCTTCCATCTTATGGTTTCTCCATAGAACTTTTACCAGACGAGTCATCTGGTTTCTCAGCACCTGTTCCCTAGTATCAAGAGCCCTGATGGGCTCTTCACAATAAGACAGATCAGGTTCCGTATCTAATTCCTCATAGGTGATTACATGCATTGGGTCATGCATTATTTTCTCAAGAGTGATACAAGGAACACATCATGGACTTTGGAGAGATTTGGCGGCATTGCCAACCGGTATTCTATAGCCCCAATTCGTTCCAGAATTTCAAAAGGTCTGATGTACCTGGTACTCAATTTACCTTTCTTTCTGAAACGTATAACTCCCATCTAGGGAGATAACTTCAAGAAAACATGATCCCCTACCTGAAATTCAAAATCCTTTCTTCGGTTGTCAGCATAGCTCTTCTTCCTACTTTCAGCTGCTTTGATGTGGTTTTGGATTACCTTCATCTTTTCCATCATTTCCTCCAGCAGTTCTGGGCCTACGAGTTTTCTTTTACCAACATCATCCAAACAGGCTGGTGTGCGAAATCTCATTCCATATAACGCTTCATATGGTGCCATCTGAATACTTTAATGGAAGCTATTATTATCGTAAAATTCCACCATAGGTATATATTGATCCCACATACCCTGAAAGTCTAGTGAGAAAGATCTCAACATGTCTTCTATGGTTTGAATAGTCCATTCTGATTTCTGATCAGTTTGGGGGTGGTAAGCAGTGCTCAAAAGAAGTTCAGTATCCAGAGCTTTCTGATGACTTTTCCAGAATCATGAAGTAAAATGGGGATCACGATCATAAAAACTCGATTGGGGTACTCCATGAAGTCTCAGAAAGTCATTAATATATATTCTTTCTAGGCGTTCGAGTGGTAAATCCTCTCTTATAGCAAGAAAATGTGCTGACATGGAAAGATGATCAACAATAACCCATATTTCATCATTCCTTCTAGGAGTCTTTGGTAGCCCCATGATAAAGTCCATCGTAATATTATCCCATTTCCTCTCCAGTGTGGGAAGAGGTTGCATGACTCATCTAGGTTGTTGCCTTCCATCTTTCACTTGTTGACAAACCATACATGTTGACACAAAATCAGCAATCTACCTCTTTATGTGGTCCCAAAAAAATATTCCCTCAAATATATATACATTTTGGTGCTCCCAAGGTGTATAGAGAAATTGGAACTATGAGCATCATCCAACAATTCCCTTTTTAGATCAGGTATATTGGGAACAGAAAGTCTCTTCCCAAATATCAAAATTCCATCTTCATACACAAAGTCACTCAATCTCCCATCATTCATAGCTTTAACCTTCTTTTTAAACTCTTTATCACCGGTCTGAGAACTCCTAATCCATTCTAGTAAAGAAGGTTTGGAAACCATTTGAAAAAATATCGATGTTTCACCATCCATGGTAATTCCCATAGCCATCATCACAAGATCCATGAAAATAACATCCCTTTCAATTATCATCATGTTCAAAACTCAATTATCATTTCTTCTCAAAGCATCTTCCAACTTATTTACCTTCCCTAGGTGGTAGTGTATTGTGCAATCATAATCCTTGAGTAGTTCAAGCTATCGCCTTTGCCTCATGTTGAGTTCTTTTTGTGAGATAATGTACTACAAACTCTTGTGATCAGTATAAATCTCACATTTTTTCACCATAGAGATAATTTCACCATATCTTCAAAGCAAAGATTATAGAAGCTAACTCAAGATCATGAGTAGGGAAGTTTTTATCATGAATTTTCAGTTGTTGTGATGCATAGGCAATAACTCTATTATTCTACATAAGGACACAACCAAGTCATTTCTTTGATGCATCACTATAAATAACGAACCCATCATTCCCTAATGGTAGAGTCAATATAGAATCATTGACTAATATTCTCTTCATTTCTTCAAAACATTCTTCACACTCTTTTGTCCAAAAAAATTTAACCCCTTTACGTGTGAGTTCCGTTAATGGGTTAGCCAATCGGGCAAAATTCGAGATGAAATGCCGATTATAACCTGCTAAACCAATAAAACTGTGTACCTCAGTTATACTCATTGGGGCTGGAAATTCATGGATTTCCTTTTTCATATAAAGATCAACAGAGATTCTATCCTTACAGACAATATGTCCAAGGAAATTTATCTTTTGAAGCCAGAATACACACTTGCAAAACTTCCCATATAATTCAAGACTTCTAAGAGTCTTCAAGATAATACGCAAGTGATTTTCATGGTCTTGGTATATTTTTTAATATACCTAGATATCATCAATAAATACCACTACAAAATCATCAAGATATTCCTTGAAAACTCTGTTCATTAGATTCATGAAAACAGAGGGTGCATTATTCAACCCAAAAGGCATTACTATAAACTCGTAATGCCCGTACCTGGTTTGAAATGCTGTCTTCAGAATGTATTCCTCCTTCACACACAAACGATGGTATCCAGATCGAAGTTCAATCTTTGAAATGTATTGAGCTCCATGCAGTTGGTCAAATAAATCATCAATTCGAGGTAGGGGATACTTGATATTTATTATTATAGCATTGATTTCCCTATAGTCAATACATATCCTCATAGATCCATATTTCTTCTTAACAAAAAGGACAAGGTATATAACGACCCATAATTTACATACATTGTTATTACTTCAGAATTGAAGCACACTTATTACAACATATAACCAAACCAATAAAGGACCATATAGGTATAGTGTCTTTAGAAACTGGGAAACATAAACAACTGGTTCATAAAGTATCTACTTTGCCTCCCATTTATTTCATCATATCTAGAGTCCCTTTTAGGAATATTCTACTTAATAACCTTCTTCCTCACCTGGGGAAACAAAACATACAAAAGGGTGAGCTCAAATGCTCAGTAAGGGTAAACCAACGAAATATCAATCACATCATATACATAAGCACAATACTTTTGGAAATATTAACCTGCAAAAGAGATCATAATTTCATAACATGGGATAAGTCTTAGTAGTGAAATATAATCCCAATAATCATAACTTAAAACATGAAACTTTGTGGCATATACACATAATAATAGAGAATCATTTCTTATTAGTCAAGACTCATTGCCAAGACTATCTTAGTGGACAAAGTCCATTTCTGAACCGAGTTCACTCCTCGTTTCAGTCCTGTTTCACTGAACCGGTATAACCTACCATTCCAGCCATGTCTCTCTCATGAGATATAAAATATTTACCCAATGCATTGGAGGGAGATATAGGTCCCACCCATCTCATAATGATACCATTATTATGTGTGCCACAAAATCATAAACCATACATCATAGCATAACCCATGTAACAAAAATGGGAATCTTAAACATCATGACATCATAAAACAATTCATATAAGATAAAGGGAATCATAAAAATATAATTCCATCACAACATAATCAAATCAATGTAATAATAGGGATAGAAACAGAACCCTTTATTATCTTAGATGGAAAATAATTTTGATAAAACATTTGAACTGCATTCTTGAGGAAAATATCATTTCTGCTTCAAAAACACTTTTCCTTTCTTAAAATGTCGTACAATTCTAAACTAAAAGAAGTCGATTAAAAATAAACTTGAAAACTTTTAAAGGAAGCTTCTTGGAAATAATGTTTTAAAAATCCATTCATTCCGTATAAGTTAAAAAAACATTCTTCGTACTTATGTCGGAAAAGTCAAAAAGTACCTCGTACGAAAAACGAAAAAAGATTCCTTTCATATCCTTCATTAAAAACTCCCTGAAGGGTATAATTGGATTTAAACAATTTTAGGTGGATGGAAATAATATTACATATTGAGGAAACATGGATGTGGATGATAAAATACACCCCAGTAACTACTAAAGTATAAAAAATCTCGGATAAAAATGAGATTGTGATATTTCCATTACCTTAGGTCCGATATGCTTTGTACGTGTCCGATCCTCCTGTATAATGATTTAAATAATGTTATTGACTTATTCCAGAATCAGACTTATTTTTATGATATCATATTTGGTCATATTATTAGCTTCTTAGTAGTAATATTTCATTGCTACTTGTTATTCGGGTGTTTATAACTTTTTGTTCTTATGCGTGTTTTGTCAAATAAATTCTTATTCATCTCTTTAGGTTATAGATTCATCATTTCCAGAATCGTATTAATGTTCTATATATCATATTTATTCATTAAATTCATTTATATAATCATCATGCAATGAAGATCATGTAGAACGAATCACATCATATCGTGGAGACGGTATTCCGTACGTACGCATGAGCGATGATATCATTCCCATGATCGTGGAATTGTATTGGAGTGTATGTATACTATTTCAGAATCAATATCACTTTATAATAGTCATATATAGTCATTATGTACACCATTATACCCATCCAAGTAAGGTGGTGGTGGAAAATAGATTACACCACGACGTGGAGACGGTATTCCGTACGTACGCACGCGCGGTGATATCTTTTTCCGTAGGATGGATAGATGGTGAAATAGGGTTGTTTCATACATATAATAACATATCAGTATATGAGTGATACTTATGTTATTACTTCATAATTAAACAACTAAAGAAGAATAAGTGGAAGAAGAAATGAAGATGAAAGAATCGGTAACGGACATTACCTCTTCTTTGAAGTGCTTCTTTGAGACCTTCTTTTAGGGAACTAAAATTGGTTATTGAAGAAGACCATGACCTATAGGATGTCTCTATGGAAGTGGAGAGGAGAATGTGGCTGGGGTTGGCCGAGCTTGAAGGTTCAAAGTGGTGTGAGGAAGAGAGGGAGGAGGTTCCCTTTTATAAGGGAGGAGAGGGGCACCTTTGGAATAACTAAAAATATTATTTTATTATAAAGTCATTTTCGGTTTTAAATAGATCCAAATTGATTTATTTAGAAGCTAAGGTGTGGATGGGTTTAAATTCTCTCATACAATAGAATTTATACAAGTTTAGGTTCCTATTGTAACCTTATCATTTAGATTTAACATTAAGTTAAATAATTTTACTTTTACCGTGTCTTCTTGTGTTCTTATACTATAAGGTTAATAAACTTACTATAAGCATCCAAACGAACCCCAAGTTGTTTATTATTAATATATATAACCTTACCTAAGTCATTTGGCCGAACCTTGGATTTTTAGGAATAAAATAACAATTAATAATATAAAATTTGTTTTAAAAACTATTTTATGTCAATTTTGACACTATTTAGTAATTGATTTTTGTGAAAATCATAACAGAATTATAAGTTCGAAAAGGTTAATTAAATAAATAAAAATATGTCATATTAACCTATAAAAGTAGTGTAATTCATAAAAAAGTGTCAAATTACATTTATTTTGGTGTTTATAACATCAATTATGTCAATATTTCATTAATAAGTTATTTACTGCATCATCTTTGTGTCATAAATAAATTAAATTATTTAATGTCTAAAAATTACACAAAATACCATTATGTAGAAATTTTTCTTAGCTTTCTAATGAATATTTATAGTCGAATTTATCTTATTTATAACCCCATAGTAAAAATGATTTAGTTATTAAACTTTGATTTTAACTATTTTAACCCTTCTTTAAATAAATTAATAATAAATGTCCTAATCTAATCCAAGTGGGCCTAAATGGTCATATGTTATTCCTAAGTTTGTTTTTGGTCGAATTACACTTGTCCAATAGAATTAGGACAAGTGTTAGGGTAATAATAATATCATTTTTACCCTTAATTATCCTATTTACTTTTAACCGTGGTTAAAAAAAGTAAAAAGTTACCATTCACCGAAAATTATTTTCATCTCATTGAACCACATTTTACTTACTGACATCATCCGGTCTCTCGGATTTTCGAAATTCCACTCACAGAAGCAGTAAAATTATGTTTTATGAAAAATTTAGTTTTTTTAACCACTTAGTGGTTTCACTATTCATCAAAAATTGAATGTTTTCAGAAAAATACCAAAATTTTACCCTAGGCTAATTTCGATATTACGAATCCAAAAATGAAGTCCATTTTGAAAAATAAAATTTATAAAATTTCAAAAAGTGGTTATTACTATTCATAAAGGCTAGTTTTAATAATATTTTAATAGTATATCATTGTTTAGTGAAACTCGGTATTGCGTATGATGCAAGCTATCGAGGAAGGTTGTGATTTCGTGTAAAGCAAGCCAAGCAAGTGTTGTGTGTAGAAAAAGATTCCTTTGATGATTTCTATAACATAAAAGTCTCGGGTGTTACATTCTACCCCCCTTAAAATGAATTTCGCCCTAGAAATTCATCACTTTGTAACAAACAGATGAGGATACCTCTCCCTCATCATATCCTCAAGCTCCCATGTAGCTTCTTCTAATTGGTGGTTCCTCCATAAAAATTTCATCAATCGAGTGGTCTTGTTCCGTAGGACTTTTTCGCTACGATCCAGAATCACTATCGGTTGTTCTTCATAAGAAAGATATTGCTCCAGCGGTACAACTTCTGAGCTGAGTACATGTGAAGGATCAGGTATGTACTTTCTCAGAAGAGATACATGGAACACATCGTGAACTTGAGAGAGATTCGGTGGAAGCGCCAATTGGTAAGCTACCTTCCCAACACGATCCAGTATTTCAAAAGGACCGATATATCTAGGGATCAACTTCCCCTTCTTTCCAAATCTCATAACCCTCTTCCAGGGAGATATTCGTAAGAACACTTTATCACCCACTTCAAACTCTAGGTCTTTTCTTCGGTTGTCGGCATAGCTTTTCCGTCGACTCTGAGCTGCTCTTATGTGTTGTTGAATAGATCTGACCTTTTCTGCCATTTCATCAACGAGATCGGGTCCTAATAGCTTTCTTTCCCCAACTTCATCCCAACAAGTTGTAGTCCTGCATTTCTTTCCATAGAGAGCTTCATAAGGATCCATCTGAATACTGGAGTGAATGATATTATTATAAGAAAATTTCACCAAAGGTAGGTGTTGATCCCAACCACCTTTGAAATCCATAGAGCAAGCTCTCAACATATCTTCTAGAGTTTGAATTGTTCTCTCAGACTGACCATCTGTCTGAGGATGATAAGTAGTGCTGAAACATAACTCTTTATCCAGAGTATGCTGAAGACTTCGCCAGAACCTTGAGGTAAACCTCGGATCTCGATCAGATATAATAGAAAGTGGTACTCCATGAAATCTTACCACTTCCTTTACATATATCCTGGAAAGCTGATCCAGAGAGAAATCCTCTCTAATTGCAATGAAGTGTGCAGACTTTGTAAGACGATCAACTATGACCCAGATAGCATTATTGCCTTTGGATGTTTTAGGATGTCCTGTGACAAAGTCCATAGTGATGTTTTCCCATTTCCATTCAGGTATGGGTAATGGTTGTAACAGCCCCTTAGACTTCTGTCTCTCAGATTTAACTTGTTGACAAACCAAGCATCGAGAGACATATTCAGCAACATATCTTTTCATTCCATCCCACCAGAAGTATTCTTTCAGGTCCCTATACATCTTTTTGCTTCCAGGATGAATAGAGAATGAAAAAGTATGAGCCTCATCCAGCAGCTCCTTCTTTAATTCGGGGATGGGAGGAACACAAACCCGATTCCTGAACTTTATTATCCCATTACAATCAAGGTTGAATTCAAGAACATTTCTCACCTTTTTTTGTAACACGACATCTTCTTTCTGTGCCTCTTTAATCTTCACATGTATAGATGGCTGAACATTCATTTGAGAAAGATAAGATTTTTCCCCTTTCATTATAATTCCAAGATCCATCCTTTGTAAATCCATAAATATTGGATCTTTTGTGATCCTCATCATGGATAAACTAGCATGGTCTTGTCGACTTAATGCATCTGCCACCTTGTTTGCTTTCCCATGGTGGTAATGGATTGAGCAGTCGTAATCCTTAATCAGCTCCAACCATCTTCTTTGGCGCATATTCATTTCCTTTTGTGTGAAAATATACTTTAAACTTTTATGATCAGTATAAATGTCACACCTTTCCCCATAAAGGTAATGCCTCCAAATCTTTAATGCAATGATTTCCGCAGCTAACTCAAAATCATGAGTTGGGTAATTTTGCTCAGGTATTTTCAATTGTTGTGAGGCATAAGCTGTCACCATATCATTTTTCATAAGAACACACCCCAATCCCTTCTTGGATGCATCACTGTAGATCACAAACCTTTCTCCACTACAAGGCAGTGTGAGCACAGGTGCACTGGATAACCTTCTTTTCAACTCCTTGAAATTCTCTTCACATTCCTCCATCCAAACAAACTTAACTCTTTTCCGAGTCAACTTGGTGAGTGGATTAGATAATCGTGAAAAATATTTCACAAAATTTCGATAATATCCAGCCAAACCAAGAAAACTTCGGATCTCGGTTACTGTTGTTGGTCTCGACCATCTTTCGATAACCTTTGTTTTTGCTGGATCCACAGATATCCCCTCTTTTGAGATTATGTGACCCAAAAATGCAACTTTTTTAAGCCAAAATTCACACTTGGTAAATTTGGCATAAAACTTCTCCTTTCTCAGGGTCTTCAATATAATTCTCAAGTGATCTTCATGTTCTTCCATGATCTTCGAATATACAAGAATATCGTCTATAAAGACTACCAAAAACTGATCAAGATAGTCTCTAAAGACTCTATTCATCAGATCCATGAAGATAGAAGAGGCATTAGTAAGACCAAATGGCATCACTATAAATTCATAGTGTCCATACCTTGTACGGAAAGCCGTCTTTGGCATATCCTCCCTTTTGACCCTTAATTGATGATACCCTAAATGAAGATCAATCTTGGAAAAGTATTGAGCTCCGCGTAGTTGGTCAAATAGGTCATCAATGTGAGGGAGAGGATATTTGTTCTTGATAGTGATCTTATTATGTTCTCGATAATCAATGCAGAGTCTCATTATCCATCTTTCTTCTTAACAAACAGAACAGGTGCTCCCCAAGGTGACACACTAGGGCGTATGAACCCCTTATCAAGATTCTCTTGGAGTTGCTTCTTCAATTCCTGCAACCCAATTGGGGCCATTATATAAGGTGTCTTTGAAATAGGCAAAGCACCCGGTACGAGTTCTATTGAAAACTCAACTTCACGATTCGGTGGAAGACCCGGTAATTCATCCGGAAAGACATAACCAAACTCCCGTACAATGGGCATATTATTAATCGTGATTTTGTCACCAACCATTTATGATAAATAACCTTCATTTAGTGGAATCAATACCCATAAAATGGAAGAAATTTCTACTGGAAGGTTATGTTCATCCTTGCATCGATAGACAATCATAGATTGATCTGGAATATGAAATGTGACTTCCCTTATTTGGAAATTGATATGAGATCCATGTAGAGAAAGCCAATCCATGCCAAGAATCACATCAAATTCCACTATAGGAAGGATCACATGATTTACAGGAAGCACTTTACCACAAACTTAAATCGGAGAATAATTATAAACTTTTGATGCGACTGTTGTGCCATTAGGTGTTGTCACAGCTAACTCAATATCTAATTGTTGAGGTAATACGGTGATACCCTTAGAAAATTCTTCATAAATAAAGGAGTGGGTGGATCCATAATCAAATAAAACATTCTCTACTTTAGAGTGGATGGTAAGTGTACCTTTAACCACATCATTATCGTACTCCACATCGCTGATAGAAATTTCATGTGACTTTCCTTTGTCTTTAGCCTTAAGAGTTTGTTGACGTCGACCATCATCATCAACCCTTGGATTTGGGCATTGATTGGCAAAATGCCCCATCTCCTTGCACTTGAAACATTGAAGTGTAGTAGGTTCATTCTGTGCATCCCATCATTTTTTTTCATCATTAGACATCTTCTTCCCATCATTACGGCATTGAAATGCCTGATGACCTTCCTTTCCACATTTGAATCATTTACTTTTCCCTTTAAGACAACTCCCTCCATGTTTCTTTCCACACTTTGAGCATAAGGGAAAGCTCATCTTCTTTTAAGTGTGCTCTTTAGATTTTCCTTTGAATTCCATTTTCCTCTTCTTATCAAACCCATATGACTGATGGGTTACTCCAATCTCTATCTCAACTTTGAGAGCACATCGCACGATTTCCTTGTAGCTATTGAAGTCCCTTATGGCTAAGGGCCTTCGAAGACTTGGTTTTAAGCCACTAAAGAATCGATCGATCTTACTCCCAGGTTGGATAATAATACCAGAAGCGTACCTTGCAAGTCTTGTAAAATTTGCTTCATAGGTACCAACAGATTCATCATCCTTTTGCTTCAGTTCAAGAAACTCTTTCTCCATCTTTGTTTGGAGAATACGAGGGAAGTACTTATTGAAAAATAAGTTCTTGAACTCGTCCCATTCCATGGACTCAATTTCATCCCTTTTCCTCATATTCTTAATAAGATTCCACCATTGATCAGAATCAATTTCCAAATGATACACTGCTAAGATGAATTTATCACGCTCAGAACATTGAAGAACTGAAAATATCTTAGCAGTAGTACTAATCCATTGTTCAGCAACTAATGGATCTGTAGACCTGCTGAATGAAGGTAGACACTGTCTCATGAAGGATTAAACAGAATGCTGCTCCTTCCTTTGCTCATTTGGAAGTCCTGCATGATTCATAGCTTGAGAAAATTGTGTGAGCATGGCTACAAGATTTTTCATTTCAGCTCACATAACATTTGGTTGCTCAGGGGGACAATCATTGCATTGCCCATCGCATTCCGCATTAACACGGTTCCTTCGGGTTCTAGCCATTGACTAAAACCAAGAAGAATAGTTTGAGCAACACTAATTATAATAGGAAACCACATAATCAAGAATAAAATTTCACACTTAAGATCTTATCCTAGGTTATTCATGGCCATTTCTAAAACACTATGATTGTGTTCTATGATTAGACTTATCCTTAGGGTTCTTACTAAGGATTTCACATCCAAGTTTCCAAAGGTTGACTATACCTTTCCACTGATACCAACTATAACGACCCATTCTTTACATACATTGTTATTACTTCAGAATTGAAGCACACTTATTACAACATATAACCAAACCAAGAAAGGACCGTATATGTATAGTGTCTTTAGAGACTGGGAAACATAAACAACTGGTTCATAAAGCAACTACTTTGCCTCCCATTTATTTCATCATATCTAGAGTCCCTTTTTGGCATATTATACTTAATAACCTTCTTCCTCACCCGGGGAAACAAAACATACAAAAGGGTGAGCTCAAATGCTCAGTAAGGGTAAACAAAAGAAATATCAATCACATCATATACATAAGCATGTAACTTTTGGAAATCTTAACCTGCAAAAGAGATCATAATTTCATAACATGGGATAAGTCTTAGTAGTGAAATGTAATCTCAATAATCATAACTTAAAACCTGAAACATTGTGGGATACACACATAATCATAGAGAATCATTTCTTATTAGTCAAGACTCATTGCCAAGACTATCTTAGTGGACAAAGTCCATTTCTGAACCGAGTTCACTCCTCATTTCAGTCCTGTTTCACTAAACCGGTATAACCTACTGTTCCAGCCATGTCTATCTCATGAGATATAAAATATTTACCCAATTCATTGGAGGGAGATATAGGTCCCACCCATCTCATAATGATACCATTCTTATGTGTTCCACAAAATCATAAACCATACATCATAGCATAACCCATGTAACAAAAATGGGAATCTTAAACATCGTGACATCATAAAACAATTCATATAAGATAGAGGGATTAATAAAAATATAATTCCATCACAACATAATCAAATCAATGTAATAATAGGGATAGAAACAGAACCCTTTATTATCTTAGATGGAAAATAATTTTGATAAAACAATTGAACTCCATTCTTGAGGAAAATATCCTTTCTGCTTCAAAAACACTTTTCCGTTCTTAACATGTCGTACAATTCTAAACTAAAATAAGTTGATTAAAAATAAACTTAAAAACTTTTAAAGTAAGCTTCTTGGAAATAATGTTTTAAAAATCCATTCATGCCGTATAAGTTAAAAAAAACATTCTTCGTACTTTTGTCGGAAAAGTCAAAAAGTACCTCGTACGAAAAACGACAAAAGATTCCTTTCATATCCTTTACTAAAAACTCACTGAAGGGTAAAATTGTATTTAAACAATTTTAGATGGATGGAAATAATATTACATATTGAGGAAACATGGATGTGGGTGATAAAATACACCCCAGTAAATACTAAAGTATAAACAATCTCAGATAAAAATGAGATTGTGATATTTCCCTTACCTTAGGTCCGATATGCTTTGTACGTGTCCGAACCTCCTGTATAATGATTTAAATAATGTTATTGACTTATTCCAGAATCATAATTATTTTTATGATATAATATTTGGTCATATTCTTAGCTTCTTTGTAGTAATATTTCATTTCTACTTGTTATTCAGGTGTTTATAACTTTTTGTTCTTATGCGTGTTTCGTCGAATAAATTCTTATTCTTCTCTTTAGGTTATAGATACATCATTCCCAGAATGGTATTAATGTACTATATATCATATTTATTCATTCAATTCATTTATATAATCATTATGCAATGAAGATCATGTAGAACGAATCCCATCACATCGTGGAGACGATATTCCGTACGTATGCACGAGCGATGATATCGTTCCCATGATCGTGGAATTGTATTGGAGTGTATGTATACTATTTCAGAATCAATATCACTTTATAATAGTCATATATAGTCATTATTTACACCATTATACCCATCCTTGTAAGGTGGTGGTGGAAAATAGATTACACCACATCGTGGAGACGGTATTCCGTATGTACGCACACGTGGTGATTTCTTTTTCTGTAGGATGGATAGATGGTGAAATAGGGTTGTTTCATACTTATAATAACATATCCGTATACGAGTGATACTGATGTTATTACTTTATAATGAAGCAACTAAAGAAGAAGAAGTGGAAGAAGAAATAATGATGATATAATCGGTAACGGACATTACCTCTTCTTTGAAGTGCTTTTTTGAGACCTTATTTTAGGGCACTAAAATTGGTTTTTGAAGAAGACCAGGACCTATAGGATGTCTATAGGGAAGTGGAGAGGAGAAAGTGGTAGGGGGCCGAGATTGAAGGCTCAAAGTGGTGTGAGGAAGAGAGGGAGGAGGTGCCCTTTTATAAGGGAGGAGAGGGGCACCTTTGGAATAACTAAAAATATTATTTTATTATAAAGTCATGTTTGGTTTTAAATAGCTCCAAATTGATTTATTTCGAAGCTAAGGTGAGGATGGGTCGAAATCCTCTCATCCAATAGAATTTAGACAAGTTTAGGTTCCTATTTTAACCTTCTCATTTAAATTTAACATTAAGTTAAATAATTTTACTTTTACCGTGTCTTCTTGTGTTCTTATAATATAAGGTTAATAAACTTACTATAATCATCCAATCGAACCCCAAGTTGTTTATTATTAATATATATAACCTTATCTATGTCATTTGGCCGAACCTTAGATTTTTAGGAATAAAATAACAATTATTAATATAATATTTTTTTTAAAAACTATTTTATGTCAATTTTGACACTATTTAGTAATTGATTTTTGTGAAACTCATAACAGAATGATAAGTTCGAAAAAAGTTAATTAAATAAATACTAATATGTTATATTAACCTATAAAATTAGTGTAATTCATAAAAAGTGTCAAATTACATTTATTTTGGTGTTTATAACATCAATTATGTCAATATTTCATTAATAAGTTAATTACTGCATCATCTTTGTGTCATAAATAAATTAAATTATTTAATGTCTAAAAATAACAAATAAATTACCATTATGTAGGAAATATTTCTGTCTTTCTAATGAATATTTATAGTCGAATTTATCTTATGTATAACCCCATATTAAAAATGATTTAGGTATTAAATGTTGATTTTAACTATTTTAACCCTTCTTTAAATAAATTAATAATAAATGTCCTAATCTAATCCAAGTGGGCCTAAATGGTCATATTTTATTCCTAATATTTTTTGTGGTCGAATTACACTTGTCCAATAGAATTAGGACATGTGTTAGGGTAATAATAATATCATTTTTACCCTTAATTACCCTATTTACTTTGAACTGTGGTAAAAAAAAGTAAAAAGTTACTATTCACCAAAAAATTATTTTCATCTCATTGTACCAAATTTTACTTACTGACATCAACCGTGTCTCTCGGATTTTCGAAATTGCACTCACAGAAGCGGTAAAATTATGTTTTATGAAAAATTTAGTTTTTTAACTACCACTTAGTGGTTTCACTATTCATCATAAATTGAATGTTTTCAGAAAAATACCAAAATTTCACCCTAGGCTAATTTCGATATTACGAATCCAAAAATGAAGTCAATTTTGAAAAATAAAATTTATAAAATTTCAAAAAGTGATTATTACTATTCATAACGTCTAGTTTTAATAATATTTTAATAGTATATCGTTGTTTAGTGAAACTCGGTATTGCGTACGACGCAAGATATCGAGGAAGGTTGCGATTTCATGTAAAGCAAGCCAAGCAAGTGTTGTGTGTAGAAAAAGATTCCTTTGATGATTTATATCACATAAAAGTCTCGGGTGTTACAGGGTATCCCCATGGAGAAACACTAGGGTGAATAAATCCCTTATTACTCAATTCCTCTTGTTGTTTATTTAGTTCAACTAATTCCACAGTGGCCATTTTATTAGGAGTTTTCAATATAGGCCTTGAACTAGGAAGTAAATCGATGAAAAAATCAATTTCTTGTTCTGGAGAATGTCCAGGTGAATCATCTAGAAACACATCAACTTATTCTCTCACAATTGGTACATACACTATTTGAACATTCCTTACATCACCCACTGTCATTTCATTCTCTTCCCCCCCAATAATTTAATTTAGTTGAGCTACAGGGGGTGGATCTAGGTAAGAATTAGGTGGTGACGATTTCGCTCTAAAATAATGTTTTCTTTATCATCATCATAAAAAATTGTAACCTCCTTATTAATATAATAAATTTTCACATCATGGTCCGAAAGACAATCCATACCGAGGATTATATCAAATTCAATCATGGGGTATGATGATGATATCAACAGATAAAGAACATATATATGCCCTAATGGGGACGGATCCGCAAAACATTGTAGCAATGATACTTCCCTTATGATTTTTAACTGACAACTCCCTTCTGTGATGAAATTGGATATATCTAGTTTTCTTAGCAAACTCAGAAGATATGAAACAATGTGATGATCCAGAATCAAATAAAGCATTGGTTAAACTTGAGGAAAACATTAAATTACCTACCACAATGTATTTCAGAGCTTCTACTTCAGCAGTAGTGATAGCATATTCTTGGCCTTGATCCCTTGTCCCTTTCTGATGTAAGTTCCCCTGACACTTAGGACATTCATTTTCATAATGTCCCATCTCCTTGTAGTTGTAGTATTGAACATCGATAGCTTCTTTCTTCCCCTTGCAATCACGAGCATGGTGGAATTTTTCACCACACTTGTAACAGACTCCCATTCCTTTCAAGCAAGTACTGGGGTGTTTCATCGCACATTTACTGTAGGATGGATAATAAACTTTTCCCTTCTTCCCATTATTTCCATTTCTAAAGTGATCAACAGCTCTCTTCTTCTCTTTTTTTGATTTAAATTGTAAGACATAAAGAATTGTTTTTATGTCTTGATAGCACATGAGACAATGTATTCTTACGATGAGAATGATTGTGATACTAATTCTCGATGAATAAATTGTTTAACCCATCAAAGAAACGATTAATCCTACTCCTCTGGTTATGTATATAATCTTGATCATGCCCCTCTAACCATATAAAGTTAGATTCATACTTTGTGACATTCTCATCATCCTTTTGTCTCAGACTTAGAAATTTCCTTTCCATATCTGCTCGATGGTCACGAGGAATGTATTTTTCTAAGAAAAGCTCTTTGAACTCTCTCCATTACATATTTGATTCTTCAACATCTTCCATTGTGTTTTGTATCAATTACCACCATTGATCGGCATCTAAAATGAGGTGATAAAATACCATGATAACTTTTTCCCTTTCTCTACTCCCCAAAGCCTGAAATATTTTCTCTAGGGTACTTATCCATTGCTTATATACAAATGGATTTGTACTCCCATTTAATGAATGTGGTCATTTACTCATAAAGTTATCTAATATTTATCCTCCATGCTACAGATCTGTGTGATCAATACATGTAAGGTTATTATTCATAACTGGAGTGAGTTGTCCCAGTACGGTGATTAGCTGATCAGCACCAGTTCCATCACCAGCTCCACAATAATTATCTTAAGCAGGATAAAAATTCCTACATGGAGTGTGTGCATTGATACGGTCTCCATTTCTTCCACTAGGGTCCATTTCTAAACAATGACATTAACTAGATCAGTTTATGAGTCAAAATACATAATTCCATACTTGAAAAACAATAAACATAAATTGAACTATTTATGGATATAATCCATTATAATAAAAATGTTTTCTTTGAGGAATTATATACCTATAAACCTTTCAAAATGGTTTGTAAATAAAATGAGATTTATCCTAAGAATATCCCTCAGGAGTGTTGTAAAAAAGAGTACAGTAAGGCCCGTTTTCGTGCACCAGTTCCCATTCGAGTCTAGCTCAAAGAGGTGTTTTTGGGTTTTAACCCTAGGTACATCTGTGCTAGAGTTGCCTCTACCTTCTCATATCCAGGCAGGGACGTGTTGCTCAGAAAATTCACAAAATCATTACAATACCAATATTCTTGGAAGTTATTATATACTAATCCTCAAAGTTTATCTTATGGCTATGTAATCTAATCAGAGTTTTTCTAAATATAGCTTCCAAGGTTTGTACTAATTTTCCTCTAATACCAACCGTAACGCCCCGACACCACATACCCAGAGTTGGTGCATTATTACATAACATTTTTATGATCACAAAAGATCAAATCTCAAAAGACCGATTAGTTTAGTAGCCTTGGAAAAACTAGATACATTCATATAGTTTACATTACGTCATAAAGTGAAAACTACAAGAACATCTTGTCTCCACACTCATATCCCATTATACAATTCCTGAAGGATATACATAAAATAATTCCTCACATCCTGGGAAAAATAAAACATAGAAAGGGGTGAGCTCAAATACCTAGTAAGGATAACAATATTGCGAAAACTTTCATAAATAATAATAAACATTTAAGGCAATGAATAACAAAAAAAGCCTTTTAAACGTTAACTTCAGCATAATATGCAAAAAAATTAATTATTTCCATTTACTTATTCACATGGATATTCTACTAGTCGAATAATCACATGCGATATCAATAACCACTTTCATAATGATGGAATGCATAATGCCATACTATCATAACCACATAGTCAGGGACTTATGCCAAGACTAGAAATACAATTTTGTCAAGGCCTTGTGACAAGACACTATTTTGTCTCATGATACCTATCAATGCATCTAGGAGCTATAGCGGGCTCCACCCCTCAATTATTAAGTCCAATGAATTCCTCATATGAATAGGTTTAAACATAACATAATCATTCGTATTAAAACTAGAATATGAAATGTCAATACATTATCCATGAACCAAGAATGGTATAAAAATAATACATCCAAATTCAAACATATCACAAAACCATCAATACAATATAAAAGTTTTGTATCATAATAAATCATCTTTTGATAAGCTTAAAATCCATCAAAGGATGTTGACATAGATGAAATCAAAACTATTTGAGAGAAATATATCTTTTTTTAAATCATTTAAAAGTCACATAATTAAAAAAGAAAACATTTTCTTTGAAAATATTCTTTTAACATTTAAGGGAAGCTTCAATGATTTTATAATGGCGTAAAATAGCCACACCCGCCTTATATGTTAAAATACATTCTTACCTTAATTTTGTCAAAAAGGTTAAAAATGAACTTGTCTTAAAAATGAAGGAATGATTCCTTTATAATCTTTTTATAAAAATTCAAACAAGGGTATAAATGAATTTAACCCATATTCTATAAAATAGTATGAATTATTTGAAATACATTTTTAAGAAACATGGATGTGGAGAATAAAGATGTCCTAGTCGATAATTACGTATAAACAACCTTGGATAATGAAGGGATTGTGAAATAAACCCTTACCTTGTACTTTTCCTTGGTTGAGGTCAGGTAAACATCCGGTATAATGGTGAAATAATTGTTATTAAATTTTACAAGAATCATATACATTAATATGATATCATATATGATCTTTAAACATTGATTGTTAATAATATCTTAGTATTATCATCGTTTCAGGTGTTAATGAATTTTTTTTCCTTTATATTATTTGTTATGTGAGATGTATTTGTTATGGATGGTATGTATATTATACATATCTAGAATGATATCATATCTCTAATAATTATTTTCAATCATCAAATGAAATTTAATCTTGAATGGATATGATGGGGAATGAATCTCAATGCGTTCGTGGAGACAGTAATCCTTATGTACGCACGAGTGAAAATATAATTCTTTTTATATTAAAATAATAAATTATTGGATGGTATATAATATATAAATAATAATTATCATGTTATATTGATTATTTACATGAATTAAAAATCATTATCCTACCCATCCAAATAATAATGTTTTGAATAACAATTACACCACGACGTGGAGATGGTAAGCTGTACGTACGCACGTATGGTGACATGTCATTCAAAAGATGGATAGAGTACTGAATATGGTTGTAACATATTTATAATAACATCAAAATATATAGATGATACTAGAGTTATTATTTTATAATGTAAATAACAAAGAAATAAGAAGTTGAAGAAGAAAAGAAGTTGAAAGAGGGTGGTGAAAACATTACCTCTTAATCGGGTTCTTCCTTTTGATTTGATCAAAATGGCTCATTAGGATGTATTTCTAATCAAAATAAGGCCTTTATGTCAATTTTATGGATGTTTATAGATTATTTTCGTAGGTTTTGGTCGAGCCAAAAGGCTATGAAGGTGTTAATTAGGGAGAAGGTGGAGTTCCCTTTTATATGAGGGGTGAGGGGCAACTTTGGAAAAGCTATAAATATTATTTTATAATAAATTCATATTCAGTTTATAATGGCTCAAAAGTCGATTATTTAATGTTTATGGTGGTTAGGGGTTGAAATTATTTCAACCAATATATTTTAGATAGGTTTGGGTCACTATATTAACCTTATCATTTATATTTAATTCTTAGTTAAATAGTTTGACATTTACCATGTCTGTGTATTTTTATATTATATAGATAATAAACTTTCTATATTACCCCAAGAGACCCCCCTATGGTCCATTAATGATACACCTATCATTATATAAGTCCTATTGCCATAAATTTTATTTTTAGGAATAGAATATTAATAAATAATATAATATTGTTTTAAAAAACTCTTTTATGTCAATTTTGACACTATTTAATAGTTGATTTTTGATAAAGTCTTAATAAAATTATTAATTCAAAACAAATTCATTTAAGAAATACTGACATATAATATTAATCAATAAAATTCTATGATGGCATCAAAACTTTCAAATTATATTTATTTTAATATTTATAATACCAATTCTTTGATTCATTCATTAATAAGGAAAATACTGCATCATTATTGTGTCATAAATAAATTTACTTATTCAATGTTTAACAATTATAAATAAAATACCATTATGTAGGAATTATTTTTAGTTTTTTGATGAATATTTATAGTCCAAAATATAATATTTATAACCCCTATGTAAAAATTGTTTTTCTAAAAGATATATTCTTATATCATTTTTGTATTTACTTTAACTTAATAAATATAAAGTGTCATTTTCACTTACAAGTGGATCTATAGGGTCCCAAAATTGACCCAAATATGGACATGGTCAGACATGTTTCAACAAATAGGGTTAGGACACATTTTAGGGGAATTTATTATTATAATAATATTATTTGTTTACCCTTATTTAAGTGATTTACCTTTTAACCACGGTAAATAAAATATTTACCGAAATAATTATTCAAATTGTCTAAAAATAAAAGATACCTATTTACACAATCTAGAACTCCTGATTCTAAATATGTAATCCATTTCTCTAAATTCATAACAAAGAAGTGGTGGTAATTAATTTAAAAATAATTCCAGTTGTTAAAACAAAAAGTGTGTTTTTAAGAGATAATAACTATCAAAAGATTGGCACTTGGTTATGTTCTGTATAATTGTGAATTTATATCCAATGACCAACATTTGATTAAATGGTAAAAATATAATCTAATTATACTCTAAAATCACTCAAATTCATAATTTATCACTATTAATTATTTCGATTAAAAAACATGCTTTTAATTATAATTTAGTAATTTTCACTATTCATCAAAATATGAAAGTTATCAGAAAAATACCAAAAATTCACCCTAACTTAAATTCGATATTCCGAATCCAAAAATGAAGTCCATTTTGATTGATAAAATATATAAAATTTTAAAAAGTTATTATTACTATTCATAACGGCTAGTTTGATTGGTTGGGGTGTGTGTTGGAACTCAAAGTTGCGTACAAGACGCGCTACTGTATTATTCAAAGAGAAGCATACCGTGGATGCTTGGGGTGTTACATTTGGAAATTATTTGGACCATTTTAAAAAAATATTCAATATGTTTTGATAACATTCAATGAAAATAATTTTATTTTAAATTTTTGAATGTGTTAGTTCATGTTTGAGAGAGTAATTTCCATTTGAAATTTCTTTTCACTAAAATGAATTAATGGAGAAAAATAAAAAAATTGAAGTGATAAACTCATTGTCTTATCCAACATTTGTAAAATAGGTTAGATAAGTTTTATGACATGTAGGATTCTATAAAAGGTTTATCAAATATTTTATTAAGATTTCTCTCCCTCTCTCTGGAAAACATTTAAAAGATGCTGATTTTTATTTAAAATTTTCATGTTTGGAATCATTTGATGATTTTAAGAGGATAATAATTTCACCTACTATGATGTAGCAACCAAATTGGTAAGAACCATTCTAGCTACTTCGTGATGCATCCAACCATGAAGTCTGACATTTCCTTTCTTAGCGAATTGAGAGTAGGGAAAAGTCATAACATATTCTTAAAGAAACATAAATGAGGATCAATTCAATTACACAACCACAAGAAAAAAATTTATTTAGTTATATTTTAATTAGAATTATTTATATAATATATTATTGGATCAAAAATAACATTGTTTTATGATGATATTACTCTTAGGTACTTGACGAAAAATGAAGATTATAAACCATGTATTGTGAGATAGATGATACTACTATAGGAGTTCAACATAGAAATCAATGGAAATAAGGTAAATGAGAACTAAGTGTCTAATAGATTTATGTTGAATACCAAACACTATATATATAGGAATTCTGGAAAACCCACACTAAATGATCAAATGGTAGGGGATAATTTCTACTTAATTGAAGGATATGTTCCATGGTATTATGGTATGTTGAATTATTTGGTAACATCTCAGGTCCCATCTCAATTAATTTCATAGAAAATTCCTAAAATATAAATCTACATATTACTTTTGGGAATATCTATTTATTTAGATGATTTTAAATGATGAATTGATAAGAAGATGTTTTCCTAAAAGTGAAATGTATAAATCTTTGGATTTTGTCACACTTTAGCATATAAAGGTTACATTGGACCTGAAATCATATTAATTAATATTTTAGAGTATATAATTTATTAGACCAAACCTTATAAAGATGATTATTATTTTTTAAAATGGTGTGAAAAATGTCAGTTTTATAGATATAATTCAATGAGACATGAAATGACTCAAAAGAAACTATTTGTTTTAGAGTTTTTTGATTTTTGGAGAATAGTTCTATGGTAAATTTAAATATTTCATTTGTAATTTATTATACCATTCTTGTATTTTATTACATTTCAAAGTGGTTTGAGAAAAATCCCACCATGATTGATGATATAACTGTTGTTTGTGATTTTATTATGACTATCATATTTTGTAGGTTTGGAGTGACCAAATCGACCATCAAAGATCCAAGGACTCACTATTAAAATAGGAAAAAATTAGGATTTGCTGAAAATTTATTGGATGAATCATGAAAAATCAATCCCAAATAATCCACAGAGTAATGGAAAAGCCAAAGTGTCCAATAAGGAAATAAATAGAATTATAAAAAAACTGTTCATAAAAGAAGGAAGGATTGGATCCAATAGATGGAAGATACATTATGGTCTTAAAGTATAGACTAAAAAACCCATTATGATTGTGTCCATATATGCAGATTTATGTGAAAATCTATCACCTTCAGGTGGAATTGGAGCATAAATCATATTGGGATGTGAGTATTATAAATTTTTATGTTAAAATTGAAAGAAAATATAAGAAATTTATGTTGTAGGAGATAATGGAAATTATGAATATACATTTTTATAATTTTAGAATTTACAATTAGAGAACATGTGTATCTCCTTAAAAGATTATTCAACCAAAATACTCCCATATAAGAGACAAAGTGTTGTTATTAAATTGAAGAGTCAAGTTGATTCCTTCATTCCTGATGGGAACGTCCTTTTATAGTTAATCAAGTATATATTTTCAATGTAGTCAAAATTATAAAGGATTGATAGTATGATCCCATCACTCTTAATGTACATAGGATGATGAAATTACATTGGAACATTCATTAATATCATGTGGAGGAGATTACACTACTCAAACAAATTTTTCATTAAAATAAATTAAGTCATTTATCTCCATAAAAGTTACACTCTTTATATGATCTATTTAAAAATAAAATTTAATGTTAAAATATACATAAATTCATCTATTACATTCATTGATGTTTTTTTGGGAGATGAAACCTCTATACTTTAGGATTTTTAATTTTTTTCGTATAAATTTTTCAAAAATTTGTTTTTTTAATTTTTTGTGTATATACATTTCAATTTTTGAGTGTTTTTTAAATTTTTGAAGTCAAATGATTATCATTTAAATTTTTGAAACCCATTTATATGATTGAAACAATATATTCCACGAAACAGAGCACAAAAAAATATTGGAAATTACATTTTCTCAAGTTCAAATATTTTCGAATTTCATGGAAATTCCTCTGATTTTTTAATTTCATACAACAATTCATTGCCTTTATTTTTTTTAAATCACATTACCATGAATTTTATAGAAACTTTTTATCATGTTCTTTTCATTTTACACACTTATTTATAGAGACATACCATGATTTATGTAACCAAAATATGATTTATTTCTATCGATACATGGGGTTTGGGGCACGTTTGTTTTAAATGATTGAACCATTTATTTAGTTTTATGAAAATATTCATGAAAAATATTTTCAATACCCTTAAATGTACATTTAATTCTTATAGCCCTTACAATCAATTGATAGACTTGTATTTTAGCCATATTATATGCCACATTTCCTTATCCAATATTCTCTTGAAGTGGAATTTGATGATCTTATTGAACATAAGAGTGGGGGAAGCAATATTTTATTTTTTTCCTCGTTTAATGATACATTGTTTAGAAATAAAATGTGTAAGAGATGATTCTACATCTAAATAATTCATTTTTTTTAAATTTACCTCTTTCTAAAACATTCATGATAAAATAGTTTTTCTTGTTTATAGATTTCATAGGTGGAAGAGTACAGATCCAATATAGAGCATTCAAGAAAAACTATAGATGCTAAAATGGAAATTTTTCTCTACTAAATTATTAGTGGTATTCCATTTATATATCATGTTAATAAAGATTATTTTCTACTAAGTGGAGTAATGAGAATACAATACATGAGTGAAGAAATAATCCTTCAATTTATCTTCAAAAAGATCCATGACCTCCCCATTCATCCACAAAATTTTGATAACATATAAATTGAAACAAAGGAAATACAAAAAATAACCCTGAAAAGTCCTCATGATAATGAAAATCTCCCTAAATCACATATGGTGGAGAAGTAGGAATTTATGAACCTTATGGTGACTTTTTCAGGAGTTTGGATGAGAAAACCTTATTTAAAATCACATTTGTGTGATAAGATACAATTCACACGAGGAAGGTGTTTTGTATTAATGGAAGATAAATGAAGTGGAAACATATAAAATGGTCTAAATGATAAACTTTAAATACTAGATTTTGATGAGGTGTGATATCTATTTTCTTGAGTTTAATTAGTGTATTTTAGGGTTTTGTTTTTTATATCTTATTTAATTTGATTTTGATTCTTTCTTGTCAAGGATTCCTATTATTATGTGTAGGAGAATTCATAGATATAATATTTTCATAATTATTAATATGTTTTTAAAATTATTTATTAACTCATATTTTTTAAATATGATAATATATTAATCAATTTTGTATTTGTGGTGTTCATTGAGATTTTTTTTGAAAATTGCTTAAATCTATAATTTAAACAGATTTTAATCAAAAATGTATTTTCAGAATAAATATGTAAATATTATTAAAATTTGATTCATTTTTTTATTATTTCACCTTGATTTATGTTATTATACTCTATGTTATGGACTAAGATCGTGTTCTATCATCTTAAGGCCCTAAATAATAAACCCAGTTGACACATATTTTAGGCAGACCGAGTGGACCCAACCTCACAAAATGAAGTATAACTTGAGTTAAACATATACAATTGATATGATTATAGTTTTGATTTAAATTGTACTCAAAATATAGTTTCAAAAATAAATTCCATGGAATTATACACTAATTAAGGAAACCATTTAATTATAAACATTTAATGCGATTTTGGTAATTCATGGCTAGAAAAATTCATACTTATTAATAATTCCATAAAATCCATAGTACAAATCAAATTAATGATAAATTATGCGAGTAGATATGAAATTATATTTTGGACAATGTATAATAAGGTACCATTTGGTTATTTTAAGGGAGGGTGATCCAAACAGGAGAAAACCATTAGAGGATAGATTCTACAAGGAAAATTTTATACTTTTCTATTATTTCTTATATTTTCATAACTTTTATAATGGATACATTATACAAATTTAACATTATTACCCTTATCATGTTGGGGTAAAATTTTTAGTGATTTGGAAAGGGTTGTTTTTCTATTTTTTAATTCATGATTTCATTGAAATAATTGAATGAAAAATCATCATTTATTCTCTAGTATTTTTTTCCATTTAAGATTTCATTTTTTATTTTCAAATATAATGATTTTGGTTTTTGATCCTATTATTGATTTTTTATTTGGTCAATGATCATTATTTCCCTCCACTAGGTTATTCTTTATGTGTGATGGGATAGACCATGTCATAGTAGTCAAGTAATAAATGCTCATCAGTTTGTGTGAAAGGGTTAGTGTCTACCATTGATTTTTTGGGATAAAAAAACCCAATCAGCTATTGACTATGTCATTTGAGGATATTAATTGTAACCCAATTTAACAAGGAATTATAGTATACCAAAAAAATATATTCAGAAGTTTTTCTCTCACCATTACCATTTGATAAAGGTAGTGAGAGAAAATGATCATGGAACCACACTTTATTTAACTTAGTATAGTAGAATTGAACTAAATGGAACAACAATATCATTGGAATTTGAAAAATAACACCTCCCTTTTCACCCTTCTAATAACACATTTCTCAAAAACATGAGTTTCTAATTTCATTTTAATGATTTAATTAATTTTATAAATTTATTTTATTTCATTCAAAACCATGAAATTCTATAATCACTACATTTCTCCTATAATTAAAAACTGATAAATTATTTTATGTGATCTTCTCTTTGGGAGACTACCTAGGGTTAGTGACTATAAAAATAATTGTAATAAATTATTTTAAACACCCCATGATAAGAATACATCGACATAATTGGTCTCTTAGGCATCTTTTTCATCATATTGAAATTCAATTTGGAGATTAATATTCATATTCAATTTCTTCCTTAGATAATGGTTCACCCAAGTGGATGAAATTAATTGAGCCATATTATCACCATTTTTCTAGTAGGGATCTATATGGTTGAAATTTTCTTATTCATACAATTTCATGATTATAAATTCATAAAAAGTCTAGACAATTTTAGGCATCGACCTAGGTTCTACCTCCTTTTCCTTCCACTTCCCTCATAAGATTCACCAACTCTAAGAATAAAATAAAAATAAAGGGGATTAATTAGCTATTATATGTGATATTGAGGTCAAAACCAACTATTTAATCTAGTCCTAGAGCGTTTCATGCACTTTTTCAATTGATTTTTAATTTACTCAATCATTGAAAATCTTTTCATTCTGATTCAAGACTTGTGACCACTCTCCTTCTTAATCTAGTGAAATAGTAGAATCATAAGTTACTCGTACCATTGATTTGGTAAAGATGATATTTATGAATTTACCATCTCTTAGAGTATATAGTTTATGAAAAATAATCCTAGATGTTATTACCTCGAATTTTGTAGAAGGATAAATAGTCTAGATGGTCAAATATAGGGTTGATGATGGAACTTTATTGAGTGTAATAGTCACCATTTCTATATTATAGATACAAATTCCATGAGAAATTGTGATTAACATATAAATAACCCTTTTATATCAAAATATAATCTATATTCAATTGTTTGAAAATTTATAGCTTTTCGATGCCTCAATGATATTTCAGAAGGACCAGAGTTGTTTGTAACAACTCATTGAGATTATCTATAAAAAACTACAGTATATTATCCTATAAGAGTTACATGTTGAGATAGTATGTTAGAATATTATATATGGTGATTAATTTTTATACCTCAAAATTTTCATGTATTTTTATTTTAATGGATGAGGAATGTTTATTTTCTCAATGTTAAACTAAAATGATACTTAAATTTTTGATAGAGTTCTTCTTGGTTAGTGATGGTCCTTTATGATAAACTATTTTGTGTGATAAAGATTCAAACTATATAGTTTTAATGAGTAATATATTCTTCATAACCACTTTCTACTATATTGTTCCAATAACTATCTCATATCAGGTTTCAATATGAGAGAGATACTGCTCTGGGTCAGCTATATATTAAGAGATAATAAAGGATAGATTTATGAACGTGTATAGAGAATGATTTCTGTCTAACCACCTATGTTATTTATTCATTTGAAATTTTATTATCTATATTTTCCCTTACATATTCTCTAATCATTATTTACTAATTCAATGGAATCAAATAGTTTTGGAGGTATGGTCTGTTGATTATATGATTGAGTAAAGGTGGTGGTTGGGGTTTGATATGTTGAAAATGCATGCGTAATTTATTAAAGACCATAAGTAGATATTTAGGTTAATTTTTTCAATTATTTATTATTTTAATCCTAGGGGGAGGGATGTATTTGTAATTTTTATATTCGATATATAGTTACACCATATTATTGAATCCATAACCTTTTTCATGGGTCAACATTGGCTAAT
Source organism: Viscum album (assembly GCA_963277665.1). Classification (NCBI taxonomy): domain Eukaryota; kingdom Viridiplantae; phylum Streptophyta; class Magnoliopsida; order Santalales; family Viscaceae; genus Viscum; species Viscum album. Next base: position 855,998,493 of record OY728139.1, read on the forward strand.
AAATTTTACCTTTTATGATATGTATTAGAAGAGAATAATTGAATTACATATAATAGTTCTACTCTATGTTAAGTTTTCTCTTAAGTAATTTAACATTGGGTTTTACAATCCTTTCAAACCTATCCTCATATGAATCACACTTTTTGAAAACTGTGATATTTTTTAGTTTTCTTGAGTGGTGTCTGGGTAAGGGCCACACTATTTCTATTTACTTACAATGAGTATTTTCTGGTAGGAAAAAATTTAAAATTTTTTGGAGCCCCCAAAATTTGTTATTTTTTCTCTGGTGTATACTATGAATAAATTCTCTGAATGTTTTAGTGTAAATTTTATATCTGGTAATATATTTCTCATCACGATCTTCTACATTGGCATCATGTTATAAGTTATCAGTAGGGGTGAAACTAATGACATTTGTAGAGGCATAATATTTTAAGGAATCATGTATTCATCTTAATAATATGAATCAAATCATAATATATATTGTTCCAAAATAGACTAATTTCATCCCTTTATATTTATTTCGTAATGATCATTTTGTACTTATGGTGTATATAGAGCTTGAAAAATATACATAAGTGATTTATTGGAATTAGTATGTTGAGGTAAATCCTATGGAAATCCAAAAGGATCTAAGAAAACATATCCCAAATGGATATTTAATATGATTCCTTATAATAAAAAGGGTTGGGAACTTGTGATGATTCTCAAAGTCTAGATAAGATATACATCCTTAGTAATGGAGTGGATGATTGAATAAATTCCCATATCATTACCGGATGTAGTATTCTTGCATATATTCCACAATTTTTTGAATTTATAATGGTTTTGATATTCCCAAGGATAGTGGAAGTTGTAAGGATAATAAAAATACATCAATCCCTATGGGATCGTGTAACTCTAGTATTTCAATTGATACGACTATCACAATATCATTTTTTGATCATTCATGCCCTTTTCTGATAATGAGTCTAATGTACAGATTATGTCACACATGAAATGGGGAATAATGATGGTTACTATATTGTATATGGGATTTCCATCATTTTAGATGAATCCTACTTCATATTTCTCTAATCATTTTGAATCAAAATCAAAATTTATAAATCATTCTGGATAGAATGTATTTGTGATTTTGGGGATGCAGGATTATGCTAACAAGTCAGTGTCTATATACCCCAAGCCTGATACATGTCCTAATGTGATTAATTAGAAATATTCCATTATGGAATAAACCTAATGGGTATTCAATAAATTTAAATGTAATTTTCCAAGTTAAACTCATCCTCTCATGAATATATATGGATGGGAATTCATAACTAGCTGTTATAGAGACATTAAGGAATTGATTCATCCTTAATTGGGGTCTCTGTATATTATTCCTTACATTGGATATTGTTAAACTGGAACTGTTACCAATTCAATATAGTGTAACGATTGTAAAATTTTCCTAAAAATGTTGGTATTCTCTTTAATGGGCTGATTACATTACTTGAATGGATAATATGCATCCCTAGATTTATTGAACGTGAATGTATGAATTATTCTATTAGAACATTATAAATTTGATATTATTGGGTTGAAATCGGAAAAAATATAAGTGGTAAAATTTTACAATATATTAATTTTTTCATGAAAAAAATAGTATACTAAAAGTCAGGAAGAGACTCTTATACTTGATCAATCTAAAGTTTTCATTTTTTGGATGTCTTGTCAAGGGGATATTAGAGTTTGTGTTAGATAAGAATCTATTTACATTGGATTATATGAATATTTAAACATGTGAATACTAATTAATACATCTTATTATATATCATTCATGTTTTTTGGTGAATTTAATGTAATAATTTTTTGGGGTATCATTCATATTGAAATGGTCATAGAAGTTCCCCATTATAATGAGGACCTTGAAATTCTATGATGATAGTCTAAAAAATATTTCCACAGTCAAATAATATTTCATGATGGTTAACATATTATATTGACTATTAGGTGAGAGAAATTGTATCAAAATGAAGCATCCACTCATTATGTTCATAAATAGTAATTTCCATATTAGGAGATTGTGGGAAGAGACCTACCATTAAGAATTCATAATTTTTATGTGCCATATGATATTCTAATCTATGAGTATATATAATGAATAATAGACATTATGATAATTTTAACGGCATGTCAAGACTCATGTACATAGATTTAATAAAAAACCATGAAACCATATATTTGTGGGAAGCATGATACATTAAGAAAAGCATGAATTATATTATAAATGAATAATCCAATAGAGGATTTTACCCATCCAAATTAATGGATGTTGATATCATGAAAATTCATCAAAATAGAGTTTTCATTCTAAATTCCATGTCGATGGTGTACTAATGTTTTTATTTTTGATAGTAAGTGAAATATTTATCCATTATATAGATAGATGACCTGAATGTGAAAACTTATTTGAGAGATATTGTGAATAATATAACATTATGTATAGTGAGATCTCGTATGTGATTATCGATGATGCAACATTAACTTCCTTCTTTTGGGTTCCTTGACTTATTTCATGATAGTGATATTAGAATTGTTTTCATGGTATCTAAATTCTAACAAGAATGAAGTCTTGATTTTATCACACTAAGAGTTTCCATTTATCCTAATGTAAATATATTTTTATTTTATTTTTGTAATTAATATTATTATCATGACCAATGAATAATTTTATTCAATTATTATTGATCACATAAACTAAATAAATAATTATTCAGATGGTAATTGATTTAATTATGTGGATATATAATATTTATTTGTTTATTTATTGAGTGAATAAATATTTATTTTTACAATCAATAAATAATATAAAGGGCAAGTAGATCAAGATCATGTTCAGTTATAAATAATCATTTTGAAGATGGTAAAATAATATTTATCATTGTTCCATCTAGGACACACCATGAGAAATGGAATAATATTATGATTATTACATGACATAAGGTTATATAATGTTCAATATATTATTTAATGTACATATCTAAAATAAATAATTTTTTAACCCTCAAACTATCAATATAAATATATTATTATATATATTGTGTGGATTTTGATCAGAATTGAGAATTGGTGTGCATAATGAAATATATAACTTTTCTTGAAGACTAAATAGTTATCTATAGATTATTTTTTATTATCTATAATCTCTTGAATTAGATTTCAAAGATGATTACCAAATCCTAAAGTAATCATCTTATCGATCAAGATGAATCACATAACATGATTAATCCACCCCTCTGGAACCTAGTAATCTATTGGAGTTGATGAGACATCATTGGGGCATGTGGGGATCACTTCTAAAGGGATTCTACACTTTGATCCTACAAAATAAAGGATGGTTGACTGAATGGGTTCTTAAAGATCAATATATTCAAAAAATAATGATCTCAATATTGATGTATCGAATATTCTAATCAATTAAAATTATTTATAAATTTAACATTAAAAGAGCATCTCTCATGGTTCCAGCTGCTTTCTTTTTCAATGTTTTTAGAAAAAAAATAATTTCTTGTGATTTTTTATATTGTAAAATATTTTAATGTGCAATAAATTTTGAAAGTTATTGAAATATTTTAATCTAGGATATGATCATCCAATTCTCCAAAAAAATCTTGTTTTATTTGTGTTTATGTTTAAATTTATATTTATTTGTTTGTTTTTTTATCATGATACATTAATAGTTATTTTTTATTTCAAGTTCTATTAAATATTTATCCAATCAATGATATATGTTCTTACTCCTCTTAATTTCATAGTTATATGAATAATATTAATTAATAATTAATAAAGATCACAATAGAAAAACCTATATAGAGGATCCAATAATCATTTCTAGATAACAGAGGGATACACAATGTGCATATCTCCATTACAAATCATGAATCCTTGTTCAATTCACTTAGAAAATTCTACGGACTCTAGGTCACATGTAATAAATACACATAGTGTTCATTATATTAACGACATATTTATCATCCATGGTGGAGCAAATATTTTATTTAGTACATGCTCTGTGGATAATCTATATAATATGTATTCCATGTTTTTTCATGGAGGAAAAAATTGGATCAAGACATTTCATGTAATTAATATATCATGTGTATGTAAGATATAATGCGTAGATAATGGATGATATATCACATGATGTACACATTTTTATCACTCCAACACTACTTTTTTTTATCATAAATGGCTCTGATAATTACACGCTTAGTCCATATGCAATTACTGCATACATCTGCTGAAGAAAATTATGCACCATGTCACTGGCATTCACACGCAATGTACATTAGCTTCTTATAAAGAAATATTAATTTTAATTAATTAATTCATTAAACAACATAATCTTAAATTTCAAGTGTCATTAAATTGATAGTACAAACTATTCATCTGGTTTTATATTAAATTAAATTTATATATATTTCATTATAATATTAAAAACTAAATTGATATATGGTTTTTGAAGACTAAATTCTCAACATGTTAAACTGTATAAGAAGAATAATATCCATGTGTTTTGTGTTGCATTAATTGTTTACTGTACACTAAGAAAGTATTATGCATTAAGTTTTAAGAAAATATTGTCTGAGTGCAATATATAAAATTAGATCCAAACTGAGTTTTTTAGACATGTACCCACTGATTTGTTTCCATGTAAAATGTTTGTTACTTTCTTAATAAGTAATAAATAAATAAAACATTTATTATACATAAAATAAAAAAAGGAATTTTTATGAAAATAGGATTAAAGATGATAATATTTAATAATTGATTAATTAGATAATAAATTATATTTATTGATGGGAATTATTTATTATTGAATAATGAATCTAAATACATTCTAGCCTGATATTTTAATTATATATATTTTCATGTGAATAACAGATCATAATATTTTAATATACCAATATATTGTATGGTTTTATTTAATTTAATTTCATTTATGATTTTCCAATTATTATATTAAATAAAATACAATATCAAGTGTGTCCTACATACCTTCTTTATTATATAGGACCCATGTTTACAATATTGTTTTAAGTAATTATTTTTAACCAATTATTTAGTTACAATCACATTCAAGTGAGTTATAGAACATATATAATAAAAGTATTATCTAATTCAATATGGATTCAATTTAATATGTGGTGGAGATAGAGTCATTTGAAGAAGGAATCAGGATAAAACCAATATATGTGATACATAAGTTGGTATATAGAATATTATAACTCATTACATGACTAGAATAATAAATTTTTACCCTTGGGGGATTGGTTAATTTATTTTATTCTCAATAAATAAATATTTAGATATCTTTTAATTGCGTAATTTATTTTTTTATTTTATTTCAATATTATGCATGATTTACCTTATGGATGTAAGACCATGATGACATTAATGAATGGACTAATATTCAAACATGGAATTTAAATAAATGTATTGGGCATAACTATTATCATAACATGGTTAATTCCTTAAATAAAATCCCTTAAATATTAACAACACATTTAAAGGATACAACTATATATCTTTACTGATAATGAATAAATATACTCAAATTATTATCACATTAGATTAATTATTCCGTTAATTGATTCTAAATGAATCTGTATAACTATGTGTTTGAACAACCCTTATTGGGATACATAATTTTATTAGAGAGTTATTATATATTTTTTATGACTAATTAACCATTTTACATCGAGATTATTTTACATTTCTGGACTTGATGTTACATGGGTGAATTGTTTTTGGGAAACACGAGCAAAAGTTTATGGATTATTGAGGCCATTCAATGTATGAAGGAGTTTCAAGCCTACAATTGTCCATGAAAATAATATATAAATACAATTAATTAATTGAAAATGACCATACATGGATTATTGGAAGGGGCATATAGATCATTTCCACTATAATGTCTTAGAAATTAGTTATTTGGGTCGTAAGGAAAAGGCTGCTGGGGCTTGATAAAATTGTGGGAGAAAAAATAATTTTTTTAAAAAAATCCCTAGATAAATTGTATTAAAATTATGTATTAATAATATTATCTATTAATATTTTTGAAGAATAAAAAAATATTCAAAAATATTTTACAATGATAAATTATAGATAAATACTATATTTTAAATAGAAATTACTTCTAGGAAAGGTTAAAAAATCTATAGGTTGAATGGTTACGTGGTTAAAGTCTTATGTGCCTGAATCCCCACTACAAGATCTGCCTGCTAAGAAGGCTAGTGATGAGTTGTTTTTTGTGTATGATAAACACAAAAAAATGTAGTTTATGTTCATTGTTTCATTATTTTAACCATGTATAATAAAATCATGATGTAAAAATAAGACATGGATGTATATATAATTCTCTAGAATCTCCATATTCATTATTAGGAGATATCAATATAGAATCAATTTGATATATCCAAAGTTCTATTTGATATAAAACATGGAGATTATTTTCCAAATTGGAATCACTTAGCTAAAATAATTAGATATATGGATGACCAAGTGGGTATAGGGTTTACGATTATTGAAGAAATGTCCACTAATCTCATTATTTCATTACTCGATACGATATTATCCTTTTTTCTATGTCATTCTGAACAACATAGATATCTATATTCTGGATCTTCTCACTCATCATCACTAATATGAAAAGGATATGATGTGAAAAAACCTTATATAATTTTGGTGAACAAAAGAAATGGTCATGAGAGGATATCTAAATTAAAATCTTATAAACATCTCCTTCCATAATGAAATGATAAAGTTATAACCTAGGGAACATGATTTTATCCATTTCACATGTGAAACGAAGGGCCACTGGTGGAAAAAATATTCAAATGAAAATAAAAAAGTAGATGGATCATGGGTATTTCTTATTGATTAAAATTTATTTTTTTCAAAAACATCGATATTAGATACTTCATGTGGTTCTCAAATATATATATATTCAAATAATGTAACCACATATATTTCATAAGTTTTAACTGAGTGATGTGGAACTATGAGAAGTCAACAAATCTAGTTTTATAGTTGTGTATCTCTTGGGCTACTACCACACATCACTAACATTGGTGATCACTGTTTCAAAATATTGTCATTATGTTCCATCATTCACCCATGAAATTATATATATATCAAATGTAGATATAGATGGATTTATTTTAAAAATTATGGATTAATGTTTATTCAATTATAAATTATATATATTTTATTGGTAGGAATGGTTATATAATGGTATTTATGTGTTGGATTTCCCAAACCAAGTAATAAAAATAAATATGAAAATCAGTTTACACGACATATACCACAAAACTAATTACATCACTAGCTAGTTCAAAGAAACTTACTTAATTTTTCTAAATTAAACCAAGATGGATTTTTTGATTCCTGTGAAATAAAAGAGGTATGGGTATTTCACACATGTATGAAAAGGAAAATAACTAAATAACCATTTATTGTAAATGGTTATAGGGGAAAGGATGTTTTTGAATTAGTTTATAGAGATTTGTGCAGATAATATCATAAAAAATTATTAATTGATTATTTAAAAGATTTTGGATTAGAAGAAAAATTAATCATCCTTATTCACCACAAAATAATAGTGTATAAAAAAAGAGGAACCAGATATCATTGGAGATGCAGAGAACAATGATGATTCATATTAATCCTCCATTCCATTTTAGGTATGTTAATTATATATATAATAACATATACTAAACCATGTACCTACTATATAGATAAATGGTTTTCTAAATGAACATTAGAGTGGAAGTAAATATGTTTTATTGAAATTACATTTTTGCGGACGTGCATGGTTTATTGATGGTTACATAATTAAAAACATGCACCTTGGGGAAAAAAGTGTTCCTTTATAGGATACCCATCCTAACCAAAGGTATATTACCTATAAAACCCCTCAAAAATAGTTATTTGTGGAAATACACTCCATATTCATTGAGATGGATCACACCTCTAAAGGAGATAGTGGGAGTGATAATGACATTAATGAAGTCTTGACCCAAGGTAAACTTGTTCTTGAACAAGAATATTTTTCAAAAATTCATATGGATGTAGAATTTCTAGGGACACAAGAATATTGTAGGATTGAAACAGAGGTTAGAGAACCTAAAAAATATTATTTTATAATCATCTAGGGTAGTGAATCATTTTCAGTTAATAATAATTATTATGTAACTAAAAAGGAAGAAGTAAGAGGAATTGAAGCCAATAAACTACAAGACACTATAAATTCCGAAATTGATTCCATATATTAAAACCTCATCTGGATATTCATAGGTCTTCTAGTTGATGTAAATACCATTGGTTGTAAATGTGTATTAAAGTAGAAAATGGATAGGGATTGAAAATTTAGTACGTATAAGGCATAATAGACTATAAAAGTATTTATACAGAATCAAATCATAGACTATAAAAAATCATTTTCCATCATTTCTATGTAAAAATCCTTCAAAATTATACATTCCATATAACATTACCATGAATACGAGATTCTGTATATTATTGTCAAAATAGACATCCTTAATGAGAACCTTCAAGATGATGTTAGTATGACACAAACCTAAGGTCTTGAAACTAAAAAAGATGAAAATAATGTATGCAAGTTAAATATATCAATTATTAAATTAAATAAAGAATATAGGTCATATAACATATGTTTTTTTGGATCCATAAAAATGCTTTTTCATAATAAATGAATGTGAGTCTTGCATTTATAAATGGCACAATTAGAGTGAAGTCATTTTTTTAAAATGTTATATTGAGTAAATAAAACTCATTGGAAATTCAATAACTATGGTGCAGTCAATTAAAAATGGGTTCTACTCATTTGTCTATATAAAGGACATTGGAGAACCAATATATATACTTAAGATCAGGATCAATCTTGAATGATCCAATATATTTATTTATATAATAAAATTTATATATATTGATAATGTACTACGGATATTACGTATGTAAAAATATATAAATGGATTATTTCTTATGTCACACAAAATTCATCATTTTGGGAAAATTCATTCTCAGAAACATTAGTAAATAAAATTTATAGAATAAGATTATATACACGTCGGTGATTGGGTCAGTCATGTATGGTATGATATGTAGTTCGATAGAGGTTACATCAGACTCAAGTTTGGAAGTATTATATCAAGATGACCTACCTAACTACCACTAGATGGTAGAAAAGATAATAATTACGTATCTCATGTGATATAGGGATATATTTTTAGTTTATGGAGGATATTAAGATTTCCAAATCAAGGGATATGAAAATACTATTTTCAAAACTAAACATGATGATCTGAAATCAAAGTCATGATACATATTCACTCTCAATGGTGTTATTGTGATCAGAAATTTCATAAATAATGAAAAAGTCATAGATTTTATATAACATTCAATGTATATTACGTATTATGGGGTATTAGAAGAATCCATTTGGATATGAGACTTTTTCCATGATCATAACATGGATTCTAGAAGTAAATACACTATCACACACTATTATGATAATACTGTTGTACTGGATCATGAAAAGGATCCATGGTTAGGTCATGGAATGAATAAACTTCATTATATATATAATTAATTTTGGTATTTCTCTCAAAGATATGATGTAATAGTGAGAAGATTATCTAGGGAAAAAAATGCAATGGACCCCTGGGCAAAATCCTTAACTCAGCAAAAACATGAATTTCATAATAGATTTACTATACTAAACGTCTTTAGATATTGGATCTTATCTAATTGAATTTTATATAATTTTTTTTTCTAGAACCAAGTTTGTAATTTAGATTAGATAAATATTATTATAATTAAAAATTATCTAAAATAACTTATTATACATCATTAATTGTTATATGTGAAATTATTTGAATAATTTATTAGAGTATCTAACAGATTTAAAAGTTTATAGAAGTTCCCCAATATGATGATAACCTTGAAATTCCATGATGATGCAATTATATTTAGTTCAACGGTTAGATAAAATTATATGTTAGGGTTCCTACTATATTTTCTACTAGGTGAGAGTATCCATAAGCATATGAGACATCCCCTCATGAAATTTGTAATTTGTAATTTCCATGATAGGTGATTATTAAAGGAAACCCACAAGTAAGAAGTCCACATATTTATTTTATATTAGATATTCTAATCTGATTGTTTTTTCAAGGGTCCACAAAATTTAAAAGTTTTTTTATTGCATTTCATAACTCACACATATACATTAACTAAAAAAAAAATTGATTCCATATGTTCACATTATGTAGTGAATGTGGATGCATCATAAATGAGATGTTGTTTATAAATAAGTCAAGGAAGGTTTTTTCCCAATCATATTAATGGAATTTGATATCTTTGAAATTTTTATTAAAGGATAGTATTTCATAAAATTCCATTTCCATGGTTTAATATAGTTTTTATTTTAGACCATAAATAAATGAAATATCAAGGTTATATGTTTCTAAGATAATTGTGAAGAATTATTTATTAGATATTATGACAAATGGATTGTTTTATATAGTGGACACTATTATGTGTTGATCAACATTGTGAGATTACCTTATTTATATTTAGTGAAAAGGCATGTCTCTAGAATATAATTTTAGACTTTATATAAGACCATATAATAACAATAATAATGAATCCTAGAGGGTCACACACGATGTTTTCATTGGTATCAATTAAATTCAATTTGAATTTAGTTTATCGAGTAAATATTTTTCACAAGATAGAAGAATACTTTTAATCAAGATTTATTGTTCAAATAAAAAATAATAATTTATTTTAAATTAATTAATTTACTTATATTCATATAGATAATTTATTTATTTATTGAATATAGACATATTTACTTTTTAATTAATAAATACTTCGGTGGACGAACGAAACAAGAACATTTCATAGGTTAAATATTAATTAGAAATACAATAAAATAATATTTATAATTATTCAAATTAGTACACACTTTTAGAAAAATATTTCATATTATTTGGGATGGGATTATAAAAAAACAAAATAGATAAAAGTTATCATGATTGAGGTAATATTTCTTATAATATATTCAAATTAATAACAAATTAAATGCGAAAATATCTTCTCTTAGTTAAAATTATTTTCTTAGATAATATTATTTGGTAACTTTTCAATCTTTATAACAGTTTTTATTGTATAATATGTTAATGAAACATAAAATACAAAAATTATTGAGTTGGTATTGACCCTGATAAGTGAGTTTGTTGTGCCTAGAACCATTAGGGCAGTGGGACTTTTTATGATCACATCAATTTTATTGAGTAGACCCATTCTTAAGGTGACACAAATATTGAATGTTTCCTTGGAATATCCCTTGATTGGGATATGGTTTCACCCATTAAATAAAAGTCATATAATGTGGTTGGCCTAAAAAATTATATAATATCTCAATATGAGGGTTTCATTAGGTTAACATTGAGAAGGGAATGGCCTTTATTTTATGGTGAATTACCAAAATGAAGAATGATTTGTATAAAATGACATGGGGAAGACCATGATGTTTTATTATTCTAGATGGAACGAAAATGGGATGATATTTATTCTAATAAATTGTATATATATGGATCTTAGTTTATATCATCCTGCAAAGATATCCTATTATTGGACATTATTGTTTCATAGGGAGGACCTTTTTAAAAATAAATATCAGGAGGATCTAGTGAATTTATGATTACAATACTATGTATATGAACATAATAACTATATCCACTTTACTTTTTTGATGAGTTAGAATATTATAAGGACTCTACTAAAATGTTTTTCATAGCCTCAAAAATAATACTGTCTTTTAATCAAGGTTTATGAGCCTACTATTGCGTTGCGTGTTTCCTAAAGTTAGATCCCCTTTTTGATATTATCTTTTAGGATATTGGGGTTATCCATTTTTTAAAATAGACATAATATATATGAAATGTACTAAATGAAACTCATGTTTATTTTAGCATATTCCTAGTTTTACTTTGGGACTGAAATGAGATATATAACTACACTTTACTGGACATTAGAAAATATCAATAGGTCTCCTCAGATTGGGTATGGTTATGAGCTTACCTTATACCACTAGAATATATTGTCAGTTCTCATTGGATTGAGGTGGAGTAAGGATATGGGTCCAATCCAAAAAAATAAAATTTTATTATGATGAATTATAATAGATATAGAAATAATATAATCCAACCCAGAAGTGGGTGTAAAAATCTTATAACCAGCTATTATTTGAATATAGATATTAGCTAAATAATAATCTCAATTTTTAATTGAAATATGTATACATTCCACCTTAATTAGAGTAATAATATGATACACCACTTAGGTAGGTCCTAAATTATTCCAATTATAATATTAAATTTTTGAAGGGGATGAATATGAGGCTTTTCTATGTTTTTGGTTTGAATAAGACATCTACAGTCTTCTAATTTAACTTCCTCTAGGATATATGTGAAAATTCTCTAGGAATGTGTAGTAATGTGTTGGAATATGAGTTTTTCAATTTATTACTACCAAGAAAATATGATATTTCTCTATGGATGGAATGTGGATATTAGAAATTTCTTATTAATAGTGTCAATAATATAAGATTCCAATCCATAATTATTTGTCAGGATATTATAATAGGATTTAAGCGAGAGGGTGTGAATATAAGAACTCACTAGAATGTATTTTTGGATTTTCATAATTGTTCCCTCAAAAAATATAATGAATTATTGGAAGGATTATTGAGAATGATCTGGGATACAAACCTTCTCCACTTTTGTTGCCACAAAGTGTTGAAAAAATTCATCGTAGGTCATACGGATGTGAAAATATTCCCAATATCAAAAGTATCACCATAACTAATGAGATCTCATGAGAATATAGTATTGGGCCACTAGAGTTATGGAATTATAGGTGGAACCTTAAATAGGTTATTAAAGAGTATGTATTGTTTTATGTTAGTGACAACTAAAATTAGTTGGGTCCCTCTTAGGAAACTGTTCATATAAATATATGTTATAATTTATCCTCAATTTCATATCTCTATTAAAATGGAGAAATTATTTTTCATTGTTTTCTGATAGGCTCTTAAAGTGGTTTATATGAATCACTAGTTTAATAGATTTATCCTGGTACTCTTATATTGGGGGGTTGACCTATGAGGCTAGTTGCCTTAGAGGCTCTCAAATGTATAATATAGGGTGGGTATAAAACCATTAATGCTGAACTCTATCATAAATGATTGAATGACTAATTGGTGGAGAAACTATGTTGGCATGTTCATCCTCTGTGATGAATGGGAACTATTTATGAAAGACCCAAGTAATTATATTTTTTTAGATGGTGACATCAATTTGGATCAATGGGGTGTCGACCCATGGATGCTGATAAAAAAATGGTATTAACGCCCATCAATGTAGTGTCATGTGTAAGAGAATATTATCGATAAAACTTTTTCATGAGATAAAGAAAACTAAATTATTTTTTCTATTAAAATATTTATGTCATGTTCACAATTATGTTTTTGATGGAAAATCTAAAATCTCCTAAATTTATGTTAGTTCAACACAAAATAAATTTTTGACATATATTCCAAAGTTAGGCAGTCACTAGGGTTTATATTTAACAACGTGTTGTAATGTGAATTATTTAAAAAATAAGAGTCTGTTCTCATATAACATTTTTAGGGAAATTATTACCTAATTAAGGACTATTTAATAGTTTAAGTCAGATTCATGAATCCTTCTAAAATCCATACATTGGACCAGTTATCCCTATTCCAATAATCTAGGTGAAAAAAATGTGTTTATGTGAACATCTATGTGAATAATATGTTTTACATATCTCTCTTATTAGTTAATTATAGAGACCACTACGTTTCATACATAAATACAATATTGTATTAGAGGAATATTAAATACATTCCAATAAAATTCATTCTAGAACCAGAACTGTTTATTGTTATCAGAAATATATGTACATAAACAACTTATTAATAGAATATCTTCATGTTTTCCACAATTTTATTCATATCTACCACCCTATAAAAAACTAATACATAAAATTTTTCTTCATATCATGTTGGAAAGAAAACATAATATAGGTTGGTATAAAATTATTTGTAATGGTAAAAAACAGAGATATCAAAGATAATTTCCTCATGACATAAAAATATATGGATTAATAATATAATGATAAACACAAATCATTATATTTGAAATTTTATAGATCAGAAACATTTGTCACAGAATAATTCATGGTAGTTTATAAGACATTAACCATAAAGGAATCAAAGAACATGATCCATGAGAACATACCATTTAAAAAAGAACATTTCATAAATTTTTGGAATTATTTTTTCATTATAATAATAATTTAAATATTTTATGAAGTCTAATCTCCATATAATTAAAAACATTTTATTCTTTAGCTAACCAACCCTATACCTACTTTAGACAATGTAAAACCTCCAATATTCCATCTTTAGGATTGGGATAACATCTAATGTACCCTATTTTTTCAGGATCATCATAAACTCCAATGAATCCATTTATCTCATAAAACAATAATCATTAACCAATGAAATTAAGGGAAATATAATTTTAGTCTCACACATCACATAATCACAAATCCATTCATATTTATGCCATAGGATTTCAAAAACATTCATCATAATGTAACCCATGGGAAAAAGTTAGTTTCATTGATTTGTCATCCTCATAACAATAAACCATCTAGAAAATGAATAAATATTTTATCATTGGGTCATATATCCATTAAAATATGAATTACATAAAAGGATTTTATTATAAATGTTAAATTCCTTTAAATTATCACTGAAATATTTCCAGAAAGAAAGAACATTTTCATATTCAAAATACATATTATAAATTGATAATTTTCAAAATATTAAGGAATAAAATTTTCAATCAAGATAATGTTGAATGGTTTTAAAGGAAGCTTAAAGGTATTTATTTTTCATGATGGTGAAGAATTATATTTATTCCATTTAAATGAAAATAAATATTCAATTAACATAATCAGTAAAATGTTAAAAGGATAGCCTTGAAAAAACATTAAGAAGGTTCTTTTTAGATTTTTAGAAAGTAAAAATGAGTAAATATATTTAAACAATCATAGGAGAATAGCAAAAAAATCTTTAAATTTTATTCGACAACATGGAAATGGAAGAAAAAGGTTTTTCGATCGAAGAGAGAATCAAAGACATTTTTCATTAAAATAACTCATTTACACTACTAAGTACTTCAATTGTAGAAAATTAGAGTAAATTTTACTCCCCAAAAATAACAATAGGAGAAAACAAATAATTATTTTCTTTAGAGGTATATTATAAAATTCCATATTCATAAACAAAATAATAAAAAAAATTGTAAATAATGTGATTCTATCATATAACCCTTGCATCATGTTCTCCATACATTGAAAGTACACTAAGAATGTTGTTTAAGTTATAAAAATTGATATTGACATCATTATTCAAGATGTATTAAATGAATTTTAATTCATTAATGAATATTATTAAAATATATTTTAGATTTTCATATTATCATTCTATGACTCTATTATTTCAAGAAGTTATTAGAGTAGAGAAATAATTATTATACCCTTGTGAATTTTAAATTTAATTAAAGTATTTATTTTCAAATTTTCCCTTATGAACACTCTAAAAGGGAATGACATTATAAATTTTTTATGTTTACATTTACATGTAAACATAATAAAATATCCAAATACATATTTTTAATTACTAAAAGTTTTAAGTTTTTTACTTTTATAAATTATTTGGGAAAATTAAAAGACCAGAAACTGAGACAGGATGCGATTCTAAAGCCTTGTGTTCCTGGAACAATTAATTAAAAGGGATATGTTTTTAACAGCACGTGAACATGAAATTTTGTAAAAAGTGAAATAGTTTTTAAGAAGAATCATAGATCCAAAATATAAGGGCACTATACAGTTCAGAATAGTGGCTTTACCCTAGGTGTGACCAAAATTTGGTCGACACAGGTAATTTATAGAAAAATCCCCAAAGGGTGTAACCGTAAATAATATTATTAAATGAAATTATTTATTTAAAATCTGAATGACTCATAAATGGTAAATTTGATTTGAAATACTAGACCAATTTTGAGTTTTTAAAAGGTTTAATTTCAAATGTGAGTCTTAACATCAGCTGGCACGGGCCGGCTATGAAAGATATGTTTTGGATCTAAATTTCATTAAAATAATTTTATAAATAATTATATTTGACGTAGTGTCGGTTTTTTAATATTTCTTATTCTAAGGAATCTAGGGTTACAACATAACCCTGTAAATCCCTTAAGGAAAGGGGAAATAGCTCTCTCCAACAATGGTCGATAGACTGGTGAATCACCAATGATGAACCTCATATGAAAAGGATCAAGACCATGATAATGGTGTGAAGACTGTTCTTCATCAGCAATTGAACCAAATCTAGGAATTTCATTTTGGTTTTGATTATTCTCTTCTTCATTCCAAAAAATCAATGATGAATGTAGATCAACCACTGAGGAGGCTGACCCATGGGTTTCTTTTTCAAGTGGGATGGGCCTAATTGTGAGGTTTTATTCTTAGGGGTTTTTATTAAAGATTTGATATTATTTTTTGATCCTTATTATAGAATGAACTGAGGAAGGAATGAACAATTGATGAGGTTGAATCCATGGGTAATTCCATATTATTTTCTTCCTTTATGTTCCTTGCGTTCTTTGTGTTCTTCGTGGTTTATGAACGGATGGTTGTTGTTCCTATACATATTGGTGGAACGATTTGAAATAAAATATCCAATATCCGGATGCACTATCAGATGTATAACGATGAAGACAAAAAATGGATCAAAGCGATTTGGTAGATATCTATTTTAAATGGGGGTTTTTATCAGGATGGGTTTGACGTTGATTTGAGCCCAGGTCCATAATGAAAATCACCTAAGGATCACAAACATGCCTCTGTTTTAAAAAATAGTCATTGTAATAGAATTGGGGACCAACTGAAGGGTCGTTGGTGCGCAGCAGTGGTGACAACCCCCTTTGGTGGCCTATGGTGGCAGCAGGCAGTCAGGGGGAGGTAGTGAACATGACAACATCAAATTTACCTATGTGTCATGTGGTCAGGGAGGATGTGTGCAGTGTAGCGAGCCTACCCACGTGCTATTCAGGACAGATAATGGAGCCGGGCCAGACTAAGCCTAGTCGACTGGGCTAGGTCGGGTTGGCCGGACTGAGTTGGCTGGCGGGCTGGATCATACCCATAACTGAATTATACATTTTCAGTAAAACATCCATAACACTCTAATAGATAATACATTTGATGAGTCATCCATGTAATTAGGACCCTTGGGAAGACACAGTCCAATTTGGATGACGTGGTTGGGTTTTAAATTGACCATAACTGGTTGGAATCGTTCTCTTTTTCTATTACTACATGGTTTTTATGGAAGATCTCATTCTTCTTATAGAAGATGACCCATTTTTTGGAAGGTATTTTTCTTTTCCCACTTCAAATGTTTACTTCATGGCTCAGAGCACGTATCACACTGAGCGGACTGTTGGTCCTCACTTCTCTTAATGTTGCTTTAGATTGGTTTTCTGGACCTAGTTTGACCAATATTTTTGTAAGAGACACTCCAATATCTAGGGTGATGTTTCTAGTAGGTTTAGGAGTCCCCCCCAGTGAGACATGTGCATTGTTAAACCCTAATCTATGTTTTGGGACTCCATGTCTTATTAAATTCTATGTTTTATCAAGACTCATTCTATTATCAAAACTCTATGTCTTAATGAGACTGGTGGTCATAGGGAAACTACATAACTTTTCAACACCATTATATTCTCTAGGGTACTTTTTGTAGACATGTTCTTTGTGCTAACTAAAAAATAGCTTAAGGAGTGAGATCTCTTTGATCGAGCGTGCTACAAGAAAAACCATATGGATGGAAGTGGATGAGACATTTCGGTCTTTAAATATTTTATGAGTATATCTAGATGTTCTTGCTATATGTTCTGTAGAAAAATACCAATGTTAACCGGACTATATCTTCTTACTTATGTTTCCTATGTGGTATTTTACTTATTGTTTTTGGGGTTCCCTACATAATATTGTTTTACTCAACCCTAGATGGGCTTGTCATGCATGTGTCGTGTCTTATGAAAACTATCAACCTTGTTACAGAGCTCCATGTAGAAGAGGTGTAACGAACCAATTTTTTATCAATGGAAATTACTTTCTTATAAATATTTCATAGAATCACATGAAATCACAACACAACGAATTACTATGTACTTTGTGACCATTAAACAAAATTTTGACAGTTCTGTGTTTCTACTTTTAAAAACCAGACATACACAGTTATGTTCAATAAGATATTTATAGTCTGATATGTTCATCTTTTTTAGTGAATAGTAATCTACCCTTTTCAATAGTAACATACCCTTATGAATTGTTATATGACCCTTATGAATATTATATCATCCAAAGTAATAGTAACCTCACACTTTATTTTATATATAAAATTTAGACATCGTATATGTTAAAAAATGATCATAGTATAAGTATTGATTTTTTTATGTCATAAATATTTTAATTACAATTGTATGATTACTTTAATAATTTAAAATGGGAATATATTTTCATAAAATGTAATCATAAATTTTTATTTTATTTTCTTATGGTTATAAGATAATTGTATGGTACCTTGTTTCATTTTTTAACGTGTTATAATACGAGTTACAGTTTTAATACTGTTTTTATGAATAAATTGTTATTTTATTTAAAAATAAAATGAATCATATAGAGAAAATTATTTTAGATAATTGGATTTCATTTTTAGATTCTACACAATGAAAAATTATTAGGGTGAATTTTTGGTATTTTTCTAAAATACATGAATTTTTTGATGAATAATAAAATATGATAATTATCAATAAATGCTAAAAACTGCATTTTTACATCATTATTTAGTCATGGATGATGTAAATGGAATTTGTTTTTCAAATAACCTGCAAATATTAATATTTTTTTTCATATAATCATCACTCTTTCTAGTCTTGAGGGAAATTAATAAACTATAGAATTAAATATGATGAAAACCCTCCTCCCCTCCACAATAAAAACCACCCACACTCCCCGCTTTTCTTCACTCCCATAAAGCCTTGTGATTTTACAAATATCTTCTCAAATCACACCGCAATCCCCCCCCCCCCCACGTCCAAAATCTCGTTTTCTCCTCATAATACAAAATCCTCTCCTCTTAATAGGCTCTCAAATGAGATTAACTCAAGAAGAAAATTTCACTTCATGATTCTTTTTTGTTTTTGGTTATTTTCTTTTCCTTTTCATTTATCAAATCCCTTATCCCAACTTGTATTATATATCTAGTAAAATAAATTTAATGTAATTATTATATTCTATTGAGATAATTCATTATCATATCTCCTTTCCACTTCTTTTATATGAAAGAATCAAAAACATCATCGGAGATGGGTTAATTTCTCACATTCATGGATGGCAGTTTATCAATTTCTATTACCATATTATATTATGGTAATGAAACTATTTTTATGAATGAAAAATAATATTAAATTTTTAATTTATCGTATGGTTTGTTATATAATCCTTTTTCAAACTTATGGTAAAATAATAATACAAAACAATTTGATTATGAACAAAATCTCTAAGTTAATCCAAGTGTTTAGCATTAATGTTTTATATATTGATTCACTATTACTCCAAACAACCAAATTAATTTATAACCATGTAATATTCTGGGTAATCACTAATATTATATAACATCTATTCAGGCCATCCACCTTCATCATACATGTGTATATGAACAGTAATATAATTGAACCGATCATCAAAAACAATGAATGAAACAGACCCGAATAATGAAATTGAACCGAATAACCAATAAAAAAGGTTATGAATGAACTCAATAAGGTCATAAGTAATCATTTACATGTAAAATAGGTTCTTTAAATATTAATTAATTAGTATAATTTTATTATTCATATCATTAATATAAAATGGAGAACACCATCGAACATAATGTAAGGGATCCACTCTATATCGCATTTATTCAAGAAACTTCTCTATGTTCTATCCTTTTACATATAATTCATAATAATGCGGTATGATTTATCACCTTCCCAATACATTCCTCATGATGTATAAAATATAATAAATATAATTATCTCTCATTAAGACCTCATATGTACACTCGATACCAAGCTGATATTTCATAAGGGGTTCTACCCGAATCGCCTTTATTCCTTCAGGTTTCTATAAATTTCTTTTATCCCAAAAAAATCATTATATTATTACTATGAAAAAATTCTGATTCTTGTGTATATGCTCCAATTTTTTTTCAAGATTCATCCCTAATTTTTATTCGGGGATATAAACTTTTTATGTGATTCCCTCCTCAATATTTCTCGACAAGGACACTTGATATAGGGATAGCTACGATTTTCCGGATGTTATAGAATATATAACTCCATTAATGCAGGACGAAATATTTTTTGAAAAATATAATTTAAAAATTCCTAATGATTGGTTTGCCACATTTAGTGTAATTTAACTTCCATTCATAATTTTTAATATCATGTGTGATATGACATAACCCAACTCAACGAGTAACCTCTTAGGTGGCTGTAAAAAAAATATTCCATCATAATCCCACCTTTAATAGGACGTCATTTGATTACTCGAACAAAGTAGTCATATCATAGATAATGTGGGTCCTTCACGTAATGCACGTTTTCACAATACACATCTCCACAGAGGATATAACAAAGAATAATATATAATAAAAAAACTAAAATTTATAGTTCATGTTACAACCACTAAGAACCACAATGAATCAATACTCTATAAAATATAATGAAAATGGTGTAAGAAACATTTCTGAAACCCCAAAGGAATAATAACCTAAAAACTAAGTTAATAAAACCCCCATATGAATATCTCCATTGAAATGAACATCCTCTACTTCGAAAAACCATCTTGTGGAATAGGAAGCGCAAAAACAATGTCCTATAAAAGCACCACAAAATATTCCATTATTTACATAAGGCATGAAATGTGATGGAAAATATTCCCATTTAGTGGTGAGTATATACATAAATAATATGATACCATGAAACCATCAAGGAATAATAAATATTATAGTCAACTCAAACCAAAAGGGAAATGAAGAAAGAGTAACCCATGAGAAAGTAGAAAAAATAAATAGATGGATAAAATGATAGAACCCATGACATTTGAAGGATTTCCACATTTCATAGCCTATATATCTAAGAACTAGTATGGAACCCAAAGAATATAAACCACCCAAACAAAGAAACATTAACCACCACTCAATAATAATAGTGGAGGACTTATGCCTCCTAAAGTAGGACATAGTTGACTTAGGAAGACCTAAAAACCAATATATTAGAAAAACACTGTATATAACACTGTGTAACATCTTGGGTTTTTTGATTGGGTCGAATTCCACAACCTATTTTATTTTTGGAATTTTAGTGGTTGGACTAAATCTTTAATTGGTCTTCAGAACATAATTCTGAGATTTCCAACAACCAAAATTCTTATTTCATATATGGGGTTTAATTATTGGTGAGTTCCTTAGATTAGTGAGTGGGTTTTGGGATAATCAAAGGATTAAAATGCAACCTTTTAGTGTGCATATATTTAGGTTCATTATATGGAAAAACCTTGTGGACTCCTAGTGAAAATTGCATGTCCCTCCAGGTGAACTTGTCCTGATTTTAAAACCATATAGAAGTGGGTAAAATCCGTATAAAATTATGTAGGTTTTAGTAGTGGTGACTCCCACAATTGTATCACGGTTTGGTAAACCATATGAGATAATGTTGTGAGATGTGGTTCTTAGACAATTTTCGACTCCTGGTTAGTGTGCTGTTATCCAAATCATGCGATCTAATCATTGGCCTCATTAAATGTTTTAAATTCATAAAATACCCCTCTATCTATTTATCTCTTCTTCTCTTTTTTCTTCATCACCCATGCGTACAGTATATGAGAATCTTCCACATCCTTTACTATTTTTCTATGAGTGATACCCTTCATATCATCATCAGGTATTCTAGAACCACATCATAAATACCTTTTATCCTATAGATTCTTTTCTTATTTCTTATCTCCATATGTTTTTCTAAAAATGTGATATCCTTTTCACTATTTTTAGGTCATTCTTCTTAAATACTAATTTATTTGGAATATTTTTGAGTTAGAAAATGATATAGTATGTGAAAACATATACCAACATTAGGTATGTGGTTCCTAGATTTCCCATCAATTTTGTTCATGTTTTGGTGGTGAATATTTTAGTATTCCATTGGGATGTCCAACTGACACCCACTAAATTTAATCCATGTCTTAAAATTAATTAAATTGATTATGTGATATGCTTACTGAAATTATACCACCTAACTATAATGGTATGAGCTTGGTGGGAGGATTTTGACCTTTGGTAGTTTCATATGGGGGTTCTTATTTCTTAATATATATTTATTATGTTAAATGTGATGATTTCATGGAGAATATGATTGGTGTGGCCTAAATATTGAGTTTTTCTTGACCACCTAGGTGAGGAAACATCAATCACTAGTTTGGGAGATGACAAGATTCTATGAAAGATATTTATCATAAGTCGGTTGATATTTTCATTGATTTTAGGTGATAGGATTTTCTTGTTGCGGGAAAGGAACAAATTATTTGAGATGAAAATGACCATCATATAGAGTGATAGAGTTTGTGGGGGAAAGAAGTGCCAAAATTATGTGTATTATATACTATGTTTGGTGAATTCCTTTCATCGTGATTAGATGACATGTCATTGGAGTCCTATTTACATAGATAACACTAAGATGACAAGGTGATGTTTACCCCTAGTTTGGGTAGTGGGGGCTATTATATGTGGATTAGGATGGTGTTGAAAATTGGTGAGGTTAGAGGAGAATTCCATAGGAATCCACATAGACTGTGAGGATCCATCAGTGGAAGGTGCTGAGACCATTGATTGGGGGATGAGGCTCTCCACATATTGAGGTCATTGGGATGAGATTATTTGGGATGAAGTATATCATGTTTCCTTGATACTTTCACTATAGAGATGATGATGTTATCTATTTGGAGGATAGATATAATTGTTCCAAATAATTTTAAGCTTCAATATGAAAGTATCATCTATGAATGGGTTGAAGGTACCATTACTTCAATGTTTCAGTGTGGATTTTTTTTACATTGGTACATAATTTATGGAACAAGGTGTCGAGTGAAAATGTTAGAGGTGGAATGAGAGGTTTCACTTGAGATGATTCTTTTTAGGGGTTCAATGGGATTTATGCTATGGATCCACCCCACTAATGTTATACCAGAAATGGATGAAGTAGGTAAATGATTATTTGTGGTTTTTTATAAAAAGGTCATAATTTTATTTATATGATATGAATGTTATGTTTTATTTATATTTAGAAACACTGACATTAATATATATGTATGATAGGCACATGTTGGTGGTGTCCTACTGAGATTTACCCTCACACCCTACATGATCCCCTTATAATGCATGTTAACATTATGTCTCTATGATTTGGTAAGGATTCAAGATTATAACATGTATCTAATGGGTCATTTATTAAATCTTATCTTGGGACCAATAGAAATGGTACTTGGATGTTCAAATATCTGCAATGGTTACCTTCTGAGTTGTTATTTTTGAATTAGTATAAAAATTATATACATGTATTAATGTCAACAATGGGAGACCCTTCTTTCATAATAATTATATCACCTGACTTGTACACATGATTCTATGGATGGACTAATTTTTTTTGTATTTAAAAATGTTATTTTATTCTACAATTGGTATGTTTGATCAAATTGGTTATTATTATTGTTTCTATCTATTGTGCTTCTGCTACGGTGGGTGAACGGTCTTATAATCAATAAATATACATCTTATTATTTATATTTATATATACAATTATTATTATCCTCACTATAGGGTATTGTGTCTTCATTATTAACTAATTACACCCTCGCTAATAATCGTCAACCATTCGTCTCTGTGGACGGGTGCCTATGGAAAAATGGTCAACCAGACCTGGGAATTGTTCAGGTGGAAATATCGTTCAGGGTGGTATAGATTATATGAAATGATTTTTTTACCTTTATTAGGTCATAATAAATATTAAATAGTAAACAAGACCCTATGATGTTTTCAATACTGGTTTTAGAGCTAATTTTTGGGTGAGGAAGCCCCATGCCGAAGAGATGAAAGATTTTACCAATGGTGGGAAATTTATATTCAACTTTTCCATTTCAATGGTTGATATGATTTAATTTTTTATTGGTACAATTGTATGTGGTTATTCTCTCTTTTGATATGTCACCATTGGTCATATAGGGAAAGGGAGAAGATATATACCCATAGCCTTGTAGGGAAAGGGGTGATTATTTATTGGTTCTCGATAGGCATATAGAATGATGTATATATATATATATGTGTGTGTGTGTGTATATTTAATTGTGATAAATTCATTTCTATTATCGTTGGGATCTTGGATTTCACATAGAGTTTTTGTTTTGTTTAATTTTTTAGAAAAGGAAGATAAATAACGTTTTTCAGTTTATCCTACCTTTAGTGGAATTATAATCAGCCATCCCTGGAATTTGGTTCCAATGAAATCTATGTTTTATTCTTTGTTTGTTATATATATATATATATATTTATAGGTACAGAACTAGCTCATATAGTAGTAGGAAAAGATTTTTTAAATGTGGTGAGCTATTAATAGTGTTAACAAAGGGAATACAAATACTATTTTCATACATAGCCGTTATTTGGTTGAATTTTAGTTGACTAGAACAGATGATATGTTACACCTCAGTCAATTATGGGTATGTTATTGGTCATGAGGCTTGATTAATATGTTATACTAGGCTCTGATATGGGTGGGTAATGGGCTATGAGGCCCGTTGTCGTATGACATGGTTGTAAATTGAGAATGTAAGGGCCATGAGATCGCGCTTCTTGTTAAAGGTTTTCCTATCTATTATATATATATATATATATATATTTGTGTATCTGTTTTTTTTTCATTTTTGTGTTTGTTATTATGGTTGTATTACAATGGAAATGTTTATTCAGTGATATTCCACTGAGATGGATTCTAGTGGAGTGTTATGAGGGATTTGTTTTTGGTTCCTCAATGTTGTGCACAAGATGAGGCCCCTAAGGGTTGATATGAGGCCCCAAAGTGTTGAGAATATCATGATCCACAGGTATAGGATTAGGTATATGCTCTAGTATAGGTAGTAAAACTACGAGATTTGACAATCATTGGGACGTAGTTGGATGAGAAGCTCAATGTGAGATTTTTTCATTCAATCTAAGGGATAAATATGGGACTTCATGGAGAATGATTTTGATGGAATACTGGACTCATGAGTTCCACTCTCAGAACCCAAAACTATTAAAGGGTGATGGAATACCACATGTTACTATGAACAACATAGAGTCTGTGAAGACCATTTTCAACTAGCTCGACACACCATCAGGTAGGTGGGTGAAGCGAGTAAGATACATCCTCACATGACTGAATAAATGCATGTGGTACGTATAGGATTTGGGGAAGTCCTGAGGGATTTTACATAAAATAGTTCAATTCTAGGATCATTATGAACATCATATCATAGATACTAATGGAGGGTGGAGCTTAGGAGTACTTGAACCTTTAGTCGGTTTACATGTATATCATGGACTACATGGCTACATTCACAGTCTTATCTCACATAGCACCTAGTATATTCAAGGATGACATGATGAGGGTGAAGAAGTTTTTTGGATGGATTATAACATGACTTAGTATGAAGGTAAGCATATTCAGTTTAGCCTCATTCTCAGATTTTATGAGTCATGGATTGGAAGCTAAGTGAAATTATACAAACTGGTCATATTCAAGTAAAGCGACAATGGCATGTGATTTCAGGGAAAATGTTTCATATAGAAGTAAAATAGGATGAGAGGAGCCTCTTCATGACATTCAAGTCAGATAATCGAGAAGACCACTGAGGAGTGTGTCATCGATGGTGTGATTCTAGTGTGTATTATCAAATAAATGTGGATGTGGTGTCATTATGAACCAAAATATTTTCGAACATCCATAAATGTTAGGCATCTAGAGAGGTTCTGTAGGAATCCATCTAAGACATCTAGTATCCAAGGATTGGTGTAGAATCAACCATCATAGGTCATAATGTGAGTGATAAAAAGATATGGTATTCAGGATAAAACTATTCATAGAGGTTTTTGGAGAGGTATTTAGACTCATAATTGGGTTTAGTGGTCGATAGTTGGTGTAAACTTATAGGGAGGACATGCCCCAAGTATTTTAGCTTTCAGAAACATGCATGTAGTAGAGCTTATTGGTGATGATAAAACTAGGGATCTGAATATTGTTATAGGAACACCATATTCATGACCATGTTCATTTTATTTTTGTATTCCCCCTTTTTTTATACATTTATTTTTTTAGCACATGTGGTGCATGGGATGAATTTTCGAACTAAACATGTTTGGTTCATTAGATTTACATTAACATGGATGTTTCATATATATATATATATAATGTTCATGGAATAATGATTTATTATGGGTATTCATGGATATGAGTCTGATATGAGGTATGTTGACATATTAGAATATTTACCGTACAGGTTTTATATGAGGTGTGAGGTATCAAGATTAGTTTTTGTAATCTAATGAGATTTTGTACCTCTGAGGTTCCTTGTGCGACTTTGGAATTGGGTGGGAATCAATTGAAATTCGATAATCAATGGATGTCAGATGTGACATGGGAATGATGTAATAAATAGATAAGGTGCAATAGTAAATTTGCTTCACATGAGGATATTTCAGTCTGGGGATGTTTAGTAGACCATTGGTTTATTTGAGTTTTGGGTCATGGGGTGATTGTGGCCAGTAAGACATATGTTTGGGGAAACTTGAGAGAATTTACAAGTGACTTATAACCAATGTAGACCATGTGGATTTTGAAATAAATGGTTATTCTTGGTACAATATTTGTGTAACATTTTATATCTTAGTTATGATATATGTTATTTTTGTTAGATTGTAATGGCACATTTTTATTGAGTGGGTCAAATTCCTCAACCAGTATGAGTATTTTGAGTTTGTTGGTTAGAAAAACTCTTTCCATGATTATCATATCCTAATTATGAGAGTTCTTTTCAACCAATGTATTTTTATATGCGTCTCATTTCATTGAACGTTCCTTAGGGGTTTGAGTGGGTTTTGGGTGCATCGTAGGCCCAAAAAACAACTTTTTTGGGTGCTCTATCTAAGGAACAGGTTTTGGGAAAAACCATGTGACCTACTAGTGGAAACAGTCTGTCCCTCCATGTCTACTGGGCATGGTTTTTCAAACCATGCAGGAGGGGGTTCACAACCATGATAAAAATCAATAGTTTTAATCAGAGGTGATTCAATTTTTTTCAGGGTTTGGTAAACTGTTTGGGACAACCATGTGAGGTGTGGTCCCTAGAAGGTGGGTGTCACATAGTTGGAACACAATTAACCTAACAATTCTAGATAACCATGGGCCTTAGTAAAAGTGTTGAATTAAAACACAATCCGACCCTCTATTAATCTCTTATACTATTTTTCCCTTATCTACCCATTTAAAAATTAGATTATAATCCTCTCCTTACACCCAAACTAGGCTTTGAGACACACCCTTCAACCATGATTTGATCTTCCCAATAGTTTATGCAATGGAACTGCATCAGTTAGACCACTGATATTGTCTCTTCTTTCCATGTTTACTTCCTCCATATGGTATAATAAATCCATGCAAGCTATTTTACCCTATTTTATTGGTGTTTATCTAAAACAATGATTAGATAAATATAATATTGATTTATATGCTGATATTGGATGAGGTAAAGACTACCAACATGAGGATGGTAGTTCCCAGATTTATCTTTGATTTTGTTCATGTTTTGGTGGTTCGTATTTGGTTTTATTGTTGGTTTGTAGGAGGGAGACCCTATAAAATTAATAATTTTCACTAATATAATTTAATTTATATTTAAAATGCCTATGGGAATGATACCACCAATATAAAATTTTTTTGAGCCTTGTGATAGGCATTGTACATTTGGATGTTTAGGTCTATAGTGTTTATTCCTCAAAATAAGTTGCTTATATAAAAGGTTATGTGTTCCATGGGAATTTTAAAATAATTTTGAAGTGATTGATATGTTGCTGACCGAATTGATAAGTTGGAATCGTTCATTAGGTTGGGTGAGTACCAAATCATATCGGTGATGTTAATCATAGGTTTGGTGATGTGGTCATCAGGTTGAGGAGACGAGTTCATCATGTTGTGGGCATGGGCCGAGTGATTTGAGTTGATGATGACCATAATGTTGAGAGAAATGTTAATAGGGGAAAGACGTGTTGGGATTATATGGTTTATGTAATATTTTTGGTGATTGCAGAAGGAATCCCACCTTTTTATTACATAACATTCATTAACATGAAGTATTATTAGGATATTTTAATTACTTAACTTTCACTACATTGTACAATGTAGAGGATCGATTAAAGTTATGTTTCACGGATAAAAGTGTATCTAATACAAGAAAATGTAAACAATTATTCAAAAAAATATTAATTTATTCTTGATTAGTTTATCTTATGTAATTTTACTACTTCTCATAACATACATCAATGGAAAGGGTGAGCATCAGACCTAGTAATGGGAACAGTTTACTTGTGATCTTGAGAAATACCAATAATAACTTGAGTAAATACATAAAGGCAAGAGAAAAGGTCATATCATAATAATATGATCATAAATCATAACATTTAAATGTTTTTATAACATCATATTGATTTATTCATAGCCATATCACTAATTTTTATCATCGAGGTGATATATGAATTACTAAGGTTATTCACTATGGTATCATATAACATGTCAACTCAAGAGATTAGAATCATTAAGCAATGTCTTGGATCTCTATCAGGTCACACACATTACATTTCATAATTAATTTGATCCATATATATGATAATAAAACATTACATAAATAACCCATGGATAATAAAATAAATGGTTTTTATATAAAAAACATGGTGCTTTAAAATGAATTTTGCAAAGAAAATATCATTATGTCATTATTATCCCATAATGAGGAAGGTTGGTTTCATGTATGTTAATAAAAAATTAAATATATCAATTGAAATCTAGTTAAATACCCCTATTAAATAAGGTGGTATGTGTATTCAAAAAATAAAATCAGATAATTTCTTGAGAAAAAGAGAGAAATTTTGAGAAGCAAATTTGGTATCATAACAGGTATGATGCATGGTTTTAGAAAACATTAAAAAGATGGGTAAAACTATATGCCATTTAAATTATAATCTTAATAATTTAAAGGGATATAAAAAATGGACTTAAGAACATATTATTGATATTTTAAAGACATACCACATAAAAATGGAACATGAAAGGAAAAGTGATGTTGAGATTTCCCTTACCTTGAAGAGTAACTCCAAAAACTCAAATATAGGGACCTTTGGGTCTTTAGGAAAACTTTTCAAGATTCATTTATTATTAAAACTATCATATAATTATGTAACATTTATTTAATTTGAAATCCAATTTATATGTGGGTGGGTTTTTATAGCAAAAGGGGAAGATTTATTATTAATTTCTAAGGACACCTAGGTAGTGGAAAATAAAAAACCATGGGATTTCCCATGAATTTTCAAATGATATTGGAAACTTGGGACACCTATTCTGTTATTGTAATCCACAAGATTAATGTATAATTCTTTTTCACATATTACATCATTATGACGTCCTTAAACATACCTAAAAATGAAACACTATTTTTTATTCATCAAGAAATAATATATTTTAGAAAATTATCATTAATTCAGTGTAATGAAATTTATAAGTATTGATCTAAAAAATGATGTTTATTTTATCATAATATTTCCCTATGCATGATAAATATAACTTTAAAATATTATAATCCATCTTTCTTAAATAGAAAATAGAAGATTAATAGTGAATTTTGTTAGATAAGAAAAAAGTAAATTTTCTTTATCATTTATAATTTAATAGTTCTCTATAAATCATAATAGTTAATTTAAATAATTATTATTGATAATTAATTAACTTATAAATATTATTATATAATTTTTTGAAAAGTACAATTTCAGGATGAAAAATCAATTTATCAAATTCGGCATATTTTTTGTGAAAAAACTATTTTTTAAAAGTAATTTATGGAAGAAAAATTTATTTACACAAAGAGATTAAACATTAAATAAATAATTACTTGAAATATAATCACATATAATACCTACATATGACCTAAGAGTAATGTGTGTGATGGTGATAAAATCTTTTGGTGGCTCAGAAAACATCATCCAAGTGGTAATTCCTACTAACCTGAACATCTCCCACACGTGATTTCTTTCAAGAATAACATGTTGTGTCTCATATTCAGATTGATCCATATGAAATACTAGTGATTCAACCTCCCTCCCAATCTCATAAAAATAGCCTTCGTACGACATGACTCTACTGGTTTATGTCATAATTTCTCCTTTCTGTATTAATTAACCATTGTCATTTATATTTACATCAAAAATTATAATGTCAAAATCATTATTAAGAGTATTGATTCCAATATTTAAATTGTCCAACACTCATAAAACGGTCAAATCCTGAATGTCACATTTTAATTTATACTCAGATAATTATTAAATATATATAGTTTTTTTATTACAAAATAATATAACAGTCATTTTCAAACAATAATTATCACTAAAAAATTTCTAGTCATTACATTCTTCCACCATTAAGAAAATTCATCCTCTAAATTTCACCTTGTTCCCTCTATTGAGAAAAAATTAGGGTATTTATAACTCATTTTTCACTCTAGTTCCCATTTCAGTTATTTATATTTGTGGTTCTTCCAAAACACTTTAATGTTTTGGGTGGTCTTATTTTGTACAACCTTATCTATTCAGTCCAATATCTTCACCAACTTCTCTTCATATATGTTAGTTTAAGTTCTAGTTCTACCACCTCAAGATTTAGTACATGTGAAGGGTTAGATATGTACTAACTTAAAAGAGTAATGAGGAAAACATCATGAACATTATCTAGAATTTGAAGAAGTGTAATCTGATAGGCCACACCACCTATGTCATCAAGGATTTCATAGGTGGAATTTTCATGGGGATGATAATCCATTTCTTCCCAAACCACAGAACTACATGCCAAGGAGAAATTCAATGATAAACGTAGTCACCAACATCAATCTCCAAGTCCCTACAATGATTTTAATCATAAATATTATAATAGATCTGATTTGTCTTTATGTGTTTCTGTATGGATTGAACCATTACTATCATATCTTGTAGAAGACCAGGTCCAAGAATATTTCTCTCACTATCTTCATCCAAACATGTATGAGTTCTACATCGCATTCCATATATATATATTCCTAGGATTCCATTTGAATACTCTAATGGAAGTTATTTTTGTATAAGAACTCAACTAATGGGATATGTTGATATCATTCAAAAATAAATTCTATTAACATAATTCTCATTATTTCCTCAAGTGTTTGAATATACCCTTTAGATTTTCCATTAGTTTGAGGGTGATTTGTTGTACTGATATTCATTTCAGTATTTATAGAATGTTTAATACTTCTCTATAATGTTTATGTGAACCCAATATCAAGATCAAAATAGATAGAAAGTGTCACTTAATATATCATTTACACTTATTTTAAGTATATCATGGTGAGTTGGCCAATAGATAATTCTTCATAAATATAGATAAAATGGGATTTCTTCGTGTGATAGTCCACTATAAACAACATTTCATGATTTACTAGATTTTATCAAGAGACTAGTGAAATTTCTAATTTTATATTTTTATATTTCCATGATGTTATGGTTAGTGGTTGTGATACCCATTTATGAAGTAGTCTCTCTACCTTCACATCTTGACACACCACGAAAAGTGTAGTGTAGTCAGAAATATCCCTTTTCATATTATCATGAAGGTAGCTATATATTTTAGTGTTTATAGGATGTATTGAGAATGTAGATCTATGGGATTCACCCATCATTTCCTTATCTATTTCTAGAATATATGAAAAACATAGAAATGTATGAAATTTTTGTAAACCATCTTGATCAATATTAATCTCAAGAAAGATCCAATTCTTTATATCCACCATCTTATTCTACAAAAAACTTTCTTCTCTTTCAGATGTATTTATATTCTCAAGTAATAATGGTTGTAAATTATTTGGGATAGGGTTGATGGTGTACCATACCTTATGATTCCCTTGTACATGTTTACTAGGTATTTAATCAACTGATCTCCCTAAATATTCATCATTTCCCACACAATAGGTTCTTTCCAACTTATTGCATCATCAACATTGTTTTTCTTCCTGGGTGATAATGAATTGGACAATCATAGTCCTCAAGAAGTTGAAACCATCTCTTATGTCTCATGTTGAATTGATTTTTCATAAAAATATTCTTCAAACTTTGATGGTATGTGTATATATCACATTTATCCACATAAATATAGTGTGTTCATATCTTCAAAGAAAAACTACTGTAACTATATCTAATTAACATATAGGATAGGTCTGCTCATGAGGCTTTAACAGTCAACATTCATATGAAATAACCTTATCATTTTCCATGAGGATGAACCCAAGACCTTTCAAAAATACATCACTAAAAATAAAGAATCCTTCTATGATAGAGAGTTTTGTTAAAATTTGTAAAGTAACCAGTCTATTCCTCATCTCTTTGACACATTAATCATAATCATTTGAATAAAATAACTTGACCCATTTTCATGTTTACGTGGTTAGTGGATTAGAAAATATTGAAAAGTATTATTTAAACATCCTATAATATCCTTCTAATCAAAGGGAACTAAAAATCATAGTTAATGTTGTTTGATGAGGGAAATAATCTAAAATCCGTTGTTATTGTCTATTGAGATTCCTTAATTGGTTACAATTCTCACAAAGGAAGCAACTCGTTTTATGAAAAATTCTTAATTTCTATAATTTCCAAATAGTCTA
Organism: Viscum album; assembly: GCA_963277665.1. NCBI lineage: Eukaryota > Viridiplantae > Streptophyta > Magnoliopsida > Santalales > Viscaceae > Viscum > Viscum album. The sequence continues at coordinate 856,031,805 of OY728139.1, forward strand.
TCATTCCAAATAGTTTGAAATAAATCCCTTGACTAGTCCTCATTCACCTCAAAATATTATTAATATATCAAAATATCCTCAATAAAAACTACACTAATGTTATCATGGTAGTCTTTAAAGACTCTATTAATCAAATACATACAAATTTTAGGAGAATTACTCAAGATGAAGTTAATAACAACAAAATCATAATTACCATGTCCTGTTCAGAACGTGTTATTTTGAATATCTGAAAGAGTTAATATTTTCAATATTATTAATATTTTTTCAATGAATTAATCCCTCTCAATTATTCAATTTGAGTTTATTTTCATCAATTATGTGTTTTTGGTATATTTTGGGCTTAAATGTGAAAATGTGGTAATTCTGTAAAATTGACTATTTTATATAGCTTCTGTTTTTCGGGCATAACTTTTAACATATTGGTACAATTTAAGTGAATAATTTTTTTAGGCTTCCTATGCTTTTAGAATTAAAATATGGCTTCTTTACCAAAACCCAATTTGAAACCCAATGGTACAGAAAAATCAATCAAATTGAGAAATCAGTTATTTTGGAAAAATGGACCCCACCGCATTAAATATACAATATCTCATTCAAATGACCTTCAAATGGGGTTATTCCAGCTGGTGTCGATAGAGGACTTTCATTGTACGGTTCACATAAAATTTCATAAAATATTAATCTCATTAAGTCATCTTTTGGGAGCGTCCAAGTGGAGTGTGTGAAACAGTGTTTGGTGGCATGAAAAGTAGTGATCATTTATTCGGCCATATCATTCTTTTCACCTGTCTAATGACTCTCAAATTTTGAGGTTCTATAGAAAACGTTATTTCAAATATTCTATAATAAGGGAACTTAGTGAGTTTCACCAAGCTAGTGGGAAGAACAGAGGAAAACGTCTGGAGGACAGAATCTAGAGCATCAAATTTTCTGTTCTTTGTTTTTTCTCTTTTGTTCTTCTTAGTTATTTAATGAATTCTTCTTTCCCCTTTGTCATAATTACCCTTACCATGGTGGGATAAACTTCTATGTGATTGTGCAAGGGGATTTTATCCATTTTGTAACCCTTGAGTTCATGCACTATATGTTTTAAAATCCTTTCTCTCTTCTGCAAAATTGATTTCAATTTCTTATAACGGGTTTTATTATCATGTAGGATTGTATTTTGATTTTAGATTCTGTTATTACTATTAATTTGGTAAATGATAAATTTCTCCCTCCACTAGGTTCTGGTCTCTACATGATGGAATAGATCAGGGCTTAGTGTTTAAGTTCTTGGCGATCATCGGTACGTGTGAGAGGGGTAGTTCATATTCTAGACTGTTTGGGATAAAAAAAATCCCGATTGGGAATTGCCTACTCTAATTGGGGGTAATAGCTATAACTCTATCACATATTTGAAGGAGGGTAGACCAATATATGATTTTATTGAGGTTTATTCTTACTATTTCTATTTCACTAAAGGAGTGAGATGAATTGATTGAGGAATCTCACTTTTATCAATTTAGCCGAAGAGAATTGGATAAATCGAAACTATGATAGAATAATAAATGGAGAAGTGACCCTGACCTAATCACCCTTCTTATATAATAATTTCAATCACTTGATTTGATAATTTGTTCTCAATATTTTTCTTAAATTTCCTTTATTTTTTTTTATTTTTTTTCTTTCCATTTCAAAAATCAATCAAATTCAGAAAAACAACCACACTTCTTGATCTTATTTTAAGGTGATAGCTTAATTGTTGTCCACTCTTATCTAGAGACAACTTAGGATAACCACTATACTTCACTTTAACAAAGGTAATATTTGTTTTTTCCACACCCCATGACAAGAACATGTCAATGTCATCTCTCTTCAGCCTCAATTTATAATATCCAAACCAAGGATAAATATTGGAGAAGAATTTATCCCCATAAATCTATTCAAATAAATCATCAATATTTGGAATATGATACTTGTTTTCCACTTTAATCCCATTATGTTATCTATAATCAATTAATAGATTAATTGATTAATCCTTCATCATTACAAATAGAACAAGTTCTCTCTATGGATATACACTTGGCAGGATAAAAACCTTCTCAACAAGAACTAGAAGTTTCTTATTTATTTCCTCCAACTCAACATTTTTCGTTCTATAAAGCATCTTTGAAATTGTTATGGAACGAGGAATGAGTTTAATAGATAATTATTCATCTATTTCAAGGGGAGGTCTAGGTAACTCCTTGGGATATACATCAATGAATTCTCTAATGATGTGGATATTATCTATTTTTATACATTCATGTCAATATTCATCTTCATCAATAATTTCCACTGTGAATCCCATGGGAGGTTCTTCTAGAAAAATCTCACCTCAATATATCTCTCCTTTAAAAACAACTATAGGTTATCCATTCAATACTTCTATGATTTACTTGCTTCTATAGTTGATATTTGTATTATAAATTGAGATTCATTCCATACCATGTATAATGTTGAATTCCAGCATGTGAAAAACTAATAGATTTGCGATAATATTATGCTATCCAATGTTAATTCTAGATTTTATATACAATGTCAATTTGGATATCCCTCCAAGAGCCTTGACTGATATTTGTAATTCTATAAGATAAAGAATTTATTATATATTCATTTAAAACATGTAATAAATAATGTAACATGTAAATATATAATCAAACATAGTACTTTAAAACATTGAGTGAACAATGAGAGTAACTGATAACACATCATTTAGAGCATTAACTTCAACTATAATGACCGAAAAATCCTAACCTTTATCCCTTGGTCTATTCTAGGGTTGATACTGAGTCACCTACATTAGAGTCATATTTGGACATTGATTGGAAAAGTTTCCAAGTTTTCCACACCTGATGCATTGGGCTTCAGGATAGTCCCACACCATCTTCTCTTTGTTGTTAGTGTAGAGAAGTTGAATCTTAACCTCGCTATAACAGTTCCATGTAGTATGGCCATCTATTAACCACTTTTAATATTTCCCAAAGCAATGTAAGTTTTTCCTTAAATACTTATTCCCATCATATAAGAAGTTGAAATTCCTTTACGCATCTTTAATGATCAGAGTTACTCCCTATGATTAGCTTCATTGATCTCTTTTTCATTCAATTTTTTATACCATTGTGTCTCAATAAACCCCAAATCATCCTTCTTAGAAGTTATTATTATCTCCTTGAAGATTCCTTTATCTCGATTGGAAATATTCTTCCATAGATGGGGTATTATTCCACAAAATAATCTATAAACTGTCATATTTGGATACATGAAAAATATATAATCCCAGAAATTAATTTCCTTTTTATTTTAGCTCTAGGAATTACATCTCAATTTTTGTACATTGAATAGGGGAAATATTTTTTGAAAATTTTTCCCTTAAACTCTTCCCACTACACTGTTACAATATACCCTATTGGTTTCCTATTTTAAAATAGTTTCCTACTCTAATAATATTCTACCTCTATGCGGTACACAACTATGGTGACTTTGTGTTGTTTTAAACAACAGAGTATAGAAAATAAAATTTATATAGATCTTATCCATTATTAAGAAATTAATGGGTTGGTAGATCTAATGAATGAAGGTGTTCATTGATGCATAATTGTCTAAATGGATTTTTTCCATTTGAGGTGAATTTGGTCTCTCATATTGATTCAATATATTGATGATAACTCGAGTAAGATGATCAATCAATCTCATGATGTTTTCTAATAGGAATACCTTTGTATGTTCATCAGCATGTCATCCATTACGCACACTATTTAAATAGTTTCTACGATTTCCCTATATTTTCTAAATGAATAATCCTTTCTAAAAAACAAGTTTCGTTTAATAATCTTACAATTTAAAAGGAATCTCCTAAACATCATTCTTAAATTTGTTATTTTTTAACCTTAATTACATTTTATATAAATCTATCATAATGGTGAATAAAATTCATGTGATTAACCAATCATATGGATTGATATTGTCAAACTAGTAGTATAATAAGGCCCATTTCCATGTACTAGGATATGCCAAGTCTGGCCTCATGCTACTTTTCTGATGTGTTACCCCTATTTATATATGTTATAGAACCATGTTAAGTTATTCGTACCCAAACAATGATTTATTTTCTCTTATTCTACTTACACACTATTTAACAAAAATACCATGATGTATTATTATATTTTAACTTTTCCCTAGTGTTCATCCTAAAATTTTCATATCCGAATTTAAAAAAAAACCTTCCTTTGATTCAAACTATGGAATCCCACCTTTTTAGTAGATAACTATTCATTATGTTGTGTAAAATGGAGGATCATTAAATGTTTAGTTTTATTAAAAAAGGATACATAATACCTGAAAAAATAATACATTATTACAAAAAACATGAATGTATTATTAATTGTTTCATATTTAGTACATAAAATTCATCTCATATCATAAACACATTAATCAAAGGAAAGGGTGATCATATGTTCTAGTTAGGGAACTCAAGGGAAAAAATTTAATAGTGATATTAAGGAATATCAATAATAACTTAAGGAAATACGAAAAGGCATAAGAAAGAGAAATATGATAGTATTAAAATAATGAATCATAACTTGTAAATTTTGGTTCAATATTTAATTGATTCATTAATAAGAATATCACCATGTTTTATCATTGAAGTTTCATTAATATTACCAAGGATATTCACTATGGTATCATAAAACATGACATCTCAAGAGATTATACACTTTACCAAATGCATTGGGTCACAATCAAGGGGAACTGTTGATATGTATTAGGTAATGTGAGAAAAATATATCATAAGAATCATTTCCTAAATAACCCATGCAGAATATAAGAAATGGGTTTAATATAAGAAACATAGTGTTTCAAAAAATAACTACTTATAGATAAGAACTTTACCTCATTATTAACTCAAAAAAATGAAAGGTGAATTTTGTGTTTGTTACAAAAAAATAAAATAGATCTTTTTGACATCTAGGTGAATAAACCTGGAAAATAAAGTGTTTTGGGTATTCTCAAAATAAAATAAAATAATTTCTTGAGAACAAAATTTTTTGATAAAACAATTTGACTTCATATTGGGTATGGAATATGGTTTTAGAAAAAAAATAAAAAGGGGGAGGATAGGGTCTACCATTCATGAAAGAATCCTTTTAATGTAGGGTGATATAATAAAATAGATAGAAGAACATATTTTTGGAATTTTTAAATTCATACAACATTAAAAGGTAACTTGAAAGTAAAAGTGAAATTGAGATTTCACTTACTTGGAAGATTAACTCTTAAAACTCAATGATTGGGAAGTTGGGGCCTCAAGACACCATTGGATGACTATTAGAGAGGTATAAATATTATATATTCATAGTGGATGAATTGGGTATGAAATATACCTCATAATGGGTGGGTGCTTATATAAAAAAGAGGATGATTGTTTTTATTAATTTCCTTGGACACCTAGGTAGTGGTAAATGAAAAACCATGGTCTTTCCCATGGGTATATTCCCATTTTATTGAACAATTATGACAAATATAAGTTTATATTAATCAACTAGAGTGGACCAAAATTTAATATTATATATTACATCATTATAATGTCATTAAACAAGCTGAAAACTCAGAAGTGTATTTTTACAATTCACCAAAAAACAAAATATTGTAGAAAGTTATCATAAATTTACACTCACCTAATTTTGACATGATGATTCCAAAATTGTTTTTTATATTACCATTAAAATTTTACAAGTATGAGAAATTTAACTTTTAAATAAATAAATCTTTTGTTATTAAAAAATAGTTGATAAAAAATGCACAGGGAAATTCCATAATGAAATTTCAAACATTTGTAAAAAATTACATTATTTTACTATTTATATTCTAAAATGAGTGTTTTAATCATTATATTTAATTAACATAATGATAATTAATAATAATTTATTTTATTATAATAATTATTTCATTTTTAAAAATTAAAATTTCTATCTGAAAAATAAATTTATAAAATTAATTATATATTTATGGTAACCTCTTCTAAAAAGGAATTTATGAAACAAAAAGAATGTTTTCAAAAAATGGATTACAAATTAAGTAACTGAATCCTCAACTCATAACCCCTTATAAAACCTACATTCAACCAAAGGTTAAGGAGTGTGATTGGGTAATATTCTAGGGGTAGCTTGGATAACATCGCTAGAGTGGTAATTTCCACTAAATTGAACTTCTCACACAATGCATTATGTGCAAGATTAAAATTTTGACGTTTGGATTAGGGTTGGTAAGGATAAAGGACCAGATATGCTGCCTTCCTCCTACGCTCTAACAAATGGGCTTTGTATAACATGACTCTACAGGTATAGCCTATCATTTATACTTTAATAAATAACTAACAATTGTCATTTCAATTTATAACACTCAACCTAATTTTAATATTATTATAAAGAGTATTGTTTCTAATTCACCTATTTCCCAACAGTCATATAACAATTGGAACCTGATGGTCACATTTTAATTTATACTCACTTCATTATTAAAGTGATATAGTTTTGTTGAGCATAAAATAACATAAAACACATTTTCAAGATACAGTTATCGTTCAAAATGTTCATGATGTTACACAATCACCCATTGCGATTAGTGGATGTTCTATTTGAATAGTGTGTACACAGATAGAGCACAAATAATGGGGTGGTGTTGACCACTCATACGGGTAAATGCATATTTTTCATGTGGTTTATGATGGTGTTGACCATCAGTGAGGATGGAGGTGTTTTCCATAAAAATCCATTTTGATGGTGTTGATCCAACATCTAACAGGGTTGAGGCCATCAATTGGGGGACTAGGCTCTTTATATTCGAATTAATAGGAGAATATTAGTAGGGGTTTAGGGACTGGGTATTCATTATTCGGGCATTCCTTTTTTGAAGAAGGTACATGATATCTAGATTGAGGTTCTCTTTTATACATTTTGATGTTGAACCTAAGGGTTCACTTGGGATGATTTTTTTCATGTAATGATGCGCTCTATTACCAATATACCATCAATTTTCATAGTATGCAAAAGATTCCATGTGGAATATGGGAACAAGGGAAGCAATTAATATATACGATAAGCATTGTTTGTTTTATTTATATTTATAAAAACCATCTTTACCCCATGAGTAATATTGGTACACATTGTTTATGGCACACTAATATTTATAATATCACTATAAAAAGTACCCTCAGGATGTGTGTAGACTTTATACTACTATGAGCATGTAATTATTCATACGTAAGAGCTGGACCTTAAGGATAATTCCATGCTTCTTAGTATGGGATGTATATAAAGGAACCATGGAGGTTCTTAGATCAACCCGAGTTACCTTTTGAGTCATGTTTTTTCATCATCATGACTGTTATATATATGAATTGAGGTCATCCATCAGAGAATATTCTTGCTTTCAATTTTAAGGACATAATTTATGGATTATTTTACAGATGGAATAATATATTTTTTAGTAGTTACAAATGGTATTTTATTATTTAATTTTTATGTTTGAGTTCTTTGATTAATATTTCTATTTATGTTGTTTTTTTCTTCTGTTATAGTAGGTTATTGGTCCTCTCATCTATGGTCTTAATTTCGCAAAATTAAATTTATATAAAACATTATTATTATCCTATCTAGAGGGTATTTTCCCCAACTATAACATCCTTAAAACATTTTTATTATCATACATCCTTTGGCATATGGGGAGGTGATCCTAATGAGTAGTGGTCAATTATCCCTAAGCACTATTTGGGTTAAAAGTCAGTTTGAGGCACTGCAAGATAACCATGTGAACATTATAATATCCATGCTTTATCCTTATAACCATTACTATATAAATTAGGAGACTAAACTATCCATACTAAATCATGTATCAACCCTTATTTTGAGGAGAATCACACCATCACATTATAAATGGAAATAAAATTTCATCACCATGATAACCTAACATGACACCACCACACAGCCTCCTAAAAATATATCATAACATAATGGAAATATTTTTCATTTCTGGATGTACAACCTCATGGGAAATCTCATGATCTATCCCCTTTCCAAAAAAATAATGAACCTTACTATTTTTTATCCACCACATCCTCGAACTATTTTCCACATTATTATCTCTCAATAGTTACTCATCAATAATGTTTTTTAATCCTTATCCAAAATATGACTATATATTTTTCGTAAGATATGGATATTTTATCAAATATAACCATCATATTGGGAAAACACCATTAACATTTTTTATTTTTTCCAATCAAAATTAGTTAACAATCAATGTTAATGGATGTAATGTGTAATTTTGGACTTTTAAAATCAGTTTTCAAAAATTAAAATTAAAATTTATTATAAATTATGAAATACAAAATCATTTAATATTATATTTACTAAAAAAATGTTAAAATCATTCATACTCAGGATTATCTTCCAATTAATAGTAAAAATGGTATCAAAATACCTTTCAACATTTCTTTTAAATTAATACCCATAAAACCATCTAAAAAAAAGATTATTTTTCTTTCCCTTTTTATTTTACTGAAAATCGACATTTAAATCTATTCTATAAAAGATTACAACATTAATTTTTAGTAAATAGAAGTGTAAAAAAATTCAAAATAGGACTATAAATTGATTTTTAATGATGATAATATTTTTAATATATTATAAAATGAATAATTTCATACCTTTAAATATAAAATAAAAAACCAAAAAATGGAAGAAATAACACAAACCAAAAAATGAGATAAAACTCATTAAAAATTTCAGAATATTTTTTTAACAAAATAAATCTAAAAAATTAAATCTCCAAATTAGTTAAAATTAGAAAATACTAAGGAAATGAATTTTTATGGTATTTCATTTCATTTGATTTATAAAAAAAATAATAATAATAAACCAAAAATATAATGTGTTCTTTATTTTAAAAAACAAAATATTTTTTAAAATTATAAGTGTGATAATTAGACTATCATTTTGAAAATATTTTGTTGTTTTGTTCCATATTATCTCATTAATGAATCGTAATATATAATTCCCACATTCTACATTCTCACATTGATGATGAAATTGGGTTAAAAAAATAACATTTTAGAAATATGAATACTAGATATTTAGTAAAATATAATTATTCACATATAAAATTTTATCTATATAATCATTAATACATTCAATTTTTGTTGTTCCACTATTGAATGTTTTTCCCAATTGAAGATAATATATAAAATATTTTAATTTCAAATTTTTATTTTATAAACGTATGTAAAGTTAAAATTTTAATATTAAATAACACAAATAATATAACAATACTTCGTTAATAAATTTCTAAATCTTCATCGAACACAACCCAATCAATAGCACCACCAATATGATTTACATTTGTTTGGGTAAAAAGTACATAGTATCAAATATCCACTAAAATATAAAAATTTCATCATTAATAATATTCTAATGAATTATGGTTTAATATTATATATGTGTTCTTACCATTCACAGAATGGAGGAAACCAACATGTAATCTCAATTTTTTTAATCATTCAGACATGTAATCAATTTTGAATTTTTTTCAAGCCTTACACAGATCTTGAAATGTATTATGAATCCAGAAATAAATATAGGTATGATATAATATTCCATTGAAATGATATGGAAGAACGAATTAGAAAACAAATTAATTGTGTCAATATTACATAAACTTATTTAATGAAAACGATTTAACACTAGAAATTTACATAGATAAAAAACAATTGAAATGTGTGTAGAGTGAGATAATCACACGTTTCAACAACCATAATTTCAATTTAAAATATATAAAATATATAATATCTTCTATATATATCAAAAGTCGTCAAAAAATTATTTTAATTATATAATAAAGATAAAACATGTTTTAAATTTGTTACCTCATCAATATACTACAGGGAATATAAAGGTGATTCATCCTAAAATAATCATTTACATTGGATTGATTTCTTCAATTTCAAATACTCATATATGAGGTAATTTAAAAAATATTAAAGTTAATTTTGAATTTAATGATATAAAAATCATGAAAAACATTTTATACCTTAAATTTCAGCTAGCGATAAAGATTAAATGATCAATGTAAATGATGACCAATACTCTGCCCAACTATAGAAACATACTCAATAGGCTTTGGTACTAGGGCTATTAGATCATTATTATCATTTATTACTACTATAAACTATCCTAAATCTATAATTTGATGATTTAAATAATCCCATAGAGTATATAAAATTATTTATTATAAAATAGGTATATGGGATCCCCAGTATGAAACTCACAATACATAATCAGCTATGAGTGAGGAGGTTAAATATCTGGGTAGGGGGGATTTACATTATGTATTTTTCTCATTTCTTCTACAAACAAATAAACTATGTATTTTTTAATTCAATCATCTATAAACTCATTCAACTATTACATATGACCCCTCAAAGAAGCAATTTCTATCTTATAGTTTCCGTAATTGATACCGTATTAGGGGCACAACAAAAATCTTATAAAAAAAAAGAAACATTCTTTAAACCTATTTACATAGCTGATGTTTTATTATATTCCTAAAAGAGTTGTTAGAATATTCACCCATCCATCAAGGATAAGGTCTAATGAGTTGATTTCACATAAAGGGATACCTGATATGATATTCTCAAATGTTATATGAGTGAGAGAAATTTAAAAAACTGTAGTATTTAAAAAATAAACAGTTAAAAACTAACAATATTATCAGTTACATAATTTTTTTAATAATTAATAAACTTTCCCTTATTTAAAATTCTCACATATTTCTATTTTTCATAGTGGGGGGTAAAGGGTTTTACTGAACCACTTCACAATCTCTACATGACTTTGAACTTAATTCATAACACTTTTCAACAATTATTTATTCCTCTAATAATGGATACCCTCTATGTCATAATATATTATTATATAAATTTTTAGATTGTATCTCTTGGTGATTTTTAATTGAGGTATGTAAAATAATAACAATTAAAAAATATGTAGTGATTAAAATTAATTAAAAAAATTATAAAACAAAGAAAATATTTGATAAAGGACTCTTCCAATCAATATGATAAAAACATATATTATGTATTTGTTACTATAAACATATACCTAATACATGGATCCAAATTCATTTTACTCCAAAAAATATTAAATTATGTCAAATTTAAATTAATAAAAGTCCATAAGGTTTCCAAAAATTATAGACACATTTTCATATGTCATTTCATCTCTTGAATGTTACATTCCATATATAATTTAATTGATAAAATATTATTCACATGAATTTTATAATTTAAAAAAAAATTTAAATCTAAATAAATAGATTTTGGAATATCAAAATTTTGGATTCGAATAAATGATTTTCCACAAACTAGTCAATAGTTATCCAATCATAGGATGAAATAAATATCCTAAAATTAGCCAATATAGTTAGATAATTCATAAACTAGATAGAATGTGATCCATTTTGGAGGATGTAACCCTCAATATTAACTATAAACCACTACTCTCCATGTTTGAGAGAATTTTTTCATAAACATTTAACCCCACACCTACCATATTTAGGAAGGATCCTTTCATTGGAGAAGAAGTGCTACATATATTTTTATGAAATATATGTTTTAATTCATTAAATAATTTCATTACTATATATATATATTTATATAAAAAACTATACATATCTTAGTTCCCCTACCATTGTATCTTTCATTTAGAGATTTCTATTCTACTTCAACAATATAATGTGTACATATATTTTATAAAAATAAAATAATTTTAATAAATAAATGAAATGATTTTTCATAAATAAATAAAATAATTAATTTTATAATTCTAAAACAACAAAATGTTTAACTATAAAATTAGAAAGTATATTAAATTTCAAAAATAGACAAAGATGATTATAATCTAAAAATGTATAATTTTCGGTACATATTTTTGATGTTAAATAAATTCGTTTTATAAGAATAAATGTAATTGTATAGAATAGGAAGACAATTATAACTATTTTATTAAATTAAATTAAATTCCTAAGGTTCATGAATATAAAAAACACTTACAAAAAAAAATTAAGGAAATAGTTTTCGATTGAGAACTGATTATCTCAATATATAAAATACTAAAAACATTGAAAAAAGGTGGAATTTTGAAAATTTATTTATTTCAATATTATTGTACAAAAATAATTGTTTTAATTATATTGTTTTAATGATATTATATATTTACAAAATAAATTATTATATTAATGGATTTTTTTACCTTATTTATGTTATGTGATCATTTCATGTTGCATGGAAAATGTCCATGTCACAAAAAAATTATCCTTTTTTAAATTAATTAATAGATGAAAAAATTTCTAATAAGTCATAAAAATCTTCAATATTATCATCACCTAAATTAATATTTTTTTCTTAAAATATTATGGACCACTACTCAATTTATGGGTTAAAAAATAATTTTTTTCTTCTGTTTTCATGAAAAATAATTCATTGTTACAATTAAAAATCATGAGGAGAAAAATTTTAAATCCATAATAATCATGTTTCAGAAAACTATAACTACAGACCCAGTTACACATAAATACATATAACCAAAATTTAGTACTATCATTCTTCAATAGACTCTCAATAACTCAAAAATATGATGTTGTTATAAAGAATGGATTTTTATCTATAGAACTCGAAAAATACAGTGTTTGAGTGACAAGAATTACTCCTCCATTTTTATTGGTATTCATGTCATCCTGGGATTTTATGTAAAATATATAACTACTAATATTAAAACAATACCTTGTGATCACATTAAAACTAAGTACCCATACTAAAAATTTCAATGATTTTTATGAGTATAAATTAGTGTTACTTATCCCTTTAATCAATTAAAAAAGGTGTTTTTATATTCATTCATCTACCATATTTAATTTCTCCTTATGTACTTTACCTTCAATCCAACAACGTGTGGTGATAAATATGGTTTATCAATATATATGTTTTCTAAAATACATGAATGTTCATGAATCATCTCTTCGCATGGAATTAACATTAACTTTAATAAACAAGTCCCACTACCTTCACTTTCACTTGTAAAAATGTATAGATATAGATATATTAATATGATCAATATAAATAGAATTTAGTTCAAAACACAATTACCACTTTTGATATATATCTCGAAATAATTGAGGCCTCTCGTTGTTGTAGTTTATTAATATATTCCTTTAAAAAATTCATATTCCTTTCAAAATGATATGTGAAATGGAAATAAATAGAACCATATATTCATATCCCCAACACCAAATTAATGAATAAATTAACAATTTTATCAAACAAATTAAAAACAAATTATTATTTTATATAGTATGTGGAAAAACTCATTCACCAATACATCTTAAAAATATAGATCTGTGAATTTAGAAAAATAAAATTTAAAAAAGTAACAAAACCCAATAATATAATTTATTATAGGGATCAAGAATATTCTATACAATGAAATTGATAGAAATATTTGCGTCAATACATTATAGTAATGAGTTTATTACCTATTAAATTTAAATCCTCTACTAACATGAAATTTTTCACATTTTAAGAAAACCCACAAGGTACATTAATTCCATGTAGGTATTTAAAAAATTATATTCTTACCCTGGATTAAAGTGTAATAAAACAATGGAAAATAGTTTTTGTTTCCTTTGATTTTTTGACCTCAGTAAAAATTCATTTTTAAGGTTATTATTTATATTATTTCATGAAATCTATCATGTAGGTATTAATTTATGTTTAACTATATTGTAATTAGGATCTCATGATAGTTCTTCTACACATTCATAACATTAATTTTATGTTTTACCTCTAGTAAAATACAATAATTTATATATAATAAGATGAATCATTCCCTCCATGTATTTTTTATATCAATCACATACATTTTTTCCAAATGTGACAATAACTATTTTCGCTTTGTCGTAATATTATGCAGGTGAAAATGGTTTTTGGGAACAATAATACACTTGTAAATTGTTAAATTGCATATTTTAATAATTAATAATGATTTTAACATCTTTTTATTATTCACTATATAAAATGTATTCAGATCAGTCTATCAAATGACCTCAATCATGCCTCCCCATATGCTTTAGGATGTATAATAGTAGTGTCTATTTAATGTTGGGATGATTGGAATACTATACCCACATGACCAGAGTAGTAAAAAAATATCAAAAAAAAAGTATAAATCATCAAACATAAGAGGAATTATTATAAATGATAAAATAATAATAATGTAAGATCATAAAAATATTGAAAACAGGATAATTCCAAACATCCAGTCATGTATGCATGTCTACAAGATGCAACTATAAACAAGGTTGTAAACATACAAAAATTTTCACACTACAATTATAACATAAAAATCCACAAGGTGGTCTCCAAGAGAATCCTAAGATCCAGCTCAGTATTGTTCTCTTAACTAAGTAGGTTCAAAAATAAAACATAAACAAAGTCCAGGGATCATGAACCATTAATCATGAGGCTTTTTAGGTTATCCATTGCAATGGAGGCTCTAATAGGTTATGAGATACACTCATTTGGATACCACCAATAATGTCTAAATCTATCTATTTTATGAACATGAAAAAATAATTACGCGGGTATAGGTGATAAATCTATAAATAAATGATCAAAATATACATGTTGGGAATAGGATCGTCAAGCACACCTAGTCGACAAACCTTATTTGTAATATTTTGTAAAATCTCTAAAAAGGTATCAATATAGATACCTATATATGGCTTATATACATAGTAATTTTTATATCCATATATATATTGATACCACTACTTTAATCGAGGACCAAAGGTGTAGCACCAAAATCCATGGGAAGTGGTATGAATCTCAAAAGGTTTCATAGGACACCATGTCTATGTATCACATGTATAAGGGGCACCATGACTGAGTATCACAAAATAAGGGATTTCATTCTCAAGTATCATAATTTAAGGTATGACATTAATGAGAATCATAATACAATGAATTTCATTCTTGAGTATCAAAATATTTGTTATGTCATGCCATATTATAACTATATAAGTGATTCCATGATATATCAGCACAATATAAGGGATTCCATGCCAGTGTATCACAATACAAGGGACTCCATATATGAGTATGACAATATAAATGAAGTACGATAAGATTCCTTGGACAATTACATGCCATATCACCAATAATATATTTTAAAATGGCCTATGCCCAATTACCAATTCAATTATAAAAAAATAAATTCCAAATTATTCCATTTCAATACATGTTATTCATTTAATTTATTTGTTCACTCCATTAACGACAATATCATGGACAAGTGAACAGTCCATAAATAATTGACACCAAAAAGGAAAAAGGTATAAGAAATTCTATGATAAAAATTATTCTATAAATAATTTATCAAATTCATTTACTAGAAAAATGATCAATTCTTAATTAACCAATGTCATGTGACAAGGACTTACCATTCACCTTACATCGAATTTAGGTTAAATATTCATAAGACACAAACCAACAGAACACTGGAGGTGGTTTGGTCTAAAGAGGATTACAAAATATAGCATTAAACCATTCCACACTTGAATCAATTTTAGTTAATCCACCCATTTTAATTTTACAAAACAGCGTACCTCAAAAAGAGGTTTTATTTAAAAATGATTAATTAAATGCATTAAGTAATTCGCCCTTAAGGGGTGGTTCAAAATGAAGTAAATAAATTTTGAAGTAGAAATTTAATATTAATGGGACACTAGAATAATGGAATTAGTTTCTATAATAACAATTCTACATTGAACTGGAAAACCATGAATGTACTGGTGCATGACATAACATCATAAATTATAAATAAGCTAAGATTTAAGTGAAAATCAATATAATTCATATCGTGTGTTTAGGATGATTCAATCATACGTAAAAAATATTTTATTTGAGCCATATTTTGGGGAAATGAAACAATTAATATTCCATTAAAAAATGAATATTGACCTCACATGAATATTGCATTTAGTATGATAAGATAAACCAATAATGAATAATGTGGGAGTCAACAACATATAGGTTTGATTACAATGCACCCAAAAAGGATTTATTTAAATGATATATAGAGGTAAAAACATCCCTAAGATATGGGATGTAGTGTTTTTGAATGATATGTGCCCTTTATGTGCAATGAGAGATGAGGG
This sequence comes from Viscum album, assembly GCA_963277665.1. NCBI lineage: Eukaryota > Viridiplantae > Streptophyta > Magnoliopsida > Santalales > Viscaceae > Viscum > Viscum album. Next base: position 856,048,095 of record OY728139.1, read on the forward strand.
GCTGAGCCCCTAATGGATTTTTTTTATAAAAAATATTCTAGGATAAATCATTGCATGTATCTGTTATGCGACATTACCCAAATTCATTCTTTATAATAGATGTATTTCATGAATTCCATGAGGTCACCCCTTGATGTTTCATATCTATTAATACCACTGGAAATTCTCTATGAATCAAATTCATATTATTTATTAAATACATGACATGAATTTGTCACTACAACTATTTTTTGCAGACCGAAAATGCATTCTTCCTCTAGTGTTACACTAAAACCTTAGGGTTTCTACAAAAACATAAACGATATACAGAAACATAATTTTATGATTTTCACACCCTCGGAACATCTCCTTAGTTACATGAAATCAAATCGGCCTATCCACTATGGGAAAAACTCAAATTCTACTGGAAATTCTATCTAGTCCAAAGATAAGGATGATATAGTGTCCCCACCATTGAACTTATCAAACCTAAATAATCCTTGGATAAATAATGGAAACAAAACCTGGCATACAAAGGTCATGAGGTTCCATTAAAATGGTCTTATTTCATTTTACAACATCCAATGCACCTCCAAGATTCACATTTAACATGTAGAATATAACACGTTGTAACTAGACAGAACACTCACAATCAAAAATTTAACCATAGTGATTGGGATTATCTTAGACCATATAACCATATACAGGACCACATCATCATCCCGTCGCCATATATTACATGGTTCCTCCAACATAGGTTCCAATATTTTATGTTCAATTCTAATACATTGTACTTCCCACCATCAAACTTTCCTAGTAAAACATGCATGTCATTCTAATGATGTTTTCAGCATAATCCCTAGTTTGATCGAATAGTTAAATCCCATTTGAACTTATTATCTTGGTCAATACATGTTTTTATAAAAAAATTTCCATCTCCTACGTCACTAACCTCATCTTGATATTGTGCCCAAAATGGTTACTCACTAACCATATTTAACAAAATAAGATGAAAATAACACCAGCCTCTTTCTACCGAATATTCTAAACATTTTCAGCTTATATGGTCAGACTATCACAACTGTAAATGAAACAAGTTCCCAAAAGAACCTCATTTTTTACCTTTATAATGTATAATGTACCCGTCTCCAAATTTTGGTGACAAATATTATCCTAAACATTCATTTATATTTTCGTTCTTCCCTAAGAAAAAAGTTATATAATTGATCAAATTTCTTTGGATCACCACCATTTAATTAATAAAACTGAGGCCAAAAAAATGTCTAGGTTTTAATCAAAATAATATACTGGTTTCTAAGGATTTTATCCAAGATATTCAATAATATATATTTTATAAGTGTTACATTGGAATGCAGATGAAGAATACAAATAACAAGAACACTAATTAATCCCAACGAGATATCTTCCTGGTGATCAATTCAAAAGAAAATAGAGGGTTTCCAAGGATCGTTTCATGGATCTTCCACTCAAAAAACCAATATTCACATAGGAAAAAAGCATGAATTAAATTACCACATTACAGAAGAATAACTCCAAAAATATATATTTATCAAACCCGAAGGGAACATTAAATTTTTTTTTATCTAAAAATATATCTCATGCTATTTTCAGGTATCATGGATGATATTAAGATAGGAGAAATGATAGTAACTAAAAAAATGGCTCACTAAGAGGATTTAAATTGTTTATTAAAAATCTGTGAGAAATTTTTGTTATATCAAAATGATTTATGTGGTATGGTTTTGAAACAATCGTAAGGAACTATTCATAGGGATGAACAACCGAACAAGTTATGGTCGATATCATTTAAATAACATATACAATCTTCATAATTAGTCATAATTAATCTATCACAATTCCATCACAATTATTTCATTATTCAATTACTAAATCATAACCACAAGATTCCATACATTACTAGTGGGTTTTTATGGGTTCCATACACATCCAACCACGTCATTTTTAGTGTGACATGAAATCACCAAAAAATAAAAAAATTCCTTTCTGAAATACATTCAAAATAAAATCCAACAATTTACAAATGGTCTATTAATGGGTTCACTCCCTCTAATTAAAAGGCCATTCTAAAAATTCATTATGAAATCTCTGACCTTTAATGTTTTATAGTCATCAAATTTACTTTATAAGTGTAATCATCCATCAAAAAGTGCTATATCAACCACATGATGTAGGTCTTGTAGGTGGCCAACACGCTTTAGAAAGAGTTGAACCAAAAGGAGATATAGAATAGATTCTTATAAGAACACTATAACATATTTAATTTAAATTTATTAATGACACTTATAATGAGTTATGTCCAAGAACACAATAACATCATGCATGAAATAAAAAATCAACCAAACATCATGGAAAAAATCATATCATTTTAGAACATCAACCTATGTATTGGGATGAGTTTGGATTCCTCTAATAAATAGGTCACTCTACTCTGAATAAGACTTGTGAATATAACATAATAGCTAAATAATTTAACAATTATCACTATATTTGTATTTTTCATTATACCATATTATCGACTTGATGGGTAATATATGTATTAATGCATACTACACCATGATTTCAAAAGAAAAAAGGAACATCCTTGATAATATACATAAACATATCATCCCAATTCATCCCAATATTTTAACGCATATAAAAAGAACTAGCTTAAATTTTTACAATCCCTTTCTCTTTTAAAACTGGATAATGAGATCCTGAGTTGTCCAATGGGGAAGAAGAAGAATAGGGCTCACAAACCCCACTTGATGGATGACCATGGACAATGCTTTTAAAACGCCCTAAAATAGAGAATTTATATATACTCATGACCGTAATGAGGTTCAACTTATCGAATTACCACCTATACGAAAAATTGTTTTATTTTATAAACTAAGAGTCCTACACAGGACATACGACACCCAAATAGTACTAGACATCAGAAAGACCATGATATCAATTATAAATGACTCTAAATGTCATAATAACCTCATGATTTCCATTTACAAAAGTATAAGTCATCAATACTACCATTTTTTCACATCTAAAATGGTCACTAGGACCAACCTCTTATCACATAGGTTAATCACCAACTATGAATGGTCAATAAGGATGCATATGTAGATTCCATGTTTTTATATTGAACATTTAACATGTGAAAGGAAATGGTAATCATTTAATGGTGTTTTAATCTATAAAAACCTCTATATGATTCATTCAGTCCATTATATTAATTCAAATTTAATCCTTTTACATTAAAATATTCCATTGAAAATCTCAAGAAATAGTTTTAAGGAAAACTACAATAAACCCTTTTTTTAACACATTAGAAAAGGTACACATGTAATTTATATCAAAATTAGATTCATATATATTTATTTAGAAAACATCCTTTCACAAATAGTCAAATTATCACATAAATTTATTTATCCATAAGGTTATCACAATAACTCATAGTTATAAAAAATGTCAATTCCAATCTATAAAGGTAATCACCCTTTGGGATTTAATAATAAATTTAATTAATTATGTCCTTATTTAAGTTTAGTTCAAAAGTTTACAACTATTCTATTACAAATTAAATTGGGGATGGTCAAATAATTTTCCACGATACATTTATATTTGGACTCATACAAGTGGCTTAAAACACATTAAATAACCAGCCCACACAAAATATAAATATCAATATTGGGTTAAGTACTGTGGAATATCAACATAAGGACACCTATGGGTGTCAAGATCACTAAATAATAATGATTACCTATAAGGGAACCATCCATCCCATTTATATAAAAATTTAAAATACCATTAAAGGTTTTATATTATTATAATAATGATCCCAGGCATACCCACTCAGGTCAAGCCAAGAATAAGATTCATAATCAACCCAACCATTTAAATTTTATTGTTTAACATCTTTTCAATTTACAATATGGCTTTCAGATATATCATCCTCATAGAATATGGTTTAATTATATGGATTTCCATTGGAAAAATTGTAAAGAACCCATAATAATATTTGTTTTCAAAATGGCTCAAATTTAATTGAATCCAGTATAAATAAGCCCATTAAACTAATGTTCCATGGATAAAACATGTCAAAATCGATTAGTTAAATAGAATACCACTATTACACTATAAATCCTTTTTTTCTATTTTTGGAATAAAACACTTGGATCAGTGGGAACGTCATAGTACTATATACCACATTACAAAACCACAAACCTAATGGTTGTGAAGGCATCAAAATTTACCCAAAAACATCAAAATTCAAATTAAAATGTCAAATTCAAGAACCTGGACACATCGTCATTACATCAGGCCATGGTCAACCCTAAGATATTCCCATTGAATCGCAAACAACACATTATCGTTATATCATCACCAAAAATCAGTAGCCATGATAAAGAACATTATTGTGGTTGTAGAAATTTGAAAACCAACGAAATGGAAAGGGGGCCATTGAATTTAACCAAATACCAAAATAAAAACCTCCCTAAATCAACTCATCATCATCGTCACCATCATCAACAATATCCATCACCACTCAAAAACAAACATCAACGACACCAGAAATAGATATGTCAAACAATTAACCAACTTTGCATGAAAAAATCGACTTATGACATGTCTGGAGCACCAAATGCCACCGAACCACACATCCCAGAAACTTATAGATTGCACCACTCCAGATCTGACTAGTAGAGGTGTCGATGAATATCAGGTTAGAGTAGGGTTGAGAAACTGGGGACTCCAAACGAAGCCATTAAATGAGGATAAGAAAACCACTAGGATGCATAAATAAATAAAGCCAATGCTAGAAGCACCCGGGAACCCATTGACCCGCTGGAACAGATGACCCAAGACCTATATGAACCGATGCTCCGTCATCAACCTAGAGAGGATCAAGGGAACATTATTTCAGAGTGGGATTTGAATGGCCAAAGAAATCTGTAGAAAACTGTCAGCACCAGGAAGACCGAAGGATCAATGGAGGAAATACCCTTACAGAAAGACCTGGAGTGAATAAAGGAAAAGGTCACCTGGAAAAAGGAAAGAATGAGAAATAAGAAAAGGCTAGAAGTAAGGGTGAAATGGAAGGAGGTGGGGGAAAATACATCACCGCGAGGATGGTAACAGAAACCCTAGGAACTAGAGTAGAGAGAGGGACTAAGAAAATGGGGTGACATTTGGAAAAGTAATACCACTATTAAGATATGTAAGAAGTCCCTAATAACTTTTATTTAGAAAAAAATATATTCAATTTAAAACAAGACATGCTATAATAAGTTGTCAATACATGTAACCTGGAAACTAATTACCAAATCATAATAAACCACTACTATAGAAACAAACCCTAGAATAATTATATTTAGGAAAATCATGATAAATAATCACCATACATGGTATACTGATAATCATGAAAATTTGTAATAATAATGGTAGAATGATGTTGCACAATAAATCATGAAAAGAAAGAAATCATTATCTGATACAAATAAGCAGTCATAAAAAACAATGGAAGGCACATCTATAATTGAAACTACATGAAATGTCTTATATATGGAATGTGAATATCTATGTTCCTAAAATGATTCATGTAATAATACATCATAGCCATACATGGACAAGGGTATAATGAAATAAACCACATAAATCATAAATTAGAAGGAATTATGGAAATCACTAAAGATGAAATCATAATCAACTGCAATAATTAATATAATGAATAAAAATCACATCCATGACCACTGGGTATTTTCTCCATCAATGGGTTGATCACTCAAACGAATGATTATTTACCACATGTCAGAACAATCATAGAATCCTATATTCCATCACAAAATAAAAATACAATGGAATATAAACACATCGGATATGAATTTGTAATGTCTTGTCCTGAATCAATCAATAAACAGAAGGAAAACCTGTAAGTTCGATGACCTTAATTTTTCCCCCCATACGCTAGAGGCTTCCGACTAGCACTGACTATCTAATGTTGGTACGATGTGGAGACTATAATCTCATTACCATTGTATAATAACATTATCAAGATAGAATAAGTAATTAAAACAATTTATATGGAAGGATATATTATAAATGTAAAAATTAACAAAAGAAATAAATTAATAGTACTGAAAGTAGCCATCCCAAAACATCCACTCACTCATGCATGTCTAAAAATGCAACTATAAAAATGAAGTACACATTTATTAGATTACACCCTATATGTATAATAGAAATACAAATAATACCAAAGGATTTTTCTGTGGGAATATTGATCTATAACTCATTCTGGTTCTCCAAACGTTCCATGTATAAGCGTACAACACAAATATCGTCCAGTGATCCTAGATTTGGAATCATGATGATTTTTTGGGTACCCCAAGGAAATGGAGACCCGAATAGGTTTGAGATATAATCATTAGGACACAAACTATGGTGTACAAATCTATCTAGTCCATAAAAATCAAATATATTAGTTTGTAGATACAAATTATAATGTAGTTAATAAAAAATCAAAATATACAATTCAGGCTCGTGAACTTTAAGGACACTTGGCCGACCATACCTACTTTGGACAATGTAATAATATCTATAAAATATTATCCATATGTATATATATGTGGTATATATACATTATGACATTTATAGAAATATATATTTATACCAATGCTAACCTAGAACTGAGGTTTAACTCAAGCATCCAGGGGTAGTAATATGAATATCTTAAGGTGTCAAGCGACACCATGATCGAGTATCACATGTTTAAGGGACACCATGCATGAGTATCACAATATAGGGTATGGATTTCCCTAGTACCACAATATAAGGATGTTCATACCCAATAATCACAATATAAGGGGTGTTATTATTGAGTATCAAAATGTATGGGATTTCATGCCTGAGAATCACAGTACAAGGGACCTAAATCCCTGGTATCAAAATATAAGGGACACTATGCCTGAGTATCACAATATATGGGCTTCCAATCTTGAGTATCATAATATATATGGTGAATAATAATTATCCATGTCCAGTAATAGTCTATATCACGAATCATGTATCTAAAAAGAGTCACTCCCAATTGCCATTTAAATTATTGAATCATAACGGCCATATTCTCCAATTTTTCTTAAAGGTATACATTTAATTTATTGGTTCACTCCATTATCAATAATATGTGAGCTATGTAAACATTCTATAAATATTTAACACCATAAATGAAAATTGTATAAGATGGGTTATTTTAATAATCATTTCATAAATAATTTTTCATATTAATCTACAATATTGAGGATTAATCCACGTTTATCAAAAGTTTGATGACACAGTTTTACAATTCATAATCCCTTTAATTGATGTTGGAAATCCAATTATTTAAACCAGAATCAATTATGAATTCGTTTGGAGCAACTGGGATAATAGGATGGGGCATTAAATACTTCCATAATTCAATCAATTTTTATTATATGATTTTCATTTTCTAAAACAAATCACCACAATCGGTGGTTGTGTTAGAAAAAAATTAGTAATTAATGTAATTAAAGGAAGTCACCCATAAGGGGTGGTTAAAACTAAAGGTCTTAGACCTTTACATTTTCCAATTTAATATACAATAGAAAATATTATTAGGGAAATAGGTTCAATAAAACTTATTACACATTTAAGAATAATTTCATGAAAATAGTAGAACACGACACAAAAACATAATGCTAAATATTATTAGAAAACATATAGTCCACCTACATCATTATTTGGACACATAACAAACCCATTATTGAGCTTTGATTTATTCTAGTTTAGGAGAAAATGAAATATTTGAAAAATGACATAAAAATATTAAGAATTGTCTCACACAAAGATATAATTAATTACGGAAAAAAGAAACTGAGAAAGAATGAAGTTGGAGTTGAAAACATAAAGATTCACATCCAAAAAACACAATGATTCACGAATCCATGTTTAGATATGAGAGTTCCCAAAATCCCTAGGATAGGGGAGGAGGAACTATTGAGACCTATGAACCCTCTCTTAATGAATAGAAACAAGGTTTGTATCCCATAATTATTATTTTTAAATATCTATGAATCAAATTCTCATCATGTATTGAATGAAAAATGTGAATTTCTCACTGTAGTTGTTTTCAACATCCCAGACATCCATGCTTCCTCTATTGTTCTCCAAACCCATGGAGGATTCCACTAAAACATAAAACACCTTCGAAAACATTGTTTCAGGATTTTATAAACACGAGAACATTATTTTTGGTTCTATATACTTATAATGACTACTCCATTAATGAAAAAACTAAAATTCATTTAACAATTATATCCATTCCAAAATGAATGGCACTACAAATATGATCCATATAAAATTGCATTTTTCCTATAAACACTATTTTTTTATATTCTAATATTTGTGATTCAATGTTACATATTCTCTAATTTTAGAACATTTATATCCTTTAACACTATATTATGACATGTTACCATATGTAGGAAATTATTTTATAGTGATCATTATCATCAAATGAAAAATAAAATAATCTTTATTAAATTCATTAAACCATGTAACACCTATCTCCCTAATAAAATTAAAAATAATAAAATAGTGTAAATAAAAAATCATCTCTCATTTCTGTACTTTTTTTTTTGGAATATAAATATTACACTGTTTCCTAAAATTCAAAATGACACATCAACAAATGGGAAAATACAAATTCCATTAAAAATTCCACATAGTTCAAAATGAGGGAATCTAAAAACATGATCCATTCAAAAAGACACTGTGGCATCCCATGAAAACTATTTCTATTAAATTTTTTAACTGATTATTTAAATTACCCTCTTCCCAAACTGGACTATATTTTTGTCCTTTAACTCCATATCTATACAAGTTATGATATGTAAGAAATTCATATATAGTGTACATTACCTTAAAAAGAAAATAAATCTACTCTTTACATTATTCATTAAAAACTATAAAACATTTCACTGATATAAATTATAAATAATCATTTAACGGTGAATGATAAAATTTAATATCATTTCTGGGATGTTTTAGTATAGAAATAATGAAGATCATCCTCACATATTTCCCCAAAAATCATATTTCCTAGGATAAATTATAGGTAACAAACATAAATGGTCATGAACTCTATTAGTTACAGAGGAGTTGATATTCATTCATTACATTAATACATAAACCCATTCTAATATATTTTATTCAATCCCAAAATCACAATATTTATGATTAAATAATTTCTGTTATTTTTATTTAGAAACGGGATTTAAGTTTTTATTCAAGATGTGCTCATATATATTCCACTTTAGAATCTTCCAGTCTTTTGATTTTGAATATAGATAACTAAAAGGGGAAATATTGGACGCTACAAGATTAATTTTGTGGTAGGTTTGATTTTTATTCATGTGAATAAATCACAGTTTTATTTTTTATCCATTTTTATATCATGATGTCCCATATTTAGTAAATTCTGATAAAAATTATTTTAAATTTTTACACAATACAAATTCATTGGAAATCCATGTATAATTTTATACACAAATAATTTTAGGCATAATATTTCTTTTTTCTCATAATTAGAATATGGAAGAATGTTCCCTAATGAATGTTCCTTTTTAAAATTTCACGTAACTCAGTGAAATCACTATCTCTACCACCATGGATTTATTTCATGATCTGTAATCTTGGTACTATATATAACACTGTAAATTTTGTTTAATCTATGAATAATGGTTTCTTAGAAAAAATTTATATTCGTTCGACAATTTTTTTTATTCAAGGAAATTAATGCCTACATCTTGAATTTAACCATTATGATTTTCTTCTTTATTATATTGAACATCTTCATCACCATAAGATCCTGACTTTTTTTACCACATTAGATACCTCTTATTTAATTATGACAAAAAAATAAAAAATTAGATAGTTTTTTATTTCTTTGTACACTAATTTACAAATTTTCAAACACTACGTACATGGATAAAAAATAACATCATTATTTTCAAGGATTTATTCAGTAAATTACATGAAATTATAGATTAATTTTTCATATAAATCTGTATTTCTTCATATATTTATCCAACGATGATCTATTTATAACATAATGTAAAATTATAATAGGATAATATAGTAATAAATATATTCATTTAATAATATATATAAATAATTAAATCAAGAAAATATAATAATATAAATTTATAAACCTGAATAAAATTTTAAAAATTATATATATCTAAAAAATATTTAATAATAAAAAACAATTTACAACAAAAAACAAATTTTAATAAAAGGTAATTATAATGATAAAGAATGTTTATAAATGAAATTTTTTTTATTAATTTTTATTTGTACCATAAAAATTTACAATGATAATAAAATAAAAATATATAAAGTTAAAATAAATAAAATTATAAAAAAACAATTTATAATAACAAATAATTTATAATCTTAAAAAACATTAAACTAAATAAATTTATAATTGGAAATAATATATATATATATAAATGAATGGATCAAAAAAATTTATAACTAAAAAATATTTGTCTAATCTGAAAAAAATATTAAAAAATATGGAGATAGGAAAAGGAAAATAGTTAAAGAATTTTGAATAATTCACTTAAGTGTGGTGGAAGTAAATGGTACTCTACAATATTAGAAATAATTTTATGTAAAAATAAATAAAAAAAATAAAATCAGTGCCTAATTTTGAGTTGATTGTATTATGTTTTCTATGGTATAAAAAATTTATAGGGTCATTTAGTAGGGATGAAGGATGGAAGATTTAAGAGAAATAATGAAAAAATAAGTTAAAAAATAAACAAAAGTATAACTTAAATGCCAGATTATATTCTATCACAAGCTGAGATGACGATTGTTTTTGAAATATTGTTTTTTTAAAAATGATTATATTTTCAAGGTTAGTAGAATTTTTAAAATCATTTATTGTCAATTTTATAAACAAACATATGTTAAAACATTACTATTTCACTTTTAATGTATTTTATGGAAAAATTGATGTTCAAACTCTGATATTAAATCATCATTTTCTAAAACTCCCATCATGTTTTTGTGATATTAGATACACAATGACAACTATTACACATCTAACCTTTATAAAACATTATCTAGAAACCATGATGTGATCCTCTTAGATTATCCACCTCATTTTTCCAATGACCCATTCATCATGATGTGGTGATGAGTTCAAAACAAACTTATTATAATCATAATACCAATACCTTCCTTTCCTCCAATTAAACACAACCCAAAGTTGAGAGCCCCATACATACCTATTATTCCCATCATCACTAAATCATTATCATTTCACAGTAGAAAATTATTTGGCAGGGTCCACTCTAAACCACAACACCTCCAAAAATATATACATTGATTATACTATATCAATTCACATTCCAAGTATTTTCTATCTCACATTTTTAATCATTCATGTCGTAATTCCCAACATCACATCCAAATCCGTCAATAATAAAATTATAATATCAATAAATCACTATTATAGATCCTATTCATCAATCCTCAATCTATAAATATAGATACTGGTGAAAATATGATGAAAATGAATCATTAAATTTTAAAAAAAGGAATTAATGTTTGTTGTGAGTTTTGAAAACCTTTCATTGATAAGAAATCTAAAAATAATTTATAATTTGAGAGAAGTATCAAAAAATTCATAAATAATAAAACAATGTAGAAAAATATAAAATAATTTTATAGGGACATGATTTTCAAAACAAATATCAATCAAAAATTTATTTTCTCATAATCACAATGATTGAGCATGATACAGATAAAACCCTTACATTCCATTTGGATTATTCAATTATGTTTTTTTATTCTTCTATGAAATCCATGTAAATTTCCCAAATGATTATTTTCATTTGATATTTTATACTTGATTCACCCAACCGTCTCCTCCTCCCTTTCTTTTCCACTCCCTATCACGGTTTTATAGTGACTAACTCAATGAAGTTATGTTTACAATAATTATAAAGGGTTATTTAAGGTTATATAATATGATATTAATTTATTTATTAATTAATTATTTCAATTAATTAAACTATTTAGGATATAGATGTACCTTGGGAATGATTATTTGATTGATATATCCATGTCATGATGGAAAACCCTATGTCTTGATCAATACCCAGCTAATTGTGACCAAGAGTCCTCCATTGAACAACCCAACAACAAATCCCCAAAGGCCATTATTTCTATTTAAGGTGGAGAAAAATGACCCAGCCTATGAATACAACTTTTAATTGTTTCTATATTCATTTCAAGTTAAAATGTTTCTTTACAATTAAATATGGAGAAAAATTGACCAATATGTGTAAACCCCAATTTTATTGTGGAATGATTTATGCTGAGTTGACCATTTTTTCCAATTAAAGGCATAAAAAATGACCCAATGTGGGAAATAATATTTTATATTATTACTACCAGGTTTATTTCATGTCTTCCCTTTTCCTCTCATGGAAATTCTTAATGGATCCAATATCTGTTTGATGTTAAGTGCCTACTTTCAAAAGGTAGGCGATCATTTGGGGTTTCAAACCCAATGAAACATAGGAACTCAAATCTATCAAGAGGATCAGTGTTTGGCATCATCAATACCATTTCAGTGTGAATTATTTCAAACATGTATATTCTATTATATATTAAATACATGTTCCTGAATCTATTCCAAATCCCAATACACAACTGGTCACCCAAATAAAACTATCGGGTGTTGAATCCCTGTGTATGAAAAAGGGTATTATATTAAGGAAACCATCTATATTTATCTAAGGTAATCCATATTTCAAATATTATTTCTTATAAATTGGTGACTTGTTGTGTTTTGAAGACATATATAGTGGAACCTCAATGTTTACTACCATCCAAGAATTCAATTTATCCTTCATGAATAGGATTGAAACTCCAAGAGGAATCCTATGAATCATGGGAGAACAAGAATCAAAATACTCATAGTTTGTTTGAAATATTATTAGGTCATGTGATTGGAATAAACCATGATGTTTTCCATCAGGTGATAAGGAAACACATGAGTCCATTAAATAATTGGGTGTTGAGCATCGGCCATAAGATGGTGTCCTACGTATCCTTACTATAATAGAAATCATGGTTTTTGTAGTTTAGTTCATCCCCAACATTGTAATGAATGGTTATGGATAATTAATACCCATGAGAGTTATTTACCAATATTTTTCGACAAAGGAATTTTTTTAGGGTCCTAAGCAAAGGTGGATTTTCATATAGAGATGCAGTTATGTCATGTTTTTTAATGTGGCTTACACACTGAAGTTGTTCAAGTTGTGGTAATTTTAATGAATATAGTGATATGATCATTTCAAATACCTACTATCACAAGATTTAATATAAGTGTGAGGAAATGATATAGAAATTGATCAGGAACAATGCAATAGATGTAGGGATTACATATTAAAATAGGCCAAATAGAATATTTAACATAGAACTCACTCCATAGAATGGTTTCCTATGTATCATTCTATTGAATCATATAATTCATAGATCATTTTATTTTCTAAATTAAATTATTGATGAGGAATAATGGTAGTCCCATAGTTTTTTGTGTTTTTATCTATATTAAATGTAACAAAAATATACTTACAATGAGAGATATTCAAAACATATCCTCTAATGAATAGAGAGGGGGACCCTGAGTGGTCGAATGAGCATGATTATATGACATAAGGATCCCATAATACCAATGATATATTATAATAGAATAAACCTATCTTATTATGAATACATTCCTTATTAAGGGTGAATACCCGATCAAAGGAACACAGTCATGGGATTGCATTATCACATGTACATATCCATGAAATCCTATTGGAGAAGGATGACATGCCTGGGGATGTTGACCTAAAATGTCTAAGGTCATCATATGAATCTAGATGACACATTCAGGGTATATTATGGGATAAAATATGAAAGAAAAAAAGTTTTCAAATTAAATGCAAGGCATGAACAAGGATTTTTCATGAACTGGGAAAACATTCCTAGGGTGTATACCTGACATGTGTGACATATCGAGTTGTATTTGGATCTAAATTCTCTAAGGGAATCTAATTTTAAATTTTTTCGTGTCATACTAAACTAGATGAGATGGCCAGATTTTGTCTCATGGACATGTTGACAATACATCGGTGCATTATATTATCCAAACCTAATTATAGTGTTTTATGTGTTTACCCATAAATGTCAACCCAAATCTCGAATAATCAATGCAATATTGACTAAATATTATTATTACAAAACTAATTCATAAATAGTATTATCATATTCTCATAATATTCCATATATTAAAGTACAATAATTGCATATAAAACATTACTGGTCGTTCCCATAAATATTAATTGAAACTTGATTATTTTTAATATTCGTTAATTAATTTTTTTCATGTATTTACATAAAACTCATAAATAATTTTAATAAATAAATTAAATTCACATTATTATAAACATTAATAATAAGAATTTACATATGGCATTATTTATCGCATTTCAAGGAAAAATCCTGATTCCCAGTGGTGGGTCCCACCATGTCCAAAACTCATATTCAACATGATAGGGAAGATTATTGAATATGCTATGGTGTGTGACCCTTTAGGCCCTTATCTCAATAGTAGTGAATATTATTCACAGACTATGAGTGGGATCTAGAAACCCATCATGGTCTTTAAAGAGATAATAATTGTCACAGTAGTGAAAATAGACCTATGAACACGTACTCTATAATATAATCTTTTTTGTCTATAATATCTAATAAAGTGGGATTCACTCACGTGTTATCTCCCATTTCTTACTTTATTGTTTGTTAATATAATGATTTAGATTTACCCTCAACTTCCATGTCCATGGTGTTATAAAAGTACATCCATCTTTATCAACAGGGACTAGGATATATTACTTCCATAACAAGGTGGAAAAAAACCGTTTTTTGAATATTCAACCAATTCCATTCCACTAATAAAGCACCCAACTCAAATTACCTCTCCACAAATTCATTTCCATAGTTTTGGTCTTACATAAATGTACACAATCAAATGAAATACATTGGCAATAATCTCATGTTAGGAGACCATTACACGTTATCATGTATAGTAACATACAATGACACTTGAAATATTTGATGTTCCTGTTGGCGGGTCTTTCATAATGATCTCACTACCAATGATCAACATGTGTGAACTTCATGAGAAGAAGAATAAATGTTTATGAGCCACCAGCACCTGGTAGTCAAACATCTACTCTGTCTAATCAGTAAGATGTATCTAGACCATAGAATATATATTTATATAAGGTTAATTTCATAGTATCTCAGTGTTATCATTACGACATTGGATCTTTTATAAACTTTTGATATGAAAATTAATATTTTAAAATTAACATTTCAATATTGGACACTGAAAATTATATAATATAATGGTAAG
Organism: Viscum album; assembly: GCA_963277665.1. Lineage (NCBI taxonomy): Eukaryota > Viridiplantae > Streptophyta > Magnoliopsida > Santalales > Viscaceae > Viscum > Viscum album. Next base: position 856,063,600 of record OY728139.1, read on the forward strand.
ATGAAATTATGTATATCTAAATATATACATGATATTGTTATCAAAATTACTAAAGAGTTAGGTCTAGGTCCACCACTATTTCAACACTCCCACTTGCACGGGAGCCAACATGCTAACCACACTTGTTCGCTAGTCATATGATGAACATCATGTTTCTGTCGACTTATGGATTTAGCTACTGGGTCTGCCACAGTTCTGTCACATGGATATTCTGCTATTGAGACCCTGTCTCTTTGAGTAAAACTTTTCAAGAGATGGTATCCCAAGTATATCCCACTTTTCCACTATCATAACATGGAATATTGGCTAGTAAAAATCTTATAATTTACATTATGATAATACTTTTCACACAAGGTGCTATTCAATGAATCGGAACAAATCATTGCATTTAATAACTTCTTCTTAGATTCCTCAAATTATGCAACACACTCTGTATTTATAGGTATGGATAACACTGGATTTTATGATCTTGACTCACTAATTGTCTTTAGCCTAACTGATTTTTAGTACATATGATTCTAAGGAATACTAGTTTGTATCCCTAAAAACTAGTATCCTTTCTTCTCCAATTACCATGTACATATCTTTTGTACTTTTCAAAGTACAATTAGATAGTTCTGACTTCATCCCTTGTATTTCTCTAGGATATAACTGATATTTTCCTTTTATAAACCATGTCCAGACAATATCAATTCTTGTTCATATCATGGATATTGTGACTAATCCATTTCTCAAGTGCATAGACTTCAAATCACCACATTTATCTCCTCCCATGTCATGTTTATGTCGACTTGATGTGGCTATTCCATGTGAAATTGGAAAAATTAATATATTGAAATGTTCCAACTTGTATTTTTCAATACAATGTCACTATTTATAACATTTACTTGGACCAAGCAACATATAGATCTACCTAATAAGACCAGGTTCCCTAGAACTTAGTTTTCTACATTAAGTCAATCACTAGAGAATGAATTTCATCTTGTTCTTAACTAACATTAAGACCATCTATTTTTAATAATTTTCCAAACATATTTAAATTGGAAACCATTGGTTCTCATACTAACATCAATTATACAAATTGAAATCATTTGTTTCAAATGTATGTTTTCTTCTCATGTTTCATACTTTAATTCCAATCCAGATTTTGGTAACATTCAACCTTTATTAGTATTCTGTGGCATGATTTTCCCTTTTTAACTGCATTGTTTAGACACCATCAATGATTGGTGGTCATGATATCCAATGCTAAAAAAATTGATCAAAACTATTACCTATAATGAGTAAAATTCTAATGGATTGAGGAATAAATACTTAGTGAATCAAATCAAGCCTTATTGGTACTACACTTAGAAAATACTTGTATCTACTCACTTGAATACTCACAGTATTATTCAAAATAATAAGACCATTTTCACTTTGATTCTGGTAATCCATTAATTGAATTTTTAGTTGGTCTTATCAATTTTAGTTAATTTCCATACACTAGTAACTTATAGGATATAACATTCACATTGAATAGAAGATCACCGACCATGGTGAATATATTACCATAGCCATGGTTTTAACCTTCCTATACAGTGTGTTTCTCTTGAACATCCTCTATTCCACATGTGGTTGTGGAACAAGTTCCTATTCCAACTATTTGTGCCTCTTAAGCTTTGACTAAACCCAATCCAATATATCTCTCACTATCTCTAATAGAGATGTGAACCCTTATATTTAAATGTAGTCTATCACTTGACTAAGAAATTTATATCTTAGGGATTTATGTAATATCTTAAGAAACCATTAGTATAAGTACCTTAGATACACAATGTGTTTATCTTGATGCATGTTTTTTTATCCAAACAAACTATTTGCATCCAAATACATGTCATTATGAAATAATAGATTTAAATCATACTACAACTCATATTATATTCCTTTTTTCATTATAAATGAAATATATTTATGGTATAACATCGTAATTTCCAAAGAACATAATGAAATATAATGTAATATTCTGCTAGTTTCATCAAATGTACTCTTTACATCATGAATCTGATATATAAAATATACATGTAGTAATTACTCCATGCTACATTTTGTTGATCAATGATGAAATTTAATAAATCATCATCAATCCTACTCATTAACATCAAATTGATAATGTGGATAAGGTAATGAACATTTATGAATTACTCCATGATTCATTATCATGATTGATGATCGAACAATCAAGATATTCTTTAGTATACCGGCTTGAAGCAGCCCATTTCATCTAACCATGCACTTACATCATTTTACCATTACATAATTACTTTAAGGAATCATTTTAAGTATATATACACCTCAAGATTATGCATATAATAGTTCACATTCACTTGTTGAACTATTTCCAAAAGCTTTGTGACATACATTTTTTTAAAGTTTCCTTTTTCCAAACAAAAGATGTCGATAATACAAAAATTATTTATCTGTGCCGAGACTAAATACCATACTTTCTATATTATTGACATCCACTTTTAGTATTACATGAAAACAGATTCTCTTTCCATAACAAGGTATAAGTATAACATTAATACTCATCACTCATTGCCAATGATTTATGCATTATTGAACAAGTGGTTGAGTTTTAAATAACAAAAACAACATTCATTACAAAATCTAGAAGAATGTATACATTTTAACAAGGATACCTGAGATTAATTTTTTTGGTTATACTAAAAAATTGTTCTACATGAATCTTTCCCTTGGAAATTAAGATGCAATGTACTTCTCACCGTTGGCCTAGGTATCACCTTTTTTGAGCAACTTTTTGAATACACCTGACATCCCATAAGGTTTTTATACTTAATTGTTTACCGTATTTGAATACACATGCCACCATAATATTGAATTTATTATCCATGTAGTAAAACATAAACATTACCGTGATGAATATTCCAAAAGATGAAGTGGGTAACTTTGTTATTTAATATGGTTAATTTCTTTTAAAATTACATTATATTATTTTATAATATTTAATTAAAATAACATTTGTTAATATCTCATTAATTGAAGGACATCTTGAATGTGCCCTTGGAAATACTTTACTTTTGTCCTTTTCAACACTATCTTTCAATTTATTCACTATAATAATTGAATATGAAATTATCTTTTAGATTCTTATTCTCTTGGAAAACCATTCGTAAATTGGTAATAAAGATGTTTCTGAATACTTCATTGTTTTGTAACATAAAATGAGACATGAGTGATTGGGTGAAAATGACATGATAATAGGATCCATTTATAGATCAGGATCAATCTTTTAATTAACACGTGTTAGAGTTACATTGACTTATTCATATCATTGATTCACTTTCTCCTTGGAAACATCTCAGATATGAGACTTTATATAACATATTCCATGTCTTGATGTAGTGACCACAACTAACAATACTCATTGATGAAATCATAATGACATATACCTCATATGATATGAGTATTAGTATCATTTAATCATTTCCACCCTTTCTTCCTGAGGAAGTTTAACAGTGTTGTGGACACTCTAACCTTGAGTTTTTTATATCATAATACTTTATACATGCACCTGTATTATTCTTGGATACTTATTCCTGTTTGGACATTTACATTGTCTATTATAATATCGATGTTTTTAAACATGTTCTATAACATCCCATTTTTTTAGAAAAATTAAATTTGGAAGATAATTTCTTTTATCATGATTACTAGTTAATACATTATGATTAATTAAGTAAATAATTTATTTTCTCACAATATTTAATCGAATTCTAGGAACCCATTGTTCCAGAATAAGAATACTCTATCATAGGAGTACTCTAGTGGAATTTATCTCAGAACCACACTTCATAGTCTATAATATTTGGCTAAGCCACTACATAGAGGGTTCAAGGTAGGCTTTTGGTTGGCCAACAACATGAAATCATGGTATCTTGATTTGTTGAGTGAAGTCCCAGCATAAAAAATTTGACATTGATTTACAAAATGCTTTACTATAAAATAAAATCAAGTTAGCGGTGGCTTATCCTTACTATCAATTTAGTTGCGTCGACCCATCATTCTTATAAGGACTCCCTAGTAGTAAGAAGCACCCTAATATATGGCATTACCTGCAACTATAACATCTGATTTTATCTAAATTTGATTGATGAAAGCAGGTTCTGACTGAATATATCTTTGAGAGTTTTATTTTTTAACATGAAGAATGAATTCATTTTATATTTTTATCATCATGTAGTATGTGATCACACTCACAACTAACCTTGCGAGAAAAAGAAAATATTGTCATGTCATATGTTCATTTTATATCACATAGTTATATATTATTAATCTATATTATAGCATATTAGCTGCAAATTCTGAAAAATAATATACAATGAAAAAAATGAATACATGATCATGATAATGTTTTATTGGTTAAACCATTGATTCAATAATAGAACAACTGAAACCCTAGGGGTAAGTTCCTTAAGTTTTATGGAATGAAACCCAAATTGCATCATCTGTCCCTCCAACGCATCCAACTCCTATCTAGTGCCCCGTCAGGACTCGGCATGAACTGTGTCACTGGTCGTATCTTCATTATATAAAAATACTCACACACATGTGATGGGATCTGGGGGAGTAAAATGTATAACTCAGATAAGTGGGCACACAAGACCTTATACATATAATGAAACTAAGATGATACAATGATCACCATTTATTTAACTAAAATAATTATTACAAAACTTCATGAAATAATTATATAATTAATTAATTTAAAAATCAACCACCGTACATTCATTAGTCATTCTCTAACTCATGATCAGCATACACATTAAAATTGTCTAAGTGAACTATATGTAGAATTAAAATAAAAAATGCATTAAATAATTTAATTGATTTATTTTGTTGAATTAAAATTTCACTCTAATATTAATTGAATATAAATACGTAATTTATTTCCATTTAATTAATTATTTTTTAAAAAAATTTAAATTAAATATGAAATTTAATTAAACTCCAAAATAAATTAGTTACACTGCATAAAATTCTAATAACCAAAATAGAATGTTTAATTAATTAAATTCTCAATTGAAATTAAATTAATTATTTTAATTAATTTTTGGTTAATTAGAACACTCAGGGCCATTAAACATTCAGGAAAGGCTTGTTCGGGTTGGTTAAAACCTGTGCAATCTTGCTCCAGGTATTTACAACCTCATGAAGGGGCATTTCAAGCCAAAACGGTCCCCCTATTCCCATTACAGGCTGGGATGACCTGGCCAAACCCATTTCAGTGCAGATCCAGTTACCATCCCGCTAAGAGGACCAGACGATGACCAAAATGAGGCAGGTGTGTGTTGAAGTGGGATTTCTGTGGTGGTTGTGATTGTGAGAACCGGGTGCTGGTGTCAGCAATTATAGGATGGTTTGAGAAGGTAGGTTCGAAAGGGATCTTGTGCGGTGTGCTTGGCCATAGGATACGGTATTAGTGGCCCTGGATGGTGGCTCTAGTTGATGGGGAAATCCTAGTGGGGTTTACTGAGACGGAGAATGGGAAACCGAGATACGCATCGACCACTAGTTCACGGACCGCACGAGGTGGATCTGTGGGAAAGATAGATGTGGGTCGGGAGAAGACGACTAGCACGACGACACAGGCTTGGTTATGGGAGGTGGCTGCCGCCATCTGAGAGAGGAGGCATCCAGTTGGGCTATCGCCTGCAACTTGACTGTGGGGCCACTCAACCCCCACAAACACTATAGCTTCCATTTTTAACTCTGTATTTTTTTTAAAAACATCTACATTCATTCTTTTTAGAAAGAACTAAAAAGCAGGTATTCCTTTATAATATTCTAAAGCCTATTTAGGCTTTTGAAAATGTTATTAAAATTATATTAAAATAATATAATAATTAAATTATTATTATAATAAAACTATTATTGTAATAATAAAAATGTTATAAATGTTATAAAATTATTGTAATAATATTAATTAATAATTCTCACTGGAAAATACTATTATGGAGTAAATTGATTTAGATAATAAAATAATGGTTCCATAATTTTGAACCTCATTAAACTACTAGTTTCTAATCCAAATATAAGCTTCATATGGTCATTCATTGTCAGATAAAAATGTGGTTAGTGGCGTTGAACCGTAATGACGCCCTCTTTTAAAATTAATGAAAATTTAATTTATTTTGATTCAAATCGACACACGTCACACTGAAACCACTTAAAAGAACAAGGAATTTAGTGTAAGAACCAAGAATGTGGCATTTAAAAAAAATCTCTAACATTCAATTTAATGTTGTATACTTTAGAAAATAGAAAACAGGTTAATGTTGAGGTTCTTGCATCAAGAGTTATAAGCACAAAAAATAAACCATAAATACCTAGTTTAATCCAAAGCCACACACAACATATGATAATAATGGGTTTTTTATACTCAAATTATCCAAATCTGAATTCATCTATATCATATTCACATGATGCATGAAACTACGGGAACACCGTTCATCAAAATCTAGTTGCTAGCGTAGAATTCCAGCAATTCCTTTGATGATCCAACAATCACCACATTTCTCTTCCTGTGACTCCTGATAGAGATCTTGATCTGAGCTCCTTGGATTCAGGATATCTCTCTCTAGAACATGGGAGGGATTAGAGGAGAGATAATTCCCATGAATAGTTCTTTGTGAAATCCCCACCTCTTCTATTTATAGTGTGTTATTCATTTACCCAAAAATGCCAACTCGACCCCCGAATAATCAATGCAATTTTAACGACATGTGATGAATACTAAACTGAGTCATAAATATAATTATCATTTTCTTTCTATATATTAAATTTATTACATGACAATAATTGAGTCCAAAACATGAATTTTCGTTCCCATAAATATTATTTGATCCTTGAATATTTGAAATATTCATTAATTAATATTTTTATGTATTTACATAAAACATGTAGATATATTAAATAAATAAATTCAATTCTCATTATTCAAAACTCATATAATTTGAATTTATATATTTCATTACGGGTCGTATTTCTTGGACAAATCACGTACATCAATGGTTGGGCCCACCATGTCCAAAACTCATATTCAACTCAATTGGGTAGATTCTTGAATATGCTATTGTGTGTGACCCTCTAGGTCCATATCTCGATAGTGGTGAATAGTATTCACAAAAAAAGAGTGGGATATAGCAACCCATCATGACCCCAAAATATATATGGATTGTCATTGCAGCGAAAACCATCTTATGAACATGTACTATGTAATATAATCTCTTTGTCTGTAATATATCACAATGTAGGATACAATCACGTGTTATTTACATTTTCATGCTCTATTGTTTGTTGATCTAACTAGATGGCTTTACCCGAAGCTTCCATCACCATGGCCTTATAAAGGTATTTTAATCCTTATCAACATGGCCTTAGATATATTACTTCCATAACTCAAAAGTGATAAATTCATTATTGACCATTCAACCAATGCCATGCCACCAATGATGCACCCAAAAACAAACTACCTCAGCATGGAAAAATTGACATGGTTTTTGTGTTGGATAAAAGTATTCAATAAAATGAAATACACTGGTAATAATTTCAATTCAGGAGACCATTACACATGATAATATATAGGAACATCCAATAACACCTGAATCATGTGGTGTTCCTATTGGAGGGTCTCTCCTCATGATCTAACTAATAGAGATCACCATGTGTGAACATCATGAGAAGAAGTTGTAATGATTATGAGTCCCCATCACCTGATAGTAAAACATCTACGGTTTCCAACCAGTAAGATGTGTCCAGACCATAGAACATACATTTAAGATTAATTTCATTGTATCTCAAGGTTCTCATTATAGTCTGAGATATGCTATAACCTTTTGATATGACAATTAATCATTTGACATTACCATTTAAATAGTGGACACATAAATTTATATATTATAATGTAAATATGAAATCATGAATAGATAACTGTATATACGATATGGTAGTAAAAATCACTGAATAGTTGGGTCTAGGCACCCACAATTTCAATGAAGACATGGGATTTCCTTTCGGTACACCAACCATTGTCCAAATTTATTACTATTATAACAAATTCCTATTATGTATTAATCTATATGGTTCAAAAATAGATGCATCATTAGTAGTGAAGGATTGATATTTTATTGTTGAAATTTTGAAAGATAATAAACATCTATTTTTCCACCAATCTAAAGACTGGTTTTCAAACATTATGGGGTAATGTATTATGAAAAACCCATATTTATCCTTCTTTATTTCGGACATGGTGCCCTAGAACCAACTCATGTTTTATTTAGATGACCTCTATTAATAGTTTGGAATGTAAATCATGGCCTTATCGAATGATGATTATTCTTCTATATAACATAGTATGCGATAACATGTTAAAAGTAGATGTCACACTAAAAGGTCATAATAGTTCCCTTCTATGATGAGAACCCAAAAGGTCTATGAAACTTCTATCACCCCATAATTCCACTATACTCTTCACTTTTAATAATTCAATAACTTCTGTTGTACGAAACATTGATTTCTAGCACACTACGACCAATCAAACTAGCTGCTATGAATAGTAATTTCATCTTTTTGAAATTCTATAAATTTAATTTTTCAATATTTACTTCATTTTTGGATTCGAAATATCAAAATTATCTTAGGGTGAAGATTTGGTATTTTTTTGATAATTTTAATTTATGATGAATATTGAAAAACAATTCATTATTTTTTTAAAGAAATTTTTTATTTAAATATTTAAATATTTAATTTAATTTGATTTTAAGAAAAAATATATACATAATACCTATATAATTCCAATTTTATTAATTGGAGTTATTTTATAATAACATTATATATAAAAATATTTATTGAACTATTTAGCACCTTTTACCAACCTCCTTGGAACATTTACAAATTTTCATAAAACATAATTTTAACGCTTTTGTGAATTGAATTTCAAAAATCAGAGATACATGGTTGATATCAGTTAGAATAATGTTGTTCAATAGGATGAAAGTAGTTTTTTGGTGAATAGTAACTATTGAATTTTATTTACCACAATTAAATGTAAAAAGAGCAATTAAAGGTAAAAATGATTTTATAATTATCCCAACACATGTCCAAATTATATTGGTTAAGTTTATTTCGACCAAAATGAACCTTAAGAAAAACATATGAACATTTTTTATCCACTTTTATTAGATTATGAAATTTATTATAATTTTATTTATAGAAGAGTTAAAATTGTTAAATTAAAAATTTAATAACTAAAACATTTTTAAAATAGGGTTATATATAAGATAATTTTGACTATAAATATTCACAAGGAGATAAAATTATTTCCTACATTAGGGTATTTTATTTATAATTTTTATTCATTAAATATGTAAATTTATTTATTACCCAATGATGATGTAGTAATTACCTTATTAATGAATGATTAAAACAATTGATACTATAAATATTAAAATAAATGTAAATTGACTCTTATTTGAATTCCAATAATTTTATAGGTAAATATGAAATGTTAGGGTTGATTCAATGAATATTTTTGAATAAATCAGATTTTTATGACTCTCACAAAAACCAAATACAAAATACTATCAAAATTGACATAAATGAGTTTTTAAAATAAATACTATTTTATTAAATTATGTAGTAGTATTGAAAATATATGTTTCATCAAAAGGACTTATATAATGATTGATAATTCATTAATAAACAACTTGATGTTCTCTTGGAATTTTATAAAATGATTATTTACCATGTATTGTAAAAACACAATCAGACATGGTAAAAGTTAAATAATCTAACTAAGAGTTAGCTCTAAATGATAAGGTTTATATGGTGACCTAAACTTATCTAAAACCTATTGATTGAAATATCATGATACTAAACACTAAATGTTTTATAAATGGATTTCAATTCATATAATTATTCCTTATAGTATATTCTCATTAGTAATCTTATTGAAATATCATGATACTAAACACTATGTGACCATAAAAAATAAATTTTTCACTTTAGTGTTTTGAACATCAAAAATCTAACATACACGGTTGCGATCAGTAAGATGTTTTGATTCCAATAGGACAAACATAATTTTTGGTGAATTATAACCTAACCTTATGAATAGTAACCTAACCTTATGAATATTTGAGCAACCCTTATGAATAGTAAATCATCCAAAATAATAGCAACCTTACCCACTAATGATTAAATTAAATTTAGCCATCTTTTAAGTGATAATTTGACTATAGTAAAAGTATTCCTATTTTTGTAACTTATAAATAATTAATTATAATACATTAATTAATTTAAAAGGAAATTTATTTTCCAAAAAATGTGTAAATAATTTAATAATTATATATCTATTTATTTTAAGATAATTTTATAAGATCTTATATAATTTTTGAAAGCATTATAAAATCTGTTTATATTTTAAAAACTGTATTTTTCATGTAAATTATGATTTTAAATAAAAATTAAATTAATCATATATAAAAAATTATTTTGGAAATATGGTCTTCCTTTTTTTATTATAGACGTCAATAAATGGACAGGGTAAAGTTTTGGTATTTTTTCTGAAATACTTGAATTTTCGGTGAATAGTAAAATACATTGATTTACAGTGTAAATACAATATAATTAAAATCCACTATTCCTGACATCAAAAGTGATTTAGGCACCCAAATTTCGAACTCACATGTCTCCTTTACGATTATTGGTTATAGAATCATCAATATTGCACGTATTGAGGGAAATTAAAATCTAATGAATTAAATATTAAGAAAACCCTCCTCCCATCCACTATAAATACCACCCTTCACACCCTCATTTCCTCACACCTCTCAAGATTAATGACATGTATAAAATAATCCAAAACATCTACCAAATACCCTTTTCCATGTCCTATATCTTCTATTCTAATAAAAATACCAAGCCTGGGGTCCTTAAGGAGGATCTCAAGAGGAGGATTCAAGAGGTAATTCCCCCTCTCTTTCCTTTAATTTCATTTCAATTTCAGGTTCTATTTTTTATATATCCCAAACTATACTCATCCAATTGGTATGATAACTACTGTATCATATATATAATGGAATTTTATGATAATAATATGATTTTATATCATCGAACCCCCTTATCCTATTTTTTTATATTATAATGGAATATGTATTTCGTGATGTGTTAATTTATCACATTCAAGAAGTACATGTTTTCAATTTCCTTTACAACATTCCAATCTGGTCATGAAACTATATTTTTGTTAGAATGAGATTATTTTTTATTTATTATATCCTATTTAATGTTTGGTAACTAACTTATGTACATCTTACTAAATGATAAATCAAAACATGTTCGTTGTGACCCAAAAACCATCCAAATTAACCTAAAACGATCATCATTAAAAAATAATTAATGATTCATCCAAATGGTATATAACATAAAACATTATAAGATCATTTAAAATCCTATAATATCATTAATAACATATATTATCTTTTATGGATGTTTATCTATGTTCTACATGAACTTCCATTCATGAATACACGTGAACCATTCAAGAAAACCATAAAAACGAACATTCCCAAACAATATATTTATACAATATAACTCATTAAAATGACCATAAAATAAATTAATGAAACCACAGTGAACCATATTAATTTAAAAAATGTTATCTAATTGTTAATTAATTAATATAATGTGGTTATATAGGCCATTAAATGGATGAAAATGTTCAGATACAAGGTAAGGGAAAATTCTCAGTCATAAATTTCTTCTTCGGGTTCTCCCACTTTCACTCAATGTTCAGTATAGGTTATCCATAAAAAAAATTTATTCAAAATTATCATACATTTTTTGGGATACAAATTGATTTTTGAAAAAACCAATGTTTTCCAAAATAACTCTTCTTTCAAATAAACACACCCTTTTACTTCTTGAATATTGTTTCACTCTTCACTCATGGGTAATGATTCTATGTCAATAATGATATTCCCTAACTATTTTGAGGACCAAATTTTTATGAATTCATTATTTATGATGTGAAACCCATTAATTTTCATGGGTTTTTTATTATTTAGTTTTAGATATGTTCTAATTGGCATGCATGATAATGTAAATGTTATGATATGATGGGTGCTCTTGGAATTATATAGATAAATTAGAATGTAATGATGTGACAAGAGGAACCGTAATTATACCACACTACAATGAATTGTGTATGGTGATTAATCTCATCAGTTAAAATGAAATTATGTGTGAACATCATTCTAGATTTTTTCAGAACTATGTGTGGTAGATTACCACTAAGACATGGTGTTTTATTTGTATGCATTTTCAAATATAAATTCTTTTATTAATGTTTACTCTCATTATTTTGATGATGATGTTATTATTATGCTCACCCCATGATATATTGTTATTACTTATCCTCTTATTAGTATTTTAGCTCACCAATTTTTATGTATATCCTCAAGTGACTACATGTTCTAAAGAGAGTTCAAGTGCCAATAAGAAGCTAGTTAACAACGAAATTAAATAAATGTTTATGATTCATATTGTAAATGTTATCTTCAGTCATAGTTTTCCAAATACACAATACCTATGGATCCCCGTGGTGTGATACTATTATTTTTTTACCATTAAAATGATGAAATAGTAATTAATGAAAAGGAAGGGTCTTAGTAGATATATTACAATGGGAGGTTTTGCATGAAGGATGTTAGTAATGGAGTCCCTACAATCCATCTCTATACAACAATGAGGTGGAAAATAAAGCTATATAAAACTATATTATTTGGAGAAAGAGTTGTTTGACCCTTCAGGTAGAGTAGATATGTTTCATTTATCCACAATGAAACAACTATTAATAATATTAGGATTATGAACCACATTTTGTGTCATGGTCAGAATATGAAGATCTAACATTAAGGGATAAACATGAATATGATCTTACTACATGATATTAAGCATAATATGTTGATAACACCTTTTTATGTTTTGTATATAAATGTTCTTATGATAAGATACTCATGTACTCTTCTAAAATTCAAAATCACAAGCCGAGATATGATCCTACCATTCTACTTGTTTGGGTGCCAGATTATATCAGTCATCCCTAGTTTAAGTGGTTGTATAGGACCAGTTTGAAGAAGTATTTTTCATTTTAATGTACTGAAGAACCTCCAAAGTGGAATAAGGTGTATGAGACTCCTCATTTATATCATGTAAAGTATTCTAGTGTAGTCTTTCACTGGTGGGATTATGTTTATGAGCCAAGAACCGGTATTCTACTAGAATATTTCAAGTAAGTTCATTAGTATTGATATGAGCATGCCCTAGGCTGATTTCTAGATTATGTTGATGGAAGATTATTGGAGTTGTGGAATGCCATAAGCCTCATTCATTTTGAAATATAATGATATCTCTCTATAATATTAATGTGCACCTTTCCTATCTTGTTTTCCAATCTAGGTTGGTGAGACCTAATTTGAAATGGAAATATTAGAGTAGACTTATTCTTCATCCTTTATCAATATTTTCCCATAATCATATTGGATAGAAGAGATAATGTGTTCATTATTTGGAATATCCACCTATTTATGGTTATCATGTTGATATGATACTTTGTTTATTGGGATTATAATATGTGTGGATACATGTAGCTGCACTAGTGACGGAATATGTTGGTGGGTATCTTCAAACATTTCAGGGATATAGTGTCACTTTATTAAATAATGTACTAGAATATATTCTTAAACAATATTGGTCTCCATTATTTATAGGCATATGTCTTCGATTAAACTGGTAATTTTATCCTATTACTGAATCCCAATACTATTGGGGTTTCTTGATGAGTTTCATAATTTGGTGATGTATTACGCGCCTCATCATTCTTGATGTTGGAATATATTTGAAAAAATGATTTGGGTGAGTGGTAATACAATATTTATTACATAAAACAACTAGATTATGTATATTGGATCTGTCTGTGGAAGCATGAATGTGGTTCCACTACCATTAATCTATAACCTTTCATTCCCGATGAGATCTACGTAGACCCTTTACATGAGTTTCCATTGGAGTGACCTATCAATTAGTTCCCTCCATAGGTTAATGGGGATCAATGGATGGATGGTGCTGATAAAAATGGTAGATAGGATTTCTCTTAGGAAGATCATAAATCAGTATAGAGACATGGTAAAATCATTGATCCACCTTCATATAGTCATGAAAGTGTTGATTTATAGGATTTGAGGACAAGATTCCAAATAGGTTCATAGTGGTGATATGGATCATTAGTTTGAACACATATTACCTTGAATGTTGTAGGTTTTTTGGGTTTACAATCTGGATACATCTATGTGTATCCTCATGTATTAGGATCATAATGCACTGTTTTTATTACCATACCATCATGTTTTTAACCTGAAGATGGTGTTGTCTGGTCGGTGATGTTCTATTGCGACCCATAGAGGATGGTTTCATAGTTGTGTTTCTAGTACATTCACTTGAAGATGACATGATATCAAGTCATGTAAATTTTAAAGATAAAATAATATGTTTTCCAAAATAAAACTATAAACAAGGTCTGTAATCAGTGTATCATCAAAATTATGAATTGTTTCGAATTATGTATACATAATTCTGTCAATTGTTCATTTTTTGTTGTGGTTAAACCATTTTTCTTCTGGAGAATGTGAATGGAAAATTTTATCGTCTCACTAGGACCTTGATTATGATTTATTATTGAAATATTTCATTTCAAGTTAGCCATTATTTTTTCATAAATTGTATATCAAAATGGTCCAACACGTATAAACCCCGATTTTATTGGTTCAAGGTTTACATCTGGTTCACCTTATTTGTTTCAATTGTTGGTGGACAAAAATGTCCCAATGTGTGTAAACTGACTTTTTATTATTCAAAGTATCATGTTGGGTTCACATTTTTTGTTTCTATTAAAGGTGGATAAAAATGGTACAACATTGTAAAACCTATATTCTTTTATTATTATAAATTTCAGGTCGTGTTTCCATTTTTTTAGTAAAAGAAATTATCATTCTCTCCCACATCCCTATAAAGTTACATGCCCACTCTCCAAAGGCAGACCATCATTTGTGGTTTCAAACCCAATGACACATAGAAACTCACATTGGTCCAGATGATGTGAGGTCAGCCTCATCACACCCTTTTCTAGTTAATTATTTTATACCATGGGACTCTCTCATATATTTATGATATGTTCCTGAATCTTTTCCAAATAATGATATGGTTATGGTTACTCTAATAAAACAATTGGTTGTTGAATAAATATGTATAAAAAATGTTGTTCTATTACTGATTCTATCTATATAAATCTAGGGTTCTCCATGAATTTACATAATTTCATAAAAATGAGAAACTTATTTTGTTTTGAATCCATATATCCATGAAATATAGAGGTTAATTCCATCAAGGAATGTGTTTTACGATTCATAAATGTGATTGAACATCCAAAATTGTTCTTACATATTATATTAGAAAATGAATTAAAAACCAATATAGTTTTTTACAAATATTTTTATCTCATGTAATAGGATTACAATATGTATTTTAATTTCATGTTGCTGGGATAAATATGAAGATATTTATTTGTAGGTATAATGCTGAGTCCTTAAGAAGTTGTCTTATATATCCTAATTTTAATTGAAATCAAATTCTTCTTAGTTTTGGTTTTCCTTAACATGATAATTGATGGGGACTGATAATTAATTTTGTGAGGATTATTTCATGGATTTATGTCAATAAGGTAATTCCCTTAGTACATAAACCAAGGTGGATGTCCATATAAAGAGCCATTCATGTCATATTTTTTGATGGGTCTTACAAACTATGGTTTTCCTACTTTGGGTGATTTTTATGATTTTGCTGATATGATCATTTAAAAAAATTATCCTCACATGGGTCATCATTGTTGTGAGAAACAGGTTATTTCAAGATATCAGACACACTATGTATAAATATAGGACTTACACCTTGATGAATCATTAATAGAATGTTTAACATAGAACAATATCCATGAGGAATATGTCCTACATATCATCCTTATAGAAGGAATCAGAGTCTTCATAGTATGTTTTAGATTCCCACTCTATTTACAGATTATTAATAATGGTATACCTATTTGATGTCGGACCTATGAGCTGACGTAAATTCAACACTGAGGGAATTACACTAAGGTGTATTCTCATATGATATATTCAAACCTTAGCTGTTGATTAATAGAGAGAAGATATCATGAGTGGTAAACTAATCATGCTTTTATGTAATTAGGATCCCATAATAAAAATTATACTACATGAGTTCATAACCTAGTAAATTATAGACTTGTTCCATAATAAGGGGTAAGGTTTAATCTAAGGAGCATGGTTATGGGTTGCAAGGATGGAGGGTAAATTTTCATCCTCTTATATTGGATTTGTATTACATGTTTATGTGTGTATTACTAACAAATATATTTTATTAAAAACAACATATATGACATATCCTGGGTATGTATAATGATCAAAAATGAAGTTAATTAGGGTTGTCGCGTGATTTGGATGATATAGCCATGGATTTAACATGAACCTTTGAAACATATGTAGGGTGTCTTCCTGGTGTTGATAAATTGTCTAGGTGCATTCAAAGATGATATATCCAAGGACTTTTTCATTGCTAAATCTATCATTTTCATGGTATTTCATGTCAATATAAATTATATGACAAATGTATGTCTCCTGATTAAGATGAAATGACTGGCATGCATCACATAATCAAACTTACATGATTGAGAGATGCACATAAACTTGATAAAATATCAAAGATATTTCTAATAAACCTAGCCAAATTTATATATGGGTTTTCACATGATCCAAGATGACATGTCAAGGGATTATTCACATGATAAAGGAACTAGTCTCATGAATACAATATGTCTTTCAGGTGAAGAATAATGTATCTACCTTTACATTAATCTTTCATCAATTTTAGTCTTCATCCAGTAAACATCCCAATATGTTTCAGATATTTTTTTACTAGTGAATCACATGATGAAGAAAAAATTTCGAAGTCCAATCATGTGATCCAAAAAACATGATAGAGATCCTTCACATGATCAAGGAAATTATCATATAATGTGAATAATTATATCATGTAATATTTCAAGTTATTCACACGACTTTGTTGAGTGCAAGACTCTTATTTTGAAATCCTTCACACTGGAAATTTTACTCTCAGTTTCATCCTCCTTTATCATTTTTCCACATGTGTATTTTAAGGTTTTATAAGCATTAACATCTAGAATCTATGTCTCCTTATGTGTTTTCTAACTCTAATATCTTAACATTAGTTGGAAGAGATATTTTCCTAATTTAACTACAAATAATCATTCACTTATCCCTTTCATTTCATGATAAACAATTACCATTTTATCACTAAATTATTAGTTTAATTCATGATCTCATTGATTAAAAAGGGATTTAATGTGATCAATTAATGATCCAAAAAATGATTTCATATAATTGAATCCTTGTGAAATAAATCTTTATCATGTTTATTCGACATTCCAAAATTTCTTTCTCAAGATCATTCCAACATGGATATAGGTATCCATGAGATCATGGCTTCTTTCACAAGGCTTCGTTAGTTCAGGACAACTCACATGGGTCCATTCATGACATCATGTTGGAATGTTAAAAGGACATTTTCATGATCAATGAACATATAACATAAAGAACCTAACCACTGTATATGAAAATAATGTCACACACATTGAATAAATATCCTACCATTTTTCATATTTTCACATTGTGAATCAATTCAATGATTGTTTGGAATTTGTTGATGAATATGTTTTATTATCAGAAAGAATCAACTAGATGGATTCACATTATCAACCTGACATGAAAAGGGGCCTTCAAAAGAATAGACTGAATTTTCTGAGGTCCTTTGTGAGGTCATGTTGGCATGAATAAGTCCCTTTTAGTTATCTTGATGGAATTTCCAAGGGCCTTTATATGATCGGTACGTTGATCATGGAAATAACTTAATATCATCACATGAAAAATATTATTACATCCATAAAATTAATATTTCAAAATTCATAAGTTTCATTTTATGAATGGATTTAGTGACAGTTAGTCGTTAAGTTATATACCAAAAAGCCTCATATGAGAGACATTGTATGATCTAGAAGGCTATATGATGGGAATTTATATGATTAGGATAACTCATTTTATGGGATTTTTGTGATCTTGAATAGATAAGGTGGAGGGAATGAACCCTTCATGTAATTTTTATAGTGTTATGATATCATAAATTTTATTGAAGGTAACACAGTTCATGTAACACTGATGATTAACCTACATGTAGTTTATGGTTCTCCATTTTTACATTATAGAAAAAATAATTCATACACCATGTTTATTTGTATGATCCTAAAATTTCTTATTATCATTTGGAAGGTGTCAAAACACAAACCAGAAGTCATGGCATGGGTGCCATGATGTGGCCCAAATGGTCACACTAGGGAACTTGAGTCCAATCCTTCAATATATATTATATATATTATTTCAATCCTTAGAACACTAAAAATGATGACATACCTACTTTGAAAATCTAACAAAAATTAACTAAAATATCCTTAGTTTTTAAAATTCCAAATAACAGTATTGTTGAAGTAAAATATTAAAATATACTAACCATGACAGATAAATAGATGTCACAAAGTACCATAGAAAATAATCCAAGATAATGATACATGGAAATCACCATAAGTGGTGGAAAATAGACCAAATAATGTATGTGGGAATGTTAAAATAAGATAAATAAAAAAAATTATAAAGGGATAATAATGGTAACAAAAATTTGGTGATAATATTGATAAAGAAAAATTAAAAACCACAGAAAAGGTCGAATTAAGGAAATGTAGACAAAATAACACAAAGAGAGAGTTATTCTATAGTTTGATGATTGTGATATCAAGGGATATAAATTCCATACAAAAAATTTCTGAAATGTACATGATTCATTATAAGAATATGGACATGTTATTCAAGGGATCTATTCAAATGTTTCATAAGAACAGGCTGGAAATTCCATTTCTATTGGAATTAAATAAAATGGATTCTTATAAAATTGTATTAAATAAAGTAATTTCTTTGGGTAATTTGTTTTCAATTTATTTTATTCCATAAATTGAATAATTTATTCTATTAGTTAAAAATATTATAACATAGAAATTTATTGATATATTGGGGTTCAAAATTCCAAATGATTTTTAAAGGAACAGAAGATTCATCTTCTTAGTTTATTTTGGAACCAGTATATACCTCATTCCATTTTATGTTTATAAAATTTTAACTATGGGAGTGTTTAATAATACAATATTTAATTGAAAACATTCTAAAGTAATAATATATTATCCTATAATATTTATTATAATAAATTTTAAGATAATATTACTTGATTATTTTTTAGTGTTATATATGAAAATTGACATGGAAGTTTCTATTATCCTTACAACACATCTAATATCCCTACATTGAACTATCATTATTATATCCCATGGGAATCTATAATTTTATGATGGATAAGAAAACAATATTATAAGTGTTTTAAGATATAATTATTTTATATGGGATAGATGGTTGTTTCAAAATTTATATTATTAATATACTAGTTAAAATTAGAAGAAAAAAATATGTTAAAAACATAATTTGATAGGAAAATTGATAGTTTATAGGATATGATATATTAATATAATAAAATGGAATATCCTGTTAAAAAAGAATAGGGATATCATAAAAAAATATGAAAAAGAAAATAATGGCCTACATTAATATAGAAGGGTAATAAAAACATATATTCAAGTCCCACTGAAAACCAAATTAAAGAATCTATCTCTAAAACTGATGTATGCATACTATAAAGAATACAATTAATGTGATTTTGTCAAAAGTATTGGAAAATATTTGATGGAAATATTTCATTACATTTCTAAGAAGTATAAAATTACTATATATACTAGTATATTTAAGATATAAAGAAAATTAAACGATGAATTTTCATTTATAAGGTTTTGATTTCCAATGATGTGAAAGCCACTATGGAGTGTCATTGAAGAAAAACCGTGATATGAATGATATATTGAATGATAAAATCCTAATGTATTTTATTAGGGATAATATAACATATTTTTATTATTTAATGGGTAATTATAATCAATTTATTACATAATAAACCTGGAATTATAGTAGTGAAAAATTTATGGTATGAATAAATATTCTATAGAACCATTAAAGGATAGGGATTATGCATTGATTTTAGAAATAGAAATATGGAAAAATGAAGAATAATTTAAACATATTTTTATTAATAAACTATTATAGAGACTAACTATACACTAATTTTTTTTATTGATGGTTACTCAGGTAAATGTAATGTGAAAATTGATCTTTAATACAAGAAGAAGAAATATTTCACCTATCCATAAAGATAAATTTCTTACAAAATAATGTCTTTTGGATTTTTTATTTCTTTTAACACTTTCCAAAGTTGCATGATACCATTTATCTTTATAATAGTTGAATGAATAATTTATTTTATTTTATATATGAACACTATGAAATTGGAATGAAATTCTATGAATCCATTGAATATATATCAAAACTACATGAAAACTATGATGAAATTAAGACAATACTGAATTGTTGAAAAATTCACATTATTGTTAATGAATGAATTATTTTTGGATATATGATATAAAGGGATAAAATTTATTTTTGTAATTATAATATATATATATTTATATGATATTTACAATAGAACTATCCATTTGATAAAGGAAATGTGAATTTTCATTCAACATATTGAATTTAACAAAAAAAATCATCATGTAATTTTAAAAAATTTCTAAATAATTGTTTTCACTAGTGATAATTGTATGATATAAAAGTGGTTAAAATAACTTTGGTTGTTTTGTATATACTAATGTAGTAGGTAATATCATTAGTAGTAATAATTAGATCATGTTATAGATTACCATTTATATCATTTGTGATGAAAGTTATATTTTAGTTGGATTAATGATTTGTAAAATAATAGAAAATAACAATAAGTTAATTATTAATCCATAAAATTGATTAATAGTGTTTAGTTTAATTTTATTATAATAAGAAAGATATTCTAGTAGTAGTGTTTTTATAGTGATGTGTGGGCATTATTTGATTATAATATTCATAATTATGTATAAATATTACTCAATATTTAAATATTTTATCCTTAATATGAGGAAAATAATGACTTACCAGATGGTTTATTATTTCAAAAGAGTGTTATTGGGAAATTAAGGATGAAATGGAGTCGAAAATCATGTTTCTAACCGGATATCCAGACTATAAAACTTAGAGAAGAACTCCATAATCTAATAAATAGGTAATTTCTAGTTGTGTAGTTTTTTATTTATAAAACTATAGATACAAAAATGTATTATGAAATATATTATTATTTTATTATATGTATAATTTCTAGAATAAGGTACTAGAATGGGCATGATAGATTCGACACTGATTATGGATATTACATATATGAAGTAATATTTATGCAAAAATAATTATTTGATGGAATTATTATGAGATACATTTAAAAAGAATATGTAATGGACATTTTGAATCATTTATATTCATTGAAAAGATAAGGATTCTAGGTATGTTGAAAAATAGAAACTATGGTATTGCAGTGTTTTTTTACTATATAAAACATTTCAAGAGCATGATAAAAAATGTTACATATATTAAATAATAATAAAATAGAAATAAGTAAAGAGATTACATATTATTTAATACATAATGTGGACTTCATTGATGTTTTCGGATTGAATTGCATGGGTTTATTTACAAATTTACATTGAAATTATTATATACTTATTATAGTGGACTATGTATCAATGTGGGTAGAAGTAACAACTTTACCAATCATTATGGATTCATTAGTTTTGAAATTTGTTACAAAATACATCATATACAGATATAGTGTTCTAAATTCTTCCATTTGGAACAATTTTTATAATTTATAGAATATTTGTATAGATCATTGATTGAGATGTGTGGATTAAAAACATGAAATTAAATAAATATATCATAATAAATCTACTGAACATACTAAAGTCTAAAATAATGAATTTATTGGTATTTTAAAAAAGAAAGTTTGTTACTCAAAGATCACAATATTTATTGGTAAATTAAAATCCATGTGGTTTAGACCATTTAGGTTGTCACATACTAATATAAATAGATTTTTTGAGATTATTATATATGAAAGAGAACTACTCCTAATTAATGGGATGACTATAAATCCAAATATTTAAGGTAATAGGTTGAATTAAACTATCACAAGGTAGCATGATTAAGAGTTTATGATGATAGGATAATGAATTTAAAAAAAATGAAGTCATGGGATGTAATCGAAGAACTAGATTTATATTTTTTGTAAATTTATTTTCTAATAAACATCAACTCTACTCTGGGTGTATTGTATGATACTTTATAGATGTTTATATTAAAAGGAATCAGATTGAGGAACACCAGTCATACAAACTTCCTAAATGGGAAAATTAAATATGAGGTGTAATATACCATTCCCTATATTTCAAATCAGACCTTATTCTTATATCATTCATTTAATTTACTATATTAGTTCATATTTGACCATTGAGTAAAAATAATGTGTGGAAGAGTGTGAGTGCATTGTGTGAAATTATACTAAGAATAAATTAGATAATTCTATCTGTAAAATCGTCGAGTTATGTTTAATTAGGGAACACAGTGTTTCCTATTTTTAGGATGTGTTTTTTTGATGTTTAATTGAATATTTTAAAATCATTTGTATTATGACATATGAATAGAAAATATATTAAATCATAACATGGAAATAAATTTATTGGTATAGATTAATAATTTATATATTCTTCTTAAATAGAAATTCATTATTTTATATAAAGGGAATTATAATAAGAACATGGGAACAGAATATTATGGTTTAATAGATGTTTTTTATTAGGCTATCTTACTGAAATATGTAATATATACATAAGATTAAAATTGAATAATAGATCATATTTTCCATAATTTCGTGAATTCTATGGTTATTAGAATTATTCCCGATGATAACTATTTTTAAATTTATTAGTTCATGGTTATTAATACTCAATAAATTATTAAAATGGAAATAAATGTTAACAAGAAAAAAAACTATGTGATTAATTATTGAGGGATATGAAAATAGATAATCATTACATCAAATAAATTATAGGTAGACGAAGTAATATATTATTTTATAAGATATATCAATGAGGTTTAGAAGAGAATATTGTAAAAATATATTAATATAGTGGTATTTGAAAATGTATTACAATATTTGATCATGATTCAATTAGACCCTATTAATTTATTATTCATTGACCTGGTACTCGAATGTGAGAGGAGGTGGGATACTAGTACAGATTAATTAGAGTAATTATTTAAAAAAAATTACTTTATTTTGTGTGGATAAAATTTATTAGTATAAATATGTTAATTTCTTCATATAATTTTTATTACATCTTTTTATTTTTTTCAGGTAAAATTATTATTTTAAAATGAGTTTAGAGGTTTTAGTATGGAGTAAGAAATAAATATAAAATATTAATAATGTTAATATTATCCTTTCAAGTTATATTTTATTGAATTATTAATTTTTTAAAATTCATTAATATATTTATTATTACTAATATAAGATAGTTGGGTTGTATATGTTTTAATTTGACATAATGAAGAATGATAATAAAATTAACAAAGAAAATAGATTTTGAGAACAAAATAATATTTTCCTTGTGAAAATTAAATCATGGGAACTCACAACTTCTCAATTTTTTTAATAAAATTTAAGATAAGTTGTTGGATACCCAATTTTGTATATGCAATGGATAATATAAGCATTATAAGATCTTGTTTCCCCAAGTTTTACAGCAATTATACAAAAAAAGTGAAATGTAGTCTTATGTTGATTCCCTAATGTGAAATTGAATATGTATGATGCATGTGTTGATTTTTTGTAACGATGAAAAGAAAAACATTGTGAAGAGATAATCCCAATGAAAATAACTTAGGGGGATTCCAAGTGCATCCAAGTGTAGTAAGGAGAACACAAAACCTATTTCAATCAAAAATATGTGTGTTTCCTTTTGGGATAAAACACAAAAAAATGAAGACTATATAACTATAATAAGATAGTGAACATGATATTTCATAATAGGTGTTGTGGTAATTTATTTATATAAATTTAAATATTTTTAACATACAAAAAATAGGATCCTAGCATTTCAGAAATATAAGATAAATCATTTATAGCATGGAAATATCAAAATCATTAAAGACACGTGGATCTTACTCAAGTAAACACTAAAAACATTGATCATCCTAGTATAACGTCATCATTATAATTATATATATGAAACCAAAATATAAATGATTTTGAACATAATTTAATTTGAAGTCTTTCATTTAAAGAATTATGAATATTGATTTTCATCACATTTGATTGAAGTTCCAATAGTTCCTGAAAATTAAATAATGATATTAGATTCATACTATATAAAAAATAATGGAATATTGATCGACATAGTAGAGTCATGTTATGAAGGAACTTGTGGAATGAATGAAAACATCTTGGGACCAAGTTAATATTTTTAAATTTATGTGTAATCAAATATAGTAAAGAAAGAATATCCTCAACTAGTTTTAACAATTATATATAATAGATAAGAACATCAATATATAAAATAGAATTACAGATACCTGCTTTGAATTCAAGTTTTTATACATGTTAAATAATATCACAAAGTTATGGATAAGTACATCAATTGAATTAATTATTGAGTGACCAAAAAAGATTAATACCATATATCATGATTAGAGACTTCTATATAAGAGATATTGATTTTTCTATGGGATGAAGACCACCTAATTAAGGAGAATATAACAATATAAATAGTCTTTTATTACTCCCATTATTATTTTTATTGTTTTTATATGAGCATGATTATCTATCCTAAAAAGGGGTTCATGTGATATTTTGTGGACTGGCCACTATTAATTCATGAATGTCATGATCACAATCTATTTTTATCATTTTAATTAAAATATTACTCATATGATCACTTGGTGAATAATCTGTAATTATTAAATGAAATAATGTCAATGGGATTCTATCATGTGAACTAGAGTTAAAATATAGTATCTTTTAAGAATGAATGTTTACAATAATATCTAGGCATAATTATAATTACACACATAAACACTTAATTCCATCAGCACATCTAGAACGGATGACCATTTGTGTATTTTTGATTATCAAATTATTTGGATGGTGTTTTTAAGAAACAAATTGATGTAATGTGTGGTTTTGTTATAATAAATCAATTATCTCAAGTATAAAAAATGTGAAAAAGTAATAAATACCCCCAAAAACCCCGTTATCTCATCCCAGATATATTAATATCGTCTCTATTAAATAGTATTATTTTGACTCAAAAAATATCATTTATTTTATTATAAATTATTATAATCCCATATAATATCAAAAAACACACACTTAAATCATTCTTTTTCATTATTTTAATAAAAATTGATTAATGTTTCCAATTCATTGATGGATATATCTTTATAAATGAAATATGTACGTAACAACTAATGTCTTACAAGGATTATGTATACTTTCAATAAGTTATATAGCTTCCACTACATAATCATATAATTTAAATTTACATAATAACTCACATTGATTTAATATTTAACACATTTTATCATATATACTCATAAATTGGCAGTGAAAAGGGAATCATCACTAATAGCCCTAGATAAAATATTTTAATCTTCCCAACATATCCTCTTAAAATTAATGTTTTTATTGAAAATGGGATAATACTATTTGATATTCCCCATTCTTATTGTATTTATTTAAATTAACATTTTCTTCCCTATTGTGGTAATCCTTTTAGGCTTGAAAAAGGAGTTCCACTTTCACAATATTTTTTTCACCATCTTCACCAAGTATTAAATTTCATATTAACACCTTAATGTGATCCATTTTTTTAAACTAATTTTATTATTTTTGGGAATTACATCGACTTTTTGTTTTTTAAACATAACATCTTGAGTCATGAGATAACCATTGAGTTCCTCCATGACCATCATTCATATATTTCGATTCATAGATTTCCATTAACTAAGGTGGAAATGAAATTGAACATACCTAATTTCCATTCATCACAAATATTTATAAATAAAATTTACAACTAAAATATTTTATTCCATTTGAAATTTTAGTAAAATATGGGAAGTATTAGTGAAAATATTCATTAGAGTGCATTATTAACTTTTAAAATCACTTCAAAAATTTATCAAATTGAGTTTAAATATATTAATTTTAAAATTTATGGGTAGCCTCATAATTTTTTAAACATTACCTATGTCATTATTAGTTATAAATATAACTAAATTCATTTAAGTATCAACCAAAATTGATACAATTCTTGTGTTTTCCATCTATCTCAAAAGTGAAAATATCATCGGGGGTTATTTTTAGTTTTGTCTTCCTTAGTGGGTGTGTTCGAATACATGGATGTTTTACTAAATGGTTTTCCAATTATTTTAATAAATAAATTCTTATGATTTTGTCAATATTCATGAAATATTTCATTATATAATTACACTTTACAAATAGATTGTCTATTGGGAGCACCATGGGTATTAGAGTTATTGGGAATCCTTTATAAACATTCTTTTGAAAAAAATAATGAATTTATATAAATGATGAATATTATAAAAATTATTGGTATGGGATGATGTTGAGTGGGATTAGAGTGAATTTAATTTTTTAAATTTTAGTCAATGAAATAAAAAATGGATTAAAATTTTATATTCTATGGAAATTAAAATACATCATGATTTCTTGAACAAGTTTATCGAAAAATTAATTAATTCAAATGAGAACATATTATATCTTTAATTACATGTTTTATTATTTAATATATTATATTTATAAAAAAACTATTAGGTCTAAAAATAATAATATAATTTATTCATTATAGTTGTATTAAAAAACACACACTCCACTTTTGGTATACTGAACAACTAAGAAATAAAGTGAAAGACAAAGACAATTTTTTGGGTACAATCCTAGTGATTAATAATGGTTAATATCATATTGAAAATGAAAATTATCATGAGATAAAAGATATTTAAATGGTGGATGAGATAAAAATAATGTGATAAGGATAAATAAGTTTATATTGTGAGTGATTTATATAGTTAGTAGTTATGAATCCATTATTGTCACTTATTTATATCCTATCATCATTTTATTATTTTATATTTTTCGGAGATCAAATAGATCAATTGGAATAAAAAAATAATAATTTTAGTGTTTGGTATGAAGTTATATATATTTTTAGAGAATCAAAAAAATTATGGTTAACATAAAAAAGGAGGTCTAGTGAAAACACCTAAAAATGTGGGAAAACAAAGGTATAACTAGTTCTTTTTTTGGATCACTAAAATATTTTTAGCCCCATCAAATTCATAGGTCCTATGGATAGACTTTATATTATTAGGATGAAATATTATATGTTTATTTTCCTCTCATGAATATTCATTAGTTTTTGTGCCATCCAAAAAATTCCTTTTTAAAACATTTAATTTTTTTATAACAAAGAACATGAGATAATATTTTCGTAATTCATTAATACATTTGTGATCATTTAAATTTTACTGATGGAATGATATAAAAGAAATATAATACCATTGTTTAAAACTATAAGGATGTTTATAGTTTCACAACATAAGTTAGAAATAAATAGTATTACATGAAGTTCTAGATTAAGATTATATTATTATGATATTTCTAAAAGTTTTGAAATATATAATTTCTTGCCCCATTAAGGTTTGAATGAATATAAAATACATGATGATGTATTCTATATTGACTAAATTATTCTACATAACAAGGTAAAGTATTCCACATTTAAATGTATAATATATATGTTTAAACACTAAGAAAAGTTGTACTAAAAATTCATCACATGCAGTAAGTAATAATTTTCTATTATGAACCATTATGGAATTTAGTGAGATATACCCAATAGGAGTTAATCAGGGTATGAAATGTTTCATACTTTAACCCTTTTACTCAAAATATCACCATCCTAACTGATCTTCAATTCTCATATAGTAGTGTCAAAATTTACTTCTCATTTTAAAAATGATGATTAGATTGTAACATTTTAATTCAATGTTCATAAAAATATTTTGTTTAATAATTAAATATCTCACTCAATAATTTATATAAATTATAATATATAAAAAGTATGCACATATGAAAAAATTATTCTTAATTGGTTTCCCCATATTGGGATAATCCTAGGATAATGTAATTAGATATGTATTATTACATTGTAAATTACTTAATGTACTGTTTGGTTATGGATTAATCCTAGTTAACTCTAAAGTATTGGTAACTCCCCTTATGAGTGTTTGGGAAAATTTCACTACCTATGACTGTCACTATACATCCTCACTCTTTTCTCACTAGTAAAATAAAATATTACAACATTGGAATAAAATCACAAATCAAAAACATCACCATAATTGTAGTTTCACTAGATGTAGAATGGAACGGGTTTCCTCCATGATGTAATCATTCAAAAGTTTACTTTAAACATATCCTTGAATAATTACATATCCTTCCCACTAGTCATCATTGAGACTTCTCCATATTATTTGTCATGTTCTTTTGGGATTTATAATTGCCTTTTCTTTGATTTCTAGAATCAGTCTTGAATTCTCTATTTCATTATCTATTTAAATTCGAATCCAAATATAAAATATTTCAATTATACTATCAATTAAAAACAAAATTAATACCATATATAATTTTTTAATATAATACCACTGTTAATGGGAATATATATCAAATACTATCTATCTATATAATATTTAAAATCATAATAAATTCAAATGTCTATAAGTAACCTTTTATCTATTATCCAGGAAAAATAACTTACATATTTCTATTGAATGATAAAATATATTCATTTCAATAATAAAATTTATTTTATCCTTTATATATAAATTTGGAAAATAAATCAAAATTTAATCTTCAAATTTGATTCAAAACAATTTTATGATTTTTTTCATTCCATTCATAGAATGTAGGACACTCAAAAATAGGTCAACCTAGTAACTCCTTAATTTCATTGAATAATATAACCCATCATGGTTGGAATCACAGTCAATATTGATACATAAAATCTAACCCACTTCCTCCTCAAGATATATTTTATATTTAAATATGGAAGCACCCTATTATTAATAGAGACTTTCTACATTAAATACCTCATGATATTTAGAACTTAATTCAATATAAAATAAATTAATTTAAAATATATTAAATTAATTTAAAAAATTCATATAATTTTAGAAATATTTTATTCCTTAATTTTCATCCAAATATTTAATTTAAATCATTGAAGGGTATCTATATAATTCTTCACTTAAATCTTGGTAACACAATTAACACCTCATCTGACCAATGTATTAATAAATAGTTATGATTAATATATTAGTTTATTTATTTGAAATTGGTTGACTATTCAACAATAAATAAGTAAAAGAAAGAACCTTACGTTTACTCCTCTCTTATGAGATAAACCTTATGATTTCCCAAAAATGAATCTTATAAAAGTTACCAAAGAATCTTCTAATTTAAATCTTATATGAAAAAATATTATTATATTATTATCATATACCTTTCAAAGTTTAAAAGTAATAGTACACCATTTATTGTCGTCATTATAGTTTCATAAATGACACTATTGGAAATATTTACTTTTTCATTATTTCCAACTATAGTGAATATTTTGGAATCTAGGATTATCCTTAATAAATAAATCCATCCTTTATGAATTCATGGATATCCCTTGAAATTTATTTTATTAGGAAATCACAATTATACTAACAACGGAAGACAATGAAATATTCATATTTAAAATACAGTACCACTGTTACCCTTATGAAAATGTATAGATAACCCTTATATTTGGGTCTTTTAAAAACCATAGAAACTATTATAAAACTATTATAAATCATAGACAGAAATATATTAACTATAGACATCAAAAACTAATTTAAAATAACATTTTACTTACATATTCTCAGCACATACTCTATAAAATTTATAAACACATTTACATCCACTTCCAAAACACCAACCAAAGTAATAGAAACTTCTAGAATTTCCAAAATTACCTCAAGAGAACCCCAAGAGTGTTTTTCTTCATAAATTTAAAAAACTATTCTCATTTAGATTTTGTTTATGAATTCTAGAATAAAAAACCATTTGTGTTGAAAATAAAACAATTTATTAAAAATTACTATGTGATTAAAATAACTCTAAATGTTTTGAAAATGTATACAACTACATGAAATCCCCTATATATTTTAGATTAAAAAAATCAACCTCTTTTTAAATATTTATTCGCCCATTAATTAACCTAAAATTTATTCACATCATGGAAATTGTTATTATTTTAAACTGAATAAAATTATTCCTAATTGATATTATTTTCAAAGCATATGTTTATTTGTTGGGATTTTGAACTAATTTTGGAAGATAAAACTGTGTTTTATAGGGTATAATGATTAGAGGGAGGTAAGTTATATGAAAGTGGTTCTATTAATGTTCATCATTTTTTTGTGGTGTGGATGGAGATCCATAAGTGTAAGTGAAGAAGTCTAAAAGCCAACAAGAGTTGGAACTCCGTATTTATAAGTAATATATTTTTTAGGTTTGTTTTTGAATTATAGAATTAATATACAAACGTTTATAATTTTTCTAGTTTTATGAATTTTTATAATATTTTGGAACTTTCTCACATGTAAGGGTCACCCATAACCACATATAAGTGTATCCTTGTTAGTGTACTAGAGACATGAATAAGTTCTAGTATTCTCCATTGAGAAAAATAATCATTTTTTTGTAGATGAAATCATTACTGTCATCCATGATC
The DNA here is from genome assembly GCA_963277665.1 of Viscum album. Lineage (NCBI taxonomy): Eukaryota > Viridiplantae > Streptophyta > Magnoliopsida > Santalales > Viscaceae > Viscum > Viscum album. Next base: position 856,094,771 of record OY728139.1, read on the forward strand.
TCATAATGTTCATATTGATTTCATGAGGAAATAACTCGATTTTATAAGAGATAATAGGGTAACAAGTTGGGTAGAAGTGACAATGGAATAAATCTATATGTTCCATTCATAAAACCATAAGGGTTATTGGAGATTTTCTAAGGGTCATTTTAATTTTTTTAAGGGTTATATAAAATTATATAACATTTATTTCAAATTGTATAAGGATTAATAAAAACTCTATAAGGGTCATTAGACTTAATTGTTAAGATTTATTTCAAAGAAGAGTGAAAAAAGACTAGGCATTCTTCGGTGAGTAGGGATTCTGGACTCACCAGATCTATCGAGGTGATGTGGTGTGTCTCTATGGTCGATGGTGAGTTGACATCAGATCCGGTGGGAGAAGGAGTCATGGCAGGCGTGAGAAGGCTTCTCGGTGTTAGATCTTGGTCTGGCGCCGACAGCGAAGGCGTCATGGTAGTCGAAGTTTCGACTTGATTTGGCCCCAGATATCACATTGGGGAGGGGGATTTCAGGCTTCCGACGTTCCTACAATCATTCTAGCAGGTCTTTTTTGTGATTCTGCATTGTTTTTCACTTCATTGAAGTTCATCTGGTTCAGTGATTTTTCAATTTGTCTTCTAGGTTGAGTCTTTGGATATGGTGATGGGTGATGTGCGGTGGATGTTACTGTGTTGGTTGCGGCTACGTAGTGAAGTGATTAGTGATGATTTTGGGGAGAAATTGCATTGGATTCGTGACGGTGGAAAAGGGGACTACGGTGTGTCCCTTGGTTCGAGATTGGGTTGTGGTTATCTACAGAGTAGGGAGCGATGTCCAGACACCTTGGTCTTTCTCATTATGGTTTCTTCATCGCCTTTTGTGGATGAGCTCTTTGGGTTCATCTCACGTCATTGGAGGGTATGGGAAAACACTAACTAGAGTCGACTGTGGGGTTTTTTTGATTTGCGCTGGTATTGACTGTTGCATCGGTGGGAGTTTAAGGAGACCAGTTCTATGGTTTTTTCATATTTGCTAATGTTCGTGTTTCCTGTTTCAGGGTACCTAGGGCTTCTCTTGACAATTTCACCTCTAGATGTGTAGGTTTTTTTGTATGAATTCTTGAATAGTTGTGAAGCATATACGATTTTTGTGGTGAAGCAGTGAAGTTGTGAATTGGTGAAGTGGTGAATTGGTGAAGCGGTGAAGCACTGATGTAATGAAGTCCTGTATGGTTTCTCACTATTTCCTCAAAAGTTTTATCATAATAAAAAAAACAATTTTTCGTCAGATTTATCACCCAAAATTATATTAAAAAAATTATATCGTTAATCATAAAATATGAATAATAATTTTTACAATTGATGTAACACCCTACGATTTTGGATTTTTTTAAAAAAAAATTATTTCTATGTGAGATAAAAGCCTCCACACATTACACATTAATAAAATGACCCATGAAATATATACTAAATACTATTAAGACAATTAAACGAAAATAAAACCACTATAAAATTAAATACTATAAAAAAGTATAAATTCATTCTAAATACGATTCAGAAAAAACTAATATTTTAAAAGGGTATTTTTCAATAAAAGGGGTTCTTTAGAAATTTTATTTTAATATAGAGAATGTATTTAATAAATTAATTAAAATTTTTAGGGGAAATTGAATTTCAATTTTGAGTTTAAAACATAAAAATTATCATGAGATGAATTTTCTGGATTTTTATGAAATATTTTAATATTATGATAATAGTTAAAATTTAGTTTTCTTCTCAAATTTGAACATTTTATGACATTATCAATATATGAGAAAGTCATAAATGTATATAAAACCTTTAAATTTAAAAAATATTTATTCAATGAGTAAAATTGTGTATTATAAATAACATTTTGAAAATAAAAAACCTTTGCTCTACATTTTTTAATATTAGTATCGTATCATTCTAATTTAAAAATTCATTTTAATATTTTCTATAATTATAAAATTTATATTCTAAATATTAGAAATTTTATTAGATAAAATGTGTTTCCTATTTTAGATCAATATTCTTTATATTAATAAATATTTTTAAGATTCCTTTTCAATATATAAGTATGATTACTAAGGTAAAATTTAATGACCATGATAATAGTAAAACATTTATTTTCAAATAATTAGTTTATTAATATTTTGTAACATTCATATAATAAATTAAATTAATACCTACTAAAATAGTAACTCTTATATAATATTTAAACCCTTATAATAATATACCAAAAATAATTTAATTTTTACTAAATATTATATTATATTAAGAAAACTTATTATTTAAAACAACACTTTTTCCTTAAAATAGTATATATATATATATATATATTAATTTATATGTTAATTTTATACATTTTAGAAATAGAATTAGGTTAAACGAAGATTAAATTTCTATTTATAAATCCTAAACATTATAGTTGGTTTGATTTTTTTTTCATAAAACATAAGTTAATTGGGTAATAAAATAGTTATCTTGATAAAAACTAAAAGGGGTAAAATTAAACATATAAGGGAAAATTATGTCCAAAAATTATAAAATAGACACGAAATTAATTACTTGATAGTTGAAAAATTAAATATGACCACACACTCTATTATTTCAATATTTTTGACTCTCTAACCATTTAATTGTGTAATGACAGCATTGATAAGTAAATGGTATTCATAAAAGTGTCCTTATTTCACCTATACATGGGGAAAATTCCACCCATTAAATCCAAAACCATTATTTTCAATAAAATACTAAAAATATAGAATTTATTTCCTCTTTTAAATTACTCACATGTTTATATATTACAGTCCATAATTAGTTTTCATAAGGCCTATAATTTCTAGAATACTTTCAAGAGGATGTTCACTATACCATAGTGAGTATTATTGAATCATTATCCACTTCTTATTAATAGTTATCTTTTAAAACTAAAAATAAATTATATTTAGAATGAACATTGAATAATTATTCAACTAAACTATTGATAATTAATTTAATAAAAAATATTTATAACTTTTAAACCACTTATAAAAACAAAAGATCATTATCTGTGCATTATGAAGACAACCACATCCAAGAAATATCATTTTCCCTATTTGATCATTATTTTATTTTTAACCCAAAAATTTAAAATATCATTAAAATTAAGAATACAAAATTACTAAAATTATAATGATGTTATAAAGATATTATGTCAAAATTAATAGTTTCCTTACCATACTAACACATAATGTAATGGTATGATTTTCACAACCTATGTTTATATATTTTTGTATATTATTATTTTATTATGTTATATTGGTTTATAAAACTTTTTTGTGGTGTGGGATGAGCCCAGATTAACATTTGCGTTTTTGATGATGAAAACGTATTATTACTATCTCAATGTCCAAGGCATGGGCACGGCACAGATAGAGCCGTGTGGCTACGTCAAATCATCATATGTATTTCCTGGTATTTAGTTAACTAATTTATTATTGGATTTAAAAATTAATTAAACCTAAGGATAAATGGGAAAAATTAAAATTATTGAAAATTCATTTTATTAATGATAATAGTAATAATAATATTTTGATTATTATTTTTAGTATTATTATTATTATTAATTTTTTATTTTGATGTTTTTTTGGATTATATGGATGTTTCTAGGAACTACACAATCATTGGAGACCATGCGGCCAGTCCATAAACCTTTACAATAGATTCTAGAGATAAGAGATATCGCACAGTTCATGCACAGTTTTCAGAGACATGCGTAGACCGTGCATTTCCTTTCATATAAAAATATAATTATTACAATTATTAAAATTATTATAATAATCATTATTATTAAAAATGGTTGGTATCAAAATTACTATTAATGTGAAATCTGTATCATTATTTTTATTATTTTTATTTTTATCATCTTGTTATTATTATTTTTATTTCAATTAATAATATTGTAGATTAAAATTTTTATTAATTATATGTTATTAGTTTAATTTTATTGTCAATTTTTTTTGAAAATAATAAAAATAAAATGAAGAGTTGAAACCCTTATCTGATACCCCCTCCCTCCTCATATGAGCATCATCTCCCTCCCCCCATTATGTTTTGTGTGACCCGAACTCCCCCTGGTGTGCTTACAAACTAGCTCCCTCTCCTCAATGCCTGATTCCCCTTCTCCTTAGCATGACACACCCATGGCGTGACTTCCCCCCACATATTTTACAAACCAATGGCGGAACCCCATATTACAGTGTCCTCCTGGTGTGCAATATCCCTAGCTAGCGACACTTCCCTCCTCTGATCTCCCTTATTGGCATGGACCTCCACTAACGTGAATCCCTTAACGATGCGACCCCTAGCTGGTGTGATGCTCATTTTCTTGCATGTTTTCCCCTTCCTCTAGTATAACATCTATCCATTTCAATTTTAATCATTATATTATTCTTTGGGTTGTTATGGGTTTTTGTTATTAAGGGTAATTTTTTGAAGGTTTAGGGTATTAGAACCCACATAGATCAAATTTGGGTTTGCATCGTCATTCCGATATGGTCTTATGGTTGGTATCCCATTGTACCAAGCTTTATAATTTATGTTTCATCATTTTTGTATTTTTCAAGAATTATATACATGTTAAGATTTTATGTTCAGCCATTGGTTTAGTTTTTGGGTGTGTAAAGTGACGGATTATTCCTTATTCTAAGATAAATGCTATCATTTTGTTAAAAATGTGCATTCTACTTGTTTGATAAAATAAAATCTTAATTTCTCACATGTTTTATGAAATTTAGAACATGGTTGAGTAACTTAAATGATTTTTTGGTAGTAAAAGTGGTATTTTTTTACCTTGTTAAATGTTAATTGGGATTTTTTTGTTAAATATTGCATGTTTTTGTTTTGGAAAAAATGACAGATTGGTCTATATGTATTGCAGGGGATTTAAAATGTCATGTTTAAATTTTTAAATGTATTGGAAACATGCGAGATGCTATTTTGTGTTCTTTTTATTGCGTTCCAAAGTAGTTTTGGATTTATAACGAAGCGGGTTTTGGTTTTTAATGTGTTTTGGATTAAATTGATAAAGGGTTTCTCGATTGGATTTCTTATAAAAAATGGACTTATCCTTGACTATGTAATTGATTGTCTTATGTAGGTTTTGTGAATATTTTTGTTTAGAAAATGGAGAGTTAACACCCCTTTAAAAGAAGTGAACTTGTTTGTTTTATAAAATTAGGTTTTGGTGAAGTGATTATTTAGCATTTCATGGGAGATATTTTCAAATTGATTTTAATTAAAATAAGTTTGTACATGACTATTTAAAATCGTTTTGACATGTGTTGATGAATTTTGACTCATTTGAATATTTTTTTAAAAAAATGGTTAAGTTTTGAATGTGAAATGGAAATATTTTTTAAGGTGTTATGTATATATTTTTTATATGCAAATGGTGTGTTCGACGCCTCTTGTATAAAAATAGACAACATATTTGGTAATTGTTTGTGTTTTTAAGTGTTTAAGAGACTGTTGGGACACGTTGTGAAAATAATGTAATTATTTTTATGAAAATCTCTGATGGAGGTACTTGTACCTTGTCTCAAATAGTTGTTGGGATGTACTAACTATGGAATCCTCGATATCCATTATCAGGGTTCCTCAGAACCTTTTGTGTTCAATTTTTTTTGACGATTGAGATTAGTCCTTGGGGAGACTCAGGGTGAAACCAATTGTGAACTGTTATTATATATATATATATATATATATATGTTTTGATTTGATTCTCAGTTAGCATAAATGTGCTCACACCCCACCCGTTTTTATACACATGTGACATGGGGACCTTGAATATTGAGACAACCTTATGAGAACAATTGTTTCACTGGTAGTTCATTAGATAACCAGTGGCGCATTATATCTGTATATATATTTGGGTTTATTACATTGGGATTGGGACCCTCAGCCTCTCTGAGATATGGTGGGCAGCCGTTTGGTTGTCTTGATTTTCATCTTGTGTGGCATGTCAATGAGGTTAGAGTCTCATGTATTAGAGCGTTTTAGATATTTCTTCATCTCACGGGTCCAGAAATTTCTACACATTCTTAGTGCCTATAGTATTGAATGTATTATATATATGTATATTTTTGATTTCCCTTATTATGTAACAACTATAGTTATTTCATGTGTAGTGTATTTATTGGATAAGGATGTGTGGTTTTAATGTGTCTCATGAAAACTACTTTCAAAGAATAGTGTTGTATCATTTTTGTATAAATTTAAAATGTTAACATCCTTTCCCATAAAAATGATAATGCATCCCTAATATAATGACTTTGGTTTTAGAAATGAATAAGGTCAATGAGATTTAAATTGTTTTTAAAAAACATGTAGAAAACCATAATTTTATATATTGTAGTTCAAACATGAAAATGGATGATTCTTTTACTTTAAAGGAAGTGTATTGGGGATTGATTACTGGGATCTCCCATAGTGTTTTATACTCACAACTATAGTTCATTTCTATTTTTAGGCCTCATGCATGTTTCATCTTGGTTTTTATTTGCCTTTTGTGGGGGTTGATCATTGTTTTGGAGAGTTACCCACATGGTCACATTGAGATATCAGTTGTTCAGTTCTGTTAGTCGAGTTTTGTTGTTCAGTTGTACATTCATCTTTTTTTATAAATGATGTTTAGTGATTTACATTAATATATTAGGTTTTTTATTCTATATGTTGTTTAGTTTATTGTTTATTTATTGGATGAAATCATTCACTTTTTTTCTCTATGATGCATGTTGTGTTTGTCGCCAAACTGAGAGGATCGGGGACACCTCTTATGTGATGTCGCAGATAGAATCTGGGGACCAGTTCTGGTTTGACTAGGGATAGTTTGTGATAATATGGTATTAGATTATGTTGGATATCAGTGGATATTTCTTCGCAGAGATCCCCTTTCTATCTACAGATTTCAAGGTAAATGGAGTAGGATTGCCGAGACTCAAGGGGTTGGTGTCAGAAGAGTGTCACAAACATTTTTCATTTCGGTCCTTAGGTTTCCACAGAATGTCTAGTTTTATTAGTTTCTTTGGTCCTTAAGGATTGTTTAGTGATTGAGATACAACAAAGAGAGTTGAGATAATGGTATTTATGGAATTTTAGGGCATGAAAAGCCATGTGAAGCTGAGGTAATGTTCCTAATATTATATCCATGTGGGCGGTGTATTTGGCATATGGCCGCCAACCAAATGGTCAAGTCAACCACTGACACTGGTTCCCATTTTTAGTTGTTTTGTGTCCCTTTTGAATTATGAGAACTATTATTTATTTGGTATGCTTCCTCATGATTTGTAAGTGATACCCCTATTGTATCTTAGGATGGAATCTTGTTGGTGGATAGTTCTTAGAGATGTTTTCATGATTTCCAGGTTTTCTTATTTCCCTATGTTTTCTTATGGGTGGTTTCCCATTAGTAGTCATTCCTGTTGATGTACCTATGGATTTTATTCATAGGTCTCAAAAGTTATATCCACACATTCAAAGGATTCCCCAGGACATTTTTTGGAGTAGATATCTTATTAGTCTCAATATAGATATCCTTCTAGTTGTAGTGTTTCTCTCGATTATGGAATTTGTTCTTACTGGTGTTTGGTTGGTTTCATAAAGTTTCTTAATAATTCGTCCCCTTGTTCAATGTGGTAATTAATTGTGTGTGAATATTATAAGAATATGTTCTAGTAATGGTGTGTCATTTGATTTAGAGAGTATTGTGTGGTGTTGTGGTAATTATATCCTGGTTTTAGTGTAGTAGATTCTTCATACACAAGGGATCTAGCCATAGTCTATAGAGTGAAGCTTTTCACGCAGTCAAGAAATCAGCAGGTTTGTAGATAGTTTGAATAAGCTCGTGACTTTCCCATTGTGCAGAGATAGTTTTTATTTTCCAAATATTTTCTCTCCTTTTCTATAGGTTCCCTATTGTTTCAAATAGTGTGATGGAATTATCCCCCGTGAAATTTCATTAATTGTGCCTTTTTTGATGTGAGTTTCCAATTAATGTCCTTGTCTTGACAACACATGTGAATCACTTGAGGCTTCGGTTAATGTTAATACTAAGGGGATGAGTTGTGAGTGGTTGTTGGTTTTGGTTCAATGTTCCATTATTTGGTCCCCTTCCCTCACATCCTCATGTGGTGGGGGTTTATGGTCCATGCCAAACATTATTTCACAGTTCTTGTCCCCTTCATTCAGGAGTGGGTAGTTTAAATGATCATGATGTGTTCTTCTAGGATTGGGGTAATATTCCATTGTAAGGGAGCTTTGGTTGGCCTGTGTTGGAGAGGCTTGGATAAATTTTATGACAAATTATCATTTTTTTCACTCTTAGTTAGTTCTTAATGGTGGGATGACTCACCGTGGCTCTTTATGAGTTTTATCATAAGAAGTATCAGGTGCTGGTTGTTTTATAATGGAGGGAGTCTATTCAAGACATCCCCTTCCAGTGATATATATATTTTTTGGTTTCAGATTAATCAGTTTGATGTGATTACTTTTAATGATATTTATTATTCAGTTTCCTCCTCGGTTTGGGTAAAAGTTGAGATTCTTGGATGAAGGCACAATTGCCTTATTTTGGATTCATTGTTGATGTAGTGGTTTGACATTTTTTGTTGTTCTCGAGAAGTGGATGGGGGTTGTTGTCTCATTTAAAGAAATTAGGTTGAGTTATGTTTGTGGCTGGTGAAATTTTCTCAGCTAAAAGGTTGGATTGTATTGATATGGTATCCTTAGATGCTGATTAGTTTGTTATAAAGTGGTTGGATTTCCAGTGGTGGAAACCATTATGTTGGGGATAACCATCACACCCTGACATTAAAGATAATTTTAATTTTATTATTTTGTTATTTTATCATTATTTCAGATGAATTTTCGAGGTGTGGGCTAAGCCCGGTTGAATGTTTTCATGTTTTCTCATGAATAAGCGTTGTTGGTACCTCAAAGTACATCACATGGGAAGGGAACATATGATGTTGTGTGGCTTCGTCATATAATGGTTCAGCTTTCTCAGTATGCAATTAACTAATTAATAATATGAATAAGAAATTATGTTAACATAAAATAAATGGGAATAAATGAATTTAATTAAAAGTCATTTTAATTATGATATTAATATTAATAATTTTGAGATTATTGATATTATTATTACATTATTATTATTATTACTACTATTATAATTATTTTTATTTGGGAGTTTTGGTGGATTATAGGAAAATATGTGGGCACCGCAGCATCAATGGAGACCGTGTGGTCTACATAGGAACCCATGAAACCACTTCTGGAGACATGAGATACTGCATAGTTTCTGAATGGTCTTTGAATCCATTAATAAACCACAATGTTACTTTCAAATAAATAAAATAATTATTAAAATTACTAAAATTATTATTATAGTTAGTACTATAAAAAAATGTTTGGAATCATAATTATTATAAAATTTAAATGAGTATCTTTATGATTATTTTTTTATTCTTATCATCATGTTATTTTTATTTTTATTAAAATTGTTAATATTATAGATTAAAATTTTTATTATTGATTTGTTATTAGTTTCTTTTTAGGTTTATAATTTTTTTTAAATAATAATAATAATAATAAAATGAAGAGGTAGACCCCTAATCCACTACCCCCTTACCCCTCCTATTCTTATCGATTCCCTCCCCACTCTATGCATGGCGCCCCTTCTTCTATGTGAGGCACAGTAGCGGCGCAACTTCCTCCCTCCTCCTGCTCGAAATAGAAGCACAACTAATTATTCCAGTATCATCCCGGCACACATAATCCCTAGCCAGTTTCACCTACCTCCTCTAGTCGCCCCTGTCTACGTGCACCTCCTCCGACATGCCACTCCTACAGCACAACTCTCCTGCCGATGTGCCTTTCCCATTCTGGTGCATTCTCTCCTTCCTCCAGTATACCATATTTCCATTTCCATTTGTATTATTTATTTTTAACTTTGTTTTGATAGGTTTTTTAATTGTAAAGGGTTTATTTTGGTAGGTTTATGGTATTAGAATACATGTAGAGTGATTTCAGGGTGTGTCATCATTCCTCTATTATTATGAGGTAGGTCTCCCATTACAATTGACATTATAATTTTAGTTTCATCTTTTTATTTCATTTCAAACCTTATATACATATTAAGAGTTGTCCTTCAACCTTTTGTTTAGTTTTTGGGTGTCCAAAGTGAGGTATTATGCCTTATATTAGGATATATGATGTTATTTTGATAAAACAATTTCATTCTGCTTATTTCAAACAATGATCTGTTGGTCTCACATTTGTTTTATTATATATACAATATTATTTAGTCGATTAAATGATTTTAATTCATGAAAAATTACATTTTTTTTCTGGTTTAGTGTTAAATGTGATTTTTTTAAATATTTGTTGTCATGGTTACGGTAAAATGCTTGGTTAGCCCGTATGTGTTGTGCTTGATTTGAAATGATTTGATTAAATTTTTAAATGTATTAGTAGTATGAGAGATTACATTTTGGGGTATTTTATTGATTCCCAAAGTGTTTTTCGATTTATACAAAAGTGGATGTGGGGTTTTAAGGTGTTTTGGCATATGTTGATAAAGGGTATCCCGTTTGTAATTTTTATAAAAAAATGGTTTGATCCATTAGTGAATAATTGAATGTGTCACATAGTTTTTGTTAATATTTTGGTCTAGAAAACGGTGTTCTTACACCCATTTATAAAAAGTGAATGAGTGTGTTTGATAATATAATGTTTTTGTGATGTGATGATTTGGGGTTTCTTAGAAGAGTGTTTCAAATGGAATTAGGTTAAATAAGTATGTTATTTACTTTTGGAAATCAGATTTATATGTGACGATGAATTTCATCCTTGTTTGCATTCTTATAAAAAATGGATTTAGTTTGAATGTAAGATAGAAATATTTTGAAGGAGTTATATAAATACTTCTATATGGAAATGGTGTTTTTGAAGTCCCTTCTTGAAAAACACACTACATTTCTTGTAAAGGAAGGTGTTGTGAACTATTTAAGGGCCAGTTTTCCCACTTTGTGAAAATAATGAAAAATGATTGATATGAAAACCTATGTTGGATGTTCTCATGCCTTTTCTCGAATAATGGGTGGTATTTCCTACCCATGGAATCCTTGAGATCCATAATTTAGGTTCCTCGGTTGTAACCCTTTGTGATTTATTTATATTAAGTCATGAGATTAGTCCTTGGGGAGACTCAGGGTGAGACCAGTTGTGTAACACTCCAATCTTCCATGATACTCTTATCTTTGAATAATGTAATAGCTTGTGTTGTACGAAATATAAAGTTCTAACACAACACGACCAATCAAACTACCCATTATTAATAGTAATACACATTTTATTGATATTTTATACATTTTATTTTTCAAAATTGACTTCATTTTTGAATTTTGAATATCAAAATTATATTAGGGTGAATTTTTGGTATATTTCTAAAAACATTAAATTTTATGAATAGTGAAAAACAATGTGTTATTGTTTAAAAATACCTATTTATTTCAATAATTATTTATTTTATTTAATATTTTTTACATCAAAATAGATACATAATAACTATATTATTTCAATGTAATTCATTGGAGTCATTTTATAATAATATTATATGTATACAATTTAATTGAACTTTTTACCATCCTTTACCGACCTTCTAGGCACATTTTAAAATTTTCAAAAAATGTAATTTTACCTATTCTGTGAAATGAATTTCAAAAACACAAGAGGTACAATTGTTATCAGTATGAAAAATTTGGTTTACTAAGATGAAAATTATTTTTGGTGAATAGTAACATTTGAATTTTATTTACCACGGTTTAATGTAAATAGAGTATTTAAAGGAAAAATAATATTATAATTACCTTAACACATGTATTAATTATATTGGATAAGTTTATTTAGACCAAAATAATCCTCTTTGATCCACATAGATTAGATTAGGACATTTATTTTTATTTTATTTAAACAAGTGTTAAGTGTTAAATTCAACTTATAATAACTAAAATATTTTTAATATGGGGTTATACATAATATAATTTCAACTCTATATATTAATTATAAGAATAATAATATTTAATATACCATTATAGTTTATTTTTAATTTTTTTACATTAAATAATTAAAATTTTTATGACACAATGATGATGCATTAAATACCTTATTAATGAATGATTAAAATAATAAATATTATAAATATTCAAATAAAAATAAATTGATACTTTTGATGCATTAAAATAATTTTATGTCTTAATATGGCATGTTAGGGTTGATTAAATAAATTTTTTGATGTGATAATGTTTTTATGACTTTCAAAAAAATAAAATACTAAGTAGTGTAAATTTTTATATAAGTGAGTTTTTAAAAAAAAATACTATTTTATTAAATTCTATAATATTCGTAAAAATCTAAGGTTCATAAAAAAAGATATAGATACTATTAGATATGTAAATAATAAACCACTTGGGGTTATCTTGGATGTTTATAGTATGTTTATTAACCGTATAATATAAAAATACAAGGAGACATGGTAAATGTCAAACTATTTAAATAAGAGTTAAATCTAAAAGATAAAGATAATATGGTGATCTAAACCTATTTAAACATATTGGTTGAAATTACTTATACACATCCCCACCTTATCCTCTAAATCAATCCATTTTTATTTATTATAATACTAAAATTATTTTATAATAAAATAATATTTCAATCCTTTCCTAAAGGGACCCTCACCTCTCTTATAAAAGGGAACTTCCCCTTCCCTCAAAATCAAACCTCCAAATCCATCTGGATCAGTCAAACCATGACAAGTATCCTCCCAAAAACTCTTAATTCATCCAATAGGCCTTATTTTTATCATAAATCCAACCTATGTACCCCTTTTTATCAAATCAAAAGGTAGCACTATAAGAAGTGGTAATAATTTCATCACCTATTTCAAAGTTATCTTCTTCTTCCACTTCCACTTTCTTTTTTATAAATACCAAAATAATAACTCTAGTGCCTTCTACTTACTGCGATGTTATTATAAATATGGTACAACAATATTCAATATTCTATCCATCCAATGATTGATAAATTCACCATACGTGTGTACGCATGACTTACCATCTCCATGTCATGGTGTAGTTGTTATTCAACACTTAATTATTTAGATGGGTATAATAATTATGTATAATTGTCATATGAAATAAATATAAAATGTTAATTATTATTTATATATGATATAACATCCAATTATATACGAATTCACCTTCATTTGAATGATATTGTCACTCGTGCATACGTATGGATTGCCGTCTCCACGAATGAAATGAGATTCATTCCCCATCCAGACCATTCAAGAATAATTTTCATTTGATTATTAAAAATAATGTTTAAGAACTTCATATAATTCTGGATACAAATAAAATGCATCCTATTAATAACAAAAATTTCTTATTTACAAAAAACACATAAAAGAAAATGAATCGGTTAACACCCAAAAAAATGATAGTACAAAAATATTATTAACAAAACAATATTAGAAGATCATATATAATATAATATTTATGAATATAGTTCTTTTATAATTTAATATTAATGATTTATCTATTATAAATGATGTTAACATACACTCTACCATGGAAAACTACATGGTAAGGGTTAATTTTACAATATCTTTATTATCTGAGGTTGTTTATTCCAGAGTATCTACTAGGACCTCTTTATCATCCACATCCATGTTTCATAAAAATATATTTCAAAACATTTTTAATATTATTTATAATATGTGATAAATTCATTAATACCCTTTTTTTACTTTTTATAATTTTTTTTTGAAAAGAATCGTTCTGTAGTTTTCCAAACAAGGTACTTTATGACCTTTTCAACAAATTAAGTTTAGAATATATTTTAATGTATACGGTGGGTGCATCTATTTTCCACCATTATAACATCCTAGAATATTCCTTTACAAGATTATAAGAATATTTTCAATATAAGTATTTTCCTTTACATTTGAATATTTCTAATGTAGAAATATATATTTCACTCAAATAGTTTTTGTATTTATTTCATCTATGTCAACATACTTCGTTGGATTATATTTGTTTTTGAATTTGATTTATTATGATAATGTCTTCCATATTTTATTGAAGGTTTTGTGATATGTTTTACTGTGGATGTGATATTTTTATACCATTCATGGTTTATGGTTAAATTATTAATATTTCATATTCTATTTTCAATACGACTGTTTATGTTATATTTCAACCTTCTCATATGAGGAATGAATTAGACTTAGTATGTGATCGGTGGAGCCCTCAATATCTCCTCGATGAATCAGTTGGCCTCATGATACAAACTTGTGTCTTGGAACAAGGTGGTGGAAAAATATTATTTATAGTCCCCGCACGAGGCCTTGACTATGTGGTTATGATTTCTAGCATTTTCCATTCCATCATTATGAAAATTATCTATTGATATTAAATGTGATTATTTGAGTAGTAGAATATATGTGTGAATAAATAAACAGAATTATTTTTTTACCTTTTCCATGTTACGGTTATGTTTATGTTTAAAAGTATTTTCTTTTAGTCTTATACATTTCCTTAAATGTTTATGCTTATTTATGAATGTTTTCGCTATATTCGTATCCTATCTAAGAATCTGAGCTCACCCCTTTATTATGATTTATTTTCCCAGGATTTGAAGATGTATATTATTATAGACCTTTATGGATTGGATAAGGGATATGAGTGTGTTCAAAGGGGACATAGTGTTGTTGTTTTTTTATTTCATGATGTAATGTAAAACTTATGAATGTATCTAGTACATCCAAGGCTTCTAAACTAGTCAATATTTCGATATTTGATCCCTTGTGATCCTGAAAGTGTTATGTAATAGTGCACCGACTCTAGGTAACTAGGGTCAGGGTATTATAGTTGTAATCAAAGAAAGTTTACTACAAACCGTAGAAACTAGATTTAGAATAACTCTTATTAGAGCACATTACAATAATATGGACTTTGAGGATTGTTAACAAAGAACTTACTAGAATTTCTGTAATGTATATATTTTGTTTATTTTTCAAAAAATACATTCATGTCTATATATGAGTAGGTAGAGCAAGATCTGGAACAGATTTACCTTGAAGTGAAAACTCTGATGAGGAGTTTCAGGCTTGACCCGGGGTATCCTGGTACAAAAAACGGGCCTTGTTGCAGTCTTGGTTACAAAAATCCTAAGGGATATTCATAGGACAATTCACATTTTATTTACAATCCATTATTAAGGATTTTGTGTAAATACCTCGCAAATCATACATTCTTTTATTAGGGATTATATTCATTAATTGTTCAATTTATGTTTGGTATTTTACTATTTTGTACTTATGTATTAAAATTCATAAACTAATATAGTGTATTCCATTGTATAGAAATGATGCCTAATGGAAAGAATGGAAATAGTATCAATAAACCTAATCTATGTATGGATTTCTCTCCTACTCAAGATAATTATAGTTTATTTGGAGATGAAACTAGTGTTGACCATCTTATTACCATACTGAGACAACTGACTCAGGTTAAGAATAAGAACCATACCTATATGGATCACCCTAATCAGAAACATAGAGGAAAACTGTTATACCACTTCATGTGGAAACAACCACCAACATTTAATGGGACTAAAAACGTATTTTTATCTATACAATGAATAATTTTATTAGAGGAAATATTTCATGCTTTGGGGAGTAGTAAAAGGGAAAAAGTATTCATGGAAGTTTATTGCCTCATATAAGATGCAGATCAATGGTGGTCATTGATTCAAAACACAAATGAGGATTAAGATGTATCAAATAGGTAATAGAGAGAGTTTAAAGAGCTTTTCTGCAAAAAATACATTCTTAATGACCATCAAGAAGATATGAAAAGACAATTTCTCAGTATGAGGGAAATGGAGGATGAGATTTTGAAAAAGTATGAGGATAACTTTACAACGATAGAAAGGCATGTAGAAGATTTTATATCTAACCCAAGGAGTAGGATTGATCAATTTTTGGATGGGTTAAAACCATTTATCCATGGAGAATTATTCTTGTAATCCATATTATCATATAAAGATATTGT
Organism: Viscum album; assembly: GCA_963277665.1. Classification (NCBI taxonomy): domain Eukaryota; kingdom Viridiplantae; phylum Streptophyta; class Magnoliopsida; order Santalales; family Viscaceae; genus Viscum; species Viscum album. The sequence continues at coordinate 856,110,927 of OY728139.1, forward strand.
CTTAGGTGCTATAAAGAAAGAAAAATTAATCTCTATGTCACACGACATTAAAGAAAAGAAGGATAAGTTGAGATCTGGTAAACACTCTGGAAATTGAAATAATGGGAAATAGGGAAAAGTTGAATTTCCATCCTAAAATAAATGGGGGAATAAACACCCCGGTACCTTGCTGAAGGGAATGTGAGTCTTTTACAAGTGTGGTGAAAAAGGCCACAAATATCATGATTGCTAGGGAAAAAAATTGGTTGTCAATGTTGAATGCTACAGTTGTATATAAATGGGGAATTATGAAAATTATTGTCCTAAGTGCCAAAGAAACATACCTCATAAAAGGACAATGGAGTAACTCCAAGCTTATGCGATCACTAATACTAAGGTTGAAGCTCCTAATGACGTGGTGGCACGTAATTTAATGGTTTTCTCAAATTGATCAAATGATTTATTTGATTCTCGATCATCGCATTATTTAATATCTTCACAGTTTGCTAAGAAAATTCGATATGTACAATTTGAATTAAAAATGGATTTTTCGGTAAAAACATCTTAAGGGAAGTATCATTTCAACAATGTTTTTTCAATCGGTTCCCATTAGAAAATATAAACCTGCTTTATCAACCGATCTCATAGTCATATCCATTATTGAATATGATATATTCCTTAGAATGAATTTTCCTTTGGACCATGATGAAAAATTTATTATAAAAATAAAGAGGTTACAATTTTTGATAATGACGATAAAGAATAACATATCTCTTGAGTCGAAACATCACCATCTAATTCTTATCTAGATCCAACCCTATTATGTTTACTAAATTCAATTGTTGGGTAGTAAAGGAGTGATATAAGTACGGGTTAGGAATAGAATGTTCAAATAGAGGATGTACCTATTGTGAAAGAATATGGTGATGTGTTTCCAGAGGTTTTACCTGGAGATACTCCAAAATGATAAATTCAGTTTTCCATTAATTTAATTCCCAGTTCAAGGCCCATATTAAAGAACCCTTATAGAATTTCCATTGTGGAACTAGTGTAGCTTAGAAAACAACTATATGAGTTTAGTAATAAAATATTTTTCTCCATAATGTTTCTCCATGGGGATCCATTATTCTTTATGTTAAGAATAAATATGGATCTATGAGGTTTTTAATTGACTACATGGAGATCAATTCTATAAAAGTAAAGAACAAGTATTCCCTTCCTCTCATTGATGATTTATTAAATCAACTTCATGGAGATCAATATTTTTAAAACATTGAACTTTGATTTGGATATCATTAGTTGTGTGTGAAGAAGGAAGAAATTTCATAGACAACATTTTCTACTACTCATGGGCATACAAGTTTGTAGTAATTTATTTTGGAGTGACTAATGAACCCTCTATTTTCATGGATCTAATTAATATAATTTTCAAAGAATATATTGATGACATTGTTGTGATATTTATCGATGATATCTTTGTATACTCCATAATATTTGAAGATCATGAAGATAAATTTTGCACTATTCTAAACACTCTTAGATGAATTGAATTATATGGAATGTTTAACATGTTTGAATTATGGAGTCAGGATATTTCTTTTCTTAGCCATATTGTCTCTAAGGATGGAATCTCTTGTGATCCTTCAATGAAAAAGGAAACCCAATAATGTCCATCATCGATGAGTATAACTGAGGTACACAATTTTATTGGTTTAGTAGGTTATTGTCATCATTCCGTCAAAAATTATTCTATACTGGATAACTGCCCGCGGGGGCTGGGTGAGTTGGTTCAAGGCGGTGGTGACTCGTCGCTGAGGTTCTGGGTTCGAGTCCTCACAAAGGCAACGCGCACCATTTGTCAGCAAACCTCTCGTCCCCTCGACTCCGTGGGAACTGGCCCAAGCCCAAGGGTTGGCCACCTTGGGCCTAGCTGGGGGCGTGCGGCGCGCAGGTGGGCAGGCCAGCCCTATACCTCGTTACCCATACAACACGTTTTGCCCGCGGGGGCTGGGTGAGTTGGTTCAAGGCGGTGGCGACCTGTCGCTGAGGTTCCGGGTTCGAGTCCTCACAAAGGAAACGCACACCATTTGTCAGCGAACCTCTCGTCCCCTCGACTCCGTGGGAACTGGCCCAAGCCCAAGGGTTGGCCACCTTGGGCCTAGCTGGGGGCGTGTGGCACGCAGGTGGGCAGGCCAGCCCTATACCTCATTACCCATACAACACGTTTGTGTAGTTGGGGTTTGGCTGAGTGGTAAGCACCCCTTAAATCTACATGAAAAATGGGGGTTCAAAACCCATTGGGCGCAGGTACTGTAGCGTACTGTTGCAGCGGCAACACTGTAGCAACGGCGGGAACTGTAGCGGCGGCAGAGCACTGTAGCAGCGGCGGGTACTGTGCAGTACTGTAGCAACACGGGTACTGTAGCAGTACTATTCACAGAATGGTCTTTGGGCCAAAAAAATGGGCCTACGGGTCATGTAATGGGCTAAATGCCCACTGGGCCTTCGGGCTATGTAATGGGTCTCCCTCTACCCAGTTAAAGAGGTCTTTGCTTTGCTTTAATAATAAAAATGAGGCTTCAGCCCCAACCTTTAAAAAAAAATCTATACTGGATAACCCATTAATAAATATCACACATAAAGGGGTTAAATTTGTTTGTAAAAAAGAGTGTGAAGAATGTTTTGAAGAACTAAAGTGGAGATTAATCAATTCATTTATCTTGGATTTACCATCGAGGAATGATGAGATTTTTTTATAGTAATTATTCATAGAAAGGACATGATAGTTTCCTTAAGTAGAATGATAGATTTATTTCCAATGCATCATGATAACTAAAAATTCATGAACAAAACTATCCCACTCATGATCTTGAGTTAACAGCTATAATCGTTGCTCTGATGATATGGAGACACTATCTATATGGTTAAATATGTGAAATTTATACTGGTCACAACAGTTTGAAGTAGTTTATCCCACAAAATGAACTAAAAATGAGGCAAAGAAAGTGTCTTGAACTACTCAAGGATTAGGGATGCAATATACACTACCACCAAAGGATGTAAAATAAGGTCGCATATGCTTTGAGTAGAAATGATCATTGAGTTCTGAACAAGATGACAGTTGAAAGGGATCATATGTTTATGGATCAAGTAGAGATGGATATGAGAATAATCATGGAAGGTGAAACATCAATACGTTTTCAAATGGTTACTAAACCATCATTACATGAAAGGATAAAATGTTCTCAGACTGATGATGAGGAGTTTCAAAAGAATATTAAAGCCCTGAATGAGGGGAGATAGATTAAATTAGTATATGAAGATGGAATTTTGAAATTTGGGAAGATAATTTTTGTTCTTGATATACCTGATCAAAAACGGGAATTTTTGGATGATGCTCATAGCTCCAATTTCACTATACACCCTAATAGCACGAAGATGTATAGAGATTTGAAGAAAATTTTTTTCTGGGAAATCATGAAGAGGGAGATTGTTGATTATGTGTCAATATATATGCGTTTTCAACAAGTGAATGGAGGAATACGACATCATAGAGGTGTCATGGAACCTCTTTCCACACCTGAATAGAAATGGGATGATGTTACGATGGACTTTGTCAGGGGAATAAAGTATACTACTAGAATGAATCATGCAATATGGGTCATTATTGACCATCTTACAAAGTCAGCACATTTACTTTATATAATAGAATATTTACCATTTGATTGTTTAGTAAGATTATATATTAATGAAGTTTTAATAATTCACTGTGTACCCCTATCAATTTTTTTATTGTCATCCCCGTTATACATCATGATTCTGGAAACGTCTTCAGAAAGACCTAGATACAGAACATCGTTTGAGCACTTCCTACCACCATCAAACTTATAGACAATCAGAACAAACTATTAAAACCTTAAAAAACATGTTGAGATCTTTCTCCCTTTACTTTCATGGTATGGGGGATCAGTATTTACATATGATAGAATTTTCAAATAACAATATCTTCAATTCAAGTATTCGGATGGTACAATATGAAGAGTTATATGGAAAAGAGATGTATCTCACCAAATTTTTGGGATGATGTTGATGAAATAAAACTTGTAGGCACTGATCTTGTTGAGGAAACAATGGAAAATGTGAAGATTATCCAAACCCACGTAAAATCAGCTTAGTGTAGGAAAAAGAGTTATACCGATAACCAAAGGAAGGATTTGGAATTTCATGTTGGTGATTATGTTCTCTTGAAGGTATATCCATGGTATTGTGTTATAAAATTTGGTAAAATGGGATAATTAAGTCTCAGGTGCATCAGACTTTTCAAAATTGACGAACAAATTGATTTTGTATCTTACTGTTTGGAAATACCGCCAATTCTTTCCAATGTTCATGATTTTTTCCACGTATCACTTTTGAGAAAATACCTGCATGACCCAATGCATGTACTCACCTATGATAAAATTGAATAGAATCCTGATCTGTCTTGTTGTGAAGATCCTGTCATTAATTTTGATACCAGAGAACAAGTGTTGAGAAATTGGACGACTCGTTTGTTAAATGTTCTTTAGAGAAACCATAAAATGGAAGAGGAAACATGGGAACCTGAGGAACTTATGATGAAGAATCACATGGATCTTTTTATGCAGTAATATTCTCTAAATTTTAATGAAATAATTATTTAATGTAGGTAATAATGTAACACTCCAAGCCTCCGAAGTATACATCTCTTTGAATAAATCAATAGCTTTCATTGTACGCATCTTCGAGTTCTAGCACACCACGTCCAATAAAAGTAGCCGTTACGAATAGTAATACCTACTTTTTGAAATTTTATAAATATTATTTTTCAAAATGAACTTCATTTTTGGATTTAAAATATCATGATTAGCTTATGGTGAATTTTTGGTTTTTTTGAAAACATTCAATTTTTTATGAATAGTGAAAAACATTACGTCATTGTTTAAAACCAACTTTTTATTTAAATAATTATTTATTTTATTTAAATATATTTTACATAAAAAAGATATATAAAACCTATATAATTTCAATTTAGTGCATTGGAATAATTTTGTAATAAGATTAGTTGTATAAAATTTTATTGAACTTTTTTTGTCTTTTACCCACCTTCTCGGCACATTTGCAAATTTACATAAAACATAATATTACCGCTTCTGTGAATTTAATTTAAAAAATCATAGAAAAAAGGTTGACATCAGTAAGTAAAATGTGGTTCAATAAGATGAAAATTATTTTTGGTGAATAGTAACTTTTGAAATTTATTTACCATGGTTAAAAGTAAATAATGTAATTAAATGTAAAAATGATATTATAATCACCCTAACACATGTCATAATTCTATTGGATAAGATTATTTCGACCAAATCAAACTTATTAATAAAATATTTCCCTCTTTGATCCATTTGGATTATATTAGGACATTTATTATTATTTTATTTAAAAAAGAGTTAAATGTTTTAAATTCATCTTTTAATATCTAAAATATTCTTAATACAGGGTTATACATAAGATAATTTAGACTGTAAATATTAATTATAAATCTATGAATATTTCCCATATTATGGTATTTTATTTATAATTTTTATACATTATATAATTAAATTTATTTTTGACACAATGATGATGCAGTAATTACCTTTTTAAAGAAAGAAAATAATAAATGATATATAAATAGTAAAATAAATGTATATTGAGAATTTTTTAGTATTAAATATATTTTATAGGCTAATATGACATTTTGGGGATGATTAATTTTTTTTCTATGTTATAAAGTTTATATGAATTTTACAAAAATCAGATTCCAAATAGTGTCAAAATTGACAAAAATGAGTTGTTAATACAAATACTACTTTATTAATTGATATAATATTCCTAAAAATGTAAATATTAGAAAAAGGACTTAGATAAGGATATATATGACACAAATTAAAGACTTAGAGTTTTTTGGTAGTTTATAGTAAGTTTATTAGACATATAACATAAAAATACAAGGAGACATGCTAAATGTCAAACTATTTAACTAAGAGATAAATAAAAAATATAATCTTAATATGGTAGTCTAAACTCGTATAAATCCTATTTTATGAAATGATTTAGAAACATTACCACCTTATACAATAAATAAATCCATTTGGATCAATTATTAAACGAAAATAATTTTATAACAAAATAATATTTCAATCTATTTCTTAAAGTGACCCTTACCTCTCTTATAAAAGGTCACTTCCCCTTCTTTAAATATAAGACCTCCAAATGAATTTTCCTTGGACAAAACCTTCTCAAATATCTTTCCAACTACCCTAAATCCACAATAGAGGCATTTATTTTATCATAAAGACATCCTATGATGAACTTTTTATCAAATCAAAAGGAAGCACCCGAAGAAGAAGTAATACTTTTATCACCTCTTTCAAAGTTATCTTCTTCTCCACTTCCTTATTATTTTTTGTTTCTATACCAAAAAAATAACTCACATAACTTATACATACTTTTATGTTATTATAAATATTTTACAACCACATTCATTATTATATCCATCATATGAATGAAAAAGTCATCAAACGTGTGTACGTACGACTTATCATCTCTACATCGTGGTGTAGTTGTTATTCAATGCTTCATTCTTTGGATGGGTATAATAATGATGTATAGATGATGTAAATAATAAATATAACTTGTTAATGATTCTATATATATGATATAATATCAAATTATATATGATTTCACCTTTAATTTAATGATATTGTCGCTCGTGCGTACGTACGGATTACTGTCTCCATGAACAATATGAGATTCATTCCCCATCGTAACCATTCAAGAATAATTTTGATTTTATGATTAAAAATAATTTGTAAGAACATAATATAATATTGTATATGAATAAAATACATCATATCCATAAAACGATTCTTATTTAACAAAACATATAAAGGAAAACTAATCAGTTAACACCTGAAACAATGATAATACTGAAATATTATTAACCAAAAAAATTAGATGATAATATATAATATAATATTTATGTATATGGTTTTTCTATAATTTAAGAAAAATGATTTTAATATTATAAATAAGGTTAATATACCCTTGAACACGGATATATACAAGGTAAGGGTTAATTTTACAATCCCTTTATTATCTATGTTTGTTTATACGTGAGTATCTACTGGGACCTCGGGATAATACAAATCTTGGCTTCTTATAAAGGTATTTTAATTTTTTTTTACTATTTCCTAGAATAATTTTTAATGTAATTTATACATTTTTGAATTTTTATAAAAAATTTTGAAAGGAATCCTTCCGTCATTTTCCATACAAGGTACATTATGACCTTTTCAAGAAATTAAGGAAAGAATATTTTTTAACGTATACAGTGGGTGAAATTTTTTTCGGCCATCATACCATCTTTAAGATTCCCTTAAAATTTTATAATAATATTTTGAAAATAAAAATTACTTTTAATTTTGAGTTATTTCAATGTAGAAAGAAATATTTCACTTAAATAATTTTTGGATTGATTTTATCTATGTCAACATCCTTCGTTGGATTTTATTTTTGTTTGATGTTGATTTATTATGATACAATATTCTACATCGTATTAAAGTTTTTGTGATATTTTTTACAATAGATTTGCTATTTTTATACAATTCATGGATTATGGTTAAATTAATGACACTTCATATGCTAGTTTTAATACAGTTGTTTATGTTATGATTCAACCGCTTAATATGAGGAATGAATTGGACTTATTAAGTGATGGGTGGAGGCCATTATAGCTCCTCGATGCATCAGTAGGTCTTATGAGAAAAACTAGTTTCTTGTAACATTTCCCTCAAAAAATCTTAGTTTTAGTCTCTACACGAGTCCTTGACTATGGGGTCATGATTTCAGTCATTATGCATTCCATTATTATGAAAATTAGATATTGATATTACTTGTGATTATTCAATGAGTAAAATATCGATGTGAATAAGTAAATGGAATTAATCTATTTAACATTTCCATATTATATTGAATTTTATGTTTAAAATGCTTGTGTTTTGGTCTTATACATTTCCTTAAATGTTTATTCTTATTTCTGATAATTTTGTCTATATTGTTATTCATATTGAGTATCTGAGATCACCCAATTATTATGTTTTCCTTTTTTAGGATGTGAAGAACTATATTATCATTAACCTGCAGGGATATTCTATGGGATATGAGTGTGTTAAAAGGGAACACAATGATTTTCTATTTCATTATGTAGTGTAAAACTTATGAATAGTTCTAGTACTTCCAAGGATTCTAAACTAATCAATATTTTAGGATTTGATCCCTTGTGATCATGCTAATGTTATGTAATAATGCAAAAAAAATATGGGTAACTATGGTTGGCGTATTACATTTTGTAAATTATTATTAATATATATATATATATGATTTTATTGGATTCTCAGCTTATATTAGTGGCCTCATACACCCCCCCTTTATACACATGAGACTTGGTGACCTATTATATTGACAGATCCTTCTAAGAATGATTGTTTCACTTGTATTTCACATGGGAAATAGTTTCCCATAGTAGGTGGATATATATTAGGGTTTTTTACTACGGGATTGGGCCCCTAAGTCTATCATGATATAGGGTGGTCTAGCATTTCGGTGTCTTGATTTTCAACATATATGGAATGTCAATAGGGATGGAGGATCATATATTAGTACGTTATAAATTTTTCTTGATCTCTTTAGTCAAACTATGCATACACCTTCTTAATGCTTGCAATGTTGAATGTATTACTTGTATCTTTATTATTAATTTCCCTTGTTATGTAACTAGTGTAGTGATTTCATGTGTAGTGTTTGTATAGGAAAGTGATGTGTTCTTTTTAATGTGTCTCATGAAAACTGATTTTAATGAAAATTATTTTATCCTTTTTGTATAAATTGAAAATTTAAACATCACTTTCCCCTTGAAAATGATAATGTCTCAATAATAGAATGACATTGGTTTGGGAAATGAATGAGGGAACTAAGATGTACATTATTTTGAATATCATCTAGAAACATAAATTTTATATATTTTAGTTCAAACTTGAAATGGATGTCTCTCTAATTTTAAAGAAATTGTATTGGGAATAGATTATTGGTCTATCAAACTATGTTTTATACTCACACCTGTTGTTCTTTTCAATTTTTATATCTCATGGATGTTTCAGGTTGAGTTTCATTTTCCTTGAGTGGTGACTTGTCTTTGTTTTTTAGAGTGACCCGTTAGGTCCCATGGAGATAGCGGTTGTTCAGTTCGGTTAGTCCAGTTTTTTTATTCAGTTGTACATTCAGCTTCTTGTATAAATGATGTTTAGTTCTTTTAATTAATATATTGGGTCATTTGGACTCGTTCTGTTATATATTTTACTTTTTATTTATTGGGATAAATCATTAACTTGTGAAATTTATGATGCCTGTGGTTCTTTTTGATAGCTCAATAGGACTGGGGATGCCTCTCGGGCCCTGTCCCGTATTGGATTGGGTGACCGGTTTAGGGTCAACCAGCATTGGATCGTGACAATGCTCATGTTGGTGTCAATCTCACTAGCTACTTGAACATTCATATAAAAGTATATAATGTATTAATATGAGAACATAAATAATACTATTATAATAATATAATAATATAATAATTCTTGGATAATGGTTCTAGGATTTTTATATTATTTTATTATCATTAAATAATTATCTTCAATCTTTAAAATGACCTAAATAAGATGACTATGATTATATTTTCTTAGAAACATAAAAAAAATAATAAAATAAATAAATAACATATGATAATAAATTATTTTAATTAAATTAAATATAAATGAATAAGTTTTCTATGAAGGTATATGGGAAACATAATTTTATCATTCTGGAAGTTTGGCACTTGTGTGGAATGAATCCATACTATAGTAAGGATTTCATTTCCTTATTTTCAACTCCATAGGATATGATTAACATTAAAAACGATCATTTATTTTATATTATGTATATAATTCTATAATTCATTAACATATAATTGTATATTCCATTTCATGATATTTAATTGTCTATTTCATTCTCTTTTTTTCAATATACTTTTATTATTATCCCACTAATACCATAATGATTGCATCCACTCAATTTCCAATTCATTATGTCAATTCCTTTCATAATTGAATATTCTTTCCACACATTAGATCTATAGAATCCAATGTTTTATATTATATTTCATATTTTTATCTAAAAAAGTTACTTTTTATCATCAATAACCACTCATTTGTTAAAATATTATCCGAAATAAATGTATAATGTTATAAAGAATAAATCATATTACTACTAATTAGTTTTATCATCCAATTAATTTTATTTTAAATATGAATTATATTATTTAATGAAATACTTTGTCCTCTATAATTATAAAAAATTTTCCTTACCTCTTTTATGAAATGATAATTTTTTAATGTTTTCTCTTATGTGAATATTTCATTGACGTTGAGAAAAACCTATGAAAGTAATTTCTTTTAATTATTCACCACTTTAGATTTATAACCCTAATATTGGATTATTTTAAAGAATAATATATTTGGAAAAATTCATTATTGGGTTTTCTAATGTACTAAATTTTCCTTATCAAAAAGGTTTCTTAAGATAATTTTTTATTTATATTTCATAACAATGTTTAAAAGACTTTTTGAGCACTTATATATTTTCACATATATATTTTTTAATTAAGGATTATCTATATTCAAAGGAATTTTTGATAACCATTCTTATTATTATTACATTATTTCTGATAGAAAATGAAATTTGGATATCATATGATTTTTTTGGTTAATTTATGTGTTGGTTTTTCAATTTTTATGAAACCCAATATTTTTCCATGGGTTCAGTTAATTATGATGATTAATAATTTACAGAGGAAAAATATGTATAGATTATGAGGTGTTATGTTCAATATCACAGAAGAAGTCATTGGTTGATGTTTATATCTCATGATTTAGTAAATAATCTACATAATGTGTTTTTCACATATGATTGGGCATTATGAGTTTGCTCAAATTTTCCGATGTGGAAATAATGACTCTGTTCACATAGGCATAAGCATTTGTAGTTTTCAAAAAGGATTCATATGATTATGGTTGTTACATATTTATAGTTTTTTTATCAATATTTCCATTTTTATAATATTTATTTCAATTTCATGATATTAAATGTTTTTCCCATTATTTTTAATGTATTATGCACTCTTATGTCATGCTGAATTTTTTATGAATATTGATACATATATTTATACATGTCATTACCTTTGTGAAATAATAATGATTTTTATGATCTTATACTCCTCTATAATGTTTTATTATTTTTATAAATGTTATCATGGGATTTTATAAATATATTTCTCACTTACTCATGTTCTCCTTCATGTTTATGATATAATACATTATGATTTGTTTTAACCAAACTGAGCATATATGCTCACATATTTCTTATGTTTCCACATTGTCGTTTATGAAGAAATTCAATTAATGTGGAATGAATGGAAATGGATATAGAGTGTCATGATTATGGGGGAAAGTATTAATGTTTTGTAAAATATGATATATAGGATACCATTTCAGAAGCCACTAAACCAATCAATCCTCAGATTGTGATACTACTTTTGAAATGTATGATCTTAATAAAAAAATTAATGGATTATTTATTTTATCATTATCTTGGGTCACTTTTACTGAGATGGATTAATATAGGAATATATTTAATGTATAATATATGTTAAGATATTTCACTAATTTAAATGAAATATTTATACAGAGATTGTGGATATGGGTATTTTTAAAATAACCAGAAGATTTAGTTTTTATCCATTATTGAGTAAAATAATTTGTGGAAAATTGGATTTAATATCAAATATCATAAAGGTTTCATCGGAGAAATTTCACATATTCGGTATATCGAGTTTCTAAATTTTAAAATAAAAAATATCCCAACGATACATTATGTTAGACTTCAAGATTAAAAGTCTAATTTGATTCATTAATTGATGGGTTTTCTTTGTTCTATAAAAGTAATAAGACTTTAGTTTCCACTATTTTTGAATATTCTATTTTTTAAGAAGGAAATCCAAATATTAAATGAACTATTTTAAGATATATTTTAAGAAGAATTCCAGGATGGTTTTACCATGATAATTATGTAGTACCATAGTTATTTTATGATGGAAATGAGGATATATTCTAATGGAATAAAAAAAGTAATTAGAGAAGAAAATCATCATAGAGGTATTTTAATGCATAAATATTTAATATTTCATTAATAGAAATGTTTCTAGATATGTTTATTAATTTTCATATTCAAGCCTATGAAGAGGTATATTTTAGGACATATATATTGGTTTTGGTTTCCAAGAACCATCTAATGTATACTATAGGATAACTTGTATTGTTATTTTTTAATAATAATAATCTCTTTATCACATCATGATTGTTGTTCTACATAACATAGTGTGTGATAATGTCCCAAGAGAAGTTGTCATTCTAAAAGGTCACATAAGTTCCCCACTTTGATGAAAACGTGGATGTATTGTGAAACTATTATTTAATATATGTTCTATAACCAAATGATATCATTTGATAGACACAAATATTAATGGTATCATGGGTGGAGACTCATAGGACATTGAGGAACCTTCTTATGACGTATTCCCTTGGTAATATCTAGTTAGATATTATGAGAATGAGACCCGCCTATATGAAATCTCCATGTATATGTTTCATTCGTTGTTACTATATAAAAATTTGTTTAATGGTCCATATACTTTAATAATACTCTTATTGAGTATTATGAGTCACATAATTTGATGTATTGAAAAAACCCATGAGGATATATGTTCAGGGAAATGTAGGATATGTTGGGTGAATCATGCATAATATTTCATTAATGAATAATGATAAAAGATGATAGGCCCCTTCACCTCATTAATAGAAGTTGATATCTCAGGGCCATTGATGGAAATTGTGTAGCCTTAATAAATACATTTACATGGTGTTAAATAGGTATGTTAAATTTCCAAGATGTCAATGAATGAGACATCGAGCACATATGTTGATGACACCGGTGTGAAACCTGCTTGATTTTAGATACCAAAATAAAGGTATTATAATACATAGTAATAATTTATATGGGGTATCATGTGGTTGTGACATTAAATTCTTTCTCTATGGCTTACTTGGTGTTTTTGTTGATGATAACCACAAGCATTTTGGAAACATTTTATAATGCCACAAAGAATGATGCCTAGAGGTTTACAGACTAATTGTACCTAGAATCTCTATTAAAAAATATATTATTATTTATTATTTAACAATTTTATTAGTATTAATATCAGACTTGGTTTAATAATTATATTTATTCTTAATTTCATATATAATTTTTCACCAGTTTTTTGAGAGAATATAATGTGAGTGGAATATTTTGTAAATATTTTTATTATATTTAATTAATAGAATATTCAGTTGTTTATTATGTAACATTAAGTTTATATTTATTTAATAAATATTTATTCTTTATTTAGGGCCTGATAAATATTATGGACGCATAGAAGACAGAGTTTAATTTTCTAGTGAGAAATAATAAATAATAAATATTATTTAATTAAATAATATTTAATTTAATAACATGTTAAGAGTATGTTAATAAATAATACTAATGTTATAATTATTTTACATAGGGTTCTGAATCGATTAAATAAATAATAAATGGCACTTATGCATTTATTTTACTTTAACAGTAGCGATATATAAACCTGATTATTTTATTTTACCAAAAATAAAATTCATTTGATGTGTTATTCACAATGGATTTGTGGAGTCTTATCCATCCCTAGAGTGCTCCATTATCAAATAATGCTTCCAATAACGGAGAGCATTCTTCCACCATCATCCATTCTCAAGTCAATAGAGACCTAGGAGAGTGTTTTGGAAGTGGTTTTTAATGTAATCAAATGTGGATGAAGCAAGAGAAAGCATTTACAAAGATATAATGCATAGATTCAGATGGATATTTTAGATGATTTTTGGACACATGTGGATCACCACTATAGGTAATCTACCCATGATTACTAAAATGTAGCGACAGGACAACACATATATGTTGTCAAGCCAATCAATGAATAATAAATTACAACAAAGTAATTTTTAAATTAATTAAATAGATTGTAAATAATATGTGATTATCCTCTATCCAGTTCTATAGTTATATACTTTTTATGTATTATTTTATTCATTTATGTAGATCATGACATTTATTATTGTGTAAATTTAGGATTAATCAACAATCATTGGAAAAAATCAATGTTGGGTACAACCCACTACATACTTCTACTACATGAAAACCTAGAAGTGGTATCAGACCAGTCACATAATTAATTATAATTATTTGAAGTCCTGGGTTGATTTACACATTATTTATTAATTATTTCAATTCATTTTTATTTTTTTTTATATAGTTTGTGAGATCTGCTACTTCCTCCTTCTTTCCACATAGATATAATTAATCTAAAAAATTTTATGAATGAAATTAACTCAAATAAGTCATCTGAGGGTTCCAGGGATTCTATATGGATAACATAGGAGTAAAAACCATGTAAATATATTTACATGTTGTGTAAATGGTAAAAATGAATTGGTAATTAATTCAACAATTAATTCAATGTGTGTGCACTGATGACACATGGTCTAGTTAATTCTTACAAGGCATGTTAAACATTCCATCCGGGTAGTAGGTTAGCGAGATTATGCGTCATGTGTCCCACATATATGGAATGTAGTCTATTTTACTGCATGATTGGATGTGTTTATTATACAAGATTCACAGGAAAAGGGATAATGTAACTCAAATTTAACATGATTTTCAGTCCCTTTTACACCCCATGTACTCCATTTTTTATAAGGCATTATTTACACACCAAGTCCCAGGGCGTGTACCTCATATAGATTGTGAGATATCTAAACACTGTGTAGTTATCCTATACATTCTAATAACCTATAAAACATATACATATTTAAAATCTATTTATTGTACTATTTAAAACATGAGACATGTTCTTGCATGTGGTCATTATGTTGATAGGGCATTCCTTGTGATGGGTTTCTATATATATATATATAATTAATATCTATGCAGTGTTCAGATCTTTATATCATGTATGAGTTGTATTAGATTTATTACTCTACATCCGTTGGAGAATAATATGTTTCCAAAAAATCTTATAAATCATGTAATAGACAATATAAAGCACACATCATGAAATTATATGGTAGGCCATATAAGATATATTTCACAAATATAAAATTGTCTCCAATTATAATACATGTTGGGTGGATTTTGATAGGTATTCTGCATTTTTCTGGAAAGTTATATTTAATTTACAATGTTATTTTCAAATAAATTTAATAATTTTTTTTAAATCTATGATGGATTATAATCTCAAATAAATTTTTATGAGAATTAAGAAATATTTACTAATTAATTGAAGACCATAACTAATTGATTCAACCATGATTTATCTTAAATAAGAATAACTAACTATTAAATTATAGTTTTATTAAATGTGTAATTCATTGCATTCATGTGAAAAATCATTATCATGGAGATGACCTTTCTATAAGATTTGGATAATTTAATTTATTTTTAAATTAATATTTTGTCCTATATGCCTCCTCTCTTCTTAATATGTAACAACCTACATTCCCAAGGATTATTTTATGTAATAACATTTTTTCATTCGCATGAAATTTAGTAAACCATATGTAATTGATGAAGCTCCCAATCATTTAGAGGTAGTTCGTTTTTTGATCTAAGGTGAGTCCAATCCAAGAGAGAGATATTGGTGGATTAGTGGAAAGTTGTAACATGAACCTTAATTGGTTCATGGTGTTTTCAACCGAGGTCAATGATTAGTTTATCAAATGTTAGATAAAATAAATATTGTAAAAATCTCATGATGATGCCGATTTATAATTTAGCTCTGTCTAGTTTCTTGGTTATTTAATTATGTCAATTTTTTTGTGATCACATAAATTATTGAAATTAATGATCATGAAGGATAGTACTAAAATTACTATTCTTATGTCTAGATGTTATACTTAAAATGGTTAATCACATAATTAAAAATACTAATATTAACAATCATGTGATAATTATAATAATTATAAATTTATGGATAAAAGTATAAAATCAATGAATAATATATATTAAGTTAGTATAGACTACAATTAACTCAGTTAAAATCATTACATAGTTCAATGTGATTGAAAAACTAATATTGGGGTGATTTCAATTATAGGAGAAGTGTAACGTGGATTTTTTCTGACCTAAATTAGTTTAGATCAAAGTTTTAATAGAAAATTAGGACTTTCTATAACTATGAGACAACGGTTAATGAAATCTAATTTAAGGATTTCCGGGATTGGGGAGTCCATACAACTAAGAAAGGAATGGTGAGTTAATATGGTTGGCATTTGGAATTCCCACCTAAACCCATTCATGTTACTTATCCAAGAAAATTATTGGTAATGAGTAGGGTAATATGGATCCTTGCAACTGGAATATCGATCTAACAAGTTATATTAAAGATAATGTTGAGGGCTATTATGTTTCAATATAATAGTAGCTGTCTAATAAATATAAAATTTATTTAATTATTTGCCAAAATTTTAGCAGATAAAGTAGTAAAATTATGATCATCTTGTTTTTAGAAACATTATTAAAATATTATAAAACATATCATTTTGATCCATACATGTGAAGGAAAACCTTATTAGTGACACAAAATTCCATTATTAAAAATGTATACTATGTGCCATCCTTCTCTATGAATGTAATATATATGTTCTAAAAGAACCTTTTCCTACAGTTCCATGAAATGAGGCTAGTGATGAATAGGTAAAACACTATGAGAAACATTTCAATGATTCAACATATGTTCAATGATTCAAGATATCACCCTTGTATAATAATATTTTTATGCTACATGAGTACATGGTTGTGTATAGTAAGATGTCTCACATTTGGGATCTCTATTAAGCTAAAGTGATACAATAGCAATACAAGATCTCCAATTATCTGGTTATAACTATTCTTAGAGACTATGGACAAGTTGGGCCTCATATAGTCAGTTTTATTAGATATATTTAATGACAAGAAATATTAGGGATTAAATTCTTAGATGGTTTGCATAAAAATCACATACATTCATCACTACCCACGACCTTATTCAATTTTATTATTAATTAAATTATGATAAATAATCATCAGAGTATTTAATAAATTCATACATTAATTCTATATGTTGACAAAGACATGGGGAATGATAAAATCCGGATTCTTATGTTGAATAAGAAAATAATGAATTAGGAAAATGGTCCCATCAAACATTAGTAGTCTATAGATCCTAGGAAATGTCCTTACAAGAAGAATAAGTTACAAAGGCAGGGAAAAGAAAATAAGTCAGTATATTTTATTTGTGGAAAGTCATACCACTAGAATAAGAACTGGACCTAGAATCAATGCAAAGATAATGGTTTATTCATTTTTAGTGGTAATTTTCCTATATATAGACCTTTTATATTTGATATGGATTTCTGGGGTCACATTTTGTATCAAAATTAAAGGAATGAGGTAGATTTTGAACGATTTCTAGGGGAGAGATGGATATGAGAGCTATTAATGGAGAATGGATGGATGAATTAACAATTTGTGACTAAAAACTTTCATTTCCAATTGGAATGATTTTGGTTATTAAAGATTATTATTATGTACCTACAGTTTCCAAGAACAAAATTTCAATATAATGCATAGATGGAGATGGGTTTATTTTCTTATTTGGATATAAATTTTGTTTATTTTATATGGAAAACATATTTTATTGTATTGTAAATTTAAATAATTGAATTTATGTGTTAAATTATTGAAATTATTTATTAGCAATTGAAATTGAATCATGTTCACTTGAATCATATAACAACTTCCATTGGAATCACAGTCTTGGTTGTGTAAATGAGAATCATTTGAAAAATCCCTATCAATATGGTTATTTATACTCATCTGAGGTCAAACCATTTGAATGATGTCGTTATTGTTTATAAACAAAAATGAACAACCCACCATTTTGTGGATAGGATAAAAGGGCCACATAGCTTCTAGGATTAGTACACACTGAGGCATGTGGGCCATTTGTCGTAGAAACTGGAGGTGGATATTATTTCTTCCTAATATTACTTAAGATTTTAGTAGAGATTTATATGATCATTTAATATGGTATATATCCAAATTATTTAAAAATATCAAGGAATTCAAGATTAAGTAGAGAATAAACATGGTATTAAGATAAATAAGCTTCAATTAGATCAATGTGGTGATCATATATAACCAAAATTTTGTCAAAATGTAAATGGATTTTGGGATTATATCTCAACTCAAAGTTACTTATACACCATAATGAATGGTGCTGGTGAATGGAGGAATTTTACATTTTTAGTCATGGCAAGGTCGATAATGAGTCATGAAAATCATCTTTTATCGTTTTTGGAATAAAATTACAATCAATTGCATACATATTAAATTGATTTCAAAATAAGGCATAGAATGGTATTTTATTCTAGTTATAGAGTGGACATAAACATGATTTGTCACAATCATTGTTATAAGGTTTTGAGGAATTTTGAATGTCCTTATTAGGAATAAAACTATCACACTATCCCCCAAAGTTTATCATTATATGTTATCTCATGGAAAAAAGGGTTACATCCTATAAAACCCCTCACATAGGAAAGTGACTATCACTAGACATTCCATCATTCTTGAAAGGGATAACGTCCTCAAAACATATAATGGAGAAAGATTGACATTGATGAAGTTTGTTCTCAAGATACATGATGTTTTGAGATGGAAAATGATCCAAATGTCCTAGTAGAAAAAGTAGTTCTTGAAACCCAATTATTACATTTGATGAAAAGATAGGTAAGAGAACTATAAAGAAATGGTTTTCTAGTCAATAAATATTGTTACTCATTATTTGTTAAAAATGATGAACCTCTCTTATACACATAGGAAGTAGAGAGATTAGAAGATACAAGGTGGAAATAATCCATGAATTCAAAAATATATTCCATGTATCAAAACCACATTTGGGAATTGGAAAATGCACTACTTGATCTAAAGCCCGTTAGATGAAAATGGTATTCAATGGGAAAATGGATATGGAAGATAATGTAAATACTTATAAAAAAGTATTATTGCTGAATGTTTTAAAAAACATCATGTAATTTAAAATGTCATTGTTTAAATAGTTTCCATGTTTTAATCCATCCGAATTATCCTTGATATTGATATTTACAATGAATATGATATTTAGAAAATATATGTCAAAACATAATTCCTTAATGGGAAGCTTCCTGAATATGTCAGTATGAAAAACAATAGAATGACTTATAACTCCATGTGATGCAAAAAAGGATTTTCAAGTTTATTAAATCAATTCATGGATTATAGAAAACATAGAGGTCATGGAAGATATGATTTAAATAATCCATAAATGAATTTTGATTCATTAAGAATGAATGTGATTTGTGTAATTTCAAGAGGTTTAAGGGGAATGTGGTCATCCACTATTATTGTATTGAGATGAAATATTTCTTTTTAGAAACAAAAAAACCACTCTTATAGATTATTAACAACTTGTTAAAAACCTGTTTCTCCATGAAGGACATAGATGAATCATCTTATATTTTAGGGATCATGATCATTCAGGATCTATCCAATAGCTTTCATCGACTAAGTCAAAGTACATATGTTGACTGGATACTAATTATATTAATTATAGAACAATACAATATGTTATTAGTTATAGTTTCACACAGATTATATCTTTCTAAGAATATGTTTCCTTAGAAAAAAAGAGAAAGAGCGAATGAGAAAGATCCCATACGCTTCAATGATAGGATCAATAATGCATTCCATGTAATATACTACATTTGATGTGGCCTATGCATTCATAATGATAGGAAAATATCAAGAAGATACAGTATAAAAAAATTGGTCTTTTATTAAGGTTGTTATTATGTATATTAGGAGAACAAACAATATGCTCCTGGTGAATATAGGATATGAGGAGCTGGTATCAGGGTTTATACTGATGAAATTTTTCAGATATGATATAATGATCTGAAATTTTAGTTAGGAGTTGTTTTCATTATTAATCAAGGGTTTGTGAGTTGGAACAATTCAAAGAATTTAATTTTTGATGACTCAACATCATAGTCTATGTATATAGTGGATTTTGAAGTAGCAATGTAAGCCATTTGGATTCAGTATTTTTTAGGAGATTATTGTGGTACCTACAAGTAATAAATCTATCACATTCTATTGTGATAGTACTACTACTTTGGCTCTTGAAAATGAGACACGGTCATACCAACAGAAAAATAATATACTTTGGAATTGTCATATCTTGAGGAATTTTTATCAAAGGGTTGATGTTGTAGTAAAAAAGAGAACCCATATAAGAGAAAGTAGATTACCCCTTGACTAAAAGACTATCTCAGCAGAAGCATGAGTATCATGTGAGATATAGTGTAAAAATTTTTGTTATTAGTTGGATCTATTGAAAGTAGGAGTCCAATGGAGTTGGTTTCCTATAACCAACTTCTGTTTACTTTAAGATAACTTGTATTAATTATTTTTAATATTAATAAACTTTTTATCACATCATGACTTTCCTTATGTGTAACATAGTATGTGATAATGTCCCAAGAGTATTTGTCACACTAAAATATCATAAAATTTTCCCACCATGATATGATCCTAAAATTTCTACAATAGTTTTCTTTAATATATGTTCATATCTATATGATATCATTTGATAAATAGAAGTGATATAGGATATATGGGGCAAAGACTCATGGTATTTTGAGGAACCTTATCACGGTGTATTCCCTTTGTAATATCTAGTAAAAATAATGAGAAGGAGACCTTCTAGTTAGAAATCAACATTTATATTTGTCGTTTACTATTCCAATATTTGATTTTGTATATTGCTCTATAGACTTTAGAATTATTATTAATGAGTATTATTAGTATCTTACATTGATGTTTTTATGAAAACTATAGCGACAGATGTTCACAGAGAGGTAGGATGCATTGGGTAATTCATAATTAATATTTCATTAATAAATAATTCATGGAAGGATTTTACCTCCCATTCATTAATGGATGTCGATATCTCAGGCACATTAATGGGAATGATATAACCTAAACAAATCAATTTCCATGGTGTTCAATTGGAAGGTTCAACTTTCCATAAGTCAAAGAACTATTAATCAATCACATTGGTTGATGGAACCAGTATGCAACCTTCTTGATTTAAGATATCATGAAAGAGGGATTATGTTATACAGTAAGAGTTCGTATGAGGTATCATGTGGTTCTAGCATTGAATTAATTTTGTATGGATACCTTGGTGTATTTCTAGACACTATCCTTTGGCATTAGGTTGTATCACCTAACACCATTGAGAAAAATGCCAAGAGGGTCATACACTATATATATCAAGAATCTAATTTAATTAATATATTATTATTCATTATTTTAAATGTTGAATAAATATTAGTACTGATTGTTATTTTATAGTTATTCTTGGATCGTTGATCGCATATATTATATCAGTAGTTATTTAAGAGAATATAATATTAGGACAATATCTAGTAAATATTTATTTTCTATTTAGTGAATATAATATTTTTTTATTTATTGGAGAAAAAAGAAGGTAAATTTATTTAATAAATAAAGAGTCATTATTCAAGTGCTGATAAATGTTTTAGAGGAATAGAAGGGACCATTTAATTCTCTGATGAGAAATAATAAGTATTGAGTATTATTTGATTAAGTAATATATAATTTAATTCCAAACTTAAGGTCATGTTGATAAATAATAATAATATTATTATTATTTATAATGGGTTTCTTCATGGATTATATAAATAAATAACGTCACCTATCAAATTATTTTATTTCAACACTACTGATATATAACCCCAATTATATTATATTTCTCAAAATAAAAATTCATTATTTTGGTTGCAAGCAACAGATTTAGGGAATATTCTCAATCATTACAGAGATACTTTTTACAATAAATATCCCATGAATAGAGACTGATATTCCTCCACCACCCAATATGATTCCAAGAGAGAATCATTATGACACATTGGAATAATATCAAAAGGTAGTCAAAGGAGGATAACTCGAGCTACATGATATATCATTCTATCACCTAAAGATTCCCATGATGATGTTCAGCGATTTTTGGAACATGTTTGGACAACTAATAGAGGGAACCGACCATTTATTCCTACAATTCAATGATGAAAAAACACATATTTGCTTTTATATCTATCTTCATAGAAATAATTCCCACAAGGAAATTCTTTAATTTATTTAGTTATTTATAAATAATATATGATGGTACTAGATCAGGTTCTTTTATTCTTAAAATTTATATTTTATATGATAAAATAACAGAGCTCACAATGTTTATGGTTGTGTAAATCATGAATTGATCATCGATCATGGAAAAAATACAATTGGGCAAGACCCACTGCACGCTTCCATTGTGCTAAAAACCTAAAACATAATGAGAATGGATTTTTGTTTCACAACAAGAAAATAAAAATTGAAATATTTAATATTGATAGATTAATTTCAAAAATAATGAAAGAGGATATTCAATATTTTTTTAGAAATATTTGAAGATAGAATTAAAAATCATTGAGGAACTTTTCATGATTACTCATTGAAAGGAGATGTTCCAATTTGTGGATATTTCCAAAATCAGTCATTAAAGGAGTATCTCATTGAGGAAGAACGAAGTAAACTATATCCTATACAATTAAAAAAACTATTTATGCCATTTTTCTCAACTCATATGGAAATGTGGTGCTCTATTCATGTAGTAAAGAGAAAATAGTGTAGATGTAAATAAATTAAAGTCAAAAGGTAGTAAGCTATCCCAAGACCCTATAACAGAAGTGAATATAGCCATAAGTGTGGTCAATCATAAACTCACCAATAAATGAGGAATTTTTTTAGTTCTAATGTATTGTCACATTACCCGCTTCATGCTACATACGTTAACCCAATTTGGGTAAACTAATTTAAAATACTTGTTTCTTATTTTTATGTCTTGTTTATATTATTCACAATACAAAATATTGATTTTCAATTTAGTAATTATTTTAAAAGAAATTTATAATGATATAAATTAGAAATTTTATGATTGGATCATCATTATTTATGAAATAAAAAATATTTCAACCAATTAAATATGATGTTAATTTCATCTAGGGATGTGAGCGTTTGATGAAAATATTTAATGTTGGAAAACAATTTAACCTTGATTCACCCATGGGAAATCACTCACATAATTCCCTTACAGATCCTAACATGTGTTATTGGTAATTAATATCATTATGTTGTATTTTTTCTACAATGTAATCTAATTTGTTTTTAGATTTATATTTTATTATTCTTTTATATTATAATGTTGTGATAGAAAATGAAAAAAGTCATAAAAGGAAGAAAAAATCCAAATTTTTTTCATAAAGTGGAAAAGTTTTTGGGAATTTTGATGGTCATATAAAAAAATATTGCATATCATGAAATGATGGTGTGTGTGATTATAATTTGGAATCTGATGATTTTTTGAATGATGTAGCAAGATTATCTAATAAACTTATATCACAGGTGAAGTTGAATTCATTAACAATGCTGAGATTTTTGGAATTAAAAATATAGAAGTAATACACGTGTTAAAATATCTAGGTATGAGTTTTTTTGGATGAAGAAATGACATTAAAGGATATAATGAAATTTAAATTGATCCAAGTTATTGAAATGAAAATTGATGTTATCAAATTACTGAACATAAATAAGAGATTAATTGAAGTTTCTACTAATCTAAGGGTAATGATTGATTCCCAGACCACCTAATTTTATAATATTTTTAAAAAAATGTGTAATCCTAATATTTTTTATGAAGAATAATCTGGAATAAAATTATTTTAAAATCTAAAGGCCATGATGGAATCACATATTGTACACTTATCAAAATCATTCATCGAGGCATAGAATCAGAAGAACGAGAAGGTAATTCGTAAACATTACACAAATATTACAACCAATATGTTGAAATATTGGAGTGACATTCTAGATTAAAATTACCAGTAAATGTATGATGAGTTTCCTATTTATAATTCACTCAATTAAGATTTTAATTCTCATAAATAGATAAAAAATACATATCCAACAATAAGAAAAGGGGATAGTATTATCCAAAAAATATGTTGAACTATCATGTACCATGTGTAATCTAATTATAATATATTCTCAAATCAATTAAATGATTAATTTATAATAACTGATTGTGATATGAAGAAAAATAATATGATATTACCATAAAAAAGTGAAAAAATTATTATGTCATAGTGGCCATGTTTTATGGGAAAACCCCACCTTGAACATGATGGAACCATTAAAATTTCAACAATATTACAAATTTAGTAGATCCTAAGAAATATTAATCTATTGGACTTGATAACTATAGAATAACCCCCCCCCCCATTCAAAAATGAATGGGATATAGATGAGTGTTGGAAGAAGACACTGAGATATTTTCTTTTATAATAGAATGATGGGACATATTTTTACTTTTTTCTAAAGCAAAGAATATTTTAAAAGAAATTAATTTTAAGATTTTTTTTGTAAAATGATTTGATCAAATATCATAGTTATGGTATGATAATTAATTCAATAATTTTTACCATGAAAATCATGTATATAAGGTATACATTAGGACACATTCATCTATAGTGAAAAGATAATTTGAGAACACATAAAATATAAAATCTATTCATTTTAGAAATAGGTTTCTAGGGTTTCTTATGTCGAATCCTCATAGTAAATTTTATATAAATAAAAATTGAAAATTTACTTTTCAACATATCATATATTTGAAGGATAAGAAGAATATTTTAATGAATAAAGGATATCATGTGTTGCTAAAATTGGAAATGATTTTTTGAAGGGGTATTCAAAGGTAAAGCATATATTAGATAAAGATAATAATCATTACAGGGGTATATGAGTATGTGTGATGTTTTTAAAATAATAAATATTCAGATGTGTCACGAGGTCCATGATGATAAAATTACTAAGGAAGTGACTTTTTCTTTTAGTCCATGAATAAAGGAAAAATACAAAAGTAGTTGAAAAGAGATATAAATATATCAAAACAAATTAATACCAGAATATAAATTCAAATTTGATGAAAACAATAAAAAATGGGTGTTTGTAGTGACTCACCATCTTCCAAAACATGAGGAATGTGGAAATCACACACTCACTATGTATCTAAAATTAAATAATTGTTTTGGAATATATGAATTATTTTTGGAAGATATTCCCCATTAAGAAATTTAATTAACATATTATATTTATATTGCTTCATGTACTAAATTTTTAATTGTTGATTGGAAGAAGTGAAAGTCATATCTTATTGATGCTTTAATTTAAAATAAATAAGTGATAAAATAATGAAAATAGTATTATTTTATCCTAAGTGGATAAAGAAACTTTGATGGAGAAGTAGTCAAAAATATTAATTATTCATTTATTTTAGTATAATTTTTATTCATGTTCTACTATGTGATGCTTTTGGGATATAATAAACTACTATAGATAAAGTGAAATGGAAGTAGTGATGTTACTGTATTAATTTTTAATCTCTAACATCGAGTTTCATCATAATCAAGTTATTTTGTTTTCATGATGGATGACTTCACAAAGAATATATTACATACTATAAGAATTATAGATGTTTTATTTTATTGGAATAGTTTTCTGATCAAGACATAGAAGTCAAGAATTGAGTTTGATATATGGAATTTATTATTAATAAAAGGTAAATAGGAAGAGAGATATATAAAATCATAGGATCCATGATGTGTATTTTAATAAGAGGAGACTATTCTCTCTCAACCTAATGAAATTATTAAATTGTAAATGGGGGAGAATGGTATATTGATAATCATTCTAGTGAACCATTATAGAATGTGGAATCCCATAAAGTGGTGTCCATTAATTAGTCTACAAGAGAAATCTAAATAAATCATTGTGCTTTATGATATCAAAAGAACAAGGAGTGATTATCATAAAAAAAATTTCATACTAATGCTAATATTTGTATTTTAATGGGGGTAGGAAGGATAATGATTACATGAATCTACCTAACCCTTTAATTGGGAGCTAAAAAGTTAGTGGAAAGTATATCATGAAGATGTGAAGGTTAAACGAAAAATATTTTCATGAAGGTAAAGATAATTACTTTTTCATTTTAATACCTTAAATGGATTTATTATTGAGACTTAGTCAATCCAAGGATGTCATAGGTGTGTTCAGGTCTTATTCAGAGCCTGGATCCTCGAAATGATAAGAAATAACTAGGCGACATAGATTTTCTGTGACTATGCGACCTAGTCCAGACGACTATGTGACTGATTATAGGTATGATATGGATCCATGTTTCAAGGTTTTAAATGGTTAGTCAAACTATTAACCTAAAAATTCTGTGTTCCCCAATGTAACATTGAACTGAGCATGGATTTCATACAGGTTTTCTAAACCATGTGCCTATGTATATTTTGTTAAAAAGTCCAAAATTACATCACATAACCATTAATTAACTATATTTCTTTCTCCATATTCATCTAGCAGAACCATACCCATATATCTCACCATTGTTCTCTAAAATAATCTAAGGATAGTGTTTAAGCTAACTATTCCATATGGTGTATGATCCTCGATCTGTCGGATGCATTGGATCCATCTTAGAAATCTCCCTTTGTATCTTACCTCCAATCTAATTTTTCAGTCAG
Source organism: Viscum album (assembly GCA_963277665.1). NCBI lineage: Eukaryota > Viridiplantae > Streptophyta > Magnoliopsida > Santalales > Viscaceae > Viscum > Viscum album. Next base: position 856,137,908 of record OY728139.1, read on the forward strand.
GTCCATTGAAATTTTTAGGTGTAATATCATTTTCATAATTTTAATGACATTATATCATTTCTCATATCTCATCCAACCTACATAAAATCTAAGTTCGTTTTGATTGATACATCATTTATAACCATGAAGTATGTGGTCCTATTGTTTTCCATTTTATAATTTCTTCTCATTGATATGTTGTTGTATTGCATGTCATTTTTTTATGATCATCCCGATTATATTGAGATTTAATGTGTATTTGATAGTTGAACATTGATATATTCTACTTGATTCTAGTTTAGTTTTTATAGGTTTTTTAAATCATATGTGGACACACCATGGTTGTACGAAGTCATGTTTCCCCTGAATGGTCATTTTTTTAATGTCCAACAACATCTAATTATCATTTTTCATTGATTTTAAATTATTTTTTCCATTGATACATGAATATTAAATGAAACCAAAGTACCTCTTAAGTTATTTTCACTATTATTGTTGGAATTTGCCATGTAGTCAATTTCCTTGTTTCCCATATCACCCCCTATGTGACACCTTTATCTATATGAATTGATTTCCTTGACTTAGTGAATTAAATTGTTTAATCAAATGGATTGGATAATGGATTACGATTTCACTAATTTAAATGAATTGGTTTAATTTAATTAAAATTGTTCTTATATATGGATATTCCATGTCATTACATATAAAGAATAGAAATTATAAGTATTGGAATGTAATTGAACATGAAAAAAGGATCATATGATAGTTAGTGCCTCATGTGTTATATTATAAACATGAAAATTAAAATTTTATATTAAAATTCTTGGTAAACATATTACATGAGAGGTAATGACTAATGTTATGAATTATGAAAATATATAATGCCTTATTTATTTATATAGATAGGACAACTGAGTTGTATTGGAGGTAATGCCCCATGCCAATTATAATTATGAATATTACTTTTATAAGGGTTGTGATATGATATTTAGGGATGTTGAGAGTGGTGGAATATCACACTACCTTATATAAAGTATTGATTATAGAATTTCACTATTGTGATGCTATATGGTAATTGAACATTACACACTAATTTTCAGGATTAGAGTGATGGCATTGTAGTTCACTCACCATACCACGTGTTTTACATGACCTCTCACACTATTATTAGAATGTAGTGCATGTACTATATTACATAAGATTATAGTCTCATTATACTAGTCAATGATAACTATGTTATGCTCTAGTCTATCCAGAAAGAACGTTCTAGGTATTTTTCCATTTACATCCACACATACATTTTATTTAGGAGGATGAAAAATGTATATATATATATATATTGATACTATATATACACATTTCTACAATATATTGTATATTTAGACATTTATTCCAACCATGAGATATATTAGGTAGACCATCCATATGTTCTATAGGAACCAGAGTGGCCTAGTTATTTATTAAATTATTTATTTACTTTATTATTTCACACACACCATATTGTATTGATAACTATTTGGGTTACACATATAAACCGTTGGTGGTGTCCAACTGTGATTTTTACCTCACAACCTACTCAAGAAAATTTTCATACCTAATAAGATTACCTGTCCATATGAAATGATAAGGGAATATTCCCTTATGCAGGACATTAATATGCTTTCTTGTAGTTGGGTATTAGGATAAGAGGGCCGAGGATGTTCATGAGACTCTTATTGAATAGTTCTTTTTTATTTTTTTTACTTTTTGTATAGAAAGATTGTATGCATGTTCCCATAATCTCCTTTTTATCTTCACGCCATGTATCCATAGATCAGTCACATTCATAGAGTCTTTTGATTATATATTTTATTTTTTTAGTTTAGTATCTTCCAATGTTTATTTATTCAGTAATCTATTTATGCTTCCATATTTATTTGATTACATATATTTATATATGCTTCATATTTTCTTTATTATTATTTTTATTGGATATTCTTATTTTCATTATAAGGTATTGGTTCACCATTATACCTTCTTTACACCCTTTATACTACTTATAAGCCTCTCACATATAGAGATGCGGGCTTTTGTCCATGTGACCCACCAAAATGGGGCACAGGTTAAGTGGACCCCGAGTCGGATACTACATAGTTGTATGATATAGGTTTATTTTTCCATTTTATTACAATTTTTGTTGTTTATATGATAATTTGATGTCAATTAAATTTTAAATGATCTAATTCATGGTCATAGCTACCCCATGTATAGATAAAACCAAAATTTATTATGAATTATAATTGAATTTATTGGTTTTTCTTATTATAGTTGATACAACTTCATCATTGTGTGATTCACCTATGGTATGATGTTATTATTATTTGTGTGATTGAAATGAGATTTATCATTAGGCTTAATGAAATGAGAGATTTTCGTTAGTCCAAAAATCATTGTTTTGAATAATAGGACTAATATTTCATTCATTTTAAATGTCACATGTATTTTTATCATGAATTTTATTGTTTTGTATTATCAATTGCTTGATTGAGTTGAATTGTGCTGACACATCATCTATGGATTAGAAAATACAATTGATACTTAAAGTGTGTGCCTTAATCTAATAATGTTTTCCTGAATATGTTAAAATAGAAACCTCATGAAATTAGTTACGGAACATTGATCCATGTACCATTAGTTTCATGTACTGGAACATGTTATGGAATGGTTCATGTGGATTCCATGTTTTGGTTTTTAAGGTGTATGTGTTTTTATGGATAGAAAATTGGAAAACCATCTTATTCAACCATTTTATGTGAATTGCAATTTTTAACAAGAAATCATTAAACATGAATATGAGATTATAATATATAAGAAAAATCTTATATATATATATATATATGAAACTGAGATGTAGACATGATCCCAATAATAGTAGTGGGTTTTAGGGTTACTCTTACATTCTTACGACCTTTACGAACCCTTTATATTGTCTTGACCTAGTTTGTAGAGGAGACAAAGATGTGTTATTGTTCTTATAGTAATGATTAACACATAATATATTTTCTATATGTAATATTACTAGTTATATAAATCTATTCTATGGTTCGTGTTAGTATTGTCGTGTCATGTCGCCATAATGTTCTTCTGTTGCACACCCTGAAGGTGGTTATGATCTTGCTCCAGAGGTGGAGGGCCTTGAACCATTAGTTATTACTCCTACAGTGCCACCTATGTAACCTCTTCATGTTCTTTATGTGGGAACCGAAGGAAATTTTTTATAAGGATTTATTCATATGTTGCAGTCTATGTGAGGAGTTATTGAACCTACCCTAATATGGCATTGATGATTCATGAATTTTAGAAGTAGAATCCTGGAACATTTTTTAGGGGATGGAGAAAATAACATTTTAGAGTCATGGATTAAATAAGTACTTTATATATTTTATTATATTGGGATACCTCATGAATATATGGTCAAGATAGCTACATATGTACTAATTGATTTAGTTATGCAGTGGTGGGATGTTATCATGCAGGAAGATCAACATCATGATATGGTCTAGGTGGACTATCAAATTTCGTTTATGAATGATACATTCCCCAATCTGCGAGGAATGAAAGATAAATATAATACATGAATATATAGTATGGGGTATTATCATTTATGGAATAATCTACCTATTTAAAAGAGTTGTAGTGATTAATACTTACATTTTCTACTAGTGATTTTTTAATGCAAGGATATTTTAGGATGGGATGGAATACACCATCTAATCGTATGTCAACATTTTCTAGTAAATGACTATTTCAGAAATCAACAACAACACCCTAATTATACTGTAGAACATGGGGGAAGATAAAGGTCTGAGTCAGGGTGGTTCATCAAAGAGAGATTATAGTGGTTCTTCCTCAGGAAAAAAGAGGCATTTTGTGGAAACTCATCGAGGTAGTAGTAGTAGTAAACCACTTCACGTAGAGTGATTTATTATTTGTCACCAGTTCTGGAATCTGAGACACTTGAAGCCTAATTTTTTACGGGATCCTATCGAGTGTAGTGGCTATGGTAGGATGGGGAATATTTAGAGCTTCTGTACGATTTCCCCTCCAATTCCTAGCGAGTAGGGATCTACACCTACTCCAAATTCTGAAGTGGTTCCAGTGGGATCGTGACAAGAAGGAAACTGTAATACCATTGAATGAATATGACGAGGTTATGGTTAGTGTAGAGGTAATAGGACATTTGATTCATAGTTCCAGTAGATAGGGATTTTATAGGGCTGTCAGGCAGTGAATCTGGGCCACCGTACATCCTAGTTTCATGCAGTCCATGCTAAACTAGAGGAACAGAGTGCTGAAACATCCAATATATGTGGTATTATTCTATTACCCACTAATTTATTTTATTTCTTTTATTTAAATAGGCATGTATCAATCATTTATATATGAGGCAATCAGTGAGAGTCAGGGCCTCAAGATTGACCACTTCTATGGTATTATGACATTAGAAACCCTATTTGGCATCTTATTAGAGGGCCTTAAAAATTGTAAGTATTCTCTCCATGAGATTGGAATACATATTTTTTGTGTGGAATCTATTCACCCTTGTTATGATGATCTTTTACATAATCATTGATAAGTACAGTTTATATCTATACTTATCAAATATAAAATTCTATTATTAGAGGATAGAATTTACATCACCAGAGGGAATTAAGCATGTGCATAAGGGAGAATGGGGTGTTACTGAAACTAGATCTTAGACCTAGTATTAGAGGTTGGGAAATTTGATAGCTCATACTAACTATATTCTATTAAAATATTTGGGGTTACATCCCACTAAAATTTCTCTAATATTGGGTAAATTTACCATAATCTTTCCCGATGACTCCTCTGGTCTACCTTCAGTGCGAGAGGTAATATTCATTTTTAATATTGTACTAGGAGTATATCTAGTGACCATTCCCCATTACATGATGGCACCTAAGGAGATCCTAAAGATCAATATACAGTTGGTTAATCTATAGGATTACTGATTTATATTCAACATTACTTCTCCTTATGGTTCATCGGTTATCTTTTCAAAGAAGGCTGATAATACCCTTAGTATTTATATGGATTACCATTTTTTAACCAGCTTATGGTAAAGAATACATTTCCACTACCAAGAATAGATGATAAAATTGACCAGATTCAAGGAGTGATAATGTTTTCAAAGATAGATCTATGGATGGTATAGTATCATTTTTGTGCCAAGTACTCTGCCATACCTCGCACTATAATCAAAATCATGTTAGATCTATATGAATACATAGTTATTCCATTTTGACTCAGGAATTCCCCTGCAACCCATATGTCTCTTACAAATCAATATTTTAACCAGTATCTATATTAATTAATCATTTTCATTGTTAGAGATATATTTGTGTATTCATGATCTATACATAAACATACTAAAAATATTGGTACTGTGATAAATATATAGAGATTAAGTTATCCCTATGATAAGACAATAAAATTTCAATTTTGAATTTAAAAATTCCACTTCCTGGGTAATATCATCTTAGACACATGAGTTTCAATCAACCCAAATAAATTGATAGATTTAGTTTCATATGATCACTCCGAAGAATGAAATTGAAATAATATGGTTTTTATGACTAGCCGCATATTATAGATTATATATCTTGTATTTATCACACATTATAGTTCCACTTACGAGCTTGAAAAATAAGTGTCTAAAATTCATATGGTCAAAAGTTTGGGAGATTTCTTTTCAGGATCTGAAGGTCCAATAAACCTCATAATCAATACTCATTTTTGTTTTTATCGGTAGGAGATATACCATATAATGTGATTCATCTTGTAAGATGATTAGAGTTTTTCTAATGAAGGATGAGTGATTCAATGCCTACGAGTCTTGTCAATTGAGGCCTTGTGAGTTCAATTACCTGATGCATGACCTCGAGCTCACTATTGTTGTTCATTCCTTACACAATTTGATACACTATCAACCATGATGTATTTTCTTGGTATAAACTAATCAAAAAAAACATTACGTACATATTTGCACAAAGGGGTCTTAATCTTGGGTAGTGCAGATTTTTTGAGTACTTGTAATCATTTGATTTTGAGCTTCCTTAAACTCCATGTAATGGAAATTTGGTGATGGGTGATATGAGATCGAAGACACAATCACAAGAGGGTCATGAATTTAATGGGGAATGGAACCTTATGTATTAATTCTAGGAGATGTAGTTTGGGGTTCAAGAGGAATTCAATTAGACTATGCTCTCTATCTATGAAATTACCTCTACACTTATAGAATGGGAAATAATGAGTTAACTATTTGATTTCAAAGGACTTGACATAACAGAATGTTTCTCAGATGATGATTATTGCTTATTATGGACCATGGATGAGGGTGATAGCTTATTATTTTGTGGGTGGGTGTGGGTCCAAGTAGATATCAAAGATGAGATGATGTGGGAATTTTGTGCCTTAGTAGGGGTGGTTCACGTCAGTGTGACCAAAATATATACGAATCTATGATGCTAATATTGGTGACCTATAATGAAATGTGATATTTTTAGATTCATCACATGGTATTCTACAAATCATTATGTGAAGGTGGAACATCAGAGTCTGACATGGCTTTTACAGATTTTGTCAATTCCTATGATAAAATGGGATAATGTTTCATTTGAAATTATGACTTTTCTACCTAGATCACCTCACCAAAATGATAAAGTATGGGATGTTGTTGGTCATTTGACAAAGGTCACACACTTCTTACCCATGTGATAGTCCTCTACAATACAAATGTTTGGAAGAGTATATGTTAGAAGGTTTTTATTTCTTCATGGAGAACCTTTTTTTATTAGTTTTGATAGATACACTCTCTTAATGTCATGGTTCTTGAATGGGTTACATAAGGCAATGGGTATATAGGTTATTCCAAGAAAACCTTTCACCCAAAAACATATGAACAGATGGATTCTACTATTATGGTTATAGAGGACAATCTCTTTTCATGTTTCCATGATTATGGGGAATTATAATAGAAACACACTCCCATCATTGAGTTCAGTTATAATAAAAGCTTGTAGTATGTCATTAAGATAGATCATTGTAAAGCATTATATGATAACCCATGTGAGTCAACACTTTTCTTGCAAGAGGTTGGGGAGGTAGCTTTCCATGGACCACACATTGTGGAGAATATTATAGAGCATGTATAGATTATCTGAAAGTGCATGATGAAATATAGTTCTAGACAATAGTAATTTTCCATGAGACTTTATAGTCCTCTTGAGTTCGATGTCAGAGAGCATTGTTTCCTGCAATTATAACCCATGTTTGGGAATATAAGTATTCATAAGTATTATATTCTCCCACCTTGGTTTTTAGGCCACTAGAGTTTGTGAAATGGATTGGACCAATCGATTACATGTTGTAATATCCTTATAGATATCGGTCTATGAACGATTTTTTTCATATGTTTCATCTAAGACACTATTATCTAGAGTATTCAAACGTCTCTCATACAGCTAAGGTTAAATTTAATATAGATACTTCATTTGAGGAGTATTGGGTTCATGGTGATGACCAAAGTGTGAATACCCTTTGAGGAAAGACAGTTCCATTAGTACATGTTCTATGGAAGCACAACTGATCATATGACGATGCATGGGAATAGAAAGCAGATATACAAGACCTGTGTCTAGAAATCCTTCCAAAAAATACCTCATTACCCTCAGAATACCAACTCGGGTTTGGGTTTCATTATGAAGGGGAGGTTATAATGGTCAATCACTTCATGAAGATAGAAATCATTTGTTTTTAAATTTGATTTCCTTAAATGACCCTAATATTGGGTCCTAATTTAGAATAGGAGGTCATGATTGTGTGTGAGGGTCTTTTAGAGCCCATAGCCTTAAAATTAGATGAAGGGACCATGATTAATGTTTTCTCTGCAATTATGAGACCCAAGATACATGACCATGAAGGTTGTTGTAGGTATTAGACTGATCTTGTTTGCACAATTTGAACAGAGTTACTCAAATCTTGTGTCTAACCATGTTTTGTTCCCTATATTAGCGTGACCTGACATTGGTTTGCACACAAATTTTCCATACCATGTAGCCAAACTGTGAACTTTTTATTTTTGGATTAAAATTAAAAAAATTACATCACATAACATTTCAATTATTTTTTATCTTTCTCTTTCTTCCTCTAGTCGAAATGTATCCCTCCCCATCACTTTTGAGCTATAAAATCCTCCCATATTAGGATTTATAATAGTTCATCTATCTAGTGTACAATCCTTGATCCGTGAAATGAATTGGATCATTCTTGAAAAAATCACATAGTCTCTTACCTCCTATCTATGTTTTCCTTTGAATCAATTATGTTATTTGGTTTTCGACTCATTTTCCCTATTATGATGTCACTAGACCATTTCTCATATCTCTTCCAACCTAATTCAAATATGAGGATGATATTGAGTGAGGCATTATCTAATACATTGAGGTTGGTGGCCATGTTGTTTTCCGGTTGGGGTTTGTCACCTCATAGCTATGTCATTGTGTCTTAAGCTATATTTTTCTGATTTTCCCTTTCATATTGATTTATTAATTTCTAACTGAGCCTTTCACTATAATACATACCTATTTATTTCTATTTATTAATTCATTTGTTTTTGATTTCATATATGGACTCCCCATGGGTGTCCGATGTTAATTTTCCCCTTAATGGTTAATTTCATAATGGATAGGAAACCCTAATTGGATTATGGCATAGCTTTTAAATTACATTTTCCTTGATACATGAATAGTAAATGGAACCCAAAGAACATATTCAGTGATTGGACTCCTTAAAGATAGAATTCACCATGTAAGAAATTTCCATATTTCCCATGTAACCTCCTGTGTGACCCCATAAGACTTATAAAATTATTTACATGTTTAAATATATTAAATGATTTAATAAAATCGAATAGATAATTCAAGAAGGTTTCCCTTAATTCAAAAACTAGTTTAACTAAATAAAATGGTTTATTAAGTAATGTAAATAAATGCAATTATCCATGCTTATTATGAACTATAATGTTTTGAAGGTAATTGTTCTTGAAAAAAGAAACATATGAAATGTATTCCCACATGTGTTTTGTTTAAAACATGTATATGACTTATTTATATTTAATGTCCTATTAATAATATTACACCAAAGGTAATGCCCCATGTTTTGAGTTATGAATATATATAATAACATATATATATATATATAGGATGAGTGAGTTTTATGGGAGGCAATTCCCAATTCCAATTATAACAGGGAATATGAATTTACAGGGTCTATGATATGATGGAAAGGGGTGTTGATCATGGTGTAAAATCATACTCCCTTACATTGGTTGTTGAGTATAGAATTTCATACCAGTGATAATATATGGGTATTGGGATTTGAACAGAACATTACATGACGGGAGTGACGGTATTATGGCTTACTCGCCATACCAAGTGTCATGCATGACATCTCATAGTCTTCTTTTTTATTTATGTAATGTACCCTATTGCATGAGCTTATAGGATCATTAGAATAGTCGTAGATGATTGAGTTATACCCCTATCTATCCATCACTAGTATTATAGTTATATGGACACTTAAATCTGCATGTATTTGGTTTATATAGGTGGATGAAATATATATATATATATATATATATTACCACAATATATATTGTGATTGGATTTATTTCCATTAAGTCCAAGATGTAAAATAGGTACACACTCCCTCTGTCCTATAGAAACCTAAATGGGAAGGTTATTTATTTTATCATTGCTTTCTTTTAACACTTCTTGCATAATGTTTTGTTATGATAACTACATGGATTAAAGGTTCACACTGTTGGTGGTGGCCTACAATTCTTGTTATTTCACATCCTACTTGAACTAACATAGGTACACGAGAAGATTATATGTCTATAGATAATGATAAGGTCATGTTACCTTTTGTAGGATGATGATATTATTTTTTATAGTTTGATGTTATGATAATAGGATCGAATATGTTCTTGAGATGATTTTGGATAATATTGTTTATTTTTTTAATTTTTTATACCATTACTATATGCATGTTACCCTACACCATTTGTTTATTAGCGTGTCATGAAATTATGTATCAGAAAATACCTTATAAGTTTTTTATTATATTATTTAGTTATTCAATTTTTTATCTTTCCCTTCTTATTTTTTAGTTATCTATTTATTCTTCTGTAGTTATTAGATAATAATTTCTATAAATGACCCCCATGTAGTTTATTACTACTTGTATCCACTATTCCTTATTTATTAGAGGGTATAGTCTCCCCACCTTATCTCTTTTACACCCTCGTTGTTAGTCAGTAGACTTTGTAATATGGGGAGGGGTTCATGATTCCATGTGACCCACCGGCTTGTGGTAGAAGTTAAGTGGACCTTCTCTTCGAATGTTCAGAATATATATTGGGATTCTTGATGTGAAAGGACAACTAACCCAACACCATCATATCATTAATCATTAACTGGATTCTAGAATTTTCTATATAATATTTTATTTAGTTACAATATTGGAAAGTATTATTTATTTTATTATTTTAAAAAATTATTTCTTATAATTTTTTCATTTCAGTAACCCTAATTCAAAGAAAGAGGAAACGATAACTACCAATAATTTATATATTCCAAAATCTATAGTAAAATTGAAAAATAGAAAGGTAAAATAACAACATTGGAAGGAAAAAAATATTTCTTTATCTCGGTGACTAATTTAATTTATTTTATCCCTCTAATTTTTATAGATGAATTGTGGATTTCAAAAAAAGACCAAAGAATTTATTATGAATTTTGACATGTCCTGGACTACCAATTTGATGAAGATATTCATAGATACATGTTATCAATAGACTAGATATTCTCATATAGTAGTTATTCTGGTGAAAAACCCATATAATCAGAATTCATCAATAATTTTAAAATTTACATGGATTTTAATATATAATGATACTATTCTTAGTTTATATAGTGAGAATGCATTCACATGTTACAATTTAGTAGGACATGGTATCTTAATTCCCTTTTCTAGCTTCATATTGTATATATATGTAAATAAATAAAGATCCATATTATGTTTTTACCTTATAACCACACTTACATTAGTTCTCATTATAGTGAATAATTATATTATCAATTGATTAAAATGAGGTCTATTATAAAAAGATTTTAAGGAATACTATGGATATATCTATGGATTACCCACATTATATTTCTCAATATTTTCATAATGATATTATATTTATATATATATATTTATATATAAATTTGGATTTACTATGGTGGATTTTTTAAAATTAATGATTTTTAGGTTTGGGAATCTCAACACCCTTTTTATAAAAATGAAGGTTTCCAATCTCTCTGGGAGTGATAATATTTATAATCAATTCCTACTATGAGTTATAAATTATCTAAAATTTATTTGGAATTATTGGATTGGATTTTATTTTTATGGTCGATGGATTTATCTTAAATTTGGTATCACTTATATTTATAAACACATTCATGTGGTTAAAAAGTTTACACACAAGTATTTTGAAAAATCATATTCATTATTTAATCACATCCCATTTAGTTGTTGTTAGTGGAAGAATGAGACACGTAAAAAACAACATTTTTTAGAATTATTCCAACCACTCCTTCATAGAGAAAATATAATTTTATTAGATATGTGTTGGGATAGAAATGATTTTTTTGTTATGGTTTTTTATTTCATAAGGATTCATCAAATGAAATATTTATTAATATTTTGGAAACTACATTTCATATAGATTAAGTTAATGGAAAAAATATCATGTAAAGAAGTATTCTAAACAACATGGTTGGAGTCTATTAAGGAATAAAAGAGTCTCTATATTGGAGGATATTTTACTAACAGGAAGATCAAGAGTATTCCAAAGGACGATTCTTAAATATTGTATCAAATTCATTGATTTCATGAGGATATATGGTTTCATATATAGTAACTATAAAAAGTGGGAATTAATTACGTTAATACTCTGTACTATATAAATGATATCCCATGATGTTTTTAGACACTTACTAATCCTAATTTCACACTCAATTTCATATATTAAATGAATGGGGTAACATTAAAACCTGATTTTAAACTCTATGTTGTAATAATTATTTTTAATGTAATTTTTTGTTGGTTCTTTATTATATGTTTATAACTCATAATAATAATAATAAACAAAATATTTTTATTATTTTTAAACATTAAAAATAATCATATGGGTTTTGATAAGATATTTTAGTAGGGTTGGACATAGTGTCTTTTTCCAAAAAAAGGTCATTTAATAACATAGACATTAATGATATATATAAATTTCAATTTTTATATGTAATTAGGAAAATCATGCATGAATTAAAGTAATAATTATTTTAATATTTTTTTATCATTAAAATATGGTCCTAGGTTAGGATAAATACTTTTCATCACTGTAATATTATGTTAATTTAAACTAAACTGCCAATGATAAAAACTTATAATTGTGACCTAAATTATGTATCCAAATTCATTTACCATTATACTAAACCTTTAAATATGTTTAAAATTAATAATTTTAATATTTATGTTAAGGGATTTTAATTTATCCATTATAATAGTAATATAATTATTACAATATATCATTAGAATTAGTATATATAGTGTGTATATATAAAAATAATATCATTTTGAAATGTGTATGGTAGTGAGGAATTCTGGCATAAATATGTTACAGTAAAAATATTCAACTTTAAAAGAACATTCTTGATTTTAAAATGGAGGTATCATTGATAGAATATGTTTTGGAAAAGCCTATATTGATCTTAAAAAATTATGAATTAAATGGAATCAGTTATGTAGTATATTCAAGTCAATGAATATCATTGTAATGAATTTCCTATAATATTGATGCACTATTAAATAATTCTAAAATGATTTTCTTGATGAATTAATGTTTTAGAATACCACAAGAACATTTTTTTATATTTTTATTAGTTTAAGATTATTTTTTTATTGGAAATTTTTTCTTCTTATGTATCTATATGTATTTATTAATTTTTATGATTTGGGAATACCGTTTATTTTTCATGATCCATTCTCTGTTGTCCCTGGAGATTCGAAGAGCAGGGTGATCATGTGGGGATCCCTTGCCTCGTTGATGCACTGTATGGGACAGGTATATATCGGGATGTGCGGTAATATGAATTCACATAGGCGAGTTTGCATTATTGTTAAATTAAATTGGTGCAGGGTCACTGAATCAAATAATGATTAAGGTCATTGAACATATAAAAGGTCATATTTGTGTTAGGTATCGACCCTTGTTGGAGGGTAATAATATATTTTTTAAAGGGAAACTAGATTTTCGATATCGAATATGATAGGAAGGTGGAATGGCCAAGGTTATTCATTTCCCAGGTTGAAAGGTTCTTTATATAAATAGGTTTCTGGGATTGGAGTTGGTGGAGTCACACATTTTGATGAATGGTCCTCAAGTTCATGAAAACATGAACTCAAATATTAGTTCCAGTGATTAGGAAAAGGTTGCAGGGGATATCTTAAGGAATGGATCACTTGATGAAATTTTCAATGAGGTCAGCCCTCAATGACTTACTTTGATAGATCATAATTGTCTCTCCAAGATTATTATAGGAGACTCTCTAACAACCTCACAAGGAATCTTGGTGAATCAAGATGTTGGTTGCAAATTCTTTGTCTTTGTGAATCTCATTGACAAATGGAGGAATGTCTCTGACATTGATAATGGGAATGGTAGAGGTTTTGAAGGACCTTATTATAATGATATTGTTCAAGGTAGAAGGAATAAGAAATCTAAAAGTGAAGGAGCTTTGACTACTCCAACAAAGAGGATATCAAGAAAGGAATATTACTACTTACTGAATATGGTATCCACCTTGTCCTCATCTAGAAGGGAAATAAGGGATGTCCCTGATTCTAAAAATGTCCATGTTAATAAGCCAACTTGTAAGGAGAAACTCTCTGTGGACCATCTGGAGCATAGATGGAAGTATGCCAAGGTATTGACGCCATAAAAAACGAACTTAGAGTGGGTAGCAAATACTATAGAGGAGGCACCTTACAATGGATGTGGTGATGATTATGATTACTATGGTATGTAGTATCCATTATCTTGTTGGAACTGATGTTGGGATATGGGTGAGATGTATGCATGTACTCGTTTTTCTTATATTTTATATATGGTTAGAGGATTTACCTCTGACTGGACATTCTGGGTAAAACCATTCACAATAACATTATATATTAAATTATTCATTAATTTAAATTAAATTGTTGATTGATCATTCACTAAAAAATAATTTGGGAAAATGAAAATGAAATTTTAAATTAGAAAAATGAAATTATATAGAATAAAATTTGAAAAATGTTTTTAAATTGTAAAATATAGTATTCATATATGGAACACACAATAAATAAATTTCTAGATGAAAATTGTATATTTAAAGAATAAAAATTCTCTATAAGATAAAAATCATATTCTGAATGAAAAACTATAAATATAATATTAAATTAATTTATGAAAAAAAATTAATTTTTATTTCAAATATACAATTTATTATTCAAATTTTTTTAATAATTTAATTTTTAAAAATAACATATATAATATTAAACAATTAGTTATGGTATTATAATTATTAAAACTAATTTTTATGAGTCAAAGCATAAATTCAAATCTATAATTAAATTCTAAAAATATTATTTTAAAATTGTTATATCAAATAATTATTAATCAATTTCCAAATTTTAATAATTGTTGATTCATTCTATGATCATTTATATCCTTTATAATATTTACAATTATTCTAAGAAAATTTTCACTAAAAATACCACAAAAAATGATTTTTTTATATTTAAACAAAAATCTTCAAACCAAATGGATTTTCATACGATGGTTTTAATGCAATAATTCGTGTTTATATCTCATTTAAGTTTTCTTTTAGATGTTCATTAGTTTCACTTTATCATCATATAATGGTTTAGATGGTATAATATATATAATTAAACAATTAAAGTCTTGTAAACCGATTTTGGGTCAGTGTTTTATTCAATTATTATAATGTATAACAAAAATAATCATTTTTTGTGTAATCGGTTAGCTCAGGAGTGAGGTGAATTGATTAATTCTATAAAAAATATATAATTTAAAAACTACTAATAATTTAAAATTATCAAAATTTAATATATCTTCACTAATAACTTTAATGATTAATTTATTTCTATGTTTTTAAAATAATTCTTAATATTCCAATAAATAAATAGGTATATATATATGATAAAATATTATATTTCGAAATAAATTTGATGAAAAAATAATAATTTTTCAAAATAAGATACATATAATAAAACTATTTTTTTTGGAAACAAATAGTTTGAATATTATCATTTGATAATATATAAATTCTTACTAATATTGATAAATAATAATATTATATACCTGATACTCTAATATGAAATTTAAAGCTAATACATAGATAGAATAGAGAAAAATTATATGTTAACAAAGATGATAGGGTATAATAAGACCCAAGTATCATGAACATGACAAATAACATTATAAAAAACATTAATTTACATATTTTACACTCCATGAGAGATATCATTATGAAGATGTGATATACATGATAAATGTTTTTAGTGTTTTTAATCTATAACCACTACCATTATAGTATATGATGTTTATATAAATATTATATAGAGTGTAAATTCCATTTTTAAAACATAATAGAGATGAAATATAATAATATTAATTACAATTCAATAAGTCACTCAAAAGAGATAAAAAGAGAAAAATAAATAATATGACAACTATATATTCTCATGTATAATCCAATTGTCTCTGAGTGAAGGCCTTTGCTTAAAAATGACATAGATCCACTTGGAAGTCCCCTAATCTTTACAATATGTGTGCTTCAGTGATTAAATTTTGTTATCATCATTTTGGGTATTATATGTGAAAAAAAGAATTAATATTATTTTATTATTATGTCTTAAATTTGATCTAATATAAAAATTTACCAAATTCCCTTCCAATTTTATTTTTTCCTACATAGTGAAATATTCATTGGGAAATAATTATTTTTCATCATATTTTGATGACATATTATATGGAAAATCATTTTGTTTTTTAATCAATAATAAATAAAATTAAATAACTTTTGGTGGATTTGGGAATAATTTTGAATAATATTTTACAAAAAATAATCTCAAAAAATACACTTGGTCTATGGTAATTTTAGAATTTTTCTTTTGGAATATATGATCTTTTTTTATATAAAAAAACTAATGAGTATTAAATAAATTGACAAATGTATGAAATAATTATATTGATCTAAATGGTTCATAGAGGTATTTTTTTCTATTCTTCTTATATATATATTTGAGTTTATATCCATTTTTAATATGTGGTCAATAGAAAACCTATGAAAACAATACCTAAAAATGTAATGATATGATAATGATATATAGTGAAAGGGATAATTTTAAATTCCATGGTATCATAATTAATACCTATAAAATTAATATTTATAAATGAAACATTACTTAATAAATTGAAGGGAAATTAAATTTTAGACATCCTCTCCACATAACTTATCTAGTACACAATTTAATTCTTTATGGAAATGGAATACATGATCAAAACCTAAGAAGTTCATTAATTTTAAATTACCTCTCAATAATTTTTATGAATATATTATATCTATAATTAATATATTAAATTTTAGTAAAAATAGTTCTCTTTAATGTTCATCTCACTAATTTGATCCATAGTGTTAATTTGTTTTTCTACCTAAGAGGCTAGATCATGATTAAAATGTGTATTTATATAAACAAATTCCACTATAAATGCATAAGGTAATAATAATACTATAAAATCTATTACTAGGAAATTTTTATACACTGAGACAATGTAGATAATTAATGAAAATAGTTTGATGTTATAACAAAATTAGTTAAAAAGATTTTATGATGAAAACGATAAATGGTAAATGAAAACTTAGAAATAAAATAACCTAACCAAGAGTAGAATACCATGTGACTCACCTTCACCTGAGTCAATAATATCCTATATTTGAGGATGTAAATCAACAAAATTCACTTATTGGAGTTTACTGTTCATGTATTTTTCTAGAGAAGCTAACATTGACTATCTATAGAAGCATTATCAAATTAATATCCAAGAAACCACAATGAGAATACAGGACCCCATAAACTTTTTCCTAACTCCCCATAATTAGAGAAATTATTTTATGATTCCATGGTATAGTTCTTCCATTGTCTCTCAGAAATTAAGTGAATCATGGGTTTTAAAGGAACTTATTGGTCTAGTTTTCAATCCCTTCTCTAAGGATTAAACTCTTTATATTACCTTCATTTCTAAAATATATATTCTATAAGTTTTAGTTAGTATTGGTTAAGATCTTATCATTACACAAAAAATTCAAAGGACACTACCTAGTAGCATTTATATAGATAGACGAGTGAACATGTTATCATAAACATTCACTACATCACTCACAGTCATAGAGTACCCATGAATTTTACAACGAAATTGGAACAAATAACTTAATAGTAATTAAAATAGAACACATAAATATCATTTTACAAGAGAATAATTAATTAGAAACAAAATATAACATATATAAAAAAGGAACATTCCAACACACACTCAGTAAAATATTAAAAAATATAATGGGGATTAAATCTATGTGGTAATGTGAAGCATTTTTTCATATCCCTTGAATATAGTTGTGATCCTTTATAATTATCTCACACTTGTTAATATCTTCATAGTTTGTAACTATTCCTCCTCTAACCCATATGTTCTAATTTAGAATCAATATTTCACTTTACTGTAGTTCTTATTCCTCCTCAAATATGAATATTTTATAGAATTTATTCCTTGGCATCATTGATCACTTCCATATGGAATGTGATATTTGAGATATTCTTCCATAAAGAATATAAAATTTCACCTTCATTCATTTTTGTTAAAAGTTCCATGATCATAATAATTATCTATATCACCAATACTATCTTTCACATTGAATTATTTTTGAGGCATTGCCCAAATTAGCTAGGAGGATTAGTATGCTAAATCTCAAATGGTCTCCCTTCATCTTGAATTTAAACCATAAGGATAACAATACAAAATCAATAGTTACAAAATAATTTTATAGAGTATTCTATAAATTCACATATTTAATATGATGTACAAATACATAGACAATTTTCATTGGTTCCTAAAATGATAACTTTTGGTTACTGGTATATTCATAATTTTTTAGTGGTAAGAAATAATCAATGGGCCGAATTAACACTATATTGGGTTAGTAAAATAATGGGATGCTTTACTAGCTGATATAATTCACAATATAAAATTGTTTTAAGTGATGGCTTTAGGTTATATTTTCTCAATTGTTAGAATATTCATTGTGTAATTCTAAATCTCAAATAAATCATTGTTAGACAATATGGATTACATTGTAGAGAATTTGTATCTTGCGTGGGGATTCTATTTATGGTTTGTTATTAAAAGTATATTATTCTATATTTCTAATACTATTTTAGTGGGTGATGTACTCTTTAGCATCATCACTAGACTAAATTACAATTTTAATGTATTATCAAGGTTTATTTTAAGGAAACATTCCCTTAGTGACGCCCTCTCAAGTTTCTCTTACAAGATCCATTGTCCTTTAAATACTTCATTAACTATTAGAGTGATCTTACATTTCATAGGGGACATAATTTAAATATTCTATTCAAATTATAAATTGGATCCCCATAAAATTATCAACTTTAAAATTAGTTAATTAAATTTGTTTGTAAAAATAATTAAATTATTAAATAATTAAAAAATTAATCTAATAAATTAATTATTAAAAATTAAATTCATATGTTATTAGATTAAAATCATTAATAAAATATATCCAGGTATGTTTGTGTTTTGTAAAATGTCGTTACTTCATATCTATACTAAAAATGAATTTAATTATAAAGAAATTTTTTGTTTCCAATATTTAATGTATAACACCCATAAGTCAGAAAAATCGAATATGAATAAGTTATTTTGTAAACCAAATTCATTAAAACTATTCCAAAAATGATTCGAAAAATTCGGAGAAGATAAATAAAAATGTGTAGCCTTTGAAAATAGTAAATTATATTTTAAAATTAATTTAAGGGAATTTTAAACCAAATTATATTCTAAGATTCACTAAATTTCAAAAAATATTGACTAAAAAAATAGATATTTTACTAGTTTAATTATTTTTTAAATATTACATTGAGAATATTTATGTCCTAATATATATATATAATAATTTATATAATATTCTGAAATATGTTTAATAATACAATCCAATATCCTTAGAATATACTATTATTCAAATAAATATCAGTGATCTAAAATAGATTGAGTAAAATATTTTGATAAAATAAATATTTTATTCAAATAAAATAAAATAATCTTATATATAAATGTCACTAATAGGAAACATAAATACAAAATTCAATGAATATAAAACACAATTATAAATAAAGAATATGCTTCTTTCTTAAAAGGGTCAAAATATCATCTATAATGAGAAAGACACTCGACATACACATTAAATAAAAATTCATTCCTATCTACTCAATGAGTGAGTTTTTGGAATAGGATAGGTATAAAACACAATAGGATATCATATTATTGAAACCATTAACACCTAGAGAATGGGATGAATCAAAGTGTTACAAATTTAAACATTCTCTTCTACATGTTGGCATGTTTTATGATCTTTTACAATATTATTTTTTATGAAACAGGCACATCGTAACATTTAGAAACATGTAATAAATTAAGGCATACATAAAACACATAAATTTTACATGGTTATCCATTAAGAGATAATATATGGATTATTGAGTGGATCTATGATACAAAATTTGATTTTTGATCATTCCAAAAACCATAGAATTATTATTTATTTGTTATTGTATTTCAATATACTGATTGAAATAAAAAAGTACATAATGAATGAATGTTTATCTATACTTATAAGAATTACTATATTTTTATGTATCCTAATTTATTTACCTCGTAATTTTTTTGAATATTTTTTCGAATGTTAATAATATTCTCCTTAATTTTATTATTTATAGTGTAGGATGAATCATAAATCTAGATATAATAAAAATTTGATAATTTTATTACAAGTCCATAGTTAGACATAATATTTTCTTTTTATAGTTTTCTTTAATTATTTAATTATACTTCAAGCTAGACACCTTATAATTCTATATTTATTAGTAATATGGATAATAATAAAATGAATTTTCAATCTAATGTACAATATGTAAGGCTATAATGGTTGTTTAGATATTAGAAATTTGGTTTTATTTTGTTGTTACATTTCTTTCAAATAGATTATAGATTATTTATGCTTCTATTTAATGTTTCTTTTTTATTCTAAAAAATTAGGAATGATAATTTATTTCATCCAATGGAAATTTTATGAAATTATATAATTATAACTTAATTGTTATATACGTTGAATATTTTATTTTGAGGGTCTAAAAATTAATGTATGTAATGCCATAAAGTTGATATGAAATTCCACTTTCATGTATTTGGTCCTTTTATTATGTTCATGATTGATGTATTATAGTGATATTGAAAAGTATTACAATTGAACAATAAATTATCATCTTTATATGAAATTTTATTTCTTGCATTGGTGAGTCTTATATTTTGGAAGTGGATGTTTTATAAATTTTCCTAGTAAATAAGATACAATATGATAATTTTATCTTCATCCTATAACCTAGAAAAGATAACAACTGATGATGAAGTGACAATAACAGATCCCTCATGGGGAATGAATTACGATATATGACCATGCTACAAAACATAAATTAATGTTACCAGATTTTGAACTCTGTTATGACCTATAAAATGATGATTAAAAATATAGTAAATTGAAAATAGTGTTTAAGAACCGAAAAGAGGTATCTTACTCGTAACGTAACTCCGATGGAATAAAACATTATAAATTTCAACCCCCTCATAATATCATGAATTATAATATTCTATAAACATATGAATCATTTCCAGATGAATATGATCTTATTCTTGAAATCTAGTCATGCTTTACATAACAAGAGTGAAGTCTATATTCTGTAGAATCCAATTCAATGAAAGCCATGTGTTTTATATAGAATAACACATTCATTATAACCATTTCATTTAATAATAGAGATATAATATCCTAATATAAAGGAGGATCTATGCACATTATGTCCCAATATTATAGAATGATAATGAAAGCTGCATAAACTAGTGTGGGAAGATAATTCACATAGTGTTTATGAATAATTAAATGATCAAATTATGCAGGAAGAAACACATGTCAATGAGGATTTGGGTTAATAAATACCTAATATAACTATGAATATAGATTTATGTAGTTTTATGTAAAAATATGTAAATAAAAACATCCTTACTATCACGGAACATCTTGGATATCCTGGATCCTTGATAGCCGAGATGGTTTTGACATAACCCAAAGGATATTATTGATCCCCATAGGTTGTTCATAAAGTTATAATTATATATGAATCCTGGGGGAATTATATTTAAAAAATAATTAGAATTATAAAAGATGCAATTTAGTATAGTCAACACTATAAAGGGTGAAATTACCATAATGAAATGGATAAAATAGTACTCTAACATTAAATCATCAAAAAGAAATAATTCTAACCAAGATAAGGCTCATTGATAAACTCATGTTAAAATTTTATCATTAGTTACCTCCTTCACTCTAGGTATCAGGGATCAAGAACATCCAACACCCATATATGATATATTACCTTTTCTTAAACATGGCACAAGATAATACATGAACACTCGATGAAAATGGTTGGGTGTGAACAATAAACCCCTTTAGAGTATAATATAGTGTATCATAATCAATTACCTAATATTTAAACAATTATTTTTCCAAATTAAAGAAAAACATACATGGATTAATATTTATATTTTTTTTACAAAACATGTTTTCACAATCAAAATAGATAAAATATTTATCAAAACAATCCTAAATTCACTTTTTATATATAAAATGTAAAAAAATCTATAATAAATAAAAATGTCATTGAATCATCAGAAATATATATCATAGAACCATTTTTCAATAACTATTGTTTATCGGATTCTAGTAAAATGATCCTCACACAACCCAATCAGTGATATAAACTCAATGTGTGCACACATCCAACGATTCTTGTTGTTAGGAAGAAACATTTCAATTGGGATAAGATAATGTTAAAATATGTTTATGTTAGTGTTTTCATCATTAATATAGGCTCATTATGGATTTCATTTTATGGTGATTTTTCTATTTGGTTGGTAATATCCTTATATTTTAACTTCAAAAGGTTTTATTGTGAGAAATGGAGGATTTTGAGTTAGAAAATAGGTGGTTCGTGGATAACACATGGATATTAAAACCCATGTGCCATCCTAGTGGAATCCAGGTTTCCTAGATAGAGGCCCCATCCATGCTGCACGACCAAGCACACAGGCGTGCATGCTAACTGTGAAACTAATATAGTAGTTGTATCTAAGTCACATGGCTACAAGCATGGTTGTGTTCTCTTCCTCGTGATACTATGAGTCCCCTTTTCACATTAGATATAGCTTCCACATGGTTGTCACTCAATTTTGAAAACCATCCTATAAAACCATGTGACATAAAAAATCATCAATAAATAAATAAATTCCCTTATTGAACATTCCCATTTTGACCCCAAACACCCCTAAACCTCATAATTTTATCTCTCATTCCCTAGGAACTCCCCAGAATCAAATACCTCTCTAATTGGATCTATATAGTGGATGAGTTTTACACGGATCTTTAATAATCTATCATGTAATATTATAATTTACTATTCCCATCTCCTTCATGGCCTCTTATTCCTTAATTATTGAGTTACAACTTCTCTATTATATTGGTTTCCCTACTGTGGTTTCAATATTTTTTCTTTGGAAGAAATAATGAGGGATATTTGGGGTTATTTTCATTATAAGGTCCCCCTTTAGTCTAGTTGTGGATTCTATATGATTTCCAGTTATTTCCATGTTAAAGGCATGTGATTCCATTTTTTAACATTGATAAATTATTTTAGAATTCTTTATATGATTTATTGATGGATTATATTAATTATGTGGGTGGTTAATATTTTATTTTCAAAGTTTTTTGGTGTCCATAATGGTTTGAAATTTTCTTACATAATAAAAATAGTTGTTTTCCTTATAGGAATTAATTGATAGAAGTGTGTTTGTGTGAGGGGTGGTTAATTTTATATAGGTAATTAAATTGAAATTGAGGTAATCCAAAATATCTATGTGGGAATATGTGGTCTAGTACATTTGGTGAGTTGGTAGGGTCGAGGACTTGTCTCTTAAATATTATTTATGCGACAAAACTATCTAAACGTACTTGTGATGAAGGTTAGATGGTCGATGAGAGATGTTTCACCAAGAAGATGGATTGATCACTGTGTATACATGGATCTTACAGCCCCTAACCCTATAACATTATGTATTTACCATAGTGATCATGTTAATATTAGAGTTCATAATGTTACTATCTTTGTTTTACCGTTTTATTTCAATGTTCACATTATTTAAATTTTTCATTTCATTTCCTATGAAATATCATGTTAATTTATATTATAATTTAATTACATAGATTTGATTTTTTTGTATCCTACTAGGAATTGTCTCACATCCTACATACCTTATGTGGTGTATGTAGATCATTATATGTTTGTGATGGGTAAAATCAAGTCCTTCCATGGTCATGATGGTGGATCTAGTTGCTACTTGTCAATATCTTGGTAGGTATTGGCTGTTGATGCTTGGGTGTTTTCACCCTCGTATTGTATGGAGGCTCGTGAGTACATATGGTTTTGATCCCTATTTTGGTATTTTGGTTTTTTGTTTCATATTTATAGTGTTTAACTCATTCGTGACATTATTTTGATAATAGTTCTTGATTATAGAGTTATGTATGATTCTTTTTTATTGTTTATGATTGATTCATATAGATGAAAGCATTATTATATGTGTTTCATGATGCCCAAGAACTATTTTCTAGAATTTGGGGATTATTGTATCACATCAAGCAATTCAATGGGCTGGGTTAAGTATTTTGTTAGATGGTATCCTTATCTGGTTCGTGACAATTTTGGTGCTATGGGGTTAGATCCACGAAATCTTATCCTAATTAACCACTAACTACCGAGACTCATGTGTTTTATAGTCAATCAATAATAGTCAAATAAATCATTTTAGATAAGTTAAAATATATTTCCCACATTCTGTTTGAAACATTCCTTTATACTTTCAAAACAAAATAATAAGTTTTAATTAATTAATTTCCTTTAAAATAAGCATACAGTTTAGTTAATATATCTCACAATCAATTTCATATCAATCCATCATTTCTCTCAAAATCCACCCAACCATTTCAATTCCATTGAAAGTGGGAGATTTCTTTAATCTCTATGACTTATTAATATTAATACATCAATCACCTCAATGGGTATTTATATTATTTAAAAACTCATTTCCACTGATTTAAGAAATTAATGGTTTATGCTATAGAGAAATTTATAATAGAACAACCAATATTCTATTGAGAGACCAAATCAACCCACGCAATGCAAAATCCAATTTATATTGATTGAAAATGAGGCAAAAAGGATATAATATATCAAAAACATCAATATCATATACTAATTAAATTGGAAATCATGGGATCATAACACTACCAATGTGGGGAAGTAGAGAGAATGAGAAAACCAAAGGGGTGAGAGACATACAGAAAGGAGGAAGTCACACACTATGCACAAAATGATGCATAGGGTTATCAGGAGGAGTTAATGCATTTTTTCCTAAAACAAAAATAAAACTATTGAGAAAGATTCATTTACATTGAAAAACATTGGTTTACAGCATAAATGCATTAAGTTGCATGTACACTGAAAATCTCATCTCTTTAAGTTAAAATGAATCAAGATAAATTATTATGGATCAAATTTCATCTTTTAGGGTATAAACATCTGTTTTCAATAAGTCATTATCATTTATTGTGGATAGTAGAACATTTCCATTATAAATAATGATTTGTTGCATTAATTATTTATCTATTAGGGTCCCAAAAACAAAAGATATTAGAAACAACCCACAAATTCCAAATCTTCCTAATCCCAAAAAAGATTACCCAATTAAACTATTGATAAATTTATATGTAGACTCCATTAATTCAAAAAAAACACGCATACCTAGAATTTAGGTCATTTTACAAAATAGAATATCTCAATCCATGAACATATCTAAATATACCCAAAAAATATAGGAATAAAAATAGTGTCAAGATGTACTTGAAAGAACATAATGAGATGGTATAACCTCACATCCAAAATCACTTCATATCACGTAAAATCCTATCAAGATGTTTCCATATCAATGATATGAGATAACTACTCTATAACCAATGACTTATACTCCCATATATAATATGAATTAAAAATTTTCTTTCATAACAGAATGAAGAAAGGCACAATATTTTAATGAAGATCCTTTGTCTTAGAATCAAAAGTACAAACTAGATGCTCAATTGTTGATAAATCATTCTCAACATCAATATCATCCCATCTCAGAACATGATACTTGTCAAAAAGATACATCAGAAGAAATGATACATGAAACATGTTATATATTGATGAAAATTTTGAATCATGATACAAATGGTATTCCACATTACCCACTATCTCAATAATCTCAAAAGGACCAAAAAACCTCGGTGTAATATTTACATATTTCCCACGAAATTGATGATCCAACCGATGTAAACACTAATAAACACACCATTACCAACTAAAAACATCAACAATAAATGATATTTATCAGGACTAGATTCATACCAGATCATTACCATTATAATTTTTGATAAAAAAACCGAATCCTCACCATCATCTCCTGGACAAATCTTCTTCGAACAAATGAACCTTCACCATTCCATGTCTAATACAATGGATATCTATAAGGAAAAAATAAAATGCCACAAAATGGTAAATTATGATATCATAATATTATAAATATTTGTATATATACTCAACCATTCACAAATATCCATCACATGCTCCACCATTGGCATGAACATTAGAATGTATAATTTCTTCCAGAATTTGGATAGCTTTTCATCTCTGGATATTCATTTTTGAATGATATTCCATGATCAAACATACCTAGGATCCATGAAGAGCTACAGTCCTCTCCAAAAGTGATAAGTGAAA
The DNA here is from genome assembly GCA_963277665.1 of Viscum album. NCBI lineage: Eukaryota > Viridiplantae > Streptophyta > Magnoliopsida > Santalales > Viscaceae > Viscum > Viscum album. The sequence goes on from OY728139.1 coordinate 856,164,332, forward strand.
TGGGGATCTCTACAATAGAACATAGTAGTTGGAATATCATGAAGTATGAAAATATCTTTCACATAGATATTTCCCAAGTCCTCAACATTGGGTATATCTCGAATAGGTTTAACCTAATCAAATTTGGCCACCATATTGATCAAAACCATATCTACACATTCCCTTGAGGGTTATCTAGAAACCTAATCATAAAATCCTTTCATATCTCATCCCACATCCATGTTTTTTCTTGAAGTGATTAATGTAAACTTGATGGTATCTTGTGCTCATCTTTGACATGTTCGCCAGTTTAATAACCAGATAAATTTTAAAAATATCGTGTATCATACCTTTCAATTAGAATGATCACTTCATATCATATAATAAAATCATGGTTTTAGGGTACACATACCTCTAGTAATAATAGAAAACCCCCATCACTTACTTTCTCACAATAAAAGGAAAGAAATAACGGTTTTAGAAGAAAAAAATTATTATAAAGATAATATCCACTCACCAAAGGTCTCCCAATCATAAACAGAGTCCCTAATTCCCTATAAATAATCATCAAACTTCTGATACCAAAGAATCATATTTAGAAGAGAGGAGTTCATATTTAATCTCTCCAAATATCTATATCACATGACTATAGGGAAGCTAATAAAGTTACTTATACTCTCTCTAAGAAGGAAATTCTGGAACTCAGTACCATGTAGTCATCGAGGATACCTAATTATTGTTTCATAATTGTGGATGATGACATGAATGGTGGGATACACTACTAATTTGGAAATACCTCTTGTAATTCATGACTTCTTACTTTTTATTTTTCTTTGATAATAATAGGTCTAACTTTTATAGACCCTAGTTCTTATTGCTAAAACATTTTTTGTCAGAATAAACAATAATCCATTCTCCTAAAAGGTAATGAGAAAAACTCTTAATATCATGCCTCACAGTTATACGTTCGATATCATGGGTCACATTATTCGTCTCATGTGGCCAAGCTATACATATCCACAAGCTACCACATGATTATATTTTATAAGGAAAAAATTGAAACCCAATCTTTATGTTTTATAGAAGACCACAAATCCCTTCTCATCCCATAAAATTATTAATAATTGGAGTAGAAGTAAAAAAAATTAACTCTAGATTAGAACTCTAAAATTTTTCATCCTAAATAAACATCACTCCATTCCTTGTGAGAGAGATGATAATAGATGATGACTTCCTAAAATACTAAACTAATCGGTATAAATGTTCTGACAAACCCAAGAAACACTAAATATTCTTAATGTAGAAAATTTATCTGATTTCATTACAACTTTGAACATCTCAGGATCCGCTAAATTACCATGATCTGAGAAAATCTTCCCCAGGAAATTATAATCTTGAATCAATAAATTACATTTAAAAGGATTTTTAGAATGCTTCTTATTTTTTAATGGTTTCTAGAACTACTCTCAAATGACACTCATGGTCCCCCTTTATCTTATAGAAAACTAGGACTTCGTCCAAAAAATACCACCGTGAATGTGTCATGGTACTCATGAATTATCATATTTATCATTTTTATACAAATTTTATTATAATTGGTTATACCAAATGGAATAATATGATAGTAATAATGGACATACCTACAATATAATCCAATATTATAAAGGTGAAATTCATTAATTCTATACTTGTGATTACCAAATCCATGATAGACCATTGAGAACCACTTTTCCCTATTTAATTGTTTAAACATATCAACAATCCATGGAAACATATATTTATTATTTACTGTTGTTTGAACAAGTTTCCAATAATCATCACATTAGAGTAGTGTTCCATCATATTTATATTAAAAGTGAAGAGGTACATCCCAAGGTTACAATCTTGGGAATATGACTCTATTATCTAGTAGATCATGGAATCATGCATTAAACTCTTATAACATATATGGTTCTATATAGTATTAAGTAATATACAATTTTTCAATTCTATATATTAAATTAATAGAAAGTCACACCTTTATTATTAGTGGAAAGGAAGATAAGTCATAGGGTATACATTCATGAATATTGAAAGCAGCTGTAGGGAAATCATCACTCAAATATTATATCTCTTTATCCAAATAAAACAGAAATATTACCCTAAACATTTCTTAAAAATAAGTCTATTCTCTACTCTAACAACAATTTCATTCTCCCAGAAATACATGGAACACCCCATCAAGTGATTTAAAGGAGACCCAAAAAAGACAATTGTAATTCTAGGACTTATGAGAAATCATAAAATCCATAAAAGAAATTATTATATTATTTTTCATGTCAAGAACCAAAAAAATCATTTTAATCGCATTCTTAGAAATAGATAAATAAAAAACAAGACACCCATGACCCTACTCTCACGTAGTTTTGAGGTGGATAATAATATACATTGCTTAAGAAAAAATATACAATTGAATATTTAGAAAACAACCATTTCATTTAGATAGAACAACTGAAAATAACCATTCACTATGATTAATCTATTATTATTTTACATCTCATAGTCACTGGAACCATAGTAGATTCCTTTGGATACTCTTAAAATGTATGTATGATATTTTTTTCCTATTTGCTGTGGATAGGGACCCTTTATTCATCAATAAACTAACTGAAACACAATAATCTTTAGTATTGATCATCTACATATACTATTTATAGTTGAAATGAAATGGAATAACTTTTTTAGGTGGCTTGAGAAACCGTACATAATACATATGTTAGGTTCTTTAGTGACAACTCATTTCAAATTCATAACCTTAAGACAAAATAAGTTAGTCATATGAGCTTTTCTAGGAACTTCATGAGGTCTGGACAACATATTCTATTAAGATCCATCATTAGACTCATTTCCCATACTCTTTCCTTTAATGGAACTCATAAAACTACTACATAGAGAAAATGAACCATTTTTAACCAGAGTTTATCAACCAGGTCAATATTTACCATATATAATGTATCCATCACATCAATATAAGAATTGATCATAATAAATAAAACCTATGATTAGATATCAAGTTAGAGACCCTTATCAAACCATCGATCCCTTATCTTATCATTGAATACAACCTCAAGTGAAAACTGTTCATGCTTAGTAAAATGGTTTTCAAACTTTGTCATAGTCCTGTGACCCCACTAAAGTAGAGGAAAATCGAAATATTTTTATAATACCATAATATTTTGAAATAAATGATTTGTGAATAATAATATAAAATCCATACACTTGAACCCCTCATACTTCTTCACCACCACCATTGAATTACACCATCTCCTGTTAGGTCTCTAAATATTAAAGGTAGCTAGTTTCACCTTTATAACATGTAGAATATACTAGAACTAAACAATTGTTCAATAAAATTCAAACAATCCCCAACATATGGATGATAATTTTAACTTAATAATTATATTGATTTCTCATGAATAAAATCTTTATTACAATATCTTAATTCATGAAATCTAGTTCCCACTACTATAGTCTTAATAGAAATGGGTCATCTTCTAGTACAAAATCTTGAATACCACACCCCACTGTGTCAAAAAGATTTTGGTTGACCAGAATATTTTATTAAAATGGTGCACTAGAAGCATTCTCCTATAATCTATTAAAACATATACTCAGAGGAAATATGCTACACAACATCAATAAACAACATTTCAATCATTAATAAATACACATAGATCATCAACTAAAAAAGATCCCCAGGAATATTAAACCCATGAGGAAGAATTCAAAATTTTTGATTTCAGTAATTTCAAATAGAAAGTATTGAAAACTATAGAAATTAGATCAAATAATTCCTTAAGTAACATTCCCCAAAAAACCATGGTGACATAAGGCTCATTATGATGAGGCATTTCTAGGAACACACTCTAAAATTCCTCATTATTCTTATACATCCTAATTATTTTCTATAAAGACAACCCATCTTGATAATAATATCATGTAAATTCATTCAATATAATCTAATTTGATACCACTTTTCAACAAACCATCTCAAATACCTTGGTGCATTGATACTCTATCTGGATTTGACATGTCTCGAAGGGCATTATCAATCCCCCTAGGTTGGAGACCAACTCATTTCATCATAAAATAATTATATAGGAATAATTTTTTCACAATTATGTTGGAGATAAAAGATATAAGTATGTAATATAAAAACATAAAAAGGAAAAATTACCATAATGAAATGGATAAAATTATAATCAAATAGTACATCATCAAAAGACAGAACACCTATAAAGATAAGGATCAATGATAAACCCATGTAACATATGGGTTACGTATCCACTAATCACCCCCATTGCTCGAAGATCCTTGGATTGAGAACATCCACCTCTTCCAAGTGGTGTGTTTTGTTTTCTAATACCTTTCATAACATAATGAAAAAATTCCAAAAGGTAATGGTGGGGAGTGAGCTATAAATCCACGTAGGGTCTCAATAATTGTTCCATAATTAATTAGCTATCAATAAAAAATAAATATTAATTAAATTTAAAAAAATCATAAAATGAAATTAAATGAAATTTTTTTAGAAATACATTCTTTTATAATAAAAAGAGATGGTATATATAATAGAATATGCATAGTCAGAATTTTTATATAATATATTTAAATAAATAATCATGCACAAATAAATCATTTCTAAAAATAAATGGAATTTAATCACTATGTAGGTATTATATAACACCATGCATCGAGCCCTGTTTTATATTAAGTTTGGGAAATAGGATACTTTCAGTAAATAATCAGTGATCTAGGATCAATTTTTGTATGCGTCCCATGACATAGGTCATTAGGAATCAAATCCCCATAAGAGAAAGAATAATTCCATAATATTTATAGGTTAGTATTATCATAATAAATCCATCTCTAGGGGGTTAGATAATATAATACCTTCAATAATTACCCACTAAGTATCCATTAAAATATATGCTTCATTTAACAATCAATTAAATCCTGGGAAAACCAATCATTTGTGATCAGTTCAAAATACAATTTACAACATTATGTTTTTATCATTCTCTTCTCATTACAAAACCTAATCATTAGTTTTCAACAATTCATACCCATTACAATATTCATTAAATTAAATCTATTTATCTTAATTTCAACATCCAAATCTAGCCATAAATTTTTCTTAAAATCCTTCCATCCACTACTTTTCTATTCGAATTTGTGTGTTTTCAAAATTCCCATTAAGTTTCAAAATTATCCTTAAATAATATAATATTTAATTTTTAAAATAATTTAAAAACAAAATTTAAAATAAATCAAGAAATTAATGTTTTTAACATCAATGAAAAATAATATAGAACTACCGAACTTTTTATCAGCAATCAAATCAACACCGATAATGGGAAAATACTAAAAAATAACAATGGAAATGGATTCTAACAAGGAAAACCTAGATTTGGAACATAAATAGCAAACTATAATTAAATTAGAGAACATTAGATCAAACAGCAATCAACCCGGGGTTGTATAAACATGGAGAAAACAAAAAACCAAGAGGCTCAAATGGGTTTAAATGCTAAACTGAGATGCCTAGAATGAAAGAGAGGACTAATTATTCCTGGGGAACCTAGGTTTCCAAAGAGGATAAAATAAAGAATATATATTTTATAATAGAGTAAAATTATATAAAAAAATTTGTAGTTAGTATTTTTTATGTTAAATAAAGGTTTTATGACATAAATGTATCATTTCATTCATATTCTTAAAACAGAATCTCCTCAGGTTAAAACATGTTGAGTAAAAAAATATTTCATAATTACATCTTTTAACATGTAATTTTTTTTCACTAGAATCCATTATCATCTATTATTCCTGATGATAATTTATATTATAAATCAGGATTAACAAAAAAAATTTATAGGAAAATTTCCATGACATAGAATCTGATATAAACACCCAAAAACATATAACTCACCCAAAAATAAAAAAAGGAGACTCTCTAAATACCTTTACACATTTATAACCAAAATAAATTAATTGGAAAACAATTATACACATTATCATTTGGTAACATTCACTAAAAAATATCTCCATCATCAAATAATTTGAAACAAAAAAATAAGAAATCAAAACAAGTGTCAAGAAGTATTTTAAATAAGATAACAGGGTGTTATAATTAGTTTCAGAATTCAGAGAATTAATAATATACAAATTTTTTAATAGGTTTATTAGTTTATCATTATTTTAAGTTTATATTTTGGAATATAGGAAATTATTTTTTTAGGATACACTATTTTCTAATTGTTTTCAAATTTCATTCTATTTTGTTTTATTTTGGGTTATTCTTAATATTTTATCAGTTTCATAATGACTAAGATATTCTAACAGATATTTTCAAATTGGTTTTAAAGATAATAATGCTAGAATGATATAGTTCATGAATTGGATAAATCTATCATTCAATACAGTTTGTAATATAGTATTCATGATTTGTGAAGCTAGAAGTTTAAAAAAAATAATATTTGAATGACATAAACTATTAGAGTATATTACTATGTCGGTAATGACATTAAGATTAATTTATTTAATGATTATTATATTTTATAATTTATGGATTAAAAGATAAAGGATATATTGTTTTTTGTATTCATATTTTCATAGGATGTCCATTGAAGATTTATGGAAAAAATTTCACATGATTCTATTTATCAAAGAGTGATTTTTTTAATAAATTAATTCAAGAGCAATTTAATGATACTAGTTTTGAGAGAATCTAGCTACATAAAATGATCAAATATTCATGAATAAACATTATTTAAATATTTTTACCATTATGGATTTATATTTTGATAAAATAAGAAATCATTTTGAATATGATTTTTCCCAAGGATCTATTATTGTTAACAATTTAACATTATCATTGGAAAATTTAAGGAATGAGATTGACACTTTTATTTTCATATAATCAATGAATGAGAAAGACGAAAGAGATAGAAACTATATTTATATATATTTTTAGGACTATTCAATGAGGGATTATTCATGTACATATGTGTTCATGTGAAGTAGAAATATAGTTTATTGACACAATTTATATTTAATATTTCCCTAGATTTTCAAAAATATGAATTGATAAATTAAATTATATTTCTCATTTCTAATAAAATTGATGTATTGGAATAAGATATCCTATGTGAAGAATAATATTATTCTATTACTATTTTAACTCAAAGGAAGGGGTCTGAGGTACTTCATTATTTCTATTGTTGAAATTTGAAGGAGTAAATAAGATTAATTAATTAGAATCATACACTATTATTATGGATAATTTATTGTAATGATGATTTTTGTTAAAATCACTAAATACATTAGTTGAAGGGAGATTATTTGAAGAACTCATATTAACCTTTCTACTCCCACATGTTATTTATGTGGTAACGACTAATAATAATTCAATGTAATTGAAGTGTTATATACAAATACTAATATGTTGAGGTTCCCTATAAAATAACCTATGTTCCCTATACAATTCTAATTTTTTGGTTTCAACATCCTATACATTGATTATTTGGTCCCTTGATAAAATTATCTAATTAGTAAATCAAACAATCTCATAGATATTGTTTGTAATGTAGCCTACGAGATCCACCCTGATCCACTAAATATAAATGTGTCAAAATATCAATATTTTTTCCACAACATTAATCATCAGTTATATAAGTATTTATCCTATTAATTTATGATTAATGATTGTGTTATTCTACATTTTAATAGGATTCAATTAACCCCCAGTGCTCTTGAGTCTTGTTATTATCATCTTGCGAAAAAATAATCTAATATTAGTGACTCAATTTCTGGAGATCATAAATGATATAATATTATTTATAACAAAAAAATTGTATTATCCTTGAATCACTTCATTATTTTAATGATAATATATTTTTACTTTAATACGCTTGAGGGTGATATCAATTGATAAAGGTGTCTTTTAATGGATGATCCTAAAAGTGGTTGGCCAATTATCTGTGATCATGATTTTAATAGTGATAACTATGGACGTTAGAAAGATATGATGTTTATATATCTAAAAAATACATGACTGAATGTTTATTTGGAATTTGTAAGCCCTTGTAATATTTCCATTGTAGAACTAGATACATGGAAAACTACTCATTTTTATGATTATCATCCTAATTCAAAAAAGAAGAACATTCTTATTTTTGAATTAGGTCCTAAAGAATTAAATAAATTATACTAGTGTGAAAAGAACTTATGGAATATTGGAGGCCAATTTATTTTCCAATTAACTAATGAATAATGTTAGAAAACTAAGATATAATACCATAATTTTTAAATTTTATAATTTTAAAATGTTTCATGATGAATGTCTTACTCATATTAAAGAAAGACTAATTGATTTTGTTAATTATGTTATTTCCATTTGAACCTAAATTTTTATTTTAATTGGGAATTGAAATTGCTAATAATTTTACCCTATATGTGCAATGGAATTTCATTACCTATTCAATAATCCACACCTAATAAATATTTGAATAATAAAGAGTTTATTGGAACATATATGATGTTTGAATTTAAGAAGAATAATGAGACTGAAAATTATATTTTTATAAAAAAATTTATTGATGAACACAAAATTTCCAAGGAGTATTTTCAGATTTTGATTCTATTAGATATGTTTCAGATGATGAATTATATAGGATTTCATGAAAATTATGAATGAAGTTAAAAACATAAAATAATAATTAAGGAAAAATCAAAGGAAGGTGGGTAATTTTTATGAATGAATGATGAAAGTTAATATATAACAAGAATTCACACAATTAAAATCTTAAATTAAATAAAAATTACTAAGAAAAGGGATAAAATATTTCTAGGATACATAAACTGATTTTGAAGATTCAGGTGATGAATCTACTTTAAACTCTCAATCATAGACTAAAAACAAAAAATAATAATTTATGTATTACGACTCATGATGAGGTTATAAAATTATATTTTTTATCAAAATTATTATATTTAAAATTGATCTATTAATGAAATTAATGAATTTTTTTATGATATTTTTAATGATTCAAAGGTAAATAAAAAATCATTAAAGAATCCATATGTTTTTTCATTTTAAACAAACGTTATCAAGAATATATTTATTTTGGATAAATTTTTTGTTACATTTCATGTCTTTTACATAATAATAAAATAGATGATTTATTATCCAAAACACAATCTTTAAAATATTCTTATATTGTGTTTACAAAATAGAATAATCGTTTGAATAAAATTATAGATATGAATTAAATAAATATTTCTTTATTATTTTTTAGTTGAAAATTATAAGAACATAAATTTTATAGATAATTTTTAATACTAGGTTTTCAAAGTAAATATTATCCAATTTTTATGTAATTTAATTTTTGGAATTTATATTCAGTATTAAAATGGTTTTTGGTTTATAATTCCTCATATTTTAGGTGTAGAACATGTTCATTTATTAAAACACTTATCCACATTTAAATAATAATTTTTTTCTTAAAGTACGAAAATATTGTTTCAATAATCCTTAGTCACAAAAACTACCAAACACAAATGCATACAAATTAAAATGAATCATTTTTAATGGATAATTCCGCTAAATTTTAATGTAAATCTTTTGGGTGGTTTATCAATAAGTAAAATAGTCTTAAAATAAAAACGGTGATGTTTGAACTACTTTCAAGGTAATTATTATTTAATTTTTATTTAAATATTTTGATATGAATAAAATGCATTAACTTTTTTACATTAGGGGAATATATTTTAAATATTATATCTTCTACAT